>OX940865.1:17449919-18829919 GCA_954871525.1 Parietaria judaica | reverse complement strand
TTTATGTGTGATATCATGTGATCGAAAACAATTATAATAGATGTTAGTTTTCGCTTGAAATGATAGCTTAACTTCGTTTCTCAGGAATCCAATTTCGTTGTATCTTGATCAATTGTGAATCACTCTCGCTCGCTTGCTCGCATGCGAAACTGAAACCAGTGAACGAGCTAACGGGACTGTAGACCGAGACTCCTATCCTCTCTAATATTTTATTGTTTTCATCTCAACATGTTCAAATTAATAATCTTTTTATTTTGTAATTTTGTAATTTGAGTTTTGCGCTCAATCGTGTGTGTGAGGTTAATCCGAAACTCCGATACTCGGTATGGATGGACGGGATTAGAGACCACACTTTAATACATTACTTGTAGTTATACTCCTGCCGGCCATAGAGAGTGTATGTCTATTACTAAAAGGGTAATTAGCGGTATAAGTGATCAATGTTTTCGAATTTTCTTAGGCATGATGCCAATGCCAAAAACGACGGCAAAAGTCTCCAATGTGCACTAATCACTCTAATCACAAAATTTCATCCAACTAATTGGATGGTTGTTAGTCAAATGATGATCTGGCAGTGTTGACTGACATGCGGACATCTACGTGGCACGCATGTCGTCTTTTTAAAAAAAAAAATTGCCACGTTTTTTTTATTTTTATTTTATTTTTATTTTTTTTACGGGGACTACTTATTTTCCCGCCCTCTCCCACGTTGCCACGTGTACTCTCTCTCTATCTATCTCTCTCTCTCTCTCTCTCTCTCTTTCTTTCCTAAGTTGTCCCACGTGTCATCCAAATAAGTAATCAAAATATTTTGTTTTTGTATTTTGGAACCATGACCAAACCCAGATAAACAAAGCACTAAATTACTACATCAAAGGTATTTGGTTTCAAAATGTAATGGATATAACAACTTGAATAGCAAACATATCCATTAATATGTGAGATATCTTTTCGATTATTATCCGTCATTTTTCGGGTAGTGGTTGAAAATACTACTAAAGTTGTGAATATTATCCTACTTATTTTCGGGTAGTTGCTGAAAATACTACTAAAATTGTAAATATTATCCTACTTAAGAGTTTTAAATACTTACATCATAATTATGACAATTTAATAAAGTAAAATGAAATAAATTTATCTATTTATTAACAATATCATGACTAATTAAATAAATAAAATGAGTTTAGCATAGCTACTGTAACTAGCTTATTATGATTAGTTAATAAACATGATGATAATAAATCTATAGAAATTTAAAAAAAATGAATAATGTGACTGGACTAACGTAAACCCTTTTGATTGTTCAGAAATTTTCATACTTATCTTGATAAAGTCCAACTATATAAAACCAAACTTTAGATAATGTGGATTACTTGTTATGCTAATTATACAAGATTATTTCCTATTGATTTAGTTAATTATACTTATCTTGATAATCTCTTAATATGTTTGCTATTTAAATTTGTTATATTCATTACAATTTGTCACCAAATAACTTCGGTCGTTAAGTGTTTTGTTTCTTTGGGCTTTGGGTTTCAACCTTATAAATGCAAAAAAAAAAAAAAAATGCTAGTTATTTAGATGACACGTGTCATAGTGTGAGAAATAAAGAATGGACACGTGGCAACGTGAGAGAAAGCGAGAAGAAAAGTGGGTCAGGTTAAAGAATTGCAAAAAAAAAAATGATGTGGAAATAAATAAAAAATTTAAAATGACGTGGCATGCCATGTGGTTGTCCGCGTGGCGGTCAACACTGCCACATCATCAGTTGACTAACATCCATCCAATTAGTTGGATGGAATTTTGTGATTATAGTGATTAGTGCGCATTGGGGAATTTTTCCGTCGTTTTTAGGCATTGGCATCATGCCTAAAAAAAATCGAAAACCTTGGCCACTTATGCCGCTAATTACCCATACTTAAAAGTAACTAGTTGTAATTTGAGAGTATGTTTTAGGTGTTATTAAAATCGAAGGGTAATAGTAGTAAGAAATTAAACTACAGTGGTCAAAATGCAAATTTAATTTGAGTAAATGGGCCCGTTTGGCACAACTTAATTTTTACAAAAACTGTTTTTAGTTTTAGTTTAAAAAATAAACTGGTTTTGAGAAAAACTGGCAGGTGTTTGGTAAATTATTTAAAAAACAGTTGTTGTTGGTAACAAAAACTGTTTTAGCGTTTGGTAAGAAAAAAAATTAAGCTAAAAAGACTAAAATAGACTAAAACCGTATTTTTGTTTTTAGAAAAAATTAAAAGCTACGAATTCTAATTTTTACAATTCATGTATAAAAGTTCAAAATCGATTTTTGTATTTTTTAGAAAAATAATTTTACTAAACACTTGAATAGCGATTACGTTTATTTTAGGGAAAATTATGGCAAAAATACCTAACCTTTGGTCAAACTGCCTCTTGGGTACCCAACCTTTAAAACTGGCGGCAAAAATACCCAACGTGCGTTGACCGTGACTTTGGCATGAAAACGTTAATTTTTCCGTTAACAACACTCATGTGGCCGTTAGCGGCAAAAATACCCAACCTTTTAAAAATTAATTTTTTAAATTTTTTAAAAAAGTTTATTTATTTTTTCTTTACTTGATTAGTGATAATTACTTGAATTCCAAATACATGGCATAACACAAAAGTTAGTAAAAACATATATTGATTTCTTAATGTGCTTGTATAAGCTACATTTGGTGATAAAGATCTTATTACTATGAGAGATTTTAAACATAATGTTACGGGTATTTTAAGTAATTGAACAGGGTTTTGAAAATAGGTATCTGGTTTTCCGAGTATCCGGATTACTAATCAAGCATATTGATTATTGATAATATTTCTTTTACTGGCATATATTCTTAAGCCATTTCTTTTCAATACAGAGACAATAATTGATTGTATTAATTCGATCTAAAACGGTCAATTACCAATTAAAAGGGTAATTAGGACTGTAACCAGAGCGGTTATCCGATTTTTTTGAACTACCCGTATCCGGATCCGGGTGTCCAAATATCTCTACCCGTATCCGGATCCGGAAATCCAAATATCCAAAAATCTGGATATCTATTATCAAAACCATGTTCAATTACTTAAAATACCCGTAACATTATGTTTAAAATTTCTCATAATAATAAGATTTTTATCACCAAATGTAGCTTATACAAGCACATTAAGAAATCAATAGATGTTTTGACTAAATTTTGTGTCATTCCATGTATTTGGAATTCAAGTAATTATCACTAATCAATAAAAGAAAAAGAAAAAAATAAATTAAATTAAATTAAAAATTAATTTTTTCAAAAAAAAAGGTTGGGTATTTTTGCCGCTAACGGCCACATGATGAATTTTAACGGAAAAATTAACGTTTTCATGCCAAAGTCACGGTCAACGGAGGTTGGGTATTTTTGCCGCCAGTTTTAAAGATTGGGTACCCAAGAGGCAGTTTGACTAAAGGTTAGGTATTTTTGCCGCAATTTTCCCTTTATTTTATAAAAAAACAAGACTAAATAAACTATGTCAAACGCAATTAATATTAAAACACGTATATTTTGGGGGTTTTAATGGTCACGAAAGTTGCAGAACCCAAAAACGGTGTGCGATTGTCGAAAATGCTGATTCTGTAACGCTACTCTGCGCCGCTTGCCACGTGTCAGTCAATCTCTGTTTGAAACGTCACTGTTATTTTATATTCACGAATAACAAGAATACTCTATTTGCCACGTCTCGGATTTCGGTTTCTTAAATGGCTGACTCCGAAGCAATGCTGACCGTACGATCTGCCACGTGTTTATTATGTTGCATGCGAAGAAAGTGCTTATGCTATTTATTATGTTGGTAATTAATGCACAAATGCATGTCGTACAAATATTTTCTTATGTTTTTTTTATTTAAAAATTTCATTCGATTTTTTTTCTTCTTCTGGTTTTGTCCAATCAAAGATAGTGTCGGTCTTGCTGCAAAGTGCAAATAGGCTTGGTCAACGGCCGGCCACGTCAAGAACCGGCTAATTCCCGTGAGTGTCATCACAAAATTTGCGACCGGTAAATTTGCGCTATGTACTATAATTTTTATCGAGATATAATTAGATGATCGGAGTTTAGCTACACGTGAAACTTTCTTAATAATATTATGAGTATTAAAAAAACTGAATCACATGAAAAAATATATTCGAATAAGATAGGTCTTTTAAGTTTTAACTGGAAATGCACTAGACAAAGTTAAACTTCATAGTGATAAGGAAAATTAGGAAAAATATGCGAAATAATTTTTAAGAGAGCCGAATTTGAGAACCAATGGCTCGTATATTTTGACACGAATTTCGAAAGTTTATATCGCCTCCTCCACGTCAACGCTTCCGAGTCGGAGTCAGTGTTACAACACTAGCGAGAGCGGCCGCGACTCATCAGAAGCGACACACTCTCTTATTGTCCCTTATCTGAATTAGTTTACTGATGCGATTTTTATAAACACTTAAAATCAGGGGCGGAGCCATGTAGGCACAAGCGTGTATCCGGACACCACCTGAAAATAACGTGAAAGAAAAATTAAATAACGATTTTCAAATAAAAAAAATTGTGGTACATGTTATGTACTTAATGAGTTGTATAATCAATAATAAATGCAAGCAGTCCAACTGGTTGAAGTTTTGTTTTTCAAGTCACTCTTCTCCTTTTGACATGAGTTCAAGTCCTTGGATCTCCATTTTTTTTGTTTATTTTTTTCTTCTTAGTTTAAGTTGATCTATAAAGGGAATATATATGTAAAACAATGTTATAGTGCTAAATAGGTTCAAGAACTACTTAACTTTCTTATAACTAATTATTTTTACATGATAATTAATTAATACAATTAACGTGATTTCAATTAATGTATTTTTTTTTAAAATGACATATTTTCTTTTCATAAAAACGAAATAGCACTAAGATTGATATCATCATAGCTCATTACTTTTTATTATCATGTTATAGAGGTTAAAAATTCTTGATTTTTTATTTTATTTATTTAAGAAGTATATTGTTGTGCTCAATTAGTATATATATATATATATATATATATATATATATATATATATATTGCTATTTGTACATTGTTGAAGAAAAAAATAGTTACAATTTACATTAAAAAAATTCTCAAATATTTGTTAAAGACTTCACTTTAATTAAATTTTAGCTCCGTCGCTGGGCACCACCTCAATAAAAATTATAGCTCCGTCAGTGCTTAAAATAATGTGTGTTTAATCATTGTGGGATTTTTCTCTTCGTACACATTGTTTTTGTCTCATTAGAATACTTTTTGGGCTAATAATTCCAACAATATGAATATGTCTAGATGTAAGATTTAAAAAATGTGGTTAAATACTTTTAAAGGCTAATTAAAGTCTCGTTTTCTTTATTTTGCTGGTTTTGGATGTCAAATTTTAAATAATTTTGTGTGTTATTTTCATGATTTCGGTACCTTTTGTAATATTTATCGTTGATTTTGACAGAGCGTTTGCCCGAATTTACGATTAATATTATTAGTTTGAAATTATATTTGTATGATTTAATTTCTCATGAAACTTGTTGCTATATAAATATAGCAAAAAATTAAAAATATAATTATATTTATATAACAAAAATTTATACTCCAAAAATAAGAATTATTCTCTTTAGACAGTGCTCCAAATTGGACGCCACGTCACGATCACTAATAATAGGCATATATAATTAACTGCTCCATAACGTCCCAAGCAGTCATTTAAAATTAATTATATCCTTATCAATTTGTACTAACCAACTTAAGTAGTTCAACTAACTTAAGAAAAATAAAATACTTAATAATAAAATTAATAACTAATTATCGCAAAATAAAGCGGGACACTCTTTGAGCTACTTTTGAAGAGACATTTCTATTTATACATAATTTTATTAATTAAGTGTACTAACTATAGAAGACAAAAAAAAAAAAAAGATATCTTAATCTTAAATGTAATGATAGTTCTTAAAAAAAGTTTTTATTAGGAATAGAAATAGATGTATTTCTCAACATGGCCAGATAAGAATAAGAAAGTCATGTTTATTCATAAGACATAATTATAATGTATCTTAATAGTATTTATACGTCTGATTTATCATAAATAGACGGCGATTATTATAGTTTTATATTGGCTAGTGGCATACAATAATCCAATAAATACATTTTATATTTGCATACAACAAATATAGTTTATTATGGTTTATGGCTGATAATGCTATGAAATGGTTGAATAATTATTTGGTATTTATTAATAAGAATTAGATAAATAACTAATCATAGCCTCCGTTGACATATATTATACTATTAGATAATTAGTTTAGTGGCAGCTTATTAGTGACGAAAGTAATTATAAAATAATGCCAAGTTTATAATAGTCAATACTCAATACAATAGATATGATAATCAGAGTTCTTGCATGTTAATTTAGTTTTAAATAATCTATATTTTGTCTGATCATCCTAATCGGGAAATTTTAATCGGTAAAAATGTCATATTTTTTTAATTAAATTACCCGAAGCATGATTTTATTGTTGTTATTGTTAAATCACAAATTCCAATGATATTTAATTAGAGGAAGCAATACTTTTAAGTTTTAATCATATTTTACTCCTATAATTATATTTCACCATATTTTACAAAGTTAAAGACTTAAGATTCTTCCCATTTTACCCTCCCTAAAGTTTAGGGCCTAAAGCCCTAAACTCATCCCATTTAATTTAGTCATAACTAAATAAATAAATAAATAAATAGAATAAAGACATAAAAATATGGCTATAAGTAGGCCACATAACATGATTAAAAAAGTTAGGCCGGTTTCACAATATTTAGAAAATATTTATTCCTTATTTCTCTTGTCACTTCCTTTTGTCCATTAGAGCAGAGCATGTTCTCATTATAAGCTAATATGTTTGTGAGATAAGTATCAACTTTCGTATCAAGTGCCGGCATATTCTTGATTTTTATTGCGGCAAAAGTATTTAAAGATCACTGAACTATTATGGGATTAAATTCTATTCATACCGAGTTAATGTTTGTTAAGCTAAAAACATGTACTTTTCTTCTAAATTAATACAAATTTTAAACGATAATTTAGAGGTTTTAGGTAATATTATCACTGATAAAATGATTTAATATGCCAATGCACTTAATATAAAAATTATCCACTTATAACGTAAATATTCCTAAATATAATACTCTAACTTCTAGTTTCTAATGCTTACCTTATTGTACTATTGATGACGAAATACAGTACGTATCTCTCAAAATATTAAAAAAATATCATTCGCGTGTCATTTATAAATTTTATTAATGATATAAGCGTATTAAATCGCATTTATTGTTAATTATTTTGTTAGGTTGGGATTAAACAAATCATGCACTTAGACACTTGAGAATTTGGATATCAATTTTACCAAAAGGGAAATTGAATGATATGAAGACTATTGTTGACCATCACATAAATCAAAGCACACCAAACATTACATTGAGACTAAAAGCCTTTAGAAAATTATCGAGAATAGTTTATTTATTTCTTAATTAAATCATAGAAGCCCAAAATTCATCCAACGAAACTCTCAAATTCCAAACGCAAGGAAGAAGAGAAAATTGATAGTAGTATTATATAAAATAAAAAATTACACACTAAAAATGCAGATAACTAATAAAATTTAAAATTATATTTAAAAAAAATTGGACCTCCAAATAAATGCATTCTAGATTAGTACGATTGATCTATAGTTATACTTATACTCTTTGAAATTTATAGAACATTTTTTTAAGAAAAACTTCGAATAATTACTCATTATTTATCACAAATTTTCAAAACAATCATTTCAACTTTCAAGTTTCATAGCTTTGAAATATTTCTTTTGACATATATTATCCATAGTTTTGGACAAAATCATTTTACTTTTTGGACAAATATTATTCTAAAAAGGTCATTTTGTAAATGACAAAATTCAATGGATTACTATAAGAATATAAGTGGTGTTAAGTAAATCATTTTGTATTTTTTTTCCTTTTTTAATAGGCAGCTAGATTCTTCAAACTTTATATATATATATATATATATAATTTTGAAATTTTGTATCTCGTTCGTTATAAGTGAGTCTGCGGTACTGATTTTTCTTTTCAATAGAATTTTAAATGTCTTTTTTCTTATAATTACTAAAAAATATATTCAATATTAGTGAGTTTTCGACACTGATTCGTAAAGGTAAAATTGAATATTGAAGACCCGTTACCGAGTAAAATAGACAAAAACCTCGTAATATAGACCTAGACTCTATTATTCGATTTTAAAATCTTCGATTACAAAATTGAAACCTCGATTCGATTATTCGGTCTGCACCGGTACTCAAAGTTCAGTGGTACATACGCTAATTACGCTTTTCTTTATGAAAAAAATAGGAAGTAAAAGATTTCAGACTTCTAGCTACCAACAAATTTCCCAATTCCCGTTTTCACAGTCCTCACTCTTTGCATGTGACTGTGAGTGACAAGGGCATTCTCGTAATTATCCCCCAAAAATCAAGTGTCGTTTTACCCAACCCTTCTTTTAAGCAGACATGTAGTAATAATTTCGGAAAAGTTTTTGAAAATTAAAGGATAAATCCCTTGTTTTATAATTTTGTTCATAAATAAACTTTTCATCACTAACCCTATTGTCAAGTAAACTTTAGTTTAAACTTTAAACAAATATGTATACATTTTTAACTTGAAAAAACCAAATAAAAGTTAAAAAATCTGTCAAACAATTCTGTTTTTTTGAAATCATGTTTAAAATAAATTCTCATGAAATACTTGTCGATTGTGACGGATCGAAAACAAATTCATTCTAGTAGTCAAAGAATTAAGCGGATAAGAAAATTATCACTATGATATTCAAGTGCGCGGCTTGTACTCATATTGAAAGTGAATAACTCTACTATATTAAAATTAAACTTAGGTACTTTAAGCAATTAAAATCGAATTTAATCTGCGACTATACTTGACTTGGGTTTTAATTATTTTAATTAGGTATTTTAATCGTTAAAACCCTAGTTATTATTTTACAAAATTATTATATCAGAGATATGCGAGATTTTTTTTTTTAATGAATTCGAGAATATTTTCCAAAAATCAAAAATAATTTTCACAGTTCCCGTTTTCTAAAATCAAAATAGGATCAGAGATTCCAAAACAGTTAAAACCAGGCTTCTTCGTCCACTCAAGTCCTCTCTCTCTCTCTCTCTTCATCACTGCGAACACTGATTCTTCTCCTTCTCTCTCTGAACCCTAAGCGGGGCCTTTCTCCCTCCTCGGAGCTTCGTCGGCCATGGCGGACGGCGCGGCGGCGAAGCACGTCGTCCCGGTCATCTCCGACCTGCGGAGTCTGATCTCCGTCCACAAGAAGCGGCGCACCGTGGCGTTCCTCTACGGCTTCATGCTGGCCTCCATAGTCGTCACCGTCTTCTTCGCCTTCAGTCCCTCTCCCAACTCGGCCTCGCCGTGGCTCACCAACGTCTTCAGCATTGGCTCCTCCTCCGGCGATTCCTCTTCTTCTTCTTCTTACAGATCTCAATTCCCCTCCATCTTCTCGTATTTTTTCCCCAACGACTCGTATCCTTCTCCGGCGCCGGCGCCGACTCCGGCGAAGGAGGTTTCGGAATCGAACTCACCGCGGTCCGAATTGAAGGCGGAGAATCGGACTCCGGTTGAGGCGAAGCACAACGCGAGTTCGGTTCCTGGTGTGAATAGGAGTGTTCCGAGTCCGAAGAGTGCCGATCAGAGCAAGGTTTCTCCGACGAATCAGACCACCACCAACACCACGACTAAGAGCTTGAGCGATTCGGATAAGAAGATTGTCTCTCAGTCGAATCAGACGACGACTAAGAGTTTGATCGATTCCGATCAGAAGAAAGCTTCTCAGACGAATCAGACTGCGAAGACTCCAAGCAATTCCGGTGAGATTAAATCTTCTCCGGTGAACAAGACTACGATCGCGGCGCCAAAATCTCCAGCGGCGGCGAATACAACCGTCGGTCCGGCAAAGAACAAAGAAACGGCGCCGGTTCCGGAGCAGAAGAAGATGAGCAACGCGACGAGTTCCGGTGTGTCGCCGGTGCCGGCAAAGAAGGTGGACGATTGGCTTGAGTCCCTGAGGAAGTGTGATTTCTTCGACGGTGGATGGGTGAGAGACGACTCGTATGGACTGTACTACAAGCCTGGTTCGTGCTCTCTGGTGGATGAACAGTTCAATTGCGTCGCTAATGGCAGACCTGACAAGGATTTCCAGAAATTCAAGTGGAAACCCAAGGGCTGCTCTCTCCCCAGGTACAAAACTTGCTATTTTTAGTTTGAATTGAAGTTTATCTTGAGCATTGAAAACCCTAATTTGTTGCTCCGTGTTTCTGGGAATGTGTTCAGAATTGATGGGAAGAAGATGCTGGAGATGTTGAGAGGGAAGAGACTGGTTTTCGTGGGAGATTCTCTGAACAGGAATATGTGGGAATCGCTGGTTTGCATTCTCAAAAACTCGGTGAAAGACCCGAAGAAGGTCTTCGAAGTCCACGGGCGGCACAGTTTCCGTTCCGACGCCTCATATTCGTTTGTATTCAAGGTAAAATTTGCTGCAATTGTTTGCTTTTTCTCAATGTGATCATGCTCGGTTTAGATTGAATGGTTGATCTGTGTTTGGTTTAGGACTACGGCTGCACAGTTGAGTTCTTTGTATCGCCGTTCTTGGTCCAAGAATGGGAAGTGAAAGGCAAGAACGGGAAGGCAAAAGAAACGCTGCGTCTCGACATGATGAGCAAATCCGCTTCGCATTACAAAACCGCCGATGTTATCGTGTTCAACACCGGGCATTGGTGGACTCACGAGAAGACCTCCAAAGGGTATGTTAATCGTGTCTGACCCGTTCAATAACATATTTGAATGCATGAAACGAATAAGTTTCGTTCCTTAATTGGGTCGCATCGTTTTAACCGTGTTAATCATGTTGCAGGGAAGATTATTACCAAGAAGGCGACAAGGTTTACAAGGAATTGAACGTTCTGGACGCGTTTAGGAAAGCGATTACAACATGGGGCAGATGGGTCGACGGGAATGTGAATCCAAGCAAGTCTCTAGTGTTCTTCAGGGGATACTCTCACTCGCATTTCAGGTATGGAAATATTAACGAGTTATTTTAATGGTGGTTTGTGATTGAAGCAAAGCAATGGCATGTGCAGAGTTCGTATGATAATGTCTTGTGCGTGGACCAACTAATTGGCGACTAATGTCCCATTGTTAAATGAGTTTTCACGCTTTATTATTTTAATTAAATACTAATTAATTGGCATAAAAAAAACCTCCCATAATTTGTCCCAAATGTGCATTTTACCCCTGAACGTTGTTTTGGTGCACTTTGGCCCTCTAAACTTTTATTTTCGTTCAAAATGTGACTGTCTAGGTAATTGTGCTTGGGTCCGGTCCGGCCCATTAAGTTTTATTGTTTTCTAAATCAATAAGAAAGGCACATACGTAATATTATTAGTAAGTTTGTTTTGTTAAGCTTAGTTCTAGTAAAAACGCTTTTTCGGGCCCATGAATAGATCCTCAACTCGAGACCGTAACAATTTGAAAGTTCACCGCAGCTCCGATTAACAATTTGAAATATTATCGTGTGCAGCGGCGGGCAGTGGAACTCGGGCGGGGGTTGCGACAGCGAGACGGTGCCCATCAACAACGAAACATACCTCCGGCCGTACCTGCCCAAGATGACCGTCCTCGAGAAGGTGTTGGCCGAGATGAAGAGCCCCGTCGCCTATCTGAACGTGACAAGGCTGACGGACTTCCGCAAGGATGGCCACCCGTCGATCTACCGGCGGCAGAATGCCCCGGCGGAGGAGCTCAAGGCACCCCTCAAGTACCAAGACTGCAGCCACTGGTGCCTCCCGGGCGTCCCCGACACATGGAACGAGCTCCTCTACGCCCACATTCTCCTCAAATTCGGGCCCAAGAAGTCATGAGAGCTCTGCAAATAGTAACACCCCATTCAATTATATACATATATATATATATACTATTATATTATAGGCAGTAAGTATAGTTTCATTTTTGCGTTGATAGATAAGAAATCAGCAGAGTATTTTCGCTGTAAAAAAAGGGCTCTGTTTATATGGTTGGAAGAGTGAAAAGCGGGTAAATAGGAACTATGCATATTATTTAGCCACGGAAAAAAAAAAAAGTGTAAATTTTTTTAAGTTTTTTTAGTCCCAAAATAAACAACAGTGGATTCAGTGTTTCTCTTTAATTGAATGATACAACATGATTTCTTTTTTATTTTTTTAACCTTTTTCTTCTTCATTCATTATTTTAGTATTTATCGTTTAGAACGCTACACAATTTTAGCTTAAGAAAAATTCGGAGTTAGGACATTTTGTTTTCCAATTTTTCTATGCATTTTTTTAGTATTTAATAACTTTAACAGAAGTTGCGGCAAAGATCTTCATTGAATTTTTGTATTTAAATAATGAATAATGTGAATTGCTTAATGAGGAAGCTTCAGACAGATCCTATAAAGAATGAGAAATTCTTGTGTGTCTTTTTGGGAGTGGGAGAAAAGAGAAGAAGTGGTGCTTCTATCGAGGAAATAAAAGTAACATAAAATTATAAACTATTGGACTATATCTATCTATAGGTTATTTTAATACTTTGCTCGTCGAATATACTATAGTTTATTTATTCATCATTAATTTAATTTAATTATATTTTAATTGGTATTAGAATCTACTACCTTTCTATCTGTCTCACATGGGTTGTTTGACCTCTCTACCTCGCCAATAAAACTATCAATTTGGCCCAAAAATAATACAAAATTATATTTGCAGCTAATTTTCTCCATTTTCATTTTTCGTAAAGCAGTTACTAATTACTATCATCTATTTTTTTTAGTTAATTTCATAAAGAGTAATTAAAATGGTACGAAATGTTCATTTTATGTCAATTTTTTTTAAAAAATAACTCATTGCGTGTATTTTTTATTCTCATAAATGAGTAAGCTTTACAAAAATTGATACAAAATAAGCATTTGGTTCATTAGAAAGTATATTTAGTACCCAAATCTAACGATTAATTTTCTCCATTTTAATTTTTCGTAAAGCAGTTACTACCATCTTTTTTTTTTAATTGTAATTTATTTCATAGAGTAAAAATCCTACAATAATATATTTATTTTTCTGAAAAAATATAGTATTAAGTTTTTTAAAAGAAAAAGAAAACTGAAAGCGAAAATCTAAGACCATAAATAAAGAATAATTTTGAATTTTTTAAAATTATTTGAACAAAACATTTCGAAGTGATAAACAACACCAGTTTTCTAAAAAAAGAAGTGAATAACTTTTTAATTTAGCAGGATAAATAGGAAAGAAGAGACTAGGAATGAATGGTGAAATGAAATGTGACTTGATGAGCGTATTTTGGCAACAAATAAAAAAAAACTTAAGTTTGGGAACTTTCACCTGTGACTCTTGAGTACTTACATTACATATACAATTATACATAATTGATTATACACATAAATTTTAATTTCATATACTGAGGTCATGACTTAACCATGTGGACACACTCATGAGAAGTAATTGACAAGTGAGGCCTCTTTATTATTTGTTTCTAAATAAATTTATTAAAAAAATATACAGTATGTTTTTATTTTATTATAATAAACAAATCCACCATTGCTTCCTAATCCTACCTCAACGGAAAAAAAATGATGGTTTTTTTTTCAACATTCTATAGCTAATTTTTGTCCCATCTCCGATAATTCTTTTATCTTTTGCTTAACAATTAAATTTATTTTATTTTAAGGATTTTGATAATCAGTCAACCCATTATTGAACAACATTAAAGGCTAATAGAATAAAGAAGACGATAAAGCAATTTAAAAAAGGAATTCACATGAGATAAATTTATCCATATATGGTCAAAAGAAGAAGAACAAATAATGATAGGGACCCAATAATATTAATTCAGAATTCCAGGCAAGAATCAAGCACAAGTTTTGGAACTTCTTTAATGCTTTATTTGAAATATGTAGTTGAAGTTTACCTACCATTGTTCACTTTTCAACTACTACTTAACTCTATTTAATTAATGTATGTTATTAACTGGGAATGAATATTTATATTTTAATCTTAGAATTACTTCTTAAATGGAAACTAATAATGTCAGTCCAATTAATTAATTAATTCGCTTGGGCCTATTGGTGTCTCAATTGTTAAATTGGATAAACGCAACATGGCCCAAGCCTGTATGAAGCCATTTAAAAATGGTTTGAATGATAATTCAAAAATAATGTGGACAAGTAATTTTATATTCTCACCCTAGAAATTCTTTTACTTATATATGAAGATTAAGTTATGAGACAGGCCTAGTATTTTTGAGTAATTTAAATTTAAATAGTCCATTAAATAAAAACCGAGTCCGACTTTATGAGTCGAATTCCGTTATTTAAGACTTCAAATTGATACTTGGAGATGCTCCAGTATCTTTCTTACTTATGGACTATTTTCCCAGCTCATTTATTTCTTTTTATTCCGATTGTGGCTTTATTTGTTTTTTATTTAGTTAACAATTCCGCTATAATTTTCAATTTTTTTTTATACTAAATATACAGTAGTATTCTTTTCAAAAGAATACAAGTCCAAAATTTATGTTTATTTTTGGCGCAATTCCATAAATAGTTTAATAAAATAATATTGATGATGATATATATAACTGGAATTAGGTCAATAAATATATATATATATATATATCATTTTATCAAATTATTTATGGAATTGAGCCTAAAATAAACACAAGATTTTTGAACCCACTGAAATTTTATCTTTATAACTTGGGTAAACTGCGGCTAAAGTATCAAATGTTTAATTTTCTGCGGATTATGTACCTAATGTTTATTTTAAGCGGCTAATGTACCCAATGTTTGATCCGTTAGATATTTTTGTGTTTTCCTTCAGTTTACCTTTAGAGAGTGATTCCTCCTTTACATGTACATTTTTTGTATTTTCGACATAACTCACTCATTTTTTGTCCAAATTTTATGCACGACCTATGGTTAGAAAGATAAGAGATATACATACAAATTTGGTGTTTTAAGTTTTGTAAAAACAGTTTTTGAAAAATATGAAATTTTAATTACAACGTAAAATTGGACATTAGTTTAATACAAAATATTTTCTTAGAGTAAATTTTAATATACTTAATGACTTTTTATGATGAAATATAAAACTAAAAAATTGTAGATAAATTTTTTATCTTTCCAATTATCTTTCATATTTTTGGCATAACTCACACATTTTTTGTCCAAAATTTATAAATAAACACCCGTTAGAAAGATAAAAAATTCATCTATAACTTTTTACTTTTACGTTTAATCATAAAAATTCATTAAGTATATTAAAATTGCTCGAAAAAAATATTTTGCATTAAACTAATGTCTATTTTTATGTTATATTTGAAATTTCGTATTTTTCTAAAACTGATTTTACAAAACTTAAAACACCAAAGTTATAGATCTATCTCTTATCTTTCGAAGCATAGGTTGTGCATAAAATTTGGACAAAAAATGAGTGTGTTATGTCAAAAATACAAAAAGTGTAGATATAGAGGAGGATAACCCTCTGACGGTCAAGTGACGGAAAACAATAAAATATCTAACAGATCAAACATTGGGTACACTAGTCGCCGAAGATTAACATTGGTACATAATCTGCAAAAAATTAAATATTGGGTACATTAGCCACAGTTTACCCTTAAAACTTAGAAGAATATCCTCAAAACACAAGTTTTATGTTTTTTTTTTTTGGAAAGTTTTATGTTGTCTATTTCCAATTTTACTAAATCTGAATAATTATTCCCTGTATTTTACATCAATTTGGACAAAAATACTACTTTCTATACTTGAGTTGAGAAACTGTTATTTTAGAAAAAATTGCACAAAATTTGATAATTTTATGAGTGAAATTTGACTTTTTTGGCATTTTAAAAACCTAAAGAACAAAATAATCGGGAGTTGGTGACGAATTTTCTTTCTGACATTTGCATTCAATTTTATTATGGTTAGAGATATTATTAACTTTTATCATAAATTCATAATGTCACACATTAATATAGATGTACCCTTTACGGTTTTACCTCCATATCTACGAGCATTAAATTAAAGACTCCTAATGATACAAGATCTATTTTGATAAAAATAAATAAAGGTAATTATTCTCTTAACTTGATAAGTAGAGTGTGCTTGCTTCGTAAACTCATAATTTAGCGCAAATACCCCTCGAGTTTAAAATTAGAACCACCGCTTTGTGTCCGTGCAATGACCGTGGGAGCTTTTATATCAAGAACGAAAATGGAGGGTAACAGGACGGAGGAGTATTTTTGTCCAAATTTTGTGTTTAGGAGGATTTCATACTTAAAATCTGAGATTACGAGGTAATAACACACAAATAAAGAAGTCGAGGGGTTAAATGTGGAAAATCACCTTTATTTTATAATTTAAAAATAATTTTCGAAAAGACCTCCTCTGAGAGTTTTGTGCACTCTATATTCTTATCGGACCTATAATTAAGAAACATAAATAGTACCGATGGAGTGCGCAAAAATCTCACTTAAAATGTCATTATGATAAAAGCCCATTACAATGTATGACAACCTTCAGTTTGAACAACAAGTCGGTGTTTCATATAACATATATTATAATTGTTTATGAATTTTGATATATATTGGTGCTTAAGTTATGGCCTTATTTATTGTAATTTATTACTATTATTATCGTGTTGTATAGTAAAAATAAATGGTCTTAGCGGCAATATCAAATAATATATCAATCATATCGGTTATTATAATTACGAAGGTGAAAGTTATATTAATTAGTCGAATCCTAGACTTTGACATATGATCAGTTAACTATTGGCCGACAGTCTTAGAAGTTCGAAGTAATAATTTTCTTTCCCATTCATTCTATATTATAGATAAATAATAAATCATTATATTCTCATCATTAATTTCACCATCTCTGATAAAGAAGGTTGGTTGAATTGAACTTGTAAGGTTTATTAATTAATGAAGATAAAAAATAAAATAAAAAAAATACTAGGATAATGATGCCATATCAGAAAACATTTATATATGAGCTGACAAACTTTATATGTTTAAATTTGATACTATCTAACTTTCTTAACAATTATATTTCATCTAGAAAGTGTTCTCTTCAATAATCTGCTGATATATATGGATGCTAATTATATATGATATAATATATAACTTTTATGATCCTGAAGGTTAGGCAACACATGTTGGACCAAACACTGAATAAAGAAGTTTCGTTTCAACAAGTTTGAACTTTCAAGTAGAGCTTAGGTTTGACCATGTCTTATTCAAATATTATGTGTGTGAGTGCTTCTTCAAAAAAGTCAGTCAAAGTCAACAATTAAATTAAGTTTTGAGTAGAAAATTAATAAAATTGTATATGATAATATGTACCATGCATATTCATGTAACAATAATTGAATAAATTCCCTGTAAAAACAGCCATATTAGAAGTGACAGAACTAACCTGTTAGGTTTTAAGTCCTAAATAATCAAGTAGAGAAAAAAAAATGATAGTAGTAATAGTATGCTCTCTGTGTTAAAAGAAGTTCACTTGCTGCTAACAAATTGTTTTACTATAACCGATCAAAAAACTTAGTGTTATAACCATCTTTGAAAATTACTACAAATTAATGTCATCACAAATCAATGTACTCGACAATTGGCGGTTCTACGTGAAATATACGCGATGTCACTGTACGTATCGGGTCTTCTAACATTTCCGGTGAACTAGCATTGAAAATTAAACACAAGTTAGTTATATTAATGTGTATGGTAAAGTGACTATATAATCCCATAATTTACG
This sequence comes from Parietaria judaica, assembly GCA_954871525.1. Taxonomy (NCBI): domain Eukaryota; kingdom Viridiplantae; phylum Streptophyta; class Magnoliopsida; order Rosales; family Urticaceae; genus Parietaria; species Parietaria judaica. The sequence goes on along the minus strand of OX940865.1, from coordinate 18,811,990 downwards.
TGATGATTATAACTATAGTATATTAGAGGAAATTCGTCACCACATAATTCAAAATCAAGAAAATTGAGAAGACAAAAAATAAAGAATAATCAACATTAACCATATCATGACAAATAATCTAAATAAATTCCCTTTCAATATTGAAAACAGCCATATCAAAAATAAAAGAACCAACAAATTGGTAGGCTATTTTTTTTCTTTCTTCTTTCCTACATTGATATCACCAACAAGAAGTTTGTCATCACACTAAAAAAAATAATAATAATAAAACCCTTGTCCTACTCTTGGGTACAAAAATATCACCCCACAAAACCAAAACTATGTACAAAAATAGACCTCCAAAATGAACACATTAGAATATAATAATTATAATAATACCTATACGGGATGTTAATGGCATAAGTACCCAATTTTGTATCAAATATGCTAGCATATTCTCAATCTTCTTTTAGTGGCAAAACAATGTAGACGGACACTAACTCGACATTGTTTTGTAGCCTTATTAAGAGATTGAGAATATACCGACGCAGTTGGCACATGGTTGGATTCTTATGCCGGAAATATCCGCACCTATATTAAGTAATTAATTAATGTGTAGTAGATATATATAGGAGGGAGTGATGACGAGATCATGACTTGGAGACTCGCTCGCAGGAGGGGCACATGGTGAGAGTGGTGGCGGGAAGCTGCATGTAAAATGGCTGCGATGTCTTCAAGGCTCGAAGCTCTTGCAGTTCCTTCTGCAACCTTCTGTTCTCCTCGGTCAGTGTCTCGCAACACCTCTTCAAGTACTCGCAATCCACCTCTGTCTGCTTCAGCTTTGTCCTGTCATCACCATTTTAAATATAATAAGTACATGCATGTATCTCATATTTCACAATATATATGATGATTAGGGTTGTAAGTATGTACCTTGCTCTTCTGTTCTGAAACCACACTTCAACTTGGCGAGGTCGGAGATTCAGCTGCTTTGCTAGGGCAAGCTTTTGCTTCTACATTTTCCATTATAAGAGAAATAGTAAGACTTGATGATCATTTTCAAAACATATAATGTAAATGAAATTGTTTTTTTTTTTTTTTTTAAGACTTAGGGTAAAACGTTGAGAAATTTTAGCTGATGTTTGCACCAACATGAGTCGGCCCATGTCATATACCCGATTATCCGTGAATCCGAGGATCCGGTTCAAGATTTATTTATCTATTATTGGTATGTATTCATATATTTAGCTGATTATTATTTGAAATAATAGTAACTTACAAATTGTCTTTTATGTACAAGTCAACAAGGGTTTATAACTTAGGTAGGTGAGTATATAAATTTGTATCTTCTAGAAATATATAGTACGACTTTCTTATTAATTTAAAACCATACTTATGTAAATATATCATATCATATATGATCGTACTTCGTACATTTCACTCCATATATATATAAGTCAATAAGAGCTAGTTAAAATTAAAAATTGGCATTCGTAATTAAAAATTTAAATATACAGTTTTTAAGACTTCTAAACAATTAAGAGATAAAACGCCTCTCGTACGGTACGAATATTCAAGACTATGGAAATAAAACAATATATCTATGTATAATATCTAAGCAGTTATTAATTTTGAAAGATAAAATATGTAATATTTTAATTGAAAAGGAATAGGACAAAAAAAGACAAGAGAGTAATAGAATCTTTGACTTACAGGGTTGAGAGTGCTGTGTTCCTTGAAGCTCTCCTCAAGAAACGCCGACTGTTCCTTCGACAGCCTCAGCTTCTTCCGGGTTGACCCGTTCTCCTCGTCGTCGCTCGCTCTCGAACTCGCTCGCTCGCCCTCCAACTCGCTCTCCGACCTAATTAGCTTGTTCACTATGCTCATATTATTGTTGTTCTCTCTCGAGCGGACGCAGAAATCCATGTGCAAAGACGACAACGTGCTGTTCGGGGACGATATCGTCGCCCCTTCCTCCGCCGCCTCTTCCGCCACAGCCGGTTGCCCGGTCACGTTAAACCCTTTTCCCGGTCCGTCTGTAGAATAGTAAATAAATAAGCCCTGGTTAATTATTTGAACTTGTAAGTGAGATCCAAGATTTAAACTTGCAAAACTCCATATATTTTTTTTCTAAAAATAATTAAAAAAACATCTAGATCGGTTTTCTAAACTTAAATTAAACAAGAAAATATTAAACTTTGAAATCAAATTAATAAAACCCATTAATTTTATTTTTCTTATGATCTCAAAGAAAACCTTTAAACTGGAGTCTAGTATTTTCTAAACTTTGAAAAGTCAATATATTTAAGCTCTTGTTATAAAATAAATGCTTCAATAAACAAAATAAAATAAAAAAGATTGAAGAAAATCATATCTCGTTTTGTTTAGTCTCATATAAATGTTTTAGTGCAAAATCATGGCTTAACCATATAATAACCGTACAAAAATAGAAGTATATGTATTATATATGTATATATATATATATATCTATACGTACAGTTTTGGGTAAGCCAAGGGAAGGCAAACTTGGAAGCGGTGACGTGGCTGCGAGGAACAGGAGCAGAAGGCAAGAGCTCAAGCTGAAGAGGTACATGATGAACACCATCGTCTTCGTCTTCGTCTTCATCTTCATCACCATCTTCGCAGTCTCGATCTGAGCTCGAAACCCTAGATGTCCTCCTCGATCGAAACCTGTCGTCGTCGTCTTCCTCCCTCTTCTTATTCTCCTGACCGTCCGATGATCCTCCAAGCCCCATGCAGATTCCCATCTCCTTCCTCTTCTTCGTTGAGTAGTCAACGCTCGCCGTTGACCGATCTCCCAAGCTCAGACCAAGCTCCATGGCAAGAGAGAGAGAGAGAGAGAGAGAGAGAGAAATGTGTATGAAGAAATGAGTTTGTTTGTTTGTTGGGTTGAGAAGTGAGGACTTTAAAAAGGAGAAAAAAACCCTACTAGATCTTTTTTGACGTGTAAAAGAATATTATTACAAAGGTTTTTAGTTTATATATACAATATGTTACATATATAGTGTGTATGTATATAGCTATATTATATATATGGTGTTTGTGTATGGCATGATAATAAAGATTGACCGACAAAGTCCAGGTTGACAAATGCACGTGAATCTATTTAATTACACACGAGAATGGAAAAGCAAAAATTAAAGGAAATAAAAAGGAGAGAGATCTTGTCCAAGAAACAAATCTCGAGGGCTAACCTCAATAATAATATTAATTTAAATTTACAATAAATATATGAGATAAGATAAGAACCTATCAACAAAACAATTGAATATATATATTCATGACTTTTTTTATTTTATATATATCTTAGAACAATAATAATAATGATCATTCAGCGTACCGAATTAATGCTTATCATAAGGTGCGACTAGTCGACAGAATGTGTCTATATTATATTATATATATGTGTGTGAATAATAAATTATTATCAATTAATATATGGTAATTATATTGGACTACGTGATTATGTCTTCACAAGTTCAAATCATTCAAATTATTGTGTTCTCTCATCGAAACAATCATCAATATCATTCAACGGCCAAGATCATTTGGGGTCGGTTGATTTGTTGTCACCATCATAATACTACTACTAGTAGTACTACTACTAATAATAATATGGAGAATTTATTTGAAATTATTAAAAGCACTAAAGGAAATCACTATAGTGTTCTCATACCGAACACAATACAAAATACATAATCATAATCATAATGCAATACACCATGCCTTGCTTTTTTTCTTTGTTTACATGATTATATTAATTCATAAATTCTCTAATAAACTACTCAAATATAATAGTATTTATTTGTTATTTTTTTACGTATCTAGCTAGCATCCGTTTTATCATAACGTATAGTCGCATACTAAGCGATGCGAGAATGCATAACGTATCTAGCTAGCATCCGTTTTATCACAACGTTTAGTCGCATAACATAGACTCTGAGAAGTTTGGATAGTCATTGTCTCTCTCTTTGTTCTCAGCAATTTCCACTATTTTTTTACAATATTATCACCTTTTTCACTTTTAAATTAGTCAGTGGTGACGCATATTGAATTGGCAAGACTATTGAATATATAATTATATATATCTTCGTATATACATATATAGAGAGAGACCGCTGACTCAGCAACCAAAGAAATGCAACTTTACCAAATAAATCCCACGTGTCAAATCATGATTGGGTATAGAGTATAGACTAATCCCAAAAATAACGCGGACTATTGATAAAGAAATCGAATTGTTGAAGCATGTGTGAAAAGAGAAGATAAAGGAAAGAAAATAGTCAGATTAGCATGAATTTTGACCATTATAAATATGTTTTATTTAGGCAGACAAAGCGACCATCTTTTACTATTTTAAGGAGAGAAGTCTTTATAGTATCTGTTTTTTTTTTTTTTTTTTTAATATATAATTAAGAATAAATTCTATTTATTTTTCTTCTTTTGAGTGATGTTATTGGGGCAAGCAAGTTTGCTTTTGTGTCTTTTAAGCATCGAACTTCCTTGAAAGTATCAAAAAGGTGTGTCACCACAGGAATGGTATCCAATGGACTCCATTATTTGACCACTCAATTAACACATACATATCACTAATTTATTGACCTCTCTATTTGCAAACAATCAACCCTCTATAATTATTAATAGGGACCTATAGTACAAGTACAATAATTGTGTGATCTATTCTACATATTGCATATATTTTGAAGGAAAAAAAAAAACAATTATAGTACTTATACACTCTTGTATAAGTATACTGTATGTCGTTTTGTAGGCTTAAAAAAATTATACGATTGGTGAGTACAACTCCTTTTAATTATTGTGTTTAAGGATGAGATCTATGTTCATATATATATATATATATATATATATATTCATATTGATGAATTGATCCACTATATATTTCAAGTTTCAACCTCATTTATTTTGTATCGTAGTAACTAATGGTTAACTAGAAAGTGATTATACATTTTTCTCAATAAGTCAAATAAACCCTTGTTGAGTATACATTTTTCTCGAGCACATAGGTTTCTTCTTTTTCTTTTAATGGAAAAATGAATCAATAATATAAATATATATATATATATATTTATATATGTGGTCCAAGCAATGAAGCAACGCGCGTGGGTTGGGTTTAGTAATAAAAGAAGGTATCTAGAGAGATGAGGAGGTCAGATATGTCATGCTTTTGGGATCATTGCAATTATTGAACTCATGCATCCTTTAATCATCATCACCCCCCTTCCATTTCCATTTCCATTTCCATTTCTTATTATTATTTACCCTTCAATTATTGAGTGGGACCCTTCTCAAATTAAAGATATATATACACCATATATTAAGTGTATATAATATTAATATATGATGTATATATATTATACGAACATGAAGGTGTATACACTAGAGTCTAATATATGATGTATAACGTTGATTATTGCACATATTTAGATAGAATATATTGTATAATATACTAGTTACTATATATTGTACAAAAACCGTACGTATATCATGCATGATGTACAATGTACAAACCCCAAGTGTAATAAATGAGCACTAGTGTAAAATATGTTGTATAACTATATCTATTTATAATTGAATTAGACTCGTGTAATATAAATAAACCATGTCCGTCAGTATCTAGTTAACGTCTATTAAGAAATAGACACACAAACGTCTCAAAGGTAAATAAAATACTCAATAATTGACTCTCATTTTTTTTAAGTTAAACACCTGTCCCTTGAATAACATTCATTAACAAGACATGGTCGAAATTGAATCTCCACAATATTTACCGCTTTTGTACACGCTGTAAGATATCATCAATTGATGAAGACATTAAGTAGTTATGCCGCAAAGGTATTACTATAAATAATTTTGCATTGATAAAGGGATAATATTGTTTGTGATTGTGCACTTGAACTAATTGACATCTGAAACGTGGCTTGTTTTTTTGTTTTTTCTTTTAATATAATATTTGACCGTACATTTTACAACATATAAAGTACTCATTTGAACATTCTTATCTCTAAATTACTATATATTATCACTTTTTAGCAACTTGCAACATTCTTAATATATTTTATCAATCAAAATTTGTTACTTTACTTCTAAGCAAAATCTTAATATGTTAGATAGTGATTTATATTTTTATAATTTATCAATGAAAGGTTATATAATATATTTGGATTAGGTGATTAACTATAACGCATCCAAGTTTATGTAGTAATTAAACTTCTCTAAGTTTATTTGTTATAAATTGTGTTAAATCAAGTATTACGCATTAAATTATTTATTTGATAAAAATGCGAAACTTTTTTTATATTATTATTATTGAAAGATAAAATTATTAGCCACATTAGCCGTGTTGAAATTTCTTCCTTAATAATAGAACCTTGTTGGACCATTAATAATTGTACATTGGAAAATATGTATTTACATTACATGCCAACTAGAAAGGAAACAAAAGAGGAGATAAACATATATAATAATTAAATAAATACTAAATAAGGAAGCTGCCTAGCTATTAAGACTTTTATAAATACTAATTTGTATGCTTTAATATCAACTCCCCATTACAGGAAGTGATTAAGTCAAAATTCAGATATGTATTAGTGGGCTAATTTTCTTAATGGTAGAAGATTCATATTTTGACTTTGTCTATCCAAATAATGAATAATAAATAATATAAAAAAACAAGTAATTAATATGAAAGGTGCATGAATTAATAGTGTGATAATTATTATTACTAGTTATAGATAATGTCTATGTTTTCGTTAATGACTAGAGGAAATTACTTATTAAAATGTTCACCAATAATATACATTAACAAGTCAAAGAGTATCCCTCAAGAAAACAAAAGTCAAAAGAAAATCTAGAAGTGCATGATTAGTTGAATATTAAAATTAGGCCGCCATAATTAACTTGTCAAATAAATAACCTGCCATATATTATATTACTAAATAAAAAGAAAAAAACTTATCTCTTAATATGTATCAAGTACCAACCTTTAAATAAAATCAATCTCCATGACTATTTAAAATTTAAATGGGTATTATTTTTCTTCTGGCGTTTGTTTTAATTTATTCATCATATAATTATAAATTATAATGGGGTCTAAATCTAAATAAACAATTTGTACCTGCCCTTGTTTGGTTTTTCTCGTGTATTGTATAAATATTTATAGGTCCAAAATTCAAACCCTATGAGGAACATTTAATGGGTCCATGATGTTTGATTTGAGAATAATAATAATAATAATAATAATAATAATAATAATAATAATAATAATAATAATAATAATAATAATAATAATAATAATAATAATAATAATAATAATAATAGTAATAGGTATGCGAGAAATGAATGATGAGAGAAACAAGTTTCAAAATCCATGATATGCAATAGTCAATCTTCAAGATTGTTGGTTTCTATAATAGAATCACTCAACAAGATTTTCCAACGCAACACTATTATTTTCTTGCGTGATGATAATTGAATTTCATTGACTTAGTAAAAATTGAATAGTGGAATATCATTAATATTCTCCAACCATTCTCTACCAAGCTCTTAAGCATTCAATAACGATACAGTATAAATTCATAATGTGAACATGATGTATTTTATTAGCGGTATATATCTTCAAATTATGCATTTATATTCGCATTTTTTGTTCGGACCTAAATATTCCCAATTTGTTCTTTTGTATTCATTTCGTGTCTTTGTCGTAAATATCATCGAGTAACTTAGAAAGTTCGTAACTCCGTTAACGGCGATGGTATTCATCGCAATAATTTCACACCGTCATCTGTGATATTTTATTCTTTATTTTTATTCATTTGGATTTTAAGAGCTTAACTAGGAATTGGGTTTAATAAAATTAAAACTTCTTTATTATTTTTCATAGATAAACAGATAGTATTGCATGTTAGTTGTGACACAATAAAATATAATATTATATATATATATTAACTGATTAGTTATAGAAATAACAAATTGCAGCGAGACGGTGAAATATTCATCACCACCAGTCACGACGCAATTTGCAGTGATTCGGTACGGCATTTATTCATAAATAAATATGTTTTGAATTATGTTTACACTTTTTATGAATCAAATGTTTATCAAAGACAATAAGTTAAAAAACAACAACCACAACAGCAATAATAATAATAATAATAATAATAATAATAATAATAATAATAACAAAAATATTTATCCTATGTAGTTTTCAACTTATAAAGTTTATAGGATTGATTTAAAAAAAATATATAATCTTGATAATCTTATGGGGCTTGGTTATATATGAAAGACAAAAATATACAAAGGGGATGATCATGTATAAGAAAAAAATTACAGTGATATTAGCTAATTTAATAGGAATAAATAATAAAAAATATTGGATCAATATAATTTTTTCTTATATATTTTGGATATTACAAAATGGATTGTACAATATTTAATGTTAATTGTAACTTGTAAGTATATAAACAACCCAGTATATAAAAGATGTGTATCCATATTTTTCTATTTTGATCACTTATTTAATCTGTATATATATATATATATATATATATATAGATCACGACTCTATAATTTTATTTCACTCATCAATTTACAATGTCAAAATTATAATTTTTTTTTTTTGAAGAAGTCAAAATTATAATTTTTATAAAACTAAAATACAAAGGAAGAAAAGTACAAACTCGATCGTAGGTCATTTATAAGTTTTTGAAATACAAAATCAGAGATACTATAACAATATTAATATATTATAAGATAAATGGTCAATTTTATAAATTACAAAATAAAAATAGAACTGTGTTCTTATGTATATCCATAAGTTATGTGTAAATATATATATTTCATATATATATAGATGACGTCGTGACGAGCCAATAAATAATAAATCGTTCAAAGGAAGATCTAGACATAAAGTTATAAAATGACATGAATTTTTGCTTAAAATTTAATAATGATCGAGCAAAAACTTAGCAGTATTGATTAACATGTTGAATCATTAAGTTCTGAGAATCTCACCTAAATTTGGACTATATACTCACTGAAATTTACAATATATACATGTATATTTGTACGTATGTAATAGATACATATGACTTAAAACGTCATATACACATGTATGTATAGGTGAGCAATAATGATATGTACCAAGAAAATAAATTCATATGAGAATCTCACCAATATTTGAACTACATAGGAAGTGCAACTTGCAATAAATTCCTAAGGTTTTTAGTTTTTACAAAAATATACATTAGCCCTTCAAAACGGTAAATTTTTCTATGTTTTTTTTTTGTTGGCTTTGAAATATATATTTTTGTTGTTTCGTATATTCAAGTAATTACTTTAATGTAAATATAAAATACTCGGAGGTTAAAAATATTCCATATAAGATTAATTTAATCGATAGAAATTAACATTATCATATAAAAACCTATTATTGTATTTATAATTAAGATTGTTGTTTTTTATTGGCGCGTACGGTCAATTTACAACGTAGCGTATTTATTATATATAGAAATACGAGGTGATACATAATTATACATATATATTTTTTATTGTCTAAAAATTGAAAGCAATAACTACGCATAAATATACGTATGATGTAAATAGCATGTCAATGAATGATCATGCAAAGTGCCGGTGGGAGTTATGAAGAAAAGACAAGTCACGTGAGAAGAGCGTGACATTGAATTATTGAATGCATGATGGCAAAATGGATCGGTCATTGTCACACTCAGAGAACCGACGTGAAGCTTTTAAATTAATATATACATATATTAATATATATAATAATTACCTAATATAATTACTCATATATAATTATATATATATATATTATATATAGGGTTATGGGCGCGAGAGAGATGATTGATGAAGAAAAGCAAGCGAAGAGATGATGAAGATGGCGGTGGAGTGGGGCCCACACGAAACGACACAGTGTAGAGTGGTGAGGGGACATTGCATACACTGCCAATCATTTGTTCGTCTTCTTGTTTATCATTAAACTATATTAACATTACTTACCTAATTCCGTTTCAATCCTCCAATTATACATGCCTCATTTCTTTCTCAACTCCTTTGAAAAATTATTAACATTAAGGATGATAAAAATATGTATGACTAATTTGTGTGAAATTGCATAAGAGTTCTCTTTTTCTAAAATAAAGCCAAGGATTGATTTACTACTCGAAAAACTAAAAAATAGACTACTAATAACAAAATTGAATACATTATTGTCCCCATTGCCAAATTAGTATTGTCACTATTATACGTGACCAAGCTAATAACGCCACGTGCCTAATTGCTTCTTGTCTCTTAAATTTATCATTCTCTTTAGTTCGATGTCTTGATTTTTTTGACATAAACTACACAAATTATAAACATATTCGGTTACGGATGCATTTGAAGAAGGAGGTGGTTCAAACCTCCCCTCCAATAAAAAAAATATTGTACAATAATACCATATTTTTACCTTTTTAGTGTAATTTCATATAAAATTTTGGCTAAGTCACCCCTTAATTATCACCAAAATTTAAATATAACCCTCTTAAGTTAAATTTTGATAAAAAAATTATATCTAACCCTTTCGGTACATAATTCTTGATTTCGCCGCCACTGTACATATTGATAACTTATGAATTGTATCACATTTGTTAGTTCTTTTTCTATGAAAATTTTATTGGGCAAGATATACGGACCTATATATAGTTGACCTTAAACTCCTCTAATAAGTCGTAATCATTTCAATTAAAGAGCCAATAAGAGATTTAATATCATTGAGTGGGTGTGGTTAGTGATGGCCAATGGGAATGGACCAACTTTGATAGCGATATTCTTTTTGGCCTAATTTAATAGGGGTTTCATGATATCATACTTATATATAATTTATTGCTATTTATATATTAAGCCATCATATGTTTAACTTAGTCGTGTTAATCTTTCGAATCTAATAATTAAAGCAGGAGAACACTTAATATATGAATACATACATACATACATATATATATATATATATCTATATATATCCTGCTTAATATTTTCTGATCCTCAGTTATAGAATTAGGATTTAGACTAAAGAAAAATGATTTGAAATTTCAGTAGTAATAAAGAGATCGTTGACTAGTAATGCTTAGATCATAATTAACATTATAATACACACAATTTTATTATAATGTACGAGAGTATTTTTTTTCATGTCACTTTTTATGTTTATGCAGTATGATACGATGTTATAATTTAAATTAAAAACATTATATGTAAGGTTTTTTGTTTTTGTTTTTGTTTTTTGTGGAATGATCTTGTTATATATTATAGAGTCGCGTAAATAAATGAAGAAAGTTGTCAACAGGGTGACGGAAGTCCATTATACCAATAGATAGAAGTAACCCTACAAGCGGGCATGTGACTCAAAAGTTTAACTATATACAGTACTAGCATAAAAAACCCAATAATTATAAATTAATTAGGTATTGGCCTGTAATATATCTTACTTGGTATAATTTTGTTTATTACGTTAGTATATTTTTTATTCCTATTATTTAGTATATAGTAACTTCATAGGAGGAAAAGTAGATATTGTTTATTCTTTAGTCAACACTTAATTGATAATGTAAGGCACAAAAACAGAGATGTTTCAATGGACATGAAAGCTCTAAAGAGAGAAAGACAGAGGCTAACCATGATGTAGTTATAGCATTATATATATAGAATGAATGAGTTAATTATAAGGACTAGAGTGTCAGATTTTTGGCCATGATGGTGGTTATGAGTTTTTAGGGGAAAGTTTAGGGCAACTGCTTGTAGGGTTTTATTAGTTGCTGGACATATGGTCGGGAAGCTGGCCAATGAAGTAGAGGCTTGCCCGTCCCGGTAAGTTTTCTTCCTTCAAGCAACTTTGCTAAGCCCGTTGACCGGGTCGGGTTGTAGAGTTTTAGTTAGTTTTATGAAATACACATGTTAAAATTTTCTGAAAATCAATGATCACTCAACTGCCGACTGCGTTGGGCATATGAGAAAAAATGTTGCACGGGGTTTCCTGTCTTGTAAATATTTGCCCCAATGCAACCCGAGTATGCCTTTGACTTAGGCCTGGTCGTACGGTGTTGACAACTCATTTATGTAATACTTTGTTATATTAAAAGATTAAAAAATATTGGGTGGGTAAGACCCTCCCACGAGTTAAGCTTGGGTGGGTAGCCTGCACCCATTCCACGAGCAAACAAGAACTAGACGGGCAACGTGTGCGGGTGACCCGGGCCGAGTCGTTCTCAATCTACACTAGCTACAAATTTACCATGAGTATTAGATTGCACGAAAATTAATAACATGAGGATTTTCACTAATAAAAGTTTAACTTAAGTGTTTAACTGCACAGAAGTTAATGACATGCTTATAAATTTTCACTGTCAATTCCTATTAGAATTAGAAGATACTTAATTGATTATTAATATTATATAAATATATATAACTTGAGATTAAAAAAATTACCAAAATAAAGCAAGAAATACAAGGCATATAAGTTTCTTTCACTATTGGAACTAAATAACTCATCAAAATAACTTGTAAAAAGAGAGTTGAATTGCTTACAACAAATATATATATGAAATATAAGAATCTCAGGTTATGCAGCTCAGCTTGTGCATAAATTAGATCTATATACACGAATATGTATACACAAATTAAGTTATAACTTTACACTTATTATATTGAATGTTGTCAAATATATTATAGAAATTGTAAGAAATGCCCATTATGTGTCAAATGTTTATGAAAAATGCACATGCGTGAGAGTAAAAAATACACACAGTGGACATTTTTGTTAAACCTTTGAGTGGGCATTTTTGTTAAACCTTTGACACAAAATATGCATTTTTTAAAATAACCCAATATATTATTAGCCCTACATTTATATCTATATAGTTGTTGAGTTGATAAAAGGAATGTTTAGTAATTTAGTTACTCCTTACTTTGTATATTTATATATATATATATATATATATATATATATGAATATCAACTTACTAATACTGTACCGATGATCCCTGATTCAGTTTAGCAATTCCTATATATTATTTCATTAATATATAAGCTTGCATGCAAAGGAAAAACGTAACCATGGAAATTAAAATTACGTCCATTTTTTTTTTAAATTAATGAATATTGCATGAAAAAAAAGAAGCAGACATAATTATGAGACGAGCTAGCCATATTATATGAAATCCTATTATTAGGCTCTTGTATAATTATCACAGTGACATGCATGATTAGAGTTATTACTAATAATTTTATTTATTATTTTAATGATTGCCCAAGCAAGAGAAAAGGACCTTTCATCTTATAATAGAATTTTTCTACCCTCGAAGAGACATCATTATTAGGCATCTGCATGCTTTTCTTTAATAATCACAATCATATAATAAGATGCTAATTATAAAAACCATCATCATATAATCATGATGATCAATCTGGGATGCTTTGTGATGTTGGCCAAAAATGGGACACAAAACCCTAAATATTGCGTTTAATTAACTCACGAATAATGAGAATCATGATCATCGACCCAAAAATGACAACTTTTTTAGTTATGTTGCTCAAGCGTGATGTTATATGAATTAAAGCTCTCTCACACCACACACACATATATAGATACATACAATATAATATTGTCATGTGTCGTGATATGATTTTGTTACGTAACTCAAAGTCTCTCACACACTTCAATGAATAGTTAAGGAGCGTTTTATCATGGAGCTTGAAAAGTTTGACGTGGTGATTACTAACGTGATTTACGTGATTGAAAAAGCTGATAAATATATTATGAAATATGAGTACTTGTAATGATAAAAATCATGTCGTTTGACCAGTTCTTGATTTCTTTTTCACACCCCGGAAGATTAGAGGATATAGTTTCAAATATAATTATAGTTAAACATGAAATAAAGAAATTAATTATATGGTTCGACCCTGAAGAGAAAGCTCCTCTCACTCTCGGTTCCAAAAAAAAAAAAGACCATGTCTACGATAAGTGTGGTTGGTTTCCATATATAGTACGTTTAGAAGTTCACACGAGATGATAACATGACACTAATATAACGACAAAAAAGAAAAATGAACATACAATTTTTTTTTTGTGATTCGACCCCGAAGAGATAGCTTCTCTCCCTCTCTCATAAGACCACGTCTCAGATAAGTGTGGTTGGGTCTTTGTATAGTACGAGTCTAGGTCAAAATATTGTTGTACAAATCAAACTACTCGCAAGATAGTGATAGGTAGTCTTCCTCGTCAGTAAGGCAACACGTTGATGGATGAATTTCTCTTGATTGTCGAGCAATGTTGTACTCCGATAATGGATACGCATGTCGCATGGCGTAGATACCGCAGAGTGATCCCGCTGGTGAGGGAGAGATATCTTCATATCTTCGTGCTTGGAACTTTCATATCCCGATTAAGACTAAGTGATTATTAGCTTAAGCGAGAGTGGATGCCACACATTAAATGTTAATGAATCCAAAATGCAGCTAACGAATTGAGTTTATCAAATAAAAGTCTATTTGATAGAACTTTACAAGAAAATCTATCCAGCTATTTTAATAATTGAACGTATGTTTTCTCATTATTTTGACGATGATCGCGGACTAAACAAGCTTACTCGTATAAATATTCGATTGTATATATTTGTTCTAATATAGCTTGTTAATTTCAATTTTTTAATTTAATATACAGTAAAACCTCTATAAATTAATATAGTTGGGACCATGAAATTTATTAATTTAGAGAGATATTAATTTATCGATAAATTAATATTTTATTAATTTATAGAGGTTTTTTTTTCAGAATTCTAAAATTTAAATATAACTACATGAATTCAATGAATTATATTCAATTAGTAAGGAACAATGAACATATTTATTGATTGTTAACGATTAAATACAATTCATTATATAGACTTTATGATGATGGAGTTGAAGACGATACAATGGCGTTGGAACAAGTTTCGCGTAAAGACGTACTCATTGCATCTAGGACTCTTGAAAACTTTTCGGTGCAGTTCAAGAACACGACTCCTCAATTTTTTGATGGGATCATAAAAATTAGAGATGCACTCCGCCAAGATTTATGTTTTAAGAAAAAAACAAGCAACATTAGAAGTATATTTCTCTAAATTGTCTTAGATATTTATTTCATTTACAAGTATTATTAATTTATGATATTATTGGGACCATAGTTTTATATAGAGCTCTCAAAAAAAGTATTATCTTATTATCTTATCTAGATGGATCATTTTTTACACTAGCCCAAGTCGGGACCGGGCAAAATTATTATCTTAGAGAGATTATTAATTTAACAAGTATTAATTTATAGAGATTTTAGTGTATCAGTACCTTTGCAATTGAAAGGATCCTACCTAATGCACATTTAACAAAAGTGGAGCCTAAAATTAATGGTAAAATACTTTTTTTGTGTCTGAAATTAACGTCGTTTAAATGCAACATTGATGTCCTGTAATATAATAATCCGTATAGTTGATTTTCAAGTAGATCCAATAAATTTATATTCCTTATGATTGCAAACTAATTATATGAAAAAAAGACTAATTAGAACAAAAGAACTCTAATTAGAAATGGTTATATGTCAATTTGACTTAAGGTTGAATGTTTTGCAACTAAAGAGAAATGTTTTTTTTTTAATAAAAATTGGGGTGCCAGGATTGACTCGTATAATAAAAACTTGTCCCTTTGAATCTCTAGGTTTGCTTTTTTTTTTTTTTTATATATATAGATAAGATCTATATCTATTTACATATTATTATTATTCCAATAATTATCATCAATCACTAATAATGAATATAAACTACACCATTGAAATTATAGTAAGGACATGATGATGATGACATTTGGGAGACATTTTTGGGCAAAAAAAGTTGATAAAGGATAGAAATAAAGAGAAGAAAGTTGGTGTGTTAGGGTTGTGGCAATCATGAGGTTTAATGTTGACCAAAGGCATTTTGACAAAATGTAACAGCTTTAGCTAATACGCTCCTCCTCATTTTCTCATCTCTATTTAAATGCCTATTTTGGTTTTTAAGATAAAAATGATCATCATTACATTTACTTGATAGCAATTACCGGAATTGAAGAATATGTTAAGTGGCATATGTTTAGCTTAGCTTAAGTACCATTAATTAAGTATCTCTTTCTTTAAAGGATTAGTGTTTGAATGTGACAATAAGACATTTCAGAACCATGTTAGTGCAAACAAGACTTGTTCGATTGGTCTATATATTATACTTTTGTATGAATCAATTTTGTCTGATGACTGATGCTAGATGTTTTTAGGAGGCCAGGTTTAGTTGGTGCTCAAGAAACGAAAATAAGGTCGCTCATGAATTGGGCAAATGGGCTTTTACTTCCGTTTTTAGTGGATTCTGTACGATCGGAGATATACAGAGACAATTCTAGTTGATTCTAGTTGATAAATAGAAGTTTCAAACTTTAAAAAAAAGTATCTCTCTTTAAATGCTTATTCTCGTAAACGAAACTAGGATTTCGACTTAGGGGTGGCTGATTTAAATTTTTAGTGTAAACAGAAAGGGTTTATTTGTAATTTTAAAAACAATTTGTGCTAAAAATGATCAATCAAAAAAATTTAAGATGACTGGAACTATATCACTCTTGTGAGTGGTTCGGGCTATGCTTTTTCTCTTTTTTTTTTTTTTTAAGAAATCACTAATGTTACAAAATTTTTTTTGGCTTATACTGCCATACGGTTCGATCAAAGTACGATAACAGAAAAAAAATAATTTTAATTCATTAAGTGTGTTTTGCCAAATATTACTTGTCACGTCCTATACGACCCTGTCTTTTTCTTTTTCTCTCTCTTTGAAACTCAATCATAGTTTTGACATATCCCAATGATTTAGGGTCCTTTTTCAGAGTTTTCAGGGTTGGTGTTTTGAATGATATCGAGAAGAGCAATAATAATAATAATATAACACACAAAACAAGACGTAAAAGTGAAAGACAACTTGTTGTGTTATGAGGCATCTTCAAGTGGAGCCTAACTTACTCTTTTGGGCTCTAAGCTTAGTCATAAGTTGGGCTAGGCTCATCTCAAGAGCATAAGATGCTCTAAATATATATATGTTAATTGGAATTTGTGTAAAATCCATATATTAGACCTTGCTATTGCTCTATAAAAAAAAAAAACACGATTGTTTTTATTTTGGGTCGAAATCGGTATATCGGAAACCTTATATTTACCGTTTTCCGGGCTCAATCGTCAATGTTCTATTTCACCCCCTTCTTTTTCTTTCTATTTCTGAAATAATTTTGGACACCCGTGGGTTATTTTCACTTATTTGTTTCTAATTTTAAAAGTGTAATATTATCATTTTATTTTCGATCGGCTTGGTATCGAACATATAAAACGAGATTAATATCAGAGCTAGACCATTTAGTGAGGGTCGAAATTACGACTGCGAGTCCCTATTAATGACCCTTGTCCTTGGTTTCGGGTTCTTCCGGGCACACAAGCATTGCTCTTGACGGCTCTATTTGGTATGTTTTCTCTATCGTCTTCCTTCCCTCAAACTGGTATTCTGGATACAGAATCAGAGTTTCTTCCGTGAAATGAAGTGTCCTGAGAATAAAATTCCGGTTTTTGGGACTTTATGTATCAGTAAGATGTCAAGGCACGAAATGGTTTACTCCGTGGAAAAGCGTCCTGTATGTTTTAGTTTGTTCATGAGCTTAATTTTCGGAACTTTTACCCATCAACAAATTTATTCTGAAATATAAAAGTCCACGTACTTGTCCGCACTATAACCGTTTTTGCAATGTTATTTAGAGCGAGAGGGTGTAACGGTGGCGGAACTCCGGCAGCAAAGGAACATCTAAGTGCAAGGCCGAGGACGTTAAGGCACTAAGAGTCAGTTTAACTTGTTCTACATTATCAATAATATTCATATTCAGAACGAGGGATCGAAATTTCGGTCCAGTTTTGGTCAAATTAACAAACCGAGACGGCTTAGTTTTCTTTATAAGAACGCAGAAACCATGTACATTTTGGAAACCCAATAAAAGCGGGACTGGACGGAAAAAGGGCAATAACGGGTCGGTTTGATTCAAACTCCTATATGGTAACACA
This sequence comes from Parietaria judaica, assembly GCA_954871525.1. Classification (NCBI taxonomy): domain Eukaryota; kingdom Viridiplantae; phylum Streptophyta; class Magnoliopsida; order Rosales; family Urticaceae; genus Parietaria; species Parietaria judaica. The sequence continues at coordinate 18,793,830 of OX940865.1, read as the reverse complement.
AATTCGATTATGATAACAACAATATTGGTGAGAAGCTTGGATACCACACATTTTTACTAGCTTTTGTTGAGCAAAATAATGAAATTTTATAATGAAAACGTCAAAAACGAGATTACTCGAGGAATTGTTCCTAATGTAAAATTATCTCCAAAAATCTGCAATCTGGATAAGTAATTAGCACAATCAAACAAAACTGTATTATTAAGAGATAATCATTCAACGTAAAATTATTATCATTGCAACGAAAAAAGGAAATCAATAGCAAATTACAAGTGTACTTTCGAGATATATAAAGTCAAGGAGATTATGTACACTGAAAACCAATGAACTCGCCCGGGTGTTCTACGCAAATTTCATCTCCTAAACCGTAAATAATTCGAACCAAATACTTGAAGAGGGAGCCAGAAAGCTAAAAGTCAACTGCTATGGATAGATAATTGTACCTTTTTCTTCAAAGCGGTCTTAGCCTCAGGTCAAGCGTCTCCTTCGGGGCGCACGGGAATCTCCGGTATCCAAATCCGAAATCCTAGAAGCATCGCTTCTTCTTCTGGAAGATGAAACAATTGAGTCAATCTCCGAAGCAGTGTCCATCTGAGATTCCGAGTTTATCACTGCAGCTATGCTTGAGAAAGAATCTCGATCCTCCACCGCAGCTGGCTGCTCGCTAGTCCTGCCAGGCGGGGCTCGGAATGCTTCCACTAAAAACGCGGATGACAGAGAAGGATACCCGGTTCGGTGGGACTGTGTTCTACGAAGCAACAGAGAGTGGGCGACTGTGGCTGTCTGGTTCAAATCAACTTCATCTATCGGTGGAATCGGAGTCTGCTCTCTTCGTGAACCCCGAGCTGACAAGATCCTAGTTAGCATAGTGTTTGTTCTCTCTGCCGTTTCCCGAGCACTCTCCGTCTCCTGTGGCTGAAACAAGTCTCCCCTCAAGTCAAACCGACTCCCGAGGCGGCGGATCATCTCTTCCATGGGCAAACTCAGCATGTTTCTCTGGATCGTTTGCCTCAAACTCTCGACTCTTCGAGCTTGGGGTCGATCAGGGATCTTGAAACCCAAATCCTCTTCATCCTCTCCCTTGTGGGACCCACGGCCGTATATCGGTGTAACATTCTTGAGCGTGACCTCGCCTTTACACACCGGGCACTCCTTTGCGTCAGAGTGGAAATGCAGCCACCGGTAGAGACACGACCAACAAAACATATGGCCGCAGCAGGTCACAACCGGGTTCTTCGCCAAGTCCAAACAGATGTTGCAATCGAAGAACCCACCGTCGTTTTCGCTATTCTTCTCCGTTCCGTCCTTTTTCTGCAACGCCTCTTCTAGCAAAAACCCGTTGTTATTCTCGCACGTCTTGGTTGGCTCGGTAGTTCTTACTTCTTCATCAATAGCGACACTACCCTCACCGGCCTGCAACGTCCTTGCAGAACCGGAATTGACCATCAGATCGTTTAACTCCATCGAGATCCTCTCAGTCTCGGGGGTGAAATGCTGACGCCGCCACCTCGACCTATGGCGGGCCCCGATCCGCACGGCTTCCCTGATTCTAAGAATGTGGTCGTCATCCCAAGAATCCAAACTCATAGGGTTACTAGAAACCGAGCCGGAGTTCGGCTCGGGACCGGGAAGCAGGTTCAGATCGAGGCTCATCGCATCAGAAGTCTCCTCCGCCATCGATTAAAAATAAAAAATAAAAACCTCAGCCTCTCTCAAGTCTACGCTATCACAACCTTGAATAAACCAAATCGCTCAAAATCGAAGAGAACTATTCGAAGCTCCTCCTTATTCCAAAGCTCTGATCACAAACGCAACAAAACCCTAAAATCCCCAAAATTGATCAACCCCATCTGAATTGGGAAGAGACTCAACGAACACCAAATTCACAGTACAAGACACAGCACGCCCGACTCTGAGCCAAAGCTATAACCACAAATTGGGAAATGAAATTCGGCAATCCAAAAGTTAGGTCAAAATCGAGAGGAACGAAACACCTGACAAGGTAGGAAGATTAGGTCTCGAAGCTTAGCAAGCTTCGATTGAGAGTCGATGAGATGGAATCCGAAGCATCCGAGTCGGAATCTCCATCAAAGACTGGAACTTCCTTCAACCATCGATCCGAGGAGGGAGCGAGACAGGAGAGAGAAGGGACCTATTTTTGTGCGTTGTTTCTGAGTCGCGAATTGCAGACAGAAATCATCGAATCTGAAGGGCTCTGATGACATCCAACGGCCGAGATTCAAGCTATGGCCCACAACACTATATTAATCACGTGGCTCTTGTTGACTTTATCAGCATATGGAACTCTAGCAGTGCACGTGGCATGTCCACGTGTACCACTCTTAAGGTTCAATCTCTTTCTCTCTCCTCATAAGCCCCAAGCTCAAGTTAAAAGACCAAAAATTTAGGTACCATTTTCATATTTTTTTTATTTTCGTACAAGTTTTTTTTTTTTTTTTAAAGCGTATACAAAATTATGTTCTTACAGTATAAGATATTTTTTTTCTTAACAAACAACGAAATAAGATTTTAACAACACAAATATTTCATAAAAATCTCATCATCAATATTATTATTAATTTTTTTTATCTCAATATACATAAATAAAATAATATTATTTAGCAATTTCTTCACAAACATCATTGTAGAAGAAGTGGTTTGGACTGAAATTGTAACAGCAAGTAAAATGAAAAGAACAGTTAAGAGCCGATAAACCAACAAACATGCTTTTCGGAGCTTTTCGTGTTTCGGTTTTTCTTTTTTAAAGACGTGTTTCGGTTATTATTTATGTAATTTTAAGTTGATCTTTGAGTCGAGCAAGCTCATTACAACAAAATCTTTCAAGTAGAGCTCAACTAAGTAGTCAAACATGCGACGCAAAACAACAACACAGTGTTTGACTCGTTAATTACGAGCCTAATTTTAACTTTTTCGACAGTGAAAAACCTAAAATATACTGAAATAATTCAAAAAATATTTCCCAAGCGGACTGTTTAATTATTGATGCCACATTATTATCACATAAACTTTTTTTTCTTCAAACGTACATATTAGGATTATATTATTACATGGATTCACCACCTTATAGTAATTATTCATACAGTATAAGACGTAAACACACACATATATGATATATATATATATATTATATACTATTCGAAGCTCATTGTTTTCTTGTTGAAAAATTATAAGCGCTTCCTCAATTCGCATTGACCCTCTTGCAATCGGCCCGGATCTGCCCTTCGGTTCCGGTCAGCGGGCGGATGTTGCCCATCTTGATCATCGAGCTCGCGAAGCTGTCGAAGAAGGCGCTTTGGTCGGCGGCAAAGTTGTCGACGATGGACACAGTGGTGGCGCCGGGAGTGGAGAAGAGGACCTGGTCAGAGGCGAGGAGGCCGCGGTTGGTCTTCAGATTTGTGAAGTAGCTGTTGTCGAACGTGTCTGGAGTGGCCTGGTCAAGGTCCGTCAGGGCCCTTCCGTCCCCGCCCTGAGGGCACGTCTGCTGCAGGGAGGTGCGGTATGTGGGGTCCAGGGTTGGGTCGGGGTTGTTGGCACCGTCGGAGTTGTAGAGGCGGCTCGAGAAGGTGAAGCACTGAGCTCTCCCGAGGGTGTGTGCGCCGGAGAGAGCAACGAGGTCGGTGGTGTCAAGATTAACGTAAGAGAACTTGCGAGTTATGTTCTCCAAGCTTTCGAAAGGCCCTGGAAGACCCGACTCGGCTCCGGCACGATTAGCCGTAAAACCGTCTCTCCTTCCTAATGGCACGTTCCATGATTTACCTCCTGACTGCACATATCATCACAGATAATTTCAAACTGCATGCACAAACTTGTACATATGTATATATTAATATATGTATATACATGATATAATTGTTTGTGTATAGCTTGATTACTAGAGATACAGAAGACTCGGAAGCTAGGGTTAGAATATCAGCGCAAGAAACGACGCCCGGGCATGAGTTCTCAACGGCAGTTTTGATGTTGTCCACGACTTCAAATCCTCTAAGCGAGTCTGCGTTAGGCCCGGCCTCTTTCTCGCCCATTATATCCGCCGTGCTGTCGAGGAGTACCGAAGCGTCGCACCCCTGTACCAATAAAGATATTGATGTAACTAACTAAATTTTATTATATACGTACTAGCTACGCTTGAAAATAATACCCTAGAAAGGAGACAAGCTTTCGGCTTTTTCTTACGTTCACGAAGCAGTCATGGAAATGGAGACGGATAAGGCTAGCTGCGATCCGGCGGTCGGAGTTGAGAGCGGATTCCACAACGGTTCTCACGATGCTTGACACGTTAGGGCAAGACGAGGCATAAAACGTGGTGCTGAGTTGAGCATTGCCTTGATTCAGCGTCAACGCCGTAACCGTGATTGCCAACACTAGGAGACGAGAACAAGAAGAAGAAACCATTTTTATTTCTCAAGCTCTATTTTACTATCAAGTAGTAAGAGCCTAGTTCTTTCTTGTCCTTGTAGTTTGTTACTCGTTGAACACCCGTATATATAGCCGTTAAATTTGAAATATGTCACCTATATTCTTCAATTTGAATTGGAAATAATCCATAATATACTTCTATTTAATATTTTTGTTATTATAAAAAGTGGAGTTATATATCTTTGAATCCTATGCATGCATGAAGAAAAGTCACAAGTATTAGTACATTTTGCGAAATTTCCTCCTCTAGTCCAGAAATTTAGAATTATTTGCAACTTGCAATCTTATATTTTGTATCTTGGGAAAAGTCAATTTTGTGTATTAATTATTAATTTATAGTCATTCATGGTCGATTTAGTTTCTAACCCTAAAATGGCACATTCAAATCAGACGTAGCAATGTTCATAACCGTCATGCAAATACCGTTGAGGCGACACGGGGCCGGGTGACACAAGTATATTAAGGAGTGAACAGTGTTATTTTTAATTATTTATGCCGTTCAAGCACGACCTTTTTTGTTTTTTTTGTTCTTCTTCACTTTTTTACGAAAGATTTTAAACAATCGGTTTTATGTACGTAATTTATATTTTGTATTAGTGCATTAGAAGAATTTATATCGTATCACTCACATTGAAAAGTCCTTTATTTTGGCTCGAGATTATGTGAGAAGAAAACAAACAAAAAATTTCATATAATACATATATATATATATATATATATTACGTACTTTTCTTGCCAATTGAAATATCAAATACATTAATTAAATTTTGTTTTCTAACAGCCAAGAACAGAATTTTCAATGCATTTTATGACTGGATGGATCTGAAATTGAATAATGTTAAGCTATTGACACTATTTAACTTTGAACATATTTAAGTTGTAGGTGAGCTTGTGCTGTTTGATTTCGATTTTAAACACAAATAAAGTTCACGTAAACTGAAGTTGATGGCACGATCTTACATTAGTGTTTTTTTATTTTTGTTAAATTAAAAAATAATACCAACATTTTGCAAAATTAAATATCAATACAATTAATACATATTCTTTTATATTAACGGCGAAAGTCACTAATTTAATACATATTCTTTTATATATAGTATATTATTATTAAAAAGTTGGATATTATAGTATTAAGCAAATGATTAAGTTAGTAACTTCCGTCTATATCATTAACAGAGTTAAATTATTGTACGACTATAAGAAATAACAATATCAATATGAAAGGAATATTAATAAAGCATTAGCACAGTGTTTAAATCAGAATTATTAGATTGAACTATTTTCCTCGTCAATTCAGCAAAACTATTAAGTGTTACTATATATATCAGTATCACTATATTTGAAGAAAAATAAATCGAATTCACCATCAATCTTACTTTCTTTATCGTATAGGGAATATTCTAATATCGAAGTCACAAGATCCATATAGTTACAAACTACTTAACACAATATACATATATATAGTTTATTAAAATAAAATATGGTGATAATCAAGATCAGCAGAATGGTCAAGAAAAGTGGGTTTATATTTTTGTTTGTTTTAATTGGTTTGTTTTTTAGTTATTTATGAAACATTAGTTTAAATATTTATAATCATGTTGGAAAATGTAGTACTATGGAGACTTTGTTGCTGAATTAAGACAAATGAGAGGATTGTCCATATATGTACACTAGTGTTAAAATGTGGAAGGATAAAAACTAAAAATAAAAAATATAAAGAAAAAGAGATCGAAGGCCGGCCGCACCGGCCACAAATTGCTCTCAACTGCAGCGGCAAATTTGCTTCTTTTGCGGCATTTGTCCTGTACCGGTGTCGCGGAATGAGATTGAAGGCCGTTGGTATAATATAAGTTGATTATGATTATTTGGCTATAATAATAATTGGGTATGGCTTGAAGGCGCACATGCCCAAAGACGCGCATTCGATGAAATGCTTCAGGGAGTTGAAAATAAGCAGAGATCCGTATAAGTGTGTATAAAGCCTAGTCTTCGGTTTTGTGAAGTGAGGGAAAAAGAATATGGTCTGAGAACAACTTCCTGAGAGAAAATACCTACAGAGAAAAGAGCAAGTCTTGAGAACTTGTAATCTTTGTAATCTCGAATTGATTTGATTAGTGAAACAACTCTCGAAAAAAGAAGTGGCATGTGTTATTTGATTTGATTCGAACTTGGATAAATTCTCATGTCTCCATTTTTTATTTTCTATGGTTGATTGTTTGGGATTCGAGCGACGGAGGTTATATATACATATATGCTTGTATATTACTCATAATACATTATTTAACTTTGAAAAAAAAATGTGAGAAATATAGTGGACGATTTTGAAGAAGAGTAAAGAAAAATCAATTAAAAATATCTAATTAAAGAGTTCGAACAATTACTTTTAAGTTTAAACTACATGTTTATTATTTTTTTGAATTATTTTTTTAATTTTAACTATTTTACAAATTTATGATAAAATTTAATTTCGTGCTTTAAATTAATTAAAATTTTCAAAACGGACCGGTATGGTTGAGGCTCCACCTCAATCCCGCTCTAGGTTAAAAAATTGGGTGCAAAAACCAGAAGCCCACCCTGTCCTATTTTTGCTCCTAGTTTATTTATGTAGATAAAATAACATTAAAAAAATATTAAGAAATATATGTATATGAAAAAAATAGAAAGAAAGAAAATTTCACATATGGGCTTGTCCTAATACGATCCAATTTCTTTTGGACTTAAAAAAAATCTATAATTGTATTGATGGGTGACGGGTCCACACTTACTTTTGGAGTGCCAAAAAAATGACCTTCGAAAAATAATAATTTAATTATGTAAGAAATAAATTTACTACTAATTTGCATTCATAATTTAATTATGTAAGAAATAAATTTGGTCATGCGTACAGATTAATTATATTATTAATCATGTAAATGCAAAAAGGATTCTAATTCTTCACATATTCCATTTTATTGACATTTGAAATGAATTGAGAAAACCGTTTTCTTGTGTTCATGAATCAATGACACTAGAAACGTTTTTGCTCATGCTCGACCTAAAGAAGAATAAAAATATTCTTGTTCAATCAAAATAGAAGATGAGCAAATTTGATGAAATAATAATAAAAGAAGTGATCATTATCATATTTATCGAAATGGAAATCTATACTTATAGATGGTCTCTAGCAATGGAAATATATGCCTACTTGTGTGTTTCAGAAACTGTAAATATGGAAGCAAAAAGGCATGTCACACCAAATTCATTCAATGACTGTAAATAGATGGTTTGGCATGAGATAATTTAACTTTTATTCAAAGCTCAACTAATTTTTTTTTAACCCGCTCCTAAAAAAATGTAATTTTCTTCACTGTATGGGATGAATTTCATGTCTACTCTCATATTTTACACTCTACATCCATTGTAGATAAACAATCTTTATCCAAAACGAAAATAGCGGTGAAAGCTAATGAGTTATGGAACTCGTTAAACCATTATAATTCCTTACGTTATTTTAGTGCTAAAACCAATTTTTTTTATCATCTCTAAAATTTCACACTAAAAATAATATTCTCTATTATTATATTATGAAGGCTCCGACATTTCACATTAAAAATAATATTCTCTATTATTATATTATGAAGGGTTACAAATGCCTGTTTTGTTCAAACTTTTTAAAAAATTGTCCAAAACACTTTTAATACAATCTAAAAGTACATATTTATTGATTTGTGGCAATCACAATTATATCCTTCCTATTTCAATTATGTAGATATTTTTTATTAATATATATCAGCTTAAAATTTTGACTAATTTTTTTTAAAAGGAAATAAGAAATCAATTTATGTGTAGTTATTGTTCCTCAATTGTAGCATAATGTCATTAACTAATTAATTAAATAATTTTCCTTAATCGTATCAAATTAGTCATTCAATTAAATAGAATTATTCGAATTAAATTCTCTTAATAAATCTAAGGATTTTGCATTTTTTTTGGAGTATCTATCATTTTTTCGGATTTTGTTTGATTGTTGATAAAATTCGAAATAACTCCATAATTATGGCAAACTAGTAAATTTTATCGCAAAAAATTTCGTAAGTATATATACAATTATGTAACTCTAAATATGAAAACGTAATGACAAATGTACTCATACATTTAATCATGAAATTGTAATTATTGTTTAAATATTGGAACAGTGAAATTAATATACTATAAATACGGAATTGTAATAGATATTACGAGACTGTAACAATAATTTAAAAATTGTAAAAATGAAGCTAATATATTGTAAATCAAAAATTGTAAATGTAATTATCATAGTGTAAATTTCAAAATGAACCACGATGACACTTCAAATTTCAGAATCGCCCTTACCTGCAGGCTCGACGGGTGATCTTTATCTTTGTTGTTATTTGCGTAGTAGCCCGGGAGCCTATTTCCAATGAAAAAAGAGGAGACTTGTCGAAGCGTCGAGGATAAAGAGAAGTGGAAAAAGAAAAGACTAAGTCGGAAAAAAAGGATCGAATCTTCCTACAATCTATCCGGCTCCACGGAACCCGTCCACAAAAATTTCCGATCCGCGCCGTTACCAATTATAAAATAAACTATATATAACATCGAGATTGAGAATTTGTCATATCATTTTAATTATACTACATAGATTTAGATATTTATTTTGATGTATATAACTATAGTATATATGTAAGAATTATATTTAAATAATAAAAAAAGATGAGGAAGGACTGGAGGAGCACTGGACCCACTAAAAAGCATAAGAAGCGATAGAGCTACCCACTCCCATCATTTTGTATTCCCTCCACCCTGTCCTCCCTCTCTCACCGGCTACCCCCTCCGCCGGTCACCCACACGTGTGCACACCACCCCCGCACGTGCCAACTCCACCACACAAACACATCATCACACAACTCTCATTCCTATTTCTCTCACCTTCTCTCTCCACTTTTTGTGGTGCAACAACAAATAAAAGAAAAAAAATACATCTATATGCACATATATATTACACACCAAAATCTCTATAATTTTTTTTTTTTTAATTTGGGTTTTTTTTCTTCTGGGGTTTATCGGATTTCTTCTTATAGTTTTTTTTTTTTTTTTTTTGAGCTGACTCTTGAAAAAGATCACTTTTTCTTCCTCCATCTTCTTCTTCGCTTTGCACCATGAGGATCCGAAAACGCCCACTCCCGTTCCTCCTGCCGGTAGCCCCCTCGGATCCCCTCCTTAACCTCAACCGGCCCCCGCCGGTTCCGGTGGCGCTGCACGCTCTCCCGGCCGACCGTCGGATCGGAGGCGCCAACGGCCGCGATTCGCCCCCCGACGGGGAGGAGGAGCGAGCTCGTCAGGTGAGTGATAAATGATGATGTTAAAGTAGTGCACTTTTGCGGAGTTTGAGCTGGAATCACCAAGTGTATGTATATATGTATAAATCGTGTGATTATATTTTTGGGTTTTTATGTTTTGGGTCACAGGAATTGTTGTTTGAAGATCAGGACGATGATGGTGATATCAGGTATGTTTGCTTTTACAGAAGATATATAGTGAATTGATTTTTGATCATTACAATTTTCTAATTATATATATGTAAATGTATAGATACAGTGGAAAGAGTGATAATTTGGGTGTTTTTTATGAGCAAGCACCATACCTTACCTTGCTATCTAATCTAATCTAATCTAATCTAGTTGTGTTGTGTCTTGTGTGTTGTGGTTTCTCTCTCTTCTCTCTAAACTAAACTAAACTAATGAACCCATGCGGTGCACGTTAGCGTGAGACGCTGGTCCCCAGCTACAATATACCCACTTCTCAACAAATTACAACTGTGCATGTGTTTCCTCTCTTTTGTTCTTCTGTTGAAACCTCTGAATTTTATCCATTTATACATATATATTATTATTGACATGTCTTGTTTGTGTGTATGACTATATATAAATACGTGTTTGTTTGATTATCTTTCAGAAAAGAGAACATCTCAAGTGCACAAAGAGTCGGTGAGTTTCATCTCAAATCAAGTCCCAAACAACATCCTAGCTCTTCTCAAGGTAAAATCATACATATATATTATGTTACTAATAGTATATATATCTAAATTCTCAAAGTAATCCGTGCTGTAGTGTTTCTGTATATATAATTTTTTTTATATTTGTAGCCAAAATAACTTATCGCAAAGATACTAATTCAAATAATCAACTAGCTAATGATAGTCTTCCGACAACATTGTACATGTATAGACGTGTTTTTACAAGTACTTACAATATAATGCGATTATTTTTTTGGCATTTCGTATATCGTGTGGCTAAAACGAAGCTAGTCTTCCGACAACACTTACATGCAACACGATTTTTTTTTTTTGACATTTTGTATGAAGTGTAGCTAAAACTATTTTTCTGAAGGATAATAATTCAAATATTCAACTAGATAGTCTACTAATATATATATATATATATATATATATATATATATATATATATATATGCGCGCACGAACATTATATATTGTATAGTTCTCATTCAATACAACCATATTTAACGTGTAAGTGAGATTTTGTTCATATAGCGAGAATATGTATAGATGTATAACCATAATGTATGAGTATAGGGGCGATAATAATGATATATTTCTCTGATGTATACGTGTTAAAAATATTTATATATTTAGTTTAGCCAAAATAACAAAATGTATATTTTTACTCTTTTCATATAACCATATTTTACGTGTACGCGCCAAGATCGATGATTCAATACTATGGATATACGATAATGCGAACAATATGTATAAATCTCTTTCTTACAGATTTTACGATTACGCGCGAAATGTGTGTATATATATATATATATCATATATGTATATGTATACGTGCAATTTGCGAATAATGTGTATATATATTTCTCTTTCTTACAACCATAATTCACGTGTATATGAATATATGTATAACATGTACGTGCGAATAATACGTATAAATCACTTTTTCTATACAACCCTATGTTGAATAGTTGATATGATTCAATCTAAACCGAAGTCTGATTTTCCTTATTTATCCTGAAGCAGCAGCCCCGGTTCTTCCTAAGAAGAGATCTAGGCCGAAAAGCGTGAAGAAGTCTGCCGACAACGATCACGACGATGATGGCGAGATCGAGAGCAGTGCCGGGCGGAAGAAGCCGGCCCCGGCGCTGATGGAAGGGTCGCGGTGCAGCCGCGTGAACGGGCGAGGGTGGCGGTGCTGCCAGCAGACCCTCGTTGGCTACTCCCTCTGCGAACACCACCTCGGCAAAGGCCGCCTCCGCAGCATGACCGCCGTCCGCGCGAGTACTTCGTCGCGCCCGGTCGCTGACGAGACCCGCGATGATCTCCCGAAGACGGTCAAGAGCGGGGGCAAGAAGATGATGAAGCTCGGGATGGTGAAGGCGAGGTCGATCAGCAGCTTGTTGGGTCAGACGTCCGACGGCTCCAGCGTAAACCCGCCGGTGGACCAGGATCAACACAACAGCTAGGTATACAAGATTCAAGCCCTCGTCGAAAACATCAAAAACACATATAGAGCGAGATCGATATATATATATATATATACATGATTATGTGGGTGTATCTGTGTATATGTTTGCATGTGCTGAACTTGATTGATCATAGTGTGGGTGTAGTAACTAGGTATATAGATGTTTTGTTTTGTTCTGTGTGCTTAAGAAAGTAGTACGTAACTGATTTGATTTTACGAGTGATGGATTTTCAATTATATATTTATTATTTTATGTTTAGTTTATCTCTAATATTAGTACTATATTATATATAAATATATATATCATAGAAGAACTGAAGAAGATTTACGTAGTCTTATTACTTTTAAATTTTAATTATTTTAGTCAGAACTCAGAAGTACTGTACTTTATAGACCCTTATAAGCCTAATATATAGAGTTTATACTTTATAAAAGGATTATTATGATATTATCTATATATATATATATGATAATATAATTATGACTACTGTATATCCTTTGACCAACGTTGTGTTCTATGTTCGGTCAGTAATTCAGTTTGTGCAGGTTGCTCTACCATGTATTTTCTTTCTTATTTTATGAGCTGAAAAAGCAAACGATTATATATATATATATATTAATATTATATAACATGATGAACGCAATGATTATTAATTACATATATTATATAAATAGCCTAGGTTTGGAACTTGGATGTTTGTTTGAACTTTGAATATTTGCTCTGAATTATCTAGTTAAGAAAACTGAAAACCTTTACGAGAGACTAGGTAAGAAAAACGATGCATAATGTTTAGGTCGATCATAATTCATAAGTAAATTTGGATATAAACTAGTGATGTCTAACACGGTCGTGTTAAAAAATGAGTGAAACACAACATAAATATTACTAAATAATACCAATACATTATATATATATATATATATATATATGATGGTAAATTATATGTGGAGGGATATGATGAATAGAATTGGTGGGGTTCGTTTTCTTGGTTTGACAGGGGATTGAGAGTGAAGGGTTTATAAATATCCAAATATAATATTATATATAAATATATATTACAAAAAAAAATTGTATATTATGATTAGCATATGTAGGGTAATATGTGATTAATATCGATCATTAATGGAAGCAAGAAAATAAGAGACAATATGTCTTATCCGTCATATATCTGGAATTTTTTTTAAACAATATTCGAACATGATATTAGTGGATAAAGTTTATAAGAAACTTTACTTAAATTTTTTCAATTTTTTTTTTCAGAGAAGAAAGCTAATGAAATAAAAGAAAACAGAAATTTATATGTGGCTAATGCTACGAAGTTATGAACAAACAATATTATAAACTATAAAGTGATAAGAATGGAGTAATTAGGTTATTATTAGCCGAATTTAGAGATCATTTGTTATTATGAGCAAAAAGGTTGTACTGTACGGAATCATAGTACATCAAAATCATGCTTTTTTATATTTATTTTAGGAAAAATTCATTATATAGTGATGAAAGTAGGAGAAAATCGATACTTAATCATGAATGTTTCAAATATAAGCGGAACTAGGATTTAAACTTCGGGGTAGCTGGTTTAAATTTATAGTGCAAATAAAAGGGGTTAATTTGTAAAAACTTTAAATATTAGTGCTAAAAGATCAAAAAAATAAAATTTGAGGGTGACTCTAGCCACACTACCTTGTGGGTAGTTCCGCCCATGGTTTCAAAATTCAAAAACTAGTGATGATCACTACTATTTCCTTCCCATCACACTTTACCGGCACATTAGCTTATACTTCAGTACCGGTTCCTCATACTGGCACAAAATTTTATCCATGAAATGTATTTGGCCCTTTACAATAACTTTTTTTTTTCGCACTGGTTAAAGATAGTTTATTTCGAATTTGTAGCTTCTTATAATAACATCAAAGATTGATATATACAAAAAAACAAAAACAAAAAACAATCAAGCTTTATAAAGACCGATAATCCTTACAAGCGCGCGCGCATATATATATATATGCATGCATATGAACATAGAACTACTCCGGGGTGTTTTTACACAAAAAAATTTTGGGCGATCGCCCAAGGCCTCTAAAATAAAATAAAATTTTAAAATATCAAATTATAGAAATATCTAAATTATAAACCTCAAAATAATTTAAACGAACTTAATAATTCATTTTGTGCCGAAGGCCTCAGAAATTATCAGGCCTGATATGATTAACCGAACTGTTATATTCAATGATACGATTTCATGCTATTATTTTAGTTCATTAGCTCTGTACTTCTAACTTATGTTACACTACACCATAGATATATTCGTATGATTATTAAGTTATGCATCAACGTTTTCAATTATATATATTGAAGAATTTCTTGTTTGACTTAGTCATAAGCTCACATGTATACATGATTCCTCTAAAACGGTAATGCAAAGAAAAAAAATACCAGAAGCTTGCACGACAGTTGCTGCAAAACTGCCGTACAAAGTGAAAACACGAAGATTTTTTAGCCGTGAAAACGTCAGTGATTTTCACATTTAAAAAAGCAATAAGTTCGACTAGAGTAAAAGCTCCCATACTTGTGACACGACTAAATAAACGGGTCGTTGGGTTGTGTTCGTCTTTTTAAATGAGTCATTTTTCCGGTCTATAAAAAATAATATGAAAACAATTATGACACGAACACAACAATATTCAAACTCAATAGCCAAATATGTTTTAAAACTAGTAGCATCATCATCTATTTGTTGAAGCATTGTTTGTTATTGTTTGGTTGGTACTCAAATGTGGCATAGCTAAATACAAGATAACAGACAGGTGACAGATAGATACACTTTATTTTTATTTCCTATATATTGGAAGAAAAAGAAAAAGAAAAGAAAAGAAAACTTAACTATCTTAAAAATTTGTGTGGTTGTGATTAGTAGTGCCTATTTGTTGCGGCTTGTTGCACCGCCATGAACACTCGGAATTATTCCATGAAACTTCTTGAAATGCCTCCCATTCCGAAATCGGCCCTCATACCATATTGTTACGATCCAAGATCGCTAATTTCGGAAGAACACAATGAATATAATTGAGAACTTTTTGCCATGTGTACAAGTGACTTGTAAATCTATTAGGTACGAAATAACATATATAGTAAAACATGTGTTAAGAGAGGTTGATAAGTTTGTCAGCAATATGCATCTTATTTTGTGCAACTTTGTTCGAAATAACTTCATAATATAAGCGTTTTTTATGTGGAGTAATTTTAACATGGGACTTTTAGAGAAATTCCTCGAGAAAAGTAAGTGTGAGATAAAGCGGGTTAAGACTAGTGTGCACATGTGAAGAAGATGACGCGATTGATAATATTTTTTTTTTTTGCCAAATTCATAGTTTGAGTTCGATCACGAGACCAACAAAATAGCAGTAGCCTAAACGGAAATTCCCCGGCCATGTTAATGCCAATTTCGGGCAATGTCAATCAATATAGTTAACTCCAACATGATATCAATATTATATATATAATTTGGTTCAAAAAAATTATATTATATATAATATGAATATGATATAATATTTATATATATAATACTGTGTCATTTGTTGTATATGTGTCTAGTCAGGATGAAAAAGATGGGAAGAGGTTTGTGTGATGGTGATGAGATTATATATAGATCCCACTTGGAAAACGAAATTGTTTGTTGGGAAATAAATGTTATATTTATTAACTTTAAAAAATACCTCCAATATCACGAGAATCTGGCTGTGTTTGACAAGGATATCGTACGTGTAATTATAATATGCCATATTATAAATTACAGTTTGGTTGATTACAAGGGCAAATAAAAAATAAAATTTAAATAAAGTGTAGATCGAATGGATATATAACAGAAGAAAAAAAAAAGAGCGATTAATCTACAATTGTGTAATGGTGCATTGACCATGTACTTAATAAAAAAACGACATGGAAACGAGTGAGCACGTTTAGGGATTTTTTAGATGTATAAGATGTCGTTTTCGTTAAAAATTCGTTGAGGCTTTCAATGACAAAAGAGAACTTCGTAGCACTTGGGTTTGTCGGTGTCGGAAAATTCTTGTCGCTGTAAACATCTCGGTAATTTCTCCACTCATCCGTATATATTTTGGTCAAATTTCTTAGTATTTATTTATCGAAATCGACATGTCTAATTCCAAAATTATTGTTTAATTACATAAAATCACATGCATAAGATTGCCTGGAAAATTTCAACGAATTCAAGCTCTTGGCGACAAAATAATACTAATCATACCAATGTCAAGATGATCAAAATGACTAAATACTTATATATATATATATATATATATACACACACACACACATTTGACTAGCTAGAACTACGAACTTTCCAAGAAGCCTTGCTATAATATAACTATTATGATCATATCTTACATCAAGATATAATAAACTAATATTCTTGAAAGAATTTTCATCATAATGAATTAGCTCATCAATTAATCAACAATAAGAGAAGTCAATTAGAGGAAATTTCCAAGTAAAGTAACTAATTTAGAAGTTACTTATAAAACAAGCAACCAAACAGGGTTTCTTAAATTCGCATGATCACCCAACATATTTTCCCCTCTCGATCATCTAAACCTTAAACCCAAAACTTTATTCCGGACTATCCTTCATGGTGATGGCGATAAGTTGCGCCGTTTTAGTGCGAACCATTGCCGTTTTAGTCCTCTTTGGTACACTTGACCGAGCAGTGTCCTTAGATTTTTCATTTCCAACGTTCGAAAAAGAGAACGAGACGCAGTTGATCCTTCACAACTCGAAGATAGACCTCAACGCTATACAAGTTACGCCGGATTTGAGCGATCCTTCTAGGGTTATGAACATGTCAGGGAGAGCCTTGCACCGCAAGGCATTCAAACTATGGCGAAAAGGCAAAAAAGGCGAGGCAGTCATAGCTTCTTTCAACTCAACGTTCATGCTCAACATCTCTCCTTACCCGTCCGGGGAGGTTCCGATTGGGGAAGGGCTAGCGTTTATCATAGTGACGAGCTCCGACCTCCCTAGGGAGAGTGAAGGAAAATGGCTCGGGATCGCCAACGAAAACACATCGTTGTCAGGTCCGGGAGTTGTTGCGGTCGAATTCGACACGAGGAAGAGTCCGCAAGATGTTGATGGCAACCACATCGGGATTAACGTGAACGGTGTGGATTCGACGGTGCAAGTTCCTCTGTCCGATCACGGGATTAACATCTCTGGCGGAAGCAATATAACTGTTAGGGTTCAGTACGATGGTTTGAACATAAGCGTGTTCTTGGAGGATAAGGATAAGGACGAATCGTTGCTGAGCTGGCCTTTTAATCTCACGGCCGTTCTCGCCGAAGACGTGTTCGTCGGATTCTCGGCGTCCACTGGAGACAACAACTTCGAGAGAAACTGTGTTCTGTCGTGGGATTTTCATGGTATGGACATTGAGGACGATGATAGTAGTCTTCTCTGGGTGTGGATTTCCGTCCCGGTTTTCTCCTTCTTCGTTCTCTCAGCCGTTCTTCTCTTGTACCTGAAACGGCCGGGTTGCTCGGAGGACTTAGAGGAGGATATTGAAATCTCGGACATGGCTCCGAAGAAGTTTACCCTCAGCGAGCTCCGGCGTGCGACGGGCAACTTCAGCCCTAAGAACAAGCTCGGGCAAGGCGGATTCGGCACTGTGTTCAAGGGGCTCATTGGCGACGAGCCAGTGGCCGTGAAGCGTGTCTCGAAGGACTCGCGGCAGGGGAAGACGGAGTTCGTGGCGGAGGTGACGACGATCGGCAGCCTCAGCCACCGGAACCTGGTAAGGCTCATCGGGTGGTGCTACGAGAGGAAAGAACTGCTCATCGTGTACGAGTTCATGCCCAATGGCAGCCTTGAGAAGTACTTGTTCGGGGACGAGGAGCTGAGCTGGCAGCGGCGACTGGGGGTGATTTCCGGCGTCGCACAGGCGCTGGAATATCTTCATGACGGGTGCGAGCGCCGGGTTCTCCATCGTGACATCAAGGCGAGCAACATCATGCTCGACTCGGACTACAGTGCCAAACTCGGGGACTTCGGGCTGGCCCGGACTGTGCGGCGTGGTGAGAAGGCTCATCACACCACGCGGGAAATAGCCGGGACACCCGGGTACATGGCTCCAGAGTCGTTCTTCACCGCCCGGGCGACGATGCAGACCGACGTCTACGCTTTTGGAGTGCTAGTCTTGGAGGTCGTCACCGGAAAACGGCCCGGAGGCTGCGGTGACGACGGGTCCTTCAACAACGGGCTTGTCCTCTCCATATGGCGGCTCCACAACACCGGTCGTGTTTTAAACGCTGTCGACATGAGGCTGATCGGAGAAATTGAGGAAGGTGATGTCGAGCGCATCATCGCTTTAGGGCTGGCCTGCTGTCACCCGAACCCCGATGAGAGGCCGCCGATGAGGACGATCTCGAAAGTGCTGATCGGCGAAGAGGAACCCCCTCCGCTTCCGGAAGAGATCCCGGCGTTCGTGTGGCCGTCGTCGATGCCTCCATCGTTCAAGTCGGACGGCGAGACCACACTGCAAGGCGGCCAGCTCACAATGTATGAGATCACCGGAAGATAAGCCAATTAAGTGGTCTGAGTATTTAAACTTGAAAGTAATCTTAAGAAACATTAATCTTAAAGAACATGTTAATAATTATGTGGAGTAAGATAGTGAGTGATATATATGATGTAATTAAGAAGATCTTGAGTTATATTAGGTGTGTATACTCTTTTTTATTTTTTTTTTATTTTATAATTAGATGTGTTTTATGTCAATAGAACTATTTCAATTGGTTTTATGAGTATTTGAAGTGATATTGAGATTATACATACATGCACTTCATTAATGCCCTTCTTCTAGTGTACTTCTCAAGTTTTTTTTTTTTTTTTTTTTTTAAAGGGTTTTATCCTTTTAAGCTACAAATATATTGATATTTAGAAAAAATAGGAAGAATATAATCGTCCAAAAGCTTAAGCAAGTGTGGATTAAATTAATAGGGGAATGTCTAAGTCATAAGGAGCATCTTGATTTTATCAAGTAGGAAAAAGTCTGAGATGAGAGCAGCAACATAATTTTAATAATACAAAATCGTATCATATTAAATATAAGCTCTATAGAAGATATTTATATAAGCGATTAAGATTTATATATTAAAAATACAAATTATTCATATTATAAGCTGTATAACGTGTAACTGTGGCCAATACAATACATAATATAATTCCGAGAGCCTTGATTGTGAAACATGGAAAATTATATCAATATTTAATTATTCTCGATATATAATAAGATATCATTCAACTTTGTTTAACGTATTAGTGGAAATATGAGCAAATGGAAACTCACGGTATTGCGCGCGCACGCGCGCACTCTATTTAAACGGCATGGCTTTGTGAAGAGAAATGCTGTCGTCAAGTCCCTCTTAATACATTGCCTAGGTTTTTAAGGGATCATTTGACTTGAATAGCCGAATTATATGTTTAGTGTTTGCCATATTGGCGGATCGGATTCGAATATATATATATATATATATATATATATATATATTACGAGTAATAGTCGTGTGTAAGTAAAAAAAATGTAAGAAGATCTACCCGAATTTATAATATTTTTTCAATATGTTTTTGAATTAATTATTGAATTTGTTCATATTAATCTCTGAAATAGCTAACTTTAAAAATGCTAAGAATAATCAAGCTTGTTTGGCCTAGTGGTAAATCAACTACAATAAGACTCTTCATGAGTTTTGGGTTCAATCCCTTGAGACGCAATATATATGTAATCTTGGCCGATAGTGCCAGCGGCCAATAGTACCGGTTGTTCTTACCGTGACAATATATCTTGTAATATGAGTACATGTAATCTAGGCTAATAGTGCCACTCTATTCCAAAAAAAAAAAGAGCAAAGAATCGGTTGCACTTTGGACTTATCATTTTGTGGTTAATCGGAAATTTACAAAGGGAAACTTGAGAAAATGACTCAAAAAAACACCATAATTGAACTTTTGAACACATTTTAAAAAAATCAATATTTCTAAACTTTGTCCAATTTCAGACGATTTTACCCCTGATTAATTAACTCCTAAACTGTCCCTAATTATCAAAAATTGTCACCCCAAATCTAAATTATTGTCCCCAAATTCTGAAGAAATTGTCCTAAGATGGGACAATTACAAAAATGTCCCTAAATTACCAAAAAAATGTCTCATAAATTTACCAAAAATTGTCCCTAAATTACCAAAAACTGTCCCCTAAATATAAATTATTGTCCCCAAGGATCATAAGAAACTGTCCCAAGAATGTTAATTATACAACATGTTAATCAGGGGTAAAATCGTCTGAAATTGGCAAAGTTTAGAAACATTGATTTTTTAAAATGTGTTCAAAAGTTCAATTATGGTGTTTTTTTGAGCCATTTTCTCAAGTTTCCCTTTACAAATCTGACTGGCGTGTTCCTACATGCGCCACTACTCGTGTTTCCCACGGAAGACATCTAAACGTCAAACGGGTGATCTCAACATGGTATCACGAATTTATGGATTTACTTTTAATTTATGAAAAAAGATAGAATCCGGAGTTCCGCTTTTTATTTTTTTTTGTTTGGAAATGAAAATTTGGCTTCATATTTTTATACATATATCACCTGTTTTTATTTTATTTTTAAATCAATGGCTAAATCTTTGTGATTGATTGAAAATTGAAATCCGGTAATTCATGTTAATTAATAATTAAAAATATACCTCATGTCGTTTCAGAAGTTTGTTAAATAAATGGCGTCGTTTCTTTAATAAGAAAATGCGTAATGATGATTGCTAAAAACGGCATGATGGTTCTTGTCAAAGCATATAAGCGAAATCAAAGTAAACGACATGTATTTTATTCATAAGTAAAGGCAGTACTGTAAACATTTTCATGCACGACTTCAACGTAAATGATATGTCGTATATTGTATAAGAAGCCGTAATAACAAGAAATCAGTGTTGTTAAGATAAAAGTTTGTTTGCCTGTATATTTTTATAATAAAATTATTATAACTACATATTCTCTGCTCCAACGATGATTTTAATAATAATAATAATAATAGTATGTCAACTTTTTCCGTCTATTTGTAAAAACCTTATGAGTATTTCTGTCAAAAATTAAAATTTTGGGACAAATGAACCAATGACGAAAGTTCATGGGCATTAATGATAATTAAATGAATTAATCCTCCATTGAAATTATCACTCCTTTACTTGACTTTGCTGGTCGAGTCGTCTTCTTCAACATTCCATATCATTTCTTCATTTTCATGGCGATTTTCGGGAATTAGGGTTTCGCACCAGTCCATGAATCTCGTATACTAGCGACCTATCTCTTGTTCGAGGCAACCGCTTCAAGAATTCTCCGATAAGATCGGATTTCCCGGCGAGAGGAGAAGATGGAGTACAGCGATCTTCGAAGCTCCTTCAATGGCGGAATCGGCGACCGGAGGTTTGCGTTCTCGCGCCAGGCGTCGTTCCAGCAGTACGGCGACCTCCGCGAGTCTCGCACGCCGTCATCGAGCGATGCCTCGCCGTCGAAGGCTTTCCTCTCGCGGAGCGTCTCGAGCATCGATATTCCGCCGGAGATTTACGCGGAGGAGGAGAGCGCGAAGCTCTTCGGTGACGGCGAGGCTTCGGGGGAGAAGATCTCGGCTTCGTTTCTCGCGGCTTCGTTGTATCGGATCGTGAGGTCTGGGAATCGGTACACGAAGAGGCTGTTCGTGCTGATTTCGCTCAATGTGCTGTATTCGAGCGCTGAACTGTTGATCGGCCTTTTGACTGGTCGTGTTGGTATGAATTGATCCTTTTCTCGAGCTAAATCGCTGTGCTGTGATTTGCTTCTAACTTTGTTATGGGATTCTGATTGCAGGTCTGGTTTCTGATGCTTTTCATCTCACTTTCGGTTGCGGGCTCTTGACCTTCTCACTGTTCGCCATGGCTGCCTCAAAAGGAAAACCGGACGGAGTTTACACTTTCGGGTTAGACTTCAAGTTTGTCTAGTTTTTTATTCTAAGCTCGAGAGGACCGAACCCGGTAGATGCTCTTCGAGTGAGTGTAAACTCCTGAGAAGAATATAAACTGAGAGAACAGACTAAGATTTATACTAAGATTTATCGATACGGAAAATGCAATAATATAGAATTGCAGAAAAGAAAAGAAAAAATTCTACAGAAGCTGAAAAAACCTTGCTCCCTCGGAGCATGTAATCATCAAGATATTTCGAGAAGCTTCTGTGCTCGTGTTCTCTAGACGTGTGCTGAGTTTGTTTTTGCTTCTGCTCGAGTCATTTGATTCTGGGCTCGGCTCGTTTGCTTGGGCCGTCAGCAAACGAGTCGGGTGTATCATAGACTTGTTCACATAATACTCTGTTTTGTTTAATGAATTTGTACAGCCGTCTGGCATTGTCATTGAAACAACCTTCTTTGATTAAGTAGTCGTCAAATTGTTTCTCCATGTCAGGTATAAGCGGCTTGAGGTTTTGTCTGCGTTTACCAATGCTGTAAGTGATCCGTGTTGTTCCTCTAATAAGTTCTGAATAACAGTAATATATCATGAAGTTTTAAATAACGAAATGGAAGTATATCTGCTATGTTCAATGTTATTTTTTTCCCGCGTGCTTGCAGTGGCTTTTGTGCTAAAGCTAATACGTGAACTTGTCGGATTTTCTTCTGTACGTAGACAGCTGTTTCTGCTGTTCTTGTCGTTCTCTCTGGCAGTGGAAGCTCTTCATGCGTTTATTGAAGATGAATCCGAACACAAGTAAGCGCTGTGCCTAATTCGATGAGCAAAGTCGATGTTCTTTCCACATTCTGTAGATATCTGTCCTACTAAAACGTCACTTGCTTCTTATAGTATTGGTCGATCCTAAGAGTTACTGATTTGCAGGCATTATTTGATTGTTTCGGCGGTTACAAATCTTCTGGTGAACCTTATTGGTGTTTGGTTCTTCAGGAATTATGCTCGAATAAATCTTAGTAAGTTTCTTTACAGTCAATCTTCTGATTAAGTTGTTTTGTTTGTTATCTTACTTATTGAATCTTTGCAGCTTACAGAAAAGCAGAAGACATGAACTACCACTCGGTTTGCTTACACGTTCTTGCAGATTCGATTCGCAGGTATGAGACGTTCAAATTAGAAAAAGGAGGCGTATGAAAGATTCCATGTTAAATTAGTATCTGAGGCTGGTTTGCTTTGATTGGGTTTCAGTGCAGGATTGATATTGGCATCTTGGCTATTGTCTCTCGGGTAAAAATCGGTTCATTTTCACTTTCCGCCATATTTATTTCTTCTTTCATTTGCTCCCTAATCCTATATTCTATTTGCAGGGTTCAAAATGCAGAAGTTTTGTGTCTTGGACTGGTCTCGGCTGCGGTTTTTATGCTCGTATTGCCACTTTTCAGAGCAACCGGTGGAATCTTGCTCCAAATGGCACCGCCAAGCATTCCACCTTCAGCTTTAAGTAAATGCTGGAGACAGGTGATATATATATATATATATATATATATAATCCTTCATTTTATTCAATGGTGTGATTGTAATTTGATAGGAAATTCCACTTATCAAACTGTAACGCCAACCCTAACAGTGAGCGCCTTATTTAGGTTTAGACATCCTTTATTTACCCTAGACATAACATGCCCCTGATGAAGGAAAATACTATTAACGACTTAATAATGCGGGCCTAATATAATAGAATTTTATCTTGTTAATTACTTTAATTCCTGATTATTTGTTTTAGATCGCTGCACATGAAGATGTTTCCGAAGTTTCCCAAAATCGGTTTTGGGAACTGGTTCCCGGCCATGTTGTTGGCTCACTCTCCATACAGGTGACTTCATTTACAACTTTTGCTACCTTTATATTATTTTGTAAGTCCCGGCCTGACTCGTGTAATGTTTGGCTATATAAAAAACCCCGCGTGATGAGAAAAGAAAGTCATGTGGGCTCAGTTGATAGTTTTTCTCTAGGGTTTATGGTAGAAACCAAGGTTTAAATGTACGTAATCCCGAGGCGAGGCGTTTTCTCACCGCCTCAAAAGGCGTAAGCCTCGAGGCGGAACGAGGCGTAAGCCTCGAATTAAATAATAAATTAATTATAAAATAATATATATATATATATCATAAAAACCATAAAAATAAAAAAAGCACACAAGTCTTAAACATAAAAAGCACACAAGTCTTAAACCATAAAAAAGCACACAAGTCTTAAACATAAAAAAACACACTAGTCTTAAACCATAAAAAAAAACCACACGAGTCTTAAAGAAGCTTAAAGGGTCTCCACGTTCTCCTCGTCTCCATCATCATTGCCATTGCCCTCATCATCTCCGGAATCAAAATCTTGAAGAAGCCTTCTTCTCTTCCTTGGCGGTGGCGGTGGCTCTTCCGTTGTTAGTGTCGATGCCAATGCCGATGCCGAAGAGATCGTAGGCACGTCTTCATCGTCGCTAGGATTCGCCACCCATTCATCATCGGAAGGAATTAGCTCGCGAACCAAAGGATCTTCCCCAACTTTTCGTTGTTTTTTCTTCATCCATCTTTGCTTCAACTTCTTGTTGTACATAATGAACACCAATTTATCCATTTTCTTTGCGGATAGCCGATTCCTTCTCTTTGTATGCACTTGATTGAACGTACTCCAATTTCGTTCACATTCCGATGCCGAACAAGTAAGCCCGAGGATCTTTAGTGCGAATTCCTTTAGTTCGGGAACATCATCTCCAAAATTTTCCCACCATTCAACTAAACAAGAAAAACAATCTAATTAACTAAGGAAAAGTTTAAACTTTAAGTAAATAAATATAGAACATTTCATCAGTTTTCCTCGGCATATTTCCAAGCCGGATCCTTTTTCCGAGAATTCGACATCTTAAACCTAATCAATGACAATGAAATACGATTTAAGCTCTAAACTGATCAATGATTTTGAAAAATCAGATCAGTTTTGATCAATGATTTTAAAAACGAATTTAAAAACTGATCAGAGTGAAAACTGACCGTGGACCGAGCGTGGAGGCTGAGTGACCGAGCGTGGGAGGCTGAGAGACCGTCGAAGGGAGAGGCAGACTGGCAGAGAAGGGAGAAGGGAGAAGGGAGAAGCAGAGAAGGGAGAAGGGAGAAGGAGGCTGAGATCGTCGATGAGAAGCAGAGATCGTCGATGAGAGAGAAAGAAGAGGCTCAGACTAGGGTTTAAAAAATAAGGCTTTTAAAAAGCCCAAAACATTTTAAAAAAAAATTCCAAAACAGGCAAAAAAAAACCCAGAAGTTCGACCAGCAGCGAGGCTATCGCCTCACGCCTCGCCTTGCGCCTTGAGGCAGAGGCGCACGCCTCAGGCGCCTCCCTCAGAAAAAGGCGTACGCCCTTTTTTTTTGCGCCTGCAGGCGCGTTTCTGAGGCTAAAAAGCCCCGCCCCGCCTAGAGGCGCGCCTCTAGGCGTACGCCCATAACGTTTTTTTAAACCATGGTAGAAACGATAAGAAAAAAGAGATTCCCCGGTTCTTGATCCGTGACGATATTCACAACTCGGACCATAATGCTCCTAGATTATTGATTTCAGAGTAGGGCTATGTTCTAATCACTCTGATATTGGAATTTGGTTATTTTATGGGCTACATTTGAGTCGATGTTATTTATGGTGTGACTATAGGCAAAAAAAGGCGTCGACAGTCGATCGATTCTTCAATATGTGCACGGGCTGTACCACGAACTAGGCATACATGACTTGACAGTGCAAGCCGAAGATGCCTGAGTTTTTCATTTTTGTTCTATCCCATGAGTTTTCACAAGATTAATTTGTTTAAAAGTTCCAAGCGTCAGAGCGAATTCGGTGCCTATGTTGTTGCTCGGTTTTGTACATATTATTGATTATTGGTAAATTTTAGCATGAATAATATTCTGGCTAAATAGTAAACTGTATTAACATCTCTCATTTGATGAATACCCTTTTATGTCATTGTATTTGTAATTTTATCGTAAATTGACAGAATTGCAACCGAATGTCGCTTTTATGAGAGAAGTCCGCAAGCAAATGCCGTTTTTATTGCAAGTCAAATATGTGCGAGACTAACCCTAAGAGGTCATCTCAAGTCCGGTTCCCCTTAAGCAATAATTGGTGCCATTGAGGTCGTTTCTTCGTCAATAATGTAGTGAAATTTTGATTTTGCTTGTTTTTTTACTTTTCCGCCAGCAGGCGGCATGCTAGTAAAATGGATGGAGCGAAACGACATCGAAAACAGAATTTAAAACCATAATTTACCGTCACTAGTTTTAAGAACCGGATCCGTTCAAAAAATTGGGAGCCGATGAACAATGCCGTTCCTGAGAACCAGCGAGCAACTTAATATTATGTTACCTTTCAACGATATTTTACCTAATTTTAGAAACCGATATTCACCGAGTCTCTACTATCAATTTAAAACAACAATTTTTGAATAAAAAGCCATGAACCCGTATTTAATCCCTTTCTGATACATACCGATTAAAGAACCAGTGTTTTGAAATATAAATTGGGGACCAATATTTACCATCACTAGTTTTAAGCTCCGGAACCGAATCAACAAACTGGGAAAACTAAAATGTGGTGATCACACATTCCCGGGATACGTTAACCATTCATGACTATTGAGTTAATTTGTTTAATTTTTGTACAAAATAACACATGCACAAGAGAAGAAAGGAGATTAAGCACTAGTAATAGTATAGTATTAATGTGGGTTCGTGAAGGAAGAGGGTCAAAACCAAACATACAAACTTCGAACCGCAAATTCCAGTGATTCTTTATATCTTTAGGTTTGACCTTTTTCCATCACAAACTATGAGCATCTTACAAAACACACCTGAAACTGAAATATATATACACATATTGAAATCGTCAGAAATCCTAAGGATTAGGCGAATAAAAACAAATCTCCCTTTGAAATGATAATACATATATGATATATATATATATATGTATATATAATCCTAAGAAACCCAACAAAATAGGCCAATATAGCAACACTAAAAATATTATTCGGCAACTAAAATATCAAATATAATGATACTTTCAAATCCTAACCATGATTCTATGATACCAAATATACGAACCTCGTTAGGAATAACGAGACCCGAAGACAAAATGGTTTGATAGACTTTGCTTCGATCAGATTGTGTGGAGAATCTGGAATTCTTGAACCCGAACAAACACGAACCAAAGGAGTTGTAATGAAACCTTTGACCCGATGCTTTGATGAACTCAGCAAAACTCAGATTGGAAGGACGCCACAAACGAATATGGAAATTCGTTTGATAAGTCAAAGAACGCCATGGAAGAATTCCGATAAGTTCGTAAAGTTCCTAAGAACGAATTAGAGAGTTTAACTCACAAAATGTATTTGAAAAACTTGATTGATTTCGTTGCTTCTCATGGTGGCCTTTAAATAGGCATTACAAAGTGGTGAGAATTGATGACAACCACTCATAAAACCCTAATACAAGACTAACTTTCAAACTACCCTATTAAATACTGATATTCCCAACAACAATCATTAATTGAAACCTTAATACAATAACTAGACTAGGTTCAACGTTTTTTAATTGAAGGAAACAAGACACTTAATTCAGATTTGACCAAACTAATCCAAAGTTTGAATTATGTTGATCAATTTGGGCTGAGGCTTTGAATCGTGGTCAACTGGTCTTCTTGAATTAGCTTGAACCCAAATCTCTTGAATAAGCTCATTCAGCATGCTCTTGAACTTCTTCCATTCTTCTACGGTTAAGCCATGAAACTTTTCAATGAAGTCATGTTACTCATCGGAATTAGCTATTTGAAGCGCCTTTGTCTCTTTACTCGTAGAATCACATCAAAAGGTGGGGGAGTTAGGGTAGGATCCGGTTGTGGTGGACAGGTTAGAAAAGTATGCTATCTTAACCAACCCGGCAGAGGGCTCGATTCTTTGTCAAGCATGTGGTTAAGTATATGGTATACCTTGCCATCGTCAGTGATTGAGACTCATTGTAGACTCGTGACAACGCTATAGTATAAGTATATGTAATCATTTTCCACGCTTCCGTACAAATTTATATGTTTGTACCGTTGGTTATAACGAATAGGGTTAATCCTGGCAAAAGTATCAGTACTTTCAAACATGAATTCACTATCTAAAAGAATTTGTAACATTAAAATCACTAGATACAATGAATTTCTCTACCAACTATATCAATCTTTGTTCTTCTACATCGTCTCTCTCACTCCCGTTCTCTCTCTCCCAAAACGCATCAGATGCCAGAACCAAGATGCCTCGAGCGGCTGGAGAAAATACACTGATCCCGCATTCATAATCATTCTTCATGAGTCAGGGTTGCAAATGGTAATCAAGCGTAAATGCGTGTATATCAGAAGGGCTTGTTCCAGGCCTGATAAGAAATAACGAGAAATTAGCAGAAAACACGCCCAAAAAATGCGCTAGTCAAAATGGTAAACCGATCGACGAGATAAACTGTTATAAATAGTGGAAGAATAGCATTCTTCAAATCTAACTACGGAAAGATCTTACAACTTGAAGATTTTTTTAATTTTAATCAAGACTTCATTTGAAATATAGGCATGGCCGTCTTATTGTTACGGCCCCACATCAGGCATTTCGTCGCGGGTATAGAACCGGTAAATTACCTTTTGTTAATGGTGCCATAATGGAATTTAGTCCTCCCAGCTTTAACGTCTTCAACGTACTGCACCACAAGAAACGGCACAACATGACTTGACATCTACGGTATATTTAAAAGCAGTTAAAACCGTACGTTCAGGACTTGAAAACGGTCTTTACCAGTTTCAACGTCACCAACATCGACGAAAACGCCAGAGAATCATAAGGAATTTCATCGAGTGCAAAAAGCCGGCACTCTGATGACTCTGGGCCCGGTGCAAAGTCGGGTTCCTTCAGCTTTGCTAGGAAGATTATATAAGTCTGCATGGAATGAGAAACGAAATATGCATAAAATGGTATAACAAATCGAAGACTAATCCCCAAGACTTAATTAATAACGTAACTCCAGTCTCTAATGCGAGTTCGGAAAATAGGACGGTTAGCCCTAATAGTGAGCATCTTAACATGCCTAGACGCCCTTTACTAATCCAAAACCTCAATACCTAAAACACCCCTAATGAATGAAAATACTATTAACGACGTAATTTGCGGTTCTAACATAATATGACCCGCATACGCAAGTGAACACGCGATAACCGCACCTGGCTAATCACAGGGATGTCCAATTGAGCAAAAGGCGATATAATTTCCACTTTCGCCCCTGCTTCCTCCCAGGTTTCCCTCATTGCCCCTTCTGCAGCTGATTCTCCGGTTTCCATGTACCCCGCAGGAAGAGTCCTATTAGACAAAGACCGAAGCTTCACCGATCAAGATGACGCTACTCATGCTTAGAACTCTATGCAAATACAAAATCTACTCTGAATTTCCATGTTCAGACATACCAAAGACCGTGCGACGGCTGGATATTCCTCTTGCAAAGGAGGACCCGGTTATCACTTTCGATGAGACAACCCACAACCTGTATGAAAATAGACAAAAACATCCTGTATTCATCAGGACATACAGATCAACATAGAAAGCTCGAAAACGAGATCGAAACCCCCGATATTTTCCGCTCTTAACGATCATACGATCAGACTTGGCTTCATCACCATTGAATCCTTGCAAAACCCTAGTCTTTCCTAAGCTCAAATCTACTATTCAATGGCAGATAAAGAACAATGGTTGCTTGGACTAACCATTTTGGGATTCTGATAGGCGATTTTGCCGCAAAGCGTGCATATAGCCCTAACCTTCTCTTCCCCGTCCGGAATTTCATGCTTCGTTTGACCACCGCACCATTGGCAGAAGTTCACCTTCGGAGCATTGCCCTAAAACTGAGCTCCTCAGCACAACACCATGAAAAACAGCGATTTAACAGAGACGAACACTCACGGATGACTGAACCGACGACGAAGAAGAAGAAGGGGACTCGGAGCTCGCGCGGAACGCTCGGAGAGAGTGATGCCGGCGCGTGGCGGCGACGCGCCGGAGAGAGTGGTTGAAGAAGGCTCGGGGGTTGCAGCGAAGAGAGAGGAAGCCATTGGAGCAGATGTTCAGAATCTGAAGCGCTCTCACCATTTCTGAGCTCAACGATGAAGACTCAAAGTGGAATCGAGCATAACTGAACATCGTTAAATTTAAAGAAATTTACGGAGAAAGTACGTATGTTAAGCTTCTAGTGACAAAAATGTATATGTTATTGGTTTTGGTACAATTAAATATTATATTTAAGGGGCAAATAGTCAAATTGCCAAACTTCAAACTCTAATTAGTCAAATAGTCAATGTTTTAATTAATATTGCCAAATAGCCAATTAACCACGTTAATTAATCGCAAAAGACCGGATTACCCTTGTATAAACGTGTATTAACGTGGTTAATTTGTTTAAAAATAAATTAATTTAAAAAAAAAAAAAAAATTTGAAAAAAAATATTAAATTTTTTGTTAAAATTTTAATCATGATTTTTTATTTTTAAACAAATTAACTCCGTTAATACACGTTAATAAACGTATTAACGAGGTTAATTTGTTTAAAAATAAATTATTTTTTTTTAAAATAAATTATTTTTTAAAAAAAAAATGTTTTTAATCACGATTTTTTATTTTAAAACAAATTAACTCCGTTAATACACGTTAATAAACGTATTAACGGAGTTAATTTGTTTAAAAATAAAAAATCGTGATTAAAATTTCAACAATTTTTTTTTTTTTTAAAAAAGAAATTTATTTTTAAATAAATTAACCACGTTAATACACGTTAATATATTAAAAGGGTATTATAGGTATAAAATATGTTATTAAATAACTATTTGGCTATTTTGCAAAGAAAAAGAAAATGTTGGCTATTTGGCTAATCAAGCATTTCAATTTGGCTATCCTATGCAATATCTCATAGTATAATTCGTTGCCACAAGTTAGTGGATGGAAGCTGGATAATAAACGCAGTTAATAGAAGTAAGTAGGAAATCACCGAATATGGAAGCAGGGAAATAAACGTCGTTAATTACATGGCAGACGTCGTCAGTGGTTGATCGCCGTGAAAAAATTCGTCGTCGATGGAAGCTATTGACTAGGTCGGAAGATTGGTAGGGTTTACGATTTTATCGTTCTATGATATGGATAAATGGTTTCCAATCTTCTAATCCTTAATTTGAGGAGATTTTCAAATTCAAATCTAATTTTAATTTTTAATTTAATATAAATAATAGTAATTCGAAATATTAATTATAATTAGATTTCAAAAATCAGAATACGTAAATATGATATTAAGGGTATATAAGTAATTCTATAATTATTAACATGGTTAATTGGCTATAGATAAATATAAACCAAACGTTGGCTATTTAGCAAGTTGAAGCGTTTTATTTAGCTATTACGCTATAATGCCCTAATTTTATTTAGGGATTGTTATTAATTTATAATGGTTTGTAATAGGGTAATTATATCGTTAGGATTTAAAGGTATCATTTGATATGATTTTTAGTCGCCGAATTATTTGTTTTTGTTAGCATTATTAGCCTAATCTTTAGGGTTTCTTAGGTAATTTTCACTATTACAATTCCTAGCCCTAGTTTTATTCTATTAAAACGACATGTCGTTTAACCTCTCTTATTCCATTAAACGACATGCCTAACAATTGTTTCTCTCTTATTTCGTATGGTTAGAATTTTAAGGTGAGTTTCTTTTGATTTGATAGTTTAGTTGCCGAATCATAGGTTTAGGGTCACTATATATATATATATATATATATATATTTGTTAAAGATATATAAAGATATATATTTTTTGTTTTTATCCAACTTTATATATATAAAGATATATAATCATATGTTGTTTTATCTTTTTTGTATCTTCCAACATTAATCTCTTCCCTCCTCTCCACAAAACCCTGATCGCCACTGTTATGGTAATGCGCATAATTATTATTAGGGGTATATATAATACCAACCAAGAATATTACAGTAATTATACAAATAATATATATATACTCTAATATGCCCCCTCAAGATGGTGTACAATTTTGAAGACCAATCTTGTTACAAATGGCATGTAAATGTGGGCGAGTAAGAGACTTGGTTAAAGCATCGGCTAATTGTTCACTATCAGAAACATGGACAACTTTAAGAGCACCGGTCTGAACTAAGCCACGCACGAAGTGGTAATCAATGGCCAAATGCTTCATTCGTGAATGAAATACGGGATTGGCACACAGATACGTGGCGCCAAGGTTGTCTTAGTAGAGATATGGAGGCGGATCACTGGCGACCGAAACCCGTAATTCTTGAAGTAAGGATTTGATCCATTGAAGTTCAGCGGCTGCAAAAGCGATGGCTCGATATTCAGCTTCAGTAGATGAGCGTGCCACAATACGCTGTTTATTAGAGCTCCACGAGATTGGGTTAGCCCTAAGAAACATGACGTAGGCACCCGTTGATGTACGATCGTCTGGATTCCCTCCCTAGTCAGCATCTATGAAGCCGTGAAGAGTCAATGGTGAATTGGCAGAGAGACGAACACCAAATGTACGAGTGCCATTTAGGTATCGTAGCAGCCGCTTAACTGCTCCCCAATGTGTCACCGACGGAGCATGCATGAACTGAGAAAGTCGGTTTACGGCAAAGGAAATATCCGGACGAGTCATGCGAAGATGTTGAAGTCCGCCGACAACTTGGCGATATTGGGTTGCATTTGCAGCTTCTGAACCATCATGAGCAAGCAATGTGGTGCCGACTGCTAAAGGGGTAGCAACAGGTTTGGATTCGAGCATATTATGCTTGTCAAGAAGTTCAACAATGTAACGATGTTGTGAAAGAACCAAGCCGGTGGTGGCTGGAACGACCTCCACTCCACAGAAAAACGACAATGGACAAAGGTCTTTCGTCAAAAATGTTGAGTTTAGTCGATGAATTATGAAAGTAATTGTCATTGGATCATTACCTGTGATAATAAGATCATCAACATAGACAAGGAAGTAAACCAGTGAGTCGTCACGAGAGAGAATAAACAACGAGGAGTCTGAACGGGAGGTGACAAAGCCAAGGCTACAAAGAAAGCTACGAAGTTCTTGATACCACGCACGCGGAGCTTGCTTGAGACCGTAGATAGCCTTTCGTAAACGACATACATGATTGGGATAAATGGAGTTGGGCATGCCTTGTCGTTGAGCCATGTACACTTCTTCCTCGAGATGACCGTTTAAAAAGGCATTGTTGACATCAAGTTGACGAATGGGCCAACGGTGATGGATTGCAATACTGAGCACAGTCCGGACAGTGACGGGGTTGACAACCGGGCTGAAGGTCTCATGAAAGTCGATGCCAGGGCGTTGATGGAATCCTTTCGCCACGAGCCGAGATTTGAGACTTTCAATTGAACCATCCGGACGACGCTTAATACGAAAAACCCACTTGGTCCCTACAATATTTTGATGAGGCTCACGCGGGACGAGATCCCGTGTGTGATTCCGTAGAAGAGCATCATACTCAACTTGCATGGATTGAACCCACCGCAGATCTGATAAAGATTGCTTGACAGCCAACAGAGTTGCTCCATCAGAGAGAAGAACATGTAAGCCATACTTAGGATTAGGCTTGGCAATGTTATTCTTGGAGTGAGTAAGCATGTGATGCTCATTTACAACCGAAGTGTTTTCCACCGATGAGTCTGAGGGAGGATATGCTGCAAAACATAGAGTATCATCAGGCAGCGATGGTTCTGTTGGTGGTACAGAAGTCTCTCGAATGATAGGAGGGGAGGAATGCACCGATTCCACTTGGAGGTCGCAGGGATCTGGTGTTTGAGAGGGTGGAGCCGCTGGTGGGACCACGGTAGTGGCGATGTTTTCACTGATCGACAACGAAGATAGCGTTGATGAGATCGTGTCTGGTGCCAGATCGGAGAACGGACATAACGGTGGTTCCGGGTATGGCAATGATGTGTCCTCAACGAAGCTATCATACGGAGATTCGGGCGAGGAAGTGAATGGATATACATGCTCAACGAACCTAACATGTCGAGAGGTGAATACACGATTTTCAGATCGGTCATCGCAGAGAAAGGCACTTTGGGTGAGAGAATAACCTAGAAATACACAAGGACGAGATTTTGGGTCGAGTTTATGTGTAGAATATGGTCTAAGCCAAGGGTAGCAGAGACAACCGAAGACCCGAAGTTTCGCGGGATCTGGTGATTTGGAAAAAAGTTTCTCAAATGAAGAAATATTTTTCAGATTAGGTTTTGGCATGCAGTTAATAGAGAACACGGCCGTGGTGAAGGCATAAGGCCAAAATTCGGTGGGGATTGACGCTTGGTGAAGTAGCGTCATTCCCGTGTCAACGATATGGCGATGACGACGCTCAGAGAATCCATTGTGTTCTGGAGTATGCGGCGGAGTAGGAAGGTGAATGATGCCGTGTGTGTCCAACAAAGAACGAAGAGCAAGGTATTCAGTATTCACCACCGTTGTCTGAGAAAACTGTCTTGATAGTTTTACGAAAATAATTTTCGACAAGATTCTTAAAGGCGACGAATGTGTTGTGAACATCAGATTTCCTACGAAGGGGATATAATCAGATATATTTAGTGAAATGATCAACAAAGATAACGTAGTATTTAAAACCATCTGATGAAAGAATTGGAGAGGTCCAAACATCAGAAAAGATCACATCAAGAACACAAGAGGATGTTATAGTGGAATCAGAAAACGATAACTTGCTACTTTTATTGATATGGCACGAATTACAGGAGAAATTTCTGATTTCAGTGCAGCGAAAAGAAATATTCAAAGACGACAAAATTTTGACGGAAAATCTTAAGAGATGGGTGACCGAAACGACTGTGCCAGATAGAGATAGAATCGGAGACTGAAGATTTTGATGTGGTGAGAGCAGTGATTGACGATGCTAGGTGTGGCCAGAGGTAAATACCATCCTTAAGCAGACTCGTTACCATTATTTCGCCAGTTCTCCGATCCAGCACCTGAAAACAAATATCATCAAACACGACACGCACACGGATAGTGGTACAAAGCGCCGCAACGGAGACGAGATTAAGAGCCATTGACGGCACATGAAGAGCATGATCCAATTTCAATGGCCTCGTATTTGACGGTAATTCTAAAGAACCAGTATGTGCAATGGAGATGCGCTTACCATCACCGATTTCGACCGCATCAGTACCTTTGTATGGAGAGTGAAGCGAGAGGTTGGCCAAGTCGGTGGTGATATGATGAGTAGCACCCGAATCAACTGCCCAAGAAGAGCTGGTTGGTTTGGTTGTGACCGTTTGAGCATGTGGGTTAGTGTTGGTAGGGCGTGTCATTCGAGGGGGAATGGATTCCCAAGTTGATGCTGGAAGCAACGAGCATTGACGAGCACCGTGGCCGACTTCACCACAAATCTGACATTTACCAAGGTATGGTCTAGTGCCCGTTGACGGAGCAGAGCGATGCACTCATTGCTGAGGTGGAGCAGAGAGGGACGGCCCAGTGGTGGAGGGTGGAGGAGACCGAGCCTTTGGCTTGCGAGCACCCGAGTTTGTCCAAAACGCCGTAGCCGGCTCAGCTGGAGATCGAGCACTCGTTGTGGTGATCGGGATTCGTAATTGAGCTTCATAGTTGAGGAGCTTTTCGTACAGTTCATCGAATTCAATTGGTGTGTCACGAGCCTCAATTGCATGAGCCAAAGAAGAGTAAGATTCATCAAGACCACGCATGATTCGAATAGAGAGTTCGCCGAAATCCACTGTGACATTCAACAAAGCTAATGTGTCAATTTTGGTTTTGATATCTAGTAGGTATTCAATGATTGATCGTGAGCCTTTTTGCGGTGCAGCAAGCTGGTTACGAAGTTGCATTATACGGCCACGAGAATGTGCCGCATAGGTTTTCTCAAGGATACACCACGCATCCCGAGAAGTCTTGGCGGCGGAAATAAAATTGATAAGGGTGGGTTGAAGAGAGCCGATGATTGCGTTTAGCAAAAGTTGGTCTTGTCGAATCCACCAAAAATATTCAGGGTTCAGTGACAGAGCAGTCGAGCCGGAGACGGTGACCGTGGCGGCAGGACACGGACGGGAGCCGTCAACGAAGCCGAGGAGATCATAACCAATCAACAACGAATTAAAATGTAATCGCCATGCTGAATAATTGGTACTCGATAATTTCAAAGGAGCCTGTGCACTTACGTTGAGAACGGTGAGGCCCGGAGCGGCAGCGGCCATCGACGAAGACATCAAGTTGTGGGTCACAGATGATGCCGAAGATATAAAGTCTTCGGTGGTTTTGTCAGTGGTTTGCTCAGTGGCCATCCTCGAGTAGAAAGACGGTCAGGAGCAAGACGATCAAAGCGAGCAGCGGAAGAGATACAGGGGACGCACAGGAAAACACGCCAGAGAGGAAGGAGAATCAATGGCGGCTGGAACCCTAAGAGCGAATGTTAATGCTCTGATACCATATTATGGTAATGCGCATAATTATTATTAATGAGGTTGGGGTATATATAATACAAACCAAGGATATTACAGTAATTATACAAATAATATATATATACTCTAATAGCCACCGTTCTCTCTTCGCTATGGAGTCCATTGGTAATGATATGTTGAAGGAGATACTCATCCGTGTCACGGACTGCCGGCGAGTGGCACGATGCGCCACCGTGTGCAAGCGTTGGTCCTCTTTGATTGGCCACCCCGATTTCGTCCGCTCATTCACCGACACACCACAATGCTGACTTCTCCGCCGCAACGGTGGTGCTGATATTCCAAAAAATCTGTCATGGCGGAGGCACCGGTAAGGAATTCTGCAACATAATCGGGAATACTTGGGCCTATGAGGATGGAGATTGCTTGGGGGCTCTGCGGTCATAAGGGCGTATTGTGGCGACTTGGTACTCGTCTCTCGGCCCATCAATTATTACTTCGGTGAGTTCTCATTCTGCATTTGTAATCCGACGACCAAGAAGTATTGGCGCGACATTCCCGAGCCTCCGCAGCATCCCGACTGTTGGACATGTGTCCTTAAACAAGCTGTTTTAACCCATTTGTAAAAGATTATGACTAGTCGTTGAATAAAGATAATACTTATTATGTTAATCTTATTATAGTTTTAGTAGAGTAAAATAGAATGTTTGATCCATAGTTCATAATGGAATGCAATTATGTTATTATCATCACACCGGAGTCAATGTGAGGAAGAATTGATAATCATAATAAATGAACTTAAATTGTCCGTGACCTGATTAACTGCGTGGGAGCCCATTAATTGAAAAGGTCATTAATGTGACTAAGTGATATAATCCTATTCTGGATTAAGTGTGTGTGTCACATTCACTAGAAGTGCATTAAGTATGAAGCGTCTTCATACTGGACTGGACCTGACTTAAACTCAAGAAGTTATCATATAAGACCGTCACTGATAACTTGAAGTTGAGTCATTAGTAGATGATCAAATGGATATCGATCTAAGTCCTGAGTGATCTTGAGTCTGATCTGTTGACCTGATTGTTCTTTGATTTAACCGTTTAAGAACACAATATATTACCGCTGTTCCCAACACTATTATTTTGGGAACATGATAGTCAACAGTGAAGGTAGCTTGATCATAGATATGGGCATCACATAGCTCTCTTCAGAGTCAAGATGATTCCCTTAATTGTCGATGGTGAGAAGTGAGATTTACCCATGGCCAGCTTATGACTCGTAATCATAAGTGGGTTGCTCATAATATTATCCGACTGAGTTAAGGATGAAAATGCAGTGAGAGGCAATACGGTAAAAATCGCCTGCTCATGTGTGGATCATCAAGTGAAAGATCAATAACCGGAATTTGATTGTATCAATGGACACCCTGTTGTTATAAGGGAATAATATATACTGTATCACTAAAGCGTGCAGCCTCGGGTCTATAGTGGAATCACTTCGAGGTTTGACGAACATCTAGCGGTTCGTTGGAGCTTAAGTGATACGGGTCCATGGTCCCCAGGATAGCTCCGGAACGGATGATACGTACGTGATTAAAATACATTCTAGATAATGTTTAATCATTTGGCTCGACTTATAAAACTGACAAGTCTTTGGTAGACTTCAGATAGTTTTATCGTTAGCGTGGCAAAAGTACCATATTTTGGTACACGGTATTAACTGATAAAAAGAAAGTTAGAATTTATATTTTCTATCAGCACCATGTTGTTGTGAATTAAATTCTAAGCAACTTTGCTTTTTGAACCGAGTCATTTCGACTTACGGTTTGTGATTTATGGATTTTCAAAGTTTGTGTTCGGTACGACAAACTATGAAATTAAATCACATGTCACGAATTTAAATGATGGTTTGACACCATGACATTTTAACGTGTGACAAGAGAGAGAATAAATTATAATATAATATAATTATTTAGATTTAATTATTAATAGAATTTATTCCGGATTATTAATAATTAATTAATAATTAATAGATTTATATTATATATTAATATATTTGAAAAAGTGCGCACAACGTTTGAGCGTGACCGAAATTTACATGGAGATTGTTTCGGAAATAATCAGATTCGTGTAAATTTTTATATTAATATTATATATATATATATATATATATATATATAAATATAAAAGAAGAAGTCAAACCAACCTGGGAGTGCGTGCCAAGAAAATAGGCGCACGAATTCGTTATGCAACTATTGTATAATTGCAAGATAAGTAGCTATTGTTTAGGTGCTTGAGATAAAACCCTGAAATTAATTTAATCCATTGGATCGGTCTAGATTTAATCTTCACTGTTGGATTAGGAATTAATTTCTTATATAAATAAAATAGGGAATTCGAATTTAGACTTGTTTACCAAGTCTTGGTATTTGAATTTTCCCTAATTAATTTAATCCATTGGATCGGTCTAAGATTTAATCTTAACCGTTGGATTGGAAATTAATATTTTATTTATTTAAAAAGGGATTTCGAAATGGATAAATAATAATAATAAACTTGGTGACCAAGTTTGGTGGTTGAGAATTTCTCTCAGTCAATCTTATCCATTGGATCAATCTAGATTTAATCTGGACTATTGGATTAGATTTAATTTATTATTTAAATTCGAAATTAACCCTAGGATTAATCTGAGCCATTGGTTTTCGACCAATCAGATGATCCGGATGGAGGGAATTTCTCTCAGGTGGTTGGAATTGAACTCTATAAATAGAGAGCTCATTTCACACTTTTCTTTACACCTTCAGAGCTCAAAATGTCGTGGTCCCTTATTAGGGTATGCGGAAATTTGCTCTTCTCTCTCTCCCCGGTTCGGCTTTGTGAGATCTTTTCTCCGGTAGCTTCAAAAGAACCACCAGTTAAATTTTTGCGACGGAGTCCTGCCGGCGATGCCCACGCTTCGGTACGTGGAATCCAGGAGAATATCTCGGAAGATCACGGGAGTTTCCCTCGGCATCGGCGGAGCCCTGCCAAAGTCAGAACGCGCAGCCGGTAGTCGTCAATGAGGTACGGCCTTATGCATTGGGTCAATAAATGCAAAATTTCTTTTATTGTATTTATTTATTTTCCATAGACATTAGATTTAATAATGTTGTTATGAAATTAATTGTGATAATTAAATTGCCAATTATTTATCCGGTCGCTTTATCCAAATTACTCGATGTGAGTACGTTGTTACGGTGTAACTTTTCCGACCTAAAATTATTTTTGAAGTTACCCGGACGGACTGATGAGAGCGGAATATTAGAGGTAATTTGGACGGGACGTTAAAAGTATTTTTTAATGAATTTGCAATCGAAGCTATTTCGTTATTTTTCAAGGTAAATTGGCATATTAGTATATCCGATTTCCAATAAATGGCGTCGGAGCTATATCCAATTTCCAACAATTGGTATCAGAGCCCGTGTTCGTGGATAAATAATTACGTAATTTAATTTAGGGTTTTAAATGATCGAATTATTTGATGAATCGTTAATTTTAAAATTGAAATTTTGAATTTCTGGATTTTTAAAATTAATTTAAAATACCCGATCCAAAATATTTGGACCGGATATGAATTAGGGTTACTTTTTCGTAACCCTGAAACTTCGGCCAAGGCCGAATGGCCGCAGCCCAGGGTTGTTTGTATAGCTTGATAAGGGCCGAAAACCCTAATGGGCCAGGAAAGCCAACCAGCCCGCGAACCACAGCCCAAGGCGTGACCTGGAGGTCTCGAGCGCGTGGCAGCAAGGCGCGGGCATCGCGACTGGGCGAAGCTCATGCGCTGGGCTATGGGTGTGGGCTCGGTGGTGGGCCTGGGCTCGTCGATGGGCCTGGGCGCCCCATGTTGGTGCTATCCCAACTCATTTAAAGGGCTGGGTGTGCCCTAATCCGCGGAACGTGGGCCCGGGCTTAAGCCCGGATGGCCCACGAGTTATTTTTTTAATAAGGATCGGATTTCTCACCCGATCCAAAAATCGTGGATTAATTAATTTTATTTTTGTAATTGAGATTTATGAATTAAAATTAATTATGTTTGATTAATTAATTAAAATTAAAATATGGATGTTATTTTTGATGAATAACATTGTCTTATTTTAATAAATTAAAATATGGATATTATTTTGGATAAATAACATTGTCTTATTTTATATTATTCATAAAATAAAATATGGATGATAATTCTTTATAGAATGATATCATTGGCTTATTTTATATTTCATAAATAATTATTAATGGCTTCAATATGAATGATAATTCTTTATGAATAAGTATCATTGACATATTAGTAAGATTCATCATAGATATAATTTGTTAGAACCTATTTTCATAACATGCGAACATAGTGTCTATATTCGCTGAACATTATTAATATGTCGGAATTGGAATAGATATAAATAATGAGCAATAAAGGAGATTTATTTATTATTAGTCGGAAAAATCTCAACCGTACAATCTTGTCTAAGGAAGAGGGAATCAAAAGTGGGGCCGGTTCACCATCCACTTCTGGGTGACAGGTTATGACCCCTCCCATCTACCTGGAGAGCGTACGTGTTGACCTATTACTACCGACAAAGTAATAAACAAATAAAAAGGCTTATTAGATATTACCTCGGTAATTATAATGCCTCAATATAAACCTTTTAATGTGACATTAAAAAGAGTTTATAATAAGTTTTAAATAACTTATGAATAAAAACGTTATTTTCTAAAAAACAATGGCAAGTATAGAATAAAGTAAAAAGGTCTCCATTATTACTGTCACAAGGTCTGCTGACCACACCGCCTCGAGTCACCCTAGAGTGACCACTCCTCTTAAGGAAAGGTGTGCTTGTGGAAGGTTTGACACCGTGATAGTTCCAAAAGAATATAGGGACGGAGAAATCTTGGAAATGGACCGCGAGTCACCCTAGAGTGACCATTCCTTAAGGACGACGTTTCCAAGAGGATACCGAGAACCGAAAATAATGGGTTAAGCTTGCACGGAAGTTGTGCTTCCCGACCGTCTATGGTGATAGTTAAAAGTCAAGACAAACTTTGGTAGTTGTTTGAAACTTAATTGAGTTTATGACTAAAACTCAGTTTAACCAAACTACACAGTTGATACCGCGAGTCACCATTAGAGTGATCATGCCTTAAGGACGGCAACGATGTGTACAGTCGGTTAAATTATCACTAAATAGTTAAAGGGTTTAATTAACGTTTGCCCGAGAACATGTTTGCATCATGTAACTATTTCAAACCTATAATTTGAAACATTCTGTCTATAATAAAGTTTAATAAGTTTCTTATTCAATGCCAGTCTAAAATGTCGATCTCTAAAATATCATTGCTATCTAAGAATCTGATGTGTATTTTTTCATGACAATAATGGTATGAATAAGTGATTTAGTTTGCTTATTGAATGTCTTTTGTTCCTAGCCGGTATTCCCACTCGAAATTACAAGGGAGTAATTCGAAAGTTCTTTTACTTGGGAAATTGCTGAAAGGTAAACAAAGATAAGATAATCACCCTACCCAAAGTCAATGATTGGTTAAGGTTGAAACCTTTGACTGAATCCATGATTCAGAAGACAATCATTAATGTAAGTTTGACTATGTTAGTCAAAAACATAATGGGATAATTATTTCAATTAAGGTAGTGGGAGCAAGTCGTTTATAAATAAAGCAATTCGTTTATGTATATATAATAGAATGTTGTTTTCAAGAACAATATTTATTATACCCGTGACTTACGTGGAAATTCAAGTGTCCACTTATGTAAACAAAGTTTTATCACCAGTTAAATTTTTGCGACGGAGTCCTGCCGGCGATGCCCACGCTTCGGTACGTGGAATCCAGGAGAATATCCCGGAAGATCACGGGAGTTTCCCTCGGCATCGGCGGAGCCCTGCCAAAGTCAGAACGCGCAGCCGGAAGTCGTCAATGAGGTACGGCCTTATGCATTGGGTCAATAAATGCAAAATTTCTTTTATTGTATTTATTTATTTTCCATAGACATTAGATTTAATAATGTTGTTATGAAATTAATTGTGATAATTAAATTGCCAATTATTTATCCGGTCGCTTTATCCAAATTACTCGATGTGAGTACGTTGTTACGGTGTAACTTTTCCGACCTAAAATTATTTTTGAAGTTACCCGGACGGACTGATGAGAGCGGAATATTCGAGGTAATTTGGACGGGACGTTAAAAGTATTTTTTAATGAATTTGCAATCGAAGCTATTTCGTTATTTTTCAAGGTAAATTGGCATATTAGTATATCCGATTTCCAATAAATGGCGTCGGAGCTATATCCAATTTCCAACACCGACTGCATCTCTACTCTGATAAAATGTGCGCTCACGTGCCGTTACAACCAAGGACGCCACTCTTATCACGTGACGCTTTTTTTTATTGACTGATCACTCGACCTATAATAGTGAAAGGCTGA
Organism: Parietaria judaica; assembly: GCA_954871525.1. NCBI lineage: Eukaryota > Viridiplantae > Streptophyta > Magnoliopsida > Rosales > Urticaceae > Parietaria > Parietaria judaica. The sequence goes on along the minus strand of OX940865.1, from coordinate 18,750,914 downwards.
GTGCGATACATTTCTCGTCCGATATTGGACGATGGAGCTCACCGGCTTCGGTTCAGGAGCGGCCTCGTATAAATATGGAGTTTGCTAGAAGTTTTCTCCATTCAATGCTATCCGGCTCGCTTGTATCTTGCGGCGACGGTTTAGTCTACTAGAAAGTCCGGGCCAACATCTGGCAATCTCTTGGATGGGTCGCCACGTTTGATCCGTTAGCGCCTACGTTGCTGGAGGGCCACAGCGACTACCGGCTCATTCCCCGGCCAACTGAGCTAGGCGAGAACATCGAGGAATTCATATTTGTTTGCCTAGGGGCATGTAAAGGGAGGCTTCGCGCAGCCTACATTACGGACGACATGGTGTTGAGAGTTTGGGAATTGTTATGGAGCAGCGATCGCCGCGACGATGGCGCTTCTTGTCACTGGTCGATGGTTCATGATTCGGCTCTTGAGATGGGAGTTGGACGCCATCCTGTTCACCCAGTGGCGTTCCATCCGGAGGATGGCAATTTTATTTTCTTGAAGATCGACAACCCCATGGTTTTACGGTACGATATGTGGGACAGCTTCCTTCAATGATCAAGGGTCTCGACCTCGTGAATGTCTTCCCATTGTGCTCAGCTTGGCCAACACCCGCGCATGCACACCTCTACTTAGTCCCTCGTCTTTTCTTTATATTAATTAATTTTGTACAAAAAATTGCTCATAAATATAGAATTTTATTTAGGATCTATATATATTATATTTATTATCTATAAAAGGACGTGGCATCATGAGAAAACAAAGATATAGGTACTACGTCCTCATGTTTTAATTGATATACATATATGCCTGTTTTGGATGAGAATGAAATAGCATGTGAGCAGATCACTTAATTTCATAATTTTTGTGCTAATTATGTATTCTATGAATGTGCATTTTTAGATTGCACCTGATTGGAGACAAGCATTGACCGTGAAAAAAATGATCTAAGAGCGAATCGCAAGAGGTACAAATACCAGTATTTGAAAATTGCGCAAATATGATTTAAAAAAATTCATACAAATCAAAGATCTTAAATGGTGCGCGTGATTTTGTGGTAAGCTAGCTCAGGAAGCATAAGAATAACTTAATTTCTCGTGTGTTCTCGTGTTACCGTAGTATTCCTGCGCCATAAGTGCGCGACGATGTAGTAAATACAAATTAAAAAAAAAAAAAACAATCCTAGCAATATAAAAATTCTTACTGATAGAAGTTATTAAGTCCTTAACATTAAATAATAAATCTCTTAAGGCTGTATATGAAATAACCGAATAAAAGGAATATATAGAAATAAAATAACTCAAAAAAATGGTAGGAAGCTCTTTACAAAAAAACTTGCACAAATTAAACGGACAAAGACAAACCCGAGGACGAGAAAACTCACGAAGTTTTGACAACTTGGAGTTTTATCGGACCCGAAGAACTTAACCCTAGAGCAATTATGTCTGAAGTAGCCCAAGCAAGATCCGAGTCCGAACTCTCACGATTGATTCATTCTCTTTCTCGAACCGGTTCCTCCAATGCCACGAGCTCTCGGATTTGCTATATAGGCCCCACCATTGAGGATTCTCGCCGCTGATGAACGACCAATAAAAAGCGCCTCCGTTTCTGCGTGTAAATCCTCGAGTTTATCGAAAACGGTGTCTATACACCGGTTTTCGAGCCCGTCCCGGCGCAAGAATTTGCTCCATTTGGTACTCGCTCCCAAGCGCTCGGAGGATCGAACCTTGTCGAATGCAGTGCGCAAATTCTTCCTCGTGAAGCGACCAGTTTTGGGGTCCGTCGAGACCTCGACAACCAAGCGGAGGTCACCGCTCAATACCATTGCCGGGATGAAAAGATCAAACGGGTTCGGAAGCAAAACAATCTTACGGTTTCCACGTAGGGCCTCGAATGCCGAGCAAATTTTGTTTGTCACGACGTATCATATCGCTGGGTGATTCAACATTGTGTTGTATCGACACCAACTGTTTGAAACCATCCCTCGGCCTTGGATGCTTTCACAGAAAACCTCCGGGAGAGCGACATTCAGTTTGTCAAACCGTGTCGCGGCTACGACAAATAGGTGCCCAGATTCCTGGAGACCAAGTAGAAGTTCCCGGAATTGGATTGTTGAGAAGCGAAGCCGGCCTACCAATAGGCAAAGCGTCACGCTGCTCGGTGGGAAAACCAAGAGAAACTCCCGAAGACCCGCCTCAAGGCGAGGCTTCGGGCGGTCGGGTAATGCTAAGCCCGACATCAAGACGGGGTGGTTATGAACGGTCTGAAGGTATTTGCAGTAATTTCCTTCCAACTCTTTGTAAGTGTTGAAGATGATGACATCGCTGCCACTGATCGCCTTGTTCACTTGTTGAAATAACTTCGGAGTTGCGGCACGTGCGAGCTTTCAGGCCTCGACGGGAATGAGTTGAATCAAGGAAGACCGGGAAAATCTGGCCGAGGGCAGCGCTAAGAGGTCAATACAGCGAGCAGATTGCTGGTCGGCTAACTTTCGCTCCGGCGACAACAGATACGCAATGGCTGCGGGGCTTACGGGACAGTATTGGACTATCGTTACCTGTGGGTGGAGGGAGCGCGCAGTTGCCGGAATCCACGGAGCAAAGTCAAAAACTAAGTACTCCGGCTTGAAGGCAGAGAGTGCATCACGGAAAACTGATTCAACCGAAGTGCCGCCAGAGATGAGGTCCTCTAGGCGGCGCTAAGAGGTCAATACAGCGGGCAGATTGCCGGTCGGCTAACTTTCGCTTCGGCGACAACAGATACGCAATGGCTGCGGGGCTTACGGGACAGTATTGGACTATTGTTACCTGTGGGTGGAGGGAGCGCGCAGTTGCCGGAATCCACGGAGCAAAGTCAAAAACTAAGTACTCTGGCCTGAAGGCAGAGAGTGCCTCACAGACAACCGATTCAACCGAAGTGCCGCCGGAGATGAGGTCCTCTAGGCGGCGTTATGAGGTCAATACAGCAGGCACATTGTCAGTCGACTAACTTTCGCTCCGGTGACAACAGATACGCAATGACTCCGGGGCTTACGGGACAGTATTGGACTATCGTTACCTGTAGGTGGAGGGAGCACGCAGCTGCCGGAATCCAGGAAGCAAAGTTAAAAACTAAGTACTCCAGCCTGAAGGCAGAGAGTGCGTCACGGACAACCGATTCAACCGAAGTGTCGCCGGAGATGAGGTCCTCCAGGCGGCGGTAAGAGGTCAATACAACGGGCAGATTGCCAGTCAGCTAACTTTCGCTCCGGCGACAACCGATACGCAATGGCTACGGGGCTTACGGGACAGTATTGGACTAACGTTAGCTGTGGGTGGAGACAGCGCGCAGCTGCCGGAATCCAGAAAGCAAAGTCAAAAACTAAGTACTCCGGCTTGAACGCAGAGAGTACGTCACGGACAACCGATACAACCGAAGTGCCGCCGGATATGAGTTCATCCGGGCGGCGCTAGGAGGTCAATACAGCGGGCAGATTGCCGGTCGGCTAACTTTCGCTCCGGCGAGAACATATACGCAATGACTGCGGGGCTTACGGGAAAGTATTGGACTATCGTTACATGTGGGTGGAGGGAGCGCGCAGCTGCCGGAATCCAGGAAGCAAAGTTAAAAACTAAGTACTCCGGCCTAAAGGCAGAGAGTGCGTCACGCACAATCGATTCAACCGAAGTGCCGCCGGAGATGAGGTCCTCCGGGCGGCGCTAAGAGGTCAATACAGCGGGCAGATTGCCAGTCGGCTAACTTTCGCTCCGGCGACAACAGATACGCAATGGTTCCGGGGCTTACGAGACAGTTTTGGACTATCGTTACCTATGGGTAGAGGGAGCGCGCAGCTGCCGGAATCCAGGAAGCAAAGTCAAAAACTAAGTACTCCGACCTGAAGGCAGATTGTGCGACACGGACAACCGATTCAACCGAAGTGCCGCTGAAGATGAGGTCCTCTAGGCGGCGCTAAGAGGTCAATACAGCGGGTAGATTGGCGGTCGGCTAACTTTCGCTCCGGCGACAACAGATACGCAATGGCTGCGGGGCTTACGGGACAGTATTGGACTATCGTTACCTGTGGGTGGAGGGAGCGCGCAATTGCCGGAATCCACGAAACAAAGTCAAAAATTAAGTACTCTGGCCTGAAGGCAGAGAGTGCGTCACGGACAACCGATTCAACCGAAGTGTCGTCGGAGATGAGGTCCTCCGGGCGGCGCTAAGAGGTCAATACAGTGGGCAGATTCCCGGTCGGCTAGCTTTTGCTCCAGTGACAACAAATACGCAATGGCTGCGGGGCTTAAGGGACAGTATTGGATTATCGTTACCTGTGGGTGGAGGGAGTGCGCAGCTGCCGGAATCCAGGAAGCAAAGTAAAAATCTAAGTACTCCGGCTTGAAGGCAGAGAGTTCGTCACGGACAACCGATTCAACCGAAGTGCCGCCGGATATGAGTTCATCCGGGCGGCGCTAGGAGGTCAATACAGCGGGCAGATTGCCGGTCGGCTAACTTTCGCTCCGGCGAGAACAGATATGCAATGACTGCGGAGCTTACGGGAAAGTATTGGACTATCGTTACATGTGGGTGGAGGGAGCGCGCAGCTGCCGAAATCCAGGAAGCAAAGTTAAAAACTAAGTACTCCGGCCTAAAGGCAGAGAGTGCGTCATGGACATTTGATTCAACCGAAGTGCCGCCGGAGATGAGGTCCTCCGGGCGGCGCTAAGAGGTCAATACAGCGGGCAGATTGCCAGTCGGCTAACTTTCGCTCTGGCGACAACAGATACGCAATGGTTGCGGGGCTTACGAGACAGTATTGGACTATTGTTACCTGTGGGTAGAGGGAGCGCGCAGCTGCCGGAATCCAAGAAGCAAAGTCAAAAACTAAGTACTCCGGCCTGAAGGCAGAGAGTGCGTCACGGACAACCGATTCAACCGAAGTGCCGCCGGAGATGAGGTCGTCTAGGCTGTGCTAAGAGGTCAATACAGCGGGCAGATTGCCGGTCGGGTAACTTTTGCTCCGGCGACAACATATACGCAATGGCTGCGGGGCTTACGGGACAGTATTGGAAGCTGCCGGAATCCAGAGAGTAAAGTAAAAAACTAAGTACTCCGGCCTGAAGGCAGAGAGTGCGTCACGGACAACTGATTCAACCGAAGTGCCGCCGGAGATGAGGTCATCCTGGCGGCGCTAAGAGGTCAATACAGCGGGCAGATTGCCGGTCGGCTAACTTTCGCTCCGGCGACAACAGATACGCAATGACTGCGGGGCTTACGGGACAGTATTGGATTATCGTAACCTGTGGGTTTAGGGAGCGCGCAGCTGCCGGAATCCAGGAAGCAAAGTCAAAAACTAAGTACTCCGGCCTGAAGGCAGAAAGTGCGTCACGAACAACCGATTCAACCGAAGTGCCGCTAGAGATGAGGTCCTTTGGGCGGCGCTAAGAGGTCAATACAACGGGCAGATTGCCGGTCGCGCTAACTTTCGCTCTGGCGACAACAGATACGCAATGGTTGCGGGGCTTACGGGACAGTATTGGACTATCGTTACCTGTGGGTGGAGGGAGCGTGCAGTTGCCGGAATCCACGGAGCAAAATCAAAAACTAAGTACTCTGTCCTGAAGGCAGAGAGTGCGTCACGGATAACCGATTCAACCGAAGTGCCGCTGGAGATGAGGTCCTCCGGGCGGCGCTAAAAGGTCAATACAGCGGGCAGAATGCCGGTCGGCTAACTTTCGCTCCGGTGACAACAGATACGGAATGGTTGCGGGGCTTAGGGGAGAGTATTGGACTATCGTTACCTGTGGGTGGAGGGAGCACGCAGCTGCCGGAATCTAGGAAGCAAAGTAAAAAACTAAGTACTCCGGCCTGAAGGCAGAGAGTGTGTCACGGACAACCGATTCAACCGAAGTGCCGCCAAAGATGAGGTCCTCCGGGCGGCGCTAAGAGGTCAATACAGCGGGCAGATTGCCGGTCGGCTACCTTTCGCTCTGGCGACAACAGATACGCAATGGCTGCGGGGTTTACTGGACAGTATTGGACTATCGTTACATGTGAGTGGAGGGAGCGCTCAGCTGGCGGAATCTAGGAAGCAAAGTCAAAAACTAAGTATTCCGGCTTGAAGGCAGAGAGTGCGTCACGGAAAACCGATTCAACCGAAGTGCCGCCGAAGATGAGGTCCTCCGGGCTGAAGATAGCCACGTTGCCCGGAGATCCAACGTCTTCAATGGGCACTACGTTTATCCTTTCTGGGTATTTGTTCATCTCGCGAAGCGCCTCTTCGATCGCTCCGGAAGAAGAGAGGACGAAGATGGTGATGGAGATGGGGTGGCGGCTGGCGAAGCTGTTGAAAAGTTCCATGTATGCTTGCAGGTATCCCGCCGTTGGCCACGGGATCATCGCCATGCAACGGCGGATCTCCGAGCCGGAGCCGGAGCTGGAGTTGGGGGCCCTCTTCCTCTTTCTTGAAATCGCTTCTTTCATCTTGATGATCTTGGATATCTTTTCTTTGTTTTGGTTTGGTTTACTACAACGACGACGACGCTAATACGCTATATAGTATACAATAGTAAATGTATTTTCAATTACGACAAAACGACCCATTGTTTCTTTCTACACGCTCTAGTTTCATTTTGACATTAATATACTAAATAAATATGAATTTATTAATGAAATATTTATTTTGTTCATATATTTCTAAAAACTACAAATTATAATATATAGTTAACTTTAGGATTAATCATTTCCTTTTACGCACCTAAATTATAAATAATAGACAAATTTTAAAACATGTCCAGAAAAACATTATTATCAATCTTCTATTTTTTTTTCTTCTTATCACAGACTTTCTCTGTTTCATGTATAACAAAAATATAGCAAATATTTTCCAAAAACACAAAAGATTTATATCGCCAATTTTACGATGGATATATTTTCTATCTACGTATACTAGTTTCTTTGTCTAGGTCTATTCACGAAATACCTATTTTGTACAATCCTTTTTAAAACTACCTGCAATGAAATTTAAGTACGCTATGAACTTTTTTTTTAACAGAAGATATGTTTTTTACAAAAATTAATAATAGTGTATATTTGTCGACACCGAGTGAATTCTTAAATATATTTCGTCATTTTGGAAGCGTTTGTTAATAGAATATGCTTTTATTGTATCCATAGCGTTTGTCGACTCCTATAGATACAACCGACGAGGATTCCGGCTCTCGATGGCGAGTCACCTTACCAACTCTTGCATGCTCGTGACTCGTGAGTGTTTATTTTTTCCCACAGTTTTTTTTTTTTATTATTAAATTGTTATTATCTCACTCGCTAAATTGCCTCAAATCCTCTCTTCAATTATTCTTGCTTTTATTTTTAAAGAATTAGTTGTTTCTCCATTTGTTGGTTTATGTATTTTTTTTGCAGTGATGAAGAGCGTAGTGAAGATAATATTCAACTATGGAAATATATTGATGAGTTCATTCGACAACTATGAAAGTATTATGCTTTACTTTTTTGATGCTTAGTTTTTAATTCTTATTTTTGTGCAGTTTATTTTTAACTTCTCAATTTGAGTGTTTACTATTAAATATTAGGGTTAATTGCGGCAAAAATACTTAACCTTTGGTCAAATTCTCTGTTGTGTATACAACCTCCGTAAATGGCGGCAAAAGTACCCAAACTTAGCATTTGGGAGTTGACCGAGAATATCTATCTATCTATGTTGCAATCAGCCTTTGCCACATGGCACGCCACATGGCACTTGGCCGCCACGTGGCATGCCACGTAATTATTATTTTATTAAATATTTTTTTAAAAAAATATATTTTTTTATTTAATTTTTTTTATAAATTTTTTTTTAATTTTTTTAAAAAATAAAATTATTTTTTCCATAAAAACCAATAATGAATATTTAAATATAATTATTCATTTTAGAAAAGTGGATCAAACGAAATAAATAAAGAAAAAAATTCTCCTTTCACGGTTCACTCAAGCTCCGCCTCCGATCCGGTTTACGGGTGAAACGAAATCGCTTAATATGTTTAATAATAATAATAACCAATAATAATCATATGATTATTTAACGATGAATTTTTTTTAAAAAGAATAATATATAAATAAAAACATATTAAACAATTATTATTATTCTAAAATGCAAACACAAAAAAATATCATGCAAACAAATAAAAATAATTTTTCATTAAATATAAATATGACTACTATTTTTTGTTTTTGAATAAGTGGTGTGTATATAATTATGTCTTGACTTTTTAAACATTATGTATGTGTTTATTATTTATTATTACTAAACATATTAAACAATTTTATTCGACGTGTGAACCGGACCGGAAACGGAGTTCAAGTGAACCATGAGCGGTGAAAATTAATTTGTTCTACCCACTTTTTTAAGAATAAAATTATAACCAATAATGAATATTAAATTTAAATATTCTTTATTTGTTATTATTAACAAAAATTATTAAAATTAAAAATAAAAAAATTGTTTAAAAAATAAAAACAATTTCGTTTAAAAAAAAATAAATAAAAAAATTAAATAAAATAATAATTACGTGGCATGCCACGTGGCAGCCAAGTGGCATGTGGCATGCCACGTGGCAAAGACTGATTGCCACATAGATAGATATTCTCGGTCAACTCCCAAATGCTAAGTTTGGGTACTTTTGCCGCCATTTACGGAGGCTGTATACACAGTAGAGAATTTGACCAAAGGTTGGGTATTTTTGCCGCAATTAACCCTAAATATTATTTACTACGCGGCATAACAACTTTTTACCTATATATGTTCAACGTATAATCGATTTATTTACGTTTAAGTTTCGTGTTACAAGTTTCTAGGAAAGTTTGAGGAGAAGGATCTCCCGGAGGAAGACATCGCAAACTTTTTATTTCTCGAAGCTTTGTTGCGTAAGGTAGCTTTCTCACTTCGCATTTCTATTTGGTTCTGACGAGGTCCGTATTTGAACCCTTTTCTAATAGGGCTTCGTTAAATATTTCTAATATATTATTTATCTTTCAAATACTTTAACTACTCTCTTTTTTTTTTTCCTTTCTCTTAAGGCTATGTAGAACCAAAAGAATATTATGAAGACAATAGTTAAAAGATATTATGGTCCATTTTCTGGTCATCCCTGAGCAACATCTTGATATTGTGTTGTAATATAAAAACATTCCTAATACCATGTTAATTAATGTCAATTTCCTTTACTGTTCGCTTGCTTTATTATTATTATTATTATTATTATCATTATTCTTATTATTTTTAATGGTAGAGAGAAGCTTCATTCTTTATCCATATGCAAGACTTTCTTCTCACATAAATTAGTACGCGAATATTACACATATTTATATATAATAACAATTATACAAATGTATATTAGATTAATATTATAATCAAATTATAAAATATACTTCATTGAAATGAACATATAAATTATATACAATATTAGTTAAATGTAATTATGTTCCAAAAAATTCCTTAGTTTAAACCGGCATGTCTCGGATTAAGATCAGATTTACCGGAGCGGATTTACATGATTACATCACAATCAAGGGGCATAAAATAATGCTAAAAAAATAAACAAAGAAAATGGAGCCGTAGGATAATATTTCATGTATAAATTTACATTATTGAGTAACGTTTATAGCATACAACGAGTGCCTAATCCCATTCTAAAAACTAACCAGGGATAAGTTACATTTTCTAAATTATAAGGGTATAGAGATAATTAAAGATAAATGGAGGGGCTGGATCAGCAAATACTCTATGAATGAGTTCTTCAAGCAGCAAGTTTATCACATAAAGACTGATATGCTGCACTGCACAGCTTGAACTTCTCTTCAGCCACAGCCTGTTTAAACGTTCGTAACACCGGTTAAACACGATCGGTATTCTAGCCGTTAATGTGTACGAATATATACATATATTTATATAAAAATGTAATTCGGAAAAATAAAAGCCGGAAATCAGTATAAGACAAACCTTGGAAGTGCCTTGATGCCGATCCGGATGCCATTTCAGAGCACAAGACCGGTATCTGAATTGAACATAAAAGAAAAAAATCTCTTAGCTTTTCGGTATGGAAAAAGTTATGGTGACGATTTACAAGTGATTTTAGTAACCCTAATATCTTCTAAACATTCCTAGCATTATAAAAAGAGTTTCAATAACAATCCTAGCAATATAAAAATTCTTACTGATAGAAGTTATTAAGTCCCTGACATTTAATAATAAATCTCTTAAGACTGTATATTAAATAACTAAAAGGAATGTACAGAAATAAAATAACTTGAAAAAAAAATTCAGGCAAGCTCGGTAAAAAAAACTTGCACAAATTAAACGGACAAAGACAAACCCAAGGACGAGAAAACTCACGCAGTTTTGACATCTTGGAGTTTTATCGGACCCGAAGAACTTAACCCTAGAGCAATTCTGTCTGAAGCAGCCCAAGCTAGATCCGAGTCTGAACTCTCACGATCGGATTCATTCTCTTTCTCAAACCGGTTCCTCCAATGCCACGAGCTCTCGGATTTGCCAGATTGGCCCCACCATTGAGGATTCTCGCCGCTGATGAACGACCAATAAAAAGCGCCTCCGTTTCTGCGTGTAAATGCCGATCGGAATATAGTCTCCATGTCGATATCTTCGTCACCGTTGCAAAATTGAAAACCTCCTAAAATAATATTGGGATGCCAAGATTGAATATATTTAAACAGAGGAATTTGCATGTGTTCTAGAACCGTGACAAGATCCACAACTCGGGACCATAACAAGTTGTTACGGGAGTCTTTATCAAGCATAATTAAAATAACAATAATAATTACAACTTTCGTTCTTACTTTTTTTCCAATGGCGTTGTTGCCCCCGTGCTCTCCTATTTCCGGGTTGTTCCCGTCTCGAGTACGCCTTTCTAAACCATGAAGGGCCTCTACTTGAAGACGGGTTATATTCATCGTCCGAGGACATTGTATAATCAAATTCATCTACACCACCTGCAAATTATTCACTTACAATGAAGTTCCATTTTGGGTTCCGTTCATGACGTAAATTAAAGAGTAATGTCTTTCAACGCTTCGCTAGAATGTTAAACCGTTGAAAATATATTGCCAGAGAAACGGAAATGTCGGCTTGGATCCTTCGGATTGACAAGGGCAGTTTGTATTGAGTAAACGTTTTTTTTTTCTTCTTCTTTCTTTTATGAAGCGAGACATAAGCCAAATATAATTTTTCGTTGCATGAAATTATAAATCTCGTATGAAATGCTAACATCTCATTATCCCACACATATCATAAAATGTATGAACTCAAATTCAAATATTAATGTCGTTCAAAATGTGAAACTTTAAAATAAAGTTTACTTTTTTTCTTTCTTTCTAGAACTAATAGAATCTATATGTTAAGTTTGGTTTAAAGTAGCTTAGTCTCAACTTGCGAGTAGTTCTGTAACTCCTTTCCTATTATCAATCAAACTCAACATTTCTTTGAGATTATCATTTTGAATCCTATCAAAACTAGCTCTCTAAAGTCCAATCTAGAGATATCGAATCCTATCGTAACCGAAATGATCGCTTAATCATAGTTTCAATGATTCATACAAGCACAAGAAGGGAAACCTTACTTTTGTCCCTGCCCCGTGAACCCTTGTTACTGGCCCCGTTCCTTTGAAAATTATTGGCCGAGTACTGCTTTCGGAATCTGAACCACGAAGTATCGTTCTCGTCGTATTCATTTTGCTCCCTCCAAATCTGCCACGGAAAAGCTTTGATGAGCCGCTGTGTAAAGCATAAAAAGAAGTCGCAATGTTTTCGGAATTTTTTCTTCATTCTCTACCATTAAATAAAAAAAATAGAGCAACAAATAAACGTGGGCAAGGGTACTTTGGGAATTCATTACTTCCTCGTTTTTTTTCCTATGTCGCAGTAAGGGTAATTCGGGAATTTCGGGCTTATAATAGGATTGTGGGATCCTCGTTGAAGAATCCATAAAAAACATAGTACGGAGAGTATTCGCCTTGCTCTTGAAGAAAATGTGTTTTCTGTTATTTTGGTAGATTCCCGTTGGCCTCATAGTACCTCAGCTAAATCATAAGTGAGCTTGATTCAAACTCGGTTCTCAAACTCGTCTTTCTCAGATTCAAGAATTTTCTAACGCTAATTAATTCCGACACATTACGCTGTTCACATAATCGACACTCTCAAGAACCCAAATTTACATGTATAGATTACAACGAAATAATATACCAACTTAATACAAGTTAGATCAGACAAATCCATCATAAATGTCCGGTTATCACTGACTCACGAGAGCTCGATTCGAACTCGGTTCTCGAATTCGTCTTTCGTCATTCTAAACGCTCTCATCAAGTACACAAATGCGTATTTACATGTATAGATACAGCAAAGTCATAGTGGAAATACGTCGAACATAACACGTCCCGAAACTCTTCCCAATCTCTTTCACTCAATACACACGTATATATATACATAAACATATATATATAGAGAGAGAGAGAGAGTTACATTGTCGGAATGACGATTGCGTCGACGGCGAGACAAGGCGGCGGTGGAGTGGAAGAGAGAAACCCTCGCCGGGATTGTCTGAGCCGATTTGGCGGCGGCGATGTTCATTTTGCTCCGACCACTCGTGATGAAGAGGAAATGTATAATTATATATATATATATATATATATATATAAATAATGTATTTGTTTATGTATATATGTATAATGTATGCGTATATGTATAAGCCCTGAAGCTACGTTAACGCAGAGCCGCTTTTGAATGTGAGGAGTAAACATTTGAATGGTTTTGATTTATCAACCTTATTAGTAAATTCACTATAAAAATAATTTCTAAACTTACTTACAGCTATTTAGGGCAAAACCGAGTCCGGGTATCCGGTCTTTTTCGTCTTTTCTCTTTCTTTCTTTCTTCCTAGGTCTCGATATTTGGCCTCGACCAGGCTCGGTTTCCTATTTTATGTTAAAAAAATGTGTGAATTCCGGGACAATCTCGGGCCGGTTTCGGGCCAAATTCTAATTCGATTTTTAAGTAAATGTCCTTAATGCTCTTGAGCTTATATCTATTTGTTTAAGAAAATACGTTCAATTTTGGTCAAAGTGCTAGTAACTATACATATTTTCCGCGTAGTTCTCAGTGATGTTTTTGGAGCGTTGATCACGGTCCACACCGTAAAAAACCATTAACGATTGTTAGTCATGAGCCACGAAGTGTACCACTCGAAGCTTCGTAGATCTTGCTCGCCATTCACGACCTATTTTAAATATCATTTTGTATTAATTTATTTAAATTTACAAAATTTGCATTGTTCACTCCTTAATCATAATTCGTTGCCACAAGTTAGTGGGCTTTTTTTCAAATTGGGCTTCACATGGAATTTCTGATGGGCCTTTCTCTATAGTATGCTTTTATCTTCTTCCATTTGAGCCCATTGTTTGATTGAATTGAATATATTTTTAAAGGAAATCGCATATTCAAAATTTGTCAATTTCACTTGATTTAATGTTTTATTGTTGGTTTCGACCCAATTCACTATATATATAGTAGTAGTAAGGTATGCATTGTATTAAATTAGTTAGGTAAAACATAAATAACTAATTAACTATCATTTACCAAATACATTCTAGAGAATTCAATTACATTAGATAAATAATTAAATGCAATATCATTTTTCATTTGTGGTATGACTAATGACCCGGTTGTACAAGCTTTTGAGTTTTGACAACTGACCAATGGGGTAGTAACCTATAATCAATTTTTGTTATGACAATATTTATGACACACACATATAATATATATATATATATGGTTGATCTGTGTTTCCCATAGAGCACATTGCTAAAGTGATCTTCCTTTGAAAAAGTGGAAGAAAAAAAAAGGAAAATAATATAAAGATTTCCTTTTTTGCATACATGAGGGACCAAAGTTAACATGATAACACATGGCAAAAGAGAAAGGTTTATAATTAAAAAAAAAAAACTGATTTTCAGATTCCATGGTCTACTGAACAAAGCTAATTGATTCACTTGAAAAAGGTGTGATTGGTCTTGTATTCAATTTAATATAAGCTATAGCTAATTTAAGGATGTAAATCATATAATCTTTATATATTAATTACTATTAGTATATGTAAAAACTTATTCTAAATTGTTGTTATGAGGAATACTATCCAAAATCCGTTTTGACGAATAATTCATTTAAGGATGTAATCTCGACAATGTTATTGTTGTTGTGAGGATTATATACAAAACCCGTTTTGATGAACAACTAGTTTAAGGATGTAATCTCGATAATGTTATTATGTAAATTTTGCATGTCAAATTGTTATTGTGAGGATTATATCCGAAACCCGTTTTGATGAATAACTAATTTTAGGATGTAATCTTGATAATGTTACTATGTAAATTTTATATGTCGAAATTTTACTTCAAGGAAAATTATTCAAAGATCGTATAATGAGCTAATTTAAGGATGTAATCTTTCTAATATTACTATGTAGTGTTAAAAAAATTTGTGTCAATTTTTTATTATGAATATTATTATTATACGAAACGCGTTTTGATGAAAAACTAGTTTAAGGACGCAATCTTCATAATGTAATGTCTATTATGTACAAACTTGATGTTGTATGGTAATTGCAAGGATTATTATACCAAATTCGTTTTGAACAAATCTCAAAAACGGCAAGTAAATGAGCGCTTTTTTTTTTTTTTTATTGTACATATTTTGCAAATGTAGACGATAAACAGACGTGTTGCAATGATTTTCCGATAAAAGTTTACTCAATAAAATCTTCCAATGTTTATTTACTTTAGTTCGTTATAAACAAATTATCACAAACATGTGTATATAGATAATCATTTATTTCATAAATTAATGTAAATATGGAGAATTTACTGTTAAATAGTCTAACGAAACACTATTAATTGCATTTGATTAGTCCATAGCCAAAAGAGAAGTCCTCTCTTGTTACAATTAAAGAGTTCACATACCATTAAATATTGATCATAGTAAACTAAATACTAATAATTTGGTCAACGGAAAATTGATTAATAATTTTGACGGTGAACGAACCGTGTTCTCGCCCTTATAAAAAAAAAAAGTTGTAAAAGCCGCAGACGATAAAATTCGCCAGAGGTTGAAGGAAAGTCATAGAAAAAGTATTTTAGACCCTTATGAATTTAGAAGATAGAAATCAAAACTATGTGTTATTGGGAATAATTTTGTCATTCCGGATTTAGAAACATAGAAACCAAAGTTATGTTTTAAATATAATAATATTCTTACTAACCTCCTATATTAAACACATAGTTAATCTATTTTTCGTTTGACTAATTACTCTAACTAGCAAAAATGAGCAATTCGATATATCCATTTATTATTATGCCATTTTTAATAAGATATTTATCTTCATTTATTTAAAGCTAGAGAACCTTATAATTGGGAATTAAATGTGTGTAGCTAATATGAAGCTAAAGTCACTATCATAATTGAAGGAGAACTAAAGGCCTCTCTCTTTCATTCATTATTTTATTAAATCCACATATATGTATTTATAAGAAAATGATATAATCTAAAACAAGAAAATGACACATATATGTATTTTATTAATAATACCTAAAGTATAGGCGACCACGTTGTAATATGGGTGGTGCTAATATTGCATTGCACGTTCCTTCCATTTAATTTATATATAAATATAAATTCACTCCCATCCATCCACTAACAAAATAATAATAATAATAATAAATCTATTTATTAATTATGACAAAAAATAATTTAGAAGCCAAAAAGCCCAAAATAAATCATGCAAGAAACTAACAATGTACTTACAAGTCTTACAACATATACAGATTACAGACAGTAGAGATAAAGGAGGAGGAGCACACAACACAAGTTTACGTGGACGTGACCGCACGTGAGCGGAACACGCGCGACATGATCACAAAGGAATGAAGGATGAAAGGAATGAACAAATGGACATTGCTGAGTTGGCAATTATTCTTTATATTTATAAGAAAAAATTAGGCATGTCACTTGACCTTAGAATCGGAATCACGTTTCGCCGACTTGTACTACTATTTTAGTCAAATTTTTACGTTTTGAAAATTTTGTAAAAACGTGTGGTGGTGCATATTGTAAAACGTAGAGTTTCAACTAAAATAAGGTAATAACATAACATTATCAACGCGTCACACGTGTCATTTAGCTTCCGAATAGTGATGGCGGAAAAAAAACACATAATTTTTTATTCTTAATACTAAAAGTATTTTTGTCATTATTTTTAAATTTAAAATTATACTATGTAACTTTAAATGATTTTAAAATATAATAATACTTTAGTTTTGTTAATAAGTCGATAGTATTTTAGTTAGTGAAAAAATTATAATTATTATGATCAATTTGCTTCTTAGTGCTTTGGAATCTTGATTTGTACTTACTAAGTTCTTCATGCTTTATTGGTCTTGAATCAAGAACCTAAATGGCTATTATTAAATAGTTTATAAAGATAAATAATATGATTAATTATATAACTGTGTAAGATCTAATAATCAGAATTCAAAGGACCCATTTATTTTAAAATCCTTTTAATTTCAAGAGAAGTAAATAACTTTTATTTTCTCTTTTTCCATTACATGATTACCACCACACCACCTCCTCTTGAAAGTAAGTGATTAAAGATGTACCATATTTTTAAAAATAATTCCTTTTTCTCTTCCTTTTCATCTTTCTATTGTTGTAGGGTATTTGATTTTGAACTTTATTAAATTACCCTCCAATATTTTGGATATTTACAACTAAAGGGATTCCGATAAATGGAAGGTCAATTTAGGAATCAATGCGGAAGTGGCTCAATTATCAAGTAGATATGAAACATCATCTACTTGGTAGAATAAATCTAAAATGAAAAAAAAAAAAGAGTTTTTCCAAATTAATTTCAGAGAATATAAGATCATTCATACCAAGGTGCAAAATTTCGCGAAAATCGGTCGACATTTCGACCGATTTTCGTTTTTCGGAGGTATGCGAAACGAAAACCCCGTCGTTTCGCTGGATTTTTACCATTTTTCGCATGGGCAAGTGGATGGAATTTCGTTTTTCGCTTTTGTGTGTTAAATCTGCGAAAAATGGATGGAATTTTGCTAAAAATTAAACTTTTGGTAGATTTTGGCAAAAATACCAATTAAATTTTCGGCAAAAATAATTATACTTGCACAATAGCTAATATCACATGTTCACACTTAACATACACTTCACCTAATAATTTAACTTAATATTATAGACTTCAAATAATATTATTCAAATATACATATTAACTTCAAATAATATTATACAAATATACATATTAACTTCACCTAACATACATATACACTTAATATATATATATGTATTCATTCATTTAATATTATACACTTCAACTAATATTAAATTTGTTAACATACATGTACAATTAACATGCATATTCACTTAATATTACACACTTAACATACATATTCACTTCACATAATAATTTGACTTAATATTATACACTTCAACTAATAAAGTGACTTAACATTATACATTTCACCTACATATTTAAGTTACAAATGTATTTTGTTGTATACAATTATGTCTTGTATTTATTAAATATGTAGTTTTGAACCTATATAAATATCTTGCTTAAATACTCAAATATTTTTTACAAAATATCCATCGAAAACCCCATCGGCATGCGGTATGCCCATGCGGTATATGCGGTATATGCGTCATGCGGCATGCCCTTTTTTTACCATTTGCCCATCGACATACCCATCGGCAAGCGATATATCCATAAAACGGAAAATGCGGAAACGACATTTGCAAGCGGCATTTTAAACCTTGATTCATACCACTTCTTTATAAACAATAAAAAAATAAAAATCCAAGGAATGATTAAGATTTGAAATCATCGTCTATTAACAATATCTCACCACTCTTTGTTTGTTGTACACATGTATATCACAAACTATATTGTATATTTCCCTTAAAAAAAAGCTATATTGTATATTCCAATCAAGCTCATTTACTACTCTCATTTTTTGCTACATGAATCATGCTTCCCATTTCTTTTGCTTACAAAGATACTTAAAACAATCTCATTCTAATAAAAAAATAGAAGAAAATTATGTCAACGTACATTTCACTAATAGGCAGTAGTACCCATTTGAAATTTAAATGTCGTGCGTTTTGCTTTATGAATTTTGATTATTTTACAATATGTTAAATATTATTAACTTCGTCGCCAATACACGACTCATAAAAATTGTTATGAAATTAATAACAAGATCAATTATTATTATTTTTTTAAAATGTGTGAATCAATCGCGTAGTCTATTTTTTTAAAATACTTATAATGGAAGTTCCATTAAATAGAATATATATATATATATATATATTTTCAAATAAAAATAGATTTTGATAAATAATATTTTGTTAAAAATAATTCATTAAATACATAAAATCAACTCGCTATTAAAAAAAATTACAACTAAAACTCAAATTATTTTTAGAGAATTTGGACATTGTCATAAGTGAGCCTGCCCGTCGCTATGGACCTAAAACACGGGTTTTCTGTCCCGGGTTTTGACTCGGCATGGCCGAAAACTGCTCGACCAAAATCAAGCCCGATCCATGGAACCACAAGCAAGGTTCATGTAGCATTGCACTAATTACCATAATATTTTTTATGATATTAAAATAAAGATTATAGGATGTTGAATTATTGAATGCTCTCTCTTGAAAATAATTATTAATCGCATACAAATTTAGCTAAATTAGATTTATTACAAGCACTAGTTATATATATTAGCTGAATCGATCTTCGACTTCCCGAAACTACCCCTGGTCCGACCCAGGCGGGGTACGGCATAGGCGTTCCAGCAAACCAGGAGGGGCAAAACCGTCATTCCGCCAGAGGAAGCGACCGAAAGTTGCGCCAGCTGTATCCACCATCAACATGACGCGTCATGGGGTCAGAGCCGTCAGATATTCCGATCGGACGGCCAGGATTGGCCCCGGGCGCATTTGGGTTTCATTTGAGCTCAATTTCATTTCCTTCGCGTTCGCTCTTTTAAACCATCGCCTGTTTGGCCTTCCACAAAACGACATCAACAGAGAGAGAGAGAGAGAGAGGGAGATTCTCGTTCTTCGCATTTCAAATCTCTCAAGGTATGAACACCATTGATGCATGAAGATGAATTTGTTTCTCCGATTCTATGCTGTGTTCAACTTTCGTAGAATTGTGCTCGATTTTTTCTGATTTTTTTTTTTTCAATTTTTTTTTTTGAGTGGATGTGATTGTGCATCGTATGGATAACTCGTTTGTGGATGATGTTCGTGGTGGAATCTGATTTTGTTTTTCCGATTCTGTGTTGTTGAACATTCGAAGAATTGCGTTCATTTTTTTTTAATAATTTTTTGAGTGGATGTGGTTCTGCTTCTTGTGGATGATGTTCATGGCGGATTGTGATTTCTAGGGCGAGAAATCGAGAACCTCTTGATCTGGATTGGTTAGCTTGATAATGTATGAAGAAATCGTGTTTTTTTTTTCTTATTCTTCTCTCTCTAACTGAATCAGTGCCAATTGTTTTGATTTTTGGTTTAATCGGAAGAAAATCGTCATCGTTCTTACTTGATCTAGTATCATTGTTTCTTCGTCGATAATGATCGTTAACAGAAACTTATTTTCAAATGAATTATTTTGGATCAATCGTTAGATCTATGCTTTTCAATTTTGCTTTCTTGTGCTGATCCTGTTCTTTCCAGAATGTATAGAATGGAACGGTTTTGAATTTCGATGCGTTTGTGATCGTCATTTTCTTTTTCAACTTTGTTGCAGAACGCGATAAAAAATGGCCGAGAGTGAGGATATCCAGCCACTCGTCTGCGACAATGGAACCGGAATGGTTAAGGTAAATTTGATCCATATAGTCGCTCAGCCTCAGATCACTTCAATCGATTCCAGTTCTATAATGTCGTTTTATCGGTAAATGCCAGGCTGGATTCGCAGGAGACGACGCGCCGAGGGCAGTCTTCCCGAGTATCGTTGGTCGACCCCGGCACACGGGTGTGATGGTGGGAATGGGCCAGAAGGACGCGTACGTGGGTGACGAGGCCCAGTCAAAGAGGGGTATTCTGACTTTGAAGTACCCGATCGAGCACGGAATTGTGAGCAACTGGGATGACATGGAGAAGATCTGGCATCACACATTCTACAACGAGCTCAGGGTGGCCCCAGAGGAGCACCCCGTGCTGCTTACGGAGGCGCCGCTCAACCCAAAGGCCAACAGGGAGAAGATGACGCAGATCATGTTCGAGACATTCAACACCCCCGCCATGTACGTCGCTATCCAGGCCGTGCTTTCCCTCTACGCCAGTGGACGTACCACCGGTGAGCCACTCAATCTCATCATATTTTTTTAGCTTTGTGTCGGTCTTTTTTGTGACATTATGGAAGAAGAGAAGAGAAACTAGAATCTAATATCTAGTTTTATGCGGAAATAAGTAATGAATCAATCCTTTGTTTTTATAATTCTAACTAATTTGCAGCTAAAATAGCCTAATCTTAAGCGCACAAGTATTATTTGTAATAGGTGAAAATGGGATTAAATTGGACTAAATATGCATTTTGGAATATTTGGCGAAAATGTTTTAGTTTTGAATACGTAAATCGGCTGTGATATGCTTTGGAACAATGTATATTTTTATTACTTCTATATAGATATTGTTATGTACTGGTAAAATGGATTTCATTGGATCTAATTTGCATTTCAAGTGTTAATTGGTGAAAATGTAGCAAGCCTAAATCGGAAAATATAGTTTCGAACCGCTTGTTTTTCTATATGGGTATAGATTTTCGCATAAAAAAATGCGATTTAATTGCATTTTTGAGTCAGAATTGGTGAGAGGTAATAGTTTTTAACAATCCCCTTGAGTTAAACCATGCTTTTGTTTTCTCTATATAGGTATCGTTCTTGACTCGGGAGATGGTGTGAGCCACACGGTCCCGATCTACGAGGGGTATGCTCTCCCGCACGCTATCCTCCGGCTGGACCTTGCCGGACGTGACCTCACAGACGCTCTGATGAAGATCTTGACAGAGCGGGGTTACTCGTTCACGACCACAGCCGAGCGGGAAATCGTGAGGGACATGAAGGAGAAGCTGGCGTACATCGCCCTCGACTACGAGCAGGAGCTCGAGACAGCAAAGACGAGCTCAGCGGTAGAGAAGAGCTACGAGCTGCCCGACGGGCAGGTGATCACCATCGGGGCGGAGCGGTTCCGGTGCCCGGAGGTGCTCTTCCAGCCATCTATGATCGGGATGGAAGCAGCAGGTATCCACGAGACCACGTACAACTCCATCATGAAGTGTGACGTGGACATCAGGAAGGACCTCTACGGCAACATCGTGCTGAGTGGAGGGTCCACCATGTTCCCCGGCATCGCCGACCGTATGAGCAAGGAGATCACCGCGCTCGCCCCGTCAAGCATGAAGATCAAGGTCGTCGCACCCCCGGAGAGGAAGTACAGTGTCTGGATCGGAGGCTCCATCCTCGCCTCTCTCAGCACCTTCCAGCAGGTAACAAAAACCGCAATCGCTCATGATTTTTTTTTTAATATTTTTTTTTTACTTTTCTTAATCATGTTGCGTTTTTTTTGGCACGGTACAGATGTGGATTGCGAAGGCGGAGTACGACGAGTCGGGCCCGTCGATCGTGCACCGGAAGTGCTTCTAAGGGGAGCGGAAGCAACACATTTTGTACTACAAAGAGGCTTCTTCAAATTAAGTGGCTGCGAAATTCCCCTTTTGATTATTATTCCTTATTATTATTTATTTGGAAATTCTGATTCATGTTTAATTCCGTGTTTCGTCATATTATGTTGGGAGATATCGATTGAGCAAACTATTCCATTAATATTGTAGAAAAAAAAATTGTTGTGTATTTGTTCATTGTTATTTGCTTGAATTGGAACATTCTTTTTCAACATTTTGGTTTCCTTTCTCTTTTTAATAAAAACCCAAAAGCCGTGAAACCGTGGCCGGGAATTCAAAATCTGAGTTCTTGACAGACTGGTGTTCTCTCCGGGTTTGTGTTTTGAGCTATAAATATATTGCGCATCTCTGTTATGCCGGCCGTCGGCTAGGTCTAGTTCATATACGTTCGGAGAGACTACATTTTCCTCATTTCTCCTTGGGTTTGTGTTTTTCTTTTTTCTTTCTAAAGTTAGTGCGGCAGCCCGACTGTGCCGGTTTCGCTGCCTCGTGGCCAAATTGTCCCGAATGAGTTTACTGGTTGTTGGCTAGGTCCAGTACTTGGCACTTTGTCTATAACATGGTTTTAAAAACCGGGAAAAGTCGCTGGCTTGGTTGTCTATAACATGGTTTTAAAAACCTGGATAGTCGTTGGCATACTTGTTTTGTGAGAGTTGCGGTATGATAACTCGCAAAAACTGCGGTAAGTGCGGAAAATGTGAAATGTCGCTCGGAAGCCTTTGTAATTTTTCTATACTTTTTCATCCGTCATATACACTCCCCATAACAAAGTCTTAATATTTAATCAAGCGAATGAGTTTTCATAAAAATTTAATTGTAGCCATTTATTTATTATAAGTTACAAATAATTTTATTTTATATATAATTACAACTTTAACCTATAAATATACATATATATAATTGAGTGTGATTACTTTTTTTTTTCTCTTAATATATATATATATGTGCTTTGGAATTCAATCCTAGTCTCATGGTGAGTCGAACTCAAGATCTCTGACTAATGTCATAAGTGATGTACTTTCTACCACTAGATCAAGCACATCTTGTCCGAGTGTGATTACTCAGGTATATATGTCTTATGGTGATAAATAAGTCATTTTGAATCTATATAAAAAAATATATTGTCTAAATACTCAATCATTTTCTGACTTTTCCTTCGGTAAATCCGTTAGTATGCGGCATGTCCATAAAATATTTCATCGATAAGTGTGGCATGCCATTTTTTTCCGACGGTAAACCCGTCACCGTACGACATGCCCGTAAAATGCAGATTGCGGTTTCTCCTCGATATCGGTATTTGAAACTGTGGTCTATAATTCAGGAACTAATAAATAAGGGCTTAATGACTGTCTTATCCCTTTTACATTAATTGATAACAATGGCGAGTCTATCATCAAACTGTAATTAGGAAGAAACTGTAAACGTAATAAAAACGACAATCTTTTGAATGGCTTTGAAGCGAAGAGTACATAAAAGTTAAAGGGGTCTATGTCTATGCTATATATAGTCATCATCATAACATTTAAGTTACAATTCACTCAATAATTATTTTATCATATCTCTTTGAGCAGACATTTTATTCATAAGAAGCTAGTGTTTTGCACTATGGTTTCGTTCTTATAATCTTATGAATTATATATATATACATATATTAGTATTTGACATTATGATTTTTGTTGGTATTAATACTATAATGTCATATTATTTTAATTTTTAAGCGGACTCTAAATCACAATGAATTGCTGTCATAGTGATGGTCTAGAATCTAGACGATGATGAAAAAAATGAGAGAAAAAAAAAAAGTTCAAAGAATCGTGTTGTATGTTTTCCATCCAATACAAATATTTTTGGGTAAACTGCGGTTAATGTACATAATGTTTGATCTTCTGCGAATTATGTATCCAATGTTTATTTTTGGCGGCTAATGTACCTAATGTTTGATCTGTTAGATATTTTCGTTTTTTCCGTCAGTTGACCGTTAGAGAGTTATCCTCATCTATATGTACACTTTTCGTATTTTTGACATAACTCACTCATTTTTTGTCCAAATTTTATGCATCACCTATGGTTGGAAAGATAAGAGATAGATATACAACTTTTGTGCTTTAAGTTTTGCAAAATAAGTTTTATAAAAATACGAAATTTCAAATACAATGTAAAACTAGATAATATTTAATGCAAAATATTTGTTTCGATCAAATTTTAATAGACTTAATAACTTTTTATGATGAAACATAAAACTAAAAAGTTGTAGATAATTTTTTTTTATCTTTCCAAAGGGTGTTTATTTATAAATTTTAGACAAAAAATGAGTGAGTTATGCCAAAAATATGAAAGATTACTTCACATCACATATTTAATATTTTTGGCATAACTCAGTCATTTTTTGTCCAAAATTTATAAAGAAACACCCTTTAGAAAGATAAAATTTTTATCTATAACTTTGTACTTTTACGTTTTATCATAAAAAGTCATTAAGTATATTAAAATTTTCTCAAAACAAATATTTTGCATTAAATTAATGTTTAGTTTTACGTTGTATTTGAAATTTCGTATTTTTATAAAACTGATTTTACAAAACTTAACACACGAAAGTTGTAGATCTATCTCTTATATTTCCAACCATATGTTATGCATAAAATTTGGACAAAAAATGAGTGAGTTATGTCAAAAATACAAAAAGTGTACATATAGAGGAGGATAACTCTCTAACGGTCAACTGACGAAAAACACGAAAATATCTAACAGATCAAACATTGGGTACATTAGCCGTCAAAAATTAACATTGAGTACATAATTCGCATAAGATCAAACATTGTGTACATTAGCCGCAGTTTACCCAATATTTTTAATAGACATTTTATATCATGGTATTTTTAGAGACAATAAAGAAAAAACACAAAAGAGTTTTTATATAGATGGAAATATAAATTTAACGAGTGACATAGTTATTTTATAATGTAAAGAGACAAAATAATAATAATAATAAAATAAAAAAAAATCAAAGGAAAGTATCTTGTTCCTTTGAAGAAATAAGCTTATAAATTAGAATGAATTAATGTCATTACATTTCCACGTCTACTGAATATGATATAAATTAAATTCATCAGCATTGAGTTATAAACATTTAAAACATTCTTATTTGGATTATAATTTTATAATTATTGGTGTACGAGTTTGGCATTTATAGGTCGAAAAATCGTTTAAATCTCTACTCTTAGCAAAAAGTCGATTAAACTTGACCCGTTGAGTGATGTACAAAGCAATTGTAGTCCTAGTTAGCTCGGGATAATCAGCTCGCGAGAACGCGATAAAGAAACCCGAAAGAAATAAACTTGCCCGAAATCGACTAGTCTTAGCTTTTTGTTAGTTTGCGTGTTACTGGGTAAAGTAAGGGTGAAAACGACAAGAGAGAAAAAGTTACAGTTGTGTTGAGCTTGGACTTTTGTGTCGTTTCTGAGACTGCCGTGTGACAGAGGACTCACAAGTCTTTTCTCATGTCGTTTTGCGTACTATATTCGTACCCATCTCTGTCGTTTTGCACATTTGAAATAGTGCACTTCTCTATCATCTTGCTTCGACAATGACACATTCAACCTCTCATCTCTATCCTTAATATATATATATATATAATGACCCATGTATAATTGTATTACAAATAAAGTAATTTCATTTAATTAATTAGTTTTACTTCATTTTTGTAGAAACAAAAATTAGTTATTGTGTAGTTTTTAAAACTTAAAGAAAAAAGTCACTGTTTTTTTTTTGGTCTTCTTTTTTGGGTCAATTAATCGGATATAACAATATAAGCTGAGCAGTATCGAACTAAATTAAAATCATTAATTTTAAAAAGGTGTTTAGTAGATAATCCCACATGAAAGTTAACCTAACAAAGACCATCTATTTTCTTCTTCTTTCTTACAAAATGTAAATTTGTTTTTATCCTATAGTTTGATAAATAAATAAAAAACACAAATATGCATCAAATCATCTATCTTTTTCAATTGATGTAAGGGGCAAAAATGAAAAGTTGGTTTATGACCCATATTCACATTTTCGTCACTTTCTTATCATGTCAATTTCACCTTTGCATTTACGTATAATATTATTACATGCATATGTTTATATTCACATACATATATTGATTTTGTATTATACAAAGTACCCCTTTTGTTTTTATTATTTTTCTTTTCTCAAATATTGCTTCTGATTATTGGCTATTGGCTGGTGGATTAGTGTTATCTGTCGTTTCATACTTTTGTATTTTGTCTTGATATTGATATATATAGCTGTATTTATATTTAGCTATGTTGATCAAGGAATTAAGTTTATTATACACACACATATACGATCTTTGATGTTTATTAAATATTAAGCCATATACATCAACATATTCATGATATATACTGTAAATTGTATAACACACGTAATAGAATCAGTGTGATATATTAATTATTTATGGACAAAAACCTCGCGCGCGCGCACACATATATGTGTGTACTTTTTGTTTATTTATTGTTATTTACAAAACTAGTTGGTTTAAGATTTAGTCGGTTACATATAATATATAATATAGTACATGGTGTCGACACGACATAAGTCATAATCTTATATATATATATATATAAATACTATATATCTTATTTCACCTTTATCAATATCGTCCATAAATATTAATAAGTATTTTTTTGGCAAATCTTTAATCTCTTTCAAAAATTGCCACATACTAGACATGAATCATGCTGTTAATCCAAATTCTAAAAAATAAAATCTCTATATGATTAATAAATATAATGATTTCGATGTACGAAAATATATTTGTTTCAGCGTTTTTATTACTATATATTAAACTAATTAAATTATATAAATGGGGGATAAATAAAAACCATGAAAAATGAATTGTCAACGTTACACATGCAAGAAAAAGATTTAATATAGAACATAATATACACGATCTTAACATCACACGTGTCATCACAACGAAGCAGCTGATGTACACGTGGCGTCAAACGTGTGGTGATGATTCATCGTCCATCATTCAGCAGAGGTTAGGGCTGAGCTGTCACTAGCTGATTCTAGAATATACACGTGGCAAACGCTTGACGGCTAATCTGCTTCCCGCGAAAAGCGATCAATATATCTAAGCTATAACCTAACGATCAACATTTTATTATATTTATTTACAAAGCATATATTATAATAATAAATGAATATTTATTATATAGTATGAGGCCTAATTAATGAATAAAAGTGGACCAAACTAAGACTGCTTTTCTCAGACAGTCACGTCCTTGTCACGTCGCTTGCCCTTTGCAGGGCGGCACCGCCCATATGTATTTATACGTGTATACAAACACACATATATATAGATATATAGTAAATACAATATAATTTATCTGATCACAATTATAAATGAATGCCATATATAAGATTTTATTATGCGTGAACGTGATATCTATTTTTTAGATAAAACATTCTCTATTTAGTTGACAATATATATCGTGATATATAAGTTAACTAAAGCCTTTCAGTATACTATGATGTTTTATTGCTATATATATATATATATATTAATTATTAAATCACATGACTTATATAATTAGTTCATATCTTTATAATCTTATGAATGCATTTTAACCTCGAGCAAGACTCGTCACTACAAAGATTCACATCGTGTAAAGTATTTTACCGACGATCTTTAAGATTTCTCGATGCTACAGATGAGTAAGAGCCGTCACTATAAAGATTCGTGTCGAGTAAAGTATTTTACCGGCGATCTTTAAGATTTCTCGATGTTATAGTACTACATAATATGAATAAATTTAAACCTACAGAATATATAAGAGCCGTTATTACAAAGATTTGGTCGAATAAAGTATTTTAACGACGATCTTTAAGATTCAAATATCTTTTTTGTTTTCGGAATAAAAAAATCCGGCTCTTGATAAATAAATTAATATGGATAAAACTTTGGAGTTTAGAGTATATATATATATATATATATATTAATGTGAAGTGCAACGTGGAGGAAGAGGATGGAAGAAGAGATGAGCACCACAGAGGAAGAGGAAGAGGAAGAGGAAGAGGAAGATAGAGCCACCAAATATGTCCTTTTTCAACTCAACATCTCATCCTTCTGTTACTCACTTCACGTATCTATAATCTATATTGACTTCTGAATTTACGCTTTTACCCTCCTCTCTTCATTTCCCTATATTTCCTCATTAATTATTCATTAACATACTTGTTTAATATTATTGTATAATTAGGAGACTTTGTAAACATAAGACCAAATAGTGATCTAAACATGTTCGTGAAGGGATAAATATGTTAAAATATATACAACGCAAAAACGATAAATTAATCTAATAGCGTACCTCTCTAAACAGTGGGGAAGCCACTTCATGGCTTGTGGGGCAACCGCTCCCATTTGCCTGTCTAATTTTGTCCTCGATAATCAATTTTCCTCCTTCAAAGTTTAAGTCGGAATTTATTTTTCTATCGAAAATCATAATTTTATATTTCTCTGCTTATTTTTTAGACTTTGCGTCCGTGTTTCATCGTTTTTCAGGGTATCTTCACTTATGTATTTTTTTTTTTGGGACATAACGAACTCTTGAATAAATGATAAATAAAAAAATTTACGAGGAAGAAAAAGCTTATTCAATTTAAAAACGATGCAATTAGTGTTAAAATTGAAAAAAAAAAAATAGTGATTCATTGTTGTGCTCATTATTGTGTTGTTGGCGACATCGTTAACTAAATATTCATAGGCAAATCTGTCTTTTTTAAAGTGGTTTGGTAGAGTTTTTGCTTATATTTTTAACTTTTTTTTGTTTAATATGAATTTTGTTTTAATTTTGGTGTTCTGCTCGTTTTTTATTAATTCCTTTTTTTATAGATGGAAACTTGTAGGCGACTCGCGTATCCACACAATTTTGATTAAAAACATCCAGTTTTATGATATTTTTTTAATAAAGTTTTTATACTTGTTTATTGATTTTTAAGACTATATATTAACAATAATTTTATGTGAAGGGCCTTTAAATTTATTTTTTTTATTCAAATTTATTTAGAATAATGTAGTACTTGTTTAATATTTGTGATACATCAAATTGTATTGCTAGAGGGCGTTAAAAATTATTTTTGCTTAGGCCCCTCACGACTCTAATGCCGACAACCCTGCAAAGAGACACTTAAATATTATTTTCGCCCCTCCTTACTAGGGCTGTTACTAAAACCCGTATCCGGATAAAATCTGCATCCGTATGCGTATCTGATTTTAAAATCCGAATCCGGATGTGGATATCCATATCCAGATTCCAAACCAAATTCGAATACAGATTTTGTTATTCTAAAATCCGAATATCCAGTATTC
This sequence comes from Parietaria judaica, assembly GCA_954871525.1. Taxonomy (NCBI): domain Eukaryota; kingdom Viridiplantae; phylum Streptophyta; class Magnoliopsida; order Rosales; family Urticaceae; genus Parietaria; species Parietaria judaica. The sequence continues at coordinate 18,721,720 of OX940865.1, read as the reverse complement.
GATTTTAAACCCGGTTTATATTAATTTTTTAATTTATTTTTTAAGGGTTTACTCATGCATTTTTATTTTTATATGTACTATAATATATATGTTTTTTTGGTGGTTGAGAGTTGAGACAATGGCAAGATATGTACGGTCTTTTTGGTGGTTGAGAGTTGAGACATACGTTTTATCTTTATCTTTATCTTTTTTAAATTGGATCCGGATATCCGGATAATATCCATATCCATATTTCAAAACCGGATTCAGATAGTAAAACCGGGTTTTGAAAATAAGTATATGGATCCGGATACGGATAATGATTTTTCGGATATCCAAAACCGGATCCGGATGCGGATAGTTTTTTTTTTTTAAATCGAATATCTACTCCGATTACAGCCCTACTCCTTACCATAATTATTGGCTTCGCACTTGCCTAAATGCTCTTAAATATTCGATGGTGAGGTTAGGTCTTCTAATTAGTCTTTTATATATATATATATATATATATAAATAATGTAAATTAGAATGAGATTCGATTAAGTGGATCAAATTATTAGACTTTTATTTCTAACTCTAATCATCAATATCAACTGATGATTAACATAATATATAGTAGATCCACTACAATAACATTAATAATATAGTAGCCTCTACCATATATATATAATTAAACATATTTTTGTAGGAAAATTACTAGCTACTATATCATTTATATTATCTCTCTAAAAGGATTTTAGTTGTACTTGCAGACTGCAGTTGCAATATAAATATAATGAACTAATATGACATATACTTACCAAAGTGCACGAGTCAAAAATCATCATTATGCCAAATATATATATATATAGAGATATATAATATCAGTATGTGTATGTGCATGGATATATATACTCAATATAAGATGCATTAATCTTACTATATAGCACTAAGTCACTGTGAGAAAAGTGGTGATGGTTCGAAGTGGGTCACTTCCTTATTGTAGTGATTTACAGAAAACTAGTATGACTTTATTCAAATCATGAAAATGAGCATCCACTATAATTATTGTAAATAGTTATTCTTTTTATTTAATTAATAATCTCAGCATTAATAGTTGGAACTTGGAAAGACGATCTTCGTACAGCAATCATATAAACTTCCACTACCTTATGTCTCAACATTAATGCAAATAGATTACAAGATAAGGAAAATGCTATATATGCGATCACGGAATTTATAATTACATACGAAAGGATTAAATATACAGCTTTGTATTTAAATTTGAAGAAAAAAAATAAAGAAGTCAAAGTAAAATTTATTATATGAATTTAAACTAAAAAAGTAAATAAAATAATAGTACATTGATTTTAAAAGGAATGAAATTTGAACTTTGAACCATATAATAATAATATTTACATATATAGTAGTGATATACTCTGTCTGTACACACGTGATGTTATTTATGATCACTAATTATATGTAAATATTGCTTCTTCTTTTTACTAACTATATGTATCTATACTAATTGCTATAAAAATTAGGTATAACTGTAGCATTTTATCGTTAATGCACAGACACAGCACGACTTGCCATATATATTCACGTATGACGTATATAATTGCGTAATGATTAATGAAAAAAATTATGATATGAGAAAGCAAAATAAGGACGAATAATAATATATATATATATATATATTATGTCATGGTTTTCGAAGCTCAATCTTATATGATGAGGTCACTCACCCCGTCAATATGTACAGTGACATTTATATATATTAATGAATAAACCCTAGCTAAAGGAGAAAATATATTGCAAAACTCCAAGAATATGGCAATTCCCTGCGAAATGGGTAATCAAAACTGTAACGAACACCTCATATATATATATGCATTAATTTATATATATGTAGATAATATTGCTAGCTATATACACGCACTGATGATATATATATATACGATCGATCAAATGTATTTAGAAAAGAGAAAATACAAAATGTAGTGTCACATTATTGCATAAAGCTTGATACTTTCAAAATTAATAATTAGACGGCACATCAAAGTCATCCATTAAAAACATATAAATCCCAAATGAAATTAAAACGCCATTAACTGTTAAAAGCTATGAAATGGTCGCTTCGCTGCTATAACCAACTCTTCATACAAACTCAGCAACAAAACGTCTCATTTCCATCGCATCAAAACCTCTTTGAAATTCCACACCAAACAAGTATGCATGCAAACACGTGTACGGCAACGCTTTTTGTCGCATTTATTTCGGTCTATATATATTTAATTATATATGAAAAGTTCATTTTTAAATACTTTAAGGGTCTCAAACATGAACTATGCCTAAGTTTCCGAGAAAATACGATCTAACTCAGGGTAACTCTTTATATATATATATGACATTTGCGACATAAGTACTATAAGATATTAATGCTTCAGGGGAATCAGGGCTGCATGATCATTTGTTTATTATGTGATAATTTTACGACATATATATCTCCTAGGCAGGGCATGCCATGAGTTTGTCGTTTTTAATTGGGGCCCTCCTTGAATTTAGTAAACTTTTGGGGCCTTTAAATTATTTAAAAATTAAAATTTTATACATTTTATAAAATTTGGTTTATGGCATAAAATTTTATACATTTAAATATACAATATTAATATATTTAATAAAATTTGGGCTCTTAAAATTTGGGGACCCAAAGGCGCCCGTCTTGTTTGCATATAGTATAAATTATAATATTAATAAATACTAATTAATTTGTGATAAACATAAATATATGGGATTATATGCCGCTTCCATATATACTGCTTAATGAGTACTTACACCGTATATATCATGACGCATTTGATTATTTGAATGTGTCTTATAAGCTCAATGAGTGTTTTAAACCGTAGAATTTGTCTGATTTTTCTAAAATTTCTACATTAGAATAATTACATGTAAAAAGACCAAAGAATATGCAATAATGATCATGTCTAAAACATATTGTATGATGCCATTCAAAAATAAATAAATGATGAGAACTTTTATTATTTGGGATGTGATGAAAACCTAATATATATTTAGTATATTCATATGGTATAGTGTGTGTACGTAATATATGGATAAGCACGAGGATTGTTTGGGAACTTCGTGTCCTTCTCTCTTTATAAGAAGTTGATGCAACGTGAGAGGTGTCACACTTGAACTCATTTATTTCAAAAAAAAAAGAAAGAAAAAAATACCCTCTTCTTCTTCCTTCTTCTTCTTCTTCTTCTTCTTCATATTTTCACCCTCTTTGACAACTTACGCCATATTTATAGCTCCTTTCTTCTGGCATTATTAAGGTATGTAAATCATATATAACACACACTAACATATACATATATATATATATATATATATACTACTAATCAAGTTATATAACATACATATACAGGTTATGTATACTTTTTTTCGGTTACTATCTCATTACCATGGAATTGTGCTAATTAATTAGTGTTGATCTCCTTTCCTTATACTCAAACACACACACATGTGTTTATATATATATATATATATAATTACTATATGTCATCAAGATTATTTATTTTGCTTGACTCATTATGAGACACGAGCCATTCTATATAATAAATAAATATAAAAACACAAGCGCACTTAGATTCATACACTGATACACACAACACATATGTATCTAAACTATATATGTATACATAAATTTGTGTATGTATAACATACCGCTAAAAATGCATGTTGATTAAGGATCTTGTATATGCGAGTTCATGTTTTGGTCTCATTTTTCTTAGTATGAAAGCTCACTAATTTACTTATTCCATTATTAATACAGAGAATCATGAAAAGCAACTCTACTAATAGTGGCGGCAGCGGCCTGCCGCCGGCGGGGTCGTCGACGTCGCTGGCGAGGACGAAGTCCGACCAGCTGCTCGAGAAAGTCACGGCAGCATTCAAGTCTCCGCCGCCTCCAATGGAGTCAGGGGCGGGGGAGGGCGCGCCACTATCGAGGAAGTCGAGCCGGCAGCTGCTGACGGCGGGGTCTCCCGGGAGGATGGGCAACAAGAACAGCCACATCCGGAAGTCGAGGAGCGCTCAGTTGAAGTTCGACATCGACGAGCTCTCGAGTGGGGCCGCGCTCAGCCGGGCCAGCAGCGCCAGCTTGGGCCTCTCCTTCTCCTTCACGGGCTTCACCTTGCCGCCCGAGGATATCGCCGACTCCAAGCCCTTCAGCGACGACGATATTCGTGAGTAGTACCGTTTATTTAGTTAATTCGAGTGTTAATTACTAATTAATAATTAATTCTTTAAACTCAATCTACTAAACTATCTAGTCTCATTTATCTTACTAATGTACATGTGAATTGTATCTTCTTTTTTTCGATAACAATTTAATCAAAAAATAGTTTTATCATATGTGCTATGCATCTTATTATTTATTAGTTAATGTATGTAACGTCACATGTGTTTTTGGAATAATTATTAAAAAAACAAAATGCTTAAGGAATATGTTCTTTTGTTTCTGAATTTGAACGTTTTTAGTAAATATTTCATGCTAATTAATTATTTGGTCACTAATATAATTTTGCAGATAATAAGTTGGAATGACTCAATTCCAACCTCTCCTTTTTCCAATCTTTTTTTTTTATTGGCCGTTTTCTTATAATCTCATTAAATATAATGTTTTTGTTTATAATTAAAATGAGATGTCAAAAAAGAGACCATATAAATGGGAAAACCCTTAATTTATTGGTAAGGCTAATGAGAGAGATGAGTAAGATTGATATGGAAGGCATTGGTCAAAATCAACGATATATACAAATACAAATATATATATATATATATATATATATATATATATATTGGTGAGGGAAAAGGAGACTTGAAGTCCATGCAATTGCATGCCAACATTGCCAACCTTTTGATACACTCCACACATTTGTGTATGGCTTCACATTATCATCACTTTATTTAAGTGAACCTTTTTTTTTCCACCATGAATTTATTCAGAACAATAATTGATATGCATATTTAACTTAATGGGTTATAATAAATTGAAATTAACACTATGATCCTAAGTGTCTTTATTATTGTATTAAATTCTCACTCCAAGTCACTAGGAGAGTCAGCCATGTGCATGTCTTTGACCATAATAAGAAAAGAAAAGTCAAACATGGGTCCCAAAATTAGGAGAAAACATGTCTTGTTGTTTTGCTCTTGATAGTGAAATTTATTCTATATGCCTTTTTAATTGACTATTCTTCTCTTATATTCTCAACTACAATTTCACCAATATTAGACTTTTTGGCATATTTTGATTGTTCTATATATAGGGAATATTAGACTATAGTAAAGTATTCTTCAGTAATAATTGAAAGAATACTCTTATTTAGAGCTTAATATAATGATTTTTTAATCATCAAAATATAGTCCATTATTTTTAATTTTGTGTCATTGATCTAATTTTTAAGTCCTTTTGACAACATGCTCTACAGTCCATTATTCTTAATCAACGGCTATAATTTGGAAACTTGCAGCGGAAGATATTGAAGCGGGAATCCGAAAGCCAAAATTTCAAACGGAGCCGACGTTGCCGATTTACCTCAAGGTAAAGGGAAAGCAAGAAAAAAAGAGGCACAAGTTTCCAAGTTTGAAATAGCAACGTAACAAATTATCGAGTTTTTGTTATTTTTATGCAAAAACCGCGCCTAGATACGGGTCTTAGAACCTCACTGAATTGATCGGCCGCAAGCTCACGAGTTTTGATTGAGTACTACTATTTATTTGAACAGGCGAAAATCGAAGGCGAGTCACTCAAATCAAGTACTGGGATTATGATTATAGCAAATATATGGTCAGGTTCAGTCTTGTAACAGAGTTTGTTTTCCATGTGGCTTTTGTGTACAAGACTTGCCTTGCTTTCCAAGCCAAAACCAAATATATTACTGTTAGAGGTTCCTTGTTGAACAATTCACAAAAATTGTTCTTGAATAGATGAAAAAAAGAAACACCAAAAAAGCTTGGGAATTGGAAGGAATGAAGGGTATGGAAATCTAATTTGATTCCATTTTCTACGCTTTATACGCTGCGATTGTGTTGAAGTTCCGAACAAATTAGTTGTTAGTGATAAAGAGTGAGAGTTGTTAACTGTTCTAACTTAAGTACGTAATTTTTGCAGTTCACGGATATTACATACAAGGTGGTCATGAAAGGAATGCGGTCGAGTGAGGAGAAGGAGATCTTGCACGGGATCACGGGTGCGGTGAGTCCGGGCGAGGTTTTGGCGCTAATGGGACCCTCCGGGAGCGGAAAATCGACGCTTCTGAACTTACTCGGAGGGAGGGTGGTACAACCCAACGTTGGCGGCTCAATCACTTACAATGACCAGCCATATTCTAAGTTCTTAAAGAGCAGGTAATAACAGAAAAAGAATCTTTCAAACGTACTTGAGAATACTTATTCGTTAACCTTTTCGCAATCGGTAATTAAATAGCACAACGTCTTTCTAATATCGCAGGATAGGATTTGTGACGCAAGACGACGTGTTGTTTCCCCACCTGACGGTGAGAGAAACGCTGACTTACGCCGCCCGGCTGCGCCTGCCGAAGAAGTTGACGAAGGAGGAGAAAAGCAAACGGGCAATGGACGTCATTTACGAGCTCGGCTTAGAGAGGCAAGAAATCACTTTCGTCAGACTAAATTGGTTGCAATCTCCCACATTTTTACAATTAGATGCGTTTCAAAGTGAACTTAGTATTCGTTCAATTTGCTCCCTGAACTTAGTTCCTTAGAATAAAGGCTGTGAAGCACCATAAAGGAAAGATTAGGGGTCAATATGCACCGGTAAACAAAATTTCAAGAAGATTGTCGCCAATAATTCAATTTTATAGCGTCACGTGTTTTTAGAGCTGAGCAAGGAGTGTTGTCTTGCGTAGGTGCCAAGACACGATGATCGGCGGCTCGTTTGTGCGTGGCGTTTCCGGGGGCGAGAGGAAGCGTGTCTGCATAGGCAACGAGATCATAATCAACCCTTCTCTTCTCTTTCTCGATGAGCCGACCTCCGGCTTGGATTCGACCACTGCGATGAGGATTATCCAGATGTTACAAGACGTAGCTGCGGTATTTTCTTTATCTTTTTTCCCTTAAAAATTTGTTGTAACATTATCCTCACGGCCGTGACACGACAGGCCGGGAAATCCGTGATCACGACGATCCACCAGCCGTCGAGCAGGCTGTTCCACAAGTTCGATAAGCTCATCCTTCTTGGTAAAGGAAGCTTGCTTTACTTCGGGAAAGCGGCGGAAGCAATGATATACTTCTCGTCCATCGGGTGCTCGCCGCTGATCGCCATGAACCCGGCTGAGTTCTTGCTTGACCTTGCAAACGGGACCGCGAACGACATCTCTCTCCCGTCGGAGCTCGAGGACAAGGTGCACATGGAGAACTCCGCTGATGACGCGAGGAGTGGAAAGCCGTCCCCAGCTCTTGTTCACGAGGTAGAATATTATCGCCATTATTCCTTTAAACTACGGTATGACTAATTATTGATAATGAACCTTTTATTCCTTGCATCTTATTAGTATCTGGTGGAGGCGTACGAGACACGAGTTGCAGCCGCGGAGAAGAAGAAGTTGATGGTCCCGTTGGCGCTCGACGAGGAGGTGAAGTTGAAAGTGTCGAACGCAAAGCGCGAGTGGGGCGCAGGGTGGTGCGAGCAGTTCCGCATTCTGTTCGGGAGAGGGATCAAGGAGAGGCGGCACGACTACTTCAGCTGGCTGCGCATCACGCAGGTTGTGTCCACGGCAATCATCTTGGGCCTGCTTTGGTGGCGATCCGACGGCCATACTCTTAAAGGCAGGCAAGATCAGGTAATCCACAACAAAATCGCAAGTAAAACTCGGTAAAACGAATTTATATTTCATTTTTTAGTGTCATGACGGCCTGAACCATGTAATGCAAGTTAATGTTAAAATGAATTTTCCAGCTGCGTCAGCATAATAGAACCGGTAAAAACCGTTTTGAGAATTGAATTTTCAGATTTCAGAAAGAAGCGAGACAGTGATCCGGATTACAGGCTTATTAACAGCATTGAAATTTGCAGGCTGGTCTTCTGTTCTTCATATCGGTATTCTGGGGATTCTTCCCAGTTTTCACGGCCATTTTCGCATTCCCGCAAGAGAGAGCGATGCTGAGCAAGGAGAGATCTGCAGACATGTACAGACTGAGTGCTTATTTCTTGGCCAGAACCACGAGCGATCTGCCGCTGGATCTCCTGCTTCCGGTCCTCTTCCTTCTTCTCGTCTACTTCATGGCGGCTCTCAAGCTCTCTGCCTGCCATTTCTTCCTCACCATGCTCACCATCTTCCTCTGTATTGTAGCAGCTCAGGTATACCACTGTCTTATTCTTTCCACCTTATAAATACAGGCTGAAACCGGGATTTGGTATCAGATTTTTGAATTTTTCTGTCCAGTCTTGTTTCCCGGGTTTTCCCGAAACCAAACCAGTACCTTTTTTTTTTCTTTTTTTCTTTTTCAGGGCAGTTTCTATTTCCAGGCTTTCCCGAAAACAGACCGATATTTTAAATACCTTTACCATAACCCTGAAACTAGAACCGGGTACCGGTACTTTGGGTCAGTTGGTCCGGTTTCAGCATTCCAGGGCCTTCCCAAAACTGGGACTAGGTTCTAGTTTTTTTTTTTTCTTTTCATTTTCCAGGCTTCGAAAAAACGGGCCAGGAGCGCTGCATGGCACAAAATTTTCACCCCAATAAATTATCTTAAGAAATAACCTATAGCTATGTTATCTGATAGTAGTTTGAAATTGAATGTGGCTACATGATTTTGTTTATTACAAATAAATTGTTCTAGTTTTGCACAACTAAGTTTAATTATCTTCATCAACAAATTTCTCAAAAAAAAAAATTTGTCTCTATCTTATATATCTAATTAATATATTAATTTTGTATCTAAAAATATATTTATCTTTTCTAATTGAATTGTAATAATAATTCAGGGACTTGGGCTAGCCATTGGAGCAACACTCATGGACATAAAGAAAGCCACAACTCTTGCTTCAGTCACTGTAATGACTTTCATGTTAGCAGGTGGATTCTTCGTCAAGGTACCCGAAATTATACTAAAAAATTTATAACAAGACGCTAAATTTTACGGTAATTAACAGCTTAATTTGTTCGCCCCATTCTTCAGAAAGTCCCGGTGTTCATATCCTGGATTCGGTATCTGTCGTTCAACTACCACACGTACAAGCTCCTCTTGAAGGTGCAATACGGGCACATGGCGCCGGCCACGATCAACGGGCTGATGATTGACCACGGCTCGACGGAGGTGTGCGCCTTGGTGGCCATGGTTTTCGGGTACCGGCTCTTGGCGTACCTCTCCTTGAGGATGATGAGGCTGCAATCTGCTTCCTAGAAGAGGCAGCTAACACTATTTTCTCTCAAAACAAAGCCTTAACAATAATGCATTCCTTTTTGGTATAGAAACAAGTTGTGTACACAAAGTGTGTAAGACTTAGCATTGGAGTGAGTAGTTTATTAATATTATAATTATTTTGTCAAATTGCTAGAAAAAAGATATATATATTCTGATGAGCATTAACCACTTTCTATTTTCTAAAGAGAGTATATCATGTGTGTTTTTGTCTATGATATTGTTGATTCCATAATCATGGTGTGTATGATTGGTCAAAATTGTTATATATTGAAGACTATATATGTTTTTGACAGTTGATTGACTTAGTTTGTAGAATTTAGTTGATGCTTACGTGATTTAGTTTATAATTTAGGAGAAATGTGCAAATTTAGCCCAAAACTTATAATTACCAAAAGTTTCGTGCTTAATATGCTCAAGAACATAAATACGGAATTAAAATAAAGTACAATGAGAACGATCCCTACGTACCCAAAAGGGCGTCAAATTTTATCTAAGCATGTTTTATTTTATTTTATTTTTACTCTTCAATTTATTATACGTTACATTTTTTATGACAAATTATTTTTATGCAATTTTTCAATTCAATGCATATTTGAATAAATGGATGATATTCATATTAATAAATGATATTAAGTTAAGAAAATGCTTGTAATATATCTACTATTACACAAATGATTTACTATAAAAAGATTATAGAAACACAATGAAGGGTCGTCTAGCTTTGTATATTTATTTTAATGTCGTTTTGACTTTTTGTATGCAAGGTATTCTAAATATACCCAAAAATAAACTAAATAAAAAATTGGAGCTTTTGTAGCCAATATTTATTGATATACTGCAACTGATTTTAATATATAGCCTGTGTTAATATAAAACGCACTCAATTGATGTGGATGTTAATCCTTTTGGCCTGTGGAGCATAAACGACGATAATCTCAATATTGTCATCAATAATCAAACGACACAAAATTACATCTACGAAGCTAACGATCCTACGTTGGATTCTATCAATGTAAAGTTTGTTTACTATGGTGATAAATGTAAAAGTGTATTAATTAATTGGTAAATATAGGCAAAAGCATATTGTAAGTACATAAAATTTCACAATCTCTAATTTTATTTTATCGTCCTAAAAATATATATAAAAAATAAATTTTTGGTACCACCATATTCTTCAAGGGCCTTGCGATTTTGTTATAATTCATCTATCAAATGCCACTTGTAACCATATAACCTGCTATATAGTATCGCAAGTTTACATACTCAACCAATGCACTGTACTTTTGATATTTTCCATCGATATTTGTTCCGATAAATCGTTCATAAGTACTATATTATCGATAGCGAGAACATTTTGGTCTGTTCCGAAAAAAAATGTGAAAACTTTTCCGATTTAAAGGTCATGGAGCAATTTTTTTGAAATTTACCTCTTAGTTAACACTTATATTCAATTTTTTCCTTTGTATTTAGGTAAGAGAAATAGCATATAGATATTTTCTAGAATATTCCATGCACGAAATTAGTATTAACCTTTTATCTCAACCTCAAGGAGGGCATAAAAATCAGTTTATGGAAAACTTGGGGCCAATATATATTTTCACTAAAATTAGCATCTCAAAACCCAAATATTTCCCAAATACTCTCCTCTCTCTCTCCTCAATTCGATCTCTGCGCTGATAATCGCAAACCCTAACCTTGGTTCTCCCCGTCTCCTCTCCGATCTGCCATGCCAGGACCTGCAAGGAATCTGATCGCTGAGTAGAGATCGCCGCCCGGATCGCCGTAGCCAATTCTCCGATTCGGAATTCCGTTTCCTCAGGAGAAATTTGTCTGCCTCCAATCGGAATCGTTTGCTTAGCGAACGGGATCGAATGAGATAAGAAGGCTCTAGGTTTACGGAGCGCAAACTGGGAGGAGCTCGTTTCGGCGACATGGGAGGAGAATTGAGAGCATGAGATTTTCCCGGGAAAACAATGAGAGGAGCTTCGTTGTGGACCGACGAGGCCAATTCTCCATCAACCTCGGCGAATAACGGCGTTTCTTCGGTCAGGAACAGGTATTGGCTTATAATTGTAATTGTGGCGCTAAAGTTGGGATTTTTTTCAACTTTATTGGTGTATATGATCTGAATTTCTGTTGAGTGTTTGAGTTGATGATTCAGAGTTGGTGATGAGGTTTTGGATTTGCAGCTCAATATATGATACATGCTCATCTTGTTGTACCCTTTCTAATAAATTATTTCAGTTCCTGGTTGATCAATTGCTTGGATTTATGAATTTGATTTCAATTTTCATGTATAATTAGGTCTAGTTTGTTTAAGGGGAGAAATGGAATTGATTTGCATAAATTCTTTACCTTCAACTAACTTGTTGTTTTCAGAGTTGGCAATGTATTTCAACTTCTGGCTCAGAGAGAGGTTTCCCCTCGGACGTCGCGTTTATCGAAGAGGTCGGGGGGGCAAACTTCCAAGTGCCACATCGAGTCCGATGGACCGAAGTCAGAACCAAGGAGGATTGCTAGACATTGTCTCGTGTCGTGGTAAGAATTTAGGTTTGATCTCTCTGTTTGGTTAGCATTTACCAAGAGTTTGTCTTGCAAGCCTTTTATAAAGCTCAAATTAATATATTTTATACGCAATTAGTTTTGAAGTATTCATCACATACATAAAATGCATAGTAGGTTCCTTAATTGTGTCTGATTGGGTCCGGTTGTGTTCACTCATTATTTTCATGTTAGTCGTGTTCATGTCGATCGAACCTATATCCATTTAAGGTCAACGCAAACCCGTTTACTATAAATAATTGCTTTTATTATGTTTTTAAGGGTGGAGTCAGAGTCTTTAAGGCATCTGTCTGCTAAGTACTGTCCATTATTGCCTCCTCCGAGGTCAACAATCGCTGCCGCTTTCAGTCCCGATGGGAAGACACTTGCTTCGACTCAGTAAGTAATATATATGTAACTATAAGTTGCATTGAATCAGCTTAGATTGTCGGTTTTTTCATTATGTTTTTTTTTTCTCAGTGGGGATCATACTGTAAAGATTATCGACTGCCAAACTGGGAGATGCTTGAAGGTTCTTAGTGGCCATAGCAGGACACCTTGGGTGGTAAGTTCTCACTTAGACTTGTTTAAACTTTAAATAAGATATTAGGCACAGACTGGCCTATCTGTTAGACTCGTATATCTCTCAGTATGGGTATTGTAGGTCTTAAAGGGTGTATAAGCCAATATAATGTTAGCCGTCATTTTTTAGTAGTAGAGAATTCCTTTTGAACATTCTTGGGAGAGTCTTCCCTCTCTAACTCTCAATTTAGAGAGTGGGGCTATGTTAATTTGTAACCAAGTATTATCTACAAGTATGCAAGGTTCTTAATTCTTATAATTCGGAATTTAAATGTACTCCTGTTTTGGGCAGTTAAGCAGTCATATGAATTATGAAAGAAGAGTTATTCATGGAAAACCAAGCTGTTATAGTAAAATATAGTTTCTAGTTTCTACAATATTTATGTCCTTTATTATCACCCATTTTTCTTGTCCTTATTTTAGTTTCTATTTGTTATTTGTATCAATTCTGTCAACTCTGTTTACCATGATGTTATCATTGTATTAACTCTCGATTACAACTAGAACTCTGTAGAACTACTTCAGCTATTTGATATACAGGCCAATCTCTTAATTTAATTTTCTGTCTTTGTTATTTCAGGTGAGGTTCCATCCGCTGTATCCCGACCTTCTTGCTAGTGGAAGTCTGGATCACGAAGTTCGGCTGTGGAATGCCAGATCTGCAGAATGCATAGGATCTCGCAATTTTTGTAATAAATTTCAAATTCTATGCTCGTAGTTGTCTAAGTAACGTTTATGGTAATGAACATTAGATACTGATACCTGTATTTCCTCACGCGCAGACCGTCCGATTGCTTCTATCGCTTTCCATGCCCAAGGGGAGCTTCTTGCTGTAGCATCAGGTCACAAGGTAAGGACCACTTTTCGTTGTTACATTACATAAATTGTTAAATTGCATTACGTTATTACATTACATAAATTGTTAAATTGCATTACGTTGTTACATTACATAAATTGTTAAATTGCATTACGTTGTTTTTCTTATGATTATAATATTAACTATATTTTAATATATATATCTATATTAGCTCTACATGTGGCACTACAATAGAAGAGGGGAGACGTCTTCTCCTGCCATCGTCCTAAGGACACGGCGTTCTCTTCGGGCTGTTCATTTTCACCCTCACGCAGCTCCGTTCCTTCTGACAGCCGAGGTTTGTGTCCTCTTTATTTAGAAGCTGTTATACATTATGGTCATTTTGTTTCGAAAATACTAAAAATTGTGTTTCTATTATGCCTTGTTTAAATTCTATTAAGGAAACTGTTTCATTATGTTTAGGGTTTATTTATGTTAGGCAGGCCCGGCTTACTAATAGTCATAAATATACTCTAGTTTTTTAGATTAGCTTGGTTTATCTTTAGGGACAAGGAACAACAGAGATAAAAGGTTAAACCGGTTTTGATCAGTTCTGTTGAGAAAAGGCGAGCTTGATGTGATCATAACCATAACATTCTCTTGCTTTATCTGATCTTTTCTCGTTGGTTTTTTAACAGGTCAATGACCTTGATTCATCAGATACCTCGATGACGCTTGCAACTTCCCCCGGCTACTTGCACTATCCTCCTCCTACTGTGTATTTAGCCGATGGTCATTCAACCGAGCGTTCCACTTCGGCAGATGGACTGCCTCATGCGTCATTACCGTTTGTCATATGGCCTTCGTATTCTAGAGATACTGCACGACACCGCGTTGACAATGATACTCTACGGCTTTTGACGTACTCAACTCCGTCAGGTCAGTACGAGTTTCTGGTATCCCCCATGGAACCGAACAACTCTTCTCCAGTTCGTGAAGAAACAGGGACCGTCCCTGGCTCGAGTGAAACAGAAGCAGACACTTTAGAGCCTATGGAAGTACAATCTGAAGGACGAACAAGTTCGGGTTTCCCTTTCGGTGTTTCGACTCATTGGGAGCTGCCTTTTTTGCAAGGCTGGTTGATGGGTCAAAGTCAAAACCAAGCGGGTCAACGCAATATGCAGGCTCTTCATGAAAATCATTCTGCACCGAACGAAACGGTAATGCCAGGTGTTCAATCTAGGGTTTCTGCGCGATCCGGCTCGAGGCATCGGTCTTCACATCCACGTTCAATATCTTTGACCGGTGCCAATGAAGGTGCTAGTTTAAATAACGTCATGCATGTGGAAGGTCATCCTCACCATCCTGTCGTGAGCAGAATCCAATCAGAGATCGCCACAACACTTGCCGCTGCAGCCGCTGCGGAGTTACCGTGCACTGTAAAGCTTAGAATATGGCCTCATGATGTGAAAAAGCCATCGGTCCCGCTTGATGCAGAAAGAAGCCGTTTAACGATTCCCCATGCTGTACTTTGCAGGTATGGTTCTAATTTCTCTACCATATGTTAAAATTTAGCTTCTGCTTGCTCGTGTATTGGGTATATATTTTTTATTGTTACTCAAACTTGAAATGAAGCCATAATTCAGTGCCATTTAAGGTTGGGTTGGATCTATCCGTGTATAATGATATCACTAAAATAGTATCTTTATGTGCTTTTAAAATAATCCAATTAAATACATAGATCACTGGTTTAAGCTTTGTTAGATACACACCTATCTCAATTCACATTTCTCCCCTAAATCTGAAAGTAAGAAAAAAAAAAGATACAATATTGTATTGTTGGTATTGTCATTTAAATGTAAAATTATTATATAAATATATTTATTTCTATAATTACAGTCTTGATAAGTTTTTATATCATCGATTAATATTTTAATTGATGTATATAACTTTTACACGATCTCCAGATTAACAATTTATCAACGTTTTATCGTATTATTATTCTATAGTGAAATGGGGGCCCACTTTTCACCGTGTGGGAGATATTTAGCAGCGTGTGTTGCATGTATGCTACCCCATATGGAAGCTGATCCTGGGCTGCAGAGCCATGTCAGCACCCACGATGTCCCAGGCTTAGCTACTTCCCCGACCCGACACCCGCTTTCTGCCCATCAAGTTGTGTATGAGCTTCGGATATATTCTCTCGAGGAAGCTTCGTAAGCCCATAATCACTCCATTACCCATTTCACGTCTCATCTTTTTGTGGCTATATTTATATATAGTATCTGACATTCCTTCTTATCCTGTAGATTCGGTTCTGTTCTTACATCACGCGCTATAAGAGCTGCTCATTGTTTAACTTCAATACAAGTAAGTTGCTGGGTTTAGGGTTACGGTTAAAATATCAGATACATCTTATTCATGGGTTGGAAATATTTCTTAATTGTTGTTTAAATAATCATAAAAGAAATTATAATTTATACTTGTAATGGAAACTGAATTATTTCTCCTCAAAATCGTTGCAGTTTTCTCCCACATCAGAGCACTTATTACTTGCTTATGGTCGTCGTCATAGCTCGCTCCTTAAAAGTGTTGTAATCGACGGAGACGCAACCGTTCCCATTTACACAATTCTGGAGGTAAATTTTGCACATATATTAGTTATTTAATTATTTCTTAAATATGTTTCTTAACTACAGAATCCATGACAGGTATACCGAGTTTCGGATATGGAACTTGTGAGGGTTCTTCCCAGTGCCGAGGATGAGGTTAATGTCGCTTGTTTTCATCCCTCGGCTGGAGGTGGACTAGTATATGGAACTAAGGTAAGATAGGACACATTGTCGCATACCATTAATTATCTATTTTGAATTATTGTCTTTCTAAATTATATTTTGGTATGTTATTTGAATTAATTAATAATGTTTAGGGTTTGTGCATCTTTTCGAGCTTTAACGTGTTATTATAATATGAAACGCAGGAAGGGAAGTTAAGGATCCTCCAGTATGACCGTTCTCATGGCGTAAATCCAGCCACACGTGATTTTCTCGATGAAAACATGCTTGAGGTACAAGGTTGATAGACCTTTGCGCGTCTATCAGAGGAGGCAACATAAGAATTAATTATTCATGTTTGCTTTTGGTGAATGTTTATTAAATTTATTGCATTATTTTTAGTGCTAATGCCCGGGTTTATCTTATTCTAGGTCCCGACTTTTGCTTTGGAATGCTAGAACTTGATGCTGCTATCGGTTTGTGATTCACGCTCCTTAGAATGGCTGGTATTTTCCCGTTCGTCGTGTATTTAATTTTCTTAATTAGATAACATGATTTTTTTGTATAAATTTGTATTTCACCTCTAATAACCGCCTCAGACTTTTATTGATCCACTAGGAATCAATTTATTTAAAAAAGAAAACTCAATTTATATCTCTCGTGAATTTTTTTACCCAGGCAAGGTTGAACTGAGCCATTCGTACCCGACGAAGCTACATATTCGTGAGCGAACCCGTCAGCCCAAAATGTGTTGAAATCTCCGAGAGACGGGCTGACCTTGACAGTTTGGAAGTCGAGCTAACTTGGTGTCCGATGAAGGTGAAGCTGCAACTTCCGGTGTTATACGTCGTTGTCGGTTAGGGTTTGGATTGTTAAAATGTAGTTCCGATCCTACCCTTTGTATTACAATGTAATTAGATTTGATTCAGTTTCTTTCATACGAAACTGTTGGAATTTAGCGGCCTTGTTCTTTTATGATCTGATATTTATTTCATAAATTATTACAATTTCTGATGAATTAATATTCATAGATTTCCTAAATCAAGCTACAATTATTCGTCTCTTTATATATCATCCACATCAGGCCTATGCACTAATAATTAAAAATAATATAAGATCTGTGGCCACTGATGATCTCGAAAATTGATTACTAGTCAAATCCCTAACCAAAATAGGATCATCAGTATTCAATTTGCATTTTGGGAACTGTAAGAAAATACTCTGATTAATATAGTTAATTTATTTTTTATCAAACAATTGGCTTGATAGTAGTCTAATTATTTAATTTTTACTTCTTAACAATGAATTTATATATGTAATTATCACCCAACCTTAAAGATAACCTGTAACTTATTTGCCCTTTTGAGTAAGTGAAAACTGATCAAGGCAACTATAGGCAACCGCAGGGTTGAAAAATGAATTTATTAATACGAGTTGCTCGGATCAATGAATTTTTAACTGCAGTCTGATTAATAATAATAAAAAATTGATTTGGGAAAAAGGCTTGTAATATATTTATATTAGCCACAATTTTATATTTGTTATTATACTAAATAATTAGGCCATAATTAGCCAATTAGTGCCCTACACCAAATGCTTATGATGTTACTATAAAGGGTTAATGATTGATCAATGATATCATTAAAAAATATGTTCATTAAAAATTCATCAATATACGGGCATATATACACTATTAAAAATATTTTCTTTTGCTCAAGAAATAGAATGTCGCCAAGAAAACTGAAATTGCATATATCTTTTGAATGTATATAATTTTGAATTGACTACATAAGTATGTCTTCAGTGTTTCTGTACAAATTCATGCTTTTCTTGGATCACAAGAAATATAAGCCGATCTATTTTATTAAGCTCCCACCCAAAAAATGTTGGAAAGATTACACTAATGGTCTCTTTTAATCTACACTTTTTCTCGGAGATTTTTCAAGCCAAACTCCGTAACCAGCCGAGAGTTCGGAGGAGGATAGTGTCCAACACAGCGGACTTTTTCTCGAGCCCTGTCAAGGGAAAATTTGCTCCGATTTAAAATATTTTCTTACCACGAAAAAACTTTAATAATTGATACGTTTTGTTGAGAAGAAATCAGAGATTTGATTACCGATATCTGCAGCTACACGATGAGCGCACATTACTCCCGAGAACGCCACCGCGATAACGCCTTGGCCCGGAAAACAGCTATCGCCAACACAGTACAGACCATTGATGCCCTGCGATTTTTTTGTTCGGTGAAAGATTTCAATTAGAAATTCGGTTCACTGTGAGAATGACATTAGGTTCTTTTATAACACAGAATTAAATATTCAATGTAGTTCAAAGATTTACCGTTGTATTGAAAGGCATTGCTAAGAGGCCTTTCGGAATTCCACGTGGCATCGGCCCATAGGTACCACTATCACGAGCCAAATACCGCCGATGGGTCTTCGGTGTTCCCACCTATCATGTGTATTTAAAATTTTGAGTTAAATTATGAAATGTTCAAATAGCACATTACAAGACATAATTATATCATAAATAAATATACAAAGCTATATAAATAGCGGGTTACCTCCATAAATTCGATGGATGAACGCAACCCGGGAAATAGTTTCTTCTCCAATCTACTAATGATTTCATTCGCCACAAGCTCCTTCTTCGCCTCGTATTCCTTTCGAGGAAGTCCCTGGTAAAGAACAAACAAGCTCACGAGGGGCAAGGCTTTGGGGGACAATCGTGTGACGTTAAAGATCCAAACCAACGAAACCGACCTCCCAATCTTCGATCGAAGATGTCGTGAATACGTGGAGTATGTGACGTCCTTCGGGAGCCAGTGATGGATCCAGAACGGTAGGAATACTCAAGAATATGCTTTCATAAGGGTCCTCAAGATTTTTCCAATCACTCTGGATAAAATTCGGTACCAAAAACGAAACTGAGCATATTGCTACAGAAATGGGAAATCTAGACTTGGACCTTAGCTTGCGCTAAGGACAGTTTAGTCGTTTGGTACAGCGAAGCCTATTTAAACTACAGTAGTGAACCGTCAAACATTGTCAGACCCACGTTATTATGTAATTAGAGGTATTTTAGGTGTTTTAATCTAATTAAGGGTGTCTAAGCCTACATGGCGATCCGCTTACCGTTACGAATAACGATTATGTTGGTTGTCTAACTCTTGAGTCGATGTATAAAGTGTTTTTTTTTTTTTCGTTTCTCTTTGCTTCGCTATTCAGGTACTATCAACGAACTAAGGGTAGTTTATCAATCAAACTCGTTTCTTGAGATTATCACTCTAATACCTCAAGAACAAAATGATGGCAATCTGTATCCGGTGGCAGAACCTCGGCTTTAACCCCCATGTGTATGGAAAGAAATGACGGTGCTTTTACGTAAGCTTTTCGAAAATTTTCCTCATCTTTCGGTAAGTCTTTTCCTTTCAGTAGCTTTTCTGGATCCACACGAATTCGATAAGAAATATTACCAAAGGATCGTTATATGCTAAAATGTTTTGAAAATTACCGAAAGTATCCCATCTCGTCGCGTTTGATATCACTGTTTTCGCAAAGAATTCTCTTTTATCCGAGAGCCTTACTCCGACCTACACGAAGGCAAAGATCACAAATAATGTTGACTTTACGGCTCACTGTTTTCCAGAAATCAACTTGAACTCACAGCTCTTCCTTGGTCCATGATAATGTTGGTTACGTTTGCCCTGTAAAGAATATCGCTTCCTTTCTCAGTGAGGCCTTTCGCTAAAGACTTCGCTATCCCACCAACACCACCCACGGGGTAGTTTATTCCACCGTAATGCCTATCGCATAAGACCTGATGAAAACGGGATATGAAAATTTTGTGATAAAAGGGAACCATATATCTAACAATTAAAAAAAAAATATTGATGATCATTTTTTGAGACGGGGATTCATGACAACATGTCGAAAAGCTTACCATGCTTGCGTTGATCATCGGCGTCTGCAAAGCATTGACAGTGCTGACAATGAAACACTGCAGATCCAACAAAGCAATCATCCACACGAGTGACATAAAGCGGTGAATTTTTCCGGCAAAATTTTCTTTTTAGTTCACCTCAGCATCAATGAAGGACAACAAATTTGGATCTTTAATGTACTTCCGAGCTATGTCTCCGGCATTCTGAGGCAAATAAAACGCTGCACGGAATATAAATTCATGTAAACTCAAAACTAAATTGGGCGAAGGACGAGTACGAGTTTAAAATATAAAGTATTACCTAGTGTCAAGCACTCGAGCGGCTTCTGAAAGAATTGTCCAAAAAGATAGATCGGTTCCTCGAGTGATTTCAGTTCCAGTGAGTTCAAAGCGTTGTAAATCTAACATAAGTGTGCAAAAATCTCCGAATCGTAACTCGACACACTACAAGAGTGGCAAAGATATGTACAATTATACCATACACATATACACATTTGTATATACCTTCCAACATACGCCGTAGAAGTTGATAATCCCGTCCTTTTCATGAGGGAATCTACCAATAAGCTCAGCCACGAATTCGCTGTACTCTTTGTGCACTCGAACAGAGAGATCATTTGGAAGATGGAAATGAACCGTGGTTGGATCCGGAATCACCGGCATCTCACAACCAACTGCAGCCAATGCTTGTGTTATCAAATTCAGATTACCCTGTTCGATTTCGAATAAAACGCCCGTGAGTCTTACAAGCTACATCATGAAAACTGAACTCAAACTTCACTACAATAGACCCGTGATCACTTATCGTCAGAAGTACGGCAAGCCTATCACTGGGTCGTTTAGAGAGCATTCAACATTACTCTCGAAACAAAGATCAGGATTGTCCAATACCCGTCCGTAGCTTTCTTGCACCGTAAGAAAGAAAAACGGATCCGTCGCAGAACTTCTAATATTACCAGGGACGAAAAGACATACAGCCCAACGCGGGGCTCTCAAGTTCTCCCTCAAACTTTTGAAAAACGTTAAAAATGTACCTACATTCTTTTATATTTTCACTAAAAGCCCCTCCCATTATACTTATTACTTAACCACCCTCTCTAGTTTTTTCTCAAACGTTTGAAAAGCGTTCAAAATGTACCTATATTCTTTTATATATTCACCAAAAGCCCCTCCCACTTTTGAAAAACATTCAGAATGTATCTACTTCGTAAACTAGACAGGATTATAACTTTTCTTAATGACAGCAAAAGTAACAGAGTTTGTGTACAGACAAAGGTGACCTTATCACTGAAGCCAAACATGACCGAAGAGCCGACATCGAAGGTGTATCCCTCCCTCTCGTAGAACCCAGAGCTCCCACCAGGAATCACGTACTTCTCCACCGCCAAAACCCTAGCCCCCTTCACCGCCAGCTGCGTCGCCGCCACCAAGCCGCCGATCCCCGAGCCGATCACGATCGCGTCGTACGACCCCTCTCTCTCCTCGCCGCTCCCTCTGTCCATCACCGAGCTCGAGTTCGCGGCGAATTTGGAGGAAAGCTTGAGTCTTTGGGTTGTGGGTCCTGCGAGAGGGTGATTCCGAGGGCGAAACCTGATGGGTTTTGGGTTCGGAGCGATGAGAAGCTTGGGAGTGAAGGAGCGCAAGTCAGCCATGGAAAGAGGGTCGGAGAGAAGCATGGTTTGTTCGATAAGTGGATTGGGCGAGTGTTTGGCGGTTTTTTATTGTTGTGAATTTGACGATTCTCGTTGGAGATTCCTCGATGAGATGAGACAAGAATTTGGCCGTTGGATTCGGATATAATGGTAGCGTTTGGAAGTGTTTTATATTTTCATTTTGTGTTTGTATTTTTTATTTTTTAAAACAGCTTTATAAAAACATTTTGAAAATGTGATTGATTACTATTTTTGTCATGCTGTTTTTTGAAAAGGAAAATGAAAACAGTGTTTGGTTACTTTTTTATTAAAATTATTTTAAAAGTAAACTGATTGTAATTAATCAATATAAATCAACTACATGCAACAACTATAATAGTGACGCAACAACTATAATAGTGATGTAAATTGATTAAAAATAATTGGTTCAATCTATTTATTTCATGATAATTGATTTACTAGATTATCTCACATGTTATAATTTAATAAAAGTAAATATAATTGTTAACATTGTTTTTTAATCGTGTTTGGTTTAATTTTTAAATGAAAACTATACTCGGTTTAATTTTTCTATTAAATTAATTTTTATAAAGATTATTGATGATATATTTTTAATTGAAACACACTTAAATAAAATTAAAATAAATATATCAAAATAATACGAAATTTGATATTATAGGAAAATGGCATTGCTAAATTTTATCAATCATGATACATTAATTATATAATACAAAGTGTCAATGGCTATAAGTTATTAGACTAAATGAAGGGATGAGCATGCATATTACTTACTTAATTGTTGTATATTTTTTAATTAAGTATTAGGCCACAAAAATGAAAAGTGTGCCTATTATATTAGTCATGGTATATTAATTAAGTATTTTAGAAAGAAAAAAATCATTTGTAAAAAAAAAGTCTCAACTTAAATATATGTATTTTATTATGTGCAAATGATTTTTTTAATAATAAAAATGGGATATGAGGAGTTAAATGAGGATAGAGAAAATGGAAATGGAAAATGAAAACACCTTTTTTTTTTATTTTTATCTTTGTGTGGAAAATGTTGAAAAGAAAAAAATACTTTTGAAAAATATTTTATAAAAAACTAACCAATCATGTTTTCTTGATAAACTTTATTGGTAAAATGAAAAAGCGTTTTGGAAATGGCTTCCAAACGCCCCAATGTATTGTATTTGTTTGTACTTTGTACACAAAGTGAAAAAATATTTTTCTTTATTTGATAAGAAGACTTCTCTTTCTAACACTATATGCAAATGCAATGCAATATTAGTGAGTAATTGAAATTTTATTTGTGGCAATAATTTTTTATTTAATTTTTTTTGTATTCTAATTTTGAATTCAAAAAGTAAATTTAAAATTATATTTTTAGAAAATAACTTTATCGAATTTCATGTCTTATTTTGTAACACTATGCAAATGCAATGCAATATTGGAGTAACTGAATTTTTATTTGTGGCAATAATTTTTTTATTTTAAAAATTAATTAGTACGTGCTATATATGATTTGTTTGAAAAAAAATTATCCGTTTAGTTATATGTTTTTTGTGTATTCTATTTTTAAATTTAAAAAATAAGTTCATCAAAATTTCTCTTCATGTCCTATAGTTATAAATCGATGTGGATTTACACTAAACGCTCGACAAGGTTAATTTGATAAGTTGAGTTTAATGAAAAATCATGAAAAGAGTAATTTTTTGCAAATTTGTTTTTCCTTTTAATTGTGTATAATTATTTAAGTTAAGGTTAATAAAAGGACTAGTAGAATATCATAATCTCTTGTACTCGGAAGGTATGGAGAAACAGTCCTTTGGTTATATCTTGATATTGAGACTCATAGTGATTGAGTCCATGTGATGAGTTATTAGAAATTTAAGCTAAAAAAAAAAAGGTGTTGAGTTCAAAAGTTTGGACTGAACTCTAATAATAATGGACTTGCTTTGAAAATTATAATGGATCACTTCAAAACAACTCACAAGACTTATATCAAAATCGTTGCGATTCCGGATCACTTGAAACTGAAAATATTTTATGAAATTTGAATTGTACTACAATTTATAACTTTAAATTAATTTTGTGTTTTATGATAATTACATTATAATAGCAACTTTTATACTTACGAATAAGTCACGAGTTGCGTACAAATTTATTTTTATTTTTTATCCTTTGAGTGGTAATATATTTATTTTTATTTTTTATCCTTTGAGTGGTAATATAGTATTTTTTGAATTGCTCCTCCTCTTAAATGGCTCAATGGAGAATATTATTAGCATTAGGACAATCGATTACTCAGAATAATATATTGTAGGTATGAGAAATTAGGTCGATTATAAATTTATATTACGGTTGATTCTTGTACTTTCGAATTTTGATGAGTTGATTCTTTAAAATTTTATGCTCGGATATAAAAGTATAAAGAAACAAACTCTTGTGCCAATTAAATCTCAACAACAACGATGAATATAAAATATTTAAAACCATGAGTCTATGTATTATGATGATGACGATGATTGATGGTCGATGATCCACTCAAATAATTGTCATCGCATTTCACTTGATGTGGCACATCTTATTAAAAGCTAAAAAGTTATTTGTATAATTAAATTGGGACTAAAGCTTGCTTGTACACTTTACACTGTAAAAAGATAATATATTTGATGTGAAAAATCATATACCATCTCATGTTGAAGGTAATAATAATAATAATAATAATAATAATAATAATAATAATAATAATAAAGGTCAAAAAGGGGTTAGAATTCACTAAATTTTGTTCGTTTGTGTATTTCATTCCGCGAATTTTTTTTGTAGCGCATTGTCCGCATATATATAAAAAATAGTAAAAAAATATTGCGTGTGCAGTACATAATTTATTTAAAAGATTTTTTTATCCGTTTCACTATCTTTTATATATATAAAAAAATACATTCAAGTGAATCATTCGTACTATGTAATATCTTCTGTCATCTTTCAACACACGCGAGATAGTGATAAAGAAAAAGAAAAAAAGAAATAATAACATTATTAAAAACAAAAATTCAAGGAGCAAATTGAAGAAATGACATAATTATAATTATAATAAAATTAAAGGGCATTAATACAGTTACTAAAAAGAATATGACACTAGAATATGCCTCTCTTATCCTATATTTATCTCTCTACTAGAAGTAGAAGTTTAGAACCCTTCCCATCATATAATATAAATATTATTTTAAATTACCAAAATAAAAATAGAATGAGAAGATAAATTCAATTCAACACACACCCATTATATTTAGCCATTTTATCTAGTCTTCACGTTGGACTCCTAAACTGGGCCCACGCGGTCAACATCACTGGCCCGGAACGATCTGAGCCGTGGATCTCAAACCGCTCCCAGAGGCAATGGAATCGCGACCGTCCAAACGCTCGCACGTGCGGCGACACGTGTGGATCATCCTCCTTGTCGTGGTTAGCTTACAGAAGAAGCGCCAACGAATTTGGATCGAATTCCGTTTCCATTTTCTTTTCTTAGAAATTCCGTTCTCGGATTCTCTCCATAAATACCCTCCTTCCTTCGCTCTCCAATCCAAACCGAACCTTCACTCGCCTCTCTGCTCCTCCTGACACTGCTGCTCTCTTCGTCCCCGATTCGCTTCAGGTTCGTTCAATTCGCCGTTTTCGGTTTGCTTTTTCAATCTGAGCTTGTCTGTAAATGTTGTTTTTCTTGTTTTCTGAGAAAATGAGCTAGTTTTGAGCTTTCTCGGACCGAATTCAGAATTGAAGTGAAGTAAAAGTGGAAAGAAAACGATTTCGGTTTGGTTTTTCAATCGATAAGCTGATTGATTTCTGAAAAATGAGTGAGAGAAAAGCGAAGTGACGCTGGAATCGGCGAATTCGGATCGGTTTGGTACTTATTGGAGTGTTTTTTTGCAGGTTGAGTGTGGAAATCAGTGATTATGGACCGGCTTCAAGCTCCCGCGCGGCTAATGATAGTGTCGGATCTCGATCATACGATGGTGGGTTGTGCTTTTGAGCTTTTTTGGTTTGATGGTTGTACTTGCGTTCGGTTATTTGAATTAAGAGGGACTTCTTTGCAGGTTGATCATCACGACCCCGAGAACCTTTCTCTGCTTAGGTTTAATGCTTTGTGGGAATCGAATTACCGTCATGATTCTCTGCTCGTTTTCTCGACGGGGAGGTCTCTGACTTTGTACAAAGAGTTGAGGAGACAAAAACCCATGTTGACCCCGGACATAACTATAATGTCCGTGGGAACTGAGATTACCTATGGCAATGAAATGGTCCCCGATGAGGGCTGGGTTAAAGTTCTGAACGAGAAATGGGATCGGGATATTGTCGTGGAAGAAACAAGCAAATATCCGGAACTTACTCTTCAGGTACTTGTTACACAGGAATGTAGAAGTTCAAGGGTTTTTCAGCAATAAAATGGTTTGGTCGAAGGGTAGTTTTTAACTTTTTCAATTTTATGCTGAACGCAGTCGGAAACCGAACAACGCCCACACAAGGTTAGCTTTTATGTTGAGAAGGAGAAAGCGGAGGATGTGACGAAGGCTCTTGCAGAGACTCTGGAACAGCGCGGGGTATTATTCTTATTGACGCTGTCTTCTGTTTGATATGTTGAACATAAGATAGATAAGGGAGTCAACAAAGTTTATCAGGTCACGGGTTACTCTTCCATTGCAAATTGGTTTTGAGATGAAACCCCGTGATACTTATTATGCTCTATTCTCTAAATGCTTCTCGTTTTTCTTTGCCAGCTGGATGTCAAAATAATATACAGTGGAGGAATTGATCTGGATATATTACCGCAAAAAGCTGGCAAGGGACAAGCTCTTGCTTTTTTGCACCAGAAATTTATAGATCAAGGAAAATTGCCGGTGAACACACTTGTTTGCGGTGACTCTGGAAACGATGCTGATCTTTTCACAATCCCAGACGTTCACGGTGTCATGGTTCGTGTTCACGATTTTTAAATTTTCTCTCCAATGTTTAATAAATTATCTTCCTGTAACGAAATATATGGCAATACAGGTTAGCAACGCGCAAGAAGAATTGTTGCAATGGTACACCAATAACGCGAAAGACAACCCGAAGATCATCCACGCCACTGAGAGGTGTGCTTCAGGGATTATCGAAGCTATCGGTCATTTCAATCTCGGCCCGACAGTATCTCCCCGAGACGTTGAGGATTTCTCGGACTGCGATCTAGTAACTGTCAACCCTGGCCACGAAGTGGTGAAATTTTTCCAGTTCTACGAGCGATGGAGGCGCGCCGAGATCGAGAAGTCAGAGGTTTATATTGCGATTCTGAAAGCTGATTGCGTACGTCAACCCCGTCTCTCTTACCTAAAATAATATATATATATATATATACATACACGCATGTATTAAGGTTTTTTGCTTGGATCAGTCGCCCACTGGCACGTTGGTGCTTCCTTCGGGCCAAGAGAAACTGCTTTCCCAATGGATACTCGGACTACGGCGTATCTACGGCGATAAACAGGGAAAACCATTCCGTTGCTGGATCGATAGAGTATTGGCTACGCCGATCGGCCCAAGCTCGTGGCTCGTCAAGTTCCATAAGTGGGAGTCTCATGGTAAATCAAATCTCTCATATTAAAGCATATCTTTCTTTCACTCGTATAACATTGTAATTCTCTCTCATATTAAAGCGTAATTTTCTTTCGATAGGTAATAAAAGCGTAATTTTCTTTCACTTTATATCTAAATTCGCCATTGATTTTTGGTTTGAAATGACAGAAGAAGGAAGGTTGGAATTGAAGGTGTGTACGGCGGTATTGACCTCAAAGATCGTAAGAGCCAAAAAACTGCTGTTGTTTTTTCTCCGTTTTTTCAAAGCTATCAGTTTTCGTGACAATTTTTCTCGTCATTTTCCGCGTTAACACTTATTATATTTCAGGAAGGAAGCCTCGCAGACGGGTTTACGTATGTGCATGTTCATCAGACTGCCAAGGAAGTTTGAGAAGACAAAGCGGACAAATCTTAGTCATCTGAAGTCCAAACTCGAGACTACAAGCTCCGTTCATATTCCCGTTGCAATAAAAAAAAACATTATGCAACTTTATATGTCTAATTCTTAGTTCCAGTTTCCTATTTGGCGATTCCGTTGCGATAAACGCAATTTACTGTTTATTTATTTTTCAATGCCTTGTATCGCCTATTGGCGTGAGAAGATGGCGAATTTGGCCGTTCTTATACGTGTAGCGAAATCGATACTTATACGATGAATAACCCGATCCCAAATACACTGCGAAATGTGACTTGGTGAAATTTTTTAGTCTCTGGCTTTCCATATATATAATCTGTTTGTTGCATATCTGGATGAAGCACATTCAATAAATTAGTAAGAGAAATGGTCGTATAAAATCTTACCCGAATATAGAAGAGAAAACTGAAAGTATATAGAATAAATGTCGTTTCCTAAATCCTATCGTTTCTTTGGATTTCTCTTACAAAGAAAAAAAAAAAGAACAAAATTATTTTCAGGGCCTAACCGGGTTCGAACCGGTGACCTCTTGATCTGCAGTCAAATGCTCTACCACTGAGCTATGGACCCTCGATGTCTTTGATCAATATACATTCGTATTGATTTAAAAATTCAAGAAAACGACAGAGTCTTTCGTAACACGTGTCCTCTTGGTAAACACGAACTCATATCCACAATTAAATTATAGTTTGATACCTTGATTGTCTTTTTTCTTATAATAATGTTAATATAATTATCTTACAAAAAATATAATTTTATCATATAATAAATTTGCATTGTAACTTATCAAAAAAAGCTTATAGATTTGCTAAGAACTAATTCAACCCTCGCATGAAATGTAAGACTTTTGGATAATTATTTTTGGATAAATTTTGAACTTCAATATTTTATTTACTAAAGAATTGTTCAAATTTCAAAATTTATAATGTGAAGATGATTTAAATATAAATTTGAAAATGTGGCATGAAATATATGGATCTCGTAACCTTGCGAAGAAGTAACGTCTAAGCTTACAGGTGCACTAAATTGGACGCTCACACGTGACATTCCACTTTCCCACGTGGCAAGTCAAACTGCTTTATGCCTACACCCACTTTCAAACACAAGATTTGCTTTTCACATCTTATTATTTTCAGTAATTGCCACGGCCCCCATTAACTTTATTTTTGGGTACTTTATCCCTGAATTTTATTTTTTTTAACAGAAATATGTTACGAGTTAAAATTATTGAATCTCGGAATCAAGAGCACATGAATCCAACGAATCAACATGTTTCGCCAATCTTCACTTAATTTAATCTCCTCTTCAAAAGAGACTAAATTTTGTGATTAATTTTTTTTCTCAATTAACATAAAAACGATATTTATATTCTAAACAACATTAAAATTAATTAACTCCTAACAACAACTAAAGTTCTAGACGTCATAAACTCTCAATGCCATCGAACTTTTTTTGTTGTTGTGTGAATTCTTTGATAAATATGAGAAAAAAAATTGTTTAATTTGTTTGTTAAGTAGCGAAAAGTATCAATATATAAAACTAAAAAACCTATTGTAAAGGTAACTTATTTGATGGAATTCACAAATTTTTTAAAAGAATCAATATAATGGATCACAAAATAATCATAAAAAATGCAAAAAGTTTAATTTAAGAAAACTATTTAGACGATAATTCTACATTATTAGTATATAAGATATTGTTAGTACAAGCTACATATTTCCGTTGGACTTTTTTTTTTAAGCAATGTGGTAATTTACAAAAGGGGATTTTATTACTAAAAGTTAAAATTTAAAGGGCAAATTGAACCAAGGATAAACTAAAGGGGCTTATATCTCAATTACTATTTTTATATTTTTCAATATTTTGTATTTCAAATTCAGCAAATCATAAATCGGGCCTTATCAGTTAAGTCGTGGTCGGATCGCAACTTGCGTCTATTCGAAAACAAAGTCAAGTTGCCTGAAGCTTGGGTTACAGAGTGGGCAGGTTGGCTCACCGACTTCAAGAAAAGCTCCTGCCTCCGGAATAGCTTGACTGGGGATTGTTCTGAGCAGCAGGATAAGTGGTCTGGGCCGGAGTTTGGAAGGCTGAAGTTAAATGTTGATGCTGCCTGGGACGTGGTTTCAGGGCGGGCTGCGACGGGAGCCGTGATCAGAGACTACAGGGGGTCGGTGTTGGGTGTGCAAGCTGCCTCTATGGACCGAATAGAGTCAGCGCTGACCGGGGAATGCTTGGCGATCAGACAGGGGCTGCTCTTTGCTCTGAACAGAGGATGGAATATAGAGACGGTTGAGTCGGACTGCTTCCGAGCTACTAAGCTCATCAACGACGGGCTCTGCAGAGGCATTCAAGGACCGATCGTGGAGGATATTAGGAAGCTGACTGGGGAAGCTGGCGTCGCTGGAGTATGCAGATGGATCCCGAGAAAGTGTAACGCCGTCGCTCACGCTATAGCGAAGAAACGGTTGTACGATTTGTCAAGTGATTTTTGGTGCTTGAACTGCCCAGTTTGGCTTGTAAATTGTGCTGCTAGAGATTTCAGTCCCTCTAATTAATATATGCAAGTTATGGTTTCCCTAAAAAAAAAAAAAAGTTATCCACTTCCCACTTTTGCTCTTTTTCCAAATCCAATCCATTAAATCACACCCTTTGAGTCCTTTCCCACTCTCTAGCTTTCTCTCTCCTTACTCCATCTCTCTCTATATATATTCACACACTTATATACATACATATACTGTTATATATAAATAATAGGATCTGTGATCTGAGCTGTTGAGGAAGAAATGGGTCTGAGGATCGTCTACGGCGTGGTGTTCCTGTCGTTCTCGTGCGCCTGCATCAAGATCCTGCATCTCATGCTTCACCCAGTCTTCTACTTCACCACTTAGCCAATTCTCAAAATACCCAACATAGGTTAGTCCAAAGATTGCATCTTTTTCATTTTGTAATGTATTTTTGATGATGGGTTTTCATTTTTTAGATGAAAAGTTCCCATCTTTATAAAACATATAGGAGTTTTTCTTTTCTTTTCTTTTTCGGGTTTGCTTCAATCTTAATATATACTTGTAATTTTTTGGGGGTTGGGATTGCTTGGTTGTTGTAATATCTCACGTGAACAAATGATTTTGTGTTGAATCTTGATGAGATTTATAATGTTGATCTGGTTTTTTTTTTTTTTTTTTTTTATGTAGATCCAGTTCATGTTTAGCTCGAATTTTAGTTAGATTATATTGAAATAAAATTATGGAATGGAATTCGTATAAAACAGCACATGAGTATTGATTAGTTACATGAAAGCAATCTTCATTTTCCTGATTATTAAGAATTGTTTGATATCGTATTTTATTCAACTAGCAATCGAATACTAATACTATAGTTTGATGATGAAATGGAATCTTCATTTGGGAATCGTAATTTGTAATGTCTATTTTATGAACATCGTTTCTTTAATTAGAATGAGCTAATTTGGTCTACAAAAGCACTTGAGAGTTGAGAGACCGTGCCTTTTTAAGTTAAGCCACAGTTTTAAAGGAATTGAGTTAGAAATGACAAATAATATATATATGATTCTGTCACTCCAACATTGATGGATAAGAATTAAAGCTCTTGAAAAAAAAAAAAAAAAAAAAGATAATGATGCGTGAAACGAGATTAAGTGCAGCGACGATGATTGATTTATTCAAGAGTTATCGGTGTTGGTGTGCGATTTTGTCGTTTATAAGCGAACATGAGCGACAAATCAATTGGACCTAAAAAACTAAAAATAAGGCTCAATAGGCAAGGCCCATCTAGCAAAGAGACACTCAATTTGGCCCAGGACTAAGAAAAAGCTCCAGAACCCAAAATGACTGGAAATGTTTACTTGACAAGACGCCTGCTCGCCATCTACGGTTGCTCGTCCGACATCGGATTTCATTCGACGTCGGATTAGTTAATTGATTGGCCAGAAAGGAGGCCGAAACTGTGAAATTTCAAGTCATTTACTCGTCCTCTTTGGAAAGAATGACTGCTCCAAATTAATGATGGAAGGCTATTTATCCCGGCATCATTTACTGCGGGAATTATACACTCCAAGAAGAGAGGTTACAAATGCGGGACAAAAGTTACAACTTGAGGCATCAGAATTCATGCATGAAAGTTTCGCAGAATTTTGCATCTTTCTATTCTCCTTTGTCGTATATACGAAAAAAAATCTATACACTACAAAAGACGTAGTTGCTACAAAAATAAGTTGATTTTGCGTCTCTTACATTTACGCATGTTTACATTTTTCATTGCTAACATCCTAGCTGATTTTAACGAGTTGTCGATCCCACGTACGAAACAAGTAAAAAAAAATGAGTTATTTTGTGTCATGAAAGACGTATTTTGTTTGGCCCGTCGATTAAGACTTAGGAGGAATGAGCAAGATTGGTCCTTTCGTTAGGGAAGACAGCGCTACTTGTCTATCGTATGGAAATAGATTCTCTATTTCCTTTAGAGAATTAACGGCACAAATAGCTTAACAAATTTGGTGCCTAAAATCATGTTAACGATAGTGATATAATAGTTAAAGATAAAGAGTGTTAAATATAATTGGAAATCTAATTCATGTTAACATGGTGATAATACAGATGAACAAAAATAGTGTTATAATTAGTTTGAAAGGTTAAAAAAATATATAACTATAGAATTTATACTAAGTTTGTAATATATTTTTTATAAAAAAAAAAATATATGACGAAAATAGTGTTATATAAAGGTAGAAAGCTAAAAAAAAAAGTTCTACTAATAAATCTCAATATTATAATAAATGAATAGTTTTTTCTATTATTTTTTTTAAGATTACTGAATTTTAATAAGTCACGAGAAGATCCCGTGATTTACCTCGAGTTTAGAATCCTTAGATCTCGGCATTATGTATAAAAAAAAAAAGATCCATCGGGCTACCGGCTACACACCCAAAAGAATAAAGAGATTACATGAGACGAACAATTTTAACTTAATTCACATCTTCGGTAGTTACTTGTTTTCATGTTATATTCGTCGTTTTCCGGTCACTATACAACCCGACATACACGCTTTGCGATGAATTACTTCGAGCTATCTCTATCTAACTATCTCAAGCTGTCGTTGATTAGTTATCTTGAGCTAGGTTTAGCCCTGCTCCAACTCCGTCCTTGGCAAACCAGGCCTTCACAAAATTTGGCCCGGTCCCGGATTGAAAAAATACCGTTTTTGGAAGGTTGTTAAGGAAAGAAAACAAAAAACGCGTTCCATAGAAGTATTACGTGTGCTTCTTTATATGAAATATACTTGCTTGGTATGAAAATCAAATTTTGCTTAGTCAATCATCTGATACAAACACGTGTATTTTAATAGAGAATTCAATTATTTTTTAAGCATGCAAAAACATAAAAAATTCTATATTAAATCATCAAGCTATATTATTTAATCTAAGTCAAATGGTTGATAGAAACGAGTGCTTGAAAATTCTAATATAATTATCATCCATAAATCAAGTCACACATGTTGAATTGTTATTATTATTTTTTGTAAGGAATAAAAAATAGATCCGAAAAAAAAAAAATTGACTAAAAATTATTGAGTAAATTTATTAGGCCATATGATCTACGACTAAACACTATAGTCCACTGTTTGACTATTTCTCTATTTTGCTTTTGATAAAAGAAAATAATTTAGTTGACAATTAATGAGATAATATTGGAATAATTGGATCATAGCTCTAAACTCTAAAGTCTAAACCTCTTTATATATTACACCAAGTTTTCTTTTTAAATTAAAATGAATTTTATCCTTTTGGGTCTTTATATTGAATTTTTAACCATAAATAAATTAGAATAGTAAATAATCGTAAGAAAGAAAAAGAGATCTGAAATTTTCTGTAATTTCTTTAAAACAGGTTCTTAATTATAGAAGATTCTTCTATCAAGGATCTCCATATATTATTATATTGTATACTTTTAATTAGTGGCTCTCTCACATTATACGTGGAATTTCCTAAGGTAACATGTACCAAGTTATTAATCATTGTAATTACTCACTATCTATGTAATAAATAAACAATGACCATATTTACTGTTGGCATGCTGTCTATCTCAAATCCAATGAACCATGTTGGAAGATAAATATCCAAATTAATCATGATATTTTAGGCATGGATAGTTGTTTTTGCCTATTACTTACTTTAGGGAATTAGAGGCTAGAACACAACGGAAGGATTAGGATCATCCGTGTCAAAATTTTATTTATACCCTTCAATATATCATTCTTCAGTTCCTATAAGATTAAAATATATAACATTATTTCCGCAAACTTTTCTTTGTTCCATGAACTTCTTTTTGCATAAAACACCCCCTGAACTTAGCATATATTATAGCAGCTTCCCCTTGAAATTACCATATTGTAACAGTTTGCGCCTCTTAATTTTCAATTTGTACTAATATATATATATATATATATATATATATAATTTGAATCAAAATTGTACGACAATAATTTTCATTTGCTTTTAATATTTAACCTAATGTTGTAAATTCTTATTAAAATTATCATCTCTTTTGGTAATTTGTTGCCGTATCATATTTTTCGACTTACTAATATTTGGCATTCACGAAGTTTCAAAGCTCGTCATTTTTATTATATTACAAAATAATATTTTTTCTTTTCGTAAAGTTTAAAACCATTATATATCTGATGGAGATGGAACAATTCATACATGATAAAAAAAAAAAAAAAAAACCAAGGCCCAAATTGATGCAAACTAAAAATTTAAGGGGTAAAATGATACAAAATAATAAGTTATGGGACAAATGGTATAAAAAATTGTTCATGGGTAATCTGATAAGAGTGATAAATAAAAGGTTTAAAACGAACACAGATCAAATTTCAGAGGACTGTTTAATACAGAGCCATAAGTTTAGAGGACTTAAGTGATATTTAGTTTATTATAATAATAATTATATAAAAGCCATAAATCCTCAAGAAACCTCTCTTCTTCCTTCGTCCATAGGAATGTTCATTCCCTTTAGTTTTTATCAGCCTTTCGCTGCCATGCTCTTCGTAAAACCCCACGCAATGCCTTCACCTTCCGATTCCAATTGATACATACACACACATATATATATATACACACACACAATGGAAAGCTCGATGGGAGTAGGTTTCATGGCGGTTTTCGTGGTGACAGGAAGCGTGGTGATCCTCTCCCACCAAATCCACAAGCGCCTCCTCTCCGACTTCATGAACAACATCGAATTCCACCTCGCTCGCAAATCCCCTTTCGCCATCGGTAACAATCTCACAAAGACTCCATCTTTCAATGCTTTCTCAAGCTTTTACGGGAAACAAAAATCTGGGGTTTTATCAGAATGATCAGATCTTTGATGGGTTCTTCGTATATTCGCAAACATGTATGTATATATGTATAGGGTCTGTGAAAGGAAGGAGGTTGGCGAAGAAGACGGTGAGATTCGCGGAGGACGTGGTTGAACCGTCGTCGAACAACAAGGAGTACAGGAAGAAGCGTATGCTGCAGAATCACCATTGTGTTTGAAACATCAAACATGTCGTGTCGATCGCCATGGATTCCTGCAATCAATGTTTCTTGGTTTTGTCTTGTTTGTTTGTTTGTGTGTAAAATTTAGGTTGTAAAATCAGGAGAAATCTCATGAGTTTTGGCTTTTTGGTTCTGAAATTGTGATTAATGCTAGAGAAAGAAAGAGATGCTTTGACTTTCAAACCTTGGAATTCTCGATTTACTTCTTCAAGAGCAAAAAAAAAAAAAAAAAAAAAAAAGAATTTTTATTCTTAATTGCGATTCCATGGATCAATGTCAAAATTAAAATTAAAACGAACAATTTTTTTCCTTTTTGAGCACATATGTTTTATAAGTATAATGACATATGATTCTTAAGAAATTATGCGTGTTTCCTAAAATTGTCCCGCGTTAGTTTTGGTTGTTCGTTTGTAGTTTTCACTCCAAATTCACTGTTCATTGGTATCTTAATAAAATGTTTAACAAATTTGTGAAGATTTTGTCGGTCTTTCATCGGTACTATAGTCGGTTTACCGTGAGTTCTCTATTGACACTCTCGAATTTATGGCATTATCATGGGTATCCCACAATATTTTATTTAAGATTTGATTTCGACAAAAATATTTGTTTTTCTTCAAAATAGTGCAATATAATATATACTATATTCTCAAGTTTTTTATTGACTGGTCTCATGTATTTCCACTAATGTTTAGTAATTACATCTGTACAACTTATATTAATAATGTTCTTATATTTTAAAAAAAAATCTTGTTAAATACTTTCATATATTGCAAACACGAGTAAATGACTTAATGGTAAGATAGATCTGTCGAGAAAAAAAAATTAAATAAAAATACAAGTTTAATGACTTTAAGTAACTAATCAACGCAATGCAATGGAACGTTTACGTACATGCAGCACTATTTTAAAAACATGTGGGTACTTCTACCGTAATTAGATTGGTAAATTGGTTCGTATAAGAATTTTATTCTGCTCAATTCTTACTTGATTCAAATTTGAACGAATAATAAGTAATCAATCCCAAAAATAGGTCAGAATTAAAAATAATGAGTTTATTAAAAGGAATTATTATATCCTAAGTCTTTCTAAACTAAAGTAATTGTAGAGGGCGATTTTTACCACCGTACAGTCACAAAGATAATCGAGATAACACAATAAAATATGAATAATACGAATATCCTTGATTTATTATGATTCCGAGAGGACCCGGTTTCTTCCGTTTAATAGCTCGGATAATCGAAGATTACACACTCTAACATTGGGGAGATCGAGAACACTATGAATAAGCAAACTCGAAGACTCAAGGATTATTCTCTCAAACTCACGATATGATGGATCCTGAATAAATTATACTGAGTCTACATTCGTATTTATAGGTTTGAAGATCTTCTGGATTGTTCTTTGTATCTTGCTAGGGTTTCCTTCTGTTTCGCTATGATTGTTGTTGACCTCCCTTGTTTGCGTTGGATATCCCACGAAATCCTCAACTGAATGAGCCAATCTTTCCTCCTTTCTCGCGATCTCGAATGACTCCTTCTTTTAATTCGATTTGGCTTTCCCGAAGAGCCTTCTCTCGATGAACTTCTCTTATCGCGATGAGGTCCTGGGCCGGCTCTGTCAGATGATGACTCCTCGTGGGCTTTGCTTGTTGGGCCTTACTTCTCTTATTCTCTGGTGGGCCTGGATTCTTTAAACGATCTCCCTCTCGCTTTATGTCGTTTATTTCATAAACGACAAAGGGTAGTGTTAAGGAGGGATTTGACAAAATCTGACCTTAACAGTAATTAACTTAAATATTTTTATATTTTCGTTTTCATGGTGGTCTCCAAGTCCAACTACTATAATAGAGCCTATAGGATCATATAAATGTGATTTCAGACTAGATATAGTATATAAAATTTAACAACACGACATTGTAGAAGTGGAATGGCAAAATATTCTTCTAAATGTACTTAAATAATGATTTATTTTTTCAAAATAGATCTTAAATTTTATAATAAAATAAAGCTTGTGTCATGGTCATCGTATTATTTTAATTCAGAGTGTTTTATGTCCTTGAACAGCATAGAAGAGCCAATAGCTAATATTGAAAAGGCCTAATCTAACTGATGACCTTACCAAGTTCTTTAATGGGCTTATAAAATAATTTCAATGGGCTTCGATGTCCGAAACCCAAAACGCAGCGGTCAGATTGTCGTCAGCTCCTATCTTGGGCAGACGCATTGTCGTTTATAACACATGATAGAAAGTCCCAAAGTGAGATGAATAAGGTAAAATAATTAGGGATAATAGCGGCTAAAGTAGCCAAACTTTCATGATTTGTGTCGATAAAGGTCCAAACTGGATTTATAGCGGCTAAAGTAGTCAAACTCGGTCAATCTGGGGCAAGCACTTATTCCGTCCAGTCAAACTTAACATCCGTTAGTCTATCGCCACGTCACTTACATGTGGCAAACTTTGGGTATTTATGCCGTGATAAAACCAAAGTTTGGGTATTTATGCCGCGATAAACTATTTTTAAAAAAAATTGATTGCTCAAATCATCTAAATAAAGGTTAAAATATTATGCCTTTAGTAGAACTCGAGATCATCATTTCCCCCACATATAAGAGTACCATAACCACTAAACACATTCACCTCATGTTATATCTTGACAAAAATAAGAATATAAATAGAAACTTATTAATAAGTGACATAGTAATAGAAACATATGTTTTTTCGCACCGGTTTCGGATTGACTTATTAGGAAAGGGGTTGGGTTGACCTTTTCAGACCAAGATTGAGTTGACTTTTTTGGAACGGGGTCAGGTTGACTTTTCCAGACCCATGGGTTGACTTTTACAGAATTTGGTCGGGTTGAATATTTTGTACCCGACCCTGTTTCAAAAAGTTAACTCAACCCGGTTCTGAAAAAGGCAACCCGAACTCGTACCGACAAAGTCAACATGAATCCGGTACAAAAAATTCAACTTGACCACTGTCCAAAAAATTCAACTCAACCCCGTTCTAAAAAAATCAACTCGACCCCGGTCCGAAATTTTCAAATCACCCCGTTCCAAATTAGTCAACCCGAACTCGGTGCGAAAAATACATATGTTTCTATTACTAGGATCACTTATCAAGAAGTTTCTATGTATATTCTTTTTTTTTTGTCAAGATATAACGTGAAGTGGATGTGGTTTGATGATTATAATGTCTTTTTATGAGGGGGAAAGTGATGAGTTCGAGTCCTCCCAAAACTATAATATTTTAACTTTTATTTAGATGACGTGGACAAGCGAAAAACATATATAAAATGGTTTATCGCGGCATAAATACCCAAACTTTGGTTTTATCACGGCATAAATACCCAAAGTTTGATATAACGTGTAAGTGACGTGGCGATAGACTAACGGATGTTAAGTTTGACTGGACGAAATTAGTGCTTGCCACAGATTGACCGAGTTTGGCTACTTTAGCCGCTATAAATCCAGTTTGGACCTTTATCGACACAAATCATAAGAGTTTGGCTACTTTAGCCGCTATTATCCCAAATAATTATAATGTACATGGTTTTTTCGAAAGAATTATTTTTTTTTTCAAAATATATTTTGACCTTTAAATTTGTTTTAATTTAAAAAAAAAAACTTCACATTTTATCTAATTTTTTCGCATCAACTTTTATATTATCAAGATCCTTCTAGAGGTTTATCTTCCAGTATTTTCTTTTGAATTTTTTAATTAAAATTTTTAATTACCGATTAAATTATTGTACAAATCGATTGAATTTCCCATTAGTTGTATTATTAAAATCTTACAAAAATACTATCTATATAATTATTGTATCTCCGATTTACTCTTCAATTCGATTTGCTATATACAGACCTTTGAATATTAAATTTTATTTTTGTCTCGATTTAAAC
Organism: Parietaria judaica; assembly: GCA_954871525.1. Taxonomy (NCBI): domain Eukaryota; kingdom Viridiplantae; phylum Streptophyta; class Magnoliopsida; order Rosales; family Urticaceae; genus Parietaria; species Parietaria judaica. The sequence goes on along the minus strand of OX940865.1, from coordinate 18,682,528 downwards.
ATTTAAAATTACAATTATACCAATAAACTTAATGAAGTATTAGCGGTAAAAGTGACCAAAGATATTTATTTGTACAATTATGTGGTCAAAATGAATTAATCTCAGCATAAGTAACTAAATTACCAAACATTGGTGGCACAATATCCATTAAGTTTTTCTAAGATCCGCTTTGCCATGTGGTAGTCAATGGATTTTTTTTTAAAAAATATATATAAATAAATATTAAGGTGGTGTGCCACGTGGTAATCCATGGAATGCAACGCGACACGCTGACTAACGAATGTTAAAAAAAATTGTACACGCCACTGTTTGATAAAGTTTAATCATTTATGTCTATATTAATTCGCCATATATTTGTACAATTACTTCGACCACTTTTACCGGTAATACACCAAAATTAAATACCAATTACCAGGCAAGTTGTACGAAGAGAATTGACAAAAGACCGTAAAGCCCTCTCCACATATGATGAGATCAGAAGAGTGTGTGTCAGTATTATCACCTGATCAGAGGACGCAGCTCATACTGGGCCCACACTTACAGACACTCACACGTGGACCGCAGGTACTGTAGTATAACCCTTCTGCTGCTTCTTCTTCTTCTTGAGTCTTCTTGACTAGAGCTGCACACATTGAACGCCGCGGCTCGTCGCGACTCGGTCGTCAAAACCAAGGTTCAACTTATCGAGATAACCGATAAATCGCTTGCCGTTATCGACGGATTAATCGACGGATTATCGGATTATCGACGGAAAACTAATAATACTGTAGCTTATCGATTACCGATACTTATCGAGGATTATCGACGGATTATCGATACTTTTCGATACTTATCGACGGATAACTTACAAAATATTTTTATAATCTCAAACAAACATATGAAGATAAAGCCATACACACATAAGTCTATGATACCAATAAAACATAGTCTCACAAATGTATCAAACACGTAGTCCAACAACTCATACACATAATATATAGGTAATAGGTAGAATGGTAGATAATACTTAAACTCAAACCGACTTCTCGAACCTCAGAAGACTCTGTCCATTGTTGGGCCGTTGCCTCCTTACGTGTTCTCTTCATTACCCTTGCCACTTCTTTTTCAACGTCCACAGGGGCGGCCTCGTCATCACTGGAAGAATCGCCCACGCTGTGCAAAATATTCTCCCGTATGTTAACCTCAATATCATGTTTCTTCTGCTTCTTCTTTTGGGTACTCAGCAAAGACTCCCTGATGAGGTTACGCACGTCGTTGGGGACCTCTGTGCACGGCGCGACATTTTTGTTCTTGTCGACGCCGGCCAAATGTTTTTTCATTCTCGTTATTCCGCCTCCCCTAATCTCTTTCCCACAATAGTTGCACTTGAAACCCGAATTGTTGCTCGAATCCCCATAGGGAGTGCAATGCTGCCTCGCAAGTTCGTCCTTACTCATTTTCAACCTAAACAGAAATATTACGCAAATAGTTAAAAAAATATATTGAATGCAAACTTTATGTACTTTTGCCGTCAAAAACAATTTTACCTAAAAATATAAATTAAATCCCACCAAAACAATAAATTATCGTAGAAATAAACATTTAATGAAAGCTAACAGCAAGAAAAGTCAGTAGATTACCGGATAAATCACGAGAATACAAACTTTGATAACTTTTGCCGCAATTCCGAAAAACAGTCAAATCTGAAAATAAATCACACCAAAAACTCAGATTAATATTTCCAAAAATATACAATGAATGAAAACACCCCAAAAAATGAGTACATAACCTCACAAATCACGAAACCAAAACTTCGAGTAGTTTTGCCGCAATTAAGATGAAGTTCGAATTTTCGTCAACTCTGAAAATAAATTATACCAAAAATTCAGATTAATATTTCAAAAAATATTTCATGAATGAAAAAACTCAAAAAAATGAGTACATTACCTCACAAATCACAAAATAGAAACTTCAATAACTTTTACCGAAATTATCAAGAAATCCGAATTCTCGTCAAATCTGAAAAAAAATTACACCAAAAAATCATATTATTATTTTAAAAAATATTTAATGAACGAAAATACTCAAAAAAATGAGTAGAATACTTAACGAACAACAAAAAGATCAACTTCAAAACTTTTGCCGCAATTTTGAAAAAACCCAAATAAGCATTCAAATCTGCCTCAAAAATTCACCGAAAAATCCCTAAAAATTCACAGTCTCTGTATACTTTATCCTCAAACCATAAATCAACAAAAAAAAACGTATAAATTATATTTTTAGCAAAGTTCTAATTTCAAAACTTTATATACTTTTACCTAACAATGATAATAATCCGAATTTCACTTAACTCTAACAAGATAATCACAAATCAAGGCATGGAAACAACTTTTAATCAAGATATATTCATGATAATGCAAAAAAATATCTCAAAATTACAAAAGTACCAATCTTTACTCATTTCTAAACACAACTCTTCATAACAATGAACTCTTACTTTTGGAACTCATTCAAATCTTCTAAAAATCGTGAAAATGAACAAATATCAAAGAAAAAACGCATGATTCATATACATCAACCTAAATAAGTCCTAGATCTACCAAAAAGTTTGAAATAAACTGAAAAAATTCGGTGAAAATGGGTGAATAAAAACTTTACATACTTTTGCCCATTATAATGATAATCGTGGAAAAGAAGTAATAAGATGGATTATCCATGTGCTTACCAGTCCGATTATCGCGAGAATCACCAAAGTTTGGCTTGGAGGCGGAGAAAAGAGGGAGAAATTAGGGTTTGGAATGGATTTTCGTCGAAAAATGACTATTTATACCCCCAATATTAATTTTTTTTTTCACGGATAAGTGCCTATTTTTTACACTGAGAAAAGCGATAATCGCTTGGAAAAGATTTATCTCTTTTCCCGATAATCGTCGATAAATGTTCAAGACGACAACTAATGGTGTGGATTTTTTATCGGTGAGTATGGGCAAGCTCGATTATCGACGATTATCGACGATAATCGAGGATAAGTCGAACCCTGGTCAAAACCGCGAGAAAACACGTCGCGACGCGTCGCGGCATGTGCGGTCGCGGCGAGTCGCGAAAGAGAGAGAGAGTTCTGTGAGACGGAGAGAGAGAGAGCGGGAGAGAGAGAGGGGGGGGGGGAGTCGCGACGAGTCGCGAGAGTCGCGACGCGCCGGAAACCACCGCGACGAGTCGCGACGAGGGTTGGCGACGGATAATGTGCAGCTCTATTCTTGACTGCGTTGGAGCTATATTCCCCTGCTTCGCACCTTCACCGTACTGCCCCACCATTGGGTGACACGTCATCTCAGTCTCGCGGTACTTTCATGCGCAAAGGGTATGGTCTGACTCTCACTCGCTTTTCTGCGCGTGACACGTATATATGCCGCGTGTGGCCAAAACTTGCCACGTTGACGTGGCCCTTCAACTTTATCTACAAATATTATATAGTTTTTTATTTTACGTAAATGTCTTTGAATATTTTTTTAACGGAGGCAGTATTATCGATCAAAATTACAATGTACGCTTCGAATTACTTGATTTATTCACTATGAGAACATGTAGTACTATTAATCAAATTTATATATATATATATATATAAATAAGACATTTATTTGAATCTTATAGGTTTTGAACATGTTATCTTTATCATTAGACCAAGCAAATTTGGTTAAGTGCTCTTGATTTTTATCAGGCAGTAAAATCGTTTCTATCATTTTTTATTTATTAAAGGGTTATTACTGTTCAAAGTAAGTAAGTTGTTTAAAAATGAATCGATATAGAGTTTATTTTTAAAAAAAAATTATGACAAAAGTATTGAAGTTCATATTTTTTTAGCGCATCAATACACGTCGTCCATTTTTTTTTTTTTACTATCTCCGTTAGTGATGAAATTAACAACGGATAAAAAATAAATAAACTCAAATGATCAAACTCACTCAGATCAAAATAAACCTGGATGTAAACAAAAAAAATTGGGCTAGAATATCAGCAAGGTAAATTCTCATTTCTCTTCTAATTTTCTCTCTCGAATCCTCAGTCCATCTCTTGAACAACTTTATGATTTGCATTGTTGACGTCGTTATTAACGAATTAGAAAAACAAAAAAACGGATGAGGTCTACCGGTCCGCCAAAAAAATATATATATTTATATATATATATTTATATATATATTTGTACTATTTTAAAATAACTGAATTTTTTATTTTCTACTAAAAATAACAATATTATAAAAAAAGAGTATAAAATATATTTATATTATAATATATGTTAATGCCGAAAAATGGATCAACACTTAAAGCGGCCCAAGTCTTGATTTTGGGCCGGGCCCAATGACCTCTTGACGGTCAAAGGGGGTCTTGAAGCTTGTTTCGTATTTCTTGATAAGCCGGAAATATCTTCCAGAACTCCGTCTCCGTATATCTTGCTGAAATAATGAAATAAACGTGAACTTTTAAGGGGATACGGAGGGGGTGCCTCCGTATCCACCTCCGACGCTCAACATTAGTCGAGTATTTAAGTCGGGATATTTAAGAGAATGGAAAACGGAGGTTTTATCGCTTTAGAGCGTTTTTTTGTGAGTTGATCTGAGTTGTTGAAGTTACCGTTTTGATTGAAATGAGCTTCTATTTATAGAAGGGTGCAGGGACCTCTTAGTAATTAATAATTACTTTGATGGGCCCCTGAGCAATTATGATATTGCTTGCGCGGTGCTTTTAATTAATTTAAAGCTCTTTTGTGGTAAAAGTAACAAAACTTTTACTGTCTTTATTCGGGCAGAGTCCCGTTGACTTTTTAGGTTGACTTTTTGAGCCGAGTTCCTTTGACTTTTTGCGTCGAGTCCCGCTGACTTTTTTGCGGTGGGCCCATGTCGTCTATGTGGATTTTTTTATTCTTTTAAGCCTTTTGGGCATGTTTTTTGGGCTGGGCCTTAATTTTTATCGGTTCCGAAAATACCCGTAACAATATATATAATAATATATACGAGTATGTATTTCACAATCTATACTGTATACATTAATCGTTCTTCTCGTTCGCCGATATTGAACCAAGAACTTATAAATAAATATTGTTGTGAAATGGTCGTTAAATAAATATTCTAAAACATTTAATTTACGAGCAATGCATATTTGAATGTATTCATTCTTCTAATTGTAATAAGATATTTTTATATATATCTTCAAAATTTATAATTATTTCAGAATAATATTATAATTTGTATAAATATATTTTTTATATTTTTTCATGCCTAGGAAGTGATATGATGCTATCAAAGTATAAAGTTATCGTTTTCAAAAAGTTATTTTTCTTCATTAAGTACCACAACATAAAAAGTTAAAGCGACATATTATGTAATAATTCTATGCTTCTATATTAGTACAAATTAAAATAAATAATTAAAAAAATGGACCGACCTACTATGAGTTTGACGTATGTGTTCTTTTTTGTAGTATTATGATTATTATAGTAATCGCTTTTTCCATTAAACATTGGGATTTTTGATAACTTGTGCATATAGTAGTTTGTGTGTGTTTTATGAAGGGCACGTTTGAGAAAGTGGAGATTCTGAGCCGAGTGGTGAGCAAAATCACAAACTTCGTGCCATACAAGATTTTTGTCTGTCGTGACTCATGTGTGGAGTGTTTTATATTTTAATGAGCTAAGGGCTACAAAAATGTTGGAAAAATTTAAATACATAAATTTATATAATACAAGTAACTAATTGTATGCAAGTTCATGCCTCTATGAATTAATAAACAAATCAAAGAGGCGGGTAACATGTACTGTCGTTTGAGAGTCAATGACCACAATATGGGGACAAATTATTATTTTTTATACAAGATAATATTATTTGCATTCACCGATTAAAAATTATACGTATCTTATCTGTACAAGACTATTTAGAATCGTCTTGTGAGTAAAGTTATTAGGGAGAATTATATAGCTAAAATATAATGCCCTTCGTGATTCAATTGTAACTTCTTTAAAATAAAAATTATATCTATGATCATTTTGCGTTAGTAATGACAAATTTGATTTTATAAGCGAATGGCTATTCCGAGTTCCGACCAGGCATGTTAAATTATTTTAAATATTTAATCCACCCATACCTAATCATATTCAGATTTGAAGCATATTTTAATATTTACTTAGTGGGACAAAGCATTTTATAATTTTGTATGGACCTGAAATTCATATAGCTAGGTAGCTTAATAATTTTTTATTTTATTTTTTGTTCATAAGCCTGCTAAAGTTTTATCGTAGGAATATTTTTCATTGTTGCATAAATATTTGTGCATATAACTTATAAGAAACCTATTACATCACAAACTTTTATGAAGTCTTTGTATACTACTTTTTGTTAATTTAATTTCACGCCACATATTCATTTCTCGAATTAAACATCAAAATTACGTTAAGTCAAGTATATGGATATATATATATATATATATATATATATAAAGTATAGAAATGAAACTCCCTTTCATATGATTGAATACGACTTTAGTCTTTCATTAAACATAAATCATCATTGTCAAAGTATGTTATTTCTTGTGTTACGTTTGGGTGTTATTTAAGAAATATACGTGTAAATTTTTTATTTGGACAAATTGTAATCCCCAAATTAATCTCCTTCTATCACTCAAAAGTAACTAAAACGCCCATGTATTGATGCATCAATTGGTGTATAAATATGCCAAGAGTCGATTTCAAAACGCCAAGTCTCTCATTGTTTCCTTATTAGCGAGTCGTTTTCCTTGCTATACTCATCAATTGATATATTATGAGCTTATAATGTTCTAGAAATTTAGAATTCATGTTGGTCTTTGATTGTTAATTTACTCACGAATAATTATCATCGTTTTTATCAATCAATAATTCGTGCATAAATCTATATGAGAATGATAATAACCAGTAACAAAAATTTAGACCTTATGACACCGTTTTTGACTAAGTATTATCGAGTCTTTCGATTTGATATGTTGTAAGCTCATTTCAAACACTCGAGATAAAAATTAGGACTAATCCATATTGGACTTTTACTTGCGTCAAAATCTCAAAAACGTCAAAGTCTCTCGTGTGTGGGTTGGAAGTTGGAACTCGTCACAAATACATGGTTATTAATTACAAAAATAGTGTTATATAAGAAATTAATAATATATTATTAACACATCATCATTGCTAATTTACTATATGATTCAATACTTAGGGCTACTATCAAAATATAATGATGACAATGCTAGGCCAAGTCATCATCCACGCATTATAATTAATAAATAGTAATCATCTGATCTCTTAAATATTTGATTAATAATTTGACTCTCTTTGCTCTCCCTACCAACGCCTTGCCCTCACGTTTCCTTGTCCCCAAGAGCCCCTTTTCTCCTTGTATATAATATATATCCTAAGCTTTTATATATTGTTATTATTATATGCTTAGACTAAGCATGCTCTTCTTGTAACAGAAATGTTAAATACATGATATTAAGTAATGCCCCCTAAATATTACAAGTTTGTGTAATTTGACTCCTGAATTTTAATTTTTCAACTTCGATGCTCTTCTTACTTTAAAAAGTATCTCATCGCACTTTATGCAGTAACATGATGAAGAAAATATTAACTTGTGTGTAAATTAATAGCCAAACATGATCGATATTTCAGTTACGAAGTTATTACATAAATAACCAATGAGCTTGGTTATTCAAAATCATGTAAAAACGTAGTCCAACAAGATTAAAAACAAATTAACATATGCGAAGTATTGTTCCAAAAAATAAAAGCTCGGGAAACAAAATGCACCAAAAACGGTTAATAGAAGCACATAATTCACCAAAGAGTCTTACACTATTCATAACTAATGACCGAATAAAAACGACATAGTAAATTACGAGAGTATAGTAATGCAAAAATCTATCATAACGAAACGATCAAGCACGCTCAAACAAGCTAACAATTTCTCGTGTTTTTTTTTATAGAATTTTTGTCATGATAACAGTAATTTTAAAAATTTGCGGTATTTTTGCCACAAATAGCTTATTATGGTGCATTTTTCGCAAACTAATCTATTTTTGCCATAGATATCTAATTTAATTAAACTTTTGCAGTACTTTTGCCGCAAACTGTGGTATTTTTGTCATGTATGATGAGAGAGTGACATGGCGTCCACCGTGGCGAGCCCACATGTCATTTAACCCCATCAGATTGCATTTGTAAAAAAAACCTAACGTCGGTGATTTTCGCCGCAAAGAATTAACGTTAGTGATTTATTTGCAATAGTTTGATGACTTCAATGATTTTCGCCGCAAATTTCCCAAGTTATTTAATTATAAACATAACCTTTATTTATTTGATATTATTGTTTAAAAAATGATAAACAATTTTGGTGGACCAGAATAATTAAAATATAAATACCCTCTCGTGGTCTCTCTCTTGATTTCAAAAGCCCTCCAAAACTGCGTAACTGAAACACGCCATTTTCGGTTTCTCATTCAACCGATTCTTCAGCCGAAATCCCATCGCCACCCACCAATCCGCCTCTCAAAACCCTCTCAATCTCATCATCATCATCATCACCAAGACCCACCCATCACGCCCTCCTCCGTGCTCGGCCGTGCTTTACTGTGCGCGCGGCCGCACCGGATCCTGCCTCCGCCGCCATTTCCGTCTTCTTCCATGGAAGCCGAGCTCCGCGCCGCGTCTGGAACGTGACGAACAAGAAGAAGGAGAAGAAGAAGACCCATGAGGGTTTTGGAATTCTGTTGGCTCTGTCAATAGTATTTGGCGAGTTCGCTTCGTTGCGAAGAAGAAGAAGAAAAAGAGAATCCACGAGACTGTGGAGATACAGCGAAATTACTTCCGAGATTCCATCGATGTCGAAGCAGCAGATCATCCTGCGGCACCCGAGCTCCAACCGCCGGCAGCCGCTGCTGCGGCACCAGGCGTCGTCGGCCTCCTCCTCCGGCGGGACGCGGCGGTTCGCGGAGGTCGCCGGCGGGACCGCGGCGGACTGCGCCGCGGTGTGCTGCTGCTGCCCGTGCGGACTCGTGAACCTCGTCGTGCTCGCGGTGTACAAGCTCCCCGCGGCGCTGTGCCGGACGGCGCTGCGAAGGAGGCGGAGGCGGCGCGCGCCGCCCCCGCTGCCGGAGGAGCGGCAGGTGTTCCCCGTGACGGGGCTGGACCCGAGCGGCGCGAGGCAGCGGGACAAGGACGTGGAGGATCTGGAGAAGGAGATGTGGGAGAGGTTCTACGGGACCGGGTTCTGGAGGAGCCCGTCTCAGAGAGAGACGTTCTCGCTGCCATTGCCGTTGCCTGGTTCGGCCATTTCCGCCTCTGCGACGTGTTCTTGATTGGTTGGTTCGTTGTGTTGAATGAATGAATGAATCTCTTTGATTTGTTTTCCTGTACAAAAAATTTTGGAGGGTTGAAATGCAAATCGTGACTTGAATCAATTTTATGCTCAATCTTTGGAAATTATTTTGGTTCTTTCTCTTCATCTGTTGATGATGATGATGATGTATTTTGGGAGTAATGGATGCTGTAAATACAGAGAATTTTGATTATGAGATATATAATTGTAATTTGTTGATGATTAATCTTTGTTATGTTGATTGATTACAATTGAATAAAGTTTCTTTGTAATTGTTGGAATTATATTCACGAGTACGTTTAAACCGACCGGAAGTAACCGGTTATCGGAGAGAATGAAATCACTCTGTTAGTAGATAACTCGTACAAATTTATTTTGGTGTTAATGGTATTTTATTAAGTTGAACTTCTCCGGATAATAAAAATCACACGCAATTAGAATGTTGGTTATGTTTATTTTTAGTTATGTTTTTAAAACAACAACAAAAAAAGGTACGAAAATTAATTTTTTTTGTACCATAAACGATTTTGAGTTCGAAATTCAGATTCTCATATTTACAAGATTAATCACGGGAATGACGTTGTTCCCTTGCTACCGCCGACGTTACAGACATAAGCTTGGATTCCGGACGGTAGACATGGATACAACGACATATAGCACCATTTGTTTCGAAGACAAAATGTATCATTTTCAATTGGTGACTGTTTTTCAACTCTTATTTTTCTACTAAACTATTGTTCTCATTTATGAGGAAGACATGAGTCAAATTCTCCACATATTCTCCTTTTCTTTTTGTCTCTTTCGATAGTTCTAACATGTCATTTCTTCTTAAAGCAGTCACTTTTTTCTTCTTTCTTCTGCTTATGATATGAGATTGGAATTAACAGTTGTTAAATTAAATCTCTTTCAATGGAATTAAGGAGTGATTTATGTTTATCTATTGTTATTAGGAGTTCGCGGTGTATGAATTGATTTTCTTTTCAATCATAACTCTCTTCTTTTCTTGTCAATATTATCCATAATAAAAATAAAAATAAAAACGTTTTGCGTAGAATGGTGAAGGCGGCTTCGAAATGCCAGTGAAATTGGAATTAAGATGATTTGGAGACTTTAATTCAATTTAAAGTCTGGCTTGTTTGAGAGAGTTCCGAGTTTTGGGGTTTTTTCAACGCGTAATGAATATATTTGGGTCAATTTGATTTTTTCTTTCTAGCTTTGACTCAATATATTCATCAATTTCAGCTCAAACTTCAAACCCAACTTGCTTCTTTTACTCCCTATTTTGTGCTTATCTACTAAACATTAAACGGTTAGCTTTGAACGAATAATCATATGAACAATTACAATGAATATATACTGTAACAATAAAGGCTAATCATGATTTATTATGAGTATTTAAATATCATAAGTTATGCAGCATAATGTGTTACTTCCCACTAATATTGGGAAGCAATGAATTGACATAATATTTAGCAACTTATTATGTTTAAATCATTTCCGTTACGAGTCATCTCTTGAAAGTTGTGATGGACTGAAGTCCTTGCGAATGGTTAAGGTGACGTGTAATATACAAATATTTAAATATATTTTGTAATGTATGAAGAAAGAAGTTGATTTCAAAAAAGAAAGAAGTAGTATAATGAAGAATAATGGAAATGCAAATTTATATCTTCTTCTATCATATTAATTTGAACCAATAAAAGTTTATAATAATAACAAGACATATTTGAACTGAACTAACTGGTTAGTAGCTTTCCAAACTATTAAAAAGATGTGATTTTGGTTCCTAAAAAAATATTTTTTGTCAAACAAAAGTAAATAAAAACAAGGCATATGGGGCATTTGGGCCCTAATTTTGGTGTGTTAAACACTTATTTGCATTGGATTTTGGCTTTTGAGTTATTTGGCCATCATGTTGAATTTTTGGAGACATTAATCTTATCTTATCTTTTTCTCTTCTAATAATTTATAAATGTCTCCTCATTATTTGGATTCATTATCTTGGTTTATAAGTGTCTTTTCGAAGTTTCTGGATTAAATTATGGTACATTCCAGATCTCTCTAGACCCATTTATATCCGATATTTTGTGCTTTGCTATGATAGCTGATAGCTAAATAAATAGAAAAGGGAATTAATGTACTTAATTAGTGATGAAAAATAATAGTAAAATCGTATTAACTTTTATTAATATTTGTGTCGCAAATATTTCAAACAAAAATAATCGACTTTTTTATTATAAATAATGTAATGATAACAATATAAAATTCTATTTAATCTTGTAAATTCAGAATGAGACTCTTATAATTATAAAAAATAAAAATAAAAATTATGGAATCCGACAAATCTGAAATATTTACGAAAAATTTGTTAAACGACTTTAGGTCACCAGTCGATATGGATGCATTCAAATCAAGAATATAGTAGTCCGAATTCCCGAGCCGATGGATTGGGCTACCATTCTCGTATGGGGCCGAGAAACGTTTTTGATTTGATTTTGAGTTGATACAAATTGGAATTATAGAGAAAAAAAGACAAAGGAACCCTAGAGAGGGTGTTTGAACCGTTTTGTTGGAAACCCTAGACTATAGTGTAAGAAAATCAAAGAAGGGGTCAAAAGAAATCTAAAGCAACATTCACGGGTATGAAAATAATGCAAAGCTAGATTCACTTTTTATCTTTTGTCTAAACTCTACCTAGCTAGATTCACTCTTGTCTTGGCTTGTTAAGGTTAAAGTAAATAAAAATAACTCCTGTGTTATGTTGGCTAAACAAATTGCAAATATGGTAATTGTACTTTCGTGAATGAAGAAGCTATAGAAATGAGATGATATATGAGATGAGAAATCTCAGGTGATTTGCTGTCCCTTTCTATTCTTTGATCCCACCACTTTATTTATATATTTATTTATTTATTAGCGTGAATTACTATTCAAATTTTGATATATTTTTTTTACCGGTATGGTTATTGGCCCTGGATAAATCGACCGGTAGTATGTTTTCGAATGAAAAAAAAGGCAACTAATGTATCAAAGTCTTGATTTTGAAAAACCACGAGTTCATTTTTACAATCCGGATCGAGAAATATTAATTCCTCGAGGATTTTGTAAAATATTTTTAACTTTAAATATTAGATTAAGGCAGAAAAAAAACTATTTTGCTTTTACGAACCTATAATGTTTTTATGTTAATATAAAAAATAATAAGGTGATTATCAAGATAAAAGTTTAGAATACAAAATACTATAAAATTAAATTAAATTGTTGAGTATATGCTTTTACCATTTACTATATGAATGCATGCTATTTATATAAAAAGTAAAGTTGTTGAAGATGTTGCTAAAGTAATTAAAATAACACATTAATACTAACAATAAAAATGGCAGTTGAATATAATATTTATGGGACTAATTGTATTGCTTTTACTATGTAAAATTGAGAGTTTTCTTACTTGTCGTACTAGAATAAAGGCAGATTCCATTTATCCATTTTCCAATATTGCAATACCAATTACCGGCAATAATATGTTCATATTTTAAGAAACATATCTGTTTTCATCATTATAAATATTGTACTACATGTGGTGTAAGAGTCCAAAAGTCAGAAAATATGGTAATTTTATTTTAAATTATGGTGAAAATATAGTTATTCGTTCACCATGCAGTGATGGTGAAAAAACACTCTTTTGCATGTCGGTAAATCAGAAAAAAAAAAAAAAAACTCGTAGTAACTTATTATTATAAAGGAATATGCCAATATCTAAGAGTATATATGTATAACTTATTATTATATAGTATATATATGTTTGAAGTAATACAGGTGTCATCCTTTAAAAAACATAGACAAATTTGGGTCACTCTGAAACTTTTGCAAAGATTTGATGTATTGTTGCACATGAACAAGTGGGTGAAGTTCTAATAATGTCACATAGTATTCTTTATTGCATCTAGTAATAGTATTCACTAGACTATATATTATTGATAAATGAAAGATATATTATTGTACAATATAATGATACATATTCAATATATATTGTTTATAATTCAATCCCAAAATAACAACAAAAATCGGCAGAACAAATTCATCATGAAAATCTATTTTGAGAATAAAAAAACTTCTACTCCCATCAAAGAAACACAAGTTTGAAATAAACAATGACTATGAAATCTCAAAACCATAACAATAAACAGCTTTAGTCTTAATATTTCATCTCGGGGTGAACAAAATAAACTGTAATCCGAATTTTTAATCGAAAATCGATCAAACCGATTAAATCGCAACCGTTATTAAAGCGGTTAAAACCGAATATACCGAGAGAGAAAAAAATGAATTCCGAATTAGGTTAAAACGGGGTTTTCGGTTTTAATGTGAAAACCGCAACCGCTTACCCAGCTTTACCGCTTTAACTAAAACTAATATTCTATTTACCATACCTATTACACATCAAAAAAAAAAAAAACCTTATATAATCTCTTGAGATAATATTGTGTAATATTAGTATTTAGTAATCCGTTTATGTGTAATAATGTATAATAATAACATTTAGTAGTATGTTTATGTGTAATATTAGTAGTTAGTTTATGGAGATGTGGATATTAATTTAAAAGCGATAAATGTGGACAAAAAATCGATAATACCGCAACCGAACACCGAATACCGATTATACAGTAAATGCGGTATTCATCTTTAAAAATAGGGTATTCGGTTATCATTTCTAAAATACCGAAATGCAGTATCGATCTATTATTTGTCAAAAACTGCACCGAATACCCGCTTGTTCACCCTTAATTTCATCATATAATATTTGAAAATATTGAATAAAATAATGGTACTTATATATATTTCCTCATGTGATTGATTATATATTTTCGTGTGAAAAAAGGCAAAACTACTCCATGAAATGGTGGAATAGAGTAAAGCTGTACAAAATACAAATAAAGAAATGAAGGATTCATGTCACAAAAACTAATGTATTTAATTTATTGTCATTTCATTTCGTATGGTAAATATGTGACCCCTCATGTCCGAAATAAATGCCCATTCATTTCCTTGTTGTACATTTGTCTTCAACACGTGATAAAGTATTGGTTATAAGTAGCACTCATCTACTTCCTTTGCTTTTGAATTTTTATTATATATTTTTTTAATAGAATAGCGCTATCGGCTAAGGTTATAATACTCTCTAGCATCACTAAATAAATTCAGTGTAAGAATAGGTGACACTATTGACCAAGTTTACATATATGTAAATGGGGCACTCTTTTGAGTCCCATGGAGTTTCGAACATGTGATCTCTTAATTTTTATATATTAATATGATTGCATAATAGTAATGATAAAAAATAGATTGGCTGTCATTATTCACGGGCCATAACATTAAGTTATGGCTAACAATTTGGGTTTATGTTCGTGTTCGTGCGTGTTTTCATCAATTTTTAAACTAATTTGCATAGGCTCAAATCTATCTTGATTATTCTTCATGTGATATATGCTTGAACCAGTTAACCGGCCCTGGTTATAGGCGAGCAAGGCGGGTACCTAGGGCCCCGAAATTTTAAGGGTCCCAAAATTACATAGCCTAGGGCCCCGACAAAAAACGACGAGTTCAGGGCCGGCCCTGGTTCGGGTGTCACGTTCGTGTTCTCATCATTTTTTTTTACCAATTTGCATTGAGCGGGATATATTATTATTATGTTAAATGTGTTTGACATGTTTAACTCGTGTAACTGATACTAATAAACACAACATAATTCATTCAAGAGTCATTTAACTCAATATACAAATACAATCATATGTTCTAAGATTTTAGACCTAGCATCATTATATACTATAATTTGAGTGACAGAGTGAGGTCATAATTATTTGATATATAATCAATATTATTTTAAACCTTAATATGTATAAAAATGAATTTTTTTTCTTTCTAAATTGTATCTAAATAAGTTTCATTATGTTGTCATGTTTGTACTTATTATTAAATCGTGTTCATGAGAAAAATCACCCAATAATTAAAAGTGTGATTTTAAAATATAAAATGAAAAAAAAAAGAACTTAGTAATGTCATGAGTTTAGTAGCAATAACTTTTAGCGCGTGGTCTGATTTGCATACAAATCTCAACGTTTTTTTTATTTATTAAAAAAAACGTTTAGATTCGTATGCAAATCAGACCTAAAAAAACGTTGAGATTTGTATGCAAATCAGACCAAGCACTAACTCGGGAGGGAAAAATAGATTTGGGTCACAATTTCTAATAATTCTTAATTCAAACGAAAGTGATAAAAATAAGAAGTAACATGTAATCAAAATAATCGCAACCATATGATATCTCGATCGTAATTTTATTTTTCAGTGTAATGGTTTAATGACTTGAATGTCGTATCACTCAATTGTCGATTTATTTCTTCAGGTCGTTTCAAGCTCGTTTTATTTCTTCTCTTATAAATAATCGTACTTTCATAAGCTTGGCCTTGTACCATACAGAAAAACACACACACGTATATATATATATACACACACACATATACTGTAATTATATAATAGATTGTATAAATTAATAATGGATGATAAATTGGCCGGTTGTTTTTCACTCTACCAAGGAAATATTGTGGAGAAGTTGGTGTTTAAGCTCTTTTGGAGCTCAATTTTGAACTGGTACCCACTTGTCGCACGAAGTCGTGCTTGGCGGATTATAATTCCTCGTCGAGCGTACATAAAATCCGTTATTTCTTTATTCAAATCAATATTCGGATTAATGAAATATTGATGACCAAAGTATGTCCCTCACGGCCTGTTTCACCGCAGATTCGAAGAGAAGTAGAAAAAGGCGAAGAATGAAACAGCGTTGAACGCATGTGAGCTAGAAAGTAGAGTATGCGAGCTGCGTGGCCGTTTTGACACACATACATATGCGTAGGTTCGTCAAATTATGCAACTTTTGATGAAAAAAAGAGAGAGTAAGTTTTGCCTATTTTCATACATATAATATGTATGGTCTAATTATCATCATATAGTGTGAAAATTTGTTCCATTTAATGACACATACAAAAATGGTACAGTGAATCCCGTTTCCTTTTCCTTTTCTTTGTCATTTTTTTGTATATTCTCACTCGGGTTTCAATTTGCAACAACTGACGATTGGTGTATATCGTGATTTTGCACGCGGTTGTTCGCTGAATTTCATCACTCGCTGTGTAAGCCAAATTGTCTTTACAAAACTGACGAATATGTCCCAAAATTTTCTTCATTTTCATTCTGATTTTCGGTCCGGGTAGTTTGATTACATATAAAGTTCATTATATATACTCACTTCTTCATCTCGGTCGTTTATATTTATGTCAATTAGATTGAATATTTAGAGTAAGCGTTGGAAAAAAAAAAAAAAAAACAACAAGAGATTAAACTTAATTTTCTTAAAATACTTCTCATGTTTATATCCGTATAGATTGAAGAACATATCAATAAAAACTGCAATCCTTGTATAATTTACAAGTATATTAATATTCTTATTTTTAGTTCTCCGGGTCTCAAGCAATGTCGTTTTAACATCTTCGTTGTCGTTGAATCTGATGATTTAGTTCTCCGTGTCTCAAGCAATGTTGTCGTATTTAATTATATTTACCGCTTCTAATATTTTCTCCGGCACATTGTTTACTTGTCGTTTTCTCTATGGTGTTGTTAAAAAATACCTGTCGTTTACTGGTGTACTGTCATTCTATGTCGTTTCTCTCAATTACTTGTCGTTTTCACACTTATTTTATGTCGTTTCCATCGTTCTCTTGATATACGATGTCGCTTAAATGTAGAGTCTATTTTGCTTGAAATTTCTATCGTTTATAATTGCATTTGAATGTCGTTTTATATGTGCGAATGATTATATTAATACCCAACGTGACAGTCATGATTTCTGAACAATACCTACAGAGCCCATATACTGACTGTACAACACTATAATGTATATACGTAGTGAAATAATTGTAGATATATATATATATACATATTTATAAAATATATGTATATATAATACAATATAGTTAAATACTTAAATGGTTGTAATGGCCAAACACGACTGGTGTATTTAGTTTGGTGGTTTTAATAAGTCGATAAATTAATGATTTGTGAGAGGCACAAGTTCCAAGTTTTCGTTGAGTTTGGTGGACAGTACAACTACTTATCCACAATATTCATAAATTCATACCCCAAAAATCATATCAAATCAAATCAATTCCTTGGGATAATGTACCCAATTAATGATCATGTACCAACGTGCATTTAATTTAATTAAAATAAGATATCACAGAGAAACATGCATTATAATTCCATGATGCAGTTTCAATGTTACATAAATCCAATGGCTCTAAAGTAATAAATAAAAAATAAAAAAGTATGCAACCATTTTTTTAAAAAAAATTTGCTAATAGAGTGCTCAACTTCAATGAATCTCGAAATTCATCAAACCATAATTTTTAAAAAAATAATAAATAATAAATGTGGAAACATATGTAGATCCTACATTATTATATTAACTTTATTTTATTTTGATTTGAGTGAGGGAGTTCCTTCTCTCACGTTGAAAAAAAAAAGGAAAATATAATTAGAGATTCGATCATTTTTATTCCGAAATTCAAACTCTAAACTTGATCAAATCTCTATTTAGTTCTTAAAATTCACCAATTAGTAATTAGATTTGCACCTTGAAGAACACATTTCATAAAATAAAAAAAATATTGGATTATGTGCAGAAATATAGAATAAAAGTTGTGTGTGGGGTTGTGGTGGAACTTGGAAGATTTGGTTCCCTTGGCCAATGCAAGATCAACTTAGTGATGTACATTGCCATAATTAAGAGGAGATTCAAATTTAACACATTATTATCTAAAAAAAATGAACTGATTTGGTCCTCTAAATATTTGGACTCCAAAAATTTTAATTTAGAGATAATAAACTCCAACTGCTATTGCTGATTTTTGGGAAAAGGGCCACCCAAAATAAAAAACTATTATTAGTTGATGAAGTTTGCAAAAAAAAAAAGAGAAAGGAAATAGATTAGACAAGTTAGTATTTTTAGTCACCCTTATAAAAAAAAACTGCCTTTCAAAAATTGAAGAAACAACTTAAAAGGGACGGAAAAAAAATATTAATGGCAAAAGTCACCATCTTAATCCCTTTGTGCAATTTATTGATAGATAATCTCATTTTTATGTTTAAAATTAGTATATTTATGTATTTGTAGCATTGCAACTGAAAGCTCCGAGTATATGATTAACATATGGGGAATGTCTAAATCGGGTATTGAGTTTAATGGGCTTTCTGGGTCCGACCGGATCATAATAAACAGGTTATAGGCCCACTCAAGCCCAAGATTAATTAATATGATTGACTTATTGATAATGACCTAATAAGCTTGGTACATTATTTAATTGCCCAAATTATTATGTCATTCTTAGATTGTGGTTTATAAATTCCAAAGTCTATTCACAATTACATTGCAACTGAAAGCTCCGAGTATATGATTAACATATGGGGAATGTCTAAATCGGATTTTGATATCATAGTTTGAACTAGATTGTTCGTTTAAGGATATCCCGAGATTTCCGGGTCAAGAGTGAGACGAAATCCCTGAAAACCCAACATAACTTATTATAACATGACCTCATATATGGGCTTCAGTTTCTCTATCTAATTAACGAGACACTTCCGAAAGAGTACTACAAAGACGTAACTATAATCTTTTAACCCTAAATGAGAAAGTAAGAGATTGCAATAAAATGACAACTTTTGCCACTAGAATCTCAAATTTTTTAATTTTTTAATTTTTTAATTTTTTTTTTTGTGAACCAACATAAAGTATTTAAGTTCGAGTGCATGAGTTGTTGATCGAATAATAAATATTTTGGAATTATTCGTATCATAAATACCAGTAAGCAAATCTGTTTATGATTGAGAATTTGTCAATTAATGTTAAATTATGTCACATTATAAAAAATAAACAGTTTAAAGAGTGGGGACAGAATTAAATTCTTTACTAAATTGAGGCTATTTAGTGGGGACTAAATTAATAATGAATTTTGATCGAATTGAGCTAAAGAGTCCAAAAATAAACAATAAATTATGACTTGGGTTTCAGAGAAAATAATCTAAGATAAATACGCAACCCCATTGGGCCATGATTTTGATATAAATTAGTAAAATTAACTACTTTATTTTTTTTTTGTAATAAATTAGGTAGTGGAGACAAATTTAAGTATTTGAAAAGCTGCGTGTTTGTAAAAGTGAAAGTGAGGCTTTTGAGGCCTTATTATTCCCTCTCAACCCATATTATATGATATAGAATAAATACCTAATCTTATATTGATTGCAACAATTTTCTGCAATGTTTTTAGCGGCAATAGTACTCAAAGGCCTCACAAAGTTTTTATTTCTGATTCCGTTCATATCAAGACTGAGAGACACATTTGCGTCTATAGTTTAACTCGAAAAACATCAATTATTCCATAGTTCTTTTTTTTTTGAGAAACTGCAAGCGTCTCTTGCTCAATGAATGTTGGCCCGACATCGATAAAAATTAGATCTCGATTCTATTTAGGCTTTATGGTACTATTACCAGCTAAAGAAAGACTGAGAATATGCTAATACACTTGATATAACATTGAGTTCTCACACAGCAAATAGAGTTTTAAATAATCATCACATTGTTATAAAATATTTTCAATTATATAATGGAAATGACGAGTACAAACTACAAAATGGACAAGATGATGATAAGTGACAAGTTCAAAGGGTAAAAATAATACAAAAAGATTGAAAAGGGCT
The DNA here is from genome assembly GCA_954871525.1 of Parietaria judaica. Classification (NCBI taxonomy): domain Eukaryota; kingdom Viridiplantae; phylum Streptophyta; class Magnoliopsida; order Rosales; family Urticaceae; genus Parietaria; species Parietaria judaica. The sequence continues at coordinate 18,662,351 of OX940865.1, read as the reverse complement.
TATTAGTACAAAATGAGAAAGTCAAAGGGTATTAATGATATTTTTATAATTAAAAAATTAAAAGAAAAAGAAAATTAAAGAAAGGTATAGGAGGACTAATATTCTTCTTCATCTTCTTCATCATCCTCTCTCTCTCTCTCTCTCTCTCTCTCCAATTCATTGAATTCCGAGTTTCAATGAATCTCTAGCTGGGAGAGACCGGAGAGATTCGAGACAGAGACAGAGAGATTCTCCGATCTGCTTCAGTTTTTCATGGTCGCCATCTGGTCAATCTAACCATTTCCTTTTCAATGGAGGTAAAATCGCAAAACCCCTCGAATTTTCTCATCTTCCTTTGGGCTTAGGGTTTAGGAAAACATCGTATTTAACGATTTCTATAATGTGTTTATGAGAATTCATCTACTATTCTTGATTTTTCTGCCATTTTTCCCGCTAAATGTTGAAGCTTGATGCTTTTAGCTTTACGGATATCGTTATGATGATTGATCCTTTGTATATCAAAGGCATGTTGTGTTTAACCAGGCTTATCTCAATTGTTGATGAATTTTCAGGAAATGGAAGCGGGGAAGAACGCCGAGAGTCACTTGACGTCGGCTGCGGCGTTTGTCGATGGTGGGATTCAAGATCCGTGCGACGATGCCTGCAGCATTTGCTTGGAGGAGTTTTCCAATAGCGACCCTTCCGCGGTAATAGCGTGGACATTTGTCTTTGCTGCCACTTTGTGCATAATTGTTTCGATGCATATTTTCCGGTCTCTGTTGAATGAAAGCACGTTCCACGGAGTTACTTATGATTGACGTGTTCGGGTTATGGTTTCTGTTTTGCAGGTCACTACTTGCAAACATGAGTTTCACCTCCAGTGTATTCTTGAATGGTAATAAAGTGTTTCCCTATTGTTATTAGGAACGTAGAAATGCGGGTTTGACGGTTTTTTGCTTCCCTGATATTATTATTTGCTTTATTATTAGCAGTATTTTAAAAAATGAAACATGGATAAGAAGTTTTATACTTCATTCGTGTATGTAATACTATACAATGAAACAATAAACTATCCCGACCTTTCCTTTGAGAGCAAGGTCGAATGCTCTCCGATCGATGCTAAGCAAGACTAGAATAAACAAAGCATAAGATCCCTGATAGCCTGTGATAGGCTTCCATAGGAGATGACCCAAACAAGTAGAGGACCAAAATACCCTTGATGAATTAATTGACCGAAGTACTTAATAAGATAAATTGACTAGACTTGCAAGACTAAATTACCGTGTTTCCCTTCCTCCGATGATAGGTGATCGTAACAATAAACGTGGTTTGGTCGACATATCCTCGACTTCTGTTCATCTACCGCTATGATTCTTAGTTCCTAATGCCGGTTATGATTCATGATATTTAATATGAATGGTGAATATAGGTGCCAAAGAAGCTCTCAGTGCCCCATGTGTTGGCGACCCATTAGCCTGAAAGATCCTGCCAGGTTTTGCTGTTCGATTATTTTGTCCGCTTTTTAAATTTTCATTAATATATTTAATATTGAAGTCCAATCACTCATATGATGCAATTGTTGTGACAGTCAAGAATTACTTGAGGCAGTGGAGCAAGAGAGGAATTTCCGAGTCGCTCCAGCTAGAAACACCACGATATTCCGACACCCCACTCTTGGCGATTTCGAGTTGCAGCATGTTCGTACTCTAAACCGTTCTCTCTTTGTTCACTATTTTATATTTTGTTCACTATTTTATATTTATTATTTTGTTTCCCCATTTGTAGATGTTCTAGAATATAATAGTATATTTCTCATCGCTCGATTGAAATCATTGTATATTTGCAGTTACCTGCCGGAGTGAATGATGCTGATCTTGAAGAGAGAATAATCCAGCACTTGGCGGCCGCCGCTGCTATGGGAAGGGCCCACCACGTCCGGCGAAGAGAAAGTCAAAGGAGCCGGCCATCGGCTCAAGCTCGATCACACTACTTGGTGTTTTCCTCTCACCCCAATGATCAGCCCGTTTCTTCTGTGGCTACTCCGTCAAGTCCGCTCCAATCCAGTGAGGACGATCCGCCGCTGCAGATTCCACACTCTTCTGTTCTGAGCATTCAGAATCCGTCTTCAGCATCTGGATCCAATCTAATGTTGGCTAATCGTCAAGGGGCTTCTCTAATGAACCGGTAATCTATTGGTTTTTTTCATATTACACATTTTTGGTTTATTTCATTTTGAGAATTTATTTTACGAATAATGATCTTGTCTTTAGGAGCTCGCCTGACACAGCAGGACCGTCTGACTTGAATTCGATTTCGGAATCTCTGAAATCCAAATTCAACGCAATGTCATTGAAGTAAGAAAATAAAAACTTAAGCATTACAATTAATCAAATCGGCATTAATCACTATAGCTAATTACATACCTAACAGATACAAAGAATCGTTTTCGAAGAGCACAAGAGGTTGGAAAGAGAGGTTGTTTTCTCGAAACAGTTCGGCCACCGATGCCGGTTCCGAAGTTCGCAGAGAAGTGAATGCCGGAATCGCCAGTGTTTCTCGAATGATGGAGCGTTTCGAAACCGGAGAAACAGAGAGACCAAGTGCGGTCTCCGTGTCTGACATACTAGCTAATGATTCAGGAACCGAGCAGGGCAACCGAAACAACGGCGAGAGCTCCAGAGACAACGTCTTCAATGGAAGCACCGCACAAACCACCTGTCCGGCGGGTTCCGCCTCATGTTAAACTGTAAACTTATAGCAGGAGCGTCTATTCTCAGCATTTCCATTTTTTTAAGGTAAGTTATGCAGTTTCTTATCATTGTTTTAATAGTGCATTTTATCCCTTTAACTTTGTTTTTGTGTTGTTTTCCCGTTAAGCTTCCATTTGTTGTGTACTTTTGCCTCTTCAATTAAACTATCATGGGCATAAGTAATGAAAGTTTAACGGGCCGCATACTGCATGTCAAAGTCAAACTCTAATATCATTATTTTGAATAATTGATTGTAATCTTTCACCGGTGTAATTTATCCCTTGTTGAATTTTCATTTTGGTATGGAATGTCCATATTTATAACCAATCTGCACCAAAACGAAAATTCCGGAGGCGAGATGCACCGCAAATGAATAGCTCAAACTGCAGCAGAACAAAGTTCATGGGATATGATGTCCTATTCGCCCCGGGTTTTCTAATGCATTATTCCTAAATTATTTTTATTATTTTCAATATAATTTTCAGGTGACCCTTTTTGTCTAGAGACGATTTGCTGAGGATGAGAGGCTTCTGCTCCAGATATCTTCGAGATTAAATTATCATCTGTTCTACCCAAAATAATAAATAATATGACCAAAAAAAAAAAAAAAAACTGTTTATGTGGACAGAGAAAAATCAAAGAGTTACAAAGGAGTATTTGGTGTGTATATTTGTTTATATATAATACATAATATTATGACCTCAAAATTCCACATGCAGAATGTTGAAAAATGGAAAGAACAGGAAAAACTAACATCTAAGCATAGAGCATGTTTTAGGAACATATATTTTCAGCTTCTTCTCTTCCATTTGAGCTAACTTTGAAATTATGCGACGGTTACTATCAAATATGGGTGTACAAAAACCATCGAAAAATCGAATTTTATGCCGATTTAAACTGAAGATAGCACGGTACTAAAAATTCTATGGACTTTTGTTATTTTACCAAGACAATAAAATTATGTGAATTATTATCAAATAGGGGTATACAAAAACTACCGAAAATTGAATTTAGTGTCGATTTAAAGATAGTATGGTACTAAAAATTCTAAACATTGCTCGCGATATATTTCATGACGGTTGAAAATGGGAAATTGCATGTTACAATAATTATTAATTATGAAGTGCCGAATTGATATAGCGGTATTTCTGTGGTGAAATTGTAAGGAAAATTATTGAAGATATTTTTGATGGAAAATGTCATCTCTATAAACGTCCTAGGATATTGAAAATTGCTGAACATTATATCAATGATTAAGTTAGACAATATACCATACAGTCTTGTTTTGTGTATATATGAGAAAAATTGAGGACATAAACTGTACCTTTTTGTAACTAATCAGATCTGATAGTACATGAGATATTAATTTAGGGGTTGTTGAATTGAATCAACCAAACAAGGACATAAATGCACAATTCTCCTCTCATTTGGGCCTATGTATGGGCTCAATTGAGTCCATTATGCGATCTTTGTGGGCCAACTAGTAAATATCAAAAATATCAATAAACATGCATTGCTTTGGGAGTAGCCTCCCTCATCAAGGAAAATGGGAGAGGGTCCCACAAAAGATCATTGATTATTACAGCATAGAAAATGGAATCACAGGTCAGAGAGAGAGAGAGAGAGAGAGAGAGAGGTTGGTTCACTTCAGAAGTAGGGCCCTTGTGAATTATTAGAGAAAAGAAGTGAAGGAATCCCAAGTTGGGGCTAGTTTTTGGCATGTCTGCCCTTATTAACTTAGGGTTTTGAAAAATGTGCTTGACAATTATTGCCCATTCTAATGCTTTTAGCACCTATATATATTCCCTCAATAACAATACATATTGTATTTCTTTGACTTTCCAACTTATAAACACAGCTTTTGTTTGGAGCATAAGATGTTGAGTCCTAAAATTTACATATTAAAAAAATTATTGAGTAATTACTAATTATACCCTTTACGCAAAATAAAAAAAAATATTAGCACGTACACAACAAATCAGTTAATTTTGTATTTTTTTATTGTTTTATTTTATAAATTTTTCTCTCTTTTTCTTCAAGAGCTTGACCTTTAATTGTTTTACAATAGTATCATAATCTAACATACTGATTTTGTTGGGTGATTAATTAATAAAAATAACCTTTTGTAAGTCATACATTGCATATATTAATATTGTTTTTTATATTTAACTAACGTGAGGTAATATTGTTGTTTTGGAAAGTGTAAAATGTAAATGGTATAATTGTCAAAGATTAAAGTTCAAAACACAAAATGTACAAATGCAAATGTGAAAGGGGCTTACTCTCAAATTACTCTAATTTATTTATATCACTATACTTTTATTTTAAGAATAATGGGGTCGAGTGTTTTGCAGTTAATGAATAAATTCCATTTTATTGCTATTTTTTAGTGTCGGTTCTCCATTCAATCAGCCTTACGAGACTTTTAATAAAGATTTATATATATCAAGTTGAACTATAAAAAGATATTTCGTTGATTTATTATTCAAGTTTGCTAGTCAAGGATTGCTGTATTATGATTTTATTTTTCTATTGAAATAGAAATTGGTTTTTTTGTATTTTTCTTTTGTCATGAATAAAATGCTTGCATTGCAATTACTAGGTTGAGGAATCAATTACGTAGCTGTTCTAATTTGCAAATTATCAATTATATTTATATATCACCAACTTCCCTCAACTATATAAAACATGTTGTCCCAATATTTAAGCATTATTTAAGCACCAAATTAATATCATTAAGAAATTTATTTCGCAATTTCTTCAATGGATTTTGTCCTTTGATGATCCCAGAGAGAGATCTTTTGTCTCTGCCGACACAAATGCCAATAATGTTAAATATTTTTATATAACTATATATGATAACTATATATTCCAATTAACATTTAAATAGAAGTACGTCTATGTATTTCTATAAGATTGAACAATATATAGTCACGATGCAATTACCTTATGATATATAATATCTGATAGTTCATGCAAATTATAATAAAAATAGGTGCTGTTATATTTATTTATTGGACCATATAAATCTTATAGGGCTTGAGTGCTTGACCAGTATTCAATTAAATCTTTACATGTTTATAGTTTCCTAAGCTCATAGAGAAGTAAACTATCGTATGTTGGTTTGCATTTTTTAATTTCATTTGCATTTTCTATTTTCTTAAATAATTATATTTATATGTTTCGAAAATGATGCATGGCTCATTCTAAAAAAAATAGATAGAAAGTAAAATACTTAATTATATGTGAATATGACGAGAAATAAATTGTAAAAGTAAAAAAAAGTATTAATAGTGCCTAGAGCTGCACATGTGAGTCGCCACTCACGATTCTGACTCGTCGCGACTTGTTTTTGGGAGTCGCGAACAATCGCGATTTTGAGGCAAAAGTCGCGATTCATCGCGAACATGGGCAAAAGTCGCGATTTCTCTCTCTCTCTCTCCCTCCCTCCCTCTCCCTCCCTCTCCGTCTCACAACAGGGCATCTCTCTCTCTCTCTCTCTCTCTCTCTCTCTCTCTCGCGATTCATCGCGATGCATCGCGACCGTGATTCTCGCGACGCGTCGCGACCGTGAACAGTCGCGATTTTGGCGACTATGTTCGCGACTGGTCGCGATGCACGTTTGTGCAGCTCTAATAGTGCCCCCCCACTTAAAAAATGACAATACTTTCTAAAACAACTAAATAAACACTTTTATGTTTTTTTTTTTTTTTACTTCTTAAAAATAAAAGCAGAAATCCTTATTAAAATGTAAACGAACTCTACCTATATTTTCACTTTATATATAAAAAAAACATATATGTTCACAATAGTTGTTATTCATTTTTACTTATAATAATTAATGGCATAAAAATCTTCCAACGCTAGAGTCCTTCACAATAAATATATAGAGAGAGACATCGAATTTAATGTGTGTGCATATTTATAAAATAGCCATGCATGGTACCAGAACTTGACATCATTTAAATTTTAATTGAAACAATTTTTTTTATTTTTGTTCTGAATAACACCCTTCACCAAACAGATTCGGACCTTTTTCATTGCTAATATTATTCCCATTAATACATACCATATTAGACTTACAAAAAAATAAAATTGTTTGTCTTATTCTTATATGTAATATAGTAGTGTACGAATGCATGTATTAGCACAGACAGACCACGTATATAACTAATATGGTATTATTTCATCGTCGCTCCAAATCTTATTATTTAAATACTTTTTTTATATATAAAATTATTTAATTGTACTTGACAACACAAAGGATTCACGTTAAAAACTTCCTCGAGATTAATACATTGAGGTCGGAATAATGCATGAACACTCCACAAGTCTCTTAGAGTCTGCATGCAAGATAATAATATATATATTTTTTTATATATGAAATGAAAAACATTCAATTCGAACTGTAAATATATATATTTGGAAACCGAAAGTTATGCCTACAAGACACCACTAGCGTCCCTTCGTCCTTGCCCAAATTCTTGGCTCCATGTCCCGAGCCGCCGCATGGCGCATACGTAACTCTATTAGTTTGAAATAACTCATTAACCTTTTTCCTTTCGTATTCTTACAATCTAATCTTTCTATTCACATCTACTCTTTAGCATGTTTGACTAAGCTAAGGCCGAGCCAATGCCTGACCCTTTGCTAAATGTCCTTTTGCGCGCGGATGATCTAAGCTCGAGCTTCAGCTCGGAAGTACAAGACCACACGTACAATTTTATTTTTATTTTCTTAAATTATTTTGTTCTTTATTTGTATTACATATTATCAATCTTCCTATGGTGATTATTTCCAACCATTTATATCCATTAGTAAGTTTTACATTGTTTTTTCAAATGGATTAATGACGGCAAAAATACTCAATGTTTGGTCAAAGAACTAATCGTGTACCCAAAGTTAAAAAGTGATGGCAAAAATTCTCAAAATCGCATTTGGGGAGTTGACCACTCCATTCTCATAACACCATTATCTTACCCGTTAACTCTGGCCACGTGGACAAATTTGTTTTGTTAAGTGTAATCATTAGGGGTTCAATTAGTTGTATTAAATAGTATCAATTAGGGGTTTAATTCTTTGTTTTGTTGTTGAGGAGGTTGATGCTCCTCCACGTGACAAAAATTGTTATGTCAGCAACTCACGTTTGTTCACGTGGCAAAAGTTAACGGGTAAGTTAACGGCGTTCTCGTAGTGGTCAACTCCTTAAATAGGACTTTGAGTATTTCTGCCACCACTTTTAAATTTTAAGTACACAAGGGACTTTTTGACCAAACTTTAAGTGTTTTTGCCGTTATTAACCCTTTCCAAATTGTAAAACTCAAATTATTTCGTTTTCACACTAATAGTTTATAATTAATGGCAATCTTACAAAAAAAATGCTCATATAAATATATAATATAATACCTTCAATGCTAATTGACATAAGCGTAAAGACAAATCCAAACATATATTAAATTTGTAATACAACATTACATATAATATAATAATATGATTCTCATGCGTTACATGATTTTGTACCATTTTCAACTTCATCAAATTATAATTAATCTCAACGTGTTTGTATTTTCAAATCTTCAATTCGATTGACGACACTATCGAACATAAATGTGAAAACGAAGTCCCAACTTTGTACTATTTTAATTCGAGTGTCAAGTAACAAGTTTATATCATCATTTACTTTGTAATACACGTATTATTATTGGAAAGGGACATATAATATTTATTTATTACGCATAATTTGTTGAATAAGTATTAAATGTGACATTCTCGCCTTTCGTTTGTTTTACGAAAGGGTTAAAACCCTATGACTTTAGCCGCGGTGGCTAAAATGTCATTTTCTATATTGTCACATCACATTTAATTTGGAAGTAATGTTCCACACAAGGAAAAATTAACATGTAGTAAGTAGAGATTCTCTAGAAGTTTATTAACACATTTTTTTTCTATGTGGAATGATGTCGTTTTGCTTTAGTACATAAAAATCACTCAACTGATGAGCTTTTGTAAAGTTGAGCAAAAAAAAAAAAAAACACGTGCCATATATAATATAAAGTATAAACCCTAGTCCAATTTGACTCAATGCTCAATCGTAAACTTTATTAAAAGAACGTTTTTTAATTGACATTTAACTTTTAACGTATTTTTAACGCGAGTGTATGAATACCAGTAACGTTAATACAATCAGCAAACTTAAAACCATTTACAACTAACGATTTTTAAAAAATAGATCAATTAAGTACTGCTTATCAAGTTATCTGAGTATTATAGACCCAATTTGATAGTCCAACTGAATCTGTTAGAGACTCGATCCCAATCTAATCCGTACAATCAAACATGTTTAAAATTGGGTCGGATCAGGCCGGATCGTACTGTTATTTGATTCGGTGTAGGGTCAAAACTTTGTGTCAGGTCGGGTGGATATAATTATTATATATTTTATTTTAATTTTTCTTGATTTTTATTCAAGTAATACAATCTTTAATTTTTTTATATTTCTCATTGAGGATTTACATTCGATAACCGTTTAATCTGTCATTTTTAAATCTCAAGTACAACTTTTAGTTTTCATTTGAAATATTTTTTAAACCGTATTAATCATTATTTGAAGATGATTAAATTAATTTTAATATGTTTGAAAATGGGTAGTAATCTTATATAATTTACAGTAGTTTATAAGTTTTATTTGGGGTTTCTTCATAAATTGATTAGAATTGTTGTTTAATTAAACATGTCTAGAATTTGTTTAGTGTAGTTTGTTTGTTTTATTAAATTTGTTTGAGATATTTTTAATTGAACTTTGAATTACATTGGTGCATATTCTTCATATTATTTATTGTAATATAAAATTAAATTTTAATTATTCGGGCCCGATCTCAAACCAATCCAACCCGATTTTTATAGGCTCGTTTTTGGTTAGGGCGTGGAATTTTTTTGGGTCAGACCGGATTTTTTTTGAATAATAATAAGTTTGTATACATTCGGATAATAATAATAAGTTTTTTTTTTGAATTCGTGATAATATTAATAAGTTTTTTTTTGTTTGTTTTTGAATTCATGATAATAATAATAAGTTTAGTACTAGAAGTAGAATGTGGCATTCAAAAAAAAAAAAGAGTAGAATGTGGTAAAAGAAAACAGGCATTCAATTTTTCAATGTCACAAAGTTTATTTGACATTGGAAAATAAATTTATATCATCTCGCTACTAAATCACGGGACCACTCGTCCATAGCAAATAAAATCACAAAAATACGAAAACAGAGAGAAAGATATTTCTCCAATAAGCTTTGGATGATCACCCACCCCCCACTGAAACAACATCATATAATTTCGGTAATAGATACTTGTTGCGAATAATGTTAGGGTTTCGTAGAGGCGCTACTGGCTCTTATAAACGGTACTTGGTGGTATATTAGGGCGAGGCGAGCAGTGTAGGATTGATTCACCAGAGGAGTTATTCGGTTCAGTTCAAACATTTTCAATTTCATAAACGGTTTTTTTTTTGAAGGATTGCGATTTGATGAAAATAGCAATTTAGTCCTTCATTCATTGAACTTGAAATTTGATGAACGTCGTAACATAATCCGAGACACTCGGTTTTCAAAAAATATATTCTAGCATTCGTTCGTTCTTTACATCGTTTTGCGCCGCTTAGAGCTAAAGCAATATTCTTACAGGTGGACCTTGAGGCGTTTATATCATTTTTGTTTTTATTTTTATCTTATAGCAATTTCTAACAAATCACTCTTCAAATAACACAAGTAAAATGTAGGAAGGGAATAACGATGAGCTCTAACATTAGAATGATATTTCTAATTGTTTTAAAAAAAAATGATATTTCTAATCTTTTTATTTCTCTCCCACGCAATTTCGGATCGTATTGCGTCTTGATCTTGAGACCAGGATCGTAGAAGTAGAAGAGCTACTTGTAACGTGCCCTAAGACACTCGAGTCACAAATTTATCAAATCGAAATAGACTTCCAACAAGCATGTGGGAATTCGATAGACTTTTTGATTCTCAAACCCGCATTCTATTTCTCTAGAATTATTTTTATTTTATTTTTTTCCTTCAGAAACACAGTCTTGCTTATTATTCGAATTCGACTCCGTTTTACGCATTTTCGATTATACTACCAAGAAACGATTTCTGCATGATTAAAGCATGGACCTCTTCAACCTCAAAGAGATCTGTAACAATACTTAAATTAAATTAAGTGAATTAATAAAGCATCTTAAGTAAGAGATTTGCATATAAAATAAATGTTGCAATGTGTCATAATTGGGTGATAATGTTTGCAGATTTACTATAAGTAAGTACCATGGTCACGCTACGAGCTTTTAATAGCATGATGCCACTCTCTTAATTATTAATTATACAATACTATATAATATAAATATGTGATGCTAAAAAGGTATTAATTAATATTATTATTATTGAATAAAAGGAAAAGGAAAACGAGAGAAAGTCAGGTGAAGGTTCTAAGTGTGAGGTGACAAACTATCTGCCATCGGGCAAGACGTCGCCGTTTTGGTAATTATTTAATGCGAGCGAGACGGAAACCACGCGCACACGCGCGCTTGGTGGGAGCGTGAGTTTGTAGCGTAGCGTAGAACTGAGGTCACTCACCGACACCTTTGCTTTTTCGGCTTCTTGTCGTTTTCTTACTCTCGGCTACGCTCGGCTCGGCTCACAGCTTATCGTGGTTTTCCACTCTCCTTCTCTCTTTCTTTAATTACAAATATTCGGTTCGATTAATCACTCAACTCACTATTATATTGACCTAATTTTTATTAGTATAATTATATCTACACTTTGTGTTAGATCTTAGATGCTTCTTTGATTTTTTTTGTATTAATTTGCTACTGAAAAAATCTCTTCATTTGTTGTTAAATGTAATTGTTTTTTAGTTGAATTTTAGGACGGCGAAGAACGCGAAGCAAAAGAAGTAATACCGAAAAAATGTTGATAGATTTTTCAAATTTAATTAATAGTATAGAAGTGACATTGAAAACATTATTAATGCTTCTTTTTTTTATGAAAATGGTAAATTAATTTTTTTAATTAAAAAATAAATCAAAAGATAAAATTTTGAAATTAATTGATAAAAAAGAACTTTAATTTTTTTAAATGAGAAGTTAATAGAATAAATAGATGAAAAGTAATTTTAAGGGGTGTATACTTAATATTTTTAATAAGTGAAAAATTCGTAGATATTTATAATATTCAAGTTTAATATTTTTAACTCTGTAATATCTTTCTTTGTCCCAACAAAAAAACAAAAATAAAGACGGATCAAAGTAGATGAGAATGTAATGTTTTTTTTTTCTTCTTTCTGGCCCCAGCATTTAAAACTTGTTCCAAAATCAAAATTACTATAGAAATATCTTTTAAAAATTATCCTTAAAAAATAACCACAGTTGACCAACTTATAACAATACAAAAGTTGAATATCATTACGCTATAAAAATAAATTACTAACGGCCAATAGTGCATCGAGAAATGATATTATATTAATCAATTGTGCGCTGATTATGTGATGCTCGTGCTACATTATACGTGTATTAAACAAATACAAATTAATCTAATATACTATAGTAAATTTAATACGTGATAATTGCTTAGAGTTTAGTTTAACACAATGTCTTTTTTTTTCTTCAATAATTTAACTTAACACGTTAATTATGAATAGCAAATTGTCACAACACATTCATAGAGGATAAAATAACAAACAAATAATAAATAATCTACATTTTTACTTTTAAAGTCAATGATTGTGTAAACTAGTGTAATCTAATTGTGTGAAATAAGAAATTGTTAGGTTACTACTAGAATTCAAATTCTTATGTCAATATATACGTCATCTTACTAACTTTATTCCAAGTTTCAAATACCCTAAACTATAAAACATCAAGTATAAATTAAAACAAAAATAAATTTAAGTTATGTGGACTACATTGTTCAATAAACTTAAATTTGTTAGGAGTAGGATTTCTTCTCATATTAAAATGGCACGTTGTTCATAATAAATAAATATTTATAATTCATGACACACTGCGGTTTTTTACTCATGCATTAAACAAGGTTTGTAACCGATAATAGTTTCGAAGAACTCTCAATATATGACACAAACCCGATAGAAAAAAACCGCATAAAATATACCCGAAAGAGTATCGGATTGCCCAAAATGTATACAAATAAACATCCAAATGTATTCTATGTTCAATTAGACAAGTCGAATAAAAAAAAATTATTGGCCAAATCGCTAGTGAATGACGAGACTAGTAATATACGATGGGCATAATCTACAACGACTAAAAGATATTGAGTTTGTAAGTGCAATAAGGATAAGTAAGAGGCTTCAATGTACACTTAAATAAAAATATCAACAGATAACACGAAGTTTGTATAAAAAGAGTAAGACACATCGAAAATTTAAGATATATACTTTATTTCTTTAGAAAAATCACTTTGTTAGTTGAATCAATATCTCCATATAATAGATCGATAGCCTAAAATATCTCATATTGTCCCATAGCCCCGTCTGAAGTAGGTTGCTTGGGCAGAAACGACGATGCGAATAAATAACAGTCAATCTCAATATGTTTACAGTTTAGTACGTTTGTGTAGTAGATGATTTTTCATGAGAAAAAACATTCATTCTCACACTAGAATGGAATGGATTGATGATTGATGACGAGAAATGTCAAGAAAATCTAACAAACTTTTCAAATTTTCAACCATAGCGTTATTCTTTTTAGTAACGTGGAAGATTATTTTTTATTTAAAAAAAAAAACGAGTAGGTATCAAATTTAAATGAACTAAATTGCACCAATAATCAAATTTCAAGGAGCTTTGTGCGAATTTCCAACAAAAATAATGCAAAAACACTGCTTACAATTTACAGACTTTAGAGTGACTCTTACGAGTTGCGTTGGTTGAGACTTGAGAATAGATCGGAAATAATAAATACATAAATTTATACCTTCAAAAAAAAAAAAAAACCAACAACCCAGCTCGGCTCGGGTGAGTTGAGCTCAGCTCCGAAGTCAGAAGTCCACCGTGTGGGTCCCACTTCCCAGCCTGTCTCTCTTCCACTCTCATAACACTCACACCCAACACATACACAACACACACACAGAGACAGAAGACATCTCTCTCTCTCTCTCTCTCTTAAGACTTGTCTCCTTCTCTTCATCTCTCTCGTTCGCCTCTGCAACTCCTCCACACCAAATCCCAAAACCCCAGAACTCCGATCTTCATCCTTCTCCGAACCTCGAACCCACCCACATTTTCCCTCCTTTCAGAGACCGCCATGGATTCTCCAATCTATGGCGTCTCCGTCTCCGTCATCGTCCTCTTACTCGCCCTCCTCGCTCCTCCCCCGTCCACGGCCACCACCACCACCACCGCCGTCAACTCCAACTCCGTCCTCGTGGCCCTGCTGGACTCGCACTACACCGACCTCGCCGAGCTCGTCGAGAAGGCCCTCCTCCTCCAGACCCTAGAGCGCGCCGTCGGCTCCCACAACGTCACCATCTTCGCGCCGCGCAACGAAGCTCTCGAGCGCGACCTCGACCCGGAGTTCAAGCGCTTCCTCCTCGAGCCGCGGAACCTCAAGGCCCTCCAGACTCTGGTCCTCTCCCACATCGTCCCCGGCCGGGTCGGGTCGGAATCCGCCGGCCGCCACGTCACGCTCGCCGGCGGGTCTCACGTGCTGGAGGTGGACGCGGCGTCGCTGGTCCGCCCGGACGACGTGGTGCGACCCGACGGGGTGATCCACGGCGTGGGGAGGCTGCTCGTGCCGCGCTCCGTGCAGGAGGCCTTCAACCGGCGCCGGAGTCTTCGCGACATTGCCGCTGTGTTGCCCGAGGGCGCGCCCGAGGTTGATCCCCGGACGCACCGCCTTAAGAAGTCTGCAGCGTCTTTGGCTGCAGTGCCAGCTGGTGCGCCTCCGGTGCTGCCGATCTTCGACGCACTCGCGCCTGGGCCTTCACTAGCTCCAGCTCCGGCTCCCGGGCCGGGAGGCCCTCACGGCCACTTCGACGGCATGGCTCAGGTCTGTGCTCTGTTATATATACATTTGCCCCAAATTTCGTATAAAGTTTTCATCTTTGTCCATGAGCAATTCATGAAAATGTAATTTCGTTAGATATACATTATTTTATTTTCACCCATTTGCCCCAATTTTCGCATAATGTTTTCATCTTTGTTCATTGGCGCTCTTACATTCGCGATTTGTCGAAATAACGGGTTAATTTCTTAATTTCTGGCAATTCAGGTGAAGGATTTCATCCACACGTTGCTGCATTATGGCGGGTACAATGAAATGGCGGACATTCTCGTGAACCTGACCTCGCTGGCGACAGAGATGGGAAGGCTCGTCTCAGAGGGGTACGTGATCACTGTCCTGGCCCCGAACGACGAGGCCATGGCGAAGCTCACGACAGACCAGCTCAGCGAGCCCGGCGCGCCCGAGCAGATCGTGTACTATCACATCATCCCCGAGTACCAGACAGAGGAGAGCATGTACAATGCGGTTCGCCGGTTCGGGAAAGTCCGGTACGACACGCTCCGGCTGCCCCACAAGGTCGACGCTCAGGAGGCAGATGGGTCAGTGAAATTCGGCGACGGAGATGGGTCAGCGTACTTGTTCGATCCCGACATCTATACCGATGGTCGGATCTCCGTTCAGGGAATCGACGGCGTTCTGTTCCCCAAGGAGGACTTGGAGGCGGCGGCAGAGACAAAGAAGGCGAGCCCGGCTGTCAAGGACGCGGCTACACCAGCCAGAAGAGGTATAAATCCGAAACCCGTTGATCAAAAGTTTCGCAATTTCATTTGGACCGGTCAAATTCACTATACAACCAACAAAAAATTCTTAATCCGGGGTTTTCACCAAAATCGGAATTCGGAACTCCGATTTTATTCCGATTTTATTACATTAACTTGGGTTTTTATTATGTAGTTGTGGGAATTTATTATGTTTGGTGAAAAGTGATTATAGGCGATAAAGTTAGAACTTTTGTGTCAAAATTTAGGCCACAATTAATGATTGGTGTTTAATTTAACTTGCGTGTGGGTGATCAAGAATCTGATTATCTGAATATGCCAATCTTGCGTCGAGCCATTTTGCATAAAGGTCGAAACTTTAACCCCAAAAAAGATTAAAAAAGATTAAAACTCTGACAATGGAGGCAGTTACAGAATGAAGAAGCGATCTAATACATTCTTTGGCTTGCATTAAAAGTCAAAGCCTGTCATTTTATATGTTTTGGGTTCTGGGTTTGAGCTCGGAAATGGTGAAAAAGTCGGTGAAAAGCCAAAATAAATAAATAAAGGGTTTTCACGGGCATTGCTTTCTTGATGATAAAGACATAATTTTTATTTTTTAAAAAAAATGAATGGAAAAAAACAGAAAGAGTGAAGTGACGTGTGAGCCAAGAAAAGGCTCGTATGAGGAGAAGCCCTAGTGGCAGCCACCGAAACCATGTGAAATTTGGCTAAAGACTCCAGCTTTGGCACAGCTGTGACACTGTTTCCCTTTTCTAATTATACCAATTTGCATTATTAAATTCATCTCCTTTCTCTCACTTTCTCTGTCCTCAAATCATATTATTCGTGTTCATATATATATATATATAAGCTGGCATCGTTTGTTCTGTCTTTTCTTGACGTATTTTATTGGCTGACTTTTATAGTTTTTTTCTTTTAGGTGCCAAAAATCTTAGTTTGAATAAGCCAAACTTGCACAAATCATTGCCTTTAATTCTCTAATTTAGCTCTTAAATTTAGTCGAAGCGCACACGGGTTATCCCGGAATGTCCGAAACCGGTATTCGGGTTGTTAAAATATTTGAATTCTTTTTTATTTTTTATTTTTTTCGGAATTGACCGGGTAATGAATTTGTTTTGCAGGGAAGTTGATGGAAGTAGCTTGCAATGTGTTCGGAGTTTTTGGGCATTCATGTCAATAAGGAAGAAAAGCTCTCCCAAAAACACAGGGAAAAAAGATTGTCTTTGTAAAAACAATTCATAAATGGTAAAAGATCATTATTGTGTAATTTTGATTCAAATTTCTTCTTCATTTTTGCTGAACAAGAGTTTGGTGTATATATATTGCAGTGTACTACTTCTACTACAATCAAGAATATATATATAAAAGGAGAGAGAGCTTTGCTTTGGAGGTTTTTTTTTTTTTTTTTTTTTTTTTTTTTTTTTTTTTTTTGTCTTTTACAGTTCCACACAGTAAAAAAAGAAGTAAATGTTGTTTATTTTTTTGGTCATAAAAATCACAATGTAATACATAATAATAATCTTTAAATGATTGAACAGCTTGGATTTATTTAATTTGTTTATTTTTTTCCATGTTAATCATGTCACGTTCATAGGTTGGCTTATTTGTCCATTGCCTTTGGTTGATTGAGAAATGAAAATAACCAAATAATGCAGCAATCAATCAATTATCCTTTTTCATTTCTTATTTTTTTTCCCATTTCTTTCGTCGGTGGGAATTGGAAAGAAAGATAGCCTCCACATCTTTTATTTATTAATTTAATTTAATTTATTTGCCTTTTTCCCTTTTGAGTAATTGGTAATAATAATATTGCCTCGTAATTTTCTATGTTGGTGACTTGGTGTAATTTTTCATTGAATTTTAAGTTGTAGCATCAATGTCCCACATGCAATGCAACCGTAATTTGAAGATATATATATATATATATATTATTTTGTGAGAATTTTATCTTAATAGCATTTGAATAACAAAACTCGTTCATTGTTTAAGAATAAATTTTTTAAACTAGTATACTATCTCGATCTTTAACAAATTGACAAAAATATATCCGAGTAAGTCATGTGTTGCTCACGAGTTGACATTTTTCGTCATTTGTAACACATGGGAAATGTGGTACTTGTGGTGGGCGTTTCTGTCAAAATTTAAAATTCAAGGACAATGCGCACCAACATGCAAATCTCAGGGGGCAATACCGCCAATATTACTCTTTTGGTTTTGAGGAAATTATAAATGGTGGTGTTAAGAAGATAAATAAATAAGTGGTGGAGGAGGTGGTTGGGAAAGGCTTATAAATTAATATTGTGATTAAGACTTGCATAAGTTGGTGGTGGTGTTATTCTTTGTCATTCAATACACAAAAAAAGATTGAGAAGGCCAAACATGATCAATTATTGATTCCCTTTCCTTTAGATTAAATATATGTCATGTTACATGAAAATACTTTATAAATGTGACCATAATTTACTTATATATTAAAGGGTGTTGTTAGTGTGTCTAATGTCATGAATCTTCTGATTAAGTGCATGCCTTGACTTGCTCGCTTCTTCTTTTGGCTTTTTATTTAGCATTATTCTTGTACCTACCATATATTTTTTTTCCGTGCCATTTTGGTGTACACAAATACCTCACCGACAGTTTCATTTAATGCATGTTTAATTTTGTTCAGAGAAAGATTTATATATATAGTTGAGCTCAATGGTGTTGATCAATTTATAGAAAGACAAGAACTTTATGATATATGTTTGTGATGAAACATGCATGAGAATTCCTCTAGAATATATGAAGGGAAAAATAAATGAATGATAAAAATATTCAAGCTAGCAAAACCAGTGTTATAAATCAAACGCCATAACTCATAAGCAACGAGTGTAAAGATAGTATGAGTATCACATAAATTTTACAATCTACGGAGAAATCCACCGTCTTCAAAGAACACGGGCAGAAGAGAAAATCGCTGTCTTTGAAAAGGAGAGAAAGAAAAATCCGATATCTAGGTTAGTTTTCCCTAGTTCGCACATAATTGGACCGGTCTGTACCGCGAATGCAAGTCCTTAATAAAACAGATTCCGCTTACTAATATTAAGGTTCAGTAATGCTTATTGCCTGTCATTACAATCAAATTGCTTAATGCATCATAGTCCAATATCGTGAATAACTTGGAACAATTCTCGACTTATTTAATCATAGTAATAAGAATATCCAATTTTTTTATTATAATTTAAAATTTAGAGCTAAGCAAGTAGTGTTCTGTGGTTTCATTCAAATGACAAGGAATTTTTTGTTAATATATTTTGTGACATATAAG
This sequence comes from Parietaria judaica, assembly GCA_954871525.1. Taxonomy (NCBI): domain Eukaryota; kingdom Viridiplantae; phylum Streptophyta; class Magnoliopsida; order Rosales; family Urticaceae; genus Parietaria; species Parietaria judaica. The sequence continues at coordinate 18,643,521 of OX940865.1, read as the reverse complement.
TTAGGGTGACAATTTGATATCATTTTCTGTCATGGTTTAAGAACCGGTATTTTTCACCCGAATATAAAATCCTTCTTTTCCCGATTAACGGTACCATACATATTGATTATGTGTTTACTCGGAAAATAGTTAAGGGTCAATAGCTAACTAAATAGCAAATTTCATTAGCCAACTTAATATTATCTTCAATTTCATTTGAACTATTTTCATTTTTCCATTTGAACAACATACGATGACAAGTTCAGTGTCAAGTTTTTTAAAACCGGTTTATTGATTACGAAAAGATCCGGAAAAAATATGGAAGTACCAAAATCGGGACCAAGAAAGACACACTAAAAGGACAAATTTAGAGCATCAGATAAACGAAAAAGTTAAATAGCTTGTAGAAGAATAAAGAGAAGACATCGACAAACTTCCTACAAAATACTTGGAAGCAACAAAATACAAGAATTGAACTCATTTTGTGTCATTTAACAAAACAATTCATAAAGATTCTATAACACACCACTAATTACATTCAAACCCTCTCAACAAATTGGAATTTCACCACTTATATTCACAGTAAATTTGAAGCTTAAGTAACCGAAAAAATTAACTCTCAAACGCCGACAGGCACTTCCTGAGGCACGATCTCCTGGCCCTGTTGATTCGTCTCGGTAGATTCAATGTCTCGGTTCTCATTGCCGTTTGTTTCGAGAACGGTTTCTTGGGGCAAATCTGCATTCTGAGTTTGTCGCGCTTTCCCTGCCGCTTTTGCCGTTGTAGACTTGACGGGCTTAGCATCCGCTTTCTCCTGAGAGAGCTTATGTTGAGACTTTCTAACGACGGGCTTCTTCGAATCAACAGCATCTTTCTCAGATGCCGTTTTGGGATTGTTCTGGGTTAGCTTGACGCGCGGGCTTGAAGTGGCGACACTGTCTGAAGAGCCGTTCGCTTCGGGATTCTTAGTCCTCCCGAGCTTTGGAGATTTGGCACGTGTAGTTGGTATCTGAACTAGGGATAAATACGATGTTACAATATTGGTTATCTTAAGTATCAACATATAGTAGGGCGAATTACCGGGAAAACTGGTAAAAATCCGGAACAGGATTACCCCGTTCTTAAAATATCCTAGATTATTGGGCTAAGTCCAGGTAACAATGAGACTGTATTCAGAATGGTTCGGGGTTCTTTTTTTAAGACGTGAAAATGAAACCGGTTACTAGGTTCTTAAAAATCCGCATTCAGCCAAAATTCAGTTGATATGATTTACAAATTTCATATAGTTATTGATAATCTATATATAGACTGCCAAACCCCGGTTATATTTTTAAATTTTTATTTGGGTTTTAACACTCTAAAATATGGTAGCGGGTTTGGCTTATACGAATTCAGAAATCCGAATTCCAGGTTTCAATTTTCTCTTAAATACATGTTTTGAACTATTGGTATACTTGTAAAAGGATTAGTTACCTTTTTTAGTTCAACTTTTGGAAGAGGCTCTCTATAGAAAACCGGCATCGGTGTTGCTTTGAATGTCATACTCTTCCTCAATTGCTTGATCTCAGCTTCTCGGCTTTCCTATTATCCAAAATTGTTCAACAAATAATTGAGCTATACAGTCAAATATAACCATAAACCACTGGAAAAACAAATTGTTATCAATAATAAAGGGGTGAAACCCAGACCGGAAACCGGGTTGATTTATATATTTTTTCCTACTGGTCCCGGTTTTCCGGGGACCTCAAAAACTACTCACAGTCCCTGCAACAGTTTCCCGGGAACTCCTCTTCCTGGTATTTCACAACAAATTCCAATTTATAAACCAAATTACCTTGGATTTTTCTTGCAGAGTGGTTTTTTCCACTTCCTTTGCCTGAATCTTCTCTTCTAGCTTTGAAAAGAACTGAATTGAACAACGAGCCGAAAGGGTCAACCAAATCTCAATGAAATATCATTCAGAGAGTGAAAAAGTAAAAAAGCGTTATTCGAAACCAACCTCCTTCCTCTTTGCTGCTCGTTCATCCAGCCTTGAGGCAAATGCTAAAGCAGATTTCCGCGAGCGAGGAGTGCCGGTTCTGAATATCATCAAAAGTCAGAGGCACGCATACGAAAACACAATGTGATTAAGCGATTATGGAGAAAAGAAAAAGCAACATATGGTCATACGAAGTAGTGGAAAGAGTGTCATCTTCCTCTTTGATTAGCTTGGTTTTGACGGGAGCTAAATCTTTCTCGACCAGCCTGAAACGGTTTAATAAATGATGAAGTCACTCAATAAGCCGATTTAAATATTTCACTCGATTAATAATCACAAAATTCAGTACAATTTGACTTACAAGGACGGTTCAGAAGTAGGGGCACTAGCAGTTTCGGTCACAGGGACGAGCTTCTTAGCCTGATGCAAACATACCACAAATTAACGAGATTTATAAATAAGAAATCAATGTACGATGCTCCGTAGTATCAATTGAGAATACTTAATTTGGAATTTGAAGAGTCTAACGACCCATTCGATACAATTTTCTTTGAGATTTTGGATTTTGAAGCCAATGCAACACGCAAAGTGGTAACTTGTAACACAAGTTTAAGAATATAGTGGCTTGTTTAATGCAATTTTCTGTGTGTTCTCAGCTTCAATACACTTTTTTTGGGGATAAATTTTTTCACTCTTTTAAGTTGAATTAAAATATTCACTTCATTTACAAAATTAGATGTTCACTAACTCTAAGAAATGTGAAAACAGGTTCTGAGGCAGCGTGCTTAAACGTTACCACAGTGTGCTTAAAGCTCGGGATTGAAGATGACAAAGTTGCCCTTCGAGAAGGAGCTGCAACACTCTTGCTTTCTTCCTTGGTTTGCACCGACGCCACCGAGGCACGCCTGTTCGGGCCCGTTTTCACGGAAGATGTCCTTCCATTGGGCCCGGGTTTGGGCCCATTTGGACGGGCTTCTTGTTTCACCAAAAGCCCATCGACACTTTTTTTCATGCCATCAACACGGGCTCCCCTTGCCGGGAAGGAAAGACTTTGGGAGAGCGCCACCCTCGGGTTTGTGATCTTCAAAGGCTTTTCCTTAGCAGCCTTGCTACTCTTCGCAGCACCAGAATCCTGATCAAACAGTTACTTCTAAGCTCTAACTAGGGGCGAAACTGTAACCGGGAACCAATATTTTTGAACTATTTGGGACATAGTGAAAGAAAAAGTAAACAAATTAAAAACTAAAAATTGACAAAAACTGATAACCGTAAAAAATGATTAAGAAAATACATTATGTATATGAACTAGGAAGCGGGCCAGTGTTTTAAACCCCCGCCCCTGCCTCGGTCTCGAAATAGGGACCGAGAACCGATATAAAACTTTCACCCCCTAATTCTAACAAGCATTTTTTTACCTTTGCAGTTTTGTCGTTTTTACTCGGCGGAGCAGTCACCGAGGCTTTCACCGCAACGGCTGACGAATCTTTGCCTTCATTCACTTTGGCGGATTCCGGATTTCCCTTCACAGATTCTCCGAGAAGATCAGCATTATTGTCGTCTTTCTCGGATTCTTCCACACGGTTTCCCTCAACCACGACACACTTCTCGTCCTCCATAGCCGCGCCGTTCTGGGATTCCATCTCTTAAACTAACCTATGAATTGCAATGAACACAGTAGTTTGAGACTGATATGTATACAAATACACATAGAGACATCAGTGAAGTGAAGAACGATAAATGGAACATAAAAACAAAGACCCAAGAAATGCGGAGCAAAAGGGTTTTGTTCATTCTTTGTTTTTTTTTTTTTAATAAAAAAAAAAAAGAAGATGAGATCCAAAAGACACGTCAAATCCAAATCGGTGATGTTCCTTATCAACATAACATAAGAATCCAATGCCACTTTTTTCTGCACAACCATGTATTTACAAAATAAATACAATAAGATCACATTTCATTAAATGTTCTTTACAAACATTATCAACTGATATTCAAAAATCAAAAGTATATCAGAAAAGAAAAGTCTGACAGTGAACTTCAATACTGTCGTTTCCGAATTCCCAGATCACAATGCATATAAAGACTTTCGAAAAGGATCAACCCTTTTCTTATTTGAATCTTCAAACCACATAATTCACGCAGAATTCAGAAAACCCAGAATCCAAATTCGATTCTTTTTCACGCAGCGAAAATGGAAAGATCCAATGAAGTGACTCGAGTCTACACTAGTCTTATGTTTCTTCTACAGTGAACCCAAAGAAGTATCAACAGTTTCAGATCAAGAACTGAAAGTAGTGAGTAACTTACGGATTGCTTGAAGAACAGTTTGAATTGTGGAAACGGAGCAGAGAGATATTATATCAATGGCGAGAGATTGAAAGCTACGCAGAGCTTGACGATGGCGATACTCTCTCTCTTCTCTCTCTTTCTCTCTCTGGTTTCGAACGAAAGAGAGAGCTTTCATAATGATGAAGTGGATAGATTGACACAGGAGGTGCCTAATTACTAGACTACCCCTGATTAGAGTTTTGAGTTTTTGTTGCTAAATAACTGTTAAGCAGTTTCTTTACTTATTTATTTATATTTGTTTTTAAAAATAAAAGAGATTCAATAAATATCATATGTTAGAACTTAGACGTGGGATTGATGTTAAATATTTAATTTTTTAAAGAAAATTAAAGGATTTATTTTTGGAGGGGATATTAATATTTAAAGGATTTTGGGCAGTGCATTAAGTAATAAGAACACATTGTGTGTGTAATAATTGTTTCATAAATGTGTCATTGTGTATTAATTATATCCATGAAAATTGTTAGCTGGAGCAAAACTAATAAATTGAAAGTTCTAAATATTTTAATGGCAAACACTAATGAAATTATATGTGACATAATGTGCCCTTTTTTTTGGTCTGTAATCCACATGCCATGTATAAATTAGTGATTGTTTCTTCTATTCAAGAGATAATTTATTTAAACTAATTAACTTCTAGTGAATAATAAAGCAATTGACCATGATATTTTAACTATATACAATTACAGCTCCACACTATGTTACCTCACATATCATTAAATCCATAAATGACCATTTTCATTAGGTGCAAGGTTAATAAAGTTTGATTGAAATTGATTAGACAATGAACTTAGGTTTAGTGACTTATAGCGGAAAAAAATGCATATGCTACTCTTGTAAATGTGACATTCTCGTGCTCGAAATACCGAGTTTTCTTGAAAAATAGGAATCGGATATCCGGTGTTATTTTTATCAATTAAAACTTCTCTAAATAATTTTAAATTTATACTTAGTATGTTTTAAGTAATGAGTAACTATTAGAGTATCGAATCAAGATACGTATGCTTTAATTATTTAGCTGTATAAAAATTAATATATTTTTTAAAAATTAACACACTATAAACTCTTTTTGAGGTACCATTTTTTTTTCTTTTGAGCGTCTTTTTCACAACAGTTGGATCACTAATTCACTATAACTTGACATATCCCATCAAACACCAAACAGTATAATAATTAATTAATTAATCTTGAGGTTAAAATCAAATCCAGGGGTATTATGGTCCAGGAAAATGTGATTGCGCCAACGGAGGGGCAAAACGGTAAAAGGGCAGGGGAGGGGAAATCCAATGATTGAGGAAGAACAACCGAAGTGGAAACTGTAGGAGAACGTGGGAAGTGTTGGAGCAGCGGCGATGACGTGGCGGAATCCTGGATCGTGATTGGACTCACGTTTTGCCAGCCTGGCGCTGTCCCCACACACGCCCACCTACCGGCGCGTGAGCTGTGAGAACGTGCCGGTACGGGATCATCTCGGCCGTTGAATCTGGAGGGTGCCTGGTTGGATGCCACGTGGCAGAAGACCCCTCCTTTGGACTTCGGAAAATTTGTCTTCGGTTTGGGATTTTGTGGGTGGTGCGTTGCATTCAACAGCCTAGCCTCTCTCTACAAAACGCTCGTTTCAAATTTCATACTCATTTTTTTTAAAATGAAAAAAAAAGATTAATAAGTGACTTCATTTATTTACTTAAATAATTATTTTCTTAAAAAAACTTAGTAATATTAGAGTTATCGAGTTCAATAGTCTCCCAAAATAGGTATTAGTGTAACATTAATCATTCACTATTAAATTGAATGGAAATTAAAAAAAAGTCATTTTTAAAGACAACCGACTCATATTTACTAATATTTTTTTTTGGGTTTATTAACGAAATACCTATTTGTATACACCTAAAAAAAAACTCATTTTACTTCACACAATGGGTAGTTTTAAAAAATGTACGTAGCTAAATGAGCAATTCGTACAATATTCTTATTTTTTGTAAGAATATAAAAACTTGCTCATTATTTTCAAAAGTTACAAAAAAGAAGGAAGATTTTTTAAAATATTTTTATCCATACAATTTAACAAGCAGGGTCGGCCCGACGGGAGATGACATAGACACAAGCCTATAACAATTATTTATTTATTATTGATTTAGGGTCCAAAATTCAAGATGTATGCATATACATTTAAAAAATTTACACAACATTTTTTTTTTATTTCGATAGGGAGCTCCGACAAACTCAAGAGCGGCCTAGTTAACAAGGAAATAAAATAATACGACTATTTTTTTTTCTTTTTCAGGTGGATCATTCATGTATATACCTATTGACAAAAACGACATTTGCCAATAAGTCATTTGATGAAGCTAGTTGGTTTTTTGTTAGCCGATTTTTTTTTAATTTTTTTTTTTACATTCGAGGATCTTCATGTGCATATGATTTGATGTTAATAATTTGATGTTAATAAAGACATTAATAAGTTATTAAGAGACTGTTAGAAGGCATACTATCGAATGTGTTGGCAAATTAGAAGAATCCGAAGACAACTTAGGATCCATTCAATATCCATTTGTTGAACAAGACATAAATTGTAATTTATGACATAGTATTTCAAGTTTTCAACCATGTGACCTTTTCTTTTGTTGCTTTGTAGATGTGTTTGTTAATTTATACTATTGTGACTTATATCAAATTATCAACCAAAAGAGAAGAAAAAAAAACAATTAACAAGAAAAACATAATAAAATAAACACTATCATTGGCATACTATGGGCCACCTCATAAACCCTTTGCCAAATGGAGAATAAATAATAAATCTTATTTGTAAAGAAAAATAAAATAAGGAATGTGACAAACCTTAATTTGCGTAAAAAAGGATTAAATTAAATTTATTAAATAGTTTAAAAGAATGAGTACATAAATGAGTACAACATGAAGCTCATGGGGTGTTTTGAAGTCTCTTCTTGGTTTGCCCATTATTATCACACAACAACTCATCATTTATTACTACCATTTTTGCATTTTTGCTTATTAGTATCGTCTTTGTCCTATAAGTAAACCTAATCAATGGCAAACTTTCACATTCCACGGCTAAGTACCGTAAAAGCCGTGATCTTTGGGACCATTAAAGGTTCTTCAAACAAAATTTTACCGAGAAAATGACAAATTGTTTGTTTCAGTTTACGGTTATAGTTTAGACGAATAAATATGGTCAAGTTCAATTTTCATTGCTTGTTATAATCTCAGTCCTCTAAGTAAGCCTAAGTAACGGTTGACAATCTCATTATGCGGTCAAATACCACGAAAAGACGTGATCTCGGGAGCGCGAGAGATTCTTCAAAAAAAATATTAATTGAGATAACAACAAGTTCCTTCTTCCAGTTTGTGTTATAGTTCACACCATAAACCTGGTCATGATCCCTGATTGCTTATAATTACCGTCTTATTCCTATAAGTAAAACTAACTGACGGCCGACAATCTCATTGCGCTGCCGAATATGGTGAAAGCGTGATCTCGAGGCTGCGAGAGATTGTTTAAGCAAAAAGTGAACTGAGATAACGATAAGTTCCTTGTTTCAGTTTACAATTAAAGGTTTAGACGGATAAACTTAGATATGATCAATTTTCGTGCCAATTCTTGTTGTGTTACTCAACACAAAGCTTCTAAATTGTGGTGCCATACTGTAATTAACGAATGCTTACATGAAGAAAAGAAAAATGTACCTAGTGACTTAGGATTAACAATTATAATAGTGTGTGAATATATATTAGTAATAAAAGCAATACATCCAAACTTTTTGAGTTTTGAGTGTCAAGAGAGACCATACTTGTCCCCCACTTAAGTAAGTAATATGTGTTTAAGAGATTATGGAATCAAAATATATTTGGGAATGGGAGATTGTCAACAATTGTTTGTTTGATTTAGTCTCCAAATAAGCATTTCAATTCGTTTATATGAAGCGTAATTTAAGTGACTTTTTCTTTTCTTTTCAATATTGTATGTATGACCCACAAGATGTAGAAATGACTTTGCTTTTTTTACAAAGTATGCCAATCCAATTTCATAGATTAAATAATATATGGTGCTTATCCCCTCAACAGATATAACTGTTTGTTTAAAATAATAATAATAATAATAATAATAATAATAATAATAATAATAATAATAATAATAATAATAATAATAATCCTTTTTATCTTTCCAACTTGATATGCTGGTTGAAAATCTCATTTTACCAACCACTTCGTTATTATTCATATCCAACTTTTTTAGCTTTATGCCATTAAATTGAAGTAAAAAAATCAGGTAAAAATACTCATAGTCAAACAAATATGAGGTAACATATTTTTTTGTCTATTTTTTTTGTCTAATTCAAATTAGAAAAAAAAAATAGATAATTGGATGATTACATAAATGTGTATCTTACATAGAAAAAAAATAGATAATTAAATGATTACATAAATGTGTATCTTACATATAATTTAATAGTACTATGTTAACAATTTGAGTAACTATATTAAAAAAGATAGGACAAAAAAATTGTATTTGTTAACTTTGAATACTTCTATCGTTATTTTTCACTTTAGCCTCACAGTTATATTAGAGCTGCACACTTTACACGTCGCGGCTGCTCGCGACTCGGTCGCCAAAACCGCGAGAAAACGCGTCGCGACGCGTCGCGGCGTGTGCGGTCGCGGCTGGTCGCGATGTGGTCGCGGCGTGTTGGCTCGAGAGAGAAAGAGGGGTCGTTTTGGGTTGCGGCAAAAGTTGTATATTTTATTCCGATGTTTAACTTTGTTAATTATTAGTTTTTAACCGAATTTAAATGTTAAAAATGTAAATTTGTAACATAATATTATTTTTAAATATTTAATAACAAATAAATAAATATAACTAAACGAGATATTAAAAAAAAGAGTTGTATTATTCATTGTGAATATTACAATAAGGTGGAAGAAAGCTGTAATATTCAGTGTAAACATTACAAGATGCCTCACTAAAACCTCTCTTGTAAAACCCTCCTTAGGGACTAAAAAACAAGAGAGGAAAGAGCACATCATTATTGGCGCTAACTTTGCATCACTCGGGGAACCATGATTCAAACCTTTCAGTCATAAGCTCAAGCTCGGTTGGTTCGGAACGTTGGCCGATTACGGGGTTGCGGAACATCCAATCGTTCAACACCACGGCTTGCTCGAGGTGTGTGTTGGTTATTGAGGACCTCCGATCGTCGATGATGTTCTGAGCTGTACTGAATGCGCTCTCCGATGCAACGCTTGAAATGGGGATGGACAGGATGTCCCTCGCCATTCTTGCCAATATCGGGAATCTTTCCCGTTCATTCTTCCACCACCTGATGACATCGAACTCAGTTGATTCGTCGTCGATCCGAAGGCCGTAGTACCGCTTCACTTCGTCTGGTGCGCCGTCCGTGTCGTCCGTCTGTGCCGGAGGCGTACCGGATCCCGATGATTCCCCGCGATCCAACCTTTGCTTGAGTCTCCGGCTAAACTCTAAAGCGGTCTTGGTTGGGCTTTCCATCACTGTCCTCCGCTCCGCCTCGACGTTGAAGTGTGGGAACCGCCGGTCGTATTCCCTGTACAATTCATAAAAAGCTTCATTAACAACCTTAATGTAATCAGAGTAGTCCACCCCTATGTTTTGCCCGATTGCTAACATTAACGGACCGAACGTAAACATAATACGAGGGTCTAATATAGAACCGAAGCAATACGAAAAAGGGGGTGGATCCCAATAACTTTTGAATTTTTCAACCATTCCTTGAATCAATGGAGCAATAATTGGGTCGTTTTCGTATTCTGTAAAAGTGTTAGTAATTTCAAATAGACCCGATAGACCATGATTCAAAGAAGGGCGTTTTTGGTTAGAGAAATTTAAAGTAACAGCATAAAAAGGTTTAAGGAATTTGGTGAATTTTTCTGCGGTTGCCCATTCCGCCTCCGAGATTCGCGCTGACGGCTCGAGTTCCTTGTGGAGGAAGTGGTCCAACGGTAGCCTCTGCTTACACACGACTGAAACCATTAGATACGTAGAGTTCCACCGTGTATTATTATCTAATCCGAACCTGTTCGCTTTATGATTGTGTTCTTTACAAAATCGCCTCCACCTATTAGTAATTTGAGAATGCCGGATCCAATCAACAATGCCGCGTATTTTTTCTACTTGATCGGCAATTACTCGCTCGCCCGTTCGTGCAATTAAGTTTATAATGTGACAAGCGCACCGTTGATGTAAAATATTACGAAATTGATTAACGGGCAAAGTAGCCTCCAAAATAGTAATAGCGGCATTATTGTTTGAGGCATTATCCAACGTAATAGATATAACACGATTTTGTAAACCCCAATCATTTAATAGTTCTATTATTTTTTTCTGAAATGTTTTGGCCGGTATGGCGACACTCGAACGGTGATAGGTTTAAAAGTTTTTGACACGGTTCCCAATCTTCGTCTACATAATGAGCGGTCAGACTCATATAATCGTTTAGCATCGGACCGCTCCACAAGTCGGTCGTAAAAGCAACATTGATGCTAGACATTTTAAAAAAATCGACCAAATAGTTTTTTTTGCATAGAATAAGCTTTTTCCATGTCCCTAGTATACGTCGTACGGGAAAAAGGTTGGTAAGACGGATTAATCCTTTGCATGTATTGTGTATGCGCATGATTTTCCACCAAACTCAACGGTGAGCCCGTAGACAATAACCATTCGAGTGTCCATTTCCGTAAGTTTGGGGTCGTGAGTCTACTTACCTGTGCTGTGTTTACCTCGTCGAGTGTGCCGGTTGGGAAGCACTCTTTCGCGTGGCGGTTCAAGTGGCCGGTCTAGCGTTCACCCATCCCGTCTAGGACGTGCCCGCACTTTTTGCACGTCGCCAGTTTAACGCGGACACCGTGCTCGTTAATGTGCCGATCTTCATGAAAGAAGTTCCACACCGCGGCCGTGTTTGGCCGTCCCCACGCCAAGCCATGAGGATTTGATCTATTAAAACCAAAGGATGTTAAATATTTAGATGTCATAAAGTTTATTATTCATCATATTGATTTAATTTAATGTCTTATGGTTAAATAAAAAAGTTAACAAAATTAAAATGGTATTTTTTATGTGTGAAAATAATTATCAAGCTCTTTTGGACGGAACTCCCCGAGGTTCCACGGCCAGATCGACTGGAAAGGATGCTATGATCTCGCTTTAGGCCCAAGCTTTTCTAGACAGAACTCCCCGAGGTTCCCTGGCTAGCTTGGAGGAGATTACAAAGCAAACCTTATTTAAAAACCAATCTTTCTAAGACACCGAAATCCATTAAGAACTTTATAATTATCACCACACATACAAATTACCTTTTTAATTTTAATAGCTTATTTAAGTAACCATTTAATGTTTATTAAATCTCAAGAACGTCGTTTCTGATGTGGAAGATCAGTCGGAACCGCAACCACAGAGCATACTAAGACTTTCGAGAGACGTGGCAAATTAATTAATTAAACTAATAATAATTAATTAATTAAAATAATTAAACTTATAATTAAACAATAGGATTAAAGAAATAATAATTAATTAAATGATATAATTAAAGCAATAATAATTAATTAAATAAAAGAATTAAACTTATAATAATTAATTAAATAAAATAATTAAACATATAATAATTAACTAATTAAAATAATTAAACTTATAATAATTAATTAATTAAAATTATTAAATTTATTAATTATTACCCGGATCGAGAACGTCGAGGATTGCCGACGGAGGCTTCAGCGGCTTCTTGATGGGAAGGTTCGGGGGAACCGTCGTGGAACGAGCCGACAACAGAGCCATGGACAGAGCGCGGCGTCCGAAGGTCGGCATCATCGGCGTGTTGAGTTTCTTGAAAGTTGGCATCGTGGGCGCGTTGAGTTTCGTCTTCGTCGGGTTGTTGGAATTCTTCACCGGCTTGTTGTTGAAGCATGAGTTGGAAAAACGGATCGTTATTTCCCGCCCTTAATTGAGCTACCACGTCGACCAAAACTTGGGGCACACGCTCCGGATTGGCGTCGTGCGCGCCCATCGCCCGGACTAGACTAGGTCGTAGAGACTGTACCGTATCATCGGGGTAATCGGGATTTGGTGGGGAAGGAAAAATTTCTGCCGGTAGCATAACGGGGATATAGCCGTCGGGCGTAGGTTGGCCGGGAGCCATGGGTTGAAATTGGGGTTCCAACCTCCTAGCCGTCCTTCGACCCCCGGAATTACCGCTTCTTCGAGACATAATAGAGAACTTTGAGAACTTTGAGAACTTTAGAGAACTTTGAGAATTGAGAGAACTTTGAGAATTTGAGAGAGAGATGGAAGATTGTTGGTGAGGAAATGAGGGAGGAAGGGGTGATATTTATAGGGTTGGAGGAGATAGTTGGGTGGGTGAATAATTATTGAGGTGGGTGAAATTTTAATGAAATTCGGGTAAAAATTTGGGGATTTACGCCCAAAACAAACACAAAAAACCACAACCATCGGATCGCTGAGGTGGCACGATCGTGGCCGTCGGATCAAGTGCGCGGATCGCCCAGCTGGAGTCGCGACTTCGCCCTCGCGTCGCGACGCGTCGCGACGCGTCGCGACTTTCACGCTCAGCGTCGCGAACGTCGCGACTTGCAGGAGTGCGTCGCGACTCGTCGCGAGGTGGTTTCGCGGTGGATCCGTGCAGCTCTAGTTATATAGATGTAATGCAAGTAATGATGCATTCCGTTTACCTATAATTCTCTTCCAAAATAAAAGATTAAAAAAAAACCCAATTCTGAATTTAAATGGCTATGTAATCTATCGAAAACACCAAAAACAAGAAAGAAACTTTCCGTTTCGAATTTCAAAACAAAAATTCGGATTCCGGATTTTTGTTTTGAAGCTGAAGGGGAATTAAAGCCTTTGAACAAGCTTTGTCACTGGTACTACACATGTATAGTCTGTAATTACAAAAGTAAAATGCAACTGACACTCATTAAGAGATCTCTTCAAACATCTTTCGCCAAATCGGAAAGATCGACGTGGCCGGACTCGGGTTTGGTCTTGCTCGGTATCTGAGATGCTTCCTCCCGTGCATACTCACCAAAGAAGACGTTCTTAAAATCCTCTGCGGCTTCTAAGAAACGTTGGAGCCCGGTGGATAAGCTCCTCTCTATAGTTTCGACATCCCTGTGGAGCCCCGGGAACTGCAGCATTTTCTCTATAGCTTCGATGTCACTTTGCAGCCCGGAGAAACCCAATGCCCCCCGATCCGACGACTCCGACGGGACCGACCTCTTGAGCACCTGGTCGGTGACGTCCTCCTCCGTGTACTCTCTGTTCGACTGCACCACTTCGACGGGGCTAAAAACCGCGAACCAAAAGCGTCAGCATACACTATTTCATCATATAAATTATGCATTCATTGATATCAGAAATGTTCTAAGGATATATATTTTACTGCTTCTAAACCCTAAACCGGACTCGGGCTCGGTTCGGAAATTTCCGGGCACCGAATCAATTTCAACAAAAATTGAATTACGAAGGGGCAATCCAAAAACCCTAGATAAAAGCTACTCGCCAACGGTGTTTCGAGATCGATTCCAGAAAATTGATTGTTGAATAGGAGGATGATTAGAGAGGCCAAATTGACCTTCCGATGCAGTCTCTGAGGGTCTCCTCGGAGGTGTGGCACTTGCGGATGAACTTGCCTGGTTCGACCTCCTCCGTGCGGCACTGCGATCGCACCACCGTCCTCGTGGCGCAACGCTGGCCGTCCGATCCACCCTCCTCCTTCCTCATTCTCTAGTTCTGTCGTCAGAATGAGTTGTGTATAGTTGTATTGTATCATATGTATATAGCTTCCAGACTCAAAAACGATGATTTAACTGAATATTGGTTAATATTTTTTTACCGGATTAAGTACCTTTACTTAGATTTTCCGTCTATGTTTTCGTAACAGGAATAAGGTGTGCAAAATAACCGGTAACCGAATTTTAAATCCGTAACCGAACATTATCCGATTTAAAATAATCGTAACCGAATCGTTTTGTAAACAGGTTAAGGTTAACCGTATCCGGTTCCAAACATGATAAGGTTATAGGTTACTTATTTTTCAAAACAAGTTATTTTTGTAACCGGTTTTAAACATTATAGAATTAAATTAAGTATGGTTACTTCTCTCTCAATCAAAAGTCTCATTGACTTTTTTGGATTATTTATAATTGTTATACTTTTTGGATTTATGTTTTGGATCGGTATGTTTCTTTTTTGACTGGGTTGTTTTATTTACGATTTATTTTAGATCGATATGTGTTATTGTTGCAATAAAATGTGTTGAATGCTATGTTTATAAATAAAAAACAGGTTAAGGTTTTTAAACAGGTTGATAAGATTTTGATGACCGAGAAATTAGGTTAACCGGTTTTAAAAACATGTTAAGGTTATTCAAACATGACTAACCGGAATTAGGTTAAGGATACCAAATAGAAAAAAATAAACATGTTAACCGACCGATTGCAACCCTAGGAATAAGTACTCTTACCTAAATGTTTTCTCGTCCACATGTCATCGAGCGTTTCGCTATTTAAGAAAAACAAAAAAAACATATAGACGAAGAATTTAAGTGTAGTTGATCGACGGAGTAGGGATATTTTATCCGGTAAAAAAAGTTAAAAAAAAAATATGGCGGTAATTAATTTTCGAAGAAGTAACGAAACTACGCCGCTCGACTAAATGATAAAAACATACATATATATACATATTATTTTCTTCCCTAATATGAATATGAAATAATTTTAATCAACACGATACGGTATTACTGGTTCATTTAGAATTTGGTCTCTATGTCTGTGATTGCATCAGTGTGGTTTAGCCTAAAAAAAAGAAACACAGAAACGACACGATCTTGACTTTACGTGGTTTGGCAAATCTACTTGATGTCCTTTATAGCTTAAAACCTAACAAAACGTCATGATAGTGACAAAACGACAAGACATTATCTCCAAAAAAATTCACGCCCGGTGGGACTCGAACCCACAATCGCCTGATTAGAAGTCAGACGCCTTATCCATTAGGCCACGGGCGCTTTCTGTTATCAAACTTCTTAAATTAAACTTATTTATCTTAATAAGTATTTTGCAACTATTTTAGACACAATAATAATAATAAGGTTAAATGGCGGCATATGTTCTCATTCTTATTCAAATATCGTAATTATATTAAAAAAAATTGGTACATATTCTCAAAGTCTTAAAATGTTAGCCTTGGTCGAATTCCGTCAATTTTTCATTAAATTTATGTTGACAAAATGATGATGGAGGCGTGCCATCTAAGCTCTTTGCTTCAATTCTGACCAGCAAGATCCGTGGAAACAAAATTTGAGAGTGGTATAGGAAAGGCGATTAAATAAATACTGAAGTGCGTTGGGCATTTTTTATGTTATCTAAATCATATTAAAGAAAGGGGAATAAAATGAAGTGATGCTTCGTAATCATTTAATAACACATCGATCACTCCTCGTTGGACCGTATAGCTATACTACTTAGTACTTTATCAGTATAAATTCATAAATCATATGTGAAAACATTTCTTGCATGGTATAACGAAATCTAGTAATCGGGCCTTCTATTCGGGCCAGGTGGGTACATAAACCGAGACTTAACACCTTTATGTGACGCTGTCAATTTAAGAAGTATATATTTTAGGGCTTAACCTCTAAGCTTATAACGAATTTAATTTATGTAAACCGTAAAATAATAATAATGTTTTTAGTTTTTGAAAAATAAATAAATTATAATATAACATATCAAGATAATTATTCTATAGTGGTGTAGAGCTGCAAGCCACGACGGGGAGGGACAGATCGCGACGGGCGCCGGTGAATCGCGACGCGTCGCGATTCAGCCGCCAAAATCGCGAACCATCGCGATTCTCCCCCGTCGTGGCGATGCTCTCTCTCCCTCCCCTTCTCTCTCTCTCTGTCTCACATATTTTCTCTCTCTCTCTCTCTCTCTCGCCATCGCGACGCATCGCGAGCTGCACCACCGCGACGCGTCGCGACGTGACTGTTGGCGAACTCCCGCGATTACATCGCGACGGGTCGCGACGTCGCCAACAACAGCTCTATAGTGGTGACTCAATGTATGAAAACTACACTATGATGAGATTCAATTAGACAAGATTAATGAATAAAAAATTCCAGAATATATAAAATATATTTTATATATGTTATTAAATATTAAGTGTTTTAATGTTGATTATATATAAAATTAATATTATTTTAACTACGATATTCAATTTATTATTCTATAGTGGTGACTCAATATAAAGAATTACTAATTAGTGTTATAATTTTATATTGCATAATTATATCAATTATGTTAAATGACTTTAAAAGTGAATAAATTTATATTAAAAAATTAGTGGGATGTGTTGAACCTATTGACATAGTTAACACAGTTATTAAATAGGGTGAGCTTGTGTCTCATCTTCTAAAATAATTTATAAATTATACGAATCTAGGTCTATATATAATTAATAAAAAAAATAATAAGACATAATACGAATAAGAATTGCCACCCTTAATAAACAACTCACACGAACCATAATCACTAGTATTAGAGATGTAATTAAAACCCGCAAATGCCGTTTTTAAATCGAAATCGAACTGAATCCGGCTTTAAAAAAATTGAAACTGAATTAAAATCAGGTTAAAACGAAACTGAATATTGAAAAACCCGCAACCAGATTAAACCGATTCCGGGTTTTGAGTTGTAAAACCCGTAACTCGGTTCGTTGATTACTAAAACCTGAATTTTTAAATATATATTTATAAATATTTAATTTATTTTTATAATGTTAATGAAGTGGTATGTGCTGACGTGGTTTCCCGCCTCAATCAGTTAATGTAAATTATGGATGTATGATATTAACTTGTATATGTGGAATCCGATCTTTCGCGTTGCAAACTCGCTAACACTATACACACACACACACACATATATATATATATATAACATGTATAATATTAACTTGTATAGGTGGAATCCGATCTTTCGCGTTGCAAAATCTCTAACACTCTATACACGCGCGCACACACACACACACACACATATATATATATATATATATATATATATATATATATATATATATATATATATATATATATATATATGAAAATGATAAACTGAGACGAGAGATTTTTTAGAGAGGTTTGTCCGAATGCGGTAGTTGACTACGTCCTCTGTTAGTTTATTGCGACTTCAAAACATGAACAGACAACCATATGCAGCAATCACGTTCGAGAGAAAGAGAATGAAGAGAAGAAGTGGTGATAATACAACGAGAAAATCTCAATATAGTATATAGCCGGACAGAAAACTCTAAGTATTATCTCTTAATGAATGCCTATGTGATTCTTCATCTTAGGTTGATATTTATAGCCTTCATTTCTTCCCGTTAGTCTTCCTGGAATTTTGAAGTCGTCTCTCCGAGCTGACCGGGCTGACTGATTGTCCAGTTGACACGTGCCCCACGACTGCGTGCTTTACGCCGAATTGGATTTTTTTATTGAATAGAGCGGTTGTGAATTTGACTTCGTGCTCCTAGTCTTCCGGCCATTTTGAATTGATAAAGCCGGATAGGATTTGTGACGATTCTGCCATTCCTCTTCTCTAATGATGACGGATAGCTTTTCCGCTTTTAGCCAGGTAACTTTCGTTCGTGGGCTTTACGATTGCCTTAGTGGGCTTTGGGGCTCCGTAAATGGGCCTATTCGAATATCTAATACTCTTTTGGGCTTTTGGTTTTATTGTGTTACGCATTTAATTAATTCATAACTTGTATAACATGTCAATTTTAATAAAAACAACGAATTTGCGCATCAACAGTATGGAACGACATTGAGAGTTTACTATACTTACTCAACCCGTCTAACGACGTCATAGGAAGTATACGGGCCGTGAGTTCAAGGAATATTTTGATGTTTTATTGTGATACACTGCTTTTGTCGTATTACATTACTACTTTTTTCGTTGGATTGTATTTACAGTGATTCTGTTGTTGGATTATGGTTTAGCATGTATCGTAATGTTTTAATTGTGATTTTGCCATTTGGATTATGGTTTAATTAAAAGGTTCTTTATTAAGTTCTGAATTTAAGTCTGTAAATTTTTTAAAAATTAAAATCCGGGTAAAAACCCGGATCCGAACGAAAATTTTCATCTAAATTCATTGCCCTCTACTCTCCTATTTAGGATAGTTGTTTATGAGCGCTGACCCATATTCCATCGCTCAACACGTGTACGATCGATGATAATAGGGGTTGGTGTATTACATGTTCTATATGCATGCATGGTTTGTGTATAAATACTCCATCTTCAATAAGCTTCACACACCATCATCAGCTCTCGTATACCTTCAAGTTGGTCTCTATTTTCCCAGGTTCAAAATTTTTATATTGCTTTGTATATTGTTTAAGTTACAATATATTTATCCATTTCTTAACAGTAAATCCTTTGTGTCATAGATCTCAATGGAGAACTCGTCGCTGATAACAACAAAGAGATCGAGGAGACGATGCAATGTTTTCTTGACTCGCCTGGCCATGCAACGCAGGATGTAAGTACTCGTAAATTTCTAGTGGTTTTGAGACGGCATAATCCCATTATTTGTTTATCACGTGTTAAGCTCTCCGTGTTATGATTTGCGTGCGTGTTCGTAACATTTAGCGCGGACTTATGTCCTATATCCGTTTAATATTTTAGGTTATTTTATTTATCTAAGGTTAGTAGCGGTATAAGCACCTAATATGTTTATTTTTGTGATGGCGTAAACTCGATCTTTTTTTTCTTCTTTCTCAACCGATGATCGTAATATTCATTATTTTTCACGGCCAAAGTTCTCAATATGCTCACTATTTTGTTTCTCTCTGAATAGCGTTTAATTTTGGTAAAAGAATTTTCGATGTGTCATCAAGTCTTCTACATGTGTCACACCTCAAAGAGAAAGAGAATTTTTATTAACGGCGTCAAATTGAAAAAATTCACTGAAATTTAGTGAGAAATAAAATAAAGATTACTGAAAACTTTAACCGTAAAAAAAATAAGTTTATGCCACTAAAATAATCAAAATATTAAATTATTTATGCCGTTATTAAAGATTTTATGTATGAATTCGTAGTAAGATTATAACAATGTATTAAAAACAAAGAAGCCGCTGATCGACCTCAGGAAGCTCACATCTAGTGGCTTTGTGGATGATTTGAGAGCTTAAAGTATATCGAATTTTATTACTTGTATTTTGGTCCTATTTTTTTTTTTTAAATCATGATTTTTTTTTCTTCACGATAACTCTTATGCAAACTAGAAAAAACCACCCAATCTTGAGAAGAAATACATATTTTTTTTCTTACTTAAAATCAATATTATTATTATTATTATTATTATTTTGTTACGAAAACTTCATTGATATACTCATCGTTTTGTGGTATACCCAAACAATCAGTACCGATTTTTAAAAATCTTACGAGAAAATCAATGTGCCGTGACGCTCTCGGGGCCCATCAATTAAACTTGTGTGCGGTTCGAAAATTTATAACGCTGATCCATCTCAATAGAAATTAACTTCAACAATGAATTAGTCTTAAGTCTTCTAATATCATTTAAACTTATAAAAGTAATCAAGTTATAAGATTTGCTGTTGTTCCATAATTCCATTTTTCTATATGAATTTATTTTTATACACATATACATATTCCTTATAGTGTAGCATTTAGTAATTTGTTGATATTTATTTATTTGAACAAATTGAGTCATAACGATAAGCGTTTTCAGCTAATAGATGACATATTCTTCCACTAAATTCGATTTTATGTCGAATCCTAAAAATTGTATCATTATTATTAATTAGACTGTTGTTAACAATTATCAAAGTACTATAGGGCTAATAATATAATTTTTGTTAAGAATTGAGTTTAACGAATCTAAGAAAGTGAATTAGGGTCTCATTTTTACAACTCAATAATTGAATCAATACACTTATTTTAATTACATTTAATTAATTTTAAACATTCTGGATTTGATTTTAAGTACATTCCCATCTTCTATATACTTTTTTTTTTCTTTCTACAACCAACTCTATTTATGAATTATGAGTAAAGGTAACTATTTATTATGAAGATAAGACCACTCTCATAAGCATACTTTTTTTTAACAAGATAACGTTGATAAAGTAGGATTATTCTACTTAAGAGTAAGTAATTAGTGTAATAAAATCCACATATTAATCACAGTAAAATCCATCTATTTTAGTTCGTTTACTGCTATATTTGGTCACTAAGTGTAAACAATACCAACTCTTCTAATCTTACTTTATCAACTGATAATATCTCTTGATCACATTCACTGTATTCTCAAGCCAAACACTGAATTGCTAACAAATCTCTATATTAATTGTCATTCTTGATTTATTTTCCTAATTACCCTTTTAAATTGTTATATAAACACGCGTCGAGCACTACTAAAATAAACAGAAACTTATAATTTTCTTCGTTTGCAGGATGAGGCGAAAGATTAAGCTCACATGGATCGAGAATCCCACCGCGAGGAGGGCGAGCTTCAAGAAGCGCAAGGCTGGGCTGGTGAAGAAGATGCAGGAGCTGACGACGCTCTGTGATGTCAGTGGATGCCTCATCATCTATGGGGAGGGGGAATCAGACCCGGCGGTGGTGTGGCCGAACGAGGATGAGGCCAAGCACCTGATCCGGCGCTTCCGGGAGATGCCAGAAGTGGACCAGGCGAGGCGGATGGTCAACCAGGAGGAGTACCTCAGGGGGCAGATCCAGAAGATGACGGAGCAGCTGAAGAAGATGAAGCGGAAGAACGACGAGATGGAGGCCTCAGAGCTGATGCGCCAGCTCGACCAGGGCCGGGCCCTGGTAAGTTTCTCGCGAGAGGAGCTTGCCAAGGTCACGTGGTTCCTCGAGCTGAGGATGGGCGAGATCGACCGCAGGCTCGAGTTTCTCGAGCAGCCCGTTCCTCGGGGCTGCCCGGCCAGGCTCACCCTCCCTCCCCCAACGGAGGATGAGATCTCCGGCCGCGAGGACTTCCCCAGCAGCTGGGTCCTCAACCCACCACCGATTTACCGAAACCCTCACTATCACCGCTTCATTCCCGAGAGTGACTCCCCTCCGACCTACTTCCTTCCAAGGGAACGCGTGCTCGGAAACAATTTGGAGATTCAGCCTTACATCCCCGAGATCCTGTCCGGTGACAATGCTGCAAATCATGGTGCTGGAGGGCAGGCTAATGCAGGGATTAGCGATGCTGATGAAGGGTATGACGGGATCTATTCCGGACTGGAAGAGAATCTGGCTTTGGGAATGATGATCACCGGCGACAAACCGGATGCCGAGGAGGATGATGCCGGGAAGCCTTGAAGAAGCTGGAAGCTTAGACTATGTTACTGTTTAATTGCTTTGGAATGTTTTCGAGTATTTGAATTTCACTGCATATGCAGAAAAAGCCTATCATCCTACTAGAGGAATAGATAGAGGTTTATTTTATGTATTGGCAACTTATCTAATCAAATGGCATATCTGCCCTTTTCCCTTCAATTCATAAGTGTTATTTTCGCACACAAAAATGGCAAAACTAAAGCTAATCACTATAGTAGCAGCCATTTTTAATTTGAATAAAATTGAGAGAATGTACTTCACTGACATATTAATGACTATTCTGGTTCACATAGAATATCAATGTAATGCATAGTACAAGGAGTATAACGGAGCTCGCTCCATTACTCAAGAACAATGTATTGAAAAACGACATTGAGGCGCGCCTCAGTGAGGCGCAGGGTAGAAATGCAACGAGGCTTAAGCCTCGGAAAGGAAGATTGAGGCGTGCGCCTCGGCGTGCGCCTCGGTCGTTATTTTTTCGCCTCGAGGCGTCGCCTCGAGGCTTAAAATAATATTCTTGTGATTTTTTTCCAAATCTTTCCAAATCTTCGAGGTTGAGTGTTGAGTCTGATTTTTTAAGTCTTTGAGTGTTGAGTCTTTAAGTTTTTAAGGGTGTGAGTCTTTAAGTTTTTGAATTTAAGAGTGTTTGGATTAGGCTTTATTTTAAAAAATTATTTTATCTATCTTATTTAATATATATATTATTTTAAAATATTTATATAATATTTATTAAGGCTTACGCCTCGAACGCCTCGAGGCTATACGCCTCGAGGCAATGCGAGAAAACGCCTCGAGGCTTAAATACGTTATTCACAACATTGCTCAAGAAGGACGGTATTTTTATATAATCAAGCTAGAAGACATATTTAATTACAATTAATGTAATAAATTTGAAAAAACTCAAGCATTTGAGGGAGGGCCGTGCCAAGATAGGCTCGGTCCACCGTCCCTACATGCCTATGTATAGCTAGTTAAGAATTGCATCTAAGCATTAAGACGGGTATCCAGTATATAAGTTTTACTTTGAAATTCAGATTGTTTTCTTTTCTTTTAACTTCTAAGGAATATAAAACTTATATAATTGTAATTAAGTTCTAATGCAAATGAACGAGAAATCAAGATAACGAAAGAAAGTACACTAATATGTACGAAGAACATGTTTCATTCATAAATTTACACACCACAAAGGCACAACGTTTACAAGTACTCTCGAAAAGATGTTTGACAATAAGATGCTTGAAATTAAGAAACCGAGAAAAGAGGAAAATGACCCAAATTGTCAAAAAGAATTACAAGCAAGCAAGCAAAGAACATAAAAGAGAGAAAAATAAATCATCTACAAGCTTGCAATTAGAATATGCTGTTATACTGACTTGTAAGGGAGTTCCTCAGGTTTTCGTACAAGCCGTAAAGCGAGTACTGGCGAAGCTTCTCCACTTCGTACCACGAGTTGAGAGGGGAAAGGTGCTTGTCCGTGCCGGAGAAAGCCAGCTGTATTCCTAAGCTGCAATCGACATTGCCATTGTGATTTTTGCAGCTCGACGTTCTGATGGCACAGTCCTGCTTGTTGAGGCAAACATAGTTACTCGATCCCTTGCACTTTGCACAGCCGTCCCTTTTCCAGAACAGGTTTTGGAGCCTGCCCTTCTGGAACTCGAGCACCTAAAAGAAACAATCTATTAGCTTCGCCACGGGAGTTCACAGAGCACTAAGAATCGGTAACGAGGAACAGAGCTCGGAAAATCTTACAAGGGTAAAGCTGGTAACGGTGAAGGTACCGTTAGCGACGAAAGCAAGAGGGGACCTTGCAGCATATTTCCGGCCAGCAAACGCAACCATGTAGCCACCAGCACTATCCTGTTCCAAGCACGGAATTCATAAGATCGAACGCAAAAAAATAGCATATGCTAGCATTTTCCCCAATAAATTTACTATATGACAGTCAGGCTTCACTTAATCAACCACAAAACGCCCAAGTGACTAACTTTCTATCATTCAGAATCCACCACAGTGATAATTCAATTATCAAATTCAGAATGTACTAGTTTTCCAAACCCTAATTAGTAAGCTAACTATGAGTCCAAAGAATTCAATTCGAAGTCCCCAAAATCTGCAAAATTCACGGCTTGAACCAGACGGAGAAGAATTAAATGCAGTCTATTGAGCGTAGAACTGACCGGGGAGAACGAAGAGGTGTTGATGGTGAGGAGAGAGATCTCGTCGACCTTGGGGCGGAAGGTGGCGATCTGCGAGTTCGAATTGGCGAGGTTGAGGCGGCTGTCGCAGGGAGAGAGCAGCGTGTTGTTGCCGTTGAGGAACGAGGTCCGCGTGCCGAACACGATGCCGAAGGTGAAGCCGTCGGAGATCTCCACGCGCGCGTCGCTGCACGGCGAGAACACGCGGTTGGAGTCGCTCGCCGCGACGTGGGTTATCATCAGCGCCAGCACGTACATCGCCGCCGCGATCGTCGCCGGAGACGGAAGGATCGCCATTGTTGATGCTCCAGTCAGGTTTGGTCCTCTATCTCTCTCTCTCTCTCTTCGCTCTGATGGATGATGATACAGCTATGTATGACTACTTGAGAAAGGGATTTTAAATGGGCCTGTAAATACGTTTGGGCCTATGCTAAGATTGTGGCCCATATGGCCCAATACATTTAGAGGCTCTTTCTTTGTATCTCGTGGACTTTATGTCCACATTCCACAATAACAAGTACTCCATGGTGAACTCCATACAAAGTAAAGTGCAATTAATAACTTTAATAAAATTGGTTTTTTTTTTTTAATCTTGAACGACAATAATTTATGGAGGTTTTACGCTGCCGATGAATATAGGATCACTCAAAATAAAATACATGCCCCTATCATCAAATAAACGCCATAGTAGCATGCTCCGGCTCTTACGACATATCGACTAAGACCATCTACATTCG
Organism: Parietaria judaica; assembly: GCA_954871525.1. Classification (NCBI taxonomy): domain Eukaryota; kingdom Viridiplantae; phylum Streptophyta; class Magnoliopsida; order Rosales; family Urticaceae; genus Parietaria; species Parietaria judaica. The sequence goes on along the minus strand of OX940865.1, from coordinate 18,618,842 downwards.
AACGCCATTTAGTGGGGGTTTCGCAGTGAATGGTTTGTTGCATTCGAACGACATATCGCCCGACATATATATGGCGTGACACTGTTCACAAACTCATTTTACCTTTTTATTTTTATTTTGGTCCTTCTAAAATATATATTTTACATATTTGCACTAATTTACATTTTACTTCAGAACAAGAACTAGCGGAGCCGAAGAAATCATAAGTGGTCAACCCCTCTTACCTAGTGTATTCTATATATGTGATAAAAACCTAGTTATAATGTTGTAGAGAATATGTCAATTTCAATATTTTTTATTTTTTATTTCATGAAATGTTGAAGATGTCAAATTTTTAAAATTATAACTTCATAGTAATACTAATACTTATAGTAATAGTAATAGACACGGCCGGCCCAACCCATGGGCGAGATGGGCAGTCGCCCAAGACCCCTTTTAGATTAGTCTATATATGCGTTGTATAAGTTTTGCTATATTGTATAGCTCCTGCAATACCCTTAATCCAATAGCTCCTGCAATATTATGTTGCAGGCTCTGAAAAAAATTCTCATATTAATGATTCGCCCAAGGCCTTTAAAAGGGTTAGGCCGGCCCGGGTAATAGATATTACGAAATCACAACTTCATAATATATGATAGTAATAGCAAATACAAAGAGATAAATGTTGATTAAGCTCTACAAACTATAAAATAGATGACCGCTGTGACCGGGTGCATAATCCAAAGATAAATCTCACATCAATGGAACGAAAAAGGCATGAATGAAGTGAGGCTGCCCGACAAGCAGAAGCAACCACTTCGTTCGGAAACTCAATCAAAAGGCGAACACCCGAAGGCCTCATCCTCTTACTACCCAACCGTGTACATTCTACATACCAGATGCTTTCATCACGTCCGCCTTTTTCTACCAATTGGGGCCCTCCCTTCACCCCCCTCCCCAATCTCTTAAGCTTGCCCTTCGAGTAAGAAAGTCAAGGGGTTGGAAAATGAGAGTCTTGAGCGACATGATTTGTTACAGAATCGTGATACAGACTATAAAGTACCATTGAAGAAACCACTCATTCTAGAGGCTCGCGGTTTGACAGAGATCTATAGAAAATTAGGTTGGTTTTGGCATAAGAGGACGCAATTTTGTGCACCTAAGAAGACTGCTTGGTTTTGCCGAATCACACATCTTTGAAGGATTTCCCGCCTTCATCGCCTTTATGAAGAAACATCGTTTGAGCTATTACAAAGAAGTATTATCTTGTTCTCGGTCTTAAAACTGCGTATAGAGTTGATCATCGCAGGGTCACATGTTTGACTAGTACTCTTCCCGCAGCTAATACCGAAGATCAATTCGAAGCCACGAAAACTAAAGAGTTGGACACGGTCGCAGGTTCGACTAGTACCCTTCATGCAGTTGATACCAAAGATCCAGTCGAAGTCACGAAAATTGAAGAGTTGGACAGGGTCGCAGGTTCGACTACTACCCTTCCTGCAACTGATACCGAAGATCCAATCGAAGCCACGAAAACTGAAGAGTTGGACACGGTCTCAGGTTCGACTAGTACCCTTCATGCAGTTGATACCAAAGATCCAGTCGAAGCCACGAAAATTGAAGAGTTGGACAGGGTCGCAGGTTCGACTACTACCCTTCCCGCAGCTGATACCGAAGATCTAATCGTAGCCACGAAAACTGAAGAGTTGGACAGGTCGCAGGTTATACTAGTACCCTTCCTGCAGCTGATACAGAAGATCCAGTCGAAGCCACGAAAGCTTAAGATGGAGGGTCGCAGGTTCGACTAGTACCCTATTTGCAGTTGATACCGAAGATCCAGTCGAAACCACGAAAACTGAAGAGTTGGACAGGGTCGCAGGTTCCACTAGTACCCTTCCCGCATCTGATACCAAAGATCCACGAAAACTAAAGAGCTGGACAGGGTCGCATGTTTGACTAGTACGCTTCGCTCGAAGATTCAGTCAAAACAACCAGAACTGAGGACTTGTTTTACAGGTTTGCGGATTCGATTAGTACCATTTTCCCCAACCGAAGCTAACGATTCAGTTACAGTTGTAGAAACGGAGTTAAGGGCGCTCGCGGACAAAATCGTTGTGATGTCTAACGAACTCCGCTGGCTTTCGGAGGTCAGTCAAATGCATTTGCAGCAGTTACAAATGCTTTCGTGGCACAATCGGGTGAAGACGGAGCAGATACACAATCTCATAATGATCATTCGAATGCAATCAGCGGAGCTACACAGACTGTGGGAGTTAATCCATATTTGTTGTGTGGATATAACATTTGTCTGGTTTTTGTTTTCATTGAACATATTACAAACAAAGAGCAATTAGAACTCGCTATGCTTGTAAATTTGGGGAAGTATTGAACTTCCGTTGGAATTTGATAAGTAATCGTCACTTCTTAAAAAAATAATAAAAAAATAGATGAGTAAATAGTATTCAAGTTTCATGACATATATTATGATATACATTGTAGTTTCCAAAACAAGTGATACAACATGGAGAAAATAAAATATTGTAACCATAAGAAAACGACATTAATTGCATCATTGGCATCGATGATTGACCAACTAATGTATGAAATGAATATAAATCAATCAAACCAACTCCAAGAAAGAACACAATTGGATTTGGTTAGATCAACTTAGAAGAATAAAACCTAGCTGAATTAACCATAAATTATTAAGGTAAGGGTCACTTCTTTCCCACATCTTTTGCCTTTGTGCCACTTGCCCACATCTTTATTACTTTCTTCCTTATGAAGCATTAATTGATTTCACAATTCCCAAAAGTGAGACCCCTAAAACAATGCATGTAAATAACTATTTTACTATATTGTACTTGGTTGCTTCAAGGCTTCAAGCGAATTGCTATATAATATTTAATCACTGAATTTTAGAGGTATTTATATATAATTAAGAACTATATCGTTGTTTGAGTTACTTATTGTTATTGTGACTATAACATGCAAAATTATATTTATAAAGAAAGAGATGTGTAGAAGATGCTCTATTGACTTAGAGACGTTGCTCAAACTCATCTCGTAAGAGACAAAACAAAATTAAAATAAACACACGTATGTATATATATATATATAAACCTTCAATTTGATAATCGAGACCGGGACGGATTTTAAAATCCGAACAGGAAATTCCCAATTACAATTTTTCGCTTTTGTTTTGTAAGTTTTTTTATATTTCATTATACATATGTAATTTTTTTTTCTATGTTAAATCTTTGCTTGAAATTGGAAATCCCAAATTAAAACTGATTAATTTACCGATATTGATTCCTAGCTGAAACCAGTGAAATATCTATTTCCAAAAAAGAAATTTCTAGAATATATATATATATATATATATATATATATATATCAAGGCAAGGATTTATTTTACATATTGTAAAAACTTTGTTTAAATAATACATCGATAGGTTTATAATTTCAATTACATAATAAATTTTAATGATATTATGCTATTAATTTGTCAAGTTTTCACACCAATGCAATTAGAATTTAGAATAATAATAAGATGAACAGAAATGCATTTTTTTTTAATGTATATATAAAATGATAGTTGACTTGAATGAAGGAGACAGCTAATTAAGCCCGTAATCACAAAACAAGCCATATATATAATCTATTACTCACATGCAATTTTCTTTTCTTTCCTTTCCTTTGCCTTCACTTCACTAATGATCATCTCGTAATTAACCTTCCCTAATTAATCCTCCCTTAATCAAAACTCCACATCTCTCTCTCTCTCTTCACATCGTTGACTTCCCAAAACACTATCAAACCACTCCTCGAAATGACCTCAAAACCACGCGTAGAAACCAGAGAGCAATGAACGCCACCAGCGACACCGGCGGTTTCTTCGGCTCCAAAGACATCGGCGGGTTCGGTTACGGCATCGGCGTCTCCGTCGGCATTCTCCTCCTCATCACCAGCATCACCCTCGCCTCCTACTTCTGCACGCGCTCCACCCACCACGCCCCGGCCCGGCCCGCCCGCTGGCTTGGCCCCGAGCCCCAGCTCCCGGGGGAGCGGGAATTCGCGGTGGTGGAGGTCGGGCTCGACGAGGACACCATCAAGAGCTACCCGCGGCTGCGGTACTCGGACGCCGAGAAGGCGGCGCCCTCGTGCTGCTCGATCTGCCTGGCGGACTACAAGCCCCGGGACGCGCTGAGGCAGCTGCCCGAGTGCGGGCACCTCTTCCACACGCGTTGCGTCGACCCGTGGCTGCGCCTGCGCCCCACGTGTCCGCTCTGCCGGACGTCCCCGGCGCCCACGCCGCTTGCCACCCCGCTCGCGGAGGTCGTCCCGCTCGCTTCCGCCGTGGCCCGGTGAGAATATTGGCACGTGTTGATAGGGAGGAATTTGTGTTCGAGTCGTTGAACTTTATATCATTTTTGTGTATAGATTGGAAATAAATTGTGGGAATGAGTTGAGCAAAAGAAAAGAGAATTACAGATCGATGAGCTGTTTGAAATTAATAGATCGACAAGTACTATGATTTCTCCAGCTTTTTTTTAGCATAACCGGTAACCGATATTTCCGGGCCCAGTTTTTTATAAATCGAGACCGTGGAATTCCCGGTCCCATTTTTTTTCTTTATATTTAATTTATATTGTTATACTTATTTGTTTTTTTTATATATATATCTAAAATTGATAAATCCCATTTTATGACCCATATTTCCCAACTTAATAATGATATTTTTTTGTTTAAATCGGGATTTCTCAGTTTTAACAACATTTGTCGGTCCTGATCTTAATTTAATAAAAATAAAATAAAACTTTTTTTTTTCGATCTCAGTAATTTAAATCAATAACCGAATAGTTGGGACCGGAAATAATTGTCAAAATCGGTTCCCACCCCGGTTTACCCTTAAGTGTATTCCTTTCTTTCATAATCTATTAAAGAGATTCTTAGTAGCAAGCCACGTAAACGACAACATGAAAGCTTAAGCTGTTGCTTGAAAAGCAAGATTGAATATTGATTTCTGTTGTTCATGCGAGAAATTTTCGGAGATCACGATAATTCATTGAGACTTTTGTTGTCTTTTCAAAATTTCTCTGTTCCTTTTCCTGTCGTTTATGTTTGTTATTACAAAAAACATCTCGTTTTTACAACTATTTTGTGTTTTGATCACGTGTTAGTGTAATATTTTGTGTGTGCAAAAAATCAAAAGAGGTCTAATAAAAATCGTCGAAAAGGGCAAGCTCAACGACAATATTTTTTTAAAAGATTCATTGTAATTATTATTATTTATGTAAGATATTTAAGAGCAACATGGAAATAAATGAAATAATGATTAGATATTTCTAATAAATTACTTTTATTTTTTTAATTTTTTTAAGCGATAGATGGAGTCCCGATATTTCGATCGCAGTCTGGAGTCTCATTAATTCACAATAAATTAATTATTTAAAAGTTATGTCCAAAATCTCATTTAAAAGTCTATGCCAAACAATGCTTACTTTATTATAAGCACAATCCTTAAGAAAACCTAAAGATTATATTTTGTTTCTAATTTTCATTATTTGAGGTTCTTATACCAAGATTTTTTCCTACGAAAGTGTACTTCAATTTTTTGCTTTACAAAAATAAAAATAAAAATAAATCTCAAATATATAATTTACAATGCCGCCTCTTTTTATTTATATGTAGATTTATTAAGCCTAATTTTTAAACGTGAAGTGTTGTTCAAGAAATTCTTATAATTACAACCCTCTTTGCCATAGTCCAGCTCTTCCTCTTCTCCAATCTCTCACTTTCTCATGTAAGAACCGGTTCCCAGTTCCAGTTGAAATTTCCCGTTTTTTTAATAGTCGGAACCGGGAAAAAGTGAGAAAAGAATCATGAAAAAATTCTTGAAAAATTCGCGACTAAAATCGGGAGTAAAACCGAGAGAAGACCTGAAACCAAATCCGGGACAAAATCCAAAACATAATACAAAATACTATGTCTGAAATATAAAATACCATTTATAATAAATAAAAACATCTAAAATAATAAAACCAAATCATTTCTTTTACTTTATTTTCGCCTTATCCTTCTTTTTCTTGTTCATGTAACTAATACCACCGATAAGAGCGTGGTGGGAGTGGAGGGAGAGTTCGAACCTATAAAAATTTGCTAATAAAATTCAAATCTAATTTGCAATAAACATATTCATTAAACATGATAAACAGTAGGCCTAATATGAAACATATTCAAATAAACATAATAAATAGTAGGCTTAATAAACATATACAAAAATCAAAATATTAAAATTCTAACTTCTACTTTAATTCAATAAACGTGTTTGAAATTAAAATCTGTATATACCAAATAAATGAGTCACATGATCAAGTAAAATACCTTGCTCTTCTACTTCAACACAATTTAGTAAGTCTTCACTTCGTCCATGAACATGCTTAATACGGAATATTCATTGCTCTCGTGTAATCAATTTTTCAATAATATTAAGCCTTCAACCGTATCAAGCAATAAAGAACTCCTAAAAGGATCGATAATGCGACCTCCACCAGAAAACGCCGACTCAGACGCCACCGTAGAAACTGGTTAGCTAACACATCTTTTGCGATCTTAGCAAGAACATTATAGTTCGAATAATTATCATTCCAGCAGACAAGCATGTCGAAGATTTTTTTTAAGAAAAAAAAAAACCCTTTTTTGTTCATCCTTCAAATATCTATCAATTTCGTGCAATTTCCTTTCTTGTCATGTGCACTGCATCATTGACTTCTATATCTAAACTACAAGGTTCTTGAGCGGGTGTACCGTCATCGTATTCTTTAAAAAGCTCGAAAAACTTCTTTTCAATGATTGGAACAATCTTGTCTTTCGCTTTCTTACGAAAAACACCTTTGAGACAATGTTTGATGTTAACCAATTTGTATCTCGGATCAAGCACTGTGGCGAGAAAAACAATCATATTTACTTTCTCAGAATCGCCCAATACTTTCTAAATTTATAATTCATTGCTCTCCCATGTTATCTAACAAAATATATTTTGGTTTAGTTAGAAGGACATCTAATTCTTTCTTTACGGCATAAATATCTCTAAAGCATAAATTTTTTGTTGCGTAAGACGTACCACTAAGCCGAGTGGTCAGGTCATAGAAAGTCTTCATGAACACGATGAATATTTGAGCGTGATTCCAAGCCACATCGTCAAGACGATCCACATCTTCAAAGTATTTCATGTAGTTGAGATCTTTATTCATCCGATCGAAAGCTCTTCGATACTTCATTGATGTTTGTAACATGAAATATCCAAGGATAAAAGTGCCTTCGATTTGATTTCCTGGAGGACAAATCACTCCTTAAACCTCTTCTTCCGTGATGCAAGTGATCTCACATATTTCATTTCTTTTCTAATGGAGTCTATATAAGGTCCTAATTTCTCTAAACCATCTCCAACAATGAGATTCACGATGTGACATATGCATCTTATGTGAAACAACTCACCGTTCAATTGCAAACCTTTTTTCCTCTTTTAGCATCAACTTGTTCTTTGCTTTATCCGCAACAACTTCATTGAATATACCCTTATCTAAAGTTATTGACAGTGCTTTTTTATAATTCTCCAATCTGACAAGCAGTTCATCAACTTTTGCCCAAGAGTATTATTACCCCTTTATAATCACCAACTGGGAAAAACTAAATTATTCTATTTTGCATCTTCAAGCTTCATCAATCCAATGTGTTGTAAAAACCATATAATTGATATTGTGATTTGATGTCCAAGTGTCTAATGTGAAACTTGCTCGATGACCAATCAACTTCTTTTTCAATTGTAACTTCTCTTCGTGGAACTTCTTAAAAACATCTTGCGCACCTGTAATCCGAGAAACAAGCTCCCATGTCGGGTTCACGTAGAGCATCAACCTCTGGAATCATTTTCCTTCAACTACACGAAACGCATGCTCGTCCATCACGATGAATTCTAACAAATGTCATTGATAGCCCATCGTTGTACATGCTTTAACCTTAACCTCGTTGGTCCCACTACCAGTTAACCGACACAACTCCAAAGTTTTCAGCTTCTTATCAACGTGCATGTTTTGGTTCTTCTTGCAAGTCGCAATGTGTTTCTTCATCCCGCCTTATGAACTTAGCTTGACTCGTATGCTTTTGTTGCAATATATATAGGTCGCACTATATCACCAGGATTTTCACTTTAATTTAAAATTCTCTTCGGATATTCCTCAATTTTGTTTTTCGCACTCGCTTTGCTTGGTTTGAATCTCCAATTTCGAGTTTCTTATCTTCGTCAAGAAGTATACACATCTTGGGTAGTATTAGATGTCATAGTTTATGCAACTAGTCAATGTAGGATTCTTCGTTCAGAATTTTCAACTCTAGTTTCGATATTTGTTCGTGTTGAAAAAGATCGTGCATAAGTACAACCAATTGTTATTTTTGGAAAAAATAACTGTGTTTTCATATACACAGACATTTCACTTAACTTTTAACACGAGTTTTAACAATATTTGATTAGCTTATACGTATTTTTGGGTTTATTATGTTCACGTTTGTGTTTTATCTTTTTTATATTAAATGATGTAGTGTAGGTGACCAAGAGCTCGAAAGATAAAACGATTCGGTATTTTGTGGGAATTCCATTTGTTTTTCAAGAATTGTGGAATCGATTTTCAATGGTTGACTTCTTTTGACTATGCTGACGGGCCTTTATTTTGGTGTTGGGCTTCTTTAATCAAAGCTCAATTTTATAAACGAAAGGGATATATTTCTTCGTATCAATGTAAATTAACATCGACAAAATCGTACCTTAATAATAATCAACCTTGGAGAGAATGATTTACACAACGCAATTGGATAAAATGCAAAAAAGAGACTTTGAGGTCTTATTTCATTAACATGTCTAAAATTATATACAGAGAGATAATTGCGACAAAAATACTAATTTTACCAACTGAAATTATATAGTTCTACCTTGAAACTAAAAAATTATTTTGTCTATTTTTCAAGACGATGGTCAAGTTTTAACATAATACTATTAAATCATACTTAAAATATATATTTTTATGCAGATTTAACTTTACATTTATGTACTAATTGGCATATTTTTTTTATTCAAATTCAACGATCGAAAGAAAAACTATTTCCTTAAATTTATTTACAGTTGGTACTTTTTTTGTCATTTTTTCTCTCTTTTTTTTTCGAATGGGGTTGCATTGTCGGCCAGTGTTAGAGTTTACAATATGTAAATGAGGCACTCATTTTGAGTCTCATGAGGATTCATACCCATGACCTTTAGAATAGAGGAGTAGCGGAGTTACTTCTAGGCCAATCTTGATTTTTTCTCTTTCACTTGAACCCATGTGTTTTATTTTAGGGTTAATTGCGGCAATAATGCACAACTTTTAGTCAAGAGGGGTTTTAGGTCCCAAACTTTTCAAAATGTGGGCAAAAATACACAACATTTGTTAAATGTAAAATCTGTTGGTCCTTCCGTTAGGGATATTAAATTACGCTGATGTGGCATCGTGGAACTACCAAATGGACTGCCAACTTGTAATATTAATTGTATAATTTAATTAATAAGAATAAATTAAATCATATTTTAATTATTTAATACTTTAAATTATTTAAATAATTTTTACCCCCCGTAAAAATCTAACAGACTCTTCGTCAAACATGGATAATTTTTTTGAAAAACGACGGATTATTAAACACGATAAAATTTGCAAAGATTAGATAACGACAATTTATTAGAAACGCGACTAAAATTTTGAAAAAACGACCGATTATTAAAAACAACTGTAATTTAAAAAACGACATAGTAAAGATGTGAATAATATTGAAGCACGAGTTCAAAAATAAGAATTACGCGTTGAATAAGTATTGCTCATCAATTTAAAGTTTTAATTTATTTTTTGAATAATACTTAAAATTTATTAATTTATACTTATTAATTAGGTTATGTAATTAATATTACAAATCGGCAATCCATTTGGCAGTTTAACGATGCCACATCAGCATAAGTTAACATCCCTAACGGAAAGAACAACGGATTTTACATTCAACAAACGTAGTGTATTTTTCCAACACTTTAAAAGATTGGGGACCTAAAACCCCTCTATAGCAAATGTTGTGCTTTTTTGTCGCAATTAACTTTATTTTGAACTTCGAATACTTTATGGCTTTACTGTTTATCTCTAAAAAAAAGATTTATGATTATAAATTACGAAAAATAATTGATTTGTTATGTTTGACCAAAAAAGATAACTCCTTCCACCCAACGTTCCTCTGCTCTGACAATAACTACCGGGCTTACGTCATCCTCATCCATATCAATCATCTCCCTCTCTCTCTTTCTCTCTCTGCCCCCCCTGGTAAACCCTAGCGCTGGATTCTTCTCGATTTCGTGGGATTGCGGAAATGGCAGGAACCAAGATCATCGCCGTGTTTCTTCTTGCTCTCTGCTCCATCGCTTCTCTCAGTCGAGCCAAGACCACCGAAGTCAAATACTGCGGTAACTTCCGATCAGATCTATGATTTCGTGCGATATCGCTGTTTTTGGCTTCTTCGGCTTAAGGATCTGTACTCGTACTGATTGTGCATGCTTGGATCGGAGATCAAGTCACCATATGAAATCTACCATTTTTATATTTTGCAAATACACACACACAAAAGAAGATAAAACTTGTGGAGTCTTAATTAAATTGCTCAGGAACAAGTCAATACTGACATGTTTTTGTGTGATGAATCATAGAGAGTTTCAGTGTATCAATTTGTGTATTGGGATTTGATATTTGACTGGAAATCTGTGATCTGTGTAGATAAGAATGCGGACTACGCAGTGAAGGTTTCGGGAGTCGATATAAATCCGAACCCGGTTAAGAGTGGCAAGGCCGCGACCTTCAGAATTTCTGCAACTACAGGTAGAGTATTGGGGTAATGGAGGTTGGTTATTGGTTCTTTGTTTGGAAATGACTGAAGTTGGGATGATTTTTTTATCAGATGTACCGATTTCTGGGGGAGAATTGAAGATTAATGTTGCGTTCTACGGATTCTACATTTACGAAGAGACTCATAAGCTAGAGGAAGAGACCACTTGCCCCGTCGCAGCCGGTGATTTCGTGATTTCCCACTCTCAGACGCTTCCGTCCTTCACTCCACCTGTATGGCTCACTTTTCAAACGAATAAGCATATTTAACCGCTAAAATTAGCTTTTTGTGGTTTAGTCCTGTCGGTAAAATATTTGTCTCGAAATAAATTCGTAGCTCTAAGGTTACTGGATTCGGCGAAATGCTTTTCCTAATGTTTGCTTTATAGGATTCTATAAAAGCTGCGATAGGTCGATTAGTACGCGTTTCTGACTGGTTTTATTCGATCACAGGGCTCGTACACTCTTATGATGACAATGGTCGACGAGAAGGACAAAAAGGAGCTCACGTGCATCACCTTTGACTTCAAAATCCAGTTTTGGGCACCGTCTGTCGCCGATAGCTAGAGCTGCACGAAATGAAAGGTTTGCATAGTTGATGAATCGATGCCCGTACGCGTTTCTCTGTAAAAAAAAATCATCCAGTACGATTTCCTTTTGAACATTTTTAAGTCCCGACTATTACTTTATCGAGTTTGTTGTGTATTTTACCACCACAGACTGAAAAAAATAAAACTTCCGTTGCAGAATTAACAGTGTTCGCCATGATATTTCCGTAATTTTGTTACTTAGGATTGTGAAATCATAATTGTTGTTAAGTAGGACTGTTAATTAAGATGTTATTCTGTTTTCATTAAAAAAGAATCAGTAAAAGAGGAGTCTAACAACTTCCATCTCTTTAAAAGTATCTTTGTGTATATATAATAAATAAATGCATTAAATATTGGAAAAGCAAAGAACTTTAACCAAAGTAAGACAAGAAAGAAAAACGACATTAAGTTCTAAACATGACAGGAACAAAGATAGAGACGGCATAAACGAAGAAAAACGACAAGAATAAAAAGTGACACGAAAGTTAAACGACAATAATAAAAAACGACATGAAATCAGAAGAATAAATTAGGCAAGTAAAACGACATTAGAATTGAACGACAAGAATAGTAAAGCGATGATAAAGGAACCGGCATATCAGTAAAAGCGATAGAAATAAGACCAAGCTTTTTAGCGAAGGAAATTGAAAACTTAAATATACACTAAAAAACCTCGGCGGCGTTTGGTTATGGTCTCCGAGACCAGTTTCTGGTTTTGGTTTTAAATAGTGTCATATTGGTTTCGCAGAACACGTTTGGTTACCAGTTGTCTCTGTTTTATGAGATCGGTCTTGCAGACCACTGAAATTTTAATTAAGGAAAACAGAAATCGACTTGAACTTGTTTTTTGTCTTTCGTCTTCAACTCAATCGTACAAAATAAAATCATAGTAATATATTATCATAAATTATTAAAATCATTTTATATATAATGATATATTCTAATGATATTACTATCATATTAACAAATTTACTTAAATTGTGTATACTATTAAATACTAACTTAATTACAATGATATAAACTCTTGAAACGAAATATTTACTACTTTATATATTACATTATTTAAACATGTAATTAGAGTCATGAAATATGAATAATTTTTGTATTATGGGAAATTTTTTTAGAAATAATATTAATATATATTACTTTCAAATAAAACATACTTTATTTTTGGTAACATAAATTGTATTTTATTACATTTTTTTTTTCATTTAAATTCAACCATAAATCTACAAACAGTGTTTCAAAAATCAAACTCCCAAACTAATTTCCGACTAAACTCTCAAATTGGTTTCCCAAACCAAATTGCAAAACTAGTTTTTCAAACCAGTTAAGCAAGGGACTTTGCTGTTACGAAGCACCACAATATATATATATATATGTAAAGTGAAACTATAGTCATTAGATTTATTAACTGTTCATGCTCATAGGCCATAGCAACATCTAATTAAGGCGTGATCGGTGGATCAAAAACAGCCTAAAGCTAACATGTAAAATATATATGTAAAGCTACAATCCATGTCTTTTTTTTTTTTTTTTTTTTTTGACGTATCTACAATCCACGTCTTATCATGTCAAATACATGGTGATGATGTCATTATCTTACTAAGCTTTCAACTTTTCTGAATTTCAGAATTTGTCAAAGGCCAAATGATAACTTTTAGCATTCCTTATGTAAATTGAGCTTATACATATATCTGATCTAATCCATGCAACATTTTCACAATAATTTATTTTATTTTTCTAGATGACCATGCATGCTTGCATTCTCTACCGTTTGTTTGTATAGATATAATTATATATATATATGTATAAATTAGATAAATATTTATTGGTGTTGTAAATTAAATGGCTCCAAAATCCAAAGTAATGAAAGGAAAAAGAGAGGTGGCTTTTGCTGGGTTGAATAATCTGAGGCATGACATTATTTGTGACATTATTTATCTTTCTTTCTATAATCATTGATTTTTCTTCTTCTTCTTCTTCTTCTTATTTTTTTTCTTTTGCATATTACATAGTATACATACATTTGTGACAAAAGTTTCTCCATTAGAGACATTAGTGAAGAAGATAAGCCTTTTTCACATCTTCTAGGGTTTAACGAATGTCTTAGGAAGATGCAATGATGTTAAGGAATAATTAGGAAAACATAATCTATTGATAATCATTAACCATGATTAATTAATATGGTTGGTGATGGGTCAATGAGACAAGTGAGTCCCTACTTCTACTGCCTATATCATTCTTTTTATTTTCCACTTCAAAATGTGCTTCGACACTCCTAATACATGACTAAATAAAAATATATACTATATGTATATACTCAAACTCTATAAGCAACTAAAATAAAGAGATTTGCGCATAAAAATTTTCCGTCGAAATCCAATTTGGTAAGAAAACAACGAGCAGGAAGAAATCACAATGATCGGAAAAAGGATTTATGAGATCAAAGAGAGCAAAATAGGTAAATGACAACTAGGTTAGTTAATATAAACAATGCCTATACAAAGATTTTTCGCCCGAATCTAATTTGATATGAAAAAAGAAAATGACGGTTTAGTTAGTTAACGCCTAAACACCCAATACATAAGTCCATAATCCGAAAAGGTCGGCCGAATTTTGAAATTCACCACGGAGCTCCCAAAATATCCTATAAACTTATGCCTTATTTACACGTGGCATACTCTAACAAAACTTCGTCAATACGTCGCACCACATAGTTTCAGAATGGACCGGGCCAAGGAAACGGAGTCGGGTCGCAAACAATAATTTATATATATATATACACACACACTAATTCTAGTTTAAACTTTCCAGCCACTTTCCCAACCCAAAATAGACCCTTCACCAAACTAATGTCGTTTGTTTTTTGCCTAAAGAGTCGCTCTCAACCCCTTAAGGCTTTAATCCATTCGACCCTCTTTTTCAAGAGTGTCCTACTTTCTTCACATGCTCATTATTCTCCATTGATACTTCCAAACGAGAGGCATGACAGGAATGAAGGTTAAACTCCTCAGGAAACTCAAGATCATCCAAGCTATAGGCACGCCGAGATCATCATCGCAAGGCCTCGTCTTTCAGCCGGAGAAGCCCCACAAACCGAGACCCGAACCTGGGGACAACGACATTCATAAGGGCAATGGCGCTTTGTCCAAACACTTGAAGGAGAGCTACAATGCAGGCACTACTCATGAACCAAACCATGATGATCATGATCAAGAGGACTCGTCACTGTTGGAGTTCGAAGAGAAGCTCACGAAAGAGACACCGATTCTCGGGGAAAGCGACTTCGGAAAGGGTAATAGTGGGTTGTCCATACGCTTGAAGGAGAGCTACAATGCAGGCTCTAATCATGAAGACTTGCCAGTAATATTGGACATGGAAGAGAAAGAGAAGGTTCCGAAAACTACTCTGAATCCCGGGGACGACGATGATGCCCAAAAGGACAACGGGATACCGTCCAAACATGTAAAGGAGAGGTACAATGGAGGCGCTAATCGCGCGGATCATGACAATGACGACTCGTTGCTGGGGGAGTTCGAAGAGAGGTGTCCGCCGGGAGGGAGCGACAAGGTCATCCTGTACACGACCAGCCTGCGCGGGGTGAGGAAGACGTTCGAGGATTGCAGTGCGGTTCGGTTTCTGCTGGAGAGCTACAAGGTGTCGTTTTGCGAGAGAGACGTGGCACTGCACCGCGAGTTCAGGGAGGAGCTTTGGGAAGTGTTGGAGGGAAGAGTCATGCCGCCGAGGCTCTTCATACGGGGACGCTACATCGGCGGTGCAGACGAGGTGGTGGGCGTGCTCAATGAGCAGGGCAGCCTCAGGCGCCTCCTGAGCGGAATCCCGCTCCACTCGCACTGCCAAGCCTGCGCCAACATCCGCTTCTCCGTCTGCTTCAACTGCAGCGGCAGCAAGAAAATCCTCAAAGACGACGGGGATGAGCCGCGCCACGTTCGATGCCCCGAGTGCAACGAAAACGGGTTGGTGAAATGCGAGCTTTGTTGCTGAAGCAGAAAGTAAAAATCTAACCTCAAATGTTCCATCATCTTTAGTATCCCGAGTTTCATGCTCAATTAGTGAACTTTTTAGACGTAATTTATTTTCCTATATTTTATTTTCTAAACTTCTATATCCGTGTAGAATAGCTACTAAAAACTAAGAGTTTGCACGGCGGCTTAATAAAAAAATATCGTGCAATTTTTGAAAAATGTTGTACTTGCATGACGGATTAGAAAACCCGTCATGCAAAGTAACGTGTTTTTCACTTTACAATATGATTTTAAGGAATCGTCGTGCAAATTTCGCCGGACGGGGTTTTGAGTGATTGTGTAAAATCACAATTTATAGTAGTATTATACGGAACCAGTATAGATAATATAAGCTTTAATTAATGTCCGTGGAAGTTTTTTTATTTTTTATATTTTGAAGAATAGATAAAGATGTGGGGATAAGGTGCACATGGTTAGCTTTTTCTTTGGAATATAATTTAAAGAAAGCATAATTTGATGATATGCAAAAAGGTGTTTTGTGGGGTTTTTATGATTAACATTTCACGCCAACAAACTTTGTATGATGATTTGCCATCTTTTGTGTTTATATGGGCAAAATACTAAAGGCTAATTAATTGTCCATGTTTATCTTCTCCATTTAAAGAAGCCTTCGTGTTGGGCTATTATCTTTTTTTTAAGCCCAAATTCCGATTTTGGAAAAGCCCATATATATAAATATATAGGAGACCGATCACTATATAATGTAATTTTCCTAAAATAAAAGCAACCATAGAAAAACATAAGGAAAAGTGAAATAATAACTCAATTAAAAGATGTATAAGCAAGTAGTAAAGGAAGAAAATCATCCATGCATGATGCAGCGAGGATCGTGCAGCGTCAACGCTCGTTTTCGTGAGCTCTTTCAGGAAGAAGCCTCGATTCGACAACCTTTCCAATAACCCCCGACGTCGGGACTAGCCGAAACCGGGGTTATGGGACAGCACCTACACCCCGATACGCTAAAGAATGTGTTGTGTGAGCCGATTTGAATGCGTGTTTCTCATTGAAATCCGAATTGTGTGAGCATTTCATTAGTCTAGAAATCGGCTTCATTAATAATCTGATGGAAGTTAAATCTTACCATGCTAAAAATTGTTGACCTTTGATTGATGTTTCTATTCAACTTGTATACTTGTGGATTTTAGATGATAGTACCATCTATAAAGAGTGAATTATTATTCATAATAGCACATGTCCTTTAATCATAACTATACTTTTAGAAATGGAAAAAGTCAACCACAGATAAAAGAAGAGGTCAAAACTTTGATCTGTTTTCCTAGATAGATCCTACCATGTCCCTATTCAGAGTAAAAGCCAAGTCAATGAAAATCATGTTGTTGTGTAACAGCTGTTTTTGTCCCTCAACTTTAGAGATTATAAGGCCAACATTTTTTCCACATTATCATGTAAACATAAGAATGAAAGCCCCGCGACATTTTAAACCCGCCCATTTTCCACGACTAATGGCGGAACCGCTTAATAGTGAAAAAGGGCACGCGCCCCTCTAGTATTCATCTTTTTTCAATTTTACCCCAAAATTTATCTTCTTTCAAATTTATTCGCCCTTCAAGATTCGTGTCCTGAATCCGTCACAGCCCAAAAAAGAAATTAAAACAAAATTAACCACCTTTTAATAAAAGAGAATATTCCGAACGTGGATTTGAGGGTATCAAATAGAAGCTTTGGGGTTAAAAAATTGTTTAAGAATCTTTCTCACATGCTTCCAAAGTTTGCTCTTTCTATTTCTTATAAACTGAAAAAAGCTTGTACCTTTCAAGAGATGCAGCAAATTGGGAATGGAATATTATTTACAAAATAAATAAATAAATAAATAAATTCAAGCACATTATCCCAATGCGTGTTGTATTGGAATTCAGAATATCAAAGAATCTGAATTTGATTGATTTTGGGCTTTCCATCAAAAAGGGAATATAGTTGCGAGGAGAAGTTAAAATAAAAATAAAAATTATTACTTGGTTGTTATAATTAAAAAAAAAAGTTAAAATTAACGAAACACTTTAATTTCCATGTCTAACTTAGAAGACACGTTACCAAAACTTTCCATTACAAACATACACAAAAGAAGACATAGACTTGTTAGACTAGTTATATCACACTCCCTAAGATTTACACTAGATTACGTGGCAACTTCCGGTTCCGGCAGTTGAAAGGGGCGAGTGAAGCTGAACTCGATCTGCAACCGCTGGTGAATCGGAGCCGAAGCCAATCCTTTTTTCATGTCCGCTTGTAATTCTCTTAAAGGAATCGCCGCCAAGAAGCTCTTTATGTACTCTTTGCATGATTCCTTCCCCCGACACAGAATCTCCGCTGTCTCGTCCGGCTTTATCTCTGACGACTCCCCAGTAGAGCTCTCGTCACCCGTCTTCTCATCCGATGCTTGCGTGGCGCATGGTATCTTTTGAATGATCGTGTTTGAGTCGAACTTCAAGATGTAGGCTTGATCGCAGCCCTCGAAGAGCCTCTCCCCGAGCGTGTCGACAATGTAGAATGCCTCGGGATCGACCTTGAGGACAAAAAAATGATCGTTCCAGCTCACTATATACACATGGGGCTCGCTGCTGCCCCGGCAATCTGCCGCCGCAGAGCTGATCTCGTCCCAAATGTTGTCGAACGACATGGCGCCGTGTAAAAAATCGAAACTGCCCTCGTCCGTCTTCTCGGGATGGAAAAACCCAATGAACGATTTCTGCGGGGACACTGAGAGTGGACGGATTTTGGCTTGCAGGACGGTCTCGAGATCAAAGTGCCGGTCGGGAAACCGCTCCCGGTAAGCTTCGTTCTCGCAGAGGCGCCTCCACTCGGAAGAGCCCTCTCGGATGAGGCTGTCGAACTGGGACTTGATGGGCAATTCGTCTTTGTTGTTCTGGAGCCAATCCGCTACAACGGCGACTAGAGCGGTGCACGCACTCTCTCCCGCAGCCCGTTCACTCCGCTGGTCAATCGAAGCAAAGAAAACCTGGGTTTGGAGCTTCATGTGCCCATCACGGCTCGTCACTTCTTTGTTCTCCCAAATGCCAACGGCAAAATTGTCATCCCCAAAATCGGAAATCGACGACCGATGTGCAGATAAATCCTCTTCGGTTTTGTGGCGCTGCTGCCAAAACAGATTTCACATCTCTATCAGAACATAATCAACATCCAGGTATCCTGTGACCAAAAGTAGTCTAGTGGATTATGAGATCTTAAACTAGCTCTAACAGGAGACGGAGCCGAGAGCCAACATATTAACAAAACAGGACCGGGTGAGAATTTGCTATAGAAACTTAGCAGATTAAGTTCCGTACTCCTACCTAAGCCAATTGCAACTTATAAATAAAATATAATTATATATACGAAATGATATTAATTAGTGCTCACCCCGAGCGAGAGGGATTCATCTGAGCTGAGCTGCCGGCGGTCGAAATCAATGTCATCGCCACCTTCTTCGCCATAAGCTCGTTTGAGCAACGGTTCTCCCTTGGGTTTAGGGGACCTGAAGCTCAGCTTTCTCTTCTTCCACGATAACAAGCCTCGTTTCGAACTGTGGGGCAACGACGGTTCCGACACTGATGCGCTTGAATCCTCAACATTTTCATACGCCGCGTCAGCTTTACGATTGCTGTAGTACACCCAATCCTCATCTCCGCCATTGATCCTCGTGTTTGAGCAAAACAATCCTCCGGCATAGTTTGCATACGCCAGAGGTCCGTAACTAAACGACTTCCTAACACTAACAGCAATGTCTGCTTTTCCTTCGTCTGATTCGCCGTCCTCGAAGTCGTCTGCCGAATCCGAGTCAAACGGGTAGTTGTAATCGCCGTCGCTTTTGGTCGAGCCCCGGCCTTCACTACCATCCTCCTCGCGGCATGCCTTTTTGGCTTTCCTTGAAGAAACGTACCCCGTAAATATTTTCACTTTTCTAAGACCAGCTTTGAGCGCAGAAAGCTCGTCTTTCTCCGGTGAAACGGTTTCTAATGGAACAGGCACGATCGATCTTTCTACCGACTCTGCAGTTTCTTGTCCTGTTCTCAGCTCAAGAAAGCTGAGTGATATCTGTATGGATTACCCAAGCGCGAGATCAGAAAATGAAACGAACACGACCATCCAAAATTCGTGCAAAATCCAAAACGGAAAGGCGGAACACTTACCGAAAGAGTGGGGCAAGGCTCCACGGGGACGCCACAGGTTGTGAGCGGGATGCTCAATTCGAGCTCTTTCTGTTCAGCAGCCGAAACGTGCTCCGAAAGATTCAGCGACCCCGTCCCGACAATGATCTTGCTCTTCGATCCTTGATTCAATCTCTGGATTACGAGATTACCGGGGTTAGCGCCATTGAGATCATTTGGCACTCTTTCAACGTTAAAAACTAAAGAACATAAAAAATAAAATCGACAAATTAACATTGAATTCTCTCTCTACACAATCGAAAAACCGAAAATCTAAGAAAAAAAAGCGACAATAAGATCTAGAAATCTTTCAATTAAGGATCCCAAAAACAAACACAATCATCCAAAAATGATCACACTTTGACCAAATTCCTCAACGCGAAACCCCAAATTCGTACTCGATCTCACAAAATTCCAAATTCACAGAAGAAGAGAGCTCACATTGGACACGGTGAAGCCGATCTCCCATGGAAGAAACGCATTGTCCTTGCAGATCGAGAAAGCGCAGTCGCTGCGGAACTCCTCGCCGTCCCACTCGACGGCGCTCCGCCCCGAGGCGGCTTCGACCTCCGCGGTGAAGTTCGTCTTCACGGCCGGTCGCCGGAGCGAGCTCAGGGCGACCTTCGGCCCCTTCCACCGGACCTCCACGCGCAGCTTCCCGGCGTCGCCCTCCGGCGCCGGCGAAGGATCGCCGAGGTCCAGGCGGCGCACGGCGAGGCGGACCTCGTAGCGGCGCGTCACCGGCGGCGGAGGCCACGGTCGCCACTTGATCATCTTCACCACCATTCCTCTCCGATCTTGCAGAGAGAATCTCCGGTCTCTTTCCGAGAGAGAGAGAGAGAAATTGCCGTTAGTTTTGGAGTGAGAAAATCTGGTTAGAGAGAGAAAGGAAGGGATTTATAGAGAGAGAAAGTAGAGAGAGAGAGAGAGAGAGAGAGAGAGAGGTGTTTGGTTAGTTTTGTCCGAACTCGAAACCCTTGAGTTGTGTTAAGCTTTATTTTATTTTATTTTTTTATTATTAATTTTAATTTTCGAGATTTTAAGGATTTGAATTTAATTGGAAAAGTGAAAAGGATAGGAAAGCCACAGGATGGTGACGACGGCCTTCTTGAAGGGTATATTAGGTATTTCCTTTACGAGCCTAGTTGACTTTGTTTATTTTGTTATTTAGCGCTCAAATAATTTGTAATTATTGGAAATGGTTAAATATGCAGTATAAGTTAAACAAATAGGTTTGCAACAGATTATATGCCCTACTATACTATATAATAAATTATATAAAAATTTACACCTAAAAGTCATCAACTAATGTAATAAGTCGACAAGTAATTTCTTTGATTTTTTGGGATATCTTTTTTAGATTCGGGTTCGATTTAAAAGAAAATAAAAAATCGAGTCTTCATTTTCCGTGAAAAAAAGTCATCACGCACTCGTTTATCAAATACTCTACTTTCAATAGATTTGAATTTGGTTTCCTTTATAATGTTATAAATCAAGAGAGGTGTTAGATTTACTTGAAAATTGTGGCTTCTCTTTGAATATATGCATACTTATTTGCCATTATTATTCTTTAATTATACGTTGATGACATCCACCTAAAACATTGCTTCGGTTTACGCCCCATATTTAGGTTTTATTTAAAAAAGAATACAACATCTTTCACGTAGTTAAAAAATAATTGTTTATGAGCAATAACTCTAGCATTAGTATAACATTGATTTGAATCTCTGTTTTTCAAATTATTTTCCTACTCATGAATAAAAGCGAGTTCATACCTAATCATCTTTGGCATATCATGCAATGCTTATTCACACTTTACTTCTAAGTAAAAAAGATAGCTCGGTAGTACTGGTGAATATTAATATGATATTTATTTATGAAAATAAATTAATAATAAATCGTTCGAATTCGCCTTAAATAAAAATAATTCAAGCCAATTTGGAGTAATAATTGTTAAATTGGATTTTGAACTTACTCTCTCGAACTCTTTTGTTTTCGTGTATGTTCCAATTTACAATAAGTCTTTGTGCGTAGCAAAAAAAAAAAAAAAGACTTTGTCTTACTTGTCCCGAGTTTCTTTGCATGAAAACTTTACGATAGTTCTAAGATGGTTCAGATTTTATAAACTATAAAGTTACGAAGTTAGTATCTATTTTACACATTAAACAATATAATAATTAATATGTGGCTAAAAAATAAAGGAAGTCACGATCTTGTAAGAAAACGTTTGTTTATGTGTCCCATTTCAAGTCTTAACGTTTTTATTCAATAGTCAACATAATATTTCTCCACAAGTCTCAAAAGTCCATGCAATTATATAATTTTGAGGTTGATAGACAGATAAATAAATAAATAAATAAAAGACACTACTCTTCTTAAGCTCGAATAAGCTTGTATTAATTATTTCTCCGTCAATTTATTGTAGAGAACTTTAATCATATAAAAAGCTTATTATACCATATATTTCAAAACAAAATTTCCTTGAAAATAACGTGCGATGAAGAAATGATAATGAAATGTTGCCCACTATACACAAGCTATCATGCCATGTTTGGTCAATACAATATATAATAAATCAAAGTGAACATTTAAATCCAACCATAATTATTATTTTTATTATACGGGTTGATTTTAAACGTCACTTTTTTTACTCCACGCGAACCACATACTATCACTTAGTGGGGGTTTTTTTTCTGGGACAAGACTTGTCTATTTTGTATGTTCGTGTGGACAAAATTAATATTTAAATTTGAGATACATCATATATATATATAATTGTATATATGGGTGTGTGGATTATTATAACAAGTGGGTATTGTAGTGAATTAATTGCTTAAATTCGATTTTAAATATATCTATTTTATAGAAAAATATTTAAGTAAAAAAAATTAATATTAAAACACTTAACATGACATGCGAGTATATTAATAAAATACATACTCATTAATAATTATATTTAATTGACTCTCATAATTCTTTTATTATTCAATTGTTGACACAGTAATATCGATTTAAAGTCGACCTAAATCGCATAGATTGCTTCTTCTATTTAATTGTTTTGAATTTGATCATTATAATAAATTTTGTTTAATATTTATTCAATTGTTGACAAAGCAATATCTAGTTAAAGTCGACCTAAATAAAATAGAACCCTTCTCATATTTAGTTGTGATCATTATAATAAAATTAGTTCAATATTTGAAAACAAGCAAACACAGCCAATAGATTCCACCTTT
Organism: Parietaria judaica; assembly: GCA_954871525.1. Taxonomy (NCBI): domain Eukaryota; kingdom Viridiplantae; phylum Streptophyta; class Magnoliopsida; order Rosales; family Urticaceae; genus Parietaria; species Parietaria judaica. Next base: position 18,595,876 of record OX940865.1, on the reverse strand, counting down.
CACGTGGCAGTTTTACTTGTGATAAAGCGTATTAGCTTCTTAATCTAGGTCCGTAATTGCAAGGTTAAGTCATGATTTGTTTAGTTTGACTAATTAATTAAGTTGTTATCCAATAAATTCAAAGTGTGAATATGCAAAGCAAACAAGTCGGACCATGCTTGTTTTGACTTGTTCCGATGCTTTCGTAAATGTCCAATTTATATTAAACTAATCATTAATTCATTATGTCATTAATTAATTTCCATGCACTAGTATTGACAAAATCTCACGCTCAAATTAGGATAAATAAATTATGATAACAATATTAGTGGTTGTGTTTCATGCCCTAATATTATTATGAGAAGACAAATCTATGGTCTACAAACTTGTTAAGGTCGGATTTCGTCAAATTCCTCCTTAACACTATTCATGTCATTTTATCCTAAAACGACGTGAAATGAAGACAAGGAAATTCGTTGACTATTGATCAACGAGAGAACAGGCTCGAGGAAGTCCAACCCGCGACGAAGTTCAACTAGTGTAAAGGCAATCTGCGATGAAATACTTCATCGCACTTCGACGAAGAATCCTCGAGGAAGAATCCATAAAGAAGAAGTTCATCGTAGAAGAAGCTCATCGCATAGAAGCTTATCGAGGAAAAGCTTATCGCAAAAGGGTTGTGCAAATCGCCCTCAACAGTTTGGCGCCCACCGAGGGGCTTTGTTTTTCTCTATCTCACAGCCATGAATTTGGAGGAAAAAGAGATCTCTGCAAACGACGGAATCATCTCCAACGATGGGAAGAAGGTACAGTGGCAAGTCTTCGACAACTGCTAGTTGAGGCGAAGGCGAAGGCCACATAAGCGACGGCGAAATTCGAGGAAGCAACAAAGAAGGCGGAAGAAGAAAGCGAAGGAGAATCGGCAGCTCACCCTCCTCTTGGATCACGCATCTGCTGATCGAAGGAGAGGCACCCCGGAAAGCACGATTGCTGGACTTTCTACCCGTGGAAGAGGAGGAGCTATGATCGGAGGAGGAAGCAGCGATCTTGGCAGGGAAGCGTGAGTCGAGAGGCAAACGGAAGCAATTAGAAAAGAAGGAAAACAAAAAAGGAAGGGATGGTCCATCGATGAGACCGAGAGGAGTCAAAAAAGTTCAAAGAATCTCGAATGTACCACGCGCCCGAGAAATTTCGAGGTGTAGGGCCTACCACGCCGCCAAGAAGAAGGACCACGTCGATAACTGAAGAGGTCAAGACCGAGGAGACTCCCCCGACAATCGAGGAGGTCCGGATCGATGAAGCTTCCTCCACAACCAAAGAAATCATGAGCAAGGAGACTTCCTCGAGAATCTCTTCACTAAGAGAGCTCGAGGAACTCGTCACCAAGAGAACTCTTTACCAGATAGCTCGTCACCAAAGAAAACCCGCCATCGCCAAAGGACGCCCGACGCCAACCGGAGACCATCAACGAAGACGTAACCACAAGAAGCTCGAAGATGGCCGACAAGGCCAAGAGCATGAAGAAGGTCGACAAGACCAGAAGCTCAAAGATGGCCGCCAAGGTCAAGAGCATGAAGATGGTCCACAAGACCAGAAGCTGGAAGATGGTCCACAAGACCAGAAGCTCGAAGATGGCGGAGGATGCCCAAAAAGCTTGAAGATGGAAAAATATGTCAAGAAACGAGAAGACGGCCGACGAGGTCAAGAGCAAGAAGATGGTCGACGAGACCAGAAGCGAGAAGATGGTCGACGAGACCGGAGGAAGGAAGACGGTGAAAGAAACCAGAAAGAAAGAAGAAAGAGAACGCCAAACATCATTAAACTACGTGATGACATGATCCCAGTATACTGGGTACGTAGGCAGCCTCGCTGAAGCCGGCGAGGCGCGACATCAAATCATATCCTATTTTATCATTTTCCTTCAATTATCCAAGCTATCAAACGGGAAAAATCGAGTCCTTTCGGGAATAAAATAAATCAGGAATATTCGTGTTCATATTATTATTGTGTTCTTCGAATTGTTCTTGTGACTGAAAAGGGTGGTGCAAATCGCCCTCAACAAAAATAACTAGATTAATTAACAAATTAAAAAAAATTGTAACTCTTTCCCATTAGCTAGAAAGAAAAACGTTTTTTCTTCTTCTTCTTCTGTTACAATTAAAATGTATTCGGAAAATAAAAATCGATGTCGCGATAAATGAATACAATTCTCATATTTCGATTATTATAAAGACTTTGTACATCGATCCCTATAGTTGTCGAGTGTTGCACGGTTAGTCCGTGGACTCATTTTTAGCGTAAAAATGTCTTGAATTTGAAAGTCCGTGCCCAAAAGTTGATTCTTATCGAGCTCTCGTGAGGATTTACTCCATTGTGAGTTAACGACTTTTGATCGAAATCGATCTTGTTGCACCGTTTCAAATTCAAAAAGTATTAAACGCAAACAGAAAAAATTTAAGACATACACCAATCAAGCCAAGCTCCACAAGTAACATGAGCGCAATCTGAAACTGCCTTATAACTCACATTAATATAGTTTTGACTCTTTTGAGTATATATATTTACTGTACTCAAAATTATATTAATTTACTGTCTTATTATATATGAGATTTTCAAATTTATTAATATTATTTTATATTTGTAGTTAGAGGCTTGGAGCACACAATAAATATATATAATGCAACTATCTTGCAAGTTTAAGTATATCACACGTTAAATACAACTATATGGTGATCTTTCACTCTTTTATTCTTGCCCTTATCATGCATGCCAAATTGCCAATAGGCAATATACATTACATATATATATTAATTGACAGATTTTTTAAGCTGAAAATAGCACTACCCTTAGGGCATGAGTATTAAGATATCTTAGAATTCTATATATTAGAATTACAAAGCAAATACAAGAAGCTTTTGAAACCCTATAACAATACAATATGACAATATGTAATGTATTATATGTTTTACGTTGTTTTCTCTCTCTTTAATTGTGACAACTTTTATACACAAAGTTTGTAAAACATCGTTGAGAAACCTATTCACCGACAGCTCAACAATAGATAAGTGTACAGACATTTTAAAAAATCTAAATCAATTTAATTTTTTAAATATTTTTTTGTTTTAGTTTTTGTATTTTTGTGAAATGGTCATTGAAAGTAACTCCATCCAACAAAGATAAAAACAAAGGATCCAAACACCACACAAAAGACAAATCTGAAGGGCAACATGGAATCAAAAGCTTGATAACCATGCAACAATATTAATTTATACAATTTCAAGGATAAAAAAAAATCATCCACTAAATTTAAAAAGGTAGTTAAAAGTAACAAGTCTGTTTGGCATAGTGGTAACCACATTAGTCTTTTATCTAAGAGGTCATTGGTTCAAACCCTCATGAGACTCAAATGAGTGCCTCATTTACATATTGTAAACTTGGCCATTAGTACCAATTGTTCTTAGTATATCTAAGTCATGCGAGAGTGCATTGTAACACTGGCCGATAGTGCCATCCCATTATAAAAAAAGTAGTTAAAACTTAAAAGTACAATGCAAAATACCCAAGTTCAAAATATCGATACAGAAGAAAAATTGGTGGCTCTCATTTTTGAATGTACCGTTGTGTAACATGTTAAGTGATAAATTTTTCGGAAGAAAAGTTTACCAACATGTAAATTTACCGATAAGATTATATGAGTAAATCAGTTTCCGACGGGTTAATGATAAAAATATTGGGAAAATAATTAAATTAAATATTATTGCATATAATTTTATATATTTAAATTCATGAAATATATTTAATAATTTGATTGTAATGTTAGATAATTGTTAGTCTAATATTTATATGCATAATGTTTACAATATATATATATATATAATATATGCATCAACTAGTTTTATTAGAAGAAATAGCCCCACGTAAACAAAGTGTGTGGTGAAATTGGGAGAATTGAGAGAAGAAAAAGTCTCATGTGGACAAAAAATAGTGCAGTTCTAGAGATTTGTGTTTGTATTAAGCATTTTTGGGTGGCTTTCGAACCTCTTTCGCATAAGAAAGGATAAAAAAAATTCAATAAAGTATCAATAAATTATTTAAAAAAAAGCATCAGTAAAGCAATTTTTTTTTATCATATAAATTCAATAACTTGGCTAATATTTGACGATAAGTTAAAAATAATATCAGGCGAAACACATAGTATATTTCAATTGATTTTTTTCTAAATATATAGACAAACAGAAATCATAAACAACTTATATATATTTCAATTCCGCTCGCGTTCGGCTTGGAATTTGCTTCATTGTTTCGACTAGGCAAGCTTGTGTGTGGCTTTATTTATTTATATATATATATAGTAAATAGCCCATGCTTAAGGATTTTTGTTTAGCATTAGGAGTTGATGGTTTAAACTTGAAATAGGCTGATTTGCATTTTGGCTTTTGGATTTTCGTGTTTCAATAGACTATATGTATTGTTTATTGGGCGTTGTTTGACATAATTTAATTTAAAAATAATTATTTTTAGCTCCAGTTTAAGAAAAAACTCTTTTTAAAAAAAACTGATAAGTATTTGGTAAACTCTTCATTAAACAATTGTTGTCGTTATAAAAACTGATTTAGCGTTTGGTAAAAAAAAATAGTCTAAAGAGACTCACATAGACTAAAAACCGTATTTTGTTTTTAGAGAAAATCAATAGCTACGAATCGTACCTTTTACGACTCATGTAAAAAAACTAAAATTACTTTGGAATTTTTTTTAAATATAATTCAACCAAACACCTAAAAAGTAATTTAATTTATTTTAAAAATTAAAAAATAAGACTTTTTAAGCTGAATCAAAACATACTCATTATGTGAATATTCCATATTTCTCGAGTATTTTTGTATATTTTTGTATATGTCGTCATACATTTCCTAAAGCATTTCATTTTTTATTTTTTGTTTTGTCTTTATTTTTGTGAAATGGTCATTGAAAATAACTCCACTAAACAAGTATAAAAACAAAGCATCCAATACAGCAACCAAAAGCTAACCATGCCACAATATTAATTTATACGATTTCAAGAAGAAGAAGAAAAAAATGATCCATTAAATTGATAAGGGTAAAAAATAAAATTATGCAAAATAATATACGATGATTATGAATATCATTGTCTAATTCTTATATTTATTTATAGAATATTCTAAAATGGCAAGAAGAATTGGAAAGGGAAGAAAGCGACATGCAATATAGAAGAAAACGATACCAAATATATATTTAATTTAAGCCTGTCGAATGCTTATGTTGTCAATTCCTATCAATATCACTATACTAATTTAGGTGACTATTCACATGTGTATAATAATAATAATAATAATAATAATAATAATAATAATAATAATAATAATAATAATATATACAAAGTTTTGTGGAATTGACTATCGAGCCTCTCATATATTTAGTTTTTTACTATATATACATATATATTTTTATTTCTTCTGGCCAAAACATTTAATTATAATTATATTGCTACTTAGAAAAAAAAAATAGATAATATAATTTTTTCTTATATATTTGATCTGTACATGATTGGTTTTGCTTGATGAAATTAATCCCTTCTTTTGTTGCATAAAATCAACCATCAATATATAAATAATAAATGTGTGTGTGATATGCGGTCTTGAACATGCATGCATTCTAAATGTTTGATATAAGAACAATTGGTGATTAAATAGTAAATCTCATCACATATAATATGATATCTGCATGTGCCCATGGCCAAAATTTGATTATATAAAGATATATGCTCAAAGACTTGTTCTTGTTACTCAATAAGTTGATTAATAAATCTCATAATTTTTTGGAATCAAGGAAATAATCTAAGCTCCTTTGGTGCAATATATATTTGAAAAAGAATTGGCACTTTTGAATAAAGATAAAATAATCAAAGTAGTTGTGATTACAATAAGAAATATTCCCAATACTCCCTCATCATCCTTGAAAAGCCCCAATATATTTTGAATTTACTCAAACTGCTTTTTCATGGCATTTGAATTAATTAAAAAGAATTAATGAAGAATAATACATGAGATGAGAGTTTTTTTTTTTTTTTTTTTTTTTTGGGGAGAGTTTGACCCTCAAATGAGAAGCTATGATTATAGGCACATTAGTGGGTGGGGTCATTGCCCATTGCTTCCCACTAGTTTTTCAACTTTTGTTTATATCCTCATGGTTTTATTTATACATTTCTATTTACTCAATAGAATTTGAAGATTAAGTTTTCGGTAACGACTTGCCCCGGAAAAGTATCAATCATCCCGACACGTTAAAAATAACAAAAACTATTAAACTTATCAACATCAAAACTTAGAGAAGATTAAAAAAAGAATACGGAACGGAACATTTATTAGACTACTAGTTTTTAAAAAAATTAAGATGGAAGTTATAAAAGAGAGCGAAATAACAAGAGCGACAAAATCACCTTCAAACAAGTCATGTGTTACGTATAAGTCAAAAAAAATCTTTGAACGTGCAACGCGCAATATCTTACTTTTAAAAAATTAGTAATTATTTTACACAAAGAATATTAAAATTTAAAGGAACAAATTGCATCATTCAATCGGCATCACCACAAATTAGTCTTATTTTGAGTTTGGATAGCAGTATTTAGGCAACACTTGGTGTGATGACATAGAGTGAACGAATAATCAATGGTGGGGACACTCATTCACTCTCTGCTTGCATAATAATGTGAAGGAGTTCACACTTATTTGTAACTAGAATTTTCATGTAGTATATATATATTTGTGTAATTCATATATCATATATATACAAGGAGAAGGAGAACAATGCTTTGGACATTTATGGTCATATCTGTCTTGCCAATGCTTTTTATATGTCTAAAATAAGAAATTGTGAAAAGAGCCATAAAATATGAAAATAGAAAGGAAATTAATTTTTCTTCACATTCATGAGCAATAGGGAAAAAATAGTAAGTGTTACCTGGCTGTGATTTAATCTTGTCTGTGGACCACTTTCAAGATTTCAAGTGGCGAAATGAACCAACAGACAAAGTTAAGGGGTCATGAATGCCATTTACTATTTAAATTTAAATACAGTTTTACTCAGATAGATACATCACTAAAATATCTATCTAATATACATCAACAACCAGATTCGCATTTTCAATAAACGACACAAGTACAAGAAAACGACTCAAAAAAATTATTCTTTTTTTTTTCTTTTTGAATGGGGTGGCAATTTCGGTCAAGGTTACAATGCACTATCGCATGACTTAGATATATTCAATAATGTAAAGATGGCACTCCTTTGAGTCTCATGAGGGTTTTGTTAAGGTCAGATTTTGTCAAATCTTTCCCTAACACTACCCTTTGTCGTTTATGAAATAAACGACATAAAATAAGGAAACAATTGCCTAAGTAGTCCAGGCCCATCAAGGAGTAGAAGAAAAAAGGCCCAACAAGCGAAGCCCATGGAAAGTCATTATCCGACCAAGCCAGCCCAACACCTCATTGCAAGAAAGGAAGCTCATCGGAGAAAGTTCATCGAGAAAGCCTAATCGTATAAAAGATATTCATTCGAGATCGCGAGAAAGAAGGGAAGATTGGGTTATTCGGTTAAAGATTTCGTGGGATATCCAACGCAAAATAAGGAAGTCAACCACGATCACAGCGAAACAGAAGGAAACCCTAACAAGATTTGAGGAATATTCTAGAAGACTTTCAAGCCTATATATACGAATGTAAACTTAGCATAAATGGAGGGGGATATCCAGTATTCAGTACATTCATTATTATCGTGAGTTTTGAGAGAAATAATCTTTGAGTCTTCGAGTTTGCTTATTCATAGTATTCTCGATTTCCCAAGGGTTAAGAGTGGGTAATCTTCGATTGTCCGAGCTACCAAACGGAAGAAACCGGGTCCTCTCGGGATTATAATAAATCAGAGATATTCGTATTATTTATAATTATCTACTATTTTCGATTATCTTTGTGACTGCACGGTGAGTAAAATCGCCCTCTACAGTTTGGCGCCCACCGAGGGGGCTTTGTTTCTTTCTATCGCACAGCCAGGAAATCGAAGGGAGGAAGGAGGATGTCAACCGAGGAAGCCAACTCCGCCCAGGAGCAAACCATGCAGCGAATGCAACAACAACTGGCCGAGGCCATCGCAAAGATGACGGAGGTCACAAGCAAAGCCGAGGAGTCCGCCCGAAAAATAGAGGAGCAGGCCGCGGAGAACAGACGCCTCGCAAGCCTCCTAGAGCGTGCGGAGAGACCGCGCCCGACGAACCAGATAGCAGAATCGGCCGCACGAGGTGCTGGGGGAAGCGCCAGCAGAGACACGGTGACGACGGACACACCGGTAAGCATGTCAACCCCCTCGCTCATCAGGAACCTCTTCGACACGGACGCAGCCCAGCCAACCACGGCGAATCGAGCGGAAGACACGCCGGGGAACACACAGGGCAATGCAACGACGGACGTGGCGGCAAGAGTGGCCGAAGAAGTGGCCAAGGCGATGGCCTTAATGTCAGCGAAGATGGAAGCCAAGCTCGGACAGGTCGCTTCACAGGTGCATCAAGCGACGAGCTCGGCGCCAGAAATCGACAGGATGGTGCGAGAAGCCAGAATCACCCCGTTCACGACGAGGATTCGGGGAATAGAGCTGGAGGAATTACCAAAGATCAGACTCACGCCGTACAAAGGGGATACGGACCCCCATACACACGTGAAGTCATTCCGAATCGCGACGGACCACATCGGGGGCGAAGAGGTCCGGAAGGAAGCCGTCCTGTGCAGACTTTTCATCGCAAGTTTGCAAGGCCGCGCCAGCGACTGGTTCGCAAGACTGACGCCGGGTTCTATCAACACCTCCGACGAGTTGGTCGCACTCTTCCTAAAGCACTTCTCCATCTACGTACAGACGGAGCTAACGGTGTCCAACCTCTTCGATGTCAAGCAAGGGAAGAACGAACCTCTTCGGCAGTATATAGAGAAATTCAAGAACGTCATGTTCCGAATCCCGAAGATCGAAGACGTCGTCTCGGTCCAAGCTCTAAAGCATGGTCTATACTACCAGTCCCCGTTCAACGACGAATTGTGCGTCTCGTTGCCAAAGTCGATAGAAGATGCGCTCCACAAAGCAACAATCTACATGGATATGGAAGAGAATAAGGCGATCAAGAAAAGGCTAGAAGAGGAAGCTGAGGGCCGAACGAGGCCAGACAGGAAGGAAACTAGAGACGGACGAGAGGGATCGTCGTCCAGAACAAGGAAAGAGGGAGAGCAACGAGATCGGAGAAGCAGAGACGGGGCCGACGAGCGAAGGATCAGGGAGAGCCCTGGACACGGAGTCTATCAGTTGGACGGAAAGAAAGAGGCGCTCGGCAATCACGAGGGCCATCGGCAGGAGGCAGTCCCGCAAGGAAACTCACAACCAGGGTACTTCCCGAGCAACCAGGGAAGCTTTCTGGAAAATCGAGGAGGTTACTCTGGCAACCGAGGAGGCTATTCTGGAGGCCGAGGAGGATTTTCGGGTGGCCGAGGAGGTCATTCCGGCGGTCGAGGCAGCTACGAAAGGAAACCCTGGCCGAGGGACATGAGCAAGTACTGCTCTTTCCACGAATATCACGGTCATGCGACCGACGAGTGCGCCACTCTGAAGAAGATGATCCAAAGAAAGATCGAACAAGGGGAATTCCAAGACGTCTCCCAAAAACCCACTCAGCCGTGGAACAACGACAACCGGTCGTGGCCGAACAAGCGGGAGGCGCCAGCTCAGCGCGCGGGAGGAAACCAAGAGGCCCCCAAAAGAAGCCTCGCGATCGAGGAAGCATCGGGGGAACGCCCGACCGATGGGAGGCCAGTCGCAAGACCAAGGATCGACTTGATCATGGGAGGATCTCGCCTCTGCGAAGATTCCATCAACAGCATCAAGGCCTACCAACGCAGAGGGAAGGAGTCCGCTCAGGAAGATGCGCGGATGACCGGTCCGAAGACGACGATAGAGTTCGTCGACGAAGAAGTATGCGCAGACGAGCATGACGATGCCCTGGTATTGGAGCTCAACATAGGAGGATGCGACGTTGCTCGCGTCCTCGTCGACAATGGAAGCTCGGTCGACGTCATCACTTACGACTGTCTGACGCGAATGGAGATCGAAGATTTGATCGTCGGAGGCCGTCCGCGCAAGGTGTCTGGTTTCAACGGAGACGTGGTTCTTTCGCTGGGAACGGTGAATCTCCCCGTCTACGCCGGAACCGTCCATCGGATGACCGAGTTCATGGTGTTGGACGTGCGATCGCACTTCAACGTAATCCTCGGGAGACCATGGATTCACTCGATGAAGGCCGTCCCGTCCACCTATCACCGATGCATCAAGTTCCCCGGACGAATAGAAGGAACCATCGACGAAATCCGAGGAAGCAGCGAAGCCTATCGCATTTGCTACATGATGCACTACCGAGCGATGAGCGCGTCCAAGGACGTCGAGAAGGCCGAAGGCAGCGGCAGCAAGCCAGCCGCTCAATAACAATTAGCCGCGTCTGCTCCGCCTCCACCATCGACGATCAGGAGGAAGCGACGCAAGAAAAGGGGAAGAGGAGGACCCCCGGGCATCCTCAAGATCATCAGCGCAGAAGACATGGAAGACCAAACTGCCGAAGAAAGGCTAGGAGGCCCGCAGCTCGAAAAAGTGGAACAAGTCTGCATCGATGATTCCGACCCAACCCGAACCGTCGGTATAGGCGCGGGACTCGAATCAGAGATCAAAGCTCAGCTGGTCGAATTCCTGAAGAAGAACCGAAGAAGCTTCGCATGGTCTCACGAAGACATGCCCGGGATCGATCCGACGATGGTCACCCACCGGCTCAACACGGACCCCGGGCACAAGCCCGTCATACAGAAGCGAAGGAAGATGGCCTCAGACCGGAACAAGATCATCAACGACGAAGTGGACAAGTTGCTCGCTATGGGAACCATCAGGGAGGTGAAATACCCCCAGTGGTTGGCCAACACCGTCGTGGTGAAAAAGAAGAATGGCAAATGGAGAGTATGCGTCGACTTCACGGATCTCAACAAGGCGTGCCCGAAGGATAGCTTCCCGATGCCAAACATCGATCGCCTTGTCGAAGCCACTTACGGGTACGAGCTCCTAAGCTTCATGGACGCCTACTCGGGCTACCACCAGATCCGAATGCATCCAGACGACGAAGAGAAGACAGCCTTCATCAGCGAAAGAGGAACCTACTGCTATAAGGTTATGCCTTTCGGTCTGAAAAATGCTGGGGCGACATACCAGAGGCTGATGACAAAGATGTTCCACGAACAGATCGGGAAGAGCATGGAGGTGTATATCGACGACATGGTCGTCAAGTCTCTAAAAGCGGCAATGCACGTGGAGCATCTGGAAGAATGTTTCGGCGTCCTCAACAAACACCAGATGAAGCTAAACCCCACGAAGTGCACCTTCGGCGTCTCATCCGGGAAATTCTTAGGACAGATGGTCACCCGACGAGGAATCGAAGCCAACCCCGAACAAGTCGAAGCCATTCAGAGCATGCCATCGCCCAGAAATCGGCGAGAGGTACAGAAGCTGACAGGAAGGATAAACGCGCTGAGGCGGTTCATCTCGCGACAAGCAGACCGAACTCTTCTATTCTACGAGCTGCTGAGGAAAAACAAGAAGTTCGAATGGACCGACAAGTGCGAAGAAGCTTTTCAAGCGCTGAAGGTCTATCTGTCATCACCACCAGTTATGACAAAGCCGGAGCCCGGAGAGCCGCTCTACCTATACATCGCCGTGTCCGATCAGGCGATAAGTCAGGTGCTAGTTCGAGAAGAAAAAGGGGAGCAAAAGCCAGTCTCGTACATCAGCAGAAAGCTCCTCGACGCCGAGACGAGGTACCCCACCATCGAGAAGCTAGCATTGGCCGTATACGACGCATCGGAGAGACTACGTTTCCACTTCCAAGCCCATACGATCATCGTTATGACGGACAGACCGATTCGCTCCATCATTCAAAGCCCGAACCAATCCGGCAGAATCACGAAGTGGAACATAAAGCTAGGGGCGTACGACATCGAATATCAGCTGCGGACGAGTCTGAAGTCGCAAGTGCTAGCCGATTTCCTCATCGAGCTACCCAGAGAGCCCGTGGAGTTGAGCGATGAAGCCGGCACTTGGAAACTCTGCGTCGACGGATCGGCGACTTCGATGGGATCAGGAATCGGGATCCGGCTCATCTCTCCAATGGGAGAAGTGATCGAGAAAGCCTGCCGCCTTGCCTATCGCTCCACCAATAACGAAGCGGAGTACGAGGCACTCATCGTCGGGATGCAATCAGCCATGGCCATCGGGGTAAAGAACTTGAATGCCTTCTCGGATTCCCAACTAGTCGTCAAGCAAGTCAGTGGAGAGTACGAGACGAACGATGAAAGGATGGAGGCCTACGCTGGGATAGTCAGGTCCCTCGAGAAGAAGTTCGATTTCTTCACATTGACACAGGTGTCCAGAGGAGACAACAACCACGCAGATGCCCTGGCGAGCCTGGGGTCAACTACCCAAGTGGGAGAGCTCCGATCGATCACAGTGGAGACACTACAGACGCCTAGCATCAAGAGAAGCGAAGAGCCCGATGAGAAGAAGCTAAAAGTAAGCGAGGAGGGACAAACCAACGAAGAGGACAGCACTCGTGGCAGTGACGGAATCCCGAAGGGAAACAATGAAGAAATTTAGCTCGTAGAAGAAAAAGAGAGCGAGGGCGAAGAACCCGGAGTAGTAGAAGGGACAGAAGACGAGGATTGGCGGACCCCCATCCGAGCATACCTGGTCGAAGGAAAGTTACCCGAAGATCGACAAGAGGCGCGGAAAGTAAAGTCAAAAAGCTCTCGATACACGATCATAGACCGAAGGCTTTACTTCAAAAGCCTTGTCGGCCCCTACCTACGCTGTCTAGGCAAAGACGAGGCGGACTACGTCATGGAAGAGATCCACAGCGGAGAATGTGGAAATCACTCAGGCGGACGCAACTTATTAAGGAAAGCCAAGTTACAAGGTTTTTTCTGGGAAACAATGCGAGCGGATTGCACCAACCACGCCAGGAAGTGCGAGAAATGCCAGCGACACGCCCCAGCAATCAACTGCCCAGCCGAAGAGCTATCGGTGGTGTCGGTGCCCTACCCATTCATGAAGTGGTCAATGGACATCGTCGGTCCAATGCCAATCGGAGCAAGACAGAAAAGGTTCATGCTGGTGGTCACAGACTTCTTCACCAAATGGACCGAAGCCGAAGCTTACGCCAACATCAAGGACTCCGATGTCGAGAGCTACGTTTGGAAGAACATAGTCACTCGCTTTGGACTCCCCAGGGAGATAATCGCAGACAACGGGTCCCAATTCATCTCGAAGAAGTTCAAAGATTTCTGCGCACGATGGAAGATAAAGCTAAACACTTCGACGCCAAGATATCCTCAGGGAAACGGGAACGCCGAAGCAGTCAACCGGACGATCACCGACAGCCTCAAGAAGCGGCTCGACAAGAAGAAGGGTCTATGGGCAGATGAACTCCCTGGAGTACTTTGGGCTTATCGAACAACGCCACACTCAGCCACCGGAGAAACTCCTTTTGCCCTAGCATTCGGGGTGGAAGCGGTAATCCCGGCGGAAGTAGGAGTTCCCAGTCTCCGGCGATCCTGGGCACCGAACCACGAGGAGGACAACAACCAAGACCTGCTTCATCAGCTGGACCACATCGATGAAAGACGGGAGCGAGCCAGAGTTCATATAGCGAATTACCAGAACACCATCGCACGCTTCTACAACAAAAGGGTGCGACCGAGAAGGTTCCGGGTCGGAGAACTAGTCCTCAGAAGGGTGTTCCAAAACACAGCCGAGCTTAACGCGGGAAAGCTAGGAGAAAGCTGGGAAGGCCCTTATACGGTGACCCACATCGTCAAGCCAGGGGTGTACGAACTCAAAAACGCCGATGGAGTCAAGGTCATAAGAAGGTGGAATGTCAAGCACTTGAAGAAATTCTACCAGTAAAGAGCGTCATCGACGCCTTACGATTTCGGTTTTTAGTAAGTTTTCCTTTCTATTTTTCTTAAGTTTTTACATTCCATTTTAAAGTTTATTTAACAGGGGACTCCCGACCCTACTTGTTCGGGATCCGCGCGATTGGCTCCGGCCTTATTCAATACAACATGGAGTACTCTTCCCTCGCGAGCCGCACCCATTGGGGGACTCGAAGGGTTTAATGAGGCTCGTCTTTTAAGACAATATTCTATCGCTGACTCAAATAAACACGTATCACAAAAAAAAAAAAAGCAAGAGATCAGTGCCAAGCACTTCATCGCGACAGAGCCCGGTGCATACCGACAAGCTCATCGCCAGCAAATCAGTGCCAAGCACTTCATCGCGACAGAGCCCGGTGCATACCGACAAGCTCATCGCCGAACATTACGAAAACTACTATGGCAAATGGGCCAAACAAAATATCACTACGGCAAAAGAGCCAAGAATAGAAAACATAGCAAAATCAGTGCCAAGCACTTCATCACGACAGAGCCCGGTGCACACCGACAAGCTCATCGCCAATAAAACCAGTGCCAAGCACTTCATCGCGACAGAGCCCGGTGCACACCGACAAGCTCATCGCCAGCAAAACCAGTGCCAAGCACTTCATCGCGACAGAGCCCGGTGCACACCGACAAGCTCATCGCCAAAAAAAAAAAAAAAAAAAAAAAAAAAAAGCGGAGTACATATACTCCCATACATCATCGATAACATGCAAAAGTAAATAGATTTCATGGATAAAATGTCATTACAAACACTACATTAGACAAATTTATACAGCAGGAGAAGGTGAATCCTCCCGAACTACCCTATCGGCAATTTGCTCTATGACAAACTCCCCATTCTCGGAGAGGACGTCCCGAAGAAGATCTTCTACGGCGGCATAATTTACAGGCCTCAACATCATAAATTCGATCACATAGGCCGAAGAAGGACTAAGGGGAGTCTCGTCGAACGCGACTCCGGAAAGAGAGGCAGCCGCACGCCTTATCATATCTTGGACAAACTCCTCGAGGATGGCGGGATGCTCATCGTCGACCGCGAGGAAAGAAGCTAGCACATCTTCATAGTAAAACAGCGGCTCCGAAGTGTAGAAGAATTCATCACCCTGAGAAAAGGAATTTAGCCAGGAAATAATGACAGGAACACAAGAGAAGCAACAAGTACGGAAACAACAAGTTGAAGCCAAAGAGAGTTCTTTTTCATTAATAAAATCCGTCGAAGAAATTACAAAGACAACGCAAGTAATGTATATAGGAAAGCTATAAGAAAAGGCCTAAGAGCCTTCCTCCCCCCCTACCGCTTCATTGGTAACCGCTTCGACGGTAGAAGTGACCGCTTCGGTACCAACCGCTCCGTCGGTAGAGGTGACGACCCCATCGTTGGTCCCGTATTCATCGAGGCCATCGGAGGCCGAAGAGGCAGCTCCAACTACGAAGCAAGCCGCCCAATCGATACCAGCGGAAGAAGGGGCACCGGGGGTGAGCGGAGGAGAATCAGGGTCAGGTAGAGACTTGTCGTCCAGCTCGCGGGCTTTAGCCTCACTCTCTTCAGAGATAGTCTTGTATTTCGGAAGACGAGGCAGAAGACTCCCAATGGTCGCCGTGGGAGGAACCTTCTCAAGAAGGCTAGCGTTGGCCCCATATGCGGCGGAGCGACGATGGAAATTGATGGACTCCTCCAGGGCCTTATACCTCGCCAAGGCACGTTGCGCTTTGTCTTGAGCCCTCTCGAAGAGGTGTAGGCGTGCTTCGCGCTCAGACTTCGCCTCCGTCTGTGATACCTCGAGCTCTTTGCCGAGGCGTTTTAAGCACGAGGCCACTCGCGAGGCAAGCCGACTCTCCTGCTCGACAGGCACGCCCACCGCTTCGCTGATCTTAGCCAGCCGCCACTTCTTCGCTTCGAGATGCTTCTCGTAGCTCTCCACTATCATGGAGTGACGCCTGTGCTCCCCATCTAACTCGGCCTTCAGCGCCGCAACCTCCGCCTCGGCCCTAGCCTTGCACTCGGCGAGCTCTTTTTCTTGAGCTTGGCGAAGCGAAGCCTCCTTCGCCAATTTGGCCCTCGCGACCTCCAGCTCATCGGAAGTTCGCTCGGCCGCTTCCCGATATTTGCGCTCTCCGAGAACGGAAACCCCGAGGAGCGATTCTGTGTCGGCAAGTTTAGCCCGGAGGTCGTTTAACTCCTGAGCGCTCTCGCCTCTGCCGCCATTCTCGTTAAGAATAATGGTGTTGAAGCGGGCGAGAGCCTGGAAAAGCGTAGAGGCAGCCCGGCCATAGCCCCTGATCTGGCTCAGAGACAAGCCGGTGTTCCCCGAAGGCTCGGGCCAAAACAGGTCCCGAAGGACCCGGAGCGAGTATGCTTTCCACTCTTCCGGCGGAGACTCCGGAGTAGGAGCTGCCGGAAATCGCTCCCAAGGAGGGAGAGAAAAGCCTCCCGGCTCGGAGTTGGGAAGAAACTTCGGAAGCGGAGAGAAAGAAATCCCGTCATCGTCGGGAGAGGAGGCACTAGCCCCAGAGGCGCCGACAGCGTCGGTCGGCTCCAAAGCGCCCTCCGGACGAGGCACTTCGGGATGGGTAGATACGTCGGGATGAACGACGTCCGCAACGAGGCCATCCCCTCCCTCGGGATGGCCCCCGACCAAAACCTCTTCGGAAGGTAGAGAAACCCCCTCCGAAGCGCCGGGCCGCCCGACGGGCTCCAGGACGAGGAGCGCGTCGGCGGCATCAAGTGCCCCTTCGAGCAACAAGCCCTCCTCGTCAGCCGTAGGAACGGCGACTGAAAGTCCTTCCGCGGCAGGTACGGGAGGTACTGAAGAAGAAACCTCCAAGCAAGGAGGCGCGTCGGCGCGAGCCGGAATCTGAAATTACGAGAAAAGTATATACCGAAATATGCATTAGATACCCGAAATGTGCAAGCATCATGAAAAATGAAGAGGGAAAAGAAGTAAAAGCTACCTCGGAGGCCGAGAGATCCAGCGACGACACTAAATCGATAAAGTCATCATCAAAGCGGAACCGCTCCCGAGAAGTGGGAGAAGGACGAGGGGTCCCATGAGCCCCATCGATGCTTCCGCCGGTCTCGGACGGAGGAGTCGAAGCAAGAACGGTCGACGCGATCGCCCCGGCGGGAACAGTCCCCTCGCGAGAAGCGACGGTGACAGTCTCCGGAGCCGAAGGAGTTGCATCTATCTCCTTAGACGACTCGGAAGTCTTATTCCTCTTCGGAGGAGGAGCGTCGCGTACCCCTTCAGCGGTTTTCCTTTTCAGGACAACTTTCTCGCGAGAAGGTTCCCGCGAGGAAGTCTGGGACTCGGATTCGCGACGGCTCTCCGAAGGGCGAGATGAATCCCGAGGGCGAGTCGCCCCCGAGGAAGTCGATATCCCCGAAGAGCGAGAAGCACCAACGTCGTGCTTATGCTTTGTCCGCCTCTCCGAACTGCTCTTCGGAGGAAGAGCTTTATCACTTGAAACAAACCGGTCAGCACCGGTCCGAGGGCCGATGCCCAAGAAGCCAGCCTTCGACAGATCCCGACGAGAATCGGAGGACCCACCTCCTTGTCCTGGATCTTGGCCTTGTCTTGGATTTTGGCCTTGTCCTGGATCTTGGCCTTGACATTGCCGTGGCTCCGATGATCCACGGGTGGACTTTTGAGTTCTCTTCTTCGGCTTAGGAGATTGCCGAACAGCGGGGGACGAGGGGTCCGCGTCTTTGACCTCTTCGAGGCGGAATCCGACAGGCCACAAAGATGCCGGTGGTCTCCCCACGATGTGGCAGAACTGATAGAGCCCGGACTCTTGAACGCGGGTCGCGAAGAAGTCCGTCGTCCAATTTCGACGAGGATTTTCCAGTAAAGCCCGAACGACCCCAGCAAAGCGCTCGTCGTCCTCCTTATTGGCGACAGGTTTGAACCTCGGGACTTCGTTCTCGTCGACCCACTTGGTAGGAAGCGCCTCCCAATGCGGCCCGAGGGTATGACGATCGAGATGCGCGAAGAAATATCTATTCTCCCATCCGGACTCGTTGTTCGGCGTATGAGTGAGGATGTGGCCACGCGTGGCGGAGGTGAGGAAGAATCGGCCCAGATTCTTCGAATTCTTCGACCACTTGAAGAGCCGCATCAAATCCTCCAGGGTCAGAGCCACTTTCTGCTCGAGAGCGATGGCCATGGTGCAGACAAGAAGGCGAAGAGAGTTAGGGCTAACCTGACTGATCGGCATATTGTACGCATGGAGGAAGCTCACGATGAGGTGAGGCAGTGGAAGGTGCAGTTCCACCGACCGGAAGAAGTGTTCGTACAGTGTGATGTACCCTTCCGGAGGCTCGTCACTAAGCTCGCCGGATTTGGGGAGACGCAGGTAGCAAGGATTGGAATCCACGTAGTGTTTCCTCAAATCCTCGAGGTGCTTCTCTGTCATTATAGACTTCGGTGACCGAGTCTTGAAGATTTTTCCCGGATTCGACATTTTCTTGATCGGAAAAGAAGAATTTGGACAGGAAGAGAGTTTGAAGATTTTCTGGAAAAGAGGGAAGTCGGGAAAGGAAGAATTGCAGGGAGGATTTGGAGAGAAGTCTGAAACGAAGTGTTTGAATCGAAGGCGAGGGTTTGAATTTATAGAAAGAGGCAGGCGGAAGTTGGAAAGGCACATCCGGATCCGACGACCCAGGTTCGAAGCGGGAAAATTCATCCAACGGTGAAGATTAAAAGAATCGGTGCGAAGCTCGAAGGCACTCGAGTGCGAGAAAACCCCGCATTTAATGCGAAATGATTGACGACGATTTCCGAGATCTGACAGCCTGGAGAATCACGCCCAATCAGCACTACGTGGGAACTCGAGGACATCAGTTGAGCGTGCAAGAAGTGGAAGAGTCTCCGAAGGACACAACCTCTTCGAGGGGAAACCTCTTCGAGGAAGAACCTCTTCGAGGAAAAACGTCATCGGGGAAAACTTCATCGGACAAAAACCTTATCGGAGATAAATCCTGTTTTTATTTTATCAACTGCTTCGCACCCGATAAAATAGGGGACTAACTGTTAAGGTCAGATTTTGTCAAATCTTTCCCTAACACTACCCTTTGTCGTTTATGAAATAAACGACATAAAATAAGGAAACAATTGCCTAAGTAGTCCAGGCCCATCAAGGAGTAGAAGAAAAAAGGCCCAACAAGCGAAGCCCATGGAAAGTCATTATCCGACCAAGCCAGCCCAACACCTCATTGCAAGAAAGGAAGCTCATCGGAGAAAGTTCATCGAGAAAGCCTAATCGTATAAAAGATATTCATTCGAGATCGCGAGAAAGAAGGGAAGATTGGGTTATTCGGTTAAAGATTTCGTGGGATATCCAACGCAAAATAAGGAAGTCAACCACGATCACAGCGAAACAGAAGGAAACCCTAACAAGATTTGAGGAATATTCTAGAAGACTTTCAAGCCTATATATACGAATGTAAACTTAGCATAAATGGAGGGGGATATCCAGTATTCAGTACATTCATTATTATCGTGAGTTTTGAGAGAAATAAT
Organism: Parietaria judaica; assembly: GCA_954871525.1. NCBI lineage: Eukaryota > Viridiplantae > Streptophyta > Magnoliopsida > Rosales > Urticaceae > Parietaria > Parietaria judaica. The sequence goes on along the minus strand of OX940865.1, from coordinate 18,576,300 downwards.
CTTTGAGTCTTCGAGTTTGCTTATTCATAGTATTCTCGATTTCCCAAGGGTTAAGAGTGGGTAATCTTCGATTGTCCGAGCTACCAAACGGAAGAAACCGGGTCCTCTCGGGATTATAATAAATCAGAGATATTCGTATTATTTATAATTATCTACTATTTTCGATTATCTTTGTGACTGCACGGTGAGTAAAATCGCCCTCTACAGGTTTGAACCCATGACCTCTTGAATAGAGGAGTGGTGGAGCTACCACTTGGGCAAGCAAACTTGGTTAAAAAAAATTATTCTCTTTGAAAGGACTATTTAGATTTTGTGCAAGGACTATAGTAAATAAATTTTATAAAATAAAAAATAATAATTCGGAATGACAAGACAATATTAGTATAGCACATGTCGATATATATTATCGTCTATAATAGCTAAAATATTATGAGATATCTTTTTGCTGAAAAAATAGTAATATGTTGAAATAATTTAAAAAAATATTATCGTATTATTAATTGATGGATGGTTAATAAAGTTTATTTTTCGTACTCGGTTCTCCAATTAATGGCAACAGGTGACTGAATTCCATAATGTCTCAAAACATCATCTATACCGGATCAACAATGCACGACTGACGACATCATTTACGACGGGAACATCCCCTGCATCGTCCTCGATTTAGGTACGATGCTTTTAGAAGTGTTTTTGTCCATCGGAAGCCACTCCGGTTATCGTAGAGGAGCTGCTCGGTTTGCAGATATTACACTTTGTTTAGTCGGAATTCGATTTGTCATCTCTACTTAATGCACCACCCTCGCCATTTACATGGTGCTCTTCTACATGTTCGGACTATTTTGTTGGAGTTAGATTTGCAGAAGTGGATTTAGATGTTTTGTTGATAGGACTTCGTCCTTGCAAAATAATAAGCGCGACATTTATATAGCCTCCAGACTAAACGACTGGTTAATTGATGTCGTTTGAATAATGTATGGTCATTTCTGTCTGCCAAAGCCTTTAATATGTCTAGATCCAGAGAGCCACAAAATGTGAAAATAAGAAGGAATTCAACTTTTAGTTTTTCACATGTTAAAGAATTGCTTGGCTGTGCACCATTTTCAATATTTCAAGTGGCAAAACGAACCAAAAAAAAAGTTTGGGGGGATATTTTTGGTATTTGCTATTTTTCAAGAGACAATTTACCCAATTAGATGCAACACTTAGGGTGTTTATTTGCACTTAATAAATATCTGAATGTTAATAGGTCAAATTTAAAGCTATTAAATACATTTGTTTATTTATTTATTTCAAAAGCACTTAATAGGTTGAATGTAGAGGTGTCAAGTGGGCCGGGCCCGGCCCACAACCCGTTAATCCCACATGTTAAACGGGGCGGGGCGGGTTTTGGAAGAGCCATCAAGGCCAACCCCGGCCCATGAACCCGAACTCCCAATGGCACGGGGCGGGACGGGACGGGCTTTTTACGAGTCGAAATTTATGGGCTTTTCTGGGTTAAATTTAGTGAGCTTTTCAAAAACCAAAACGGGCTGGATTTTTCCAGGTTAATTGGTAATAATGATTTACATCTTTGAGTGGAAAGTATAAATGTAATTCAATACAATTTAAAATTAATATTAACATAGAAGATAATGAATAGAGTAAAGAACAAATATAACTTTAATATTATTGTATTTGGTCGATATTCAAATTCTCATTTTTGAAAGTCGAGTAACATAATGCAAATAAGATTCAATCACATAGTTGGAAATTCAAACACATTCTTACAAAGTATATATTATACTTTACCAAAACTCTAGTTATAACACAAAAAACTTCCAATCGATTAGCGAATTTTGAAATTTTTTAATTGAAAAATTAAAGAACTTATAAAATATATACAATAAACAAAGTAATTCCGTGTAATATAAAGATAATTTTTATATTCTATAATAATAAAATATTTATAGTATTTTTTTCTTCATAATTTCATTAATATTAATATCACAACTTAATATTTATATATATATAATGTGATTTATGTGGGCTTTTAAACGAGGCGAGGCGGGTTAGCCACGGGGCGGGTTTATCTGGGCTCCGAGGCAGGGCAGGCCTAGAAAAACATAACACAGCCTAAACCTTTTGATAGGGGCGTGCCTGATCTAGCACACAAAAATAAGGGGCGGGGCGAGGCAAACCCGCTTTTGTTACGAGTCGGGGCGAGTGGGCTTGGGCCAACCCGGCCCAATTGACACCTCTAGTTGAATGAATTCTTATTCGATCACATCTAAAACAAAGTCTAAATAACACTAAGACTCATAATTTCTCTCTCTTCTCCTTAATTATTGACATGTAATCTTATTTTTCACCATTCTCGCGTATTGTTTGGTTAATTTACACTTTCTCAACCTCAAGCCTTAAAAAAAAAAAAAATAGAGCATTGGTTTTACTCGTATAATATATCGTTGGAAAGCATGCGACTATTTGGGAAAATATAGTTTTGATGATTTTTTTATAAATGTGAAATACAATTTTTTTGGATAAAAATAGATTAAAAAACTAATAAATTAAAAATAATATTTAATTCTCAATTAAATAATTAACTAAATCATCAAATTAATTTATTCATAAAATCTATACGAATATGATTATTATATAATAATATATCTTTTATTGAGATTTTTTCTTAATGAATAATTTATACCAATTATTTTTACGATTAATTAAAATTTATATATAATATTATTTAATGTCATGAACACAATCGTAAATATTTTGATTATCCTAAAAATTTATACAATGGAAATATTTTACATTTCATAATAGTAATTTTTTTAAATTTTTATATTATGATAAGTATTGTCGAAATTTATAATAGATACGAATTATATAAATAAACAAATACAAATAAAATTACATTCAAATCTATTCAGATCTTAAACAAACAGAGTTAATTATTTTAAGGGTTATTATAAGTAAATTTACTTAAGTTGTTTGGAAATAGGGCTTCATAGAGCCAACTTAAAAAACTATGACAACAATACTAGAGTTCACCTTTTTCTGTAAATCTGTAGACCTCGTCCACTTGTTATTATTTTTACTATTTTTGTCAATGATGACATCAACAACGCTAATCGCAATGCTATCGAGAGATGAACTGGGAATTCGAGACAGAAAATGAGAACAAAAATAAGAATTTTCTCAATTGATGCTCAAAGAATTTGAGTTTACATATAAGTTTATTTTGATATTCTTGAATTTTATTGTTCGCGTTTATTGTTTTCATTTGCGTTGATGTCGTCACTTTGAAAAAAAAAATAAAAAAAAATAGATGAGGTCCACCGTTTCACCTAAAAAAGTAAATTTGAATACTTTTGCTATAATAACACTTGGGTACTTTTACTCGTAATAACACTTATTTTAATTCTGATTCAGATAGTAACATTCGACATGTCGACAAAACGACACAAATACAAGATAACAACACAGAATACACACACTCATTTCCCTAAGCGAGATGCAAAGAACACAAACAAACAAAACTATTCAAAAATTTATTCTCATAATAAGGCTAATGTAGGTTTAGTGCAAGGCTTTGAAATGCCTATAGCATGTCGTTCCTTTGGAAATCGAGCAAAATAAGTTTCTCCTAATTCATCGTACAAAAACATTTCGCACTTGAAATATTTTGGTCAAGCTGTCACACCATCATTGGATTTGGCTTTCCTGTTCCAAATTGAAGTGGTCTCAATAAGCTTGTGAGGGACGAGCCGGTTTTCGCGCTTGGTCAACTTCCGGAAGTTGTTGACTTTGAGTCTTGCAATCTCAGCCTCCTCTTCGGGCGTGGTCTCTCTAACCACCACCGTCAATCTGCACTCCGCTCTCACTCGGATTCCCGATCGTCCTTTGGCGTGGTACGAAATTCGCTTCTTGAAAAGCCCCTTCCCAACGAAGGCCTCGGCTTCAAAGGACAACAAATGAATAGTATGGTTACGAGTTACAGGACTGAATAATTTGTAATACGATGGTTCATTCAAAGGTAGAGAGAGTTCAGAATAACAAAACTGACTAATTCCGCTATAATTAAAAACAAATACCCAATATATCGAGTAATATTCAGGAGAATCAGGAGTAATTTATCTGAGCTCATTTTCATTGAGATCAATTCTTTGGTTATGTTGAAGAGCTGAAACGAGGGGACTAGAAGGAGAAACACAGAGAGAATGGACTAACTTATCTAATTGCAGAATACAAAATATATCCCTAATATTTAGGTTTAACTAATCTATTTTAACGAGGAGATGTAAATTTAATAAAGCATAAATAGATAATAAGATACTTGGTGAGGTTGTTAAGTACCAACAAGAAGACGATCAGGATCCAAGCCGTGGTTGTGGGTTGCATTTGCTCGAGCCGAGTGAATGACCTGAGAAATGAAGTGTAAAAGTTCACCATGATGTAATATATTTATTTTATTTGCAAATATGGACTACTTTTGCGACCAAGCAAGTGTTATGGTACCTAGTTGGGGTTTTCCTCACGGGCCTGAAACCGGGAGAACCTTATTTCTCTAAAATTTAGTACCCTAAACTCAAGAGGAACTACTGTAATATAAAGACAGTATTACTGAAAACTTCTCGGATGATCTTCTCATTCATTTAGGGTCTCTTAAATAGACCAAAAGATTACAGCTCAATGGGCCGAGCCCAAACCCTAAAACATAATGAAATCATTCAAACCCTAGAGCATAGTTAATTAACAAAGATGAACTTTGGATGACATTATATTTGAAGCAAGGTGTTAAGGAAATAGTATAACCTGATAGACGGTTTTTGAAGCTCGCTTGATGGTGACCTGCAACTGCAATAACGCATCTTCAACACGCATTCCACGAACCAATGCGGCAACCAAATTCACCTTCTTTGGACTCTGAGTGCATCAAAAACACATGAGAAAACAAAGCTATATGTAACCATAGCCATATTTACAGTATTCCGAGTGGCGACTATCCTTTGTTACTTTTTGTTCGCGTTTTGTTAGTCTATCGAACCCATACACACTCAGTCCAGTATCATTAGCCCCAGAGACATTCTTAACCTTATGTAAATTTTGAAAAAGATGTGAACCGCTGTTAAAATTTGACAGAAAAACTTCATTTCTCAAAAGTTCTCCATCGTTTCAACATCCAAATAAGTGTACATGATATACCTGCTTTATACATTTTAAAACGGCCTGAACCGTTTCAGGTTTAGTAACAGCTTTCTGCTGCTTTTCTTCAGCTTTACCACTTCCTATGGCCAGCAATGGAGACTGAACAGGTTCTTCACTCGCCAACAGCGTCCTTGAAGTCGAAATTCCCTGAAAGATAATGAAAGAGCAAAAGAAAAATTATGGCTCTAAAACAAACTTGATGGAGAGAGAAAACAAAACCGAGAAAGCCTCCAGCATTACCAACTGCTGATAATACTGATACACAGGCCTCCCGATAGACGACGATGGCGGCTTCACAAGCTGTTGGAGATAAGAAAGCTCAGCTGCACAATGCAAAGACTTCAACGAAAAGTTCCGAAACGATACTTACAGAAACAGATTAAGAAACTAACCAACCTGCCGAGCGAGAACAACAAAAGTTCGCAGATTGAGCCAAGCCGCAATGTCCCGTCCTCTTCGGGACATTGCCGAGAAGGGATTTCACGTATCTTTGCCACCCAACCATAGCTTCTCCGTGGCGCTTATTCGCAAAACAACACTCTCAAGCCTCTAGATTAGAATTTGCCTAAAACATTTACCGGATTACCACAAAACACAATCACAGAATCAGAAATGGGAATCGAACATAGCGCATAGCGATACAGAGCTTAAATCAGATCTCATTTACTCGAAAACAAGACCTAGCTTCCACAACGAACAATCAACAAGCTTATAAATCGCTAGGGTTTCGGAAAAACCATGCCTTTCGGTGAGAAACAAAAGCGAAGATCACAGGAAAACGGATACACAAAGAGATAGAGAAAAAAGCGAAATGGCAGAGCTCAGTGCATTCAAACCTCGCCTGAGACGAGCACTCGCCGGAGTCGGAGAAGATCGTCGCCGAGAAATCGGGACTTTGGCGGCGAGAAATTTCTCTCTCTCTCTCTCTCTCTCTCCTCTCTCTCTCTCTCAGTACTGGCGATTTTTAAATACGACAACCAAAAACGACATTTTCTCTAAAGATGAAACGACACTGCTTTGCAATAACATAACGACAGATAATACTAGTAAACGACAAATTCACCTTCCCTTTGAAGAAGCTCTCGTCTTCTTCTTCTTCTTCCTTCAACAGTCCAAGCTCTTCCCCAAATTCTCGCAGCAAAATTCACGTATGAATTTCAGTTTCTTTTTATATATATATATATATATAATTTGAATTAATTCGTTGTTTGTGAAACTTCTCCATAGTTTTATGTGGTTAATGTGGAATTCGATCGAATCGAAGAAGAATTGGTGACTGTTTGCACGCAAAGTGTTTGATAATGTGCTTGAATGAGCTTCATTAGTTTCATGGGATGTGAAACTTAACCATCAAATTATGAATTTAAATGATTTGATTGATTATTAACTTATGTGAACTTTAGTGAAGTATTTAGTAGTTTGTTCATCAGAATATGGAAGGTGAAGCTGTGTTCAATGGAGACAAACTGATACTGAGAGGCCTCATGTTTCATGGATTCCACGGAGTCAAACCCGAGGAGAAGAAGCTCGGCCAGAAGTTCTTGATCGACATCGACGCTTGGATGGATCTCCGAGCCGCCGGTGCGTCCGACGACTTGTCCGACACTGTTAGCTACACCGATATCTACCGGTCAGTTGTTACGATTTTTTTTCTTCCAATATTATTAAATCTTATAGTAGAAAACGCCGAGAAAGATATGATAAAGCAACGTGTTATTTGCGAAAATCGCTCGCAGCATAGCGAAGCAAGTTGTGGAAGGGCAATCGCGTGATCTTCTCGAGTCGGTTGCTCAGAGCATCGCTTCCATTACGTTTACTAACCATCCGCAGATCTCCGCCGTGAGAGTGAAAGTGGGGAAGCCTCACGTGGCTGTTCCGGGGCCTCTTGACTACCTCGGCGTCGAGATTCTCAGACGCAGAAGTGGCGAAAAGTCTTGAGACTCTTGGCATGTTCATCAGGACAATTCTCCTCTTGCTGTTTGCTTATTAAAGCTGTCAAAATATACAATCTTTAATGTCATTGACTTGTGGGATTCTTTTGAGATTCTTGTTGGTTTATTTTATTCATCATTCTTGGGTGAAAAGAAAAAAAAAAGATTTTTTTAATGGATATACACTTAAAAAAAAAATCAATATACACTTTTGTTAAGGTTCATATTTTTCATTTATTAAATGACTAAATTCATCAATGGATATTTTAGAGTTTTTTTTTTTTTTAATTTAAATAAAAATTCTTAAGAGTGCCTGGATATGTTGTCAATTTGTACTTGTTACGAAAGGTGTACTTATCAACTCATTACTTGTTAGAAATTATCATGTACTTGCGTATTAAATTGATGCAAGTTCATCATTCAATGAGGTCTGCAATATCAGCCAACAAATCGTTATCACCTTTTTTCTTTTTTTGTATAAACATAAATTCAAAACATTGTTGAAGCTTGAAATATTGAGTTTTGATTGCTTTTCTTAAATCTTGACCATTATAACCTGAACAAAACATCAGAAAATTTCTGAATTTTCAGTCGGAGGAATTCTGCAGCAATTATATATCTGTTATTTTAAAATTAAAATATGTAAGAAGCATATATTGTACAATTCTTATTGTAGCTTTCTTTTAGTATGCAATTGTGTAGAAAAGGAATTCTTTTATGTGAATCAATGCAACTCTTTTATGGATGAGAATTAGTTGGGAAACATAACTTGTGGGGTGAAAATAAATTTCTAAAATGGACAACTAAGTATTTTATTTTTTGAATAAATCAGAAATAAAAGTCAAAGCCAACGGAAAAACGACAACATGTTGTTAACTGTTAGTTGGTCAAGGACAGCTAATTTATAGAATGTTGTAATACCATATATCTTTTACAACATTTAGCTAACAAAATATCTTCTCTAAAAAAAAAAAGATAACAAAATCTCGGTCTGTAATGTAAAAACGCATTCATAAACTTTATTCATATTATTATTATTACTTTATTTCCATAGCATTTGTATTTCTGTAAAATACATACTTAAACAGTCAGTAATACATATTTCCATAGTATTTCTGAAATCCTTAATTTTTATTTTCTTAAATCTAAAAATTGAAAAGATTTAATTCTTTATTTTATATAACACCCATTGGTTACGGATTGACACAAATTGGTGTAAGTATCTAAAATTCAGTAAAGATAATTTACTTACTACTTGACTTGTATTTAGATTATTATTTTTAATTAAAAATGTGATTTTTAATCATTTTCACTCAAAATCCTAATCATTGACTGTTGAGCAAAGTGGAGTGTAAACTTAAAAAAGCCAACAACTTTGATGAAAGCCTCCTAATCGCAGACTCTAACACCGCCCTAATTCCTACTTTTCGTTCGAACCCACAATCATTCTCGAAGCTACTACAAATCAACCTTGTATTTTATTTATTTATTTATTTATACCATATCTTGGTCAATCATCACTCTTCTTCTTCTTCTTCGAGAGAGGCAAATCCCAAAGGGGTTCATGTGGGCATGTTTCCTTCAAAGGGTGACGAATCATGAGCCTTCTTCGGGATCTGCTTTCTGGGTTTTCTCTGAAACGACGAATCTGAACTTGGGTAATTATTATTTTGGCTATCCGAAGCAGCTGATTTTGGCTAAGCTTGGAATTCATGTGTTGCTTGCTTGCTTGCTACTTCGTTTTGGAACCATTGGTTGCTTCGAAGACTCCATTGATTCTCGCTTTTGATGCAACTCTCATGGTCTCTTGATTTTCTAACTATTTTTTCAGGAGTCTGTGACTATACTCAATTGCTGAAGACAAAAGAGGCTTTGTTTGAGATGCGAAGATGGCGAATAGGCACAAGATCACTCAGTATCGGGAGAGGCTTGACCGGACCTTGGCCTCGCCGAAGCTGACGGAGGAAGGGAGTTTGAAATCCCTCGTCGAGAATCAAATCCGCCAGGCGTCGGGGAAAGATTCCGAAGGTGTTTATTGGTTAAAAACTGTTTTCATTTCTGATAATGTCTCACTGTTTTTTTAATTTTTGCGTCGATTGTTTTATGTGTTCGGTTCGGCAGGATGTGGCGAGAAAGTGATAGAGAAACGGACCGCCGAAGTGGCGAACTTTCTCGATATGCTGAGGAGTTGTTCTGAGAGTAGTAATGATCGGTCCAAAGTTCATGATACCGCGTTGCAGCGGGAATGGAAAGTATGTATGCTGCTGTTCTCCGTGACACCATAAATTTTTTGTTTAATCATAGTTGGTAAATATTCAAATCCGTTTCCGATACTTTTTTTTTTCTTCTCTGAGATTTTGTTGCGGTTTTTTTTCTATGCTCATTTGAAGAAACTCTTAAATGCAATCCGTTTTATCGTGAATGGTAAATCTTTTGTTGCCGTTCCAAGACTTGTTTTTCCTCAAGTGTCTTGAGATTTTAGCATGATAAATTCTATATATAGCTTTTCTTTTATACTTTCTGATTGCAGATGCTCTTCATAACATATAGCTTTTTAATTCCGAGATTTTTTCTGTCTCCGAGGTCTTAAGATTTCACCACGATTTCTCATAGTTTAGATTTTGTTTCTTTTTTTATTTATATTTTTGTTCTTTGTTATAGGTAAAACAGGAAAACGAAGAGTTCCGTGTCATGTATCGAGAAGGCCCGGAAGGCAGTCCGTTCCACACCTTACTAGTCGAAGGCTACGTGGACGGGCCGTTGGATATATGTAAGATATTAAACCGATAACATTACCCAATCGAAGTTAGTTAGTTGTTACATAGTTAGTTAGTGGCACTAAGGAAAATATCTCATGTATCACTGTACTATAAACTATGGTATCGGAGTCGGGTTTTGATCGGTTCCATAACATACGCGGGTTTATATTTCAGGTTTATGCATTTCATGGGAATCGGCTCTTTACAGCAAATGGTAAGCCCAATTACAATATTTTTTCTACTTGTCTCTTGCTTATCAATATCAATAGACCAGATTGAGGGAGTCTTGTGAAGAACTAAGGAATTCAATTCTTGGAGAAATGTTAAGAAAATAGTCCAACAAAATTGGACGAAATTACCCTCAAGTTAGTTGCATGCTGCGCATAAGTTAACATCTTGCACCATTTTAACGTATAAGGGGCAAAACCATTCACACTTGGAAGATCATGAGCACTATCGTCAATTATTCAATAATCTACTCGTTTCGAAGTATATAAATCGGATTTATACGACGATATACCTATGATGGATCGGAGGGAGGAATCATAGGATAACTTATGCTATCAATTATTTAAATCTTAATTTGTCCAGGTGGCCTCAGTCAATGATCCCAAGTTTTAAAATTCTTTCGAGCAAAATTCTGCAGAGTGTTCGGAGTGGCGAGCAAATATCTTTAGTGAGGTTTGTGAAATAGTGAAAGCAGTATTTATTAAATTAAATATAAGGGTCTCTTTTTTCAGTATACTATTTTTATTATAAGTTGATTGTTCTTAATTTTTTGGAAGAAAGGGCCAAGGTCTCGTGGCCACTTTCGACGAGAGAAGCCATCGTCCACTATTTTCTGTTCGAGTACTTTGAAGATGATCTGCTTGTTGTTCTCCTAAACACGGTATCAAAAGATTAAAAAAAAAAAGCTTGAAACGAATTAGATCATTTTGTCACTATATATAGAACCCCATATTCTAAAGTAAAAAATAAAATCCGGGCTCAGGTATCCGATTCGGGAAGCATTGATATTAGCACCGATGGTTTCACCAGTGAAGCCATTCCCGAGGCAAAGGATGTGGTGAGAATCGGTGTTGTGGGAGGTTTTGCTTTGCAGAAGGTGACTCCAGATCGGAGTTACTTTCGGTAAGTTGTTAATTGCTATAAAAGAATTAGTGTAAGCATTTTAAAGTTCAAAGTTACTTTATATGGTCATGATAGTGTCATGCAAATGAAAAGAATAATAATTTCGGAATATTTTGTCTACTTTTATAGGACTATCGCAACTATGGATATAAAGTTGGACTTTGTTCCGCCGTCGCTTATAAATTTTATGTCAAGACAGCTTATTGGCAGTGGTTTTAGACTCTATCAGAAGGTACTAATTACATTAATTAATCGAGTCACAACAATTATGAACATGCTCAAGAAATTAGAAAAACACGAGGATTGATATAATTCTTTGATGATTCATGCAATTGAAATCGGTGATACTTACTTTGGATGGAATTATCGGCTACCCTGTTACGGCTTTAGTGCAGGTTTAGTCCTTCACCGTTAATTTTGGATGGAGACCTAAAGAGATTTACGTAACTTTCAAGGGTAATTATGGAAGTTTATGCTTATATATATGACACAAAAATAAACATATTACTTATTTTAAACACTCAAAAACTTCCAGAATTACCCAAAAAGTTCCGAAAATCTTTTTCTTTCACTTTCCATCCATTTTCCGCCTAAAATAGCTGTGAATGACCAAATTTGCACCAAAATGATAACCGTGGGACCATTCCCGCTCGTGTCCCTTAATAACTCTTTAGGATTCACCTAAATCTATTAAATTATAGTAGGAGCCGGGCAACTAATCATGAATAAAATAGTTCCCCTAAAGAACAGTAAATAAAACTTGTCTTGGCAACACGTAGATTCTTAAAGCACGTTTAAAAATCGCAGGCAGTGTCGTCTAGGTTTACCACAGATGAAGATTTCAGCAAAGCATTAAAGGGCTCGCTTTATGCTCGGATACGTGAAGCCCTTTATTCATCTAATAAATCAGACGGGTATTTGGAAGAGGAAAAAGAACCAGCAATTAAGGAAACCGATATTTCCCTAGAAAACGTAGAAGCCGGGAAAATTCTGGACATTGCTTTACCTGAAGAAGAAGACAAAACCTCTAATAATATCAACAGCTTGATGCTAACAGATCAAAAGGTTGATTCTCATATTCGCAAAGTTGAATTTGCTCGAGAAGACACAGCTTCTTGTGAGATTGAAGAGCTCAAGAGTGAAGAAAGCAAGCGCTTCGATATTGACTTTGACGGTGTATGTTTGACCGAGAAAACAACAGAAAAGCTCCCGGGAAGTGGAAAGAGAAATATAAATATAAGCTCGGAAGTGGAACAAGCTTTAGGAACACTGGAGAAGGTAATTTCCATGGTGAGACTATACGGTTTCAATTCCCAAACACCGAAGAGAAGCGACGCTGACAAGGATTCGAAGTCCCAAACACCGAAGAGAAGCGACGCTGACAAGGATTCGAAGTCGTTACAAGAAGCAATTAGGAGGAGTAACTCTTCCATTTGCAACTCCAGGTAATCATTAAGATAGCCAAGAGATTTAAAAAAGAAGAAGAAAAAGTTCACTTGTTTTCGGTTTCTAAATTTGAGAACAAAACCGAGAACGCTGTTTTGTGCGAATTTCTAGAGCCGAGTTTGAAAAGCCTGGTTTTTGGTTTTTAATAAAAATCAACAAAGGGACCAAAAACCATATTAAAGCTGTTTTTAAAAGTTTATTAAATAAAAACCATACTCTACCTGTTTCGAGGTTTTCGGTTCTTATCAGAAACGAAACTGATGAGCTGTTCCTTTTCCATTCAGGCAAGACGGGCTGTCTTCATTCTCGAAGGAAGTCAACCACAACAGAATAGCTCCGGCTTCCCCCGAGCAGAAACTCTCGGTTCCGACCGAGACCCCAGAGATACGGATTGTGAATGACATTGCAGAAGAAAATAACAGCTCGAAACGGGAGACAAACGGCTTCCGGGAATCCAAAATAGAGAAGAGGCACCGATTTTGTTGCTTTGGCATGGCTCGTTGAAGAAGAAGAAGTTTGTAACATAAAAAAAGCTATTTTTGGAAGAGAGTGAAAATGTAACGTAAAAGGTTTCCATAATATATGAGAATAATATTATGTGATAATGATGTTTACCAATAATTTATCGCAACTGATAATATCATAACGAGTTTTATTCTTTTGCGTAAAGCTTATTTATTTCTTTTTAATAGCATCCACGACTTGATCCACCAAGCATAAGATTGTCACAGTTATCCTCTGTTTAAAATCAGTGAAACGACAACTTATTTAACATTATGTCCCGGTTTTCTAGGGACATGGACAACAACCACAAAAAATAATCAATTTTGCGGTTCCCGGTTTCGGGTTTGGTTTCACCCAAATTATTAGAGATATATTAAAGAAATGATATTGCCACAAAAGTACAAACTTCAACCAATTGATGCAGTAATGATTTAAAGTGAAAAAATAGCGGCAAAAATACCCTCAAAATCAATAAATGTGAAGATACACATTTTTTTCATTGAATTCAAATGAGATAATATACTAAATAGCCAGTTAACACAAAGATGCGTATTTTAGATACGATTTAATGACATTATGTTAATAACGTCATATACTGATTTTGATACTTTTATCGTTATTTTTCACTTTAAACCTCTATCTCTATGGCTCTAACAGGTCAAAATTTTAATAATTTTGCTGCGGCTATCCCATTATATAATACACAACTTAATTTTTCTTAAGTTTTATTTTACAAATTAAACATTCATATAATGTCATTTACGTACGAAATAAACTAGTAATAATTCATATTGTCGTTTATTACTGACACACTAAGAAGTAGAAACGACATTGAAAATCCTCAATCAAAACAAACGTACGTGTTTCTTCTCTTTCCTCGATCAAGTTCCGTCTTTCTTCGCTCTAACATTTTGCTTACGTGGCGATTTCCGGCGATGGCCGCCAGGCAGAGGCTGTGGGCCCCACTTTCCTCCGCCGCTCTCCGGCGAGCCTCCTCCGCCCCCGCCGGACCTCTCTCTTACGGCGAGTCCAGGATCGTTCCTCTCTCAGTCCCCGACCGGGGGCTCGATTCTCTCGGCAGCTCGGGGAGGCACTTCCTCTGCTCCCAAGCAGCTCGCGGCGGCGCCAGCTGCTGGAGCTGCGGCGATGCGGCGCCGTTTCTGGTGTGCCGGTCTTGTCGGTGCGTTCAGCCGGTGGATTGCTCCGTCGATTACTTCCGCATGTTTGGACTGTAAGTTGAGGTCGAATCGAATCGAATCGCTAGGTTTTGATATTCAGCAACTTTATCGAATTCATACTTGCACCATGAAGATGATACTGTTAGTTCATTCACATGATTTTCATCAGAAGTAGAAATGGAATTCCGAAGCTTTGTTACTCGTATTGTAGTCAAATGAGGCTCAGAGTTTTCGATTTTGCATTATCAGAGATAAGAAGTTCGATATCGGAGACGGGAATTTGGAAGGAAAGTACAAAGATTGGCAGAAGAAATTACACCCTGATTTAGTTCATTCAAAGTCGGAGGTTAGTTTGTTTGTTTTGACACTCTTGGCGTTGATTGTTGAGAATACGCGAATGACTTTGCGGTGTTTTTTTGCTAGGAAGAAAAAGCGTATGCTGCCAAGCAGTCTGCTCGGGTGATCGATGCTTATCGCACTCTCAGCAAGCCTTTGTCGCGGGCAATCTACGTTGTAAGGCTTCTCGTTTGATATTGTCAACTTTCATACGTTTTTTTAATCACGCGTTACATGTTTCTTGGCAGCTGAAGCTCGAAGGCGTTAATGTGGATGAGGAAGAAACAATTTCAGAACCCGACTTGCTTGCCGAGGTATTTTCGAATGACACATATGCTCGCTATGTAAAAAATGAGGCTCTCTGGCTTGTAGGATTTCTTATCAAACGAAAATAGTTGCTCCTCGTTTCCAACACTTTCTTGTTATGGAACGCAGATAATGGAAATCAGAGAAGCTGTAGTGGAGGCCGCTGACTCTCGGGCCTTAAAAAATATTCAATCTGAGGTATGTTGAATCAAATAATAAAATGTTAATATTTGAGATTTGAAGCATAGACTCTTGGGCTATATTTTAATGTTTGGGGCTTAAAGTTCAATACGGAGTTGTTGCTCAAATTTGGAAGGCGAAGTTGATTCAATTAGTCAAATTTGTATGACGAATCTACTCTTTTTGTACAGATGAAAGAAAAATTGACACACTGGTCCGATAATTTTTCGAATTCATTTCGGGATCGGAACTTTGGAGAAGCAGTTAAAGCTGTAAGGAGAATGAGATACTATGAGCGAGTTATTGAAGAAATTGTAAAGAGGCTTTGATAAGGTACTCTAAAGGTACTGATTTAAATAATAGTTACCACACATTGTGTGTTTCGGTTCGATATTGCAATTCAACGGTTGTCATTTCATTTTCTCAATAAGAAAAACGGTTTGTCATTTTAGTTGTTTAGTTGTATAGACTTACTTCTCTTAATACATTTTATATTCCGATGCTTGTTGATTGCAATACCATAAGGAATGAAATAATGTTTTTGAGGGCTGGCCTCGTAATGTGGCGCTTGGCAGAAGAATTAGTTCAAGGGGAAGTCCCGGCGGCCAGAGATCTCGTCCTTTGTTGGGGGTGGGAGAGACAATCCGGGCTTTAGTTGGGGCTGCTCAAGCAACCCGAGCCTCCGATCGATCTCGGTCATCTTCTCCTTGAGCATCCACGACACCCGAGCGAGCTCCCCGGCCATGAACTCTCCCAAAAGCTGGCCCTGCTCGATCTGGCGCATCGCTACTGAGGCCGCCACCTCGTTGTTCTTTCGTCTTAATTTCTGCACCTGCTCTGTCATCTTCGCCACCCGGCTCTTGAGGTAGTCCTCTTGGCTCACCATCTTCTTCACCTACTCCACTTCCGGCACTTCTCTGAAGCACCGCATCAGGTGCTTAGCCTCCGCCTCTTTGGGCCACACCACCGCCGGATCCGAGTCCCCTGGCCATAGATGATGAGGCAGGCGCTGATGTCACAGAGCACCGTCAGCTCCTGCATTTTCTTCACCAGCCCGGCTTTTCGCTTCTTAAAGCTCGCCTTCCTTAAAGGTGTTGTTTTCGATCCATGCGAGCATGATCTTTCTATTCATCCTGGAACCGAAAATCGGAAACCAAACACGAAGAGACAAATAGTTGGAAGGAGTTTTATAGAAAATGTAAAGGGTAATCAAGAAAATAAATGAAGAATGATAATTAATATTAGAGATTTGTTAGTAATTGAGTCTTTGGATTGGGAGTACAGTGAATGAGATTAATATATGTGGATTTTTATTACACTAATTGTTTACACTAGAATAGAAAGTAATCCTACTTTATCAACGTTATTTAATGTTGAAAAACAGAATGCATATGAAAGTGGGTTACACTAATGATTTACACTAGAATAGAATATAATTACATCATGTTTTCTTGTACTGAAATCTGTGGATGGAAGATTTGAGAGATTTTCAAGGAAACAAAATATACGAGAGCAAGAAATTGACATATAGAATTTCATTCATATACAAAGAAAACAATAATTCAACATGGGATTTGGCTGGACAAAGGCGATTTTCCGTTGTGTTTCTGTTGTCGTCTGAACGTCGCTACTACTTTACTTCTCTTCGCGTTGGACTGCAAAATCTTCAATCCTCGGTTCCGCGTTAATATCAGTCAAATCTCGCTTGATCGGTGTTTTGCCTCTCAGATTCTGAAGAAACACGCCGCACAGTTTTTCCTCTGACGCTAAGAACTCAATTGCTTCTCTGCTTGCTGTTTGGTTCTCGGGAATTCTAGTCTTTCTCTCGGCAAAAGCTTCTAGAGCCTGCCGAGGACAAAGCGCTTGTCTGCGTCGGGGCGAACTCTGATCGAATGTTCATCATCCAATTCCAAATTGTTAATATGGAGACAGTTGCTTTCGCTGGAGTGGCGGAACGCCGGGGATTTCATTGTATGTTCGTAAGATTTTCCGAAAGTCTTGAAGATTTTGTTCGGGACCGTCACGAGAAAAACGCATCTCCTTCCGTAAAGTGAGCTCGGTGTTCAATGGCCGACGAAGAGGAAGGTCTATTCTTATGTGTTTTGCTCCATAAATTTTCACCATAAACTGCAATGGAAGAAGATGGTTGAATAACAGTAAGATAAACGACAGGAAATAGAAACAAGAACCAAACGACATGAAATAAAAACAATAAAGTGTCATAGAAGGAAGACAAAAGTAGCTTAATAATCACCGAGGCATTAAATTGAACATCACATAACGACAAGACGTGAAAAACGACATCGTTTCTTCATTCCAACATTAATAACTAAAAAGAATAATTTGAGGTAGCGACACCTCGAAAAAACGACAACAAATATATTAAATCAATTCATAAGTGGTGTCTGATATATATATATATATATATATATTTCTATAATAATTAAATGTGTATCTCATTATGAAGATCTCTTATTTGCTATGTTATAGAAGCTTGAATAAAGAAGAAGAAGAAGAAGAAAGTGGGTAAAACTTTATAGGTTCATTACACAAGTGAAGTACATACATGGTACTATATCCAAGAAAAGAGATACACCTTTTATTCAATTTGGATTCCTTTTTTTCATTCCATATATTTTGGCCTAATTTCTGTTCATAATCTTCTTCTTGTTAGGAATATTCAACATAAATAATCAATTAGATATATGTTTTTTCGTCACCTAGCTAATTTATGTTGATAATCTAATCTTAGGAACATTCAACACAAATGATCAAATAGAATCTTCGTCATACTCATTCACCAAAGGGAATCATTATTAGGTGGTGAAACATTCAAAGAAAGCGTTAATATTATTTCATGGGGTATAAGATATTTTATAATTTATTCAAAATGGAAATCTACTCCATACTTTTGGTTTTATGTCATATTAGTAACTAAGTGACTAATGCCATTTATACAATCAATTTTCACAAAGTTAAAAGAAAATTAGTCTAAATTTATAAGGTCACGGTTATCATGAGTAGTCTTATATCACGAACTTATATTCAACTTTGACCTTGCACTACAGTACACGCAATAATATTCATAATCATTACACCTTTGATTCATGTCATGCATGGTCCACAAATAGGGTCTCCATACATAATTTTTTTTTCATTATTTCATCATTAATTAACATGCATAGATGTTATTAATAATATAAATAACAAGCTCTAGATACGGATATTGAATATATATATATATATATATATATATATATATATAAGCATGTATCTTTTTACTAGCTATATACATGTCTATGACCATGATAGAATAAATGATTTATTATGTCCTCACATCCGTAAACTTGTGTTGTAGCATGTGTCAGTTATACAAACAACCAATAACGTGTAGATTTATTTTAATTACCATTTAAAAAACAAATGCGCTAATTAATTTTCACTAGAAGTTGGTACAATATATATATATATATATATATAAAAGTAGCTATAATATTTGAATTTAGTCCTCCAGAAAAACTAAAAGAATCTCACACGTCGAAGTGTTAAAGGAATTGAAGCGATTCTGAGAGAGACGTTTTGTATAAGAAAATGATATTGATGCATAATATCTAATCACCACTACAACAAACGACAAAGATAATTTAAGGAAAACCCTTAATCCACTTGCTTAAGGCACTTAGTGGTAATCCCATTCTAAACACTCTTTTAAGAAATAATTATAATAAAAAAAGAAGAGAGAGGACAAATGATATCTGGCATTTAGCTGATTATAATCGCCATGAGCTTTGTACCTTTGTATCTGGCATTGCAATTATAGAACAGAGACTTTAAAATTGTTGTTGGTTGGATTCGGTTTTGAAAAGAAAACGCGCTAGGATTCGCGGGAGAGAGTTTCATTCAACACATTTATAAAGACGTGAAACAAAATAGTATAACATGATGGCGAAATATGGTGTTGAAGAGATAGATACACCGCGCATATACAATCAATTTTCAAGATTTACAAAAGGTTTGCTTTGATTAAAAGAACACGCACACCGTATACTACATCAATCCGGTTATTAGTTCTACTAGTCTCGAGTACTGATCTTTTGTAATCACGGTTTTCGTCAGCCAAATATTAATATTTGAACGAATCGACTATTTAATTAATTGAGTAAAAAGTAAATCTAGTGGTGAGTTAAATATGACTTCGTATCTAATAGTCACATTAATTTGCAATTAAATGTTAGAACACAAACAAATGTTTATAAGACAAATTAAGGAGAGCCCTCAAAAGTTGGTCTCTTCTTCATATACTATTTTCTTTCTCTTTTTGAGGTCTCTTAATATATATATATATATATATATATATATATATATATATATGCAATGAAGAATGGGTGTCCCAAAAGAAAAATTGTCTCCCAATTAAGGACGTGGAATGCAAATGAAGAGAGACAAAACCCACTTGCCAATTTGCTATTCGAGCCACTTCAAAAGCAGCTCTCCACTCACTCACTAAGTCTAACCAATCCAAACCTCCATTTATTCAACATTTTCATGCAATTCATATATATATATGCCACGCGGCTTACGTCACTTTCCACATTTTCATGATCCATTCTTTTTCCTCGCACGTAGAAAAAAACAATACAACACATTCACACACACACATATAAGTTATATATATTGCAAATCAATGCTCTATATAGTGCAGACTACCCAGAGATCTTAGCATACTTTTCTGGGGCCAAGTTATTATATATATATATATATATATATATATATATATATATATATAGAGAGAGAGAGAGAGAGAGAGAGAGTATAATGAGCTATATTAAGTAAAGCCACGTTTAGAGAAATAAAGTTTTAAAGTTTAGGGCGTAAATAATAAGTAGCATATAATATAGTATAGATTGATTGAGATTACCTTAAGTTGAAATAGTAAGATGAATCATATAATCATATAATAAAATGATCATCTTTTTGGTTGATGCTTTGTGCTCCACGTGTTCCATCTTCTTTTTTGTATATATCAGCATTAGTACTAGATTTTCGTTGCAAGAGATTGCTTCTCTCTGTTCTATGTGAGCCGGGTCCCGGCCCACGTATGTAAGATGTACAATCGGCATCGCTAATTGTACGTCTATTAAGACTGTAAAATCGAAGAAGATAAAAGAGAATTCATCATCTTCTAACTTACGTAAATGAAATACATTCTTTTTCTTTTGCTAATTCCAAGTGTAGTTCATCAAATTATAGTCACTTTCGCTATAAAATTAACTCTAAATGTGTAACAACATTGATATTCAGTTATACATATATGATAGATAGCTAGATTGATGGTCCGATTAATTATTATAAGTTGCGCAAATAATGCACATTTAAAGTCACTCCACTAATCTATAAATTACTAATTAAATGCAATTAATTTTAAAAAATAAATTAAGCAGCTTTGTCTTTTAGTGTTTCCTATGATTATGTGTTCGCCGTTACAAAGTTATTAATATAAACTCCAAAAGTTGTACTAAAACCAAAAGTGTGAATCTATATATTGACCAGGTTCAGACAAGCCTAGAAAATAAAAGCAAAAAGCTATATTGGATAATGGATAATTCATCTCAAAAAACTATTATTAAATCTTAGGCAATTGGTTTCCTTATAATAGCTTAATATATTATTTAATAGTACAAGAACTTGTTATATTGTCTGAATTAGTTTAACACTTAGAGACTCAAAGCATACATACTTTAATCTTTGATTGAAAGCTAGCGTCAATAGATATTGAAATCACCGCTCTAATTCTAACCCTAACTTTAACCCTAGTTATAAAGACATTTGATCAATATACTTGATCGTTTTGAGAATTGATTATTTTTCATCAAACGAACGCCCTTGATATATACGTTGTTGTCATGATACTTGTTCGCCACATGTGGTAACATATGTGACACCGCAATGCGATGTACATATTGTTGTTTCAATTCGTCTTCAAAGACTACTTTCTGAGGACGTCGTTATATACGTTACACCACGGCGTAAGTAGTTGACGCCGTGGTTCCGTGGACACGCGTCGTCTCACTGAAACGTGGTGTATGGTGTAAGCTGAGTGGTGGTTTCAACTATTTATAGTAGTACGCGTTTGACACGTAATGAAAGAAATATAAGCATCACCGGAAATCTAATTATAGACTCCGAGAATTTTTATGACATAATATTTGAAAATATGCCTCTAATTATATTGATTTGAAGATACTTATATCGTTAATTTTATATATACGGGACACAATAAATAATTAATGTGTTTGTTAGGTGTCAAGTTTTAAGGTGTGTGATGAGAAAAGCATAGATTTCCTTGTCTGGATTTTGTAGACACAACTTTCACTCCTCGTACTCCACATGATATATATATATATATATATATATATATATATACACTTTGGTTTATAATCATGCATTTACCAAAAAAATATTATATAATATATTTGATTAGCTTTAGTGTACGTAAAAGACACGGAATGTGTTAAAAGTTCTTGGAATTACAGCCTGGTTTTGTGCCCATGCATTGCTTTGCTCCAAAACGACAGTCAACATTAATTGTCCCATCTTTGAGATCATAGCTCTAATTTACGAAGCGCACCGCATGATCAGGGAATAAATCCCAACGCGAATCCAATCCAATACATATGAAAAGAGATCATTATAATCGGTAGTGAGAATAGTTATGATTAACCGTGAAATAAATCAGTTACAAATAATCTATACTTAATTCATGGACCGAAACCTTTTTTTTTTTTTGTTGATAAAAACCGAAACCTACTCTTTCAGTCTTTCATAAGAGAATCTCTAAGATATTCAATAAATCTATGTACCGTGTTCTAAATCTACAAAAACAAACCTTGTTACAAGCTTGACCTAGTGATAACTCCACTACACTTCCATTCAAGAGGTCATATGTTCAATCCGTAAAATATATCTAGTAATGCGATATTGCATTATAATCTTGGTCGATAGTGCCATATCATTCAAATAAAAAAATCTACAAAAACAGATTGAAAAAAAGACTCAGATATTTCTAAGAAAACGGCATATATATATATATATATATATATAAATAGGTTATTCACATTAGTTAATTATTATTAAGAGATTCGTATAATTGATTCTTTGGACCCTAAATATATAAGGGTTATTTGCGGCAAAAGTGGCCAACAATAGGGCACTTCAACAGTTATGTTACCAATGCCAAAAAACTATGACAATAGTACCCAATGTACTCTAATTGCGCGTGATTACGAAATCCGTCCAATTAGTGGGTAACGGTGCCACGTGGTTTTAACGGAGTGAGTGACTCACTCATCAGTGGGACCCAGGTCCAACGTGTACATGGGTTGCGTCTCGATTAATTACAATAATTAATGTTGGCTAATTTAATAGAGTAAATTTATTTGAATAAAAATCATATAACACCGAAGAAACCCATTCGACTTCTCACTCTACTCTCTCTCTCTCTCTCTCTCTCTCTCTCTCTCTCTCTCTCTCTCTCTCTCTGTCTCCGAGCTCAGTGAGAACACCGAAGAAACCCTTGTTTTGGGGCCGACATGGACGACGGTGTTGCGCCTGAGCCTGATCAAGCTGATCAAGCGTGGCGAGACCCACGTGTGAAACCTCTTCCCGATTACAGTAATAATCATCTGTTCAGCACTCATTTTCTTTCAAAGCTTTGATTTTTATTACATTCTGGGTGAAAGTTTTCGACTTTATGAACTTTAAGTGTTCATGCATGGTTTTATATCTATGATCGACGCTTGAAATGTTATTTTGAGAAAAAAAAATTATGATTTTATCCCTTTTTTCAGTAGATCTAGACCAAAGCTTGTTAGTTTCTCTGATTAAAGTTTGTGTTCTCTGATCTGATGATGTTTTCGTAAAAAAGTTTGTTACTTTCAGGGTTTGTCGAAGCTAGGTTAGCGTTTCTTGAGCTTAGGGTTTCTTCGTCACAAAGTTCTTGAACTCATCTTCGGTTGTGTTTCTCTATTTATACTGTGTGGTTTAGTTCGTGTACATTATTTATTAAATCTCTTCCTTTCAAAAACTGGTTGGTGGATTCCTTGAATTCCTTGGTGTTTTCTAAAATAGTCATAAAGAACCCAAACTGGGACCACTGGAAGAAAGCACATTTTTGTCTCCTCTTTATATCCTTTGGGGTTGATGAAAGCCATATTTAATATGTACTTGGAGTCATATGTACTTGGGGTTGATGAAAGCCAACATATTCTGATTCTGATGTTCTTTTTGGCTAATAAAGTATGTTTTGTTTTTTTGCAGGGGTTGGGAGCTCTTTTTTCACCGTCAGTGTGCACCACAGCGGTGAGTGGAGCATCAGTGATATTGGAAGGAGAGAATACAACGGTGGACTAGTATATTGCTTCGATTACTGTGACTGGGACTACTTTAGCACCCTTGATCTAGATCGTCTAATGGCTCTCATGGGGAATCCGATCCACGCTGGTTACTGGTGGGTCCCTCACCTCACTTCGTTCCATGACGGGAGTGAACTGAGATCAGACGCTGATTGTTTGAGGATGTTTGATAATTTGGTGACGTGGGGTAACCGTGAATGTCATGTTTACTTAATCACAGCTCTCCGAGCACTTGGCCCTGCCGAGATGCCATTTCCTCTATTGCATGCTAATCCAGTTATCCATGATAATGAAGACGATGAAGATGATAGTGAAGAGGATCCTGATTATGTTGTTTCCAATGAAGATGAGGTCGACAGAGAAGAATCTGGATCTGAAGTCAACAACGACTCCGGAAGCAAAAGTTCAGAAGAATCTGACCGTTCTTCTGGAACAGTTCAGGGGAATGCTGATAATGAATCATCGGAGTCTGACCCAGAGTACACGGTCGAAGCTGGAAGTGAAAACGAGTCAGATGGTTGGTATGGTTGGGCTGAAGAACACGCTTTGGCCCACGACTTAATGCGCGCAGAAGAAAGCGAGGCCCGTGCCCAGGCCCTAGAGGCTCAGGCCCAACTAGTAAGAGCCCATAATTTAAAATATTTTTTTCATTTAAAATATTTAAATTTAATTGACGTGGCTATTTATGTAATGTAATGTCTTTTCTAATTGGCCAGGTTCAAGTAGACATTGAGGAGCCAGAATATGGGCTCGATGAAGATGAGATCAATGGATTCAATCCTATTCCACCAACCTGGTGGAACCACCAAGATAATGTAGCACACGAGGCCGGAGCTGCCCGCAATGAATCTGATGCAGAGATTGAAATGAATGAATCAGATCTTGAGAGTGTGCAAGAAGACTCTGATGGCGAGCCTCGAGTGAGTAGGAGCACCCGCACTTTCACCCCGGGAAGGCCTTGGAGTGAATTTAAGTTCATTCTGGGCTTAGAATTTGCATCTGTTGAGCAGTTGAGGGAAGCAGTCAGAGAGCACTTCATTCACATCAATCGTTCTTTCAAGTTTTTGGAGAATAATCGGGTGAAGTTGCGTGCTAGGTGTTCCTCACCGAGATGCCCATGGATACTCTATGCCCGTGTTCAGAGGCGTGACAACACAACATTTCGTGTGAATACTCTACAACCTAAGCATAATTGTGGAATCGTCTTCAACTCCAAGCTTGTCAATGCGGAGTGGTTGGCGAAACACTTTTTGGACCAGTTTAGGATGAATGTCAATATGCAGTTTCAACACTTCCATCAGTTGGTGGCTAACACCAAGTTCTCTCACTACTCAAGGTGGATGTTTTATGCTGTGAAAAAGAGAGCTTTGGAGCTTCTAGAAGGGAGTGAAACTGAGCAGTATGCAAAGCTGGAGGACTATTGTCTACAACTTAGACAAGTCATGCCTGGTTCAACTGCCATTGTGAAGAGTGATCTTGTTGACGGTCAACGTGTATTCCAAAGGGTCTATATATGTCTGCAAGCCTGCAAGACAGGTTTCAGACATTGCCGCAAAGTCATCGGGCTAGACGGTTGTTTCTTGAAGGGTAAAAGCCGTGGAATCTTGCTGGCCAAATCAGCATCGGAGGCAACGACCAGCAAAGCAGGGACCAGTCAGGCAACAACCAGTCAGGCAACACCACCACCACCACCCGGTCAGGCTACACCACCACCATCTCGATGCGTCACTCCACCACCACCACCACCCAGTCAGGCAACACCACCTCGATGCGTCACTCCACCACCACCGTCATCCGAATGGGCAATGGAGTAAAAATTTTAATGCAGTACTTATTTATTTAAGGTTCAGAACAATTATGCTAAGGCCTTAGTATTTGGTCTATGTTTGGCCTTATTTTGGAACGATGTTCGAACTCGTTAGGCTATGTTGGTCCGGTTCTTATGCTATGTTGATCCGGTTGTACGGTCATTTTGGAACAATATTTTGCTATGTTATGTTAATCCGGTTTATGCTATGTCACGTTAATCCGGTTTATGTTATGTTATTCGGAAATATTATGCTTTGGATTTTGAAACTGACATTGAATATTGGGTTTGGAGAAATATTATGCATGTAGTTTCAGGTCGTTTAAAAGCAGCAATCATGTCGTTTTATGTGTCGCTTTGTGTCGTTTGGAATCCACCAATAATGTCGTTTTTACTCACTGGTTTATTGTCGTTTTTCAAGCAACCAACCATGTCGTTTTTCAAGTACTGGTTGATTGTGGTTTGAAAGACACCAATAATCTCAGCAAATACAAATACCCGGGTAATATTTTTTTCGGAAAAATCAAACCAAGAAAACATAGTTCATATAGGAAAACATAGTTCATAGAGCCAGCATACCAATATCTAATGGCAAACATACAACCAAGTTCAACGGCAAACATAGAGCCAAGTTCATACAAAAAAATCAACCCTGAGGTCTGCAAATCTCAAACCGAAATCATCTACAGAGCCAAAGCAGGATCATGGCTGCCAAAATGCAAACAAGCTTAACCCAACTAATATTCAAAGTAACTCCGTATTGTTGGCAACGGCAACACACAGCACCTCCGGCATTTGGGTAGCCTCGAATCTCACCTCGAACTCCGATCGCGGGGACCGTGGGCACCAACTCTTCCCCCAGAGGTGGATCGATCCACCGGAAAAATGTACACCCTCCTTCCTCCTGGGTTTTGTGTTTATAACCAGAAAAATGAACATGTAAATTCAAAACCTAAATATGACTTTAATTTAGGGTTTCAAACCACCATTTATGATGCATCGACGAATTCGAACTTCAAATGCGATTTCAAGTTAAGGTTTCTTACCAGCCTTCTGTAGCATCTACGGAAGCGTCTTCCAGGATTTGAAGGGGTTCCGGAGGCGAGGAGATTCGACGGCACGCCACAATAACAAGTAACTCCATCGTACGGGTGGTTCGGATTCCTCGTCCGATCTAATCGCCTAGAGCTCCGACCCGAGTAGGAACCTTCACTCACCATTTTGAGATGCCGAGCTTGAGGAGGAAAAAGAGAAGAGGAGTGCGTCGAAGAAGAAGGAGAAGGGGAAAATAAATATGGGAAATAATTGATTATATTTATTAATTTGGGTTATAAATAATGTTTATTTATTTAATTACTCTAAAACCCTAAACTCTGTGTCCACGTGGAATGGCAAACGTGGCAGTGTATCCATGCCACTTGGCATCTCCGTTAACTTCCTACCCACTAATTGGACGGATTTCGTAATCACGCGCAATTAGAGTACATTGGGTACTATTGCCATAATTTTTTGGCATTGGTAACATAACTGTTGAAGTGCCCTATTGTTGGCCACTTTTGCCGCAAATAACCCAATATATAATAGTATATATGAACACATTCAAGAGCATTATGGCTGGTGAGTATAATAACTAGAGTATATCTTAAAGCTTAGCTAGCTAGGTAGCTATGGTGGACCATTCTAGAAACTTTGTCTTAATTTCTGAATTATCAAACGAGAAACCATTAATAGATATCTGAACTAGCTAGGTTATAAATCATGTACAGATGTAGATGCTGCCTACTAATGTATTATATATGTTGTTACCTGGCTAGTAGTATAGAGCTGCACTTTAGTCTATATACCGTGCATGCACATAATTATAGTTTATTTGTATTTGTTTTCAATACAAACAACGTTAATTACAATACGTAGGATAATATATTTAACATATATATATATATATATGTATGTATGTATGTGTATATTATCTATACTACAGCCTCTTCGATGTTACACTACAAGCTACACACTAACCGGCACCCACACATGTGTGTCTATATATAAAGAGGTCAACAAAGTATCACTGTTCACGTGCATTTCCAATTAGGGTTTCCTAAGAATGATAAGTTTTAACCAGACATATTATGAACTATCTCATATTAACAATTTCTTGAAATAAAAGAGACCCAAAAACCTAATTATATATATATATATGCCTGGCCAAAATTAGCAGGACCGTACTAAATGAATGATAACTCAAAGATACAAAATGCAATCATGTGCAAACCAATATCTTCGAGAATTTTTGTTGCGGTTTTATTTTTATATATATAATAAGAAAAAAAGGTCAATTACGCTTTTTATATTAGAAAATAATGAATTCAATATTACAAGTTGCAGAGAAAAGAAATGGATTATTGGTCCACAAACTTTAGTTCCAAATATAATTATAGTAATGTTGCCATGAACATCATGGGAAGACTTTATTAGAAAAGACATGAAAGCTTTCCTTTTTTTGTTAATTAATTTGTTTTCCTTTTATATTATTTATCCTAATTATTTCCCGTTAAATACCTCAAGGAAAATGCTCCTTCCACAATTGATATCATGAAATCCCAAATTAATAAAATTTCATAAAAGTTTAATCAAGAGTTGTATTCTTAATCTTTACTAGTAGATTGCCCGCGTTTTGCGCGGTGGTAGAAAATGTACTTTTAGACAAATATACTACAGTACATAGATTTATTATTGATAAAATTTCAATAAAATAAAATTGTGGCATTTATTAAGCACTTACAAAATCAACCAAGTATTAACAATTGCATTTCTCATTTGTATTGATAGATAATTTGTTGAATGTCATAACCTGTAAAGCAAGGAAATAAAACATAAGAAAATAGAGATATAACTTGATTTTTACAATAATACAAAATAGAATAATTAATTTTTTCTTAATCCGAAGATCATTTTAGAAATGTTGGCTTCAACTATTAATATGTGGTGAGAAGACTTAACATTTATGAAGCAACTATGAATGAGTTTGTATAGTGTTTCTCCGACTATGAGCTTAGTGTTTAACTTCTGGTAGTGCACGTAATACAAGCTTAATAGTAAGAATAAACCCAAAGAAACAACAAACAAAATAAGTGAATGAGAACTAATACTAATCAAGTCGTACATTTATCAAAACCAAACCCTCAAATAATAGTTGAGTTATTCTATTAATTGTATATTTTCATATTCTTTGCAATATGAATATATATATATATATATATATATATATATTGTGTATTCTAATCAAACGATCAAATAAAGCCGAGTCACCTTGAACTCTTCTTAAAAATTAGAATTCTCCATACAATCAATACAGTCTTTAAACATGTAAAATAATAATAATTAAAAATAAGATGATGAAGGACCCGACAAATACGCACAAAATCTTATAATCGTTATAATAAATATTCAAAAATATTAAATATAATAATATAAAAGTGCCAAGAAATATATTTCACCATCATACCGGTTCCATCTTCATGACTTCTCTGTGCATAAATAAAATTGTCGATGATAATCACTTTGAAAAATAATAAAAATGAGAAGAAAAAAAAATTGTATAATAAAAGATATTGAACTCTCACCGATAGACGATAGACGGGAAAGCCGCCACCAGAATAAAGAATCTATGATCATATAATCATTCTAGAAAAAGAAATGAGAAAACAAATAATTTGTACAATAGAAAGTGATCTAACCTCACCAATTGTAAACCAGCAAGTGGCTACCGGAAAAGGAAATTCCCCAACCACTGTAAAAAAACGTTTAAAATATGGATTTTCACAACTCACAACAGTGACTATATGTCACTAATTATGAGTTTTCAATAGCAGGCCGATTAAAAATGTAGTGACTTAATATATCTTGATATGTTGTAATTATTGAGTTACATCAATAGGACATCAGTTACTTGATACAGTAAAAATAAGGAAATAGTGTAATTACTATATCTTTTGGTGTGCATAGTTATTAATACAGTAAAAACGTTTTGTAAATTCAGTACATGACAGTTATTACTTTTTGTGTGCATAGTTATTCTTAATAGTTTTATAAAAAATAATTTTAAATTATAAGAAAATTAAATTTATCAATGGTTGATTTCATTGTTTCACACCACTTTGTGGTTTCTTTAAGAAAAATCTATTTCTCAATTGCTTGATAATATTGTGCCACATCATCTTGTACTTCTTCCTTTTATAATATATAGATTAAGACTAATTAGTAATTACAGAGCTAACGCTTTAAAATGACTAATAAATAATAATAATAATAGTAATAATAATAATAATAATACACAAATAGTTATCAAGCTCATTAAGTAGAAACATTCAAACCATGCTGGTGTTAAATATGAAATTAATTAGGTAATCCTTAATATATGCTAAGTGATCTCATCCTTTTGTGGTAGATATATTATATAATAATATATAAATAATAATTCATTGCCTCATCATCAGCAACAATGACAACTTTGACTGATACATCAATTACGATATATATACATATACATACATATATATATATATATAGATTCTTCGCAATTGGGAATCTCTTCAAGCTGTAATAACTTGCATACTTAAATCCTCGAAGAAATATTCAAGAGTGTGTAACAATAACAACAACAAAAACAAACGATCATTAATTATTTTCTATGTACTAATTGTAGCTTTTAAAAAATACATGGATTTTTTTTAAGCAACTTTAAAGAAAGGGATTTATTTTTTATTTGTTCCTCCTACTTACCTTAAACATAGTTAAACGGAAATAAGACCTTATAATAACCGAGAGCACTCTCAGGCCTACTCAAAGACCCGGCACTCCTTGACAATATCTCCCGGCAATATCCTTCTTTGAGACGCGTAGTAGCCGAGTCGTCACTAATTGTCCTCGTCTTCCCTATTTCCGACCACCGTCGTGCTCAATAAATTGTGAGTAAATAAGTTAAAATTGTCTTTAACTAGTAAGCGTGCATGCCTAATATATTCTCAGTGTTTTTTCTTTCATTTTTTTTAATTTGACTTAATGAGACCTTATAAAGTATAAGTTTAATTTTATGATTTTAGATAACAAGGTTATTAGCTAGCTACATTAATAAAGCACTAGAAGTTGAATAATTATAGTTAAGAATTATTTAACTCCTATCTAACTAACAATGCACATGTTTTTTATTTTTGAGCTCAAATCCACAAACCCTATGCATAGTTTTAACCTTATCTATATATTTACACCTTTTTCTTTTCTTAAACTTATCTGTAACCCACTTTACTCTTGATGATGATCATATATATATATATATATATGCAAATAATTACTAAAAAATGAAATCAGTTTCTTTTGTTTATAAGGTTGACTGTATAATGAGACAAAAAAAAAAAGATTCTTAATATATAGCTAAATTTGAGTTGCAAAAAATGAATAAAACTAAAATAGAAAATGGGATGGAGATTCATATTGGTACAGGCAAAAAATCTCCACAAGATATATATATATATATATATATGCATAGTTTAACTTTAAGGTAATTAATAATTATCTAAATGTTTTTCCTTCAAACTTATCTGTAATCCACTAATGCATTCACAACTCACAAGTATGTAGAATTACAAATATTATTTATGACACAAATACCCATTTCCAAAGCGAGAAAGAAAAAGACAATCTTGTTTAATAATATTCAATAGGTTTATATATATATATACACATTATAATAAACAGTATAGTTGCATGAATGGCAAAGCTGATTGGTTATGAGGCGTGTAGTTCCATTACCTTCGTATATCATACCCCATATTTATCTCTCTCTCTCTCTCTCTCTCTCTCTCTCTCTCTCTCAGTGAAGTACTTGGCTTCGTACGACGTTGGACACAAGGTAACACAGCTGCTCTTAACTCAGATCAAACTGGTATTACTTCTAGTGATTCTCGTCAGATTATATTAATTATGAGAGAAAGAGTTTCGGTTGTTTTAAGGAAGAAAAGTAAAAGAGAATCGTTTGTTTCTGAATCAAGCAATTTCTCATCATCTTCTCTTTGTTCTTTCCCACATGATTGGAGCTGCTTCTTTCTTGTCATTATAACTTTGTCGTTTCACCAGTTTTACTGTATAATTCATTTCTGGGTATATCTATATGTTTCATTTTTCACTACATATATTATTAATGGTGATTTGAATTGGGTCATTTTGTTTCTTTAATATCTCCAATTTCTTTATGGGCAACTTGATTTTTATATAAGACAATTTCCACAACTTTTTTGGCCAAATTTTGTGAGTGCATGGGAAAAGGTTCACTTTTTTTCCCTATCTTTTTTGGTCATGGCTTTTTTAATTAGTTATTGAGTTAAGCAAGGTTAAGTGGTGGATTTCATTATTGGAAACCTTTTTCATGAATATTTAATTTCTATTATTTAGCAGATAAGATCATTGGAAGGGCATCATTTGGAAACAAAGAAGAGCATCAATGGCCATGCAAACTATCTTCTTCAAAGAGCATGATCATCACGGTCTCAACCCTAACAGTACTATAGGACAAATGACCTCACTGCCCTCTGGGCCTTGGTGGACTGGCTTTGGCTCTCAGCCCCACTTTGGAGATTCTGGACAGCTCAAGCCATTCTCCGGTGGCGGAGATCATCAATTTGGCCTCGGAGTCGGCGCGTTACGGGGATCCGATTTGGCATTGGAGAGAACAAACACCAAACACTTCACCATCTTTCCTGGTAATTATAATTCTACTTCTCCATTTCATTTCTCGACCAAATTTATCAAGGGTATATTAGGGATTCCATAATTAGTCGCCGTTTCACATTATGTAGTTAAGAGAGCTTCACATAGTTTTGTTGTTATATATACTTCTCAATGATCTAGTATGACATTTTTACCTTCAATTATGTATATATTTTTGGTACAGAAGTATACAATTAAGTGTTTGATGTATCACTAGTCACCACATAAATGGAGGACTAAATAAGCTTTATAACTATCTTTTTGTTTTTCATTACAAACTCTTACGATTAATAAGCTTTCTACAACATCGACATATATAATCATTCTTTGTAAAGATGGTAGAAATAGAGCTCGTGTAAGGCTTAAATACTTGATATGAAGGCATGACATGCATGAAAAGTGATAATTAAGGTACAATTTGACCAATTAAGGGGTAAAAAAAACACACACAATTGTGGCAATGCGCTCTTGAGATTTGCGAACAACGTAGCGAGAGATCTTCCGTCTTGAAATTCTCTTTCAAATTTTTTAAAGAACACTTTCGCTTATGGCAAAAGAAAACCGTGACAACATAAATGAAGCTAATCACTATATATTCTGAATGATCAGGTGATTTCAAATTCTGTGGAGAGTCTCAAAAATCACTGAGCTCTTCATCTTCTTCTTCTCTCACTGACTTCAATGCTAATTTCGAGCTGGGATTTGGTCAGCCTACTCTGGTATATATTTATATATATAATCCTCATCATATCTTTCAATATATTATAATAAATTAGTTCCATAATTATTCTTTTTTTATTAATGCCCTAAAAATATGCAGGCTGTAACAAAGTATCCATATAATGTTGATCACTACTTCTCTTATGCCCATCCAGTCTCGGTTCGTTTTTCTAACCATTACATTAGACTTTTTGTGAGCAAAACCTCTCGCTCTCATGCTGAAAAGCTAGTCTTGTATCGGCCAGGGACGCATAATGCTTCCGGGGAGCCTGACCGCGGACGACCAAGGCCCGATATACGTCAACGCTAAGCAGTACCATGGCATCATCCGGCGCCGACAGTCCCGCGCCAAGGCCGCAATGCAGCTCAGCAAGATCCCCAAAAATCGCAAGGTACCTCTTCAGTATTCAAGTTCCGGCTCATGCGGTGCGAGTATATTGATTATTGAACAAGTAATAATTATCTGATCCACTGCAGCCGTACATGCACGAGTCTCGGCACCTGCACGCGATGCGCAGGCCGCGCGGCTGCGGAGGGCGGTTCCTCAACACGCGGGCGGCGAAAGCGGCATCCCCCGAGAGCACCAGCAAGAAGTCGGCCGCCACCGGGAGCTCGTTCAGCTCGGAAGTGCTGCAGTCGGACGGGGGTTCTTCGCCGGAGGTGACGAACAACACGGTCGATCACTTCCAGATGGATAGCTGTCACTGTCACCCACGCCGCTACCTGGGCATGCTGTCGGGCGCGTGGGACCACTGCTGCAGCATCAATCTCAGGGCCTGAGCGCGTGGGGCCCTGACGGGGTAAAGATCAGTTTGCGTTGGCATCGACGAGACCCCGTCCCTCGCGCTCGAGACCAAACGGGAAACCGAAACGGAGACGAGAGATCGTTTTGCGTCTGCGTTGTCGTGTTTTCGGTTCGTTTGGTTGGCTCTCCAGAATTCTGGCAACTCATTCTTGGCTCAGTTGACTGCCTCAGAGCAGTTGACACTTCACCTAGTCAACTCAACTAGGTACAACAACTATCACTATCATACTATATAACTACTAGTTTGTTGTGTGGATTTGAATAAGGACAAGGCTTGGAAGAACCAAAGTCAACGCTTGTGTGTAAGTGTTTGTAATTGTGATGACTATAGTAGTTCTCGTTGTGTGGTGTGTATAACGAATAATCAATGTAATATATGCTCTCTTTCTTTCATATTATTATTAGTGGCGATGATACATTAGTATCACCAAAAAAGAAAGGGCAAAAAAATTATATTTTCACACAACATTTTAAAGATTCTGTTTAAAAACCAATGGAATCAATTACTATAATGTTGCACAAATTGCTTCCAAAACAAAAGACCAGCAAACAAACACATTTCCTGAATTAGTTTCAGAACACAAAGCTAGTCCTATGATTATAATTTAATATAATCCCAATTAATATCCAATCATCATCTTGGTTTGTTGGTCCCAGAACTCCTTGGTCTGCTTCAGAATCTCCACTCTCTCCGCCGCCATCCTCTCCTTCCAGTAATCTTTGCATCTAAAATCATATTTTTTTCAACAGTTACAAACGGTATTAAAAAAAAAAAGCGGGTTTTCTTTGTCCTTACCTTCTTTTCAGAAGAAGGTCTAGTTCCAACATGTGCACTGCTTTCGGGTACACTCCAGCCTGCATAAACAAATTATTAGCTTTAGATGTATCGACAAACAATCACCATGGTGATACGGCCTTAACATTATTCGTATTTTATCGATGTTTGGCTATTTTAAAAAACTGGTAGTAATGGGAAAAAAAGACGGGTATATTAACTCTATTGCGGTTTAGAGTAGACAGTAGACACCATACGGAAATATGACATCACTGGTTCTACACCCGTAACACAATCTTTCTCGGGAGTGATACACAAGGATACAAAGCTAGAAAGTTGACGTTTTCATGAGCAATCATTAACAAATATAAGCTTCAAACTTGTGAATTCGTTTCATCAAATTATAGTTACAAACTTCTCTGCAAATTGGGCACTTTGCCTCGGGGCTTGCGGTTTTAAGTCCTTCAAATATCGGCACCGATGCAGCTGAACAAGCACACGACTTGCAAAAAAGGTGTCCACAGCTCAGAGCGTACGTATTAAAAACAGTTTCCTACAAGCAATCCAAGCACAAATCAGGACCAACTAAACAGGGTCATTCTTTATTTTCAAATGCAATCAGAGGTAAGATCGTACCAAGCAAATGGCACAAGTCAGATCATAATCAAGTTTTTTAGAGTCAGGAAGCGACATGCTCATTAACGGCGGAGTTGCGTTGAGATCGCAAGAAAAATGACCAGATAGCTCACTAAGGCTTCCACCGTCAGATCCATCCAGGTTAAGATAAAAGGCGCCTAATTCTATGAGCCAAGGCGATTGCAAAAGCTCGATGTGGTCAGCCCGCATCTTCGACCTAAAGTTTTTACCGTTTTCCGAGCAATGGACCTACATAGAACACAAAGAAACGAATATCATGATTCGATACGGCATAAATCTAATCACGTCAAAAAATATGTCACAGATGGTTATAAATAAGACAGTCGTACTTTATCATACTTCTTAAGGATTTTTCGGATTGCTATTGCATTCATTGTTGCATATTCAATCAACATCCTTCCTTCCTTAACCATCCTTTGCTCATCATTCTTAAAGCATTTACGCAATTGCACTAGGTATCTCTGCAGTCCCGTGGAAACGTGTAGATGAAGGAGGTGTCTGACTCGGGAGCGAAAGCATCTGACAATTTCCAACGCCTCCTTGTTCAACTCCACGAAGAACGCCTCGTCACAT
The DNA here is from genome assembly GCA_954871525.1 of Parietaria judaica. Lineage (NCBI taxonomy): Eukaryota > Viridiplantae > Streptophyta > Magnoliopsida > Rosales > Urticaceae > Parietaria > Parietaria judaica. The sequence goes on along the minus strand of OX940865.1, from coordinate 18,540,832 downwards.
ACTGAGGCAATCCACAAACAAAACTATCACTAATCGGACACGGAAAATAAAAGGAGATGGTCTTTTCCATTCAACACGGTTATAGACGTAACAAAGTGGCACACGCATTGGCGAACATATAGTGCTTCGAAACTCTAGTAAAGATATAGCTTTTAGTTTTACACGCTCTAGATATGATTCGGGTTTAAATAAGAAATTAAGAGGTATAAATAAGAAATTACGAAACTAACTTCAAAAGTGATTTGAAAAACTTTTTTTTTACACATATCCTTTAATCTTATTTTATTTTCTAAGAGACTATTTGTACACATACCATCATAGGGATCACTCAACAATAAAAGTAAAAATTACAAATCAACCTTCAAAATTATTTGAAAAACATTTAATTGCACTTTTCGATGAATTTCTCCATTCATTTTAACCGTTGAAGGGCCATTTGAATGACTAAATCAGCTTATCATTTGACCATTGTAACAATAATAACCCATAGATCATGAAATAAATTATGCTTACTCTTAGAGAAAGTCAAGCAATTTAATTTGATCTTATTAGCTGGAATTATAAGGTTATATAAAACCATTATCTGGCAATACTATATGGATTAGACTTGAAGAGAAAGTAAGGGTGAAAAGTCAAGACTACATCATCATCACCAATCCATAGTGGCAGACTTAAATAATTCAAATTCATCAGCTAAAAGCAACATTATTCTATTATTATCCAACATCGATTCAACGAATTGCTCTATATCAGCGAATATTTTTAATAAAATACCAATGTTTATCTGAATTCAAGAAAGAGGTGCATACCAGGGCATGATTCGCAGTGGCATAGCTGGTCCTTGGCGTCGTCTCTCTCGTGGTCGCAGATCTCTTGGCTCCGGCAGCTCTTGAGCACTTTCTTGAGTCTCTTGTACTCCACGTGCGAGCAATTCTCCAGCAAGCCGTCCTGCTCTTTGAGCAGGTAATCGCGGTACGTGACGCCGAACTTCATCTTCGCGAAACCCTAGAATCTCTCGAGATCCAGAAGAAAATTGGAACCGAATCCGAGGGAAAAGGATGATGCGGAAGGACTCGATTTCGAAGAAGAAGAAAAGTGCGCGGGTGGGGATCAGAGGAGTATTTGCATGTCTTGCTCTTCAAGCCGCGTTGATTTTCTGTGTGTGGGAAAGTAATGGGGTTGAGGATTTTCTCGGGAAACAAACAGAGAGATTTAAAGGGAGAGAGCGCGGGTCTTCCGGGGAAAACTTGCGTGTTATATATTGCAGAGCTTTTGAAGAGCTCTGTCTTTTATACGAGGAAATAAAAACGCCACACGTGTGCCTTCTTCTCCTGCTCCTGCACGTGCCAATTCGTACATATAAATATCTAATGAAGCAAATAAAAAAATATCTAATAAAGGCAGAAAACGACGATAATTACAATAGGTATTATTATCTGTGTTATTTTTTCTAATATAATTCGCATGAGATTTTAAGTAAGAAAGTTTGACATTGAGGAAATAATTATAATATTTTTAAATCTTAAATATTCTGTTTTGAGTTTTTTTTTAATTATATTTCTTTAAGTTAGATTTGTTTTGGGATTTTTGAGAACAATCAAATATGTTATTACAAGGTTCCGGTTACTCGATACATCATCTATACAGAGAAGAGAATCAAGTGACAGATGTGTTCGGTCGTTTGGGTGTTGATTGTAGAAAAAAAGATTTTCACAGATTTTAATAAACTTCCTATCAATATAAAATGTTTGTTTAGTTTAGACAAAATGAACATTGCGTAGATTAGGGATGTCTAATGTTTCTGATTTGCTATTTTTTTCTTATTATTATGGTTATTATTATATCTTGTTGTTATGAATGTTTTTAATGTTTGATTTTCGTAAGTCACTACGTCTCAATATAAAGATGTAACCACGGTTTTCCTCTGCCATAGCTGAGGACTCTATTAATAAAATCAAGACGGAGACACTATGTGAGTGTTCTCTGACTATTTAAAAATAAAAAATAAAAAGTTGATTACACGTACATTTAGTTTTATATAATACACTCACGATAATGATTATATTGACCAATAAGCTTTAGTATGTCTTAATATCATTTATTTTCAAAAGATTATATTGACCATTATTAGCTTTGGCATGTCTTAATTTGTTTTTCTTTCAAAACTTAGCTACTGTTAACCAACGCACCGTAGTGACATGAAGATTGCATGACAATTTCTTGAGATTTGCGACAATCATAAGTATTTATTTGCATTATTTGTGTTTTTTAATGATGTTATTTGGTTTTCCTTATTACACTATATTTGCTTCTAGTTTTAGCACTTTTCTTCTTCCTTTTTAACACGTTTAAATATCATAGTTGTTTAATCTTCAGCTACATAATATGGTTTCGCTTCTTTCTGATAACCTCTAGATATATCAATAAGTTAGGTTTTCACAACGCTTTTGTGTAACAGAGCAGAAGAATTAGTTTATACCGGATATTCTTGAAAGAAAAAAAAAGGTTAAAAACGGAAAAGAAGTGCTCGTAAATGGTGAGAGAACGGTGATTTTCATCTTGATGGGTGACTCAAGCCTTTAGATTATAATTGAATTAGTTGTTGACGAAAAGCTTAATTGAAAGGCGGCTTTGAGTGAAATCATGAGAAAGAGACTAGTAAGAAGTCCTCGTAAATGGTGAGAGAACGGTGATTTTTATCTTGATGGTTGACTCAAGCCTTTAGATTATAATTGAATTAGTTGTTGACGAAAAGCTTAATTGAAAGGCGGCTTTGAGTGAAATCATGAGAGAGAGACTAGTGTGTACTAAAAATCCAATTAATATTCAACTTGCTTCCCAAATGCCAAATCTTCCAAAAGCTAAGTGTCGTCTGTCATACACAAAATTGACGGTACAAAGAGATTCATGCTTTAAAAACACAAGTGGGTCAGTGAAAAGTGGAATCTTTTATTCTTTACTATATAAAAGTTACATTGCTATCATCAATTGGATTCAAATTATCTTCCTTTATGACTATATTTTGGTGGTGGTTGCTTGGGGTGCGTGTAATGATCAATCACTCGCATTAAGATGAGACTAACATAAAGCTCACTATTATGTCTATATTCATCCATGTAATTATCATTCTTTGAAAGAGTGATTGATGTAATTATCGTCGTCAAATGCGTCGGCATATGGCACTCGACAGATTTTTGTTTTACAACACTTCAATATTATACTATACTAGCGCGTCTCGCGGACAAGTTATAAAAAATAAAAATAAAAGAATAGACGACTCGGATCTTGACTTCTCTTTTGACGGACGATTATCGTATTACCAGTAATTGCAACGATTTGTAAATGTGTAACTGCATTTTTTTAAAGATGAAATTAATAGAATTATTGTGTTTTGTACGTGCTCAGATTTCACTTTGTCCTTTTTCTAGTCCTTACTTTAAAGTTTGTCGTTTCATTGTATGAAAGGATATATGTCGTTTTCCATTTTCTTGTTCATGCATCCTCGTTTCCGTCGTTACTGTTTTCAATATCGTGTCGTTATCTTACTTTTTCAGTATCTCTCTCTCTTCCTTACATCATCGTCGTTTCAGAATGTGTAGGAATTGTCGTTTTTCCTATTTCATCGAAGAATATCTGACTATTGTGAACTAGAATTCCACTGTTTCTGAGTTCGTCTTCAACGCTCGAGAGTGAGTTTGGAGATCGACGGCCATATCATCGCCATTTTCCGAGCTTGATCGTAAGTATATTCGATTCATGGATTTTCTGTATTCTGTTGTTGATTTCAATTCTCTATACTTTTTGCACCTTAGCTGTTTGATTGAAGTCCTCTTCCAATGGCTTTGGGAGTCATATCTTGCTTGAGGTATTTCTGTATAATCTGGTATTTTGTTTGATTTTTCTCTGCAGATTCGTTTGGAGCTGCTTAGTTCAGTGTCTATGGAAGACGGAGATGATGCTCCTTCATCCCTCCCAAACCCGGGTCAGTTAGAGCCTTCGCTGGAGAAAAAGCGTGCAGCGATGCTCAAGCGGCTCGCGGGTCGCCACCAGGCTCGGCTGGAGAGCAGATCGACAGACTCAGACCCGTCCTTCGAATCGACCTCATCTTTTCTCTCTGCTTCGAAGACTCCAAACACGCTGTCGTGTCGCGCATTGCTCTGTGCCGAAACTCGACGCAGCCAAAGCCCGAGCTCGACGCTGCTGCCGGGTCCATCTCTGATCTTGAAACGCTCGTTGCCAAAAAATCGTATGTTCTTCCGTCTTACGAGGTCCGGTCGCTGCTCAAAGCCGTTTCGGACTTGAGGCGGAGTCTCGAGATCTTGAGCTCCGAGTTGGTTCCAAAGAAGAAATTATCTTTCAAGAACAAGTCCCGGAAGAAGCACAATGAGGAAAGCTGACCCGATGCCAAGGCCGATTTCAAGGCTCCGGAGTCCCCGGGTTTCCGGAACAAGGCAGGCAAGGTCTTGGTGAGAAAATTCGAGGGCTCGGTGATCGGAGAATTCACAATCTCGGGCTTGGACTCTTGTGAGGTGAGGCTCATCGGTAGCGCAAGAGCGCTGTTCATTCACCGCTACGATATTGTTAAGTCTACTGTGGTCCCGTAACAGCTTCGATCCTGATCGAGGGAGTCGAGGATTGCGTGTTTGTTATGGTCTCATCAGATTCGCATTCACCACGCAAAACATACCAACTTTTTCTCAGAGTATGAAGTCGCCCGATCATAGAGGATACCAACGACATAAAAGTGCCGCCGACCCGTATTGCTTGAAATACGCAGGTGTCAACAGAGATCTCGAGAATGCAGGCCTTGACGAGGAACCGGGAAATTGGGCCAATGTGGATGATTTCCTGTGTCTACGCTGTCCAGTCTCCAAACTGGTCGATATTGCCGGAGAATGAGAGGATATAAGGCCCGCAAACTTGGTCTCGTAACGGAATTCGCGATGGAAAATCAACCTTACAGAGAAGAAGACGAACTTAGCAATTAAGTCCATGCATCGTCCAATTCGTAAAAATTAAAAAGTTATAATACATTGTACAAATGTATCACGTTCACACAAGCATAATATATTCATACAAAGTAAAATTAAAATATAACTATTTATTATAATAATAAGGCGGGGAAATACAAATCACCATCGAAAAATAACGTGGTCGGAGAGTAAAAAGACGAGAAAAGAAAAAGAAAAAGAAAAATTTCAGCCTACTATATAAATAAAATAAGAGATAGTACTCCTCAGCCACGATCGCACTTGAGTTTCGTCGTCTCTGTATTTCCGCTGAATCCATCGCCGCGGTCTCTACTTTCTCCCTCCCATCTGCCTCGCAATTCAAGGTAGCTTCGAATTTCTTTTGAGTCTGTTCCAGATTTAGGGTTTCTCTTCGAATCTCTCTCGTTTCTGTATTTTTGTTCCATGTTCTTGAATTCGAGCTGGAATTTCTGGCATTTTGTTTGAATTTCCGGATTTGCGCATCGATTTTCATATGTTCGGGGTTGAAGTTGAATGGATCCGTGCCTCTGAGACGAACACAACTCCCAAAAGAAAACAACCCTCAACCTCGTCCATTTTTATATGCGGATTTGCTACCAGGCTGAAACGTTTTGTATGCTTGATGTTCTTTCTTCTCTTTAAAATCATTGAAGTTCAAGAATGTTTATTCATAATCAGATACTGGCTAACTCTTTACTTATATGAATTATTTGTTCAGATTCCGCTCCATGGGAAAACCGAAGCATAGGCACGGCGCAAAGTCGGCTTATTCTAGTGCTTCAAACATGTTTCCGGAGTCGGATCCCGATTTGGACTTGCACGGAGAGAATGGCTGGGTGATTGTGAAGCAGCAAAGGGTCACAATTCTGGTGCCTTCACTTCCTGCAACTGCTTCATCAGCACAGCTAAACCTAGAACCGAGACAATCTGAAGAGACCCGAATAAATCCGAGGGCGACGGCAATAAATCCGAACAAGGTTCAAGGGGTATCTAGAGTTGCGATTCAGCCCACACTATCGTTCCACGGCCGGAGCAGTCTTCCGCTGAGCCAAGGGCTGAGGGCGGTGAACTTGGAGAGGAAGCTTCGGAGAGCCGGAGGGCTGAGCCGGTGGCTCGTGTCGCTGGGTCTGGAGCAGTTTGCGAGTCTTTTCCGGAAAAAAGGTATGGGGAAATTCCATGTCGTGAATCTGACGATGAAGAAGCTGAAGGAGATGGGCGCGAATGCAGTGGGGCCGCGCCGGAAGCTCATGCACGCCATCGACTGCATTTGTCAGCCGCATTGCTTCGCGACGGCTTTCTAAAACCCGAAAGCCGGAAGTCAACTCTGGGAGAAATATGGAATGGATGTGTAGATATTGAAGTTGTACATATAGATTGGTTGACTTGAATGGTGCAATATATTGTATATTCTTCTAGGTGCTTTTGTTGAAGCTTTATGCCTTTGACTATTTTCATAGCAAATATTGACAATCAAATAATGTCGTTTCTATAATAAACGACATGTCGTATATGATTTAAAAATCCTCCAATGAACGCAACAACGGTCCCTTAAATCCATTTATAGAATCAATAATCTAATAAATCCATTTAATAATCTATTCAGTCAACTAAATTTAAATTTATTGAATAAATATTCTCTTAAACATGATTAATTGAATTTTATTGTATCAAAATTCGTAATAATTTTGAATTTTTCTTTTACAATTTTACTTTTGAGTTTAGAACTTTTTTTAAAAACAATATTAAAAAAATGTCCAAAATTATCTTAAGACTCTTACAAATTGTTTATAAACTGTGTAAAACTAAAATCCTTTTAAATTAAGAGTAAAACAGAATTATTTAAATTTTTGATATTTAATAAAAGGGTAAACTGCGGCTAATGTACTCAATGTTTGATCTGTTAGATATTTTCGTGTTTTCCGTTAGTTGACCGTTAGAGAGTTATTCTCCTCTATATGCACACTTTTTGTATTTTTGACATAACTCACTCATTTTTTGTCCAAATTTTATGCATGACCTATGGTTGGAAAGACAAGAGATAGATCTACAACTTTTATGTTTTACTTTTTGTAAAATAAGTTTTATAAAAATACGAAATTTCAAATACAACGTAAAATTGGACATAAATTTAATGCAAAATATTTGTTTCGAGAAAATTTTACCATACTTAATGACTTTTATGATGAAACGTAAAACTAATAAGTTGTAGATAACTATTTTATCTTTCCAGCGGATGTTTATATATAAATTTTAGACAAAAGATGAGTAAGTTGTGCCAAAAATATGAAAGATTATTTCACATCACATATTTCATATTTTTGGCATAACTCACTCGTTTTTTATTCAAAAATTATAAATAAACACCCGTTAGCAAGATAAAATATTTATCTACAAATTTTTAGTTTCACGTTTCACCATATAAAGTCATTAAATATATTAAAATTTACTCAAAACAAATATTTTGTATTAAACTAACGTCTAATTTTACGTTGTATTTGAAATTTCGTATTTTTCTAAAACTTATTTTACAAATATTAAAACAAAAAAGTTGTAGATCTATCTCTTATCTTTCTAACCATAGGTCGTGCATAAAATTTGGACAAAAAATGAGTGAGTTATGTCAAAAATACAAAAAGTGTACATGTAGAGGATGATAACTCTCTAACGGTAAACTAACGGAAAACACGAAAATATCTAACAGATCAAACATTAGGTACATTAGCCACCAAAAATAAACATTCGATACATAATTCGCAAAAGATCAAACATTAAGTACATTAGCCGCAATTTACCCTTAATAAAAAAACTAGTTACAATATGGAAACTAGATAAAAATAAAATTTAAAACTAAAAATAGTTACTTGGAAACTGGAATCTTCTTCTGAGATTCAGCAGAATGTAGTCATGACTGAAGAAAGGTCCAATGAGGAAAAAGAAGTGGTGAGTTCCCATAAAAATAAATAAAAAATAAAATAAGTGAGCTGAGCTGTTGGTGCGTTGTCGTGTGGAGAAACGAACAATAAAAATAACACTGTTATTATAATAAGTATATATCCTCATAAAATCTTGGAATTTAGTTACTTACAAATTAATTAATTAATACAAAATAAAATAAAAGAATCCAGAACGTGGAACATCTCGATAAGATTCTGCATACTTACGATACGAGAGAAGAGATTGTATTGTATACATCCACTCCATCACTCGGTGATCGGAGAATATATATTATATATATATGATCGACGCCATTGACGGACCAGAGAAACCTTCCAGAGTCCATTGACGACGAAGATGGTAGACGGAGACGCCAAATCCGCCACGACTCCGTTCCTGGAGGCGCGGAATTCGGGATCCGCTTCCACGCTCCAAACGCTCGCCAACATCGTCGTCTCCATCGTCGGCACCGGCGTCCTCGGCCTTCCCTTCGCTCTACGCGTCGCCGGCTGGCTCGCCGGATCCCTCGGCGTCGCCGTCGCCGGCGTCGCCACCTACTTCTGTATGCTTCTGCTCGTAAGTCCCTCTCTTCAATCTTCCCCGACCCGAGTTACGGGATTTCCCTCTGGTCAATAGTGAGCTTTAGCTTTCTCCATTGGTATTGCTTAGGTGAGTTGCAGAGAGAGGCTGGCGTCGGAGGACAACGACCCTGATGCGGCGAGCAAGAAGACTTACGGCGATCTCGGCTACGAGTCCATGGGAGTTCCGGGCCGGGTCGTGGCGGAGACGCTCATCTTCCTCTCGCAGTGCGGGGGCTCGGTGGCGTACCTGGTCTTCATCGGGCAGAATCTCTCGTCGGTGAGCGGCGGGCGCGTGGCGGCCGCCTCGTTCGTGGTCCTGCTCGTGCCGGTTGAGATCGCGCTGTCGTGGGTGGGGAGCCTGAAGGCGCTGGCGCCGTTCAGTGTGTTTGCTAATTTCTGCAATGCGCTGGCGATGGCGATCGTGGTGAAGGAGGACGTGCAGCAGGCGGTGGCGGGCGGGTTCTCGTTCGGGGACCGGACGGCGGTGAGGCCGGATTTCGGGGGAGTGGCGATGGCGGGGGGAATGGCGGTGTTCTGCTTCGAGGGGTTCGGGATGACGCTGGCGCTGGAGGGGTCGATGCGGGACAAAGGGCGGTTCCCTACGCTGCTGGGGCAGGCGTTCGCGGGGATCACGGTGCTGTATGTGCTGTTCGGGTTCTTCGGTTACATGGCTTTCGGGGAGGAAACCAGGGACATTGTCACTCTCAATCTTCCCAGGAACTGGTGGGCACTCGCTGTTCAGGTATCAAATCATAAACTGGAAGTAAATATCAAGTGACACGGGAATTTTACATGATTTGGTAAGAAGAGAGGATACGAAAGATCCGCACTTGGCCCCAAAACCGGACCAGGAAAGCGGATACGGGCCCCACATACTCTCAAAAAGCGAATATTGGGTCTGATATATAACCTATTTAGCCAATAGTTGATACAAGAAAGATTAAGAGCTGAGTTTTGACATTGTTTTTCTTTGTGATTGCACTAAATTTCTTACGGTTTAGTTCGCTTGTATTCGTTTTCTATAGCTTTAGATTAAGCTTTTGCTGTCTGAGTGTCTTGAGATACACCGGAGTAGATTGCATTATATTAGCCTAGAATATAGGGTTGAAACCAGGACCGGGAAACCTTTTGGCCTTATTTTTCAGCTCGATCCCGCTTTTTCGTGCCTCCCAAAACCAGTTTTAGTGATTGAGCTAAAACCAGGCTGGGACGGGTTTCCGGGACCAAATGAGCTTAGTTTCCGTCTTTTGTTTTTCTTCTACAAAAAGGCCTGATTTTCGGACCAAACCGAGCTTAGGGAGGGGTCAAAAAATTTCCCCAACTAGAATTTAGGGTGTTTGACGCATTTTCTTTGTGGTTGGCAACAGATTGGTATGTGCCTGGGGCTGGTATTCACGTTCCCGGTGATGGTTCACCCCGTCAACGAGATCATCGAGGGAAGGCTGAACAAGACCAAGTGGTTCCGCAGGGACGCTATTCGAACGCCATCGACAGTAGGGAGGCTCGGAGTGTACATGAGCCGAGCGTTGCTGGTGGTGGTGCTGGCGATCCTGGCGTTGTGCGTGCCAGGGTTCGCTGTGTTTGCGTCGCTCGTTGGAAGCACGGTCTGCGCTCTAATCTCCTTCGTCCTGCCTGCCGTCTTCCACCTCACCATCGTCGGCCCGTCCCTCACCCTCCCGCAGCGGGCGCTGGACGTTTTCGTCCTCTCTTGCGGCGTCATCTTCGCCCTTTACGGGACCTACACCACTGTGGCTGGCGTCGCCTGATGGGCGCCTGTGAAGGATAGTGATGTAATCACACAATTATAGAGAGCAGGTGACAATTATGCAACTACATCACACTATCCTTAAACAAGCTTTAGGATTTTTTTTTTATTTAAAAAGAAAATAGATGTGACAAGATGATCGCTTTGATTTAGAAATCATACAACTTAGGAGTACTCGTAGAGTTAATGCGTTTAATCTTAAATTTCACAAAATTAAAATCTAATGTTTATTATAATATTATAGTTTCATTTAGTTCATAATACCCTCAAAGGCTCACTAATTACATGTCGTTTTTCTCACACTAACTTTTAATAATCTTCTGTACCCACTAATTATATGTCGACTTTTTTTACTCACACACGCCCTTCCTCTCTGTTTTATACTTTGAATACAGAAAGAAACACGTTTAATATATGTGATTTGATAAAATATAATTGATACAATTGTGAGTTTCTTTTCAACGCTTGAGGTTCATAGAATCCAGCTCTAATTATAATACAATTCTGAAATACTCTTTCAGAGAATATTGGAGTTCTCTGTTTCTTCTTATTGTTACAATCATGGTTTTAAATTCCCGATATGTGTTCGGCAAGTCCGTAATTCCGTAATTGAGGTTATATGATGTCTTATTTCAATTGTGATCCAATATTTATATTTGTATAAGTTACAGTTTAGAATTATAACTCTTATTTTTATATAAATACAACTATAATTTATCAATATGATGTCTTATTATTACTGTGATTTTTAATTATTATTTTTATGGTGATTAATAAATAATTTTGAACTTTATAATGGGGTGGCAGTGTGGCACTATCGGCTATCGCTAAGTTTACATATGTAAAGAGGGCACTCATTTGAGTCCATGGAGATTGAACTTGTGGCTTCTTGAATGAAGGTGTAGTGGAATTACCACTAGGCCAAGCAGGCTTGGTTAATAATTTTAAACTTATATAAGTGAATAATAATTGTCGAAATATTCAAAATGATTTTCTAACTTTTCGTATATATTTTTGTCCATGCGGCATTTGCGGTATGCGACATGCTTTTTTTTCTGACTTTCTCGTCGATATTTTTGTCAGCATGCACGTAAAATGGAAGGACAACAATGAGATCAACATCGGCATTTAGAACCTTGGTTACAACTGCACATTGATCACTTGTTTTAACATAATTTCAATAGCATATTATAGTAATCACAATAATCAATTCTAAAACATGCTAATTACAACTCGCTCATTACTTTGACATATTTCTAACTAACCACATTGAAATGAAACAGAATGTGTGATATCACACACTAAAGGACGTTTTCTTTAAGCAACGGTATGGTAGATAAATGAGCAAATGTATTTCATTAGTGTGTTTAGAATTGACAAAATATTTTTAATAAATGTCATGAACTATTTTACAGTTGATGCAAATTAAACAAAAAAATAAAAAAAATTGTGAGTAACAATATATGTCGCATTTCATGTTGAAAATCGTGTTACATTATTTTCACCGGGAGGTGGCATTTCCCGGCTCCGTCCATCACCGACCTAGCTTGAGTGATTTTTTTTTTTTTTTTTTAAACATGAGTGATATGATATCGTTATTGAAAGCAGAGGTAAAAAATAAAAACTTAGCCCCCTCCAAAAAAATTTGCTGGATCCGCCACTGTGACATTGATCCTTAACAATTAAATTTGCAACTTCTCTATCTTACAAGTTTCAATAGTACCAATAATATGAAGGGTAAATTGCGGCAATAATCCACAACTTTTGGTCAACGGGGGTTTTAGGTCCACAATCTTTCAAAGTGTTGACAAAAATGCACAACCTGTATTGACCGTGAAAATTATTGGTCCTTCTGGTCAGGACGTTAACTGTTCTCATGTGGCATCGTATTATTGTCAAATGGATAGCCATTTGGGCAAGAGATAACAAGTTTAACATTAATTACCATAACCTAAACTGCACTATATACAACAATTTACCCTATTAAATTATGTTAATTAATGTTACACTTGGCACCTCATGTCCAGTTGGCTATCCATTTGGCAATAACATGATGCCACATCAACACAAGTTAACATCATTAACAAAAGGACCAACGAATTTCACGGTCAACGTACGTTGTGTATTTTTGCTAATACTTTAAGAGATTGGGGACCTAAAACGCCTATTAGAGCTGAAACTCGCGACTCCCTATTCACAATCGCGACGAGTCACGACATTTTGTGGGGAGTCGCGACGAATCGCGACGCTGGGCATGTAGTCGCGACGAATCGCGATTTGAGCGTGTGGTCGCGATGGGAGGAGGGCGATCCACGTGATGGGCGATCGACGGCTCTCGCTGAGCCACGTCAGCAATCCGTGGGAGGTGGGAGAAAAAGTGTTTCTTTGTGGCATTACTACTATTTTTCTACCCGAAATTAATTACCCAACCACAATTTTTACCCACTTTACTCGAATTCCAACCCAAAAATTTCAAATTTCAATATTTCCCCCCCAACTTTATTCACCCACTTCACCCACCTCAATAATTATTCACCCACCCAACCCTCTCCTCAAATCCTATAAATACCACCTCTCCCACCCTCATTTCATCACCAACAATCTTCCAACTCTCTCTCAAATTCTCTCAACTCTCTAAGTTTTTTCTCTATAAAGCTCTCAAGTTCTCAAATTTCCCATTATGTCTCGAAGAAGCGGTAGTTCCAGGGGTCGAAGGGCTAGGGATTTGCGTGCTAGGCCAGATCAAGCTACGCCCAAGGGCTATATTCATGTTATGCTACCGGAAGAAATATTTCCCTCCCAACCAAATCCAAATTATCCCGATGATACCCAACGGTCTCTAAGACCTAGTCTAGTCCGGGCGATGGGCGCGCACGACACTGATCCGGAGCGTGTGCCCGCATCAATGGTGGAGGCGGTACGTCGATGTCGGGAGACGAGAACCGCCGATCCATTTTTTGAGCTCATGTTTCAAGGCGGACCCGTCGACGACCGCGATGATGATATGGGTCAATGATGATAGCGATCGGAGAAAACATAGGGGCATATTATCGTAATTATGTTAACGTTGTTAATGAAGCTTTTTATGAATTGTACAGTGAATACGACAAACGGTTCCCACAGTTCAACGCACAGGAGAAGCAAAGGACAGTGATGGCAAGCTTAACCAAGTCGGGACTAGACTTCAGCCGGAGACTCAAGCAACGGCTACATCGCGGGGAATAATACAACTTTTTTTTAAAATATCTCGTCTTATCGTATTTATTTATTTATTTATTTGTTGATTAAATTTGTTCAAATTATTAATATGTTACAAATTAATATTTATTAACATATGTTACAAGTTAAAAACTAACATATAAATCAAACTTATTAATATGTTACAAAATAATAATTATAACATATTTAAATATTAATTTTGAAATAAATTAATTACAAATAATAATTATAAATAATAAACATATTTAAATATAGTTTTGAAATAATTGATAAAGTTTGATAATTAAATTCGGGTAAAAAATAACCAAGTTAAACATTAGAAATAATTAGGTACATATGCCGCAAGCCTTGTAACGAAGCCAGCTTTATTTCCCGCGTAATCGCGACTCATCGCGAGGTGCACAACCGCGACTCGTCGCGACTCGCACAGTTGCGACTTTTGGCGACTTCGTCACGACGCGTCGCAAAGTCGCCACCCTGGCTCTAACCCCTATTAACCAAAGGTCGTGCATTGTCGCAATTAACGAATATATAAAAAGAGTGAATAAAGTTTGATGAAATGCTTTTGTGGATGGAGAAGAAGACAAAGGTAATGGTATTCCCACTCAGATTCAGTCACCTTCAAATGTACGCTCACATATTCACAACACCATTGCTTTTTACTTTGCCTTAAACTACAAAGTTATTAAATTTACCCAATAATTAATTAATGATTTCAATGAAAGTGGGAAGAGAAAAGGACAAGCTCTACTAACACCTCCAAATCATCTCAAAGATTGCCCACTTTAGTTAAAAGAAGTTATTCAATAATTGAGGGAGACTCATAATCTTTTTTTTTTTTTTAGATATAGGAGCGATCTAGTGCCTAAAAATGACATGAGTTGAGAAGTCAAATTCACTCACTTTATGCCATTTCTTGTTGTCCAACAAGTGCATGTAAACCACTGATTTATTAACTTACACACTCCTTTCATTCTCTACAAAATTTACACCAATAATGTCCAAAAAAACACCAAGAAAAAAGTTTCACCTCCATATACCTTGCTAAATTATCTTAGTTGTTGTATAATAATAATAATAATAATAATAATAAAATGAGAAAAGATTAGTTGTTGTAGCATGGTGAACTCTTTCAATATAGTAATTTATTGAGACCTATATATGTAAGTTGTAACGTAGAAATGAAGCACGATTCCGTGTCATTGTCTTCGTCTTCACTCAGATATTTATAACGATGCATGTTTTGTCAATATTCAATTTTGCGTTGAATTCTAAGCGTCATGTTTAGTAGGCCATTTGCATGTCTACTTTTCATTTTCGCTTTCTAGTAGTAAAGGAATACACCATGCAGGTGATCTAGGGTTTACATAATCATATGTAAGGTGTAAAGTGTAAACTACCTCGAATTCAATTTACGGGTATATCGGATATACAAATGAGATTTAAAAAAATAAAAATTGCTATTCACAAGTATAACTATAACATAACAATTTTTTTTATATTAAAAATTATATAAAAAACATAATTAATACAGATAAAAAAATACACCTATAATTAATACATTGAATATAATATTCTATTCTGTCTTTCTTAGTAAACAAAATATAATGATTTTATATCTAATAAAATAGAAAAACATTCCACACAAATAACATATATTTTTTTTTTGAATTTGATGGTACTATTGGCCAAGATTTCATGTACTCACGTTACAAGATATTTGTCACGGTAATAACATATTATTGTTTGATGCGGTACAAACTCCTCAAATTTATATTTAATAAAATTATATTTTTAAATAATCTCAATTGTAATTAATATTATTAAATTATATCTCGATAAACTAATACCATTATAGAATTCTCTAATGGTACCCGAATCGATTCACACAAACTTTACTGTACAATACATAGATCATTTCCCTATGTGCAAAGTAAATAAAACACTTAATATTAATCAATTAAAAATTTAAATAAAAATTAGAAAAGTCAGCGACACTTATAATTCACAGTCACAGGCAAAGCACCAGACACAGTGATGAGTTGATCACTCGAACTTCGTATCAGTATCGTATATGAATATGCCTCACCTCTTCTCCAAACCCACCGCCGCAAGGCCGCCCCTTTGCGCCACCCTCTCCGCCGCACTCTTCCTCGGCACGCTCGGCCTCCTCCTCCTCCGCCGCACCCCCGACCCGCCTCCTCCGCCCGCCCCCGCCGCCTTCCTCTCCTCCGCCGACAACGCCACCATCTCCAACTTCCTCCGCTCCCTCACCCTCCGCCCCCACCTCGCCGGAACCCCCGCCTCCGCCGCCGCCGCCGCCATCGTCTCCGGTCACTTCCGCTCCCTGGGGCTGCCCACCCACTCGTCCTCTCTCCGGGCGCTACTCTCGTACCCCACGCGCGCCTCCCTCGCCGCCCGCTTTCCCAACGGCTCGCGCGCGTCCCTGCCCCTCGGGGAGTGGGGCCCCGCCGCGGTGGCGCCGGACGGCGTGGTGGCGCCGTACCACGCGTACTCGCCGTCCGGGTCGGCGCGGGCCGAGGCGGTGTTCGTCAACCACGGGCGCGAGTCCGACTACCGCGCGCTGGCGGCGGTCGGGGTGAACGTCAGCGGGCTCGTGGTGGTGGCGCGCAAGGGAGGGGCTCTGGCGAGGAGCGACGTGGTGGAGCGCGCGGCGGCGCACGGAGCCGCCGCGGTGCTAACGTACGCGGAGAGGGACAGGTTTAGGAAGGGGTTCGAGAGGGGGACGGTGATGGCCACCAGGGAGGGCGTGGGGGACCCGCAGACCCCGGGCTGGCCCACCGCAGCCGCGGGCGGCGAGAGGTTGGAGCCGGAGCTCTCCCGGAGATTCCCTAAGATTCCTTCGTTGCCCATCTCCTTCGAACTCGCCGAGGGCATTTTGGGAACTCTCGGTGGAGCTCCGGTTCCACGCAGCTGGAGGGCCACCATGAGGACGCAGATCTCCACCGTCGGACCGGGCCCCACAATCTTGGAGTTTGATTATCAGGTTTGACTTTTCTCTATTTGTATCTTGCGTTGACTAATTTGTATGTTTCGAAATGGAGTAAGAAAATGGTCAAACACCGTTGGTGTTGTTATAACTCAATTGGGATAAGGTAGTTAATTCGGTTGCAAAAGAAAATGAAAATAGGCAAGTTTTGTATGTTTGTATTCCAGGGGGAGAAAAGGGAGGAGACGATTGAGAACGTGTTTGCGGTGATACGAGGGAGGGAGGAGCCGGACCGGTACGTGCTGCTGGGGAACCACCGGGACGCGTGGACGTACGGCGCTGTTGATCCCAGCAGCGGAACCGCCGTTCTGCTCGACATCGCGCGGCGCTTCGCTCTCTTGATGCGGTCGGGGTGGCGGCCGCGCCGGACCATCGTCCTTTGCAGCTGGGATGCCGAGGAGTTTGGCATGGTAGCTTATCCTTTCATTTCATCAACTCTGCTGCTACTTTGTTTTGAATACTTATTGGTGTCTAGTTTTTTCTGTGCAGATTGGATCAACCGAGTGGGTGGAACAAAACCTTCCGAATCTCGGATCCAAAGCCGTTGCGTATCTTAACGTCGATTGTGCGGTTCAAGGGCCGGGTTTCTTCCCCAGTGCAACTCCTCAGCTGGATAATCTTCTTCTTGAAGTCATGAAGAAGGTCAAAGCTGAGGAAAGCAGTGAATTTCTAAGCGGCTTTAAATATAGCATCGATGTTAAAGTGTCTCGGTTTTCAGGTAATGGATCCTGATACGAAGGGGGCGACCATGTTCCGGAGTTGGGCTGCCAGAGATAACAAAAATACTGTATGTTCATCTAAATCGGCTTTATAGAGCGTTACTATTCTTGTCGTTTATGCGAAACTAAAATGCAGATCGGACGATTAGGAAGAGTGGATTCCGATTTCGTAGCGTTCTTGCAGCACGCTGGAATTCCTTCGGTTGACATGTACTATGGAGATGGTAACCTTTACTCAAAAAGCCAGTCTTTGTTTACACGTTTTCTCGTCAATTGATCCAATTGGCATTGTTCAGGTTATTAAGTTTTTAATTAATTTGATCTCAAGATTTTCCGGTGTACCACACTGCTTTCGATGCGTATGACTGGATGAAAAGTTATGGAGATCCTATGTTCCATCGTCACGTGGCTGGTGAGCTATTTTCTATGTCGGAGTTCAAAAGCGAATCGATTTTTTTTACTACGGTCTTTAATAAACCCGTGTTATATTGTTTTAGTTGCTGGAATTTGGGGGCTTCTCGCTCTTCGCCTGGCCGACGATGCAATTATACCGCTCAGCTATCTCGCTTATGCAGAGCAACTAAAGGTGTGTTCTTCATCCGATCGCGGTGGAAATCATTCCGAATTTCTTTGTCTCGAGACTTTTATTCGCTGTTCTTGTGGCTAGAGCTACGAAGAGGTACTGAGCAACGTGTTGGGCGGGGCCGTCTCTCTCTCTCCCCTCACTTCAGCCATTCAAGAATTCGCGTCTGCGGCAAAAGAAGCAGATATCGAAGCACATGTAAGTTCGGAAGAAGTGTCCGCCGTGAGTAAGCTTTACAGAGATTAATAAATTTGTTATGGTTTCTCAGAAGCAGAGAGAAGAAGAGGCGATGAGTGAAGCGCTTATTCTAAAGAGGAGGGCGTTGAACGACCGGCTGATGCTGGCCGAGCGAGGCTTCCTCGATGCTGATGGGCTCCTGGGAAGACCTTGGTTCAAGCATCTTGTAAGTTTTGGCTTCTCGTTAAAATTCAAGAACGAGTATGCGCTGATTCTCGGTTTGTGGACAGATATATGGACCTCCAAAGGATCCGGAAAGCAAAATGGACTTCTTCCCGGGAATCGCGGACGCGATATCAGCGATGGCGAAGGAGGAGCACGAGATTTGGAGGGTGACGAGAGCCATTGAAAGGGCAACAAGTGCTCTCAGAGGAGAGCTTAGTTGACACTCTTGTGTATATAAGAGCGTTGGTTTTCCTACGGGTGATGTAATGTTTTGCCTCGTTCCCGGTATCGGCTTTCGGCTCCTGTAAATTTTGAAGGCATGATTTAATCGGGCCGGACCAAAAAAGGCTAAAGTCCATTCCCGGTCCTGGTTTAGTATAGGATTCCCTTTTCTGTTCTCATAAAATATTGAGATATTCTTAAATCATATAATGGGCTAAACTGATTATAGTTAAGACTAAGACTAATTTTACTGAAAAATTCATTAATTATATTAAAATATAAGATAAGGAACGATTTCAATTGGCCTTTTAATTAATATTGTACGTAACTCTAATTGTGAAGGAAGAATTAAATGATAACATTAATGAATCAATAACAAATACTATAAAGTATAGAGGGTCCTATTCACAAAAAGTAAATAAAAAATAGAGGGATAATTATGGCAAAAGTATTTAAATTTTGATCAAGTGAAGTGACATGGTTCAAAAATGAAAAATATAGCGGTAAAAGTGTCGAATCAACAAAATTAAGCCGTTACATACTTTCGTGCACTTTTTTTTATGAATGTTGGTCAATTTTTTTAAATTTAAGATACACATTCATGTTGTCATCAACTATTGAAAATCTTCTTTAATTTGAATTCAACAAAAAAAATTAAACAAAAAACATCTCGCCTTATATATATTGATTTTAGTTATTTCTGCCTTTATTTTTTCACGTTTAACTTTTGCCATCTCAGTGGGTCAAAAAATAGGTAGTTTTGCCGCAGTTATCCAAGTATACATTATTTATTATAATATACCATGTGAAATAAAAGAGGCCCATCTATTCCCTCTTCTTCTGCCCATGTTTAAAGAAATATTGCTTTACTAACCTCCCATTTATAAAATACACATCTTTCACCCCGCAACTATTAATTTTTTGCTCGAATCGCCCCTGCTATTCACTCTAAACAAAAAGATTCGATTCCCCATATTATAATTTTAATTAAAAATAAAACTCGAAAGTATAAAAGAAGACGGAGTTTATTGAAAGAGAGCACAAAGCAAAACCCCTCTCTTTGGCAAGTCTTGGATCTCAGTCTCCAACCACCCTTTGAGATCGTCGCCATGCCGCCGCCGCCAGATGTCGCCGCCACCGGCGGACCCAGACCCGCCGCCGCCGGAGGAGGAGGCATCTTCAAGAGTCTCAGCGGCATCATCAGGATGGCCGTGTTCTGGTACTTCGCTACCAAGTTCTTCTCTCCCAAACGCCCTACTTCCTCCACCGGCGAGCCTCCCGTCATCCTCAACAACCTCTTCCACAAGTCCGAGCCTATGGTATCAACCTCTCTGCCCATCTCTTTGCGAATTGATTCCTCCGCTTTTCGATTTTATATCATTCGAGTGTGAGGTTGAGAGTGATTCCGATCAGGACATGTGGGTGTATCTCTCCGAGAACGACAAATTCAGCGACTTCGCCAGTGAAACCGCCCTTGTTTGGCACGAAACCAACCTTCCTTACGCCTCTTGGGGACCCCAGAGCTCTCGCTCCCTCTCTCTCAAATACCGCCCTTCTGAGGTCAGTCTTCGAATCTGGTGAATTGGGTTTGATTGTTTCAGGCTTTAGATAGAGATTGATGGCGAGAATTCGATTGTTTTGTCTTAGGCAGTGAAGCAGAATGGGAGTGTGTACGCCCACGTTTTCTTTGCGCGCTCCGGTTACCCGGCGGACCCCAACGATCCCGAGTATCTTCCGCTCGCTACTTTCTCGAGGACGCACCGTGGGACTTTTCCCCTTTTAGCACCACCCACTTGAGAGTTGAGAGGATTCTCACTGTGTTTGTGTTTGTGTTTGTTTCAGCTCTTGTGGCGTACCTCCCTAAGTCGAAAAAGGATATGAAAATAAGCTTGTTGGGAAATTCCGAGACCCCCGAACCCGTCGAAACTCCAACCAAGGCACATTCTTTTATTTTTTCTATGCTAGCTAGTTAACCTATGGTTTCAGTTTCGGTTCCTGATTCTGGCTTCTGGGTTGTCAGGATACCGAACCTGCTTCTGCTGATGCTGGAGTTGTGGAGTGGTTGCCGTACTGGAAACCGAATGTCACGATCAATTTGGTTGACGATTTTACAGCGTAAGTTCTCATGGCTAAACAACCTCTTACAAAGAGCAATTTACTTTTGGGTTATGTAGTTGTAGTTCGTGATTTCCTTATGTTGTGCTGTTTTTCTCACCCGTCTATTATTCTGTTTTTTCAGCTATCCTCAGAGTGCTATACCACCAAATGTTGCTCCTTGTATCCTTGATCTTTTAGTAGTCATTGATCATGTTGAGGTTATTTGGCATACCGGTTCTGGTGATTTAAGAATTACAGTACCGCTTGCTACACAGTTACAAAATTTCGACTTCCATTAAAAAAAAAAAGTAGGTCACATTCTTCTTGAGCAGCCAGAATAATGGTGGCCATGACTTGCATTCCTTAACTTTAGATATGCAGATTTGAATGTGGAGCCGAGCTCAGCTAGCTATTACCCTACAGTTTATTTCAACGAGTTTTGGTTACTTCGGGACAAGTTGATACAAATAAACGACACAGTGACGGAACTAACGCTTAATCTGGAGGTGGGTCCCATAAGTATGACCAAGTGGCAACTATTTTTGCAGATCGACCAATCTTTTCAGATTCACCGAAGCTACGGAAGCATGATTGAAGGAGAGGCTGATGAACTTAAGGTACTCTTTAGGCTCTTGAATTTGCTCAGCCTTCCAATATTTTAATGGTAGCCGAAATCTGTTTTGATTCGAATGAGGCGACTGGGAAACCTTTGATAGACTATTAAATTTATTGGCTACCGAATAAAATTTGACCACTAGTTGTTTTACGAGATTAACAATTTACCAACACTGACCAATTTTTCTGGTTAAGATTTGGAAGCGTAAGTTTCTGTTTGTCCTAAACCATTTCTTTTGATATTTATAGAGAGTGTTTTTGGAAGGAAATCCTATCCTTCTGGCTATCACAATGGTGGTGTCCATGCTTCATTCAGTGTTCGACTTCTTGGCTTTCAAAAACGGTGAGATGTTCTTTTCTTAATTGTTGAGATCGAACTTTCTTTTTTAGTCGGAGATATCAGTTTAGCTTACTATCTGGTGTCTTGCCTTATAAATATAGATATCCAGTTTTGGAACAAAAATAAGTCGATGGAAGGGCTCTCGGCCAAGTCTGTAGTTGTGAACTTCATAACTCAGTTCATCATTTTCCTCTATCTTCTCGACAACGATACGTCGTGGATGATCCTTGCAAGTTCCGGAGTTGGTTGCTGCATTGAGTTTTGGAAAATTGGGAAAGCAATGCACATTGAGGTATTAATTTTATTTGTATTACATATTTTATTCATTGGTTCTTTTTTTTCCCAATGCGCTGAGCATTTGCTTTTACAGATTGATAGAAGTGGGACTATTCCCATGCTGAGATTCCGAAACCGTGATTCGTATTCCGGCAATAAGACGAAGGAATACGACGACATGGCTATGAAATATTTATCTTATCTACTCATGTTCCTCGTTGCGTGTTCTTCCATATACTCGCTCAAGTATGAGCGCCACAAGAGCTGGTATTCTTGGATTCTCTCATCGCTCACGAGCTGCGTGTATATGTTCGGTATGTTCGATTTCTCCCGTCTTTTGTTAGCATGCTCGAACTGATATCTTCGGTTGTGGGTTTAAGAATGCTTCTTGTTGTATATGCAGGATTCATTATGATGTGCCCGCAATTGTTCATAAATTATAAACTCAAGTCTGTGGCTCATCTCCCATGGAGGCAGATGACATACAAGTTCTTGAATACAATCATCGATGATCTATTTGCGTTCGTTATTAAAATGCCGGTTCTGCACCGACTTTCCGTATTCCGAGATGGTAAGATAATACAGTCGATAATGTCGAAATTTATCCTACTCGTTTTGAATGTGCATAGCTGACGCATAACGTTTGGGAGTGCAGATGTTATCTTTCTGATCTACGTATACCAAAGATGGATATACCCGGTGGACAAGAAACGTGTTAATGAATTCGGTTTCGGCGGCGAGGAAGGTGACGCCACAGAAGGCGAAGGCTCGCAAGCTGCACTCCCACCCGCTACTAACGAAGAGGACAAGAAAACAAACTGAGATTATTGTTTATTTAGTTAGGCCCTGAATAGCTTACTTTTTCTTCACTTTCACTTTGTTTTCGGTTTGTTTTGATTTGTTTCAAGTGTTTTGGCAAACTCATGAATGGTAGAATTAGAGCTAATAATGTATCTTATTATTTCTTTCACTCGACAAAAACGACATGAGAAGGGTGTCGTTTATTGATGCCAAACGAGCGGAATCTTTGGGTTAAAGTGTTACTCAATGCCGATCAAGGCGTTCGTCTCCGTTACAACTTCCTTCCGGTTTGAACCGCGAGATTTCACCGCTTTTACTACATTTCAAATATAAGTAACTGCTCAACCCGAATTTCAGCTTTTACTAAAACCATTACGGCAAAAAATAAAAAACATTTATGCTGTGAAATCAACATAAATAGATGGAATTGCAACAACAAAACCCGAAATAGGGCATTGAACGACCGGCTGATGATCGCCCAGTGGTGCCGATGGGAAGACTCAGTCAAGTTCAAGCATCTTGTAAGTTTCCATCAAAAAATTGATGGAGCATGGTCGGGATGACGGTCTAGAGAGACCAGCATACGAAAAATATAAGCATAAGTAGTGATGTGCTTCGTCTTACATGATAAAAGTGTATTTGCGAAAAATAAGACGAGTTCGGCACTCGTCCGCAAGAGAAAAAAGAGAAGGAATCCTCGCCACAAATTCGTCAAAAGAAAAACAATGAAGACGCGCCAGGTAGGGGTCGAACCTACGACCTTCTGCTTAGGAAACAGACGCTCTATCCACTGAGCTACAGGCGCCTCTTGACAGCTAAGCCTTATTCTTTTATAGGAAAAGAATCTCAGATAGATTTCCCGCTTCTTCTTCTTCTTCAATCAGTTGCAAGCTCCAAACTTGAGAGCAATGGAGGAATCCATCGGCGAATTGTGCAGAAGCTTGGCCTCCTTCAGCAACCACCTCGAATCCAGCTGCGACGCTCTCTCTCACTCCATCCTCCGCCGTCCCATCCCTCTCGGTACGCCCTTCCCCTTTTTCTCGCCCACCAAACACTTCTCCTAACCAAGGCCTGACCATGGCAGATTCGGCCTCCTCGACCTTCATCCAGGGCCTCACTCGCCGAGTCTCCAGCGCCAGCTGCGACCTCAACGCCCTCGAGTCCATCTCCCTCGGCACCGTCTCCTTCCAGGAGCTCCTAGGGCACTGCTCCGAGCTCCTCAAGAACAACGACTCCCACCTTCTCCACCTTCAAGATGCTCTCAAACCGCTTGGATTCCTTCCAGGTTCTATTATCATGTCAATTTGTTATCTGGAAAATTCAACAATTGGTTTTCAGACTCCTTTTGAAATTGTGCAGAACGTGAGATTGACGACGACGACGACGATGATTACGATCCTTTAATGGCTCTTGATGTCGATGCGAAGATTGGGAGCTCAAATTCCGGACACGTCTCTTTGGATGACGATGACTTGTAATCTAGTTTGTTTCACTCTCAATTTTTAGGATCCAATCTGAAACTATGTTTTGAAAAGTCATATGTCTGTCTTTGTTCAACTGTGATAGGTTCGACGAATCGACGAGCTTAAAGAATATCGGCCTCTCGAAAGTCTGCCTCGCCTCTTTAGCATCCGAAGGTAATGTTAACTTTGTTTAGAAGACCAATGTTTACAATCTACTAATCCGGGTCCCGATTCCGATGCAGGAAACAAGACTGATGAAGCAGATGCATACTTCTATGAACCTGCAAAGTAAGTTTCGGCTTTTTTAAAGTTTTCTTGTGTTCTAGAATAGGAACCCAATCTCAGTTTCTGTTTTGTGATCTCTGTAGAGAGAGTTCAATCTACATGAATGATCCGGTACGTTCGAGAACTGGAGTACCCGAAAGCAGAATGCTACTGGATTTTGGTAAGCTATCTTTTTTTCATCCTAAGTGATTCTGGTATGCTATCTTAATAGGTGATTTTCTTTTGTTTCATTCTCCATGACTGTAGATAAACCCGAGAATTTCCAAGCTCCTCCGTCGACTATAAAGTTGTCGAGGGATGATTATGAGAGTCTTCCTCCCTTCATGAAAATTCTGGCATCATGGGAGGTATGAAGTTGTCCTCATTCTTAATTTTCCGGTGAAAACATTTGCGTAATCACTTGACCGCTGGTTCTGTATGGTATAACCGAGTATATTATGCTCATCCTTACTTATGAAAAGCAATAACTCTCTGTGATAACAATCTATTACACAAGTTGGTCAGCTCATTGTTTGAAGTTTGAAACTTTTTGAATTTATTAGCATTATATAAGCAACCAATTTAGAGAAAACTTCAGTCCATTTCTCTCGTTAGTAGTTCTGTTTTCTTACCCTGTATAAGATGGATGATCTCGTAATTTTGGCCGTGAATTACAAATACTCCAGGATCTGCTCACGGCTGTTGACAAGATCAATGCAAGGCTTAGCCAGAAAACCGGTGGACGGAGTTTCTTCCCGCAAGACGAAATTGCGCTTCTGGATTTGGGTACCCAATCGCAGTGTCAGATCATTTAGAACATGTGAAAGTGCATGTGATTAAGTTTAGGTTATTAATGCGTGTAGGGCCAAAAGCGAGGGCGTATCTGGTGGTGCTGGTGAGGCTGAAGCTGCTAAAAGTGGAGAACGTCGATGGTCTGCTGTCATACGTACTGGCGTAGTTGTAATAAATCTGACAAGTAAACCCTACCTTGCATTGTGTTTCAGTAAAAGCAAAGATTGAAGTAGAGAGTAACTACGCCTGTGGACTTGCCATATTTTTTGGATCCTTTAGCCTTACAATTAGCCTTATTCCAAGTGTAATATAAAATGGCCTCTTTTAACTTAATCACCAAACTTTTTGAATTCTGGAGAACCAAGACCGGACCCGGAAAGAAGAAAAAAAAAAACGAAGCTAAAAATTAAGTATATGTTGTAGTCGGGTACTTCCGTCACTATCATCGCTAACGAAAATTAAAATATTAATGACTAAAACCTCAAATATTTTGACATGACTCTCCTCTAATGCGGTTTTTCATAATAACCAAGTACAATATATAAAATAAAATTTGCTGCAACAGTTCAGAATCGATATTTGCTAGCGGTAAAGTTTCGGATTTTCACTAGTAATTTGGCACTTACAATTGCACTCATAATTCATAAACAAAAAAGGTGATGAATCGCAATTAATGTGCTTATTCTTAGCAGCAAATTGAAAATGATGTTTGTTTGTTCTACACATTTTACACACAGAAAAGGTTATAATTTCGACATTTTTTTTTTGGAGCCTTACAAGGAATAATACAAAATAGGTAAATGTGGGGTTGACTATAATACCCCTCAAAATCTCCTTTTATGTACTGTGGCTACATTACAATGGAGCTGTATAATGTAGAAGATGTAAGTAAACACACCAAAGGAGGTGCCTGCCTTGATACGCAAGACACATCCAGGAGATGACGTCTTCCTCAAAAATCGACCTACTTCGACGACAACAACAACAATAACAATAACAAACACAACCATTCCATGCCTATCCCGATCGTATCTAACCCACCTCTGCCAATGCGCTGCTCGTTTTCTTCCTTCCTTTCAACAACAGATCATCTCCGTTTGAACACTACATCACAGTTGTGATCTAAGCTCCCGCTCGACTCAGTTAACGAGCTATCCAAGAGGCCGACGATAATCGCCAGTTAACCTAATTGTATATCTTAACGGGCTTCTCGAACGTGTGGCGGTTCTGCAAGAAGGTTTCGAGTTAAGTCAGAATGATGGTGTAGAGACGCGGAAAATTATGAGAAAAAATAGTAGAGAATACCTGATTTACTGCATTATAAGACCTCTTGGGCGCATTATCGGAGTGCTCCAACCCCAGGTACTGCTCCCACGCCCCGTACACGTCTCTTCTCTGAAAAGGAAAAGGGTGCACATATCTTAACAACAAAACTAACGATTGCCCAGTTGTTAACGGAGCACGGGTCAATGCTACAAACCTGAAACCGACTGGAGACACAGTCAGTGTCCTGTAGATACTCCGGCCGACCCAGTGACAAGAATGCAAACTTCCACTGCATAATAAAAAGGATTAGATGAAAAAGATATAAGAAAAGAAGCTTGTATTTGGCGATTGAAAATACCTTAGAAAACTCTTCATCCGGAACCTGCAGCTTCTTCTGTATGCGATCCTTAACTTCAGCGAGCGTCTCGCCCTCATGGATGACCAGGAAGAAGGGTTCTCCAAAGTTTTGCACTTGCTGTTCAAAGGAAGAGATTCACAAGGTCAGATATTAATTATTTAAAGCACCAAATCAGAGCAACAAAAAAAAGAGTTGATAATTTTTCGCCATTTAAGCTCATTACCATCTGGTTCTGTGCGGTCTCCTTTGTGAAGTGGTAAACGTGAATCAAGCGATCGCAGGAACCCAGGTTCTTTTCCTCTTCTGGAATCTGAAACTCAATAATAGAAAAGATTAACTTCAAATGAAAGACATAAAAAGATGCTAAAAATTAAAGGGAAAAACTGAAGAGACTTGCCTCTTCTGCACGTAAAGTCCAGTATTGATCATTTATATTCTCAATTTTTTCCGTGTGGGGGAAAATCTGCAAAATCAAATGGATTATGTACCCTACAATATATAATCAAAATTGGTAACATTAGATTTAGTGTTTTACTTCATATGACAAAATGTCAAAAGCTTATACAATGTTGGGCAGGCACCAAATAGAAGGCCGGTATAGGTCTCCTTACGGGACTATAACTGAGAAAATCCTATTCTTCTAAGATTTACACCCTAAAATCTAGAGAGAAACTGATACTTCCATGACTATTATAAAGTCTATTAATAGACTAGAATTAAAGCCTAATGGACTGAAACCGAAAGCCTAAAAAATCAGTTACCGAAACCCTAAACATTATCAGATTGAAACACATTTAAATAACATAATTCCTCTAGATGAACATAATTTAATGTTACCAGAATGGTAAGTTTAGCAAATGCAAGATTGGTCCTTCACCTTATAAATCTTGTGGTAAAACACCTCAAGCAGCCTGAGTTCAGCATCTGGACGAGATAACTCTACCTGTTTCAGAAATACAGTTGTATTCAATAATCTAATAAACATCTTCTCAACAAAAAAGATGTTAAAAATTGATACCTTTGTTTTAAGAACGTTAATCACATCTCCGACAGTACTCTGCTTTGGCAATCTGATGTTATGAATTACCACCTAGACACACCTCAAACAACTTTATTAGCGAGTCGAGACACAATTGCTATCCATACACATCGTAAAGATATATTTGACACAAACCTCGTCCTTAGTTGCGTGGTGAAAAGCAACTTTCAAATTTTTTAAGCCTTGTAGTTCTGGTAGAGGTATGTCCAAAACTTCATAGTACAATATATCAGAGGTCTGAGAAATTAACACGGTAAATCTCGTCAATCAACTGGTGGTAAGAAAATTAACCTAGAAAAAACTGAATCAGAGATACATACTTGATTGTAATGGACTAGCATATCAGACAAGTGTTCTACGCCTCGATATTTAATAGGTTGGGGCTTAGGTTGCTGAGAGTAACAGTTGTGAGATGTAAGTCTGAGTTTGGATGGATCAACCAACTCAATTTTACGAGCCAATCTCTCCACCACATCATCATAAGTATGCGTCTTTGATCTACATCACAAAATGAAAACAAGATTTTAAGTTTTTAACAGTTTATAAAGTCACCAAACAAATAATCTTTGAATTGAGGAAAAAAGCTTCATTGAGCTACTCACAGTTCTAAACAGAAGTCATCCTCCTTTGGCCTCTCCAGTGTTCGGAAGTGAACAATCTAAAAAACACCATATTAAGAAACCAATTATGTTTACTGTAGTACATAAAGATATCTTAATGCGAAAAAGAAATCTTAATGAAATAACATTCTTAAGTTTTTATTAAGTTATTGAAGGCATGTCTAAGAAAAGAGACAAAACAAACAACCTATTTTATATTTTCTGATTAATACAAATAGGGGTATAAAACTATAATACAAATTACAAAAAAAATCCTAGCAACATATACAATATTTTAGATAATTCTAAAGCTTAATCCCAGTTTTACACCTAAAAGAAGTAGAGAATGTTTTCTGAAACGCGCAAGGTATATCATCATAATGTTAGCTAAATTGTTTATATAAATTTAGAAAACGTTCAGTGAAATTGCAAGGCATATGATTATGACGAGCTAAGAAAATTTAATATAAAATACCTGTCGATTGTGTACATACTCCAAGTATGAAGGAACATCTGGGTATTTGCATTCTTCTTCAGTTTCAGGCGGACAAACTTTCTGAAAGCAAATAATGTCTCCATCTTCGATCTGAAAGAAGCAGAGCACTTAACATTAAATATCTACCTTGAACGAGTTGAAGAAATTCATCCAATATAGCACTACTTACCTGACTCAAGCGAAACGAGGATTTCTTGTCAAGGTGTTCACACATGACACAAGGCTCAAACTTTATTTCCTGGTGATAATATATAACAATGGATATCATATTAGACGAAACAAACAAATATTACATAGGGCAAGGATATAACAGAAAATTATGAATAGCACCTCATAAAGTTCAATTTCTTCTTCAGGAGAGAAACCAGCCATTTGATTAATTTTCCCCAAAATTTCTATTGGCTTTCCGGAACTCTTCACAAAAAGCCGGCCAACATATCTACAACATGAAAGAGATTATTGCATCAGAAAGTTGTTATGGTTCTACCCTAAGCTCTACAGCTGAAAAGCCATCTTTCCCTTGTAAATCTACCCTTGACACTAGAGAAAAACTACACAAATCATCGAATGATAAATTAAAAGGTTCTTGGATTTCTTTCTCATTTCTTTTTTTAGGGTTTATTAAATAGACCAGCAATACAAACTAGCGGGCTTGGTCCAAATCTTACAACATAAAATTACCCATACCCTAAATAAACATAATTAAAATGTGAATAATGTTACGGACATAACAAAGCATGAGGCTGAGAATATGTCAAGAGGAAAGAAAGAGTCTTTAAGTACCGTAGCTCCTTTTTCAGAGGATCATAAAGCTTAAAAAAGAGTAAGATTTCTTCCTTAGTCTTCTCGGGTGGTGGAATAGGCCGTAAATCCTGAAGCATAAAATAATTAATAACAATAATTTTCACATAATACATGAGTTATAAAAACTTGAAGCAGAAACAAACATTACCGTCCCAGTTTCTATTTCCAAAAATAACTTTAGCTCCGCATTGTTTGTTTTATTCGAAACCTCTCTCAACTGTCCAACCTAAAAAATGCATTAAATTCTCATAAGCTTGGATAAGCTATTATTGCAATCGGCTATAAATTACAATGAGAAGTCCGAATTGCATTAGAAAAATAATGAATTTACTGATTGTGTTTCTTCTTGAAGTGTCAAAGGTCTGTTCGGCCGATATGTATGATTTTGCCGTTTGGCCCAAATCCAAAATCGTTGAAACTGCACAGGTATTCCAAATTCTTTTGCAACCTCTTCCTGCCAATTAATCCAATATCTTACTATAATAAGTGTCAAGAATTTAATAAAGGTAAATTATTAATGGCTGAGCAATACAAACAGAAAATAAAGACTCGTCTGCATAACTATAAAGTAGCATTATATGACAGAAAAATATAAGACAAAAGAGTACTTAAGGCATGATTAGTAATTAGATCACACAAGATTGCAAAGACCTGTTTGATCAATTTGACCACCTTTTTTTTTTTTTGTGTGCGTGGAAAATGAAAATATAACAGAATTTAAAAATCCAGAAGCATAGCCTAGGCATGATGAGGGCTGATGGTACCTTGAAAACATTAAAAGGAGTCTGCTTCTGAATTCGGAAGCTACGAACTTTGTCATGATCAACAAGGTCAAAATATATATCCTTTCCAATCTGCTCAACAAGGTCCTCGTCTCGTGCAACCTAAATGCACCAACAGATTGCCTCAGGCTTTAGCCTAGTAAGTTTTCAAACTAGAAAATATGATAAAAGGTAGTCCAAAATGTTGTACTTTTATGATGGTAAACAGGTGAGCTTGTGCTTTGTATCTTTTCTTGTCCTCTTTCTCTTCTTGTTCTTTCTTCAATCTTATCTGAAACGATTTGAGAGCCAAATGATATAATTTGCAGTTGATATACATGTACTACCAAGTAAATTAACTAAAATTACCCTTAAATGTTCGGCTATGTCCTTTTCATCAACATTACAGATTATTTTGTCCGTGTCACTTTCCCTTATATACACGAGCATGTACGCATTAGAGTACTTAGTAAACTTGAATGGCGTATTATTAAAACCAGGATTTGTCTGTGGCAGCTGCATTCATAGTGAAAAAAATAAATAGTTAGTCATGCATCTCATTCCTGGACTGAGAAAATAGAAAAATACACAAAAACTTGAATAAATAGAAAAAGAAAAGAAAATACCTCCTCCTCACCACCATACTGCTCTTCCAATGCCCTTTTCACATCCTCCTTTGTCACACGTTCATCATCAAATTTGTACCTAAATTAAGAATGACTTGGTCACATGCACGAATTCTGTTGCCATTGTGCATCCGCACAATGAAGAGATCAAAGGACTAAAGATGCGTACCACTGATCAGTAAGGGTCGGCCTGATAAAAGCATAGTAATGTCCACCGTGCACTCCACCACTATGAACCAACACACTGCAAGGATAAGGAAAAACAAAATCATGCGATTGCTAAATACAGTAAAAAGCACAAGGAGTAAGTGAGCCCAACATGAAATATAAAGATAATTTAAATTTCAGATATGTAACACAAAACTCACTAGCATGCAATATTTATCAAAGAACACATGTCAATAGAAATAAAAAAGTGAGCTGAATAAGAAATATACTCCATAAATTTTAAGAGGCGGTTTACAAATCAACAATCCTACATCAAATAAAACTTGATGGCAGGCATAACTTGATTATACTACATTCATCTAATTCATTCAAATCAACCGAAGTGCTAAGCCGAGAACCACAAGCTTCCTTAAAACAAATTACTTTATGGTATATTGTGAGTAATGCATCAAGTAGATTAGGAGAATATGTTGGAAACTCGATATTCGCCATGTAAGAAAGAATTAAAATGAATACCCATGAAGCGTATAAAGGTTGCGGACGCTTCTATCAGCGTCAGGCGAGAGATATTTTCCATTCTCTCGGTCAAGATCGAGTTGAAGAGGAAATTCATAGCGATCATTTATCTGAAAGAATCCATGATAGAATATGCCTAATTTTAGATGGAGGCTCTAACAAAAGAGCTTGAGTAGAAAGTATCAGGCAATGCGAGTAGTGTATAAAATCAATTTCCATAACTAACCTTGACCATCGTGTCCCTCATAAAATCATACTCAAACCTCTTTAGCTGGAGTTGAAGGACCGGTGGAAAGTCAATAAACAAGACTCCTTTTTTAGCATCTTGCAACCCATGTTCTTCGGCGTGGTACTTATTATCACCATCGAGAGGTTCCACTTCCACGTATTTGTCAAATGACGCATACACATCCCGACACCCTTTGACATCAAGCTGGAGATCTGCCATTTTTAAAAACTGAATATAAAAGGAAGATCTAATATTAAATAACGACAGAAAGTTGTATGGAGAAAGACATACCGTAAAACGATTCCTTTCTCGTAGACTTATAGTCCACATTGATGCACTCAATGTAATTCATGTGATGTCCTTCAAATAGCTGTTGAATTGTCCCTTCCACAACAGTTCCCTGAACCAGCAGTGACCAAAATTTAAGAGCGGAAACAACATAGATAAGAATTGACGATCAAAACCAGTAGATGTTTCAATCCAGTACCTTCATTTTGTCTTCAAGCTTTTCACAGAGCACTCTGTTGAGTTCTTGAACATCATGTTGCATAAAAGAATCATACGTATCCCATCCAAAAGACTTTGTTAATTCTTTCGTGGCAACACTACTGTCATTATATTGGAGCTTATAGAATAAACTCTGCAGAGCCAAGGGAATGCTTCCCGAGGGCATGTCATTCTCAGTTGTCGGCATATGGTACACAGCCTGATCAATGTAAGTCCAAATTGAAAAAACATTTTTTGATCAATCATATATCTACAGATAATATATGATAAAAAAAATAATAAAAAGTTCAAACACTTTCTGACCTTTCTAAAGTAAGGAATATGGTACAACGTCTGGAGCAAAGAATTCATGTAACAAGTTGCTCCCTGATTCTTGAGACCAACATAACCAGTTTCTTTCTTTGAATCGTAGGACCAGTAGTCCAGAACCTTACGTACTGTCACCTCAGCTTCAACAATACATACATCATTCAATAGATATCCTCGACTGGGATCATACATCTCATTAAGAGGCATGAA
Source organism: Parietaria judaica (assembly GCA_954871525.1). Taxonomy (NCBI): domain Eukaryota; kingdom Viridiplantae; phylum Streptophyta; class Magnoliopsida; order Rosales; family Urticaceae; genus Parietaria; species Parietaria judaica. The sequence goes on along the minus strand of OX940865.1, from coordinate 18,507,870 downwards.
TGATGTGAAACCCCAATCGCTTTCTCTCGCATTAAACTGATGTTGTGTATCTACAAACAGTAACAGGCAGAAAGTGTGAGACTTGAAATCCATTTATGATAAAAGCTAAAACTAATGCGACATAAAGTATAACACAGTGTACTTCCTAATGATAAAAAAAAACGAGTAGAGAATAATTTATAAGTAGTACAAAATGAACGGTAACAAGAGTGAATTATCCCATGAACACCCAACAAAAAACCATGTCATTGAGTAAAGAACAAAAACGAAATGCTAATGTTTAAGCCATAACTAGAGAAGTTGAGCACGTACCCTTTCTAATGGAGTACTTGTAATGAATCTGATTAACCACAGCCAAGCTGAACTGGGCATATCTACTCCAACCGTATGGCAGTGTCGACGAATCCGCCACATCCAAATACATTGACAAGTAATCCACGTTATTGCCCTTGGGAAATATCAGTATTCTCCTACAACAGAGCACCGGAAACAAAACCTCTTCGACAAAACACACAAAGCGAACGATCCCAACATGGAACTAACAAAGGCATAGCATTGAAGAAAACAAACATAAATTACCATTTGTAGCCACCAACAACAAAGGTGTCCGAATAGTGTTTCTTTGTGTTGAGCCTAGCGAAGTTCTCAATTGTCCAAGTGAATTTGATGGAAGGAGATTCTTCCGACTGCGGATTCTCAGCCGCCTGATTCTCGACCGTAATAGCGGGCTCCGCTTGAGCAGCTACAGTCGAATCAAAGAACAATCAAACATATCAATTCGTGAAAGTAGGATATCAATCAATCAAATTGTGACATCATACTCGCAAGAATCCGGACAATCTCAGATCAACTATGGAACATAGCAAAGCTCGAAAACCGCACTCCGATAAGTGGAAACAAAAGAAAAATGGAAAACCAAAGGAAAAGGAATCAAAACCTTCCATTGGCTGAGGACCTTCGACGACCGTATCCGAGTGCGGCACGAGCATTTCCTCGTCCTCTTGCTGCTACAGAAAGCAAAACGAAAATCAAATCGAGCAAAACCTAACTCTCTTTCGCCTCTAACCCTAAGGAAATCAAAGCTCTGGCGTCTGAATTCTTCGGCTAATTCGAAAAGCGCGGACTCCGAGCGAGTGACTCCGAGGACGATCACGAATCGGTCGCCACAAGGAAATCCAAATCAGAGAAACAGAACGCGCAATTGCTAAACAAGACGCCATTAACAGAGAGATAGAGAGAAGAAGAGTGTGCATACATCTACAGGTGGAGGAGTCATTATGGTCATTGATGTTCAGAGAGAGAGAGAGAGCTCTCTCCGATCGACGAATCCGAGAAGAAGACGATGAATTTTGAAGGAAAAAGAAAAAAGAAAATAGGGAGAGACAGTACGAGAGAGAGAGAGAGAGAGAGAAGAAGAGAAAATGCTCAGAGAGGGAGTGGAGGGTAGTTTGGGCAACGCAGCGGGAAACGGGGGCAGAATAGGAATTGGAGTGGGCCAGCGCGGTGAAATTCTTTCCGATGCGATATCGCTGGTGAAGGGGACCAGTTGCGTTCGGCCACGTGGCGAGTGCAGGAATTGAATATGCAATTCGATGACGTGGAAAGTCACGTGCGAGCGAGGTGCTCTGCCTTTTTACTTCCTTCCTAGTACTTATGAAACTTAGAGATATATTTAAGTCATCACTTTTATTACATTTATCGATTTATATTACTTTTATATTTATTTATGAAATCGATTTGCTATTATTTTATTCACTTGACGTTAACATAAATATATAAAATATAAATAGATGCGAACAATTATGTATGAATTATATTCACAAAATAGAGATTATAACTAAGATGGGTAAAAGAAAAAGAGACTAGAGAAGAACGATACTGTGCCCCTTAAAGTGATTGCAGATAGCGTAGTCTAAGGAATGAAGACATAACTATTTAACTTTAACTTGTAAAAGCTAATCAATGCTCTTAATTACCAAGTGATATAATAAATAAAACTGTTGATATGTTATACACACACAATACAGAATCTCAGTACGTACGTAGTTCTGGAATGGTCATCATTAATTGGGACAGTCTATATGACGATGATTTAGTCTATATTCCTCGTATTCGTAGTCTGGGACACAAGACAAGACAAGACAACAGCTTATAACTGTCAGCTTCATCTGGATCAGCATCCTCTTGGAATACAATCTCAAATTACTATTTACTAATTAAATATAATAAAAGAAGCGTCAATTATCTCATAAATCACAAGCTATATAGTGACGAAACTAGTATTATTTGTTTGTTCTCTTCCGCCATGCAATAAGCCACGTAGCTGCTCACTCCACTCAACATGTATATATAACCAACCCACGTGGATTCTCTCCCTCATATATATATATATAGTATGAAAGTGTCGATGATCAGGATCAAGAAGAGATATGGAGAGGAAAGCGATGCGGGTGATGGTGGCGGTGGACGAGAGCGAGTTCAGTTTCTACGCCCTCGAGTGGGCCCTCCAACACGTCTTCCCCCACCCCGCGGAGGAGCCGCACACGGTGGTGCTGCTGCATGTGCAGCACCCCTTCCAGTACTACAACTTCCCCGTCGGCCCTGCCGGAACCGGTACTATACACACATATACATATATATATATATATATACATATCTGCTTATGGTGGTGCGTGTCAGCGGCTTATGCGACGAGCTCGATGGTGGAGTCAATGAGGAAAGGGCAGGAAGAGAACTCCACGGCGTTGCTCTCTCGAGCCTTGAAAATCTGCAAGCAGAACACTGTATGATATAATGAATCTCCTCTTCTTATATATTATATATATAATAGTCAATCGAGTTGAAAGATGAACATGGGTGGTGCAGGGTGTAAAAGCAGAGACGATGATAATGGAGGGAGATGCCAAGGACAAGATATGCCAGGCTACGGAGCAGCTGCATGTGGATCTCCTCGTCGTCGGCTCTCGTGGCCTTGGAACCATCAAGAGGTCATCCAAATCTTAATTATCATATTAATTTTAAAAGAATTATATGTACGTAATTTGTTATAGTTGATTGAATGGGTAAATTTCAGAGCATTTCTGGGGAGTGTGAGCGACTACTGTGCACATCATGCAAAATGCCCGATCCTGATTGTGAAGCCTCCCAAGGATGCTGCTTCTGCTACCAAGCACACCACTTGACTTGGATGAGTTTGGAAATCTTGTCTTTCTTGTTGTGTAATAATAGATTTTAATTTCTATTTGTATTACAGTTTGATAAAGACTCGTGAGAAAAGGCAAAGTAATAAACATTTGAAAGTCGGTTTGATATTTTCACTTTTACTTTTGGCTACATAACCCAAACAAGTGACAACGACGCTTCAAAAGTAACGGACAATAAAGGCACAATTGGTCTTGCATTTCAGAAAGCCGAACCGAAACTGAGTGTGTAAAGTTGAGAAACGATACGCATTTCCATTTGTGACCCTTTTTTTTTTTTTGTGTGTGTTACTTGAGATGACAAATTGTTAAACTAAACCACTAAACGAACTAGCTAGTTTTTTTCAATGTGATAGTGTCGTTTTTTCATTTGTAGCAGCTTCTTTGTCAATATGGTAAGTCCCGGTGAAGCTATTCATTTCAACACCTTTACAAACTCTCGTACGCTCTTGTCCATATCCCACATGATAGTAACGAATGTACACATTTCTTCCCTGAGAAATGAGCTCAACCCCGAAGGCGGGAAAACCCGTTTCACTGCAGTTGCGACGGGAAAAGGGAAGTGAATGAGACCTTCTGGAATGAAAAAAGTCAGCGTATCGGTGGCAGAATGTGTACCTGTTGAGTCATGAGAATTTCGACAGCGACGTTTAAATCCCCTTCCGCAGCTGACAGCGCCACTTCTACCTGAGTCTGAAATCATTCAAACCTCTTTCTATTAATCATATATTTATGACTCAACTCACAAGCCGGATCTAAAATTACGTGTTCGAGAAAGATTAAGTCTTATGTGAACGATTAATTGATTGCCTATCTCATTAATTTTAAGTTTTTTACATAATTAAATTTATTAAATAAGCAAGAAAGACATTTGAATAGGCTTAATAACTTTAATATCGCTAATAAAATATGGCATGAAGGAGTAATTACCCTTTCAAAGCCCATTGCTACGAGTTTCTGGATTTGTTCATCTGAAGCGACTGAGTCCTGTCAAAATCCACACAGATCAACCCAACACTAACTAAGATTAAGCTGAGAATCACTGAAAGAAAACCTGATGTCGGGCCGGGAGCCCCGGAGCAATAGTCGCTGCATTTTCTACTACTCGCCTACACAAGTCAACAAAGAAAAACCCACGTCGGTTTTATGGAATTCACCTTGAACGGAAATGAAATGTGAAGTAGTGTAAACTGCATTAGATATGGTTTATGAAATCCACCTTCCATCTGATAATGGCTGTCCTGCGCCGGTTGACCGTGGTGGACTACTATTATCCAGAAGTCTGTCCTGTAGGTTTGAATCTATATTATCAGCAGCGGCTGTGTATGTTCGACCAGCACCGAGTGTCCTTCCCGCCCCGGGAAACCGTGAATCTGTTGTTGCCTGCACATTCACCTGGGAATTGCATTTTGGCTTGAGTGTATGTCTCCCATTGTATTAATGCTTATGTCTTGTTATTTAAATTACCCAAGTCTTGAGTATTTAATTGATAAACTTACCCAAGTCTCAAATTCGAGAATTAGATCGGTAAATTCTCCTAAAGATGTTCAATAGGAAAACTCAATTGATAAAACGTGACGGTTATGATGGCTCCCTAACAGTGAGTACCTTAAATAGGTTAGGCTTAACAATAAATTCCTGGACTTAAAATACCAAAAATGCCCTTAATACAAACAAATACAATTTAATCACATATTCATATGGGTCTTAGTATGCAAGAGCCCGGCGCACTAAGTCGCAACGTTCGTTCCTATTTAATAGACCCTACACAATGGAATCAATTGTAGAGTTTTATTAAGTTAATTAGCTTAGTTTCTCTTTAGAATTTAAGGATGAGCGTACGCCAAATACCTGATCAGGCGTGCCTCTCTGTGGCATCCATGCTGACAAGTTTCTCCATGCAGTTCCAGATAAGAGTCCGCTGCAATGCATAATGTGTCAAGTAATGCTTCGTGGAAGGCAGAATACGTGATTAGTAAGCATATTCACCTGGGTATTGCATTCTGGCTTGAGTGTGTCGGGATATAGCTCGAAGGGTTCCCGCCACTGCACAAAATAAACTTGGGCCGCCTTACACAGGATGCCTGAATATGTGAACCAAAAAGAAGAGGATCACGTAACATACTTAACATTTACAACACTAGTAATTAAGATTTTATTTTAGGTTATTAATCATTAAACTAGTCGTTTCTCTCTATAATTAATGTTAGCCAAAATAGGCAAAAAGGGTTCCATCAGTTCTAGGCCCGGGACCAAGTAACTTAATAAATAAAAACTGCATTAAGGGGTAAACTAAAAACCAAAGGTTTTTCCCAGTTTCCAAAATACAATAATACATGAGATCGACATTAACTCAAAATAAATAAAGAACATATATATATATATATATTCAATCAACAAATCAAGTGAAAATCCTGATTGACTGAAAGTCAAGCACTGAAAGTACTTACAAGCAACGATGAGCCCTCAATGGAAGAATAAAAGGATGTTCCTGGCATAAGTAAGTTGAAGAAGCCATAAGTATCTGCATCGATTAGGGAAAAATAGTCAAGCTCCCATAAACTGCAACAGTAAGGGATAAAGGAGGGACGATCAGCCGGAAGACGAACATGCAAATCCAGACAATATGCCGCATAGGTGTCCCAACAAGGAAACATTTGACATGAGAAGCTGAAACACAATCAACAAGATCCACGCGTATCTGAAATGTAAGTACAGCAAATTTAGTTACAGTATATTGAGTAGATTAATATATATTCATAAATCGGTAAAATTCTTACAGTTTGGCGGGAACGTTGAAAAGTCCAAACACGCTGCAAATGGTAGCATAATCAATTAAGCTTTCTCAGTGTAATCAATTACGAATATATTTTCCGATTTATAATAGTGCACACACCTTCTGTGTTGCACACCGCTGAGACTTGTTTCGATAACAATCATAGAGAATAATATTCCCGAAAAGCCGATGGCGCACTCATTCATGAGATAGTCAAAAGGCTGGAAAGGATTGTATGAGATGATCAGAGCAATGAGAAGATGCAAAAGAGCATTGCTAACAGCCAACAGCACTATCAGGTAGAGCAGGCGCACAGAGCCCATGATTCTCTCGAGCTCGGAGCCCAAAGGAACCAAAGCCATCATGTTGAACATAACATGAAGCATCGAACCGTGAAACAGAATCGACGTGAATACCCTGTACACTGCAACACACAACGAAACAAAAATCGGATACAAGAAAACATCAAGGTAAACTGAACCCGGAAAAACTTAAAACAATCTTTGCGTAGTAGAATAATGATAGAGCCCGGAATTCCGATCTCGTTATCGAACCACCCAACCGTTTGAAGCCAAGTCTCGCTACACCAAAGAGAGACTAAGCTAGCTAGCTATCTTTGAATAATGTAACCCATTTATAGATAGATCAAAACTAAAAAAGTGAAATCTCAAACCCCGACTTCAAAAACGAGATAATCGGAAGCCGACATAGCTAGAAATCTAGAACGAAAGACACGGGGCCCAATTTCGAGCCTGTGTTCTTGCTCCTTCTTTGGTAAGTGTTACCAAAGAAAGCACTGCAATCACAAGAGACACCATACAGGCACACCAAACAAGCTCTTAAAATCTAAGTGCCAACAAGTACGAACAAAATGAAACAAAATTGAGGCATGAAGTGGAGTACCTTGAAAATGGGAGACGAGCTGAGAGGGCAAGAAGCAGACATGGAAGAAGGAGTCATATCCAGTCAAGAGACACACCACGTAGATAACTCCACAGACCACCACCACTGCAGAGGTGAGGAAAGGAATGTTCTCCCAGTATTGCCCTAACCGCGTCTGCAAACTCGCCTGCAAGCCAAAACTCTCCACTGGTAAGCCAATCTCACAAGCTCGAGGGAAATCGCTGGCTTCAACTGGATCATTGAAGCTGAAATTGAGAGGTACGAAGAAGAAGATCTCACCTCGGAGACGATGTTGGGTCTCATGATTCGGTTGAGTTCTGCGAGAAGAAAGTACCAAGAGTTTGAGGAAATTGGCGAACTCTCCTTCTTTATTTTGATCCACTTCTGTTCAACGACGGGAAATATTTTCAGCGTTCCGACACGACCTTCAGCCACAAACGACATGTCGTTTGAGGAAAGGAAAGAAAACAGAGCTAAGAAATGGAACGACAAAATATCAAGAAACGACATAATTAGTACGGTAGAAAAGTAATTGCATCTCAAAACAAACATAACGATGAGCTCGGTCTTGAGTTTATTGAAGTTTTGGGAGAAAAGTAAGGCCTCTGCCGAAATTACAAAATTTTATTATAATTTCAATGTTAAAGTACGTTATACATTTATATAATTAATAATTACTCATTCAGATGATATAAGTAGTGTTTTCAGAGACAAAAATAAAAAATACTAACTTAATTAATCTATATTAACCATATTTTTTAAATAAAAAATAAAAATTGATAAAGGCTATTTTAGATCCTTAAATTTTTAATTTTTACTATAGGCGTGGACCTACTATTCCACCTCCCCCTCGAGCCGGAAAAAATCTATTGAGAGAATCAAACGACGATCAAAGACGAAGAAAACACAAATTTAGGGAAACCTAAAAGAACAATCTTCATCTAACGGTGCTGGTCTGAATTTAATATCGTCGATACAAATTACGACATATCATAACTCTACAGTGAGTAAAAATCAGAGGAAAATCAGAGGGCGAGCCATGCATAGCTTGTTGATAATAACTTAAGGCTTTACAAAAGCGACATGATTAGTAAACCAACTTTGCACATACTTAGTGAGACGAGACAAGTATATATATATATATATTGGGCACATTTATAGAACTATATTACAAGTACTATCAATCAAGTGAATAATCTATTAGAATATATATACTAAAAAATTATGGTTTGTAACAGCCGGTCAAACTATGACCGAAAGAGTGAGAAAACACGACGACGCCTTTTCCAAGACACACTCTTCGTGGGTATTCCCAACATATATAGCTGTTTCCAAGTCCACACTCTCTTACTTTTTTTCATCAATAATAATGTAGTTCTTCAAATCAATTACCCTAAGATATGTCACGTGATGTTTCTTATTAAATGTGCCCATGCCATTAAACTAATAATCAATCTGTTAATTACTGGAGGCCACCTTATTATAATTATTTATATCTAATTTTTATACATATCAATCATCAGAAAAACCTTCTGCTGTATAGTATGTTCAACCCTAGGGCCTAGTTTATCATTAAAAGGTGACGGAATTGAGCATTGTAATACTTAAGCTACGTACATGGTCATGGAAACCTGCTAGGTTTTGGAAGAGAAGAGTATACAATATACTGATAAAAATGAACCAGTCTGCGTTTTCAGTTTGAAAGTACAGATCACAGTGAGTAATTTCATTGCTAGCTATAGCGAGAATAATCAGCGAGCTATAGAGAGAATATTCTAGCTAGTCTTGTCGTGCGTGAATGAAATGTATGTATATATATATATATAGATTCAACATGTTAATAATTTGTTGGCTCAAATTAAGTATTAATTATTTTTTTGCGTCTTTTTTTTTTTTATCATAAATTACCAAAAGTAGAAATGTAGAGGAGAAAAATGCAATCTTTATTATGAATCAAATCATACATACGGACTTCAAGAAATCCCAATCAGGGTCTTGTTAGCCTTTCTTCTACAAGAAGGATGAGAATTGAGTGAAAAATCAAAGTTGATAATTTGGAAACGAACACGAACATGATATGATATTATGATATGATATTATGACATGATAATTAGATTTGGGTCAATTGTGCTGGATATGATTAACGAGTCAAATGAACACACTACGAACGCGACAACACGGTGAGACTCAATTAGACACGATTTAAGAACATGACATCTTATTTTTATGTATTTTAAGGTGACATGATAAGGTGAATTTTATTTATCGTTTAAAATCACTTGAATTAGTTAAATTAATTAAACAGGTAGACACCACAATACAATTATCAAATGCAGTGGTAGGCGATTAGTAAATGACGTAGCTTCGGCTGTGCTTAAAAAAAAAAAAAAAAAAGATTTAAGACACAAACACAAAACACGAACTATGCCGCCTCCAATGAAAACGACCATTATGAGTATATTATAGAAAGATGATTATAAATGCATAATAAAAAGAAATTTTTAGATCGAACTATACGTGATGCTATACATACCAAGCCATCATCAACACGTTCCAATTTCAAACTGACAGATATATAATATCATAAGTATAAATTCTACACAACTTAAAAAAATAAAAAAAAATAAAAAAATAAAAAACTATTTTCAACCAATTTATTTATTTGTTTTGCATCAATATCGTGCAAAATTTTGTAGATTAATATTACTTAAATTCCTTAGCCTTTTTTTTTTTTTTTTGTAATGGCTATATATATTGAGAAGCTTCCTTGGACATATCAAGTCCATTTTAAGTGCTTATTGAGGGTCTTGGCACCTACACCAAAAATATGTCAATTAGTAGATATATAATAAACACAGGGATAAAGAGTGGTATTCAACTAAAACGGCTTAGATTTATGGTTTTTTTCTTCAGCGATAAAAATATATTTAAGTTTTAGTTTATTGATGAATATATTTTTTTGAAATATTGGGTACAAATAAAGTGCAATTTGTATAAATTCAAACTGCAATAAAATAAAATTGTAGTATATTTGCCCTTATATATTAAGACTTGCGTCTATGTTGCTTCACTTGAATACAAAGTGCATATTTGTGACCATTAACCCTATATACAACGAAAAATATGGAACCTTGTATTTGAAATAGTGTGTACGTACGAGATAGTAGGTTTCGCCAGGCTGCAAGTGGTGTTGGAGAAGGCCGTATTCGTTGGTCGGGAGTGGAACTCCGGAGGAGTGCACCAGAATCACATCTTCACCGAACATCGGCTTCAACTCAATGGGCCCCTTCGGAACTTCCGTCGGAACTCCGTTTATAAACACTGTCACGTACCCTGCGATTATATCAAAAAGAAAAAGCGAAACCCTAGCTTAATTAATCTTAAGCAACTACATCATGATTGTACTTGAGATGAAACTACTCAACTTTGTCGGTCGGTAAGAATGTATTGAAGACAAGGCCGACCACTTTCTAGTTTCAAAGTAGGTAATTTTCCATATTCAAACCTTTTTTTCATGGGAAGTAAAAAAATAATAAAAAATATGCCACGAGTGAAGAGAATCGTCGTGTTTTAGGGATAAAGTTACCTTTTTGCTAAAAAAAAGTATACATCGGAGCTGTAAGTACATCATTATAACAGTTCCGTTTTTAGCATAGCTATATTCACACCCAAAATATAGATCAAACAAATAATATTACATAATTCACACCAAAAAATATAGATCAAACAAATACTATATAGAGAAATAGCATGAGATAGCCAAATTGAAATGTTTGATTAGCCAAATAGCTAACCTTTCATTTTTCTTTGTGAAATAGCCAAATAGTTATTTAATAACATATTTTATACCTGTAATACCCTTTTAACATATTAACGGTATTAACGTGGTTAATTTATTTTTAAAAAAAATTGAAAAAAAAAATATTTTTTTTGTTAAAATTTTAATCATGATTTTTTTATTTTTAAACAAATTAACTACGTTAATACGTTTATTAATGTGTATTAACGTGTATTAACAGAGTTAATTTGTTTAAAAAATAAAAAATCGTGATTAAAATTTTAACAAAAAAATTATTATTTTTTTAAAAAAATAATTATTTTATTTTAAAAAATAATAATTTATTTTTAAACAAATTAACCACGTTAATACGTTAATAAACGTATTAATGTGTATTAACGGAGTTAATTTGTTTAAAAATAAAAAAGCGTGATTAAAATTTTAACAAAAAAATTAAATTTTTTTTTTCAAAAAAATATATTTTATTTTTTTCAAAAAAATATATTTTATTTTTTTCAAAAAAATAATTATTATTTTTAAACAAATTAACCACGTTAATACAAGGGTAATCCGGTCTTTCGTGATTTATTAACATAGTTAATTGGCTATTTGACAATATTAGTAAAAACATTGGTTATTTGGCTAATTAGAGTTTGAAGTTTGGCTATTTGACTACTTGCCCCTACTATATATTACATATATGGTTAGCATATTCTTGATACATATCAAGATCGTAGATTAAATTGATTTGGAACAAAGAATCACACGCACACATATAATAACATTTTTGTAGAGATTAAGTGGATTCACATATATGAAGAACTGAAACTATCAATTCCACCATGGACAGATAGATATGCTTAATGTTTCTCATGGTGATCTATACAAATCTATATTTATATATATGGCAAGAGACGAAGAAAACACAAGTAAACATTGAAATGTACCAAACATTAATGATTAATCACCATACATAGATCTAGTGATCCAGAAGTATTTTACGAGATTTCGTGTAGTAACACTTATAAACCCAGAGGAAAATATATATCCGAAATGTAACTAGAACCAAAAAATCTAAACCTCCACCACGTTTAACTTTCCGACAAGTCTTGATCGTGAGTCAACGTATCTCCGATTAAGTGCACAACTTGACAAGAAACACATATTTCTTGAATAAACATTCAAAAGTTTTTTTTTGAAAAACTTAAGAGCGTTGCACTCCAAAAAAAATAGTTCCTCTTAGTCAAGATCGGTGCTTGAATAATCGAAGATCTATTTTGGTCTAGATCGCGGGTGGTTGACTCACGATCAAGACTCACCGGAGATCATAGACGTGGTGGACGTGTATATATGTTTCAGTTACGTTTTGTCGATGTTTACTCCCCGCTGCATCATATGTATATATCGATTCCGACCTAGAAAGAGTCGATAAAAGCAAGTAGAAAGATAGGAATAATATATATTATGCATGTTAATGTATGTATATATATACCAGGTTGAAAGTGCTCATGATCTGGATGATGAGGTGGTGCATAGTCCAGTGAAGCAGCAGCGCCACCGGAAGAGTTTGCCGCAACGACATAGTCAGTGTTCGCCGGAGGAGCTGCTGGTTCCTCCTGAGCCTGCAGCTGCTCGCGCTGGCGCTGGCGGCGCGAGCGGGAGCGCCGGTTCTGAAACCAGTAGAAGACGTTGGCGTCGGCCACGGGGCCGAACTTCTCGAGCAGCTTGCGTATCCGGACGGTCTCGTCTTTGGGGGGGTTCACCATCCCGCTGTTGAAGATGGACTCGAGGATCATGATCTGCTCGGCCTTGGGCGTCCACCGCGTCCGAACCGCAGGCTCATGCTCATGCCTCCCACCTTCTTCCATATTGCTTTGCTTGCTTCTCTCAAGCCCTAGCTAAGCGGTGCCCTACTATATTTATATAAAATATTTGTCAATAACGACAACGACAAGGACTAGTTTAGTTCATCGAGAATTTCCACTTATTTTTCAATTATATATTATAAGGGTTATAATTGTGGTGTATATATCTGAGTTTCATTGAAGTATGGGGTGGTATAGATATTGATTTTTTTTAATATATTCTCAAGTAATTGTGTTTTACATTGTACTTTTAGAAATTCATGCGTTAAGTGCAACTAAAATTTAGATACTTTTGTTGTCCAATAATTATCTTCGAAGAACACGAGAGAGAAAATAGACGACATATACTTAAATTTTAAAGGTATTTAACATCGTAAAGAATTGATAACTTTTCAAAATCCACGACGAAGCACAACTTGAGTTCTAATTAATGAAATTAAAGAAAAGAAAAACTTAAGTTCTAATTAAGTATAACTTTAAGTATGTATATCACCACCATTAATCCTATAATTAATATATAAATCGACATGGTGTACCGTTTATATAACATATAGATCATTTTAATGTATCGTACAAAAATTTGTGTAGAGCACGTGAGATTAATGCTTTATAATTCTTAACGTGAGATTAATGTATTATAAGTCTCACTACAAGAAACATCATCTAATGCAATGACATTTGTCGTCGTTATTATAGCTTTATTTGTCGTCACAATATCTTATAGCAACAACAAATCGCTGCAACGCAATCCTTGCAACAAATTGGCTCTATACAAACATATAGCAACGATATTTCGTTGTCGCAATAAATGTCGTTGCTATACAAACATATAGCAACAATAATTGTGTCGTCGCAATAAAAGTCGTTGCTATACATCGCTTTTCTTGTAGTGATCTTACGATTCGTAGCATACTTGATATTGTCGTCGTCGACTCAATATTTTTCATAAATTTTTTGCTTCATCTGAATTAATTTCATCTCTCATTCCGTCGCTGTATATTTGTCAAAAAAAGAAAAAAAATCGAGAATCAATGAATATAGGGCAGTAATACGTATCATTCATATATATATATATTCATTATATGTGTATACATGCTTTATGATAAATTTTATATAATAAAAATGCATGTGTATGCGCGCAAAAAGGTAAGCACACGACGACATGGAAGTGTTTCTGGGGAATTGACATGATGGTGTTAAGAATAAAGAAAAGCACATGGTTGTTCTCAGCAAATTGTCACGATTAAATCTAAATAATATATGTTATATAAAAACAAACATTCGTCTCTTTGGCATTGGATATATTGGTCGGTTTGGAGGGCAAGTTGGTTGTGTTTTTCTATATTGGGTGTATTACTCAACATGCACCTTCTCATCGCTTTCAGTGTCATATATAATATATATATATATATATATATATATCATACTTTTTATTTCAAAAAAAAAAAACATTATATATTTGGCTTTGAGGGTTGAGCGGCTTTCTCTTAAAAACTGTATTTTAATTACTTTAGAATATTCTCTGTAAGCGTTTAACATATATTCCTGGGTCCAACCCTGCAAGCAACCACATGTATTTGACTGTCGTTTTCCAAAAATATGACCCTCATATCATATGTGCACACATTTTCTTCACATTTATCTTCAAATATGTACTAGAGTCTGAAGACTACTTTTCTCAATGGTAGGTTAAAAGAAATTAAATGACAGAGTAGCCAGTTTGTAAGAGTGTTGTTGATTATGTGTATAGCGTTAGCTTATACCATTAAGTTTAGATGATATTGCAGATTGTAAAATTATAAATTATACTGTTGTGCAGAGTTTGCGGATCCATTTTTTCATCGTAAAATCCGCTATCATGCATGCGCAAGTTTACACAACGGTTAAGAAAACCGTTGTGCAATTCTTGTGCAAGGTCAAAAGTCGTTGCGGAGAGTTAAATCTTTTAGGCGAAGATTTAAAAAAAACAAAAAAAACAAAAAAAAATATTCTATTTTGAAATTTAGAGGATTTTTTTTTTTTTTTTGAAATTTTACATCAATATTTATGCTCATTGCTCGTCATACAACCTCAAAATTTGTAATAGAAAAAGTAAACCCGCCACGAATGATAATCGAAAGCCGACACTAATACATAGTATAGATACACAGCTTGTACACAAATTTAAACAAATCATAAAAGATATAACTAAGTTTAAACTAATTCGGAGAACGCTCGAGTTTGTACTCGTTGGCCTCGTGATAATCTCGTTTATATTAAATTATTCTATGCGCTCCTTATTAATTCCTTCTTCGCAATCCGAATTTCATCCTCTCTTCAATACAGCATAATATTCCATGAGATACACCCCATTAGAATTTAACACGATATTCAACACAAATTTCTCAGCAAATAATAAACTTATATTTCAAATAAATCTATAAACACACGATATTTAATATATATGAAATACTTTTTAAGTAACAAACAACGTAGAAGAAAATAAGAAAGAAAAAAAACATATAGCAAAACTGAAAATTATCCCATAATTCAGAATTCTGGTATCTTTGCTTCTACTTAGGTCAATTATAAATTAATTATACAGAACTTTAATTTCTACCATGAAGTTAGGCTCTCGCAAATTATACAAAAGATTGAAGGAAAAAAAGTATATCGGAAATCCTTTGATTTTTAACAGAAATAAAATAATTAACTTGTTGCACATTTTGTTGAGTTGGGGACTGGTTACGCAAAATTTTCAGTTTGTAACCAAAATTTTCACTTCACTACTATTTTTTATATTTACTTATTATATATAAATTTTGCTGAGGCACTATACCAAAAGTGTACGAATACGCTTCATAAAAAACGCATCGCGAAAGTGAAGCACATAGTGTGGCGCGTGTGGTCGGAAGCTCTTCCGACCAACGGGGCACTTCGGATCCGAGGGGTAGACGTTCTACCCTTTTGTAACTTTTGCGGGGCGCTCCCAGAGGACGCCTTACATGCCGTTTGGGGGTGTGAGAGGGCCAAGGCCATTTGGGCATCATCTACGATCCACCGGTGGGTGGAAAAGACGAGGGAGATCCCGTTTCAGGAGTTGTGCTACCGGGCGCTCGAGAGTCTTTCCAAACCAAACTTCGAGCTCTTTTACGGGCTTGTTTGAGCGGCGTGGTCCGACAGCAACCTTCGCCTCTTCGAGCACCGCGTACGGGCCTCAGAGACTTGGGTCGAAGAAGTCGACGGATGGTTCACAAGTTACAAGCGGTGTGCACACACGACGGAGAACCACCGCTCGCCGGGACGGCTGTGGGGAGCCTCAAGCTCAACGTAGATGCGGCATGGGACGGGGAGGCGGGACGGGCAGCGGTGGGAGCGGTTGTCTGAGACCACCACGGTCGGGTCATGGGAGTCTTGGCTTCCTTGGTAGACCATGTCGATTTGGCACTTACCGGAGAGTGCATTGCCATGCGACGAGGGCTTCTCTTTGCCCGCGAACGGGGGTGGAAGATCGAGTATGCCGAGACGGATTGCTTGCGGGCCTCCCACCTCACCAAGGCACGAGACTCGTTGGGCTTGCAAGGCCCGATTATTGCGGAGGTGCGGGAGCTCGGCTGCGCACTAGGCGGGACCAGAGAGTGGACATGGGTTCCACGGGAATGTAACGAGGTGGCCCATGCTTTGGCTAAGAGACGTCTCTCTTCTTTTGTACCGGACCTTATGTGTCCTTATTGCCCGGAGTGGCTTGTAGCAACGGTGTTGAGGAATTTTTCTCCCCAACTTGTTTGATTGAATGAAATCAAATTTTTTTAAGAAAAAACGCATATACGACACGGTTCCACGACCATTGTTGCTCACATACACACGAGGAAACTAGTAAAATAAACAACTTTTTTTAGTATTGAAATTATTAAGAGATTAAATCATTTTAAGGGTTAATTGCGGCAAAAATACTCAATCTTTGGTCAAATTCTCTGTTGTGTATACAACCTCCGTAAATGGCGGCAAAAGTACCCAAACTTAGCATTTGGGAGTTGACCGAGAAAATTTATCTATGTGGCAATCAGCCTTTGCCACATGGCACGCCACATGACACTTGGCCACCACGTGGCACGCCACGTAATTATTATTTTATTAAAAAAATATTTTTTTAATTATTTTAAAAAATTAATTTTAAAAAAAAATATTTTTTAAAAAAAATAAAATTATTTGTCCATAAAAACCAATAATGAATATTTAAATATAATTATCCATTTTATAAAAGTGGATCAAACGGAATAAATAAAGAAAAAATCCCCATTCACGGTTCACTCAAGCTCCGCCTCCGATCCGGTTAACGGGTGAAACAAAATCGTTTAATATGTTTAATAATAATAACCAATAATAATCATATGATTAATTAACGACAATTTAAAAAATATATATATAAATAAAAAACATATTAAACAATTATTATTATTCTAAAATGCAAAAACAAAAAAATATCATGCAAACAAATAAAAATAAATTTTCATTAAATATAAATATGACTAGTATTTTTTTGTTTTTGAATAAGTGGTGTGTATTTAATTATGTCTTGACTCTTTAAACATTATGTATGTGTTTATTAGTTATTATTATTAAACATATTAAACAATTTTATTCGACGCGTGAACCGGACCGGAAACGGAGTTCAAGTGAACCGTGAGCGGTGAAAATTACTTCATTCTACCCACTTTTTTAAAAATAAAATTATAACCAATAATGAATATTTAAATTTAAATATTCATTATTTGTTATTATTGAAAAAAATTATTAAAATTAAAAATTAAAAAAAATTCTATTTAAAAAAAATATTTTTTTTAAAAATATATATATATATATATTTAAAATTATTTAATAAAATAATAATTACGTGGCATGCCACGTGGCAGCCAAGTGCCATGCGGCATGCCACGTGGCAAGGACTGATTGCCACGTAGATAGATATTCTCAGTCAATTCCTAAATGCTAAGTTTGGGTACTTTTACCGTTATTTACGGAGATTATATACACAGCAGAAAATTTAACCAAAAATTGGGTATTTTTACCGCAATTACCCCTAATTTTAAATATCATCGTTACATATATGTTGCTATTATGTTGCCGGTGAGAAGTTGTAGGACGTCCTAGAAATAAGGACGGAAACACTTTGTGTCGACTTGTCGGATGTCGTTCGGTCCGAGCTACAGCGACGAGCTGACGACACTACGTGTTTGGACATATGAATAAGGAAGGAGGCAACGATAAGTACTGATTCTTTATGTTTTAAATTGACAAAGTAATTATCAAATTTAAAACATAAATATTACAAGTGTACTAGACGCAAAACAAAAATCTTAAACTACATTATCAGACCACAGCAACTAAACATCAAATTCGTTAGTATTTAACATGAATATGTTTATAAGACTTTCATTTTGTCGCGAAAGGGAAAGCATACATCACTAAAAAGGTAGCGGAATTAAGCCACAAAAAAGTATTCGCCGTCTACCTATATTTATTATTGCTAAAGCATATTGGTTTATAAAGAATTAGTGGATTAAACCGCGCTTTGAGTAATGGCGATAAAATATGTTAATAAATACAGATGATATAATTACTTATACTTTTAATATTCGTGTATCCGAACCGAACTTAAAAATTGTTGAGGAAAGTTATCATTGATGATTTTTTTTTTTTTTTTTAATGGAAGTATCACATATATTTCGTGTAAGAACAAGTTGTACTAATGGTTAAGTTTACAATATGTAAAAAGGGCACGCATTTGCGTCCGTGGAGTTTGAATTCTTGACTTCTCGGAGATGTAGTGAAGTTACGACTAGGCCAAACAAGCTTGGTTATCATTGATTAAGGCTATGGTTAGTATTATCGTCGAATTATGAGTGTACATAAAAATATTTCAGAAAATTAAAATAATTAAATTATGATTGCAGATTATGAAAAAATTCGATAAGGAGAATTCTCAGTAAGGTGAAGCACTTCGTTAATAATAAAAAAATAGTTAAATATGTTAAAAAAAATTATATATAATTACATATAAAATAATTATTAATTTAATTTAATTTGAGATTTAAAAATGTAACACAATAAAAAAAAGAGTAATATTTTATATATAAAAAAGACAATTTAACAAAAATATAAAAGTCTCATGTAGGTATTATATACAAAATAGATAAATCTCACATGTATATATATATATATATATATATTTATATATGATAAATAGTTCAGAAATGGGACAAAATTACAGTACTTTTAACCCCATCATAGTCCGTAATGTAAAATCCGGGACTGGGATGTACCGGTACCTATAGGGGTGAAGCGGGCCGGTTACCCTTTTTTTTTAGGGTAAATGAGGGAAATGCCCATTTGTGGCTCAAGGTTTTAAAAAAATGCCCATTTCTAAAACTCTAACCACCAACAAATTGAAATGTGGACTAATATGCCCTTCCAATTAACTCACATTAATTTTAATTTTGTTTTTTTTAATTAAAATTAAAAAACAAAATTTTTCCTTAGTAGACTAAATAAATTAAAATAAAGCTTTCTTATTTTAACATTAAAAAAATATTACTCGAATTATTCTTCCATATTTTAACGTTTGTAACAAATCCTATTTTTTATTTTTTGATCCCTATTAATCAATATTTTAAAAATAAAATTTCAAATTATTTCTCTGCATTTTACGAATCTGTAATTATATTTACGATTCTTTATTTACAGTAAATAAATTTACGAAATTTCAATAAAACTGTAGTTATAAATCTGTAAATACGAAAGTTCAATGTAACAATGAAACTGTATAAAATATTTACAAAGTTAATTTTGTAACTACAACTACGAATCCGTAACTATAAATACAAAATTTTAATTACAAATATGAAACTGTAAAACCATTTACAAAAATCATTAACTGTATAAAACTGTATAACCATTTACAAAAATCATTTACAAAACTGTATAAACATTATCGTAAACAGATTTACATTCGTAAACATCTACAAAACTTGGTAAACTATTTACAAAAAATATTACCAATCCAATAAACATTACCAATCCAAAATCGTGTAAACCCATTTACAAAAATAAAAAAAATCTTACCGTGTTTGATCTAGCGAGCGAGAGACGGTGAACAAAAGGAGAATGACGGAGGGCGACCGCGACAGAGAGCGATGGAGGAAGGATGCGCGACGGAAGGCGACCGCGACGGAGGAGGACGCAACGGAGGAAGGAGGCGCGATGGAGGGTGACCGCGACGGGGGCCACGGTCGCCTCCTCGGC
The DNA here is from genome assembly GCA_954871525.1 of Parietaria judaica. NCBI lineage: Eukaryota > Viridiplantae > Streptophyta > Magnoliopsida > Rosales > Urticaceae > Parietaria > Parietaria judaica. The sequence goes on along the minus strand of OX940865.1, from coordinate 18,488,067 downwards.
AGCCGCGCCGACGGTCGCCAAAGCCACGCTCGAAGTCGCCGAGCGCGCCCGAATCCGGCGATGGTGGTCAATCCGACGAGAGAGAGAGAGAGAGAGAGAGAGGCACGAACGTGTGAGAAGGGGAGGGAATGAGAGAGAGAAATCTATTAATTTTTAGGTCAAAATAACAAAATTAAATGATAACCTAATTAATAGGGGAAGTTTTCAACTAAAATTTTAGGATAATTAATTTAATTTCGAAAATTAAAATATATAATAAAATAAATAAATATAATTAATATCATGGTTAATATGGTCCAAAATATTTTTAAAATGGGCATAAATGAATTGTTTGAAAGTATAGGCAATTCCCTTAAACCTTAGGTGGTTTTTGGGCATTTCATGAGTTTTTTTTTTTTTTTTTAAACCCGCACTCGACTTTTAAATGTTTAAAATTCAAATTTTCAGATGCGGGTATAAACCCGAATTTCAAATCAAACCTGAATTAAAAATTAGGATCTGGACTAATTAATTAGTTTATAAATAATAATAATAATAATAATAATAATATAAAAAACCTTTTTTTTATAATAGATTTTTTTTTTTTGCTAAATATTTTACTGAAATGCATGTATTGGGTTACAAAATTACGAAAAATAACAAAAGAAGACTGAACTCTACAAATAAGAGAAAAAGAGACACATAAATACTAAAAAAATAGTAAACATATAATCCGGGTTCTAGGTTTGTAATTCCAAAACCCAGAATCCGAAACTGATACTGATACGATTGCAGTTTTTTTAAGAAGCGGTTCTGGTCATTTTGCAATGCAATCCGATATTTCCAATCTTTTCAGCAACCCCTAGGTTCCAATACATATTTTTTACGGGATCGGACCGGGACAAAACCGGTAACGAAAAGTCAAAATTTTGACATAAGTAAAGTTAAAGAGGGTAATTTGGTACTTTGCGTTATCTCTCTCTCTTTCTCTCTCCGGCATCTTCAAAGTTGACGTTTTCTGCTAAAAAAACCCCATAGAAGCCCCTCTCGATAGAAGCTCAGGTGTGGAGGCTCTCCGCCAATGGTGACGATGCCTCTCTCTCTTCACCACTCCGTCTTTCGTCCCTCTTTCCACTTTCCCCGATGCTCCGCCTCCAGAGCCGCCTTCCATCTCACTCCTCCTCCGTCCTCCTCTTCTCCAGGTTCCCTCTTCTCCTTATCCTTTCGTGCTTCTCACTTGCTTGGTCTCTTGCTGGTGAATTCCTCGCACGAATTCGCAGTTGATGCTTCGTAACTGAGCTATGAAAAGAAAAGTGCGATGTTTCTTCAAGTTTGTATCATTGGGATTGATCGATCTCTCCATTTGCGTCTCTAAAAACGGCATATGGCTTATGAACAGTATATTTAACAAGAGTTTAGTCAGTAATTCCAGGCTTTGAATTCTTTGTATTGTTTGAACTCACACTTGCTTCAAATTTTGGCTGTGCATTTAGAGAAGTTGGAACTGAGACGCTTTGCAAGCATTACTTCCTCACGCAGCCGAGAAACAACGTCTTCAGTTAGCGCTAATCCACCGCTCCCGGTGCCTCCCCCTCCGTCACAAGTGTAATCATACTATTTAACTTTCTGTGCTTGTATTTTGATTTATTTTCTTTTTAGTGTAATTAATTTCGTTCTGTTGCTCAAAAAATGTATTAACCGTGTTTCGTAGAGGGTCGCCTTTGTTTTGGATTGGAGTTGGTGTTGGGCTTTCAGCACTATTTGCATGGGTAGGCATACGTTGCTTTGTTTCATTTTGCGGAACAAAATGTTATACTCTATTTGCTTAAATTTTTTTATCACAATTGCAGGTGGCTGCAGCCTTAAAGGTTAGTGTTACCAACGAGTTGTAACATATTGGTTAGTAGTTTTCTACCACAATATAGTAATGAATATTGCTGCTTCATCAAATATTTGCGAGCAAGTTTGGAATAGACCCGTGATTGCGTATCGTCGGAGGAAGCATTTAGTCTTGAGTGTTTAGCTCTCTTATAACTTCTCTATGTCATTTTGGGTATATCGGTCAATTGATTCATTAAGGGTATTTTAGTTTTTTTCATTGGGTCTTGCTAGGGTTTCGTGCCAATATATAGGCGCCAACTGTAGAGTCTTTTATGCTTTGTCTTGTCATGCTTACCAACATGGTAGTGTTCGACCTTACTCTCCACGGGAAGGTCGGGAATTAAATGATCATTATTGGCATCGACTAAAGTATAGGGGATTCATCACTTCGGTGTATTCCAGTTGTCCAAAGTTCTTGTGTTGGAATTCTATTCGGATCCTATCATTTGGGTTCCTAAGTTATTGAATCCCTTGAGCTAAAGAAGTTGTCATTGAAGAAGCAATGGGTTCCTTAAAGTAGAGAGATGATACAAGTAGAACATGGTCTTGATGGATTTTTAACCGAACTGGTCACTTTTATGATGTCAGTTTATGCTCATGATATTGTACTGATGTATGTTTACATGCTATATGAGGATGGTATATAATGCAACATTCGAAAGATGTTTATTATTTTCTAAACATTTGTTTTCTTCATGTATTTCGAAACAGAAATATGCAATGCAACAAGCTTTTAAGACTTTAATGGGTCAAATGAATACACAAAATAACCAATTCGATAATGCTGCATTTTCTCCGGGGATGCCTTTTCCGTTTCCACCACCTTCGCCTTCGCCTTCACCTTCGCCGCCCAGGCCCACCAGTTCCCCTCCTCAAGCTGCCTCTCAGTCAACAGTGACTATTGATGTTCCTCCTTCAAGATCAGCACCAGCTCCAGCTCCAGCTCAACCCACTAATACCAAATATGAAGCCGAAGTAGAGAATAAACCTAACAGTTTTGGTAACTCAAATTTCTGTTCCTACTATCTGTTGTTTATATTTATAATATGTAGAAAGTAAGGGATTACTGTCTAGATATTAGTTATTTTTAGTTAGTTAGTTCAGATATAGCTAATTAGTTAGTATCATGGTTTTGAAAGTCTTAACCAGAAACACAGTTGTCAGCCTCAATAGTAACGATAAATTCATAAATATGCTATATTTCATACTATTCGTAACAACACATAACTCCATATAAAACTCACCAATATTATCTCAAAATTATAAAATTCATAAAAGGTTTTACGGTTTTTATGTGATGAGGTTATAGAAAGAGCATTTTAGGGTTTTTCCTTGATTGTTATAACTTAAAAAAGCCCGAAATAAGTCATTTAAAAATCGCCCAAAATAAAGTTAGAAAATAAGCAAAACTAGGCAAAAAATACACAAAATAGGACTTAACCAAATCATGTGTTACCCTGAGGTGCAAGCCTCATATGCCTCGCCTCAATAAAGTTAAGGTGTAGCCTCGGCGGTGTTTTTTCATTGCTTTGCCTCGAGGGATTTTGAAAACCTTTGCTAGTATCGCAATGTATATGAATTAGTTAACTAATTATCATTATTTTTCACTGGCAGCTTTTGTGGATGTCTCCCCGGAAGAGACTGTTCAGCAGAGTTCATTTGAGAGTAGCATAACAGATGTTGACGAGACTGCTAAATTCAGAAATGGCCAGGTTGCCGATGGAGTAAGTATCTGCAATTGGTTGTGGTTTTTTTCCTTTTCTTTTATACGTATTTATTATGTAATGTTTTTTTTTCCCCCCTTCTTTTTCATGTGCTCAATTTGACAATTTTAACTTAACTATTTTACATGTTTTGTTAGGCGTCTCAGAATGGAGCAACCTCGAAGCAGTTTGTTGGTGCTTCCGAGGAATTTCAATCTACTCGTAAGTGTAGTTTTGGTTATTTTTTCACAGTTAACTCAGAATAAATTGGTCTTGCAAATTTTTTTTCCTACTTATTATCTAGCAAATAAGGATTTGTATAATGAACTAATGATGGTCTTGTTTTTCCTAAAAGTATTTTCCTCTTAATTTCAATTCTGTGGTGTTTGATTTTTTGTTTTTCAAGTTCTGAGTGAAGCTGAAATTAGTGTTTGTTTTATTTTTGGATAGGTAAAGGAGAGAAAATGTCGGTAGAAGCTTTAGAGAAGATGATGGAAGATCCGACCGTGCAAAAGATGGTCTATCCGTAATATTCCTTCTTTTGCTCTTATCTTTATATCCTTTGTAGAGTGTGTGTGATACATTAACTTCTGATAATATATCTTAAAATTACATATATTTAAAAAACGAGGAAACAGGGAAGAAATTAAAAATTTATTTTTCCTTATAAAAAGGAAATGGCTGTTGCCATGTCTTTGTTATCTTCGGTATCACTTATTGAAAAGATGAAAAAGACTTTTGTTGACAAGTTGCCTTGTAAATTTTTTTAAAAAATTCATTACTTAAAATAATATTTTTTTCACAATGTTCTTGCTATGGGATTACGTTTAATTGAATGATTGTTCTTGACTTCTTGTAGCTACTTACCTGAAGAAATGAGGAATCCAACTACCTTTAAATGTAAGTATTCCTTTAATGGATGTCCTCGTCTAATGTTTTGTCCCTAATACTGAGCTATACACAGAATAAGGTTTTTCTCAAAATTATTTAGGATTACGAACAGTTGTTTGGGTAAATGTTGATTAGGATTCAGTATTTAGAATGTAACTTGTGCTTCTTTTTGTAGTTCATGATATTTGCAAAAATAATTATACTACAGAAAATATTACTACTTGACTAAGAGAGTTATCAATTTTATTTCATTTTTTTATGAAGTGAAGAATTTTTTTACTAACTCAGATATCCTCTTGTCGGTGTGTAATAGGGATGTTACAAAATCCACAATATCGCCAGCAACTCGAAGACATGTTGTGAGTTCGTTCTTCCATATTAATTATTAGTAATTATATGTGATGTGATTCATGTGAATGGTGTACTGTATACAAATATACAAACTTCTAATTGCACCCTAAAAATATTTGTATTAATTTCTCTTTCTGGGTGTCATTATCGCTCTATTTTACAGTAAGAATTTGACTATATTCTCTCTAGCTTCCATCATTTATTCATATTTGTTGTTGTTGTTGTCATTTGCTGCATTATTTGATGTTGCAATTTGCTGTCTTGTGTTTATTTATAGTGTTTTGATTATTGTTGTGCTTGATGGTTATAGAAATAATATGGGTGGAAACAGCGAATGGGATAACAAAGTAGTGGATTCGTTGAAAAATTTCGATCTCAGCAGTCCAGAGGTTAAGCAGCAATTTGGTAAGTCTGATTAACATATATATATATACACACACACACACATATATTATTATTGCGTGACATTCAGCTTCTAGATGTTTCTCATTTCACTATCAATATACAGTTTCCATAAGAATTTTTTGTTAGTCTCTCTAGAATATAGAGATCTCACTTGAGAGAGATAGTGCTTTGGAAATTGAGAAACACAGCTTTTGTTACGAGATCAAGATCCCGGTTTGGATGAGGATTATAATATTTTTGTCCGCTTTTTGATCCGTATGATATTTGGCAGACCAAATTGGACTTTCACCTGAGGAAGTTATTTCAAAGATTATGGCCAATCCTGATGTTGCCATGGCATTTCAAAACCCTAGAGTTCAACAAGCCATAATGGATGTGCGTAACTCGATTGATTTTGTTTTTTATATTATTTTTGCTGTCCTTAATTCACACGATAGTTGATATCTCGCCATGCGGCTTTGCAGTGTTCTCAGAATCCATTGAGCATCGCAAAATATCAAAACGACAAAGAGGTAATTACTTTGAATTAGGACCAGTACTTTGATTTTACTTGAGATCAAGCACATTTACAAGGATTCGTCTACATGCTATAATGAACTATTCGATGCACATGGAATCATTTTGTCTGGCTTATTTTAGGTGATGGACGTTTTCAACAAAATATCGGAACTCTTCCCGGGCGTGTCGGGGCCACCGTGATGTTGTCAATAAAGTAAAGCCGGCTTTAACTTGGCTATAGTAGTATCTGCATGGGAGTGTGTTGGAGTTAGGGCGGTTGAAGATGAGCAAAGATCGAAGCCGTGCCCGACGATGATTACCCTGTTTGTGAGCTATGTGAAGTTTCCAATTAAACATGTTGAATTAAGTTATCATATTGGCGTAGGTTTGAAATCTAGGGCTTTTGTAATGTGGTTTTGGCATTTTGGTGTTATGTTTTTGAGTAAGATGTGACGCTTTCTTTCTTTTCTTTGTTTGGCAATTTTGACCACTTAGAATATATTGGATTGATTTTGAGATGGTTAAAATCATATCAAGAGATGTGTTGACACAGCCAATACAGCCTCCAACACAGGATAGTCTACTTCGTCTAGTGCCGGGGACACGCCTGAAAAAAAAAATGTCGTCGGCACTTCTGGCTCACGGGAAATTTTTTTTTTACTAAAAATCCAAACTAATTACTTTTTATTTACAAAAAAATAAAAATTCCCAACTTAAAACATTTTGGGAGAAACAGCAGGAAAAGTTATTGACTTTGTCCGGTGTTAAAACAACGTACCTATGGCAGGATAAGTTATATAAGTTTTATGTAAAATACACTCTGATACCCAACTTTCTTACGGTAATAATACGGTACCTCTGTTTTTGTTAGCTCGCATCGGTACCTCTCCGTACATTGTTGTCCCGGGGAGTCTTAACGATGCACAGACCTCTGTTTTTGTTAGCTCGCATCGGTACCTCTCCGTACATTGTTGTCAAGCCCATAATATATATATATATATATATATATATATTTATTAAAAAAAAAATTATTGTTGTCAGAGAAAAGGTTCGAATGAACCATTCTCTTTCCCCCTCTCATTCATTTCCCCGTACTCCCCCTCTCTCTCTTCATTTTTTTTTTCTTTCTCTCACATCCAAGATTCAAGACACCATAACTTATTCTCTAGAACTCCGATCGACGAGATTTTGGTGTCGCCGGAAAGCTCTCGAGAAGGCGAACGTGCTGATAGGCGGATGGCGACCTGACGTGGTGGCGTTTGGCCGGAATAGTCGCCGGAAGGTTCGGTTTTTAATTCTAGATCTTTTTCATTTGGGTTTGAATTTGAGAAAACTAACACCATAGTCGGACTGAGGAGGCTCAGTAGTGTTTGATGGAGGCGCTCCGTCGCCGTCGCCGCCGGCCACCATCGCCGCCGGCCGGCGTCGTACACTTCCGATCCTGAAATTGATTTGGGGGTTTTAAAGCTCTCGTCGAGGAGATCGAAAGCCCTCGATCGGAATTGTAATCGGACTCCCGGTGAGCTTCAATTCCCTTGCCCTAGTTTCAGAAGTTAAAAGGATTAAATTGAGTGTGTTTCGGGCTTTGAATTGATGAAATTGACCTCGCCATTGTGTTTAGAATAGTCGAATTAGACTAGGAGAGGTATTACATTGTCGAATTGATGCTCGTTTTGCTGCCTCGTTTTGCGTGCCCGACGGGATTCGGCCCGGGTTAATTTTCAGCATATCGGGTTTTCAATTGACAATTTGAATTCCAATCTTAGTGATATTTCGACTTATGAATGACATCGGTATTATATTAAAGTTTAATTGTCATTCTGTGTTAGCCTTGGAGACCGTGCGAATCGTATTGCCCGTTTCGGACACGGTATCGGAACCTCAAGTTGCGATCATCGGGCTCAAGGCCAAGGCAAACCCGCATCTTCAACTAGCTAGTCAATCGATCAAGTTTCCACAAATCGAGGTAGGGGCTATTACCTTTTCTCGCAATTTAAAATGAACGTAGAAACCAACGTTTAATGGAGATTGAACCGGATAGGTTAAAAATTGGAATTAATGAAATGTTGTTTTAATTAAAAGGTAAAAGTTAATATTGTGATTGTCGTCGCTTGATAGCGAGGCTGGATACCAGGTATGGTTGCATCGGATTGATGCTCGTTATTATATTTATGTTTATGGTTACGTCGGTATGACGTGTGATGATGTGGTACCCGCTTCGGGCGGATGATGATTATTATGATATGGTACCCGCCTTGGGCGGATGATGTGTATGTTGATATGGTACCCGCTTCGGGCGGATGAGCTGCTGACGAGCAGCTGGCTACTGCGCAGTAGGCCGGATATGGATACGGATATGGATATGAGTGGTGACCCAAAAGTCAACATTTCGACCCATGGCGAACTGGCCGTCTTTGGTGGTGATTAGGATCCCGAGTCGATGGCGAGTTACGGTTAGGGACTTCTAGTCCACCTGTGCTCGTGCTTTGAGGACTCGATGGGATATAGTGGAGAAAAGGCGCGAGCTGACTCGGCATGGACCACCGAAATGATTTGACTTTTGTGGAGTATATTTATTTATTTATTTTATTGTTGAAAGTGATAAAATTATTGAAAATGACGATTAAATGGTTTATGTTGGCATTTAATTTGTTTAATTGTAATTTGACTAATAATGGTTCGGTCAAGAGAATTGGTAATAGATTCCCTACTGAGCGTGTGGTGCTCACCCCTTCCATATACATCTTTTTCTTTCCAGCTTCAGGTGGTGTTCAGTATCAGACTCCGGACGAGGAATAGTTTGATTCAGGAAGTCTACGTGTCGTTTTGCTTACCTAAACCTTTAATGTTCGTCATGGTGAATTTCGTGTTTTCAGTTGATCTTTAATTTCGAAAATGTAAAGGATTAAATTAAGGACATTTGTGATGGTGGTACTTTATATTTGTCGTTTTATGGTGTTGTATAAACTGTGGTCGTTGATGTTGTATTGTCGTTTTAAGTCCCATGGGCAAAAGTTATATGTTTGTTGACGTGGACATTGAATATTCCACGGTATCGGTCGAATGATGATGTGTCATTGACCGGTCCAAGTTTGAAAAGTCGTCGTTTTTGTCTTATTCTTCTAACCCCCATATAGGGGCGTTACAGTTTGGTATCAGAGCCTAGGTTACAACACCTAGGGTACAACACCATAAAATTATTTATTTTCTTTAATTATTTTGGGTCGTGTTTTATTCTGTATCACCATCCATAATCCTGACATTTAATCTTTTTACAGTTGATCAACATGGTTCGGAATTCCCAAAGTACCCTAAATCTGCGTCCCCCGTTAAATATTGAAGAATCTGCATTGTATTCTATGTTCCATAATAATTGATACAATCTCTTAGTTCTGCAGTTGAAATAATGAAATCTTTTAATGAGATCCTGTTCCAAAATCCTCTATAGTTTGATGAATTTCCTGATGCTGCTACAATTGAAATGCGATTGGCATTAATGAAGAAAAATTTGATTTACTTTATAATTCTGATGTCGTAGTTAGCCCTGAAGCTAGAATGGTAAATTATGGGTAATGATTTCATGCGCAATGGGTTTGTGAGAACTTTACGCGAAAGCGTTACTCTAATTTCTCAGAACTGATTGTTTCAGCCAAAAACCTCGAGACATGTATTATTCCTTCATCGTTGTGCGCTCATATAGGAAATTGCCAAAAGCTTTAATGATCTGCAAGTCTTGTAAGCTTGTCATAGAGGGAAGTAAATTCTCATTTGACGTAATCGTTCTCCGTATGATCGAGTTTGATGTAACATTGAAATTGAATTTATTCGAGAAGTACCGTGCTATAGTAGACTGCTACAAAATACATGGCACCCTTAGAGAAAAAGAGAATGAGCATGTTAATATGGCCTCGTAATTTTATCTTGAAGTCTCTCCTTGGAGGAAATATGAATTTTGAAGGGTCGGGAGTTAATTGTGCCATCGAAGGTGTGACGCAAAGTGCAATCAACCCGCACATCCCCATAGTACAAGATCTTGAAGATGTGTTTTCCTCGGAGATTTTAGAATCCAGATTGTGGATTGGGTTTGAGATTGACCTAGTTCCTGGGAGTTTTCCGATTTCTATGGCTCATTATCGTATGGCTCCAGAAGAATTGGCAGAATTGAAGAAGCAATTAGACGACTTGTTGAGTAAAATGTTTATCTGGAAGAGTACATCACTGTGGGGAGCGCCGGTGTTATTCGCTAAGAAAACTAATGATAGTTTACGCCCTTGTGTGGACTGCAGACAGCTCAACATGATAATGATTAAAAAAAAAAAAAAAACCTTTGCCACGAATTGATGACCTATTCGATCAATTGGGAGGACGCAAGTTCTTCTCAAGGATATACTTGCGGTCAGGTTACCACCAGTTGAGGATTCGAAATGCAGATATTCCGAAGACATCGTTCCGTACACGATATGATCAATTTGAGTTCACGGTTATGCCTTTTGGTTTAACGAACACTCCAGCGGCGTTTATGGACTTAATGAATAGATTTTTTTTTCTTTTCGGTCATACTTGGATCGATTCGTCGTTGTCTTCATTGACGACATACTTATCTATTCAAGAACCCTCAACAACACGAAGAACATTTGCGAATAGTTTGGCAGACTTTGCGGGACTATCGTCTCTATGCAAAGAAAGAAAAATGTGAATTTTGGGTGACAGAAGTAAAATTCTTAGGCCACGTGATCTCGCAAGAAGGTATTGCCGTAGAACCGTCAAAGATCGAAGCTATCTTAAACTTGAGGCAACCAAGAAATGTGATAGAAGTCCGAAGCTTCTTAGGGCTTGCGGGTTACCACAGAAAGTTTGTGGAAAATTTTTCAAAGATTGGTGTGCTGATAAGCAAGCTTACCAGAAAAGATGTTCAGTTCAGTTGGGATGCTAGATGTGACGAGTCTTTTCAGAATTGAAATGACGATTGACGAGTGCTCATGTCCTTATTGTTCCTAATGTAGATGAAGTACTTACAGTGTATACGGATGCATCTCGAAGTGGACTAGGCTGTGTGTTCATTCAACAAGGGAGAGTGGTGACATATGGTTCTAGGCAGTTGAAGTCGCACGAACTAAATTATCCTACCCATAACTTGGAGCTAGCAGCAGTGATATTTGCACTCAAAATCTGGCGTTGTCATCTTTACGGCTCAAGATTTGAGATATTCACCGATCATCAAAGTCTCAAGTATTTGTTCACGCAGAGAGACTTGAATCTACGACAACGAAGATGGGTGGAGTATATGAAAGATTATGGTTTTAGTCTACGATATCGCCCAAGAAAAGTAAAGGTGGTCGCCGATGCATTAAGTCTGAAGAATCATGGTTTGGTTGCTTCTTTGACCTTGGAATTATGGAAAAGATCGGTTACCATTGGCGATTACAATTTAGAATTCCATAGCGATGGGTATAATGCATGTGCATATAACGTCATACCCGTTCCATCAATGGTACTCCAGTTAGACAAAGTCAGTGGAGCGATGAAACGTTACAAGAGGTATAGAATCGATTACAAGCTGGAGAACAACTTGAAGGATAGAATGTGGGACTCGATGGATTTTTATTGTACAAAGGGAGGCTTGCGGTAGCTGATGATACTACGTTACGAAGCGCCATTTTACATGAAGCTCATCGTTCCAAGTTTGCTTTTCACCCAGGGAGTACGAAGATGTACCAGGATCTGGAGAGGCAATATTATTGGTACGGAATGAAGTCGGATGTGGCGATGTTCGTGAAGAGATGTCCAGTCTGCCAAATGGTCAAAGCAGAGCATCAAAGACCTGGCGGGGAGCTTAGACCACTTGAAATACCTGAGTGGAAATGGGACTGCATCACAATGGACTTTGTTTCGGGACCTCATCGGTCTCGGGGCGGACACGATGCGGTGTGGGTGATCGTTGATAGATTGACAAAATCAGCTCACTTTATCCCTATTCGGACAGATTACAAAGTTCTGAAACTTTGTAAACTATATGTGGAAAAGATAGTAAAGCTTCATGGGGTCCCTGTTTCAATAGTTTCGGACCGAGACGTTCGTTTCACCTCCAAGTTTTGGAGAGGATTGCAGAAAGAGATGGGAACTGAATTGAGTTTGAGCACAGCTTTTCATCCTCATACTGATGGACAATCAGAGCGAGTGATTCAGATCTTAGAAGACATGCTTCGGGCGTGCGCCTTGGATTTTGGAGGAAAGTGGAAGGAGCAACTACCATTCGTGGAGTTCGCTTACAACAATAGCTTTCAGGCTAGTATCGGTATGACACCGTATGAGGCCTTGTATGGTCGACCTTGTCGTTCACCTCTTTGTTGGACCGAGTATGAAGATCGTATTACTTTCGGTCCTTCCTACCTCAGAGAGAAAACTGAAGCGATTACGCTTATTTGGGAAAGACTCAAGACTGCTCAAATTCGCCAGAAGAGTTATGCGGATCGAAGACGAAGGCCATTGGAATTCATGGTTGGCAACTATGTGTTTCTAAAGGTTACACCCATGCGTGGTGTTTCTCGTTTTAGAATAAAAGAAAAGTTGGCTCAGTGTCCGGTCCATTCTAGATAGTTGAAAGAGTCGGACCACTCGCATACAAGCTTGATTTACCTCCACAATTATTTCACGTTCACAATGTGTTTCATGTGTCGATGTTGAGAATATATGAACCCGATCCTCGTCAAATCATTGAGTGGACAGAGATACCTTTTCAAGAAAATGCGACATATGAGTAATGCTCGATTCATATTATCAACTGTGAAGTAAAAGTTCTTCGTCAATGAGAGATTCCTCTAGTCGAAGTGGTGTGGAATCATCACGAAGTAAGAGAGGCAACCTGGGAGTTAGAGTCAGAGATGATGGAGAAGTACCCGTCTTTGTTCGGGAGTAGTTTCGTTTAAATTTCGAGGACGAAATTTTTTTAAAGGGGTGGAGTATTGTCAAGCCCATAATATATATATATATATATATTTATTAAAAAAAAAATTATTGTTGTCAGAGAAAAGGTTCGAATGAACCATTCTCTTTCCCCCTCTCATTCATTTCCCCGTACTCCCCCTCTCTCTCTTCATTTTTTTTTCTTTCTCTCACATCCAAGATTCAAGACACCATAACTTATTCTCTAGAACTCCGATCGACGAGATTTTGGTGTCGCCGGAAAGCTCTCGAGAAGGCGAACGTGCTGATAGGCGGATGGCGACCTGACGTGGTGGCGTTTGGCCGGAATAGTCGCCGGAAGGTTCGGTTTTTAATTCTAGATCTTTTTCATTTGGGTTTGAATTTGAGAAAACTAACACCATAGTCGGACTGAGGAGGCTCAGTAGTGTTTGATGGAGGCGCTCCGTCGCCGTCGCCGCCGGCCACCATCGCCGCCGGCCGGCGTCGTACACTTCCGATCCTGAAATTGATTTGGGGGTTTTAAAGCTCTCGTCGAGGAGATCGAAAGCCCTCGATCGGAATTGTAATCGGACTCCCGGTGAGCTTCAATTCCCTTGCCCTAGTTTCAGAAGTTAAAAGGATTAAATTGAGTGTGTTTCGGGCTTTGAATTGATGAAATTGACCTCGCCATTGTGTTTAGAATAGTCGAATTAGACTAGGAGAGGTATTACATTGTCGAATTGATGCCCGTTTTGCTGCCTCGTTTTGCGTGCCCGACGGGATTCGGCCCGGGTTAATTTTCAGCATATCGGGTTTTCAATTGACAATTTGAATTCCAATCTTAGTGATATTTCGACTTATGAATGACATCGGTATTATATTAAAGTTTAATTGTCATTCTGTGTTAGCCTTGGAGACCGTGCGAATCGTATTGCCCGTTTCGGACACGGTATCGGAACCTCAAGTTGCGATCATCGGGCTCAAGGCCAAGGCAAACCCGCATCTTCAACTAGCTAGTCAATCGATCAAGTTTCCACAAATCGAGGTAGGGGCTATTACCTTTTCTCGCAATTTAAAATGAACGTAGAAACCAACGTTTAATGGAGATTGAACCGGATAGGTTAAAAATTGGAATTAATGAAATGTTGTTTTAATTAAAAGGTAAAAGTTAATATTGTGATTGTCGTCGCTTGATAGCGAGGCTGGATACCAGGTATGGTTGCATCGGATTGATGCTCGTTATTATATTTATGTTTATGGTTACGTCGGTATGACGTGTGATGATGTGGTACCCGCTTCGGGCGGATGATGATTATTATGATATGGTACCCGCCTTGGGCGGATGATGTGTATGTTGATATGGTACCCGCTTCGGGCGGATGAGCTGCTGACGAGCAGCTGGCTACTGCGCAGTAGGCCGGATATGGATACGGATATGGATATGAGTGGTGACCCAAAAGTCAACATTTCGACCCATGGCGAACTGGCCGTCTTTGGTGGTGATTAGGATCCCGAGTCGATGGCGAGTTACGGTTAGGGACTTCTAGTCCACCTGTGCTCGTGCTTTGAGGACTCGATGGGATATAGTGGAGAAAAGGCGCGAGCTGACTCGGCATGGACCACCGAAATGATTTGACTTTTGTGGAGTATATTTATTTATTTATTTTATTGTTGAAAGTGATAAAATTATTGAAAATGACGATTAAATGGTTTATGTTGGCATTTAATTTGTTTAATTGTAATTTGACTAATAATGGTTCGGTCAAGAGAATTGGTAATAGATTCCCTACTGAGCGTGTGGTGCTCACCCCTTCCATATACATCTTTTTCTTTCCAGCTTCAGGTGGTGTTCAGTATCAGACTCCGGACGAGGAATAGTTTGATTCAGGAAGTCTACGTGTCGTTTTGCTTACCTAAACCTTTAATGTTCGTCATGGTGAATTTCGTGTTTTCAGTTGATCTTTAATTTCGAAAATGTAAAGGATTAAATTAAGGACATTTGTGATGGTGGTACTTTATATTTGTCGTTTTATGGTGTTGTATAAACTGTGGTCGTTGATGTTGTATTGTCGTTTTAAGTCCCATGGGCAAAAGTTATATGTTTGTTGACGTGGACATTGAATATTCCACGGTATCGGTCGAATGATGATGTGTCATTGACCGGTCCAAGTTTGAAAAGTCGTCGTTTTTGTCTTATTCTTCTAACCCCCATATAGGGGCGTTACAATTGTTGTCCCGGGGAGTCTTAACGATGCACAGACCGATTGATGCAAAATCAAAACTACCCAATGAAGGCGTAAACGATGCCATGCCAGTATGCTAAGTCGTATTTCTGAAAAAAATTATTTGCATTAGCAGAAAACCATTCTCATTGTTTGTTTTTAATCTTTTGTGTTGCTCTCTCTGCATTGTTATTTATACTATTTATAATGAATTCAAGCCTAAATTTTGATAATTAACGAAAAAAATTGGCAGGATGACTTTTGATTTTAAAGGCGGTTTTTCGGTTCTGAATTCCAAACAGTAGACTCAGTGCAGCAAACACAAACAGAAGCAATCAATTCTAAGTATTATTAATTCAATCCCAAAAAACAAAGGAATCATCTCAAATAATCCGTAACAATAAATACTAAGAACAAAATTGTATCTACAACGAGGAAAGAAGAAATGCCACAAAGATAAGAAGAAACCCGATCAGAGAAGACGACGATGATGCTCTAACCAAAAACCCAGAAGAATAATCCACCTGAACCATGAAATTGCAAGTCCCCTGGGATATATTCTGCGTCGTCACCATCGCGAGACCCTCGAAATTACACGCATTCTCGTCCTGGTTCTGCCCCTGGAAGTACTGATTGAATGCGTAGGAAGCATTCCCATTCGCGTCCAGGTTATTGCACGATGATCCGTAGCCAAGCGCCGTACAGTCCGAGAAAGTGCACGCGTAGTCTATATTATCCGCAAGCTTGCTCAAATCTTTTGCATTCGGATCGAAAGTACACCATTTATTTGGAAGATACTTCACACCCTGTGCAGGCACGAGCATCTTATTCTGACCCTGACCAGAAAAATCGATCGGAAACTTCGGCTGCCCGTCGAACCGGAAAATTCCCCAGTGACGCTCAAAACTCCCCGGGGCGATGCTCTTGATATCCTCATCGAGCAATCCAAACAAGTAAACTTCAATGAAACCAGGATGAAGAGGTGTTCCTCTGTTTGCAGCAAGCCTCGTCATAAGACCGTTGTAGAATCTCAGAGCATTTCCGTTATTCGCGTTCTTATCTCCATCGGTGGGCCAACCCACCTCTCCAACCAAAATGGTCAAATCACCAAAGCCAGCAGCTTTAAGGGAAGACACAAGGGTATCGAAGTTTGCGTCAAAAACATTCGTGTACTGAATGCCAGAACCGGGGTCAAGAATGGGATTGCTCACTCCGTCAAAGAAGGCATAGTCAAACGGGAAATGGTCGTTTCCGTACAGACTCAAAAACGGGTATATGTTTACTGTGAACGGTGCTTTGTTATCGCTCAGGAATTTGACGATGTCGGTCATCAGCTGGTTGATGTCAGTCCGGAACCTTCCAGCGGAGGGATAAGGGTTGTCTTCCGGCGAATTATAGACGTCAGCGTTCAAAGGCACAGTGGCTTTTATGGTGTCTCCGTGCCCGGCTTCGTTCAACGCCCTCTGAATGTTTTGGAGCGCCGGTAAAGTGGTGTTCAAGAATGAACCGTTGTAGGACGAGAGGAAAGGTTCGTTGCCGACTGCTACGTATCTGAGCAGAAAAGAAACAACAAACTATAAGATGTCAAAAATCATGTTCATACAGAATCACATAATAAGCACAGAGCAACTGAAATGAGATTCCTTTTTGCTCTTTATAAAAAAAAGAATCTTAATACACAGCGCGAAATCCGCATGAGAAGAGGATCAACAAAAGATGAAAATAAATTTCAGACCCAGAAAAAATATTCTATATTGCTTGCTTCTATCATCTCATATATGATTCAGAATCTTACAATCCAAACTTTAGATTGCTTTTTGATATGTAATCCAAAAGTTATCTTCTAATTACTCTATCACTAGTCCAACGAATCTAATGCCCTGATTTCTGGCAAAAAATAACTTAAAATTTGAGAAAAGGAAATAAATCTGCTAAATTCTGGCATAGAAATCAACAAAAACGATCCAGTTTCGGGTATAACTAACAAATTTTGTCTCATAACAAAGCCTATAAAGCATCATTAAGAACAATCCCTTCTCTCATTCCTGTATCAAGAAATGAAGTTACGGCCAAAGCAAGCAACAGAGAAAAATGTTGACTTTTAAAGAACAAAAGAGAAAATGAACTAGTTAGTCAACTGGAGAATTGACAAAGACCCGAAATTCAAGATCAAAACTTTCCCAGAGAGAAAGTTCAGGCTTACTTGATGTTGACCCCTCCGGTGAAGGTGTAGCGAGTGACGTTCCTCTTGACCCAGTCCTTGGCTCGGCCAAAGCTGCCCATCACCTCCAGCTGGTCGTTGGGAATGGCCACCATGACCTCCAGCGCGGTCCCGGCGAGGGCGAACATCGTCGAGTCCTCCGCGTCGAAGAGCTTCACCTTCGAAATGCCGTTGTCCTTGAGCATCTGCACCACCGTCTTCGGAGGCAGCTTGTGCGTCGCCTGAGTCCCCCAGTTCACGCCCAGGCCCTCCGCCACGTGTCGCTCCGAGAAGAACGACCAAACCACCACCCCCAACAACACCACCACGCCAAGACGCGACCACATCTTCGTTTCTATAATTATCCCGAGAAAATCAAATGGGAAATGGGATTTTCCTGCGTTTGAAGAGTCGGCGAAAACCCAGCGACTTCGCTTTCTCTCTTGCTTTTTTTAGAGAATCAAATGTGAAAAACCCACCACTGCTTTCGCTCGAATCAAGAAAAAGATCGAGTCTTGAAAGAGATATGCGAAAGGGAATAATCAAGAAGCAAAAACCCACCACTACTTTCTCTCGAATCGTAATGGAGTTCGATGGGAAAAATCTCTATTCTGGGAAACAAGCGCGTTTCCGTGAGGGAGGCTGAGAAAAACTGAATCCCAGAAACGAGAGAGATATGGAGGCGCTCTCCTCCAACGGCTAGAACTGGAGAAAGAACGAATGGAAAAAGTTTTGAAAATTTTCTTGTCGCAATCTGAAAAGTCGGAGGACTTTAGAAGATGAAGATTGAAAAAGTAGTGAACAGAAAGCGTGTAAAATGTCGGTCTTCTTTTTAACAAACTTTTATTTTTTAAAAACGTTTACACTTTCCCACCAATATTTACATTTTCTTTTTATTTACTAAACAAATACAAATAGGTTTTTTTTTCTTCTGAATTGACGGAGAAAAAAATTCACTGTTTTTTGCTATTTTTTCTTTATAAAGTTCGTAAATTCAATAAATAGGCTTCTGTATTTTTTATTTTATTTTCAATTTTTTCACTTTCATAATAACATCCAGAACACCTAATTTACCTTTTATTATAAAAAAAAAATTATAATGGCTATAATACTATTAAGTATTATCTATAAGAATAAGATCAAAGTTATAGCTTTATAAACAATAAATATATATTGGATTTTCACGACTCTTTTTCTAAAAATAACGATAAATTTCAATTCTTCGTATAACCTGACAAAATATTACTTATATAAGATAAAAATCCAAAAAAACTCGATAAGAAAGTATTTGTTTTAAATGATATCGTACTATTGATATTTTTTCCGATTAAAAAAATTATAATATAATATTACTTTTCAAAAGAAAATTAGTACTTCCTTTAAAAAAAATAAAAAAAAAATAGTACTGTAATGCAAATAAGTTAATGTAAATTTTGGAACACCCCATACACGCTTGATCTAAGGGATAGAAAAGGGAAGAAGCTATTTCGTGATGTTAATCACGCGCATTACGAAATAATAAAGTTTCCAATCCATTATTACAGGAAGGCAGTTGTTTTTGGTTTGGTAAAAGTAATAAAGTTATGGTGGTTGGTTGATTCCAATTTATTTCTTCATTTTTAAATCACATTATCATAAAAGCATGAAGCCCATTTCCATGCCCACAAAATGATATTCAAAGCTTTATGAAAGCACATCACTTTCCTTTTATAAAATTATTAAAATACCAAACTATGCATGCATGTGATTCCATCATCTAGGATCTCTAATTTCATACTTATTTTATACTAGCTAAGCCTAAAATAAAAAGAATAATTTGTTTCAATGTCGTAATATAAATATAACAAATAAAAATAATAAGTTGCTCTGGAATTTTTATTTAATTTTTCTGTATCACGTGTTCTCTGTCCCTCACCTCACATGGCATCTTTCGTAAGAATTATTTCAAGCTTTAACTATACACCATAAATATTTCTGATATACGAAATATTATATACATAAATATATGTAATTAGTTCATTTGCTTCCCATTGAAGATTAATTAATTAAATAAAAGAAGGTGGGGTTTATGTGTAACGCCAATATAGGGTTTGAGAGGGTGAGAAACCGACAGTAGTGGGTTCCACAAGATAAGCTTCGTGGGGTGACACGTGTAAAGTACTATTCAATTTCACGCATAATCATCTTCACATCCTAATTAGTGACTATCTGACTCATTATTTAAAACATCAAAACATCACACGTTCGTACTTTTACTACATTTATTTTATCAGTCTTTTTCAATCGTTAGGCCCTTTTCAATTGCAACCTCGTTACCGGTACGGTACCGGGGTTGCATTGCAATTTGCAGAACCTTAAATTGGGGTTGCCAATCTCGAAGTCGAGTATCCTATCCTCGATACCCAAATTCTCAATTTCAGTCCAACGAACATGGTTTATTTGATTATTATTATTAGAGTAATAATAATATCACTTGTGTCAGCATTGATAATAGAATTATATCATCTGGACCAATAATATTAATTTATAGAGGTTCTATTGTATTATTAAATAGATCACCAACAAAGATGTGATTGTAACATACCACACCACGTTAGGTTCTGTCAATTGCATACCAAGCCGACACGCTTAAGGTTTTTTGCGTGGCAAGTTGAGGCGCTTTCTTACCCAATCGGGCGATAGCATGCGGTTGTAAAATTTGGTTAAAGGTAAAATAGCCCATGCAACTTAAAACTGCTTCTAAAAATGTCTGTTCATTTAACACAAGAGCCTCTGAACTATGTCCATTGGAAAACTACCATTTCAAGAAAAGAGAAGTGTTTATATAATAAGGTCATCTTCAAGATAATTGTACTCGAATGTAAAGTCTGTCTTGATTCTTTGACACCTGGCAAAACAACAACCAAGATAAAAAAACACATAAGAACATCAAAAGACAAGTAAGAATTAATCAATAGTGAAGAATAAAATTAAAAGTTATTCACAAGAAGTGCATACCATCCGCTAAGTTGCTCGTCGTTGACTGTATGGAAGTCAAAGTAAACGTATGTTCCCTGTTCGTATTCGTCGGTGGCGACTTTTGGCTCTTCGTGTCGCTGAAACCAAGTGTTGTATTTCCGGTGGTATCTCCAAGATTGTTTTTTCAATTCTTTGGCAGCCAAATATTGTTGATAAGTGTTCTGAAATATTAGTAATAATATGTCAGGTTGTATTAAACACGAGATAGTAGCAGCAGCAAGACCAGAGATTGAGAGGTTGAAACCTGCTGGTAGTAAAATGCAAAGAACAGAGTGTCGGTGCCGTAAGGTTCAAGCCCTATTCTTTCCCAGTATGCGGGATTGTTAACATTAGGTGCCTGAACTTGCGGGTAGTACGGAGGAGTTATCATCGGATGCTTCTGTAAAACAAATAAAAAATAATAATAATAAAAAAAATAAGTATGAATTAACTTTGCACAAGCTTTCCTTCAAACGTACATTATCACTTCCAAAATTCATGAATTACCAATAATACTTACTACAAAGTATTTAATTTTTTTTAAATACAAACAAAAAAATTAAACAAGGATTTGGAGCGGAAAGTTCCTGGAGTCGATTTCTGAAAATCGAGAGCATGGATTCCCAATTTTCTGGTAATTCACAAAAAAAATTTATGGTTTATAAACCGATATGGGAATCTGATAAAACAAAATTCACCCCTACCGGAGTGTAGCTTCGTGCACGCTCAGAATCTTTCGGTTGCGGGAGTTTGTAATAGGCAGCATCGAGCATGAGTAAATTGTGGGCTTGATCATGCGCGGGGGAATTAACGGGTGATCCAGCGATATTGTAGCCAATGGCACCCAAATCCGACATGCTTCTCCGGCCAATCACGCCCAGATGGCTGGAAGATGGACTGGCCTGTAAGGGTTGACCGGGAGACAGATCAACATCTCTTCCCACTTGTATTTGCTCCGTTAAAGACCCCGAAACTCCACTTCCACCCTGCACAATAAATTGGAAACTTTTTGAATATATATAATCAGTCATTATTTACTTTAATTATCATTATTTGGTTACTTAATTCTTCCGTGCTATATACTTAGGTTTTGTAGTTTAAATTCTTCATATGTTTTAGGCTTTAATATGTTTAAGGTATAAAGTTTGGACTCAATACTTCAAAATTCTATCTGCAATATTTACGTAGCTAAAAATGATAATTGGACAAGGTGCAGTAACATATTAATTACGCTGATGCTTTAATATTATCAAGCAAAAACAAAAAGCTATTGGCAGAACGAATTACCGAGGATTCAACTGTAAATGCAGCTTTTAAGTCATCCTCATTCATCAGATTCTTTACAAGTCCAGAATTACTAGCAGCTTCAGCAACAGACTCATCAGGTGGATTCGGCTGCAGCTGTTCTTCGACCTTTGCATGACCAACTTCTGCATCATAAATTATAATAAACTTTGTTTAAATGCAATACATAAATATAAAATCAGAGAATAAGATGTCGCTCTTACATTCGTCAAACACATACAAAAGCTTTGAAATGGTAAAAAGAAAAAAAAGCAAAAGATTGGAGACAATGACATCATTATTTTTTCTCAGGTGCTATTAGTTTTATATATATTCAGCAAGTACAGAGAGAGCAACAAGGTGCTAACAGTATTTTAATACAGGAATTATTTTCTGGTATATTCGTTAAACATATTTTTAAAAAAAGAAGCTTAAAAATACACATTATTAATTACCGCGGGCCTGATATAAGACTAAGTCCATGATACATGACTCTTAAAGCATAGAAACATAATTGATTAGGAATAACAAGTCAAATAAAATAATGAACAAAAAGCTCGTACTACAATACAAGGATTCACGCACATAAATATCAACGTACCAGATTCTTTTGTCCCGCTTGTAACCAAAGCTGGTTGATTAGAAAGTTGATGGATGGTATTAGTCTGTTGCTGCAAGGTTGAAGACATAACAGAGCCAATACCTGTAGAAGGGATTAGTTTGTAATAGTTCATAGTGTTTTACTTAATTTGTGTATTAATAGCTAATTACATAGTATCATTATCGGTAGGGATTAGTGAGTGTAGTGCTGACAATCTAGTACTAGTAACCTTGTACATTAAAACCTCCATAAACTAATATTGTTGGGATATTGATTTATCGAGATAATAATTAATCAATAAGACTTTTGGATGCAATAAGAAAAAATAAAGAAGGCTCCAAGTTCCAGTCGGCCCAACTTGTCGGGACAGTGAATAAAAAATCTATTTTAGAGGGTTTATTAATATACTGACTATGAATTTAAAGAGATTCTTCAGTCAAAGATTTAATTTTCTGAATAATGTAATCAATCACTTTATGCCAAAAATCTAAAATACCTGATGTTTGGAGTCCAATGCCAGCTTGGGAGACGGCAGAATTTTGAGAATTAAACTGAAAAAGAAATAAGAGGGACGTCAAGTTTTGATAGATATTAGAGACTTTCTTCCCCTAAAAGAAGATTCTGTTGATCAGGAAAGTATCATAAGTCCCCCTTGCACTTATCACTATGTATCTGTTCTTTGAACCTTTTTTTTTCTTTTTTTCTTATTAGTTTGCCCCTTGAGCATTTTGTATCGTCTTGTTTCATAATATTTAAGCAAAGTATCTGAATGACCGATTGTTCCCTTCAAAATTAATAGAAACCATTAACTTAACAGATATGGAACAAATAGATATAATTTAATATCATGGGATAAAAAAATTCAGGGGGACTGATAATATTAACTCTACAATATATAATTAATATATTGGTGTTGATATAAGAAAGAAGATATTCACTGGTTGCAAGAGTGGATTTTGCTGCTGTGAAGAAAACTGCTTGTTATTTGCACCCGAGAGAGGTGGCATTTGCTGCACGTGTTGCTGCACGTGTTGGAACTTCTGCAAAAATTTCTCCCTCATATCAGGAGTGTATTCAGCTCTCGGACGACTCCCCTATAAATGAAAAATTGGACAATACATATTACTTGGACAAATACAATTCTGGCCACACACGCCCAGAAGTACCTTCAACTAAATGACCTGCTTTTCGAGTTAATCAGAACAGATGGGCATTTTTGTGAATAAATGTACACTGTATTTTAGGAAACTAGATTATTCTATTCATATGGTAATTTCCTAATATAGTCCTAGAACTCTATACATTCGGTTGTGATATGTTGATGATAATAAACCGGAACTAACCTATTCTCAAAAACCAAAACCTTAACACCCACTCATAGATATCTAAATTATCAGACCCACAGGCCCAGTCATGATAATGAGGTCAGGTCCTACAGGGAAAGGTGGGCCTAGGCATCTCTTTAAAACCCACTTGACATGTCTAAAATTAATAAGTATATCAAGATTCGCCTCAAGATACTAATAGAATAGAGACAGTGATAAGAACCCGAATAGAAATCCAAGATAAATGAAAAACACTTAATTGATACCCTGATCTCGAATTTGAGGGTTAGACCGGAGAACTCTACTAATCAAATATGACAGTTAACTTTACAATGAGCGCATTAATAGGCTTAGACACATTATTGACCCTACACCTAAAATACTCCTAATGAAAGAAAATACAACAAATGACATGATAATGTGGGTCTAACACAAAGTAACATACCGAATCAGTGCCGGGTCTCCATTGCATGCCAGAGACCATAGGAGGAGAGAAAGCTCTACCAGCCAATGCAGCGGCTTCACTAGCACTACTAGAATCAAGTGAAACACCATCACTACTCTTTGGAGCTTGAGATAAGACCATCCTGCTGCTACTTATAGGAGAGACGAGAGACCGGTCTTCTTGCCCTAATATATTCCTCTTTGCCATGTCAGATGCTGTTGAAACTGTATTGCCAGGACTAAGTGGAACACTACTCGATTGTGGTTGGGCTCCAAGCCCACCTCTTCCAATAGAAGGAGATGATACCCTTCGAAGATCTTCTTCCTTGACAGGCATAGAAAGATTCACAGGTGACGAAGATATATTCGTGCTCTCACTTGCACGAAGAGAATTGGAACCTGACAGAATTGCAGCCGTTGATATGCCCGGTACATTAGGCGAAGGTATATTCACAGGGGCTGACGTGGCATGAGTTATGGCTGACGGGGTACTTGCAGTCGAAGAGCTTATGACACTGCTTTTGGGCGGTGGAGTTTTCACAACAGGATCGGGAACGGAATCCTGGGAAGCTGAACCTTCTGTGGAATCTTGGACAGGTTGCCGTATTAAAGGTATAGTTGTAGCCTGACAGAAATAAATAGCGCTTAGAGAAACCAAATGTCAAAATCAGAACCTTTTCCATTGTAAAACATTTTTTTTTTGCAAGCAATTAAACCTTAGTCTAACCATATAGGAAAGTAACAAAGCAAACCACAGATCTATATAATCTTAAACAAGTTCAGAATATCAAACATGCCTAGTAATACCAGTACCCACTAAATATAAATAATATATCCACAAATATCACGGCATTGATTAATTTCCCAAGGGCCAAGAATGATATAATAGGTTATATTTATCTATTATCATGGTCTGGTCTCTCTGATTAAACTCCAAAATTCAGCATAACTGCTTTAAAATTAACGAGGTTGCATCATAAATAATATAAAACGTACAGGAATCGAAGTTGCTGGTGCAGCTACAGTAGCCTTTAAGCCAATAATTGGTGCAGCCTGAAAAAAAAAAATCAAATTATATTATATTAAATGAGTCTCCGTGCTTTTTTGTAAAATTATATCACACTCCCGACTGTGTCATATATTGACAATAGACATAAATATATTAAAAAAGTAATAGGTGTTTGGCATGTATTAATTAATCTCCTGAAGCAGAGAAGTCTAACCTTGGCAACAAGACTAGGAGTCCCGATTGTCACAAGATCTTCGAGTGCCTCCACCTTGTCTAGTGGCAATGAACTGTAGAGTTCATCAACATCATCAAATTCATCAAAATCTTCCTGCAACGAAATTTTTGAAACAAGAGTTTATACTAAATTAAACAATGTATTACAATTGATAAAGTTTTCAAAGCAAAAGAGCTACAAAATGTATTATGAGAAATTGTTTATGAAAATTTGTAGAACAAGTTATAGACACCAGCAAACATTTATATGTGCAACAAACAGATCAAGATTGAACTGCTGCCATAAACCATTTCGTAGTATACCAATTGTGGAATCTAAGTGAAATTGTCTATTTACATCAGCCACCCACACTTATCAGAACGTAACATTTTAAACAAAATGTATTGTGTACTAATCAAATCCTAAGAGAACAAAGAAGAATCAAAAGTCAACCTGGTTACGCTCCACATAATCATCCACGAAGTCCTTAACATCATTAACCTGCTCGGGGCTCAATTCATCATTATCCAAAAGCCTCAATATCAATTCCAACTTCATTTGATGAGCCTTATGACGGACAAGAGATGTCTCCAAATGTGCCTGTGGCAAACCCCCAGTACAAAAAAAAAAAACAAAAAAAAAAAAAGAGATGTCGGAAGTGCCACTGACCAGAAAGAATGAAGAAACAAGCAACTATCTAACCATTTTAGATATCTCAAACTTTTTACTCACTTACCAATCTAGGTGGTCTTGCCTTGCCTTTCTTAACAGTTAGCCCCTCAACCTCAGCTTCAAAGCTCTCAATCTGAGACTCCAACTCCAAAACCTACTCACAGAAACATAAAATATCAAATCCAATTATATAATACCCTTCTGAAAAAAAATATTACAAGTTTAAATTTTCTAAAATTAAATTAACAGTTTAATGGTGGCGCCACGTATACTGTTATGTAGTGATAATTTCCATTTCACAAGCAGACCGAGTCCGACACAAAGAGAAAATATAGTAAATTTAGTCAGAGGTCCGCAGATTATACTTATAGTTATAATGATAATACAAAAAACCCTACTCTAGACACATAAAGAACTTAATAGCCATATAGTTGATAACTAGTTGAAACAATCACTCCCTCGAAGTGTTAGGCTTGACTTGACTACCCAAACAAAGAAGAAAAATTCTCTTCTGACCCTCTTGAATTGCCCTTATTACCGGAACGGAATCAATGACTCATAACATTCTAAAACAGGAAAGAAAAAAAAGTGCGAGTTTTGACAACAGGCTTTTTCTTACCACAGCCTTCAACCAATCCCTCGTCTCTGCTTTAGCCTTCTCCTTTGGATCCTACAGCAACAACATTGACATGAGTGAGATCATGAAGTATAAGGTGGAGTCTGGACGGACAGCCCCGACATGAATAAACCTAAATTCCAAAGCATGTTTTTGACATATTCATAAAACTTTCACCTTGTAAAAACTAGATTCATACGTTGCACTATAACTAAGCACGAAAATTCAAAAATTCGAGGTTAAAAATGTCTCCTCGAGTTTGAACGCTTACCGTTTTAGGCTGTTGGCCCAAGCCTTCTTTAGAAAACGCTTTCGTCTTCGTCTCCTTCTCGCAGACCTTAAACCGTTCCATTTCGCGCTCAATAAGCTTCCGAGCATCGATCAGAGCCTGCTCATAAGATGCACTAACCTACGTCAAACACATATCAAACGGGGAAAACGGAAAACGAAAATACCAATTAATAATTGTCTTCAATTCTAATATCGCTAAATCTCATCGAAGCTGCGATTCAATTACAATGCAGAACCGATGAAGAAAGAGCCTCTTATGGAAAACTCGTTGCAATCGACGAATAAGCAAGAGACCTTCTTATCTTTGATTTCGCTGGACTGAATCCACGTCTTGATCTGATCTCTGTACCTCTGAAGCTTTTTGATCTCCTTCTTCAAGTCGGCCTCGAACTTCTCCTTCTGGTTGGCATTGTCGGTGTCGTAAACCTAACAGTAACCACAAAACCCGCCATTACTGAGCCAAATTCTCCGAGAATTCGAACACGGAAGAGGAGGAAGAAGAAGAAGAGAACCTTCTTCCAAATGCTATCGAAGACGTCGACGCCTTCCTGGACCTTCTTGAGAACGCGGTCGATTTCTCCCTGGAGCTTCCGACTCGCACCCATTTCGAGGGATCGCCAGCGAATGAACGGAGAATCAGTTCAGGCGATTGCGATTGCGATTGAAATTGAAATTGGAATTCGTGAGTGAAGTAAAAAACAAAACCCTCACAGTCTCACTTCTCCTCTATATTCAACTCACTCCCGTCCCACGATATATTTCTTCATATTTGTGGCAAAAATACTTATATGTTATAAGGTTATTCGCGGCACAAATACTAACAGTGTTTGAATTGAAAACGTCAAATATCTTAGTCGATAAAATATTCCTATTTTTATCTCACGTTATAGACAAGTATTTTAATTTGGGATTGCTTGGTATCTATCTATAAAATGCTTTATTATTTTTATTCAGCTAAAATAAATAATAAATATTTATTTATACATGTTTTAGTATATATGCCTAATACCCTTTTTGTAAAAACAAATGATAATTGAAACATAAAAAATCTTATGTTTTGTATTTTTTATACTGGTATAAATAGTTAATATTTTATTTTCCATAAGAAAATAAAAATTTGAGTCTATATTACTATATGAATAATAAATTAAACGTTAAGTTCTTGCGATGTACTCGGTGGTATTGGCCACACAGACAATGATCTCGACGGACGACGTATTTGGTGTTCAGTGACGCACTCGGCCGCGAGTATACATCAACGACACCGTCGAATATGCCAAGTGTGTCGCCAACAACGCCGACTACGTCACTAACACAATCGAGAATGCTAAGTGCGTCGTTGATACCGTTTGTTGATGTGCATTTACATCATTATATGACTAATTTCAATGTCACACTCTGACAATCATACTTTATATATAAAACGTGGACAAAGAAAAGATAAACAAAATTGGTCTCGGGGAATCCATTGAATCAAATCGGCCAAGTCAAAGCAAAAAAGTCAACACTAACTCCGAAATCCCAAATACAAATCCAATAACAAGGCTCAATAACCAAGATCGCAGAGTACCCAACTAAAAAACCATCTCCAACGGACAGTCAGTCCACGGCTTGACAAAGTCAACCGGGAACCCGCTCAAGTGGAGTAACATCCATATTCTATAATGGATAGGAGGAATTTGAACTGCCAACTAACAAGTATACGATCCGACCCTCCAACCACGTGTCGCCACATGAAGGCAACCCAAGCCCACTAAGGCCATAGTACTCGGACGCTAGAGAGAGAAAGGAGGGACTGTAAGAAACAGAATGAAGCACGGAAAATGGATCCGGTGGATAGCATTAGTAATTTGATATTCAAATAAGATTGTCATTCAAATACTTTTATTCTTCTATGCTTACTGCAATATACATGTACTCAAACGTCATCAATAAATTCTAGAGAAAGTAGTCAACTACCGCTTCAGGACGAACTTATCTAAAAGTTCTCCGTGTCAATCAAGGATTCGATTTTTGCGATAATCGAGCGATTAATCGCTGAAAACCACTTCTCGATAACTTATCTCCTCTAATCGTTATCTTTTTATACTTATCGCGATTTTTCGATTCGAAACTTATCAAGCGTATTTCCGAAAAGCAAGCTACTTTTGGGTCAAAAACGATAAGTCAACCCTGGTATACATTTTTCTTTTTTGCGGCAGAAGTTCCAACTTCCTCTAATTTTGAAATTTAAATGTATTTTTATGTTTTTTTAGTAGATCTTTAGTGTTTTGATGTTTAAATGTTGTATATGTATGAATCATGTCAATTTTTCACATTTTTATTCTATATTTGTAGACTGTAGTAGTTACTTCGAAAACTATTTAGGTTGAATGAAAGTTAAACTTTGAGTTTCATATTAGTTTAATTGTACATTTTAAGTTTTGAATCAAATGTTGTAGTTGAAATTGATTTTTTTTTTAAGTATATATGATAGAATATATATGAATCAAGATGGTTTGTGTGATTTTTTTTTTCATATTTGGGTTATATTTAAGGGTTTATGCAAATTGTTTCTAATTGCGACAAAAGTACCAATTTTCCTAAAAATAGTGAATTTGAGATATATATTAATTTTTTTTATGTAATTTCATTTTGTAACATTGTATATAATTAGGAAACTGTTAGTTTGACATAATTATTTTTATAATTTGATGTCTTTCTGAATTATGACCTTATTGCGGCAAAAGTCCATATTTTTATAAATTAGTTAAGTTAAGATAGTTAGTCTATTTTTTTTATGTAAAGTTATTTTATAACATTGTATATAACTTATAAAATGTGAGGTTGACATAATTATTTTTAATTTGACGTTTTCCCGAATTGCAACCTTATTGCGGCAAAAGTAAATATTTTTTTGAAATTGGTTAAATTGAGCTATTTATTTGTTTTTTTTTATGTAACTCCATTTTGGAACATTGTATATAATTATGATACTGTGATTCTTACATATGTTTTTTTTGTAATTTGACGTTTTTCAATTATTGAGGAAAAAATACATTTAGTATTTTATGTTATGAAAATATTTTATAAGTTTTCCATCG
The DNA here is from genome assembly GCA_954871525.1 of Parietaria judaica. Lineage (NCBI taxonomy): Eukaryota > Viridiplantae > Streptophyta > Magnoliopsida > Rosales > Urticaceae > Parietaria > Parietaria judaica. The sequence continues at coordinate 18,458,498 of OX940865.1, read as the reverse complement.
ATAAATCTATCGATAACCGATTAATCCATCGATAAGTTTCGGTAACGGCAAACGATAAATTTTATAGGTTTTCCATCGATAAATCCATCGGCAAACGATTACTCTGTCGATAATGGCAAACGATTTATCGGCAAAAACGGCATTCAAATCCTTGGTGTCAATTATATATATATATATATATATATATTATATCGTATTCGCGTTGAGGAGTAGCTATAAGACGCGAGATCATGATTCATACATCAACATCATAGACATATAAATCAACCGGGCTTGTGTCAAGACCGGGACGGTTGAAGTGGGAGATCCACGTCAACACCATCGACAACGCCGAGTGCGTTGCAGATATCGCATAGTTTATTGTTGACGTTGTCTCTATTAACTTTAAGTGAAACTATGTTAGTACATGGATACGTATCGCGATCTCCCTGCCTTTTTTATTAGCGACATAAGTACTCATTTTGTTCTCCCTTTCTCTTCTCTATACAAATACAAGAAACACATTATTATTGCGGTTAAATACTAATTTTTTTAGCGGTAAGAGTATCTATTTTCCTTCAATTTACTCAAAGTAGCTAGGGTCAACGCCTATCTAACATATGTTCCAAAGTGCAGCGTTATGCTGCCATTTTTCTTACTAACATATGTTTATAGTCTCTTTAAACGTGTGTGTATTGTATTCAACCTCCACTGACTTTCAGTTAAATTCCGTTAGCGCAGTGGCGGAACCAGGAATTATGTACCGGGGGGGCTAGATATAATTTTTTTTGTCAAAACTTAACTTGAGGGGGTTATATTTAAATTTTGGTGATAGTTAAGGGGGGGCTGGACTAAAATTTTATATGAAATTACACTAAAAAAAATAAAAATAGGGCATTATTGTACAATTTTTTTTTTTTGGAGGGGGTGGTTTCAACCACCTCCCCTTTCTAAATACTTCCGCCACTGCGTTAGCGTGTGGACACTTGTCGCGATCTCTGTTCCTTTTCTATTAGCGACATAAGTACTTGTTTCTTCTCTCTCTATTCTCTATGCACATACGGAAAAAACAGATTATAATTATGGCTAAAGTACCATTTTTTTGTGCTAAAAGTATCTATTATTGTGGCGAAAATACCAATTTTTTTGAGTGGGAAGAGTATCTATTTTTTCTTCAATTTACTCAAAGTAGCTACGGGTCAACGACTTCCCTCCCGAGCTCGCCATCAAAATCAACACTAAGGTTATTTTTGTCATTTAATAATAACTCTATTTAGTGTTGAGCTTTTAACAATGCGTCAAAATGACAAAAATAACCTCAGTGTTGAGCTTTTAACGGTGTGTCACAGAATTCAGTTAATAGTGCTTTTCGAAACTTGATCGATCTTTCTTCTTCTTCTACTCCGGCGAAAAACCTTCACCGGCTCCGGCGAAATCTGCTCGGCCACCGCCGACCTTCCTCCAACAGAGCCCTATCATCATCCATCCTCGTGAGTTCTCTCATCTCTGGTTCTGGTTCGATCTTCAATGCGAGTAGAATCCAATTCAACGGTTGAATTTTAGGGCGGAAGGTGGGAGAATGTACTCGCCGTCGCGGTCGCTGTCGCTGACGCAGACGGTGAACGGGTCGCACAACTTCACGATCAAAGGCTACTCGCTGGCCAAGGGAATCGGCGTGGGGAAGCACATAGCGAGCGAGAACTTCACCGTGGGCGGGTACCAGTGGGCCATCTACTTCTACCCCGACGGCAAGAACCCCGAGGACAACTCCGCCTACGTCTCCGTCTTCATCGCGCTCGCCAGCGACGGCACCGACGTCCGCGCCCTCTTCGAGCTCACCCTCCTCGACCAGGGCCACCACGCCAAGCACAAGGTCCACAGCCACTTCGACCGCTCCCTCGAGAGCGGCCCCTACACCCTCAAGTACCGCGGGAGCATGTGGTCAGTCTCTCCGTGTGCTGCATAATCTAGGGTTTGAAGGATTGGTGGAATAATCATGGCTTTTTTCATACGAGAATGTGATAATTAAATCATGTACATAGGGTTGTTTGCTGTTTCTATGGACCCAATCTTGTTAGGATTTTGACCTAAATTCCCTAAATCGAAAACGCAATAGCAAAGTGAAACGGAAATTGACACCGAGAATTGTAGTGGTTACGTCCACTTACCGCTTGCAAACACGATCCACTATGATCTCAACCCGAGTTGTTCGAAATACACCCTCAACTTTGCTTTCTCTCGTTTGTGCTAAACCGCACTAATGGCGGCTACGAACATATAAGCAAAAAACTTAGGGCAACAATATAATGTGTAAAAAAGTTGGAAATGCCCCTAGTTACATAACTCTTTTCAGTAAAAAAATTTGCTCACACTCAACAATCTGACCATTTTTCTTGTCTGCAGGGGATATAAGCGTTTTTTCAAGCGGACTATGCTTGAGTCTTCAACGTTTCTTAAGGACGACTGCTTGAAAATCAATTGTACCGTTGGTGTTGTGGTTTCCGCAATTGACAGCTCAAGATTGCAGTCCATACAGGTCCCTCAATCGGATATCGGCGCCCATTTCGGTATGTTGTTGGAAAATGAGGAAGGTTCCGACGTGATTTTTAATGTATCGGGGGTCAAGTTTCATGCTCACAAGCTTGTAATGGCCGCCCGGTCTCCTGTGTTTGAAAAAGAGCTTCTTGATAGAGATGAAGAAGATGATGATAGTGAGGTACTTATCACTGATATGGAACCTACTGCTTTTAAGGTACGGCTTCTCGATTTGCTCTTCTTCGAAGTTGATGAAAAGCATAAACTCGTGTAGAATCTTTACCTGAAATGGTTCGTTTTTGTCAGATTTCTCGTAGATTGGTTTGTTTTATATGAACTACACTTCTTCAAAGTTATTATAAAGCATAAACTCGTGTACCATCTTTACTTTTACTTGTTCATTATGATAATGTCCCGCCTAGTTGTTTTATTTTTAATGCATGACGCGTCTTTTTCAAAGTTTTTGAAAGGCATAAATGTGTTTTCTTTAGGTCAACAGGCATCTACCTGTGTACCATCATTACCGTTATTAATCATGATTCTTGTTGATTGTGTTATTTAATTCATGGAAGATTTTCAAAGTTATTGAATAGCATAAACTCCTTTACCATCTTCATAATTGTTCATTTTTGCAAATATAATTCAATAAAGAGAAAGGAAATTCTGTCTTGGTGAATTCCCGCTGGCCGATTTTTGTGTGATGTATTTCGTTTGAATTTATTATTCGGATCCTATCATCTTAATACTTGCAGATTTTTTTATATTTCCTCATGGCAGTTCTCGTTCAAAGTTATCGAAGCGCATAAACTTGTGTACTTTACCATTAATTGTTTATTTTTATCCAATTTCTCGAACAGGCATTGCTGCACTTTATTTACAGAGATACCCTTATTGAAGATGTAGAGTCTGGAAATTCAGGTTCGTCTTCATCAGAGACGTTAGCTGCCAAATTGATGGCTGCATCGGACAAATACGAGCTTCCAAGGCTGAGATTGATGTGTGAATCTGTTCTCTGCAAGGATATATCTGTCAACTCTGTGGCCAATATCCTTGCTTTGGCTGATCGATACCATGCTTCTGACCTAAAATCTGTTTGCCTGAAGTTTGCTGCCGAAAACCTTCTTGGTATGCCATAATTTTTGTAATCTCACTCTGGATTTTATAGTAATTTGCGAAGATTCACCGGAACTAATCGGGCGTACTCATTTGCCACCCGAACGAAAAAGCTCAATTCCCCATGAAAATTTTATGTTTGTTTTAAGCAGACACAAACTGATATTAATGATGTTATCACAAAAGGTAGTGCGGGATTTACGCCATTTTTTTATTTGGGGGGTAAATAGTACCCTGACCGACTAGTATTTGCGCAAGCTGCAAAGTACTATGTTCTTGAATTAGGAAGTATCACTTTTTGCCAATCACAACAATCATCCATTTTAATACTTAAATGGGCATAAATAAATACTAAGTGACTTCCTTGTCCTTCCTTCACTTGTATGTAAGTACCGATGGCTTATTGTGGTGGTTTTCTTGAAATCCTTTGCGGTTTTCTAAGTCTCTTATTATGTTTCCATGCTGTCTTTTATGTTTTGTTTTGTGGGTTTGACTGAAGAGGACAGAGAATTTAGATAATCTGCAATAGGTGTACAGGTGCCTAGGATCTTCTGCCGTCTTTATGTTTTGTTTGATTTGTCGGTTTGACTCACGAAATCAGGGAAAGCTCTCGTTGGCCATGTTCCGGCACAGTCCTTTGGTTTATTAGAAGATAGAATAAAAAATTCATTCTTGGTTAATTTAATACTGTTGGTTTACATGTTCAGGTTTGTTTTGTTTCCATTACCGGTTCCTATCACAATCGTAATTGAGATTATTGTATTGAATGGCTATATTCACTGATGTCCTAGTTTTGAGATTAATCAGTGGTATTTGCAAACAACTTTTTTCTTTCACTTTCTTAATTGAAGGATGCTTACGGTAAAATACCAAAAGACTAATTGCCCCCAACATTTTCTCTGTTCGATGCAGCGGTGATGGAGTCAGAGGGTTTCGAGTATCTAAAGGAGAATTGCCCGCTGTTGCAGTCGGAGATCCTGAAGACAGTAGCCGGGTGCGACGAGGGCCACAGCGGTGGCGGTGGCGGGAAGAGTCAGAGCGTATGGGCGCACTTCTCCGACATCGAAGACACCGACCGGAGCGCGAGGCGCCAAACTTGGGAGAACGGCGAAGACAGAAACCAGAACCTATGGATCCAACTTTCCGACGCTGGCGAGGCGAGCGGTCGCAGTCCAATGCAAGAGGGCTGACGAGGGTAAAAGGGTAACTTCCTTGTGTTATTTTCTGATCACGTTTCGTGCGTAGAGAGTTAGGAACGGAGAAGCTGACCGTGATAGATGTAAAAAGGAAGAATGTTGACTTTGTATTATTAACTACCTTGTAATGTAACATGAAGTCAGTTCTGAAGTGGCCGAAATTATAGGCCAACTCAATGGTTGTGTTGACCAATCAGTATTTTATGTTGGCTGAAATAAGTACTTAATTGTCGCTCCATTTTTTAATGTCAAATGTCATGCTTGGAAAAGTTTATTAAAAATACTGGTTCTTTAAACATGTTTTCAGAGTATGCAAACACCATTCAGAAGCTACCTCAAGAGAATAGAGATGACTCCCTATGTAGTTTCCGGCCCATCCAACTAATAATAATTCTGGGTTTCAAGAAACGAAACTGGATTTCCTAAGCATCTCTCCTAGCTGTTATACTGATAGCATTGCACATTGAATTTGGTGTCGTTTTTGTTTAAACACGCCATCGTAATTTGCATTAAAAAAATAATACAAATTGAAGAATTGGAGCAAGCTTTCGAAGAAAATATATCCTAAGAAAACTGACGATCATGAACTGATTTAATGAATCAGATGAATTTAGTAAATTAAAGGTATTTTAGTAAATTACTTATTGATTACGTTGTATATTGTATCCTAGTAAACACTGTAATGATCATTCTTTTATTCATTACAGCGGTTCAAGTAAAAACCGTAATCATTTACGATTACGATTCCAATCTATTACGATTACGATTACCATCAATCAATTACCACAAAGTGAACGCCACGTAATATTGATTGTATAATTCAAGATTTCAGGTTTCTTACATTTTATGTACATTTTAAAAATCGTATTCAAGGTTAACACTGACCTGGCATTGGGACATCCAATTGTGATAAGATCCCTGGTGACACAGGCTGGAAGCGCGTCTGAAACCGCACCTTTCGACGGGGACGGGGTAAGTTGTTGTTTTTAATATTTTGTGACAATTTTTAGTAAAAAAAGTAGTTAAAAGATTTATTGTTCTTCGCAGACCGGGTCTAGATTCTACGACTTTGGAATAGGAAACTCTGTCACGGCAGTCGGACGGTGCATTTCGGAGGTTGCGTCTTCATTTGCATCTACGGTCGCAAGTTCAAGCTTTGCCGAAGCAGCATTAGGCGTCGTTGTTAGTACCGTGGCGTCAGCCATAGCCTCTGCAAAAAACAGTGTAAAAATAGCGAAAATTGGGTACCTTAATTTTATTTTTACATTTTTCAATAATTTTTGACAAAAATACATTGAATGAAAAAAAAAAGTATTTTTCAAGAAATAGCATAGCCTACTAGCCAAAGATAGATAGTTTGAGTTGATTGAATTTAAAATGAAAATTGCTATTTATATACTAGCAATGCTATTTTTTTCTTTGTATTTGTTCCATGTGGGACTTTCCAAATACAAACAAATGTGTATTTTTCATTCATTTAGTTGCTCCATGTGAGACTTCTCCACAAAGCCAAATAGTTAATTATTTGTATTATCAAATTATGTAGTATCTTTTAATCTTGATTATCGACAATGGCAAATAGTTAATTATGTCTATTTTATTTTCTTATGTTTGAGCATGACATGATTTTATATTTACATTTGTTTGAGTATGACATGATTTTATTTGAGTATTTACATATGCGAGAGTGACACTATTTTTATTTACATATGTAAATTTAGTAAATATATTCTTGAAACTATTTTAGTGGTTTTTCATCAATAATCCTCGATAAGTGTAGATAATCTATCGGTAATCCTCGATAAGTGTCGATAATGATAAGCTACAGTTTTAGTGGTTTTCCGATAATTATTGAGATATTATATAATTTATAATAGTCCCCAAAATGTATGGCAAAATGCCATCCGTTTTTTTTTAAAAAAACCGGATACGAATATATCCGGGACCGGGGAAAAAAATTCCCGGATATATCCGGATCCATTTTTTTTTATATTTTAATTAAATCTATTTTTTGGGTCGTTGATCTTGATGATCCAACGGCCCAGATCAAAAGTTTTTTTTTTAAATGGGTATCCGGGTTTAATCTAATGGAGATTTGGAGGACTGATTGATAACATAGTCTCCATCTCGCTGATTATTTCTAACAACTAACATTTTCTAGTTCATATCAGTGCTTTTCATTTTTGCAGCTCTTCCTATGTTTCTTGTCGTTTGTATCATATACGACATCAATTAATTGAGCATCCAACCATTAAGCTATTGCATAAAGCTTCTTTAGTTTATAAGGTTCCATTTTATGGATTCTGGGTTGGCATATATACCAAGCTTTTAGTCTGTGCTTGTTTTTTAATCAATAAAGAAGATATTTTCCCGAAAATTTACCGAAAAATTCAATCAACGACAAAGCTGTAATAACCTAATAATGTTTGCAAAATATTGAGTAAATTAGGAAATAAAACGTTAATTGTATTTCATGAGTACCCCACATACTAAACCTTACAAGAAAAGACACAAACCACCAAACTATGATCATATTTGATCTTATTATTGAATAAAGGTGAGCTTCAAAGCATGAGATGCTCATGCATTTAAGGGCTTCTTGATGATCCTATCAATGGCTTGGAGAGAGCTAATAGCGTTCTGAATGTGGTAGCTGAGAGCCCCGGCAATGGGGGCGAGCGGATCGGCGGCCAGTTCTTCCTTGACGTCTTCCTCCTCGGTGAGGACGGGCTGGGTGGGGTCTTCCACAAACGCCGCCACTTGCTCGGCGTATTTCTTCATGCGCGGCGTGCAGAACGTGCGCGGGTACCCCACGTCGCCCCTGGTCGCATAGCGCTGGAGCTCGTGCGAGACCTCCGACGAGAGCGCGAACGGGCGACCCTGCATTGTGTATACTTGCTGCGACTGCATCATGTCCAAGAACTCGCTCAGCTCGTTCTGCATCATCTCTATCTCGTCATTAGACTCGTCGGTCACCACATCCAGGAGCAGGTTCTGCGCGTCGGCAAGCTTATTCTGAGCATCTTGCAGGTTTCCCTCGTCGGCTAGCATTCTCGCCTCCTTCATCATCTGTGCAGCTATGATGCGGCTCTCCTCGATAACTATCTCTGGCCTCTCCGGCATCGCCACCGTTCCCTTGCGGCTTAGAGAGACTTTTAATGGTGCGGCTTCGAGCAGAGACGGATCACCCGGGCTTCGCAAATCGATGTGCATCAAGTAATAGTTAATATTATAACCAATGCAGTAAGCATTCTGTCTTTGAGCCTTTAATTTTTATATAGTTACTGAAATTTAGGATTTCGAAAATTATTTTGCATATAATAAGTCCCTAATACTTTTTTTTGTTTAACTAATCAAAGAAGTGATTAATCATGAAATAATAGAGCTTTGTAATACCTGCTGTACTTGTAAGCAATTTGGAGAACAACCATGCTCGACGGTTTGGCAACTTTGGGGAGATCAAGCTCCACTATGACCTTTCTTACCTCTTTGACGTAGAGGTTTCCGAACGAAACGGTCACGGATTTCTCACCGGAGATTTGCTTGTAGTTTCCGGCCCGTACCTTAACGACCGTTGCTCTGATGCCTGTGACGGTCAGCTCGAGGCGCTCAACAACGGTCGTCAGGAGCCCCGCCAAGCACTGCGCGAAGGCTGAGCTCAAGTCATCTTCATTTTGAACGTCTGAGAAAGTTCCTGACTTGCTTTTCTGGGCGATGGCCGTGAGAACCTGCATATGAAATTGAATCATAGAGTTTAATATGTGTTTGATTTAAATGTTAATGTTGTAGTTTTTATAATCTAGAAATGCTATTTAGCAAAAAATTATATTATAACAATTACTTCAAGATTTTTGAGCTAGGAGCGTTTGTTTGCACTGAATTAGGGGGTGACAATTTGTGCCAAGTCTATGTAGACCCAGTAACCGTGTTAAAATATGAGATGCATATCCGCTCCCATTTACTAGCTGTGTTTATCGTGTCTACCCATGTAATCCAATGAATAACATTTAACGCAATCAACAAAGTCATGCATTATTAAAATGATAAATGAGTTTATTTTACACTAATTTAACTTAATTTATTTAATTATATTATTTAAGATTTAAAATTTACGGAACAATTTTCCATATTCATCAATGAATGACGTAATTAATAGAATCCAACATATAAATTCTATATATAATTAGTATTAAACACTTAATAACACATATAAACTACATAAAGTGTAATTTTTTATTCGTCAATCGTGTCTAATTGCGTCGCATCATGTTCGTCCCGTGTTCACCTTTTATTTAATCGTGTTTGATACGGTAGGACCCATATCCATTTATAATAGACCCACACCTATTTAAATCGTGTCGTAACCGTTTCGTATTTCATGTCCGACCTCAAATTGCCACCCTATTTTTTTTTTGAACCAATTGAGAATTCATATTAACTATTGAGCACAAACAAACAAAGTTTAATTCTGATTTTTCTATGATGAATTAGTATCATACCCTCGGATCGTGGTCTGCACCGAAACCGAATGTGAAGACCGGCACGTCATCGAAGTTAACCTCCTCGGCGGCTTTCCGGATGTTCTCTACGCCATTAGACATGAGCATAATGGCGCCGGTACGCCCTTTGGAGAAGCGGCGGCCCCCGAGCACCCCCAAGGCTATTTCAAGGCCAGAAGCAATGTTAGTGTCACCTTTTGATCTCAGGCCAAAAATCGTACTCTTAAACTCCGTTTTAGCCGCCGGGGTCATCTGACGCAGCGGAAAAAGCCTCACTGCTTTGCTGCTGAATACAACGACGGACAGGCGATCGATCGGGCTGAGCTTGTTGAGAACGAATTCCATTGAGATCATCATCTTCTCAAGCTTCTCCATCCCCATACGGTCGCTGACATCCAGGACCGTAACCAGGTCCAACCCAGGCCGGTCTTTTCCTAACCCAGCGCCCGTCAGCTCGACCAGTACCTTGAAGTTCTTGGTTTCACCCAGTGGTGCCACGCGGTTGTTGATCACCGTCACTCTCGTTTTTCCATCGCCATTATCGTCTGCAGATACACTCAATTCAGCGTACTACACACAATTCTTCTCGTAAAATATTCAATAAAGAAAGCTTATGTACCATCAGAGACGTCTTCGGCGACGATATTTTTGATCTCCTCGTCGTCCTGGAAGTTCATATCAGCAAGCTCACACTCTCCGGTGACAATATTTTCGACCTCGTCGTCGTCCTGGGAGTTCATATGATCAGGCTCACACTCTCCGGCGGCAATATTTTCGACCCCGACGTTGTCGTGGGAGTTCATATTATCAGGCTCACACTGATCATGGAGGCTCTCAATTAACTCTTTGAGGATCTTTGTCAAGTCTTTCACGAAGTATGAGGTGTTCTGCGACCCGAGTTTTTGTTGGATAGCCGAGAGCACCTGGCATATGAATGAATGAATGAGTGAGACTCATCAAGATCATATGTTCAAGTCGATATCAGTTTTGTGAATTTATAATATGATCATACCCTCGGATTGGGGTCTGTGCCGATGGGGAATGTGAAGACCGGGTAAAACTCCCTGAAGTCGACCTCTTCGACGGGTTTCCCGACGTTGTCTTGGCCGCTAGCCATGAGCATAATGGCGGCCGTACGCCACCTACAGAAGCGGCGGACCCTGAGCACCGCCATGGCTAGTTCGAGGCCAGCAGCGATATTAGTGACGTCACCTAGCTGGGGTCTCAGATTGACAATTATACTCTTAACTTGCGCTTTAGACGGCATGCTCATCTGGCGCAGCGGGAAAAGCCTCGCTCCTCCGTCTCTGTTCAATGTGACGACGGACAAGCGATCGGCCGGGCTGAGGTTGTTGAGAATAAGTTCCATAGACTTGTTCACCTTCTCAAGCTTCTCCCTCCCCTTACTCCCACTGACATCCAAGATCATGACCAGGTCCAATGGGGGCCTCACGTTATGTGGTACCCGGCCAGGGTCAAAAAGCTCTGTCTCAGTTCTGTCATCTGATATATATATATATATATAGTTATATATAAATATTTATATATATAAAGATTTTTTTTGAAAACAGAATACTTCTCATTAAGCCAAAATGAGGGATAAATCCCTTTGAAAGACGTGTACAAGCCACCCCGGCCATTCCCTCGACCACATGTCGGGGATTGAATCCGCTAGGCGGGTCTTAGCTATCCTATTGGCAACTTCGTTGCACTCCCTCGTAATCCAACGACATCCATCACTAAGAGCTTCTTCCGCCAACAAGATACCGATCTCCGCGATTATCGGGCCTTGGAGGCTACTCCGCTTCCTTCCCTTGACGAGATGGAAAGCTTTAAGGCAATCAGTTTCCACCCCGGCTACCCTCCACCCTTGGTCCCGAGCAAACTTAAGGCCATGGAGGATAGTTTGACATTCCGCCGTCACCGAGGGTATGAGAGGCCGGTTGATTTTATTTTCCAAATTTATTTTCTGTATTATAATTTTAAATTGTAGAAACATGTTTAGTTATTTTACTTAGAAAATAAATTTAAAAATATGTTTTTCAATTTTGATTTAAATAGAAACATGATACAAATAAAATGTGTTTTCTATTTTATTTTAGCTTACTGTTTTTTTATCTCTCCGACTTCTACTATTTTAATATTCATTTTATTATATTTGCTCTATAACTTTTTCTACAAATTTCGGATGAACTCATATAATATATTGTTGAAAAACTTATAACGAGAAGAATTTAAAGATAGGTGGAAACAATAGTTTTGACATACTTTAAAAGAATGTTAGATATATAAATTTTAAAAAGGATTTTTGGTACATCTTTGTTTTTCAAATAATTGCTTTTAGTTTTCTTTTCTAGAAAAAAATTTATTAAAAATAAACGAACATGTGTTTGGTAAACTGTTTATAAAGCAATTGTTGTTGGTAACAAAAGTTGATTTAGCGTTTGGTAAAATAAAATATTTAGGGTAAAAAAACTAAATTAGACTAAAAAACTATTTTTGTTTCAGAACAAATAAAAAGCTACGTATCCTAGCTTTTACTACTTATATACAAAAATTCAAAATCATTTTTGTGCTTTTTGTAAAAACATATCTGCGAAAACACATAAAAAATAGTTCAGTTTATTCTAAAAAGAAAAACCCATAAAATACCCATTTAACACCTAATGTTTATGAGAATTGCCCATACTTTCAAAAAATTCATTTATACCCATTAATAAAAAAAAGTTGGACCATATTAACCCTAATATTAATTATATTTATTAATTTTTGTATATTAATTATTTATAAAATATTTTAATTTCAAAATTAAATTATCTTATAATTATGGTTTGACAACTTCCTCCGTATTAATTTAATTCTCTCTCTCTCTCTCTCACACACACACTCACTCACTCACTCACTCACTCACTCACTCACTCACTCACACGATGGTAAATGGTCAGTAAATGGTTTGACATGATTTTTGTAAATAGTTTTGCAGTTTTATTCGTCAATTTTCGTAATTTCATTTACTGTCTGACATCATTTACAATTTTTGTAATTTCATTTTGTAAGTTCATTTACAGTTTGACATGATTTCATAGATTTCGTAATTTTATTGTAAATTTATTTACAGTTTCAAGCTGTTCATACTTATACAATTTTTCGTAATTTTATTTACAATTTCAAATTATGAATAATGTTTGTTCTCCATTTCTCATATACAATTTCAAATAATACTGATTAATAGGGACCAACAATTCAAAAATCAGATTTTGTTTTTAATCGTTAAAATATGGAGGATTAATTTGATTTTTTTTTGTGAAATCGTTAAAATAGATAGGTTTTAATGTTAATTTTATAGTTTCCTACATTTAAGGAAAATATTTGTTTTTATTTTAATTAAAAAAAAAAGAATTATGAATGTGAATTAAAAAGTGGATGGACATATTTGTCCATATTTTAATTTGTTAGTGGTTATGATTTTTTTTTTTGAAAACAGATTCATATATCATTAGCAAATCGGAACTAAGTCCCGTCTAGTACATGGGATAAGCCACTAGGGACATCCCCGTGATTGAAAGTCACAGACCGAGTTGGACAAACGTTTTTTAGCTATGAGGTTAGCTACCTCATTACAAGACCTAGGCACCCAACGACATATGCCATTGGATCCATCCGTTCCAAAAAGGCGTCTAATACTAGAGAGGATGGGACCTTAGTGGTTATGATTAGAAGCTCTTTCTTAGGACCGAGGGCTCTCTCAATCAAAGGAAGGTCTCTATCAATCTCCTGGCCAGTATTTTTTTAAACCTTGAGTCACAAATGGGCATTTGACTCATTTATCCAAACAAAAACATGTCTAAACAAGTTATGTCAAACGCAGCTAATATTTTTTTCGTAATATTTTGAAATATAATTCTGAATCCGTTTTCTAAAATTAAAAAACAAAACCAAAGCTCAGAATCGTAAGCATAAACCTGCAATGAAGCCTTCAGCCATTATATTCTTGATCTCCTCGTCGTCCTCGAAGTTCAAACCGCTACTAAAAAGCGGATCTTCGAGCTGGTTAACAAAGATTTCGAGGAGCCCTGCCAAGTTTATCCCGTAGTCTGAGCATATCCAAACATTGCCTTTTCGTTTCAGAGCGTTGAGCAACTTCACATGAAAGATGAAACCTATCAACTTCTAAATGTAATGTTTAAAAGTTTTGTATTATCTAAAATTTTTGTTTAGTAAAACTATTAACTTTAGCAATTAATATCATACCGTCTTATCGTGGTTTGCTCGGGTGACGATTGTGAAGACCGGCACGGACCTCAAGTCAACCTCGGCGGCTTTCCCAACCTTCTCTTCGCCACCATATATAAGCATAATGGCGACGCTACGCCCGCCTGTGCACCGGCGGTGGCTGATGACATCCAAGGCCACGGAAAGGCCAGAAGCGATGTTAGGCATGTTGTCGCGGGATCTCGAATCAAGAATCATATTTCTAAACCGCGCTTTAGACGCTGGGTTAATCAAAAGCAGCGGGGAATGCCTCTCGGCGTAGGATTTGTATGTGACGACGGACAAGCGGTCGTTCGGGTTGAGCTTGTCGAGAAGAAATTCCAAGGCGAGCTTCGGCTTGTACGGCTTCTCCGACGCCATGCTGTCGCTGGCGTCCAAGACCAGGACCAGGTCCAGTCCATATATGTCTACGGTGAAATCGTCGTCCTGGAAGTTCATATTGGCAAAAAAAGGGAGTGAACTTGTCTTTTCTGATCAATAATGACAACTTGATTCGACCATGCTCCTATTTATAGAGAGAGAAAATGAATAAATTAATTTATGAGAAGGGCAATCCATGAAACTTGGTCTTGGTAATTAATTCTGGCTCGTGCATATATATGAAGCATCTTAGAACTTGCTCTGTCATAAGAACCAAAGGGGGATGAACTGAATAGTTCGGGGAAAAAGAAAAAAAAAAGCTTTTAAAACTCAAAAGGTTTAAAAAAATTTCCACAAATTTTCTTTTTCATTTTTATAATTTTTAAAAAATTGCAATAATAACCCTATTGTATTCAAATTGCAATTGTACCCTTATTTTTTATATATAAAAAGAAACTAGACCTGTATTTATTTCACCATCTCATTTAATTCAAACCCTTATTTTATATAAAACTTACGCCCATAATTTGGTTTGTCGAACTATGTAATATATGTGATTTTTTAGTACACTAGCCTCTTGAGTTAACGTTTTTGCTTCCCGAATCTCGATCGATGTATAGATTATGGAAAAAAAATCATGATTCTCCTGAATAAAATTTTCAAAATAAAAATAAAAATTGGGTAACGACTCTCTGAAATAAAGTTTCCAAATTGGCCAAATAAAAACTAAATATAAGTTGATAAGTTTTTCGAGGATCATATCGTATTTAAGCAATATAGCTATTCCGTAATGATTTTCTTAAAAAAAATCAAAATAAAAATTGAGTATATATGACTCTCCAAAATGTATTTTCAAAATGGCCAAATAACAAAAATATAACGTGAACAAGCTTTTCGAGGAACCAATTCATATTTAAACAATATTAGCTGATCAATCAAGACTCAAGGAAATAAAAATGTTAACTCAAGAACCTATCGTAATAATAATAAAAAATCACATATTACATAGTTCGACAAATCATGAAATTTGGATATCATAACGCTAGGGAAAAGACTTCTAAAACACCGATAAAATTTTTGGGTACCAACGAAAGATACTTTTTGTACGTGATATACTTTTATTGCGTTTAGAAAAATTAGACTATAAGTCAGATTTTAAATAACTTATGAGTACTTTTACCGCATAAATTTCTAAAAAAACCAAAACTTGAATTATTTATGTCGCTATCGAGCCTAATCGAAAAACCAACCTTCATTATTAATTTCACGCTATTGCCGCCCCAATCCAAGTGATTAAATGGATAACTAGTTATGAAATTTCATAGGTTGTTGCTTTCGGATAGCTGCTATTCAGCTATCTTTCGCTAATTTTAAGGTTTTTCGGCCATAAATTAATACACATCGTCGTACTCTTTGTCTGTATTCAATTGCTTTTTTTTTTTTTTTAATGATAATGATTAACCATATCAAACAACATTTTCTTAAGAAAATCGAATAATTAGCTTTTGGAGTCAATATTTTTATATATTCTAATTTGACAAAGTAGAAAGTAGGTATAACGCGTAAAACGGGTGGTTTGTTTTTAAACGATCTTATACTGTGCGTAATTTTTTGTTTTAAAAAATTACTAAATGATTTCAAAATATAAGCACATGTTTTTGTTTATTATCATTATGATAAATATAAAGAGTTTGCAAATATTGAAAGAAATTTAAAATTAATTGTACTTAAAAAGAAAAACATGTTAATTGTCAGAATTTAAAAATACAAGTGCTTTTGTATAATTTTCAAAATTCAAAGGTTGCAGATGACAAGGAGTTCTTCAAAAAAAAAAAAAAAAAAAAAAAAGATGACAAGGAGCACATACGATACAGAATTCAAAGTTCGCCAGACCTGGATACTATGAAACAGTACTCAGAAGTTTCGGAGAATACTTACGTAAATGATCTTATTTTTATTGCAAATTAAAGAAAGTGTGCAGAACAACACTTAGAATCAATATTTCTAACAACATAGACATTTGTGAAAAATAAAGCGTTCTTTATTTTCAACTATCTTTCACTTTTTTATAGTGGTAGTGGTAGAGTCATTATTATCAGGAAAAGAAAAAAAAACAAAAAAACTTTTCGAGTCAAATTTTTTATGGTATTTTAAACTGAGAAAGTAGAAACTAGAAAGTAAGCGTGTAAAATGGGTAGTTTGTTTTTGGATGGAATATAATATGATGAGAATTCGAAGGCTGATAAAGTTGTTATCGAATTATATTTAATAGGTATTTTCCTAATTCACTTACCTATAAATTTATATGGCTCTTTTAATAACTTGAGTGAGGCACATATTGTGTATGTATACCAATTTTTCAAAGAGCGGTTTACAAATATGCTAATCATTTGGTTTTATTGAAACTTGGTTTTCTAACGAGTAACGAGTTTATCAATGAGTTTTTAATAATCGATTATAAGTTTACCGGCTATTAATTTATCGGGCTTATTTTAAAAGTTAATTGGTAATTGACGTATTATATTAAATACTTTTTGTTATATATGTAAGATGTAAGTATATTTATAAGGTTTTTTTTTTCCGAGTAAAATCTGAAACGAAAAATATATTTTTCTGTTTTTTATTTTATATACACTAATTTCTGAAATATCGTAGTTGCTTTCATACAGCTGGCTGCTATGAATTATATTTTCTCTTTAGTTTTTGGTTATATTATAGTAATCTTATTCTTATCTTCCACTTCATCTCACTTTCCATTCTCTTTTCGTATCATAAAAATCAAAATAAATTGATTAAATCAATGTCTACCCAACATGATCAAATCTAAAATAACACCCAGCTTACTCAATAGAAATCTAAAATATATTATCTATTGCTTTCACAAAATTACTTTCAATTAGGTTGTCTGCCATATTAGATAATTTATTACATTAAGAAACCTTTTGGTAACAATAGTCCAAATTTCGAAAATAAACCATAATTATCGCTATTGGAGTCATGTTTTTGGTATTTTCTATACGGACAACGTGGAAATTAGTGAAAAATAAAGAGCCAGGTTAAGGTTTTTATTTTATTTATTTATGATTATAGATCTGGAATCGATTACTCTGACGATTGACGACTATATATTTATTTAAATTTTTTTTACGAAATGTTTGTATATTTTAAGGACTGAAATTTCGGAGCTCAGCATATATTCAAGATGTAACGAGCATTGATTGCACAATGTAGATTGTATACATATGATCACTTATTTATTATTTAGAAATTATCGAAACCGATTACGAAGTACATCATCGTGATTTAAAATCATTGGCTGAATAGACGGGCTTATTAACAAAATACTCAATTGAGTGAAACTTTTTTAAAAAAAACTCAAAAGTTCACTATAATTAAGGAAACACTCATTTGGTCTTATACGGACAATTATACCCACAATCACGCTTCGATGACATCTCCAAGCTCCATTCTACTTCGACGAAGCCTTCGATCTCCTTGTGATTCCTTCGATCTCCATTCTTCTTTGACGCAGCCTTCGATCTCCTTGTGATTCCTTGCGATTCCTTGAGAAGCTAGGGTTTCGTTCACATCTAGATTCTCTGCGATTCCTTGCGATTCCATTTTCTTCATGTCATAATTCTCTGCGATTCCATCTTCTTCTTCGATCACGTCATAATTCTCTGCGATTCCATCTAGTTAGTTCCTCGCTTCAGTTTTGTGTGATTTTGAAGCTCTGTTTTTTTTCTTTTTCTATGCATTAGATACTGAAGAACAACATATTGGATTGATTGCAGGTTCCAGTTTTCGGAAGAAAAAAAAATCTGACGTGCCTTTGATTTGATACAACACGGGTTTGTCTCGATCTCGCGGTCCAGTTCAACAAGCTCAGCTTCTACGCGCAATTCTTGCTCATGTCGTTCGTGCTGAATTGGACCGACACGGTTCGGGTTCTTCTGGAACTGTTCAGGGCTCTGGTTGACGAGTCCAGAGCCAGTTTTTGGGTGAGTGAGGAATTGAAGCTTTTTCAGAGAACTTATATATAGTACATATATACCTCCTACATAACAAGAAGCATTTGCAATATATGTACTATATATAAGTTCTCTGAAAAAGCTTCGTAACCACTTGGATATATACCTCATGCATAATATTACATAAAGTGTTGCAATCATGCGCATTATTAACTGCAAATGCTTCTTCGATTTGAATATGTTACCCTTTTCCACGTCAAACAATTTCGGGAAATGTTCGACGACTACATCTTCTATAAGCATGTTGGAAGAACTACCATTTAGATCTTAACTAGTGAATGCATAAGATTCTGACCTACCGATTTTTCAAATTTATTATATAACTGCCAAATTTATTATTTCAAATATGGGAGTTATATAATAAATTTGAAAATTACAATTGTTACAAGGCAATTCAGTAGGTCGGAATCTTATGCATTCACTAGTGAAGATCTCAATGGTAGTTCTTCCAACGCATTTAAGACGATGTAGCCGTCAAGCATTTCCCAAAATTGTTTGACGTGGAAAAGGGTAACATGTTCAAATCGAAGAAGCATTTGCAATACATAATGCGCATGATTGCAACACTTTATGTACTATTGTGCAGGAGTTATATATCCAAGTGGTTACGAAGCTTTTTCAGAGAACTTATATATAGTACATATATTGTAAATGTTTCCTATTATGCAGGAGGTATATATATGTACCTATGATTCGAATTTCGCGAATATCGTTCGATTTTTGCTAAAAAATAGCTGAAATGGCCTTCTCGATAACTTATCTCTCTTAATAGTTGCCGTTTTATGGTTTTAACGATTTTTCAAGTAAAAAAATAAGGTACTTTTCGCTCAATGTTTTCAAGAGCAAATTTTAGAAAAATAAGGAGCTTTTCGTTCAATTTCGAAAAGTCAAGCCCACTAGTATTTTTGTATTTTTTCGAGAAAAGCCATCATTTTATCGCTACCTCAGCCTCATTTATCACCCAAAGCAAGGAAATTGATTCTCGCCACAACTGTGGCTTCTCCAAATCCTCTTGGCATAAGTTATAATTTTTTTAAAATTTTTGAATTTAAAGGTATATTAAGGTTTTTTTTAGTAGATATTTAGCATTATGAAGATTATATATTGTATATGTATGAATCATGTCAATTTTTCACAAATTTATTCTATATTTGTAGTAGTTACTTAGAAAGTTATTAGGTTGAATGAAAGTTCAAGTATGAGTCTCATATTACTTTGATTGTAAATTTTAGGTTTTGAATCAAATATTATTGAAATTAATTTTTTTAGGTTTATAATTGAATATATATTAATTATGATAGAGTCTGTGATTTTGTAATTTTTTTTTGCATATTCGGGGTGAATTTAGGGTTTATCCAAACTATTATATAATTGCGGCAAAACTACTTATTTTTTGGTAATTGTTGAACTTGATCTATATTTTCAATTCGTTTGATGTACTTTCATTTTCTAACATAGTATATAATTAGGAAACCGTGAGTTTGAGATAACTTTTTTTTTGTTATTTGACGTTTTTCCGTATAGTCCAAATATATCGGCAAAAGTACATATGTTTTGGAAATTTGTTAAGTTGAGCTAGTTAATCGACTTTTTTGGTGTAATTTTCTTTATAACATTGTTTATAAATTATAAATACAAGGTTGAAAGAATGTTTTTTATAATATGACGTGCTCCTAAATTATGACCTTATTGCGACAAAAGTACATATGTATCAGAAATCAGTTAAGTTAAACTATTTAATAGCTTTTTTTGGTGTCTTTTTGTTTTACAACATTTTATATAATTTATAAACTGTGACTTTGAATTTGATATTTTCAAATTATTATGGCAAAAGTACATATGTTTAGGAAAATAGTTAAATTGAGCTAGTTCTTCAAAAAAAATTCATATAACATCAATTGGGCAGAATTTATCAAAAAATTATATTTTCTTTAATAGTAAATGACTAAAGAGAACATATTGACTTAGATCATAATTCATAAATAATAAATGTTAAATACAATTTATATGTATATAAAACTATTATTTTAAATAATAATATGTATAATTATATATATATGTATAATTTTAATTGCAAAATAGATTAGAAATAAAATAGAGATATACATTATGTAAATCGTAAAGTGAGTGTGAGCTCATCATTTCCATAAGACCCAAAGAAACGTGTTTCTCATGTATAAAAAAAATATTATTTTATAGGTTATCCATCGATAAATTCATCGATAACCGATTAATCCATCGATAAGTTCGATAAGTTTCGATAACGGTAAACGATAACTTTTATAGGTTTTCCATCGATGAATCTATCGATAAACGATTACTCCATCGATAACGGCAAACGATTTTTTGGCAAAAAACGGCATTCAAATCCTTGATATGTACTATATATAAGTTCTCTGAAAAATCTTCGATTCCTCACTCACCCAAAAACTGGCTCTGGACTCGTCAACCAGAGCCCTGAACAAGTTCAGGAGAAGCCGAACCGTGTCGGTCCGGTTCAACACGAATGACACGAGCAAGAACCGCCCGTAGAACCTGAGCTCCTTGAACCAGACCGCGAGATCGAGACACACCCGTGTTGTATCAAATCAAAGGCACGTCCGAAAAATTGTTCCAAAAACTAGAACCTTCAATCAATCCAATATGTTTTTCTTCATAATTTAATGCATAGAAAAAGAAAAAAAAACAGAGCTTCAGAATCACACAAAACTGAAGCGAGGAACTAACTAGATCGAGCCAATCGACATTCCTCGGAAGCTAATTTGAAAACGAACGTGGAGATATTGAAGAATCGCAGAGAATTATGACGTGATCGAAGAAGAAGATGGAATCGCAGAGAATTACGACGTGAAGAAGATGGAATCGCAAGGAATCGCGGAGAATCTAGACGTGATCAAAACCCTAGATTCTCAAGGAATCACAAGGAGATCTAAGGCTTCGTCGAAGAAGAATGGAGATCGAAGGAATCACAAGGAGATCGAAGGCTTCGTCGAAGAAGAATGGAGCTTGGAGACGTGATCGAAGCGTGATTGAGGGTATAATTGTCCATATAAGACCAAATGAGTGTTTCCTTAATTATAGTAAACTTAAGTGTTTTTAAAAAAAGTTTCACCCAAATTGAGTATTTTACTAATAAACCCAATAGGCTATTCACTTAAATATCATAATTATACATGTAATATTTTTTATATTGAATCATTAATTTATATATCATTTGGATACCTATATTTTTTTTTTTAAATATTGCCTTATAAATTTAACGAATTATTAAATTAGCTAGTTAGGTCCGAGTCAAAACCGGACACAATTATTATTTAATCAAAGTTATTAATTTATCGAAATTTTGTGATGAGAAAGAGAGAAACCCCAATGATACATTAAAGGAGAACCTAAATTTGATAAGTATATTTTTGTGAGATATCCTAAAGAAATCAAGAGATACCAGTTTTACTTGCCCTTTAAAGAACAAAGTGTTGCATGGGATGGTGCATTTTTGTAATGGGAGGAAGAGACATTTTTGTCAAAAATTAAAAAAATTCAGACAAACTTCATTATTGTCACCAAATTCTCTTATACTTTTAAATTAACTTAATATAGTTATGTTGTAAAAACAACCAGAAATATATTTAATGCATGAGTAAAACACTATTTGTTTAATGGTATTTTTGACAATAATGTAGATTTTTATTTTGATAACTTGAAAAAGTAAATATATTTGATGCTTCATAATACAATATTAGTTATATAACACCATTAAATTATTTTATAATTTTGATTTTAATTATTATTAAATTATATTCGTAATAATGCTTTAGAAAAAAAAAATTAATAATTAAAAAAATCCCACCTGGCGATTAAATGTCACGTGACTGTGTTGCCAAATCTACATGGCGCATCCGAGGTGCCACGTTGAACACCACAAACAGAGTTTGAGGGAGGAAACTAAATTCCTTAACAGAAGCACCTTTAGGTACTGGCCACCAAAAAGAAGAAAAAAACGTAGGTACATAATTCAATTTGTTTTGAAACATTGGGTATTTTTGGCCGCGGTTTACCCAACACCCGTGGTGCCACGTAGGATACCACTAACGAAGTTTGTGGAGGAAACCAAATTCCTTAACTGAAGTAACTTCAGTTACTATAGCCACACAAAAAAAGATTAGGTACATAACTCATAATATGAAATATTGGGTACTTTAGCCGCAATTTAGCCTAGTTGAAACATGCAAAAGGCTTCAAACTAATTCATGATTGACTGTGATGAGACCCAATCTCCGGTTGTAATGTTTGAATCCTTCTGGATGTTACTTGTCATTATCGCTTTTCCTTATTGTAAAACTATTAGTTTTTGTAGAGGATGTACGTACATGACACAAGCTCAAAATTTTTGTTTTTGAAGATTCAAAGGTCTCTCTAGAGTGTGTAAGTTAAAAATACAAGTCAATTTACAGGCAAACATAAAGCAGAAATGAGTACGATATCTTATGCTTCGAGAATATAATCAATACTGTACTTCATGATGTGTTCCGCACCAATTCATTAGAGCCTCGTTAAAAGAATTCTAAACGTGTATTATCCCACTATTTCCAATTTTAAACTAATCTGGATGATTCTCGATCTCAGAGTAGGTAAGTGTAATTGCCTAAATGGTGGAGTTACATGTGGAACCATTTCAAACAAGCTACAGTGGCAGATTTTAAACCAATAAATAAAGTATAAATTACAACTGAAGTAGTGAAAGAAGCAGTATGGATGATAAAGTTCAGTGGAAAGGTGGGAGCGGTTCTGAGCATGGTTTTAATTTTTGGGGCATGTCATGACTCGTGAGCATGCCTTTTTTTTTTAGGTATGAGGTTCAAAAACCCATGAAAATTGTTGTCATTTTTTTAGAAACTGCGGTAAGTCGATGGGCACGCCAATCATAAACTAAAAATCGATTTTATTTTTTCACTAAAAGAGTGCAAAGTCAACCAATTACCAACAACTATAACCTATAAATGTATTGTATACATATTATTGACTTTAACATATTCATCGGTAAGTTATTAAAAAAAAAACTCATCGATAAACCAGTTATCCGTTAACATACCCGAAAAATAAAAGTTGCAATTTTTCCCATCGGCATTATCTTTGAATCTATGGTTCTGACTTCTGAGCATAGCAAACAAATTTTAATTGTTTTGTGACAACAGAATTATTGGTCAAGCTGCCAATAATCAGAGACTTCACTGAAAGCGGAGATATAATAATCAAGAGAGTACAATCCGAAGATAATGTAGTTGACTAACTCACTAAAGCCTAAGGGCTCGAAGAGTATATTAGTATTAGATAACATGGACATTACCTTAACATTGTCGTTTTTTATTTATTTCCTTTTATTGTATTTTGGCACAATGTTATTTTGAACTCAATAAAACTTTGGTGCATTTATATAATATAATTATTGACAATAGTCTTTATTTTAAATCATTGAATTTAAAATAATAGAATATTGTTACTCCATTATGATCAATGCTCGGCGTTATCTCTACAACGGTTCGTCACCCAAGTTATTGAGGTCACTCACGATTATTTCCGTGAGATTTATTAAGCGCTCTCATTTTCACTATGCATTTACATTTTAAAGAGATATTACCGGATTAGTAACCTACCTACGATCAACATTGGTAGCGTATACGCAACTTAAAAACCGGCACTAATAGTACGCAATCCTCACTTTGGAGGGACGCTGACCATATTTTCAATCTACCTTATTTGATTATTCGTTAGTCAAATGTCACGTAGGAGTATTGGTGATGTGGCAAGAAATTATCCGAAAGAATTGAAGTAGCAAAATTCAACAAAAAGGTCAACTTTCATTTATCAAAATATCAAAGCTAAGCCAATCACATTACAGAGGCTAATATATAAGCCATCGACGTGTGATGAGGGGATGAAAAAAGAGTTTAAAATGGCAACAAATATCATCAAAATAGGTAACCAAATATCGAAATAAAGGAAACGAATAACGTAAATAAATCCGATTCCTGGTTAATCGACATGCAATCTTCGTCTCACTTCTTGGTCAACGTTAGCCCGAACCCTAGCACACGCCATCAACTGGTTTAATTGCCACATTATTCCACTTCCACGTGGAATTTTTTACTCAATTAATTAAAAATTTATTTTAATTATAAAATTATAATTAACGTAGTTCATCATAATTAATAATTTATTATTCAACATTTTAAAAAAAGACCATTTTTTAATAATTTTTTAACAACCCAACTCAAACGTAATTAAGGAACGAACGACATAGTAATTAATTAACAGACGTAAATTAACCTCACGATTCCTAAATAAGTGCGGGATTTGTAACATAATAATAATATCTGAGTTTACAATGTCAATACGTAGTTTATAATTCGGTCTAAATTAGTGATTGGAAATAAAAAAGAAGCTAGCTTCGCTAATTAGCTTGACTTGTATCACCTTTTATCTAATCATCTCAAAATGTATACTTATGAAATCGAATAATACACATGATCAGTGTATTATCATTAATAGTATTACATTGGATTTCCAGTTTAACGTAAAACTTCTCAACTTATTCCATCTCTATCCTCTCTCAGTTCCAGCTGAACCTATTCAAGTCAAACTGCTTGCACCTGATCATCGAAACGCCGTCGTTTTCCTGCTCCTGACGAGCGTTCAAGTCCAGCTTCACCTGCAAGCACGGAGAGCCTCGCAACACGGCATCATCCCGTCCCGACAAGAACCCGCCGCCATCCCGCTCTGTCAACCTCTCGTCCGAGCCCCATCGCTCTCCATTTCTCCCCGCCGTCTCAGGCCCTGCCATGCGTGCCGAGCCCCACGCACCGCCATGAGAACCTCTCGACGCGCCGTCGTCCGGATTCGTCATCCTCGTTGGACCCACCTCGAGCCCCACGCGTGGAGAGAAGAGAGTAGTCGCACCGCTGCGGGAGCCTCTGGACACGCCGTCGTCCCGATCCAATAAGCCTTCGTTATCCGGGCCCCACCGTGGGGCCGTCTCGGGCAGCGGTGCCGTGCGTGCCGGGCCTTCGCATGTGAGGCAGCTGTCGACCGAGCAGTCGTTGTTATTGGGCGGCGGGTTGAGGCAGTGAGTGGAGACTTTGGAGACGAGGTCGGAGAGCTGTAGCTTGGCAGCCTCGAGCCCCGCCACGCCAGAATTGTTCCGTCCGAGCGTTTCTTGCGCCTTCTCGAGCACGGCCTGCAGGTACTTTCCCTGAGCCTCGATCCGCAGCTGCAAGTGGCGTTGAACCTGATTTAGTCCGGCGAGAGAAAGAAGAAGAAGAAGAAGAAGATTTGTCAGATTAAGTCTTCTATACATTAATCTGACAAACTTTTCAAATGCTATAATATATATATATATATATATATATATTTCTCAATGAGAGCTTGAACTTCTTAATAGTTGTTCAAATGTTGAAACACTTTGCTAATCTCAACACAAACTTGTAAAAAATGATGTGAAGGGCTCAAATTATTTGAGAAGATACTAATTAAATGTTAGATTCTAATTAACATAATAATAAAAAGTCTAAATGTGAAAAACATATTTGATATAAATTATTACTAGCATTACCCATTAGTGTCAATGAGTTTTGTTATATGATCTCTATTATAAATTTATAAAGGATAATAGAATGATACCAATCTAATCCACAATTCATCCTCTACAGTTATACTCATTAGTTATATTAACCACGATGATAAATATCTACTTATTAAGTTATGAACTATTTAGATCATATTCATTTCTATAGACTTAGTAAATTATTTTAATTTTGTAGCGTACATATAACATATATATGTATGTATATATAAAACTACATGAAATATACCTCGAGCTGTTCGTGCAGTCTTCTTTGGACCTCAATTTGCATCTGAAGTGTCTCACCTATATGAAAGCCTCTGCAAAATACGTATAATTGCGGATATTAATTCCGAAATTCAAATAGTAATAATTAAGTACATAAAAATGTTCAATGGATCACTTACTTGTTACTGTTTGATTGAGGTGATCCAATGCTTAGACTGTTCAAGTGATTTGCGCTTTGTTCCGAGATCGATCTCTCCGGTGGGGAAGCTACCGAACCTACTATATCAATTTACGATAATCATTACATATATATGTGTGTGTATATATATATATATATATATATATTGAAGATTAAAGATGAATCATGAATCATGTCATTACTTACCGATCTTGTTCATCCCAGTATTACTAGCTTGTCCGTGGAGATTCTTACTGAGCCTATACTTCTGCAACGAGAAATTCCAACATAAGAAAATATGAGTACGTGAATCTTCACACAGATAGTAAGTATGATACGATCATGTCATGGAATATTCCACGCCTTATCAATGTTTATATAGAAAGATACGGGTTCAATTATGTGTACATTAGAGAGGCTAAAAGAAGCCAATTATAAGGTACTGATTTGAACATATATATATTGGCGTATTCATATCAATATAAGAACAAAAGGGTCCTCAAAGATGCAATCTTTTCTGGCATATATACCTGAAGGTGGCTCTTCAAGTGGTACAAAGTTAGTCCCGATATTCCCATAAGCTTCATAACCGTTTTCGGAGTAGCTTCTACATTCATATATCACAAAGCGTAATTAGATATCTTGATTAGCGAAACGGTTATCGGAAAGCGATGAGTTCTTTTGTTGGCACGGTAATCCTCATTAATAAATGAATTACTCACTGTCGGCTCCTCCGAGCTGGTTGACCGCCTCGACAAAGCGCTCGTGCAGATCAGGCGTCCACTTGAGCCTCGGCTTGGCGTCTGTGGAGAGGACGAGCCCCGCGTCTCCCGCGCCGCCCTGCAGAAAGAGGTGCCTCTCGGGCGGAGACACGTGCATGTTGATACCACTCTTCCCGTGAAGCTGGTGCTGATGATACATTGTCGTTTTCGAGTAGATGAATTACTCAAAGTTTTTTCTCTTCTCTTCTTATAATTAATATGATGATCTTGGGTTGTAGCGTATGGGGTTTTATAATAAGTGAAGAGAAGAAGCATGGAATGGAATCTGGTTCAAAAATATTCACAGCGACTTGAAAAGAGATAATGTCCCAACATCGTTGCTTTTGCAAAATGTGGATCCCATTTTCCTCTTAGGGTAATATTTATATAATATATATATATATAAACAACATACACCATCGAAAGTGAGTGAGCATGTGCATGCAATACGTACAAATGCATTAGGTACCAGAATTCAGAATTGATCCACCATTTTATAAATTTATTTGTCTTAATTGTTTGATATATATTCGACCTTCTGGCAGAAAAGCTAAGTATAGGAGAATCTCATTCCCAGATTTGAGAGAGGAATATAATATAATTGTGACTTGGGATTTAAAGGAATCAAAGCGTCGCTGTTGTGTTGAAACCCCAGCCTTCAACACTTCGTGCATGATAGCTATGTATTATAGCCAATCCTCATCTAGTTTCCTCGCCTTTAAGATTCTCATATAACTATTAATGTGTTTATGTTGAGGGAAAAATACGCGATCTCCGGACACACGGAGTGACACTCCGTGGTCATTTCGCTTTTAAAATTACTTTGAATATGAGATCGACGACTCTCGTTAGAATCAACTCGAATGGTTTGGCGACGAATAATTGGTTTGAGAACATTGAGAGTAAAGTTATGTGCAACGTCGCATGCAAGATTTCTGAGGCCTTCTATTTATAGTGTGACGTTGCTATGTGGTCTCAAACGTTTGAGGGAAATTCGGCTCCCATTTTCCATTGCGTTGTGAAAATATTATAGCAACATCACATGTAACCACTTAATTAGTGACGGCAATGTCGTCGCTATGGAGTTTTCGGGGAAGATGATATCTATTTTTCTTTTTCTTATTCAAAAACTGAAGACGTGGCATCACCTATAACGACGACAATTGTTTCATTGCTATAGAGGTAGTTGCTACGTACCCGCTTCATTTCTAATAGGGTTTTTTTTTATGTCCTTCCATATGTCGTAGTTATATATGTCGTGTGCGGGGCTTGAACCCGTCACGATTCCTTTTAATCTCTTATATATATAGACGTACATAATTACTTTTTTACCTTTTTACACATATCATAATATGTATAGGTTTATTTTGTGTGTGTAAATGAGCTTCTTCAATGTTACCTAGGAGTAGTCGCTTTAACTGTTTTTGACTCCTTATTCTCCTCCCAGTTGTCAAAACACATACATACAGTTCAATTATATATATAATTCTCTATAGTTGTAAAGTAGAGGTGGGGACAAGAGAGGAACAGTTTACAAACTGATGAAATTGCCCAGTTTTTGTTTTTATTTAAAACTTAACTGCTATTTAAGTGTTTGGCAAATCTGTTGTTATCAAAAACTTTAAAATCGATTTGGCAATTTGTACGTGAGAAGTGAAAGCTAGAAATCCTAGCTTTCAGGGAAAACGATTTTGAGTTTAATATGCATTTTACTATTTTACCCCTGTTTTCTCCTAAAATCTCTCCAACAAATATTTGATACCTAATTACGTTCAAAACCAATAAATAATTAAAATAACATATCTGATTTATACCCCTGTTATACTAGTATTAACAAACCACGTATTTTTATACCCCTGTAACAAACCAAGAAATTATCAAAATAAATAACTTAGTATTCCTAAATCTAAGCACACGACCTGTTGAGGCTTTGATCAAATCAAATAATCAAAACTACCTACAATTTCTCAACCAATTTACAATCAAATCATTTCATTACTAATATAAATAAACACAGTAATACAAACCTGTGTGCATTTACGTTGGACGAAACTTAGAGCTCTTGAAGGGGCGAGCACGACTTGTCGGCAGACAAAGCTAAGAGCTCTTGAAGGGACGCGGACGACTTTGCGACCGACGAAACACAGAGCTGTTGAAGGCGATCTTCCCTCCAAAAACTGTGAGTTTTCTAAAAATGAATACATTGAATTGGAAAGTGTCATGAATACATTTAATAGCTTCAAGCACAACCGTTGAATCTCATGGAATCCAAATTCACCAGATAATCTGCAAAACCTTTTGTTTGATTCGAGAATTTAGCTGATACTTCTAAATTCACACTCTTCAATCCCCAAATTCCCATCATACTCTCACAGAAACTCAAAAACCAGATCAAAATTCAAGAGAGCCAAATCACCTGAAGCTTCTGCTCGTATCCGAATCGGACCTTGTCGCTCGCGTCGGCGACTCGGTCGATGAAGAGGAACCGCCGGAGCGTGTGCTTGCGGGACCAGCGCGTGAGGCAGATGAACGAAATGGCGGCGTAGAGCGTCAGAGCGATCTGCGCCGGCACGTGGTACGGCCGGCTGTGGTCGGCGTCGCAGTCCGGGCAGTCGAGCAGGAAGTGCGACGCCACGGGGACTCCGACCGCCAGGAGCGCGAACACGGACCACGACAGCGACGTGCGCCACGCGCTCGTCTGGAGTCTCTGTCCTCAAGATCGCGTCCATGCAGCTCGCCGCCGACCGGAATCTTCCCGCATAGCCGGTTGTAGCTGACGTTGACCAACTGCAGCCTCAGCTTGATCAGATCCGGCGGTGGAGTGCCGAATTTCTGGAACTTCAAAACCTTCGCGAGATCAAACTCCAGCAAGAGAAGAAGTGTGAGGACTGAGGATCGAAAAGAAAAAAATTCCCAAATGAAGAAGTTTGAGGACCGAAGAAAGAAGTGTCATTAAAAAAATCCCAAATGAATTATTGCTAAACCATAAAACGACATGATAAAACATTATAACTAATTAAATATTTATTATTGTTCTTGTAAAAAAAGTTAATAATTAAATAATTATTATTTGTAGATGTCTAAAGATCAAGATACAACATCTCGAGCGAAAGCAGTTTGGGATAATGAAGCAGTGAATATCTTATGCGACGTTTGTATCGTGGAGATTGAGGCTGGAAATCGACCAGGTACAAGCTTCACCAAAATCGGATGGGAGAATGCTGTGAAAAATATTTCCGAAAAAACAGGGAGAGTGTACGATAAACCTCAGCTGAAGAATAAGCTTGAGATACTGAAAATCGAATGGAAACTCTGGAAGCAATTGATCGGAAAAGAAACAGGCCTTGGATGGAATGGCATACGCAATACCGTTGATGCAAGTGAAGAGTGGTGGAGTAATAAAATAAAGGTTTGTATCGTGAAACAAAAAAAATCCAAATTAAATTTAAATTACTACTGAAATAACTCTTTATTTTGTTTTTGTAGGAGAATAAAAAATTTAGTAAATTTCGCAAAGAAGGCATTTCTCCCGACTTTGAAGATAAACTTGACACGGTGTTCAAGGATATAGTTGCAAATGGAGAATTCGCATTATCGTCTACAGGCAACTCTCGTCGTTATGGTGGTAAAGAGACATTTACTAGTGTTGACGTCTTAGAAGAAAGAAGTGACGAATCGGATGATCCAGTTTCTCAGCAGAATGCTCAAAAGAATGTGAACGATAACAATAAAAATCCCCTTGACATCAATAATTATCCAAAGTTCAAGAAGGCTGGGGGAAAGAGCAAAGTCAGTGGATCAGCAAAATTATCTGCTCAACTGGAACGTCTTGTAAAGGCAACAGAAGAACGGAGCGACACCATATACGTAGTACGCAAAGAGTTGCCTGGCACTAGTATCGCTGAAGTAATGGACGAAGTTCTGTCACTACCTGATATTGAAGTAGGACATCCAATTTGGCTTTTCGCGACAGGACTATTTATGAATCGCGAGAAGAGAGAGATGTTTGCAACGATGAAAAATAAAGAGACTAAAAAATGTTGGCTCTCTTACGAGTATAATCTCGTTTATGGAGTTCCAAAATAATCTCATTGTTTCACATTTATTTTTTATTTGGTGAAACTTTTCTTTTATTATATTTTAATGATGTATTGTTTATATATCTTGGTTACTAATTTTTTTTAATTACGTTTTTAGTATTAAGAGTTATTTCATCAAATGTAATATTTATTTACAATATTACATATTTATATACAGGAACAAATGGATATCACATCAGATGATGAGATCGAAATTATTGCCAAAAAAGAAAATAATGACCGAGTTGATCTTATATGGAAAACTGCTCATTTAGTGCAAACTTATTTAGATAAATACATACATAAAGTTCCTTGTATGGATTCCAAGAAAACGGGGCATATTTTCCTTCAAGAGATGTTGAAGGGAAATAGAATTCGGTGCCAAAGAATGTTTGTCTTCATTAAAAAAACCATGTGAACATATTTATAAGCATATAAATTATTTTTATTTATTATTTAAGAACATGTCTATTTTAGTCATTTTACATAAATCTAGAAAATTTTACCAAACACTAAAACAGCTTTTGTTACCAACAACAACTGTTTTTTAAACAGTTTACCAAACGCCTGCCAGTTTTATTTGAAAACGGTTTTTTCTTCAAACTAAAACTAAAAACAATTATTTTTTAAATTAAGCTATGCCAAACGGGCCCATTATTTGGAGAATATGGATTCAAGAAGAAAGAAGATTTCACTTTGACTATGAACAAGCTACAAAATATTTTATAAAAAAAAATTTAAAAAAAATGTTGGAAAGAGATGCTCTATTGTTTTGGAGGAAAGGAATGGAATAAGGAACTCATTCCTTTTTGTCTCCTTCAGTAAGTTTGGAACTTATTCAGCCCAAAAAATTATAATATATAATATTTGGAACCAAAAACGAAAAAGAAGTGGTGAAAGTGATGAGAGATTAATAAAGAGGTGAAACGAATGCTTTGAATTGGCATAATTGTAAGCGTATCAAAAGGGATAGAAAGAGTGAAAGAGAAATCAAAAAGCTGTGCAAGACTTGTACTTGCTTCATACTTCCACTCGACTCACACACACACACACACATATATATATATATATATATATATATATATACAACAAATTAGGACCATGTATAATTGACTTATGCCATCTTCTTCAGATTCCACTTCACTTTCTATACCTGCAATTATGTTCCATAAATGGATAAATCTCTTCTCTTAATTCCTTATTATTATCATATATATATATATATATACACATAAATGTGTCCATGTAAGTACGTAGAACCAATTTGCTAGATTAATCAACGTAACGAATCATGGGATGATCATAGTCTTAAATCCTAAACTAAAGCCTTAATCATCCTTTTGCCTTTTTCAGATTCCATGTCATCGTCTAAACTTCAATAGTATTAATCTATAGTCTATACATACATACATACACACACATATATATATATGGATAAATATCTTGATCTCTTAATTAATTCCTTATTATCAACTTCGCAGTATTATGGTATAATCGCATATAAGTAGAGCCCGACACAACCATATTCTGCTTGATTAGTTAACATGATGCGTCATTGGCTGATAATCTGATTATTTTTTAATCTTATCTTAAACATTGTAGAATCTAATCCCGTCAATTGGGTTTGGAAATTGTAAGCTATTTCGTATATTTATATTTATATTAATATATATACATATAATATGTGTTATATATATGTGTGTGTGTGTGTCAACAGCCTGTTGATTGTTCTTATACGCTTCTGATCACATTTCATGAAAAGCGGACATTAGATCGAACCCTGTGGCGTGTGGTTAATCGTTAGTTATAAAATAAATATATATGAGGAACATAATTGTCCATTTTAGCTTCTATATAACACTTATATATATACCTAGCTATATGTATTTGTGATTTGTTTACAGATATTGCGGAATAAATTCATGCACGTAGGTTATGGAGAAGCTAAATATATAATTATATATAGTCATTATACGATTAGATTAACCCACATATTGGTTGAGCATCAATACTACTAAGGACATATATACCAGATTAATTTATATTATAAGAAATATGTTATAATCAGATTCGTGTTAATTAGATTAATTGTGACTTCTATATATATGTGCCAAATAAATCCATTTTAAATTGTAGCATATTTAGGAAGAATAATAAGTAATTATAAACTGATATATATATATATATATATATATATATATATATATATATATATATATATATATATATATATATACCAAATTCCATGAAGAAATGAAGTGTTCTTTGGGTGTCCCATTTTGTAGTAAAATCAAAGCGATTCTGATTTGAAGGAATATTATATGCAGTTTGAGAGAATCTAGACTTTAGATAAAGGTGGCATAAAAGAAGAATTTAATTCGAAAATAGTTTTGGTGGCATGTGGACCAGAATATATTAAATCGCAAGAGGGCTTTACCTTTGTATACCTTCCCCAGTAACATATATGCTCTGCTAACCCGGGTCCACCCGCGTCCCTACAGAGCCAGCTCTGAGTTTGTCGTGTTTTTGTTGAGTTCTAAGCAAATTTTCGAGCCTTTAAAGTATTTGAAATGTAATTTTCATATTTAATTAAGTAATAATAATATATAAAAAAATAATTGGACCTCTTCAAATTTAAGGGTTCGAGGCACCGAATTTGCTCGCTTGTAATTAGAGTTGAGCCTGACCATTTATATACATATATAATTAAATTAATACAAAATACAATTATACAAGTGTATTTTTTTAGGTCAAATTTATTCCTTTGCGGAAAGAAACTTATGGATAGATGTGTCATTTTCAGTAAAGACATTGCAAGAATCTGAATCTATTTGAAATATACTTCAACTATATAAAGGGAGAAGAACATTTTTTAGAGATATTATTAAAGGGGATCACTTAAGAACGTAATATGCAATGTGTATGAACTCAAGATCATCCAAAACAAAGAAAGGAATTAATGGAACCCTTCGAGTTTTGATTTGTATGTCGGGATATTTTCTTAGTATAGATGATGGCATGAACTATTTAACACTATGTTCTATGCTTGAACAATCGTTTTTTCCGTCGTTCAAGTCGCTTGCACAATGATTTTCAAAACCGCACTGCAATATATAATTATGTAAATCACATTTCTACGTGGGGAACTATAAGTAAGCCTACAGCGAAGTATTATTTTGGCAAAAAAAAATTAAATTAAAAATTGGGGGCAAGATCCCGAATAGAAACCGCCGTCCCCAAGAATCTCAACTCCTCCAAATGCATTTTCTAAATTAAGACCAAGAAGGAGAACAAATATATATAATTTGATTTATAAACAGCAAATTATGAATATAAATTACTTATATATGATATATATATATATATACATGCACGTGACCATGGGCGGACCCAACCATGTTTGGGGGTGGCTAATGTCACAGCCGGATTCTCCGGCTGAAAAATTTACACTATATATCTGCAACTAAATTTTTAGTTTTTGTATTAATATATAAAATGCCCCGAATAAAAGCGTTAATTAACTTTGGTCAGGTGGACGGGAACAAATTTTATATCACGATAGGGTTGGGTTCGAGCCCTGCCACTAACAACTTTTTACAGCTTTTCTTTTTCTTAGTAACTACACGTACACGTAATTATTTTCTAAGTTGTGAATCTTTATATATTATGTATATAATTATAAAAAATGGTGTTAGAGAAATTAAAGTATATATGTAACATGGTTTTTTTTTTTTACCTAAATTATTTGAATTAATTGGATACTTAATTTTTTAAATATTAATAGAAAATTATATTAAAAAAGTAACATTATAAAAATTGCTAAAATTAATAGAATTAGTCTTTTTCTTGTTACGTAATAAGAGTACTAATAAAAGGTCCTCTTTGTTCGCTATATTGTAAAAATACTACGATATATAATTTAATTCAATTTGTGTATCTTCACCCTTAACTCAAAAATCCTGGATCCGCCCCGCCATGACAATGCACACATGAATATGTGAAGAAAAGTTGGAAAAGTTGAAACCAAAACAAAACAAAAAAAGAACCAAAAACCCATGTTTTGAAAGCAATACACGTTGAAATTTGGGCAAAAACACAAAATACCATGAGATGAATCTAATGGTAAGTGGACAATATTGTTTTGACTTTTTAAAAAGAATATTAATTTTGAATTTATAAAATAAAAATATTATTAGCTAAAATTGGGACAATACCTGAAATATATAACTAAGTATAGGTAAATTTAACGGTCGTGTATCCCAGTGCCAAATATAGCGGTAAAAGTACCCAAGTCGAGTAAAAATGTAATCATGCATATACCAAGTGCCAAATGTAGCGGCCGAAGTAACTAAGTGACTATTGGTTGCCACTTCTTGAATCGCTGCCAAAAACTACGTCAAAAATGCAAACACTACACAAACAAAAACACACTCTCTTTGTATATAAAATATATTATGCAACCATGAAGAACAAAAGACAAAGGAGGAAAACAAAAGGAAGAAAACAGTTATACCCTGGCTATACCGTAGCTAAAGTCCCTAAAAATACTCCTTTTCCCTAAACAAAACGCGAAATCAAACCAAATTCTCAAACTTACTCTTCAAGTTTGGTACCTTCGCATAATAGTTTCTGCTGACTTGTCGCGTGTGCCTAACAGATTTTTTAGGGTCTATATCCGAACACAGTTGCTAGCTAGGGTGCACTTAGCTAAATTCTAGGGAGCTCTGTCAATTCTAATCGGGAGATTAATCATCCTTCTAGGGTGAGTTTGAGCAATCCTGCTATGGTGTGTTTAGCCTTTATGCGCGGTCCCTTTCTGCTAGGGCTCAATTACTTTAGGCTCTATTTTTGTCGGTTCTATTTCGGCTAGGCTCCATTTCTGTTATGGAGCATATCAGCTTGGGAGTCATTCTTTTAGGGAGTAATTTTATTAGTCCGGCTTAAACTCACAGTGACAAAATTTATAATAGCCGAAATAGCCAAGTCAAGTAAAAGTGTAATGGCCAGAGTTAATACGACATTGCCCTTTACATCGTCGGATTCATCATAGGATCCACGAAATTAAACTGTGGGTAGGTCGATCTAACAAAATGAAACGTGGAGATTCATTAAATAAGATTATAGATAAGTGTATAAAGTTAAGATAAAGTAGAAAATAAATAAATATAAAATAAATGTGTACATAAAGTTAATTTATTGAGTCTATTAAACTTGATAGACCGAAGTAAATAAGTGTGTAAAATTAATGAATTGTTCTCTACGTTTTTTTATACTAAAAAGTATAATGTAAATAAGTGAAAATTATAAACTTGTTTTGCGACTGAAGACGAAAAAGCTCGGATTGGAGATCCACACATAGATATGAGATTGCAAGCTCTT
Organism: Parietaria judaica; assembly: GCA_954871525.1. Classification (NCBI taxonomy): domain Eukaryota; kingdom Viridiplantae; phylum Streptophyta; class Magnoliopsida; order Rosales; family Urticaceae; genus Parietaria; species Parietaria judaica. The sequence goes on along the minus strand of OX940865.1, from coordinate 18,422,273 downwards.
CTAACGCTCGAAAATTTGCGCATAATTCAACTTATTAAATTGAGCATCAAAATCAGCACTCTCTCACGAATGTGTGGGGATATAAAACGAGATTTTTTTTATTTCATGGACACTAATTAAGAAAGGAAATCATGCCCCAAAAGAGCTTTAACAGTGTTGCCAAAAATGACCTAACAAACAATAACATGTCAAATGTCAAGGAATATTGACGGAAAAAAAAGGGGCGCTAAGGCCCGAGTAAAAAGTTACGGCCAGAAGTTAGGCCCTAGTTTAGCGCCTATCCTAACGCTCCAAAATGTCATGCAAGCTTCACGGTGGGTTTGGCCGCAATATCACAAAAGTTCTTGATCAATACGATACGGTGAGTCTTTAATTATCACCGGACGCAATCGTGTGCTTCTCTTACGCTCTCTCTTTGATCTCTCACGTATTACATCAACTAACTTCTATCTATACCACAACTGCCGTATTATTTTCCTCATTGGATAATGTGTAATAACAGAAATAACAGAAGAAACCACCCTGTTAAAATGGTGAAAATAATTATACAAAACCACCCTGACAGGTGTAACGCTGTCTTCTACAAGATTTTACATAATTGAATACAGGATTATTCCTATTCAGACTGTATAATCCAAAAACAAATTAAACAAAAATATAGCATGCTGCGTGAATCTACAAATTAATGAATCCGGAATAACTAAAAAAAATGATGTTATTGGGAGATCATGAAGCAAAAGATTTTAATTGCAAAGACTCATTTTTTTCACAGACGAGGTGAAGAAACCGACGAGTTTTATCTACCGGAGATTTGAAAACAGCGCGACACTACTCCTCGCACGGCTCATCGTTTATGAATCCCCAAGCAGCGCTTAAACTTGCCCTCCTCTTGCTTCTTCTTGTCAAGTTCGTTTCAGACAATAATATCAACTGATCATAAACAAAAATAAAGAAAGTCAACTCTCGCTGAGGTACTACTGGTTTTGTGGATCGCAAAATCTGGGTAAAATTGATCTTCACTAGAACATATATGTATGAGTGCAAATATCAAAATGGCTCAATGAAAATATTACATATTGATATATGTATGTATCCTATTATTAGTAAGATCATAACGTTCGTATTATGCCTATCAGCTACTTTTACACTCTTATTCCCATTCATATAATATATTATTCATCTTCTGACAGAATAGTATATCTAGGTTTAGGGTTTATGAGAAAATCTATTGACATTGTTTTCCAATATTATATATACAATATACATTAATTTTTAAGCCTCCACCAGATGTTGCCAACACGATATATATATATATATATATATATATATATATATATATATATATATATATTCTGGCACTGAAACTCTCAACAGTATAGGGAATAACTAAGTACTAGAAAAGCTAGCATAGATTTCCTTAAGGCATATATATATTTATATATATCTTAACAGTGTTATATATATTCTCATGTCCAGAAGAGTTTGTTCCTTAACTCTCTCCAAATGCGAAACGGTATTCCTTTATTTATGCGCATATAATAAATATGATATATAATATTGTTCTTCATATTGTACTTGCATGCATTTTCCTTTTATGGGGTTTCTATGTTGAAGAGAAGGAGAAGTGAGGGCTTAAAATTGGGATATATTCGTATGAGAGAGAGAGAGAGAGAATATATCAAATAATGATTGGCATATATAACAACAAAAACACGCGTAAATTTAAAGTTGGCAATTCGGTTTTTGTTGACCGCCAAAAACAGGAGAGAAATGACCACGGAATGTTATTCCCAAGTCTTGTTAATTAAGATTAATTGGATCAAAATCATATATATTAATAGTAAATATATTCTCAAGTCAAGAATTTATTGGATTAATATTCTTCTCGTTTCAATGAAAGCCACAAAAAATGGGTTCCAACTTCCAACTCAACTTTGGTTAATTTGATTGGATCGATGCTCTACAATTTTAGTCTTCATTCTGTCCTCTCATCTCATACATACTCGATTCTCTTTCTTTTTTCTCTCGGAATATTATTGGTCACTGTTTCTAATTGTGCTTAAAATGAGTTATATATATATATATTAATATATATATCAGAAAGACGTCACCTACTTAGATATAGATATTCATCCTTCAAACCTATATATAGTTGCTTAGATAGTACAAACAAAGTATGAAGACAAAAACTATAATAAAAACAATTTTTTCAGATTGAATATTTGGGCTATATCAACTCTTCTACGTAAGTTTTTTTTTTTTTTTTTTATTAAACATAAAAATATAAAATTGTATAGCAATTCAAAGAGATTTGACTAGTAGAATCTGGATAGAAAATGAGTTGTGACCATATTTTGAGCATAAGTTTTATGATACTCCTCTATTCTTAAGCCTACAAAGACGTATTATATTCATCATTTGCAAATTTGAAGAGAAAGATACGAGGATTTAAAACTTTTGTGATGGCAAGGGTATTTTCGGTAGTAAACCGTGATTAGGAGTATTTTTAGAGTTTACGAATTCGAGCAATACATTTCAATTTAACGGCAAATATCACACGGCCACTAGTTAAAAAAAATTAAATAAAAAAAAATCATACGCCGAGCTCGAGATTCATCAAACCGTGGGGGCTCAATCCCGAGCCAATGTCTGAAGCTCGGGCTTATTTTCGAGCTTTCTATTTTTTCATAACGCTGTTACTAAATTTAATTAAAAATACTTCAGAGCAATGTTGAAGTTGATTTTAAAATATATAATGATAAAATTGTGTGGCGGGCCAGCCGGCCCGAACTGGGGCTCGGGGGCCCGAAGCCCGAACATTCCATCCTCGAGCTGGCCAAGACCACCTGATGCAGAGGCTTACGTGCAAGCAACATAGCTGATCAGTGATAAGTTTGACCCCCAAACAAAACAACCATCTTCATCGGAACTTGTTGTCATGTTTTATTCTCTGGAATGTATGAGTCAATTACATATATAAATATGTGTGGCGAATATAGTAATAGTCTTTAATAAATAAGCAAAACAGATCAGTAAATAAATCAAAAACAAAAATGAATTTTGAATTTGGCCTCTATTTCTATTCCGATCACTCCGAAGTCCCAACAGCTCAGTCAAAAATCCTCTCGCCGGTTGAGAACATTAAGAACACAACAGAACTAAAAATGCAGAGCACCCCGGGAATCAAAAATACCATCCTCCAACTCTCCGGGCTTGAGAGGTCCGGATCGACCGCCCTAGCAGCTTCTAGAAGCTTCCCGCTCATATCGACTCCGATGATTCCAGCCAGAGTTCCGGCGGTATTCGAAACTCCCATCACAATACCAGCGTATCTTGGGGCAATATCCATGTGGTTCACCGCAAAACCTGCCCGTCCGAGAGCTAAAAACCCTAAAGCCACCGAAGAACACATTACAGCTCCGTTGGACGTTCTGAACATGGGAATCGCCATCAGGGCAAGAGAAGCTACGACGAATCCCACGGTGTTCAAGAATTTCCTTGTCCTTGTCACGGATAGAATTCTCTTCGTGACAAAATGATCGGCTAACATTCCACCGATATTAGAGAATAAAAACATGTTCAAATAAGGCATCATCTTCGAAGATCCCATATCTTGAAGACTAAGCTTTAGCCCTAATTCAAAATACGTCGGAAGCCAGTTCATCAAAACGTACAAGGCATAGTGAAACGTGAAATTATTCACGACGATCGCCCAAACTGGCAAGCTGAGAATGATTCTCTTCCACGGAATATTGGAGGTGGGGCTATTTTTCTCTAGTCTTGACTTTTGACTGCCTTTGACTGGTAACAGAGACTTTCCGAATCCGGCGGCGGTGGCCTTGGGATGCTCGGAGTGAGGAGGGTCGGACGCATATGTGAACCAGAGGAGAGACCAAATTCCACCCAATGCAGCCTCGGCAAGAAAAACAGACTGCGGACCTCTGAACTTCACAAGGGAAGGAAGGAAGAGCATTCCCATGGCTGCACCCAAGTACATACCAGAGGTAGTGAGAGAAACGGATCTGGACCGTTCATGAGGAGGGACCCACTGAGCCAAAACGGTGTGGATAGAGGGAAAAATGAAGCCTTGTGCTATTCCAACCAGCAAGCGGGCAATGATCAAAGTCAACACTAGGTCGGGATTGAGCGGAACCAGGGCACATGTCATTGACCAGAGGACGAACGACATGAGAAGGACTTTCCGGCCACCGATTTTCTGGGCAGCCCAGCCACCTGGTACCTGAGAACAAGCGTATCCATAATAAAACGTAGAGAGAATCTTCCCTTTGCTTGATTGACTAACTTTAGCTTTATCGGCTGCGATGGTGTAAGCAATTGAGAAGCCGACTCGTTCTATGTAGCAGACTGATGTGCATATGAAGGTCAAGATGACAATCAAATAGCGCTTTGGAAAGTTAATCATCTTCATACTTCACTTGGGCAACCATTTACTTATGCATATCTTTTATTTAGATGATCTGGTTCATCATATGATTGAATCTGTTTCCAGTACCGAATCAGTAAAGCAGAGAGATTTAGCAGCTTCACATATCATCAGAAACTTCCCAAACGAGCCTGTGGATGGGAAAGGAAAAACACAAATCAGATCCCAATTATAGAACCGGTATTATCAAACACTAAATTACGAAATGCAGAAACCGAAAAGGAGGTAACTTCCGATTTCACAAACATATTTTTGTTTCTCTATAATCTAAACCCGACCACTAAGCGATACAAATAAACCCAACCTTACTTCGAATTCACAACTCGTCTCCTTGCTTAATGGCCTCCAGGAATTTCCAAATTTTACAGAGATTAATTGCACCACAAGCAATTCCAACACACTCACAGGTCAACTGACAAAAACATTAATGGGAACTTAGGGTTCAGAGTTCAAACTGATGCAGGTTGATGAAAAGTAAACTGTAGTCAAATCGTGCATCGGAAATTTAGAGTCCACGATAATCAAACCTTGAAGTTGATTATTCAAATATGAGGAATTTCTAATTTGATACAACACAATGCAATTGATTCGACAATTTGCTATCCTCATAGAAGCAAATCACCTCAGTTGACCTAGAAAACAAATTACGGATCATAGTTTCACTCAGCAGAATCTCTGATAGCTTCAACAATGTCGCAAGGAGATTCATGATTACTCGAGAAACGGAACAAACAAGAAATCAACAAAGAGAAGAGAGCAATGCGAATTCGACGGAGAGCAAAACAATAGATCCAATTGGCCAAACAAGAAGAGAAACTAACAGTCAACCATTAGCATCTCGGGAAACAAAGCAAAACCCACGAATTGGAGCGCAATGTGATCAGGTTTTCGCTTCTCACCGGAAATCACGGGAGCAAATCGCAGTGAGGTCAACGACGACGAGCTCGTACGGATGCTCCGAAACGACGCCGTTTGAGCTCGCAGAGACCTTCGTCGCCGAGTCTGTGGAATTCAATGGCGATCGTTGCAGAGGCCAGAGAGAAAGACGAATGAGTATTGTCTCTACAGCGAGGAAGACGAAATATATTTTCAGCTCTAATAAGAGTTGACAATTCAATGAAAATAAATTTAAAAAATAAAAAAATAAAAAAAATAATTAAGAAAGTGAGTAGAAAATATAATATGTAGTCAGTTAAATTAAATATGAGTTGATCAGATCGCATGTATTTGGGTTTTAAAAAAAATTCAGATCTGTTTTTATTAAGAGTAATTTGGGGTTGGGCCTTGGCCCTTCTATTATTAAACATGTATCGATTTAATTTTTTCGTGAAGAAAATAACTCAAATAGACATTCGATTATGATTTGTTATGGATATAACTTGGCTTTATGTCCTCTTAAATATTAAATTAAATAAAAATATAAATGAAGTTTTTTTTTTTTTTTACTTATTAAAAAAAATCTTAATACTTGATAACATTGATTTGGTTAGGCTATGAGTCCTTTTTTTTTTCATAAGAAAAAAAAAAGAAATCTTAATACTTGGCTAAAATTGAGCAACATCATCTTGTACTTGTTCCTTTTATAGTATATAAATTATAATACATAAATTAAAGAAAAAAAGTCATTCAATTGCTAAAACACTCTTTATGTATACTTTTATTTTTATTTTTAAAATTCTTATCTATAATTATAAATCATACCACAATTATAATCGAGAGATTATTGTCTTCGATGATGACGGTGATGATAATAATTATATAAAAAAAAAAAAAAGAAGAGGAGACGAGGTCATACAAACTCAATTGAGATTTGAGAAGCCAATAATGTTAAGGACTATTTACTAAATTACTAGACCAAAAGTTGTTTTAAATAATACCCTCTGGATATATAATTTTTTTATTAAAAAAAGAGATACTTTATTTTAATGTTTAAGTCATAAAATATATTATTTGCAAGTGATTGCCGATCCAATCCAAGGATTCTAATTGCAAAATAAAATTATGGTTGTTTCTTGTTTGTGGTGTTTGACAATAATTGCATCCTCGTTTTATCATGTTTGAATTGATAGTAGGTAAGTGGTGAAAATTTTACCGTCTCACGACGACAAATGTATTCAATTTGTTTTTAGGTACGATAGCTTAGATTCAAATTATTTTTACTCTTCTTAATTCTTTTAATAAAAAATAATTCTCTCAAGCTCAGACCCAAATCTAGAATTCCGTTTTTCCAAATTCGGGTTTCGAGTTGAGGTTTTGGAATTAAAGAACACAAGCTTATACAGTTTAGTCCAAGTATATTTTTGAAGATTCGTTTGATGTTTCAAGCTCTTCTTCTTCACTTGGGATGAAGATTACAAGACGTTTTGTTTGTATTTGGCAGGACTCAGTCAAGTCATGATCAGAGACTTATTATACCAGCCAAGGTTCTAAATATCGATATCGATATCGTTTCGCACTCTCTAATTTATGGATATATCATTTGCCGACGGGCATGCCGATGGATAAATCCGAAGAAAAAGATATATCGCTTGTTGAGAATATTGCATAATTTCACGGATATATCGCATGCCAAGAATATTGCATAATTTCATGGATATATCGCATGCTATCGACGGATATTTTCAAAAATATTTTTAGTATTTCAATCATATTTTTATATAGTTTTTAAATTACCAATTTAATAAATATGACACATAGTTATAGCCTAGAAAACACTCATAGATCATAATATAACACAAACATATAACATAAAAGTCATACCTCGTAACATAATGTCGACATAACATAAAATAAGCTAGTCATTATAATAAAGTCGTTGAGTACAAAATAAAATATGAAGCACAATTTTAAATGCCGATATCGATGTCGTTTCGCCGTCTCTGTTTACGGATATATCGACGCTTGCCGAAGTATAAATGGGAATAAATAGATATATCGATTTTCTACGAATATCGTATCGCACTTCTCATTTTCTAGGCACGTCGTTGATATATCAAGGACATACCCGAATAATTAAAACCATGAATACAACCAAGCATGATAACTAACCAGACATGAAACATACATATAGTCCAATATAATCTTATCCTAAAGACAGATGTAGATGTACATCTTGTACTACATCTCTGGTACTTGTCTCTTGTGCTTTGGTACTTCTATTATGTATACACTATATAGCAATAATGCAACACCACAAATCAATTCACATCCTCTCAAATTCAGTGTCTTCTTCACGTAGAAAACGAGAAGACTGGGTCTCGACCAGCCGAGTAGAAGTGTCAGTTGTCGCTTCTACCCAAAACGAGACGACGCTTCTACTCTGCTGGTGGAGATTCCGTCTTCTTCGTTAACTCAAAGCAGTTTGAGAAAAAAACCCTCTGTTTTTTTCCTTTCCTTTTTTCCGGTATTTTTTAGTTTCGTTATTATTGTCAATAGTATACCTTGGCTCAACTTTTATTTGAGAAATTCTGTTTCTAACATTTATAACCGGAGACAACAGTCGAGCACAAACCACGGAAGAACATTGAAGAGGTCCCGACTTTGTAAAGAATAAGAGGCATAGTTTCGTGTGATCAGTTTCTTACGCCGGAGAGAGAGAGATTGAGAGTCCACGAGTGAAGCGGATCAGATTTTACGAATATATCAACAAAAACTGGTTTACCGACAAATTTACCGAATAGGTTTCCACCAGGTATACCGACATACACTGTACTTCAATATCCATTGAAATCCAATGCAAAATGATCTGATCAGTTCATCGATTTTTCTTAAAACATTTCATTCTTTTCAGTATTATATCAAATTTGTGAAGAGTTCATTGGGTATCTCGGTTTTCGGCAGATATCTCCGGCAAACTATCGGTAAATCATAAAACGTCATCGGGTAGTGTAGATTTTTTTACCGGCACTAATCGATTTTTGGTAACTGAACCCCCGAAAACCCGAACCTTGCAGATTAGATTAGATTATAAAGCATTAAGGTCAAGCTTAGTAAAGACTTCAAGCTCAATGGATCAACCAATAGCTGTATACCTACAGTAATACATAACTTACATATACACAAGAGAATATAAAAAATAAAATAAAAAATTCCGTTTAAATATATACCAAAACCACACACACACACTACTACTTCAGTTCATTTCAAACGACAAGCATATCTACTAGGAAATTACCGCAATGCCCTCTACGCCAGGAGCTCGATCCCGATGCTCCCGACGGTGACGTCGCCGGATCTGGGCACCAGCGTGACGACGATGGTGTCGTCGTCGTCGGCGCCGACGCTCTCGAGCAGCTCCGAGATCCCCAGCCTCAGGCACGTCCTCATGATCCTGCTCCTCCCCTTCCCCTGCCCGTGAGGCACGTTCACCAGCGTCCCCGCGAACTCCGCCGTGTCGGGGCCCCCGTGCGGCGAGTCCCCGACGTCGTCGTCGTTCACGTACACGTCGAACTTCACCGCGTCGCCGCGGTCGAACTCGATCCCGCCGATCACCAGCACCTCCTCCTCCTCGTCCTTCTCCTCCTTGCTCCGCGACTTCCTCGGCCGAGCCACCACGCGGCTCACCTCACCGGTCAGCTTGATCGGGAACTCCTGGGCCCCGATCGCCGGCGCCGAGACGGCGGCGACGCCCAGCGCGAGGAGCTCTCGCCGGCCGACGACGACGGAGGAGTCGTGGGAGGTGGAATTCACGGCGGTTTGCTGGTTCTTCTCCATGCGAATGAATGGGAGAGCGAGGGAGATGGGTTTAGGGTTTGGAAAAGGTGGCTTGGATGGGATTGAAATACAGGGAGTGTGGAAGATCGCTGAACTTAAAGAATACATGGATGAAGAGAGAGAGATTTGAGATGGTTGGGTTTATATTTAATTGAATTAAATAGAAGTCCGTCACTATGAATCTGATACACAGAGTTGTACACGGAACGTGGATTAATTAATATATATATATATATATATAAATATAAATTAAACACAGCGCTTAAAGTCCATTGATGAGAGAATGGCGTGTATGAAGAAGATAAAGTGGTGGGAAAAAGAGAAGAGGACAAATGGGAAGAAGATATTTTCGGATTTTAATTATTAGTAATTATTAATTAAGGGGACTTTCGAGTTGATAATCATGAGAGATTGTCGGTCTTTTAAAGCCAACAGAAAATGAAAAATTGGACTTAAGATTGAGGACGATGGTTGTTACTTGAGATTGATGATCAATTTACCGCGGTTACTATGGTAGTTATATATATATATGTGAATAATAAACTAATAAATAGACGTGGAGAGTGACTGATAATGACGTGACGTGGAGAATAATAAATTGCCATAAATATGAAAAACAATCAAACGTTATTAGAGAATGAGAATGTCACGTAGTATTGTTTGATTTGATCAAGTCTAATAATTAGAGAAAGAGGCTGGGCCTCAGAGTGGGTCAGCCCAAGGCCTGGGCTGCTTGCTTACTTGGCCAGCAACAAGGCAGCCCACCCCCGTAGTCCTGTCCGAGTGAATTTCTATCCCAACATATAATATTTATAAATAAAAAAATCATGAATTAATGTTTTTCATTCTACGTCAAAGGAATTTAAATTTATTTTCTTAATCCAAATTGAAAAGTTACTTATTCTCGTATACATATATTCCGTCTAAAAATAAGTGGCATTATTGGTCAAATTTGTATATGTAAAGATAAACACGCATTTCCGTTTTATGGAGGTTGAACTCGTGACCTCTTATAAGATATGTAGTGGAGTTACTATTAAGTCAAATAAACTTGGTTTCGATTCTCAATTTTAAAGTAATCAATTTTTAAAATATTTGAGTAAAAAATTATTGCATACTAATGTTTTCAGTCATTTTAACAAAAGATCGAAACGATCTAAGAAACATTAATTGGATAAGTTGAAAATGATAATCAAAGAAAGAAGTATTCTTTTCCATGTAGCTAAGTATTAACCCATTGCACAAGGCAGTATGTCTTTTAGACCTTTATTGCACTGTCGGAAGCCGGACGGACGGAATTTTTCCGTGTGAATAAGAAACCCTCACTGCCTTTTGAAATATTTTTCACAAAATAGACTTGATGAAGCGTGACCTCCACAACACACCCCAATATAACTTTTCGATTATTTATAGTTTCAGAAATAGGAATCTCAACATAACCTAACTGAGATACCACTTGTACAAAAAGTAAATTCGACTATACTTAAAAAATATAGTCAAAGAGTTTCAACTACATTTGTTTTGTGTCGTTGGATCCACTATCGTATAATATTCGATTATGAAAAATTATCCGCAATCAAAAATATGATTGGACGATACTTATTTTTTATAATTACCTAGTCATACCTGTCGCGGCTCATTTTATTTTTTCTGCCGTAGCGAGGACTTCACACTACATAGTTAAGTGAAAAAGAGAATTTCACAGATCACAAGGGGTCATTTTCATATATATAAATCGAAATTAGAAAGTTAAATTATACCGTTCCATTAAAAAAAAAAATATTCAAAATGAAAAGATAACCAAATTAGTTAAGTCGAGTACTAATTAACATAGTTAAGTGGTAAAGGCAATGAAGACTGTTTCAACACCTGTTACGTTGCATGCATGGCGCAAACACACGTGGCAGTCTCATGCACTCAACACGTCTCTCTCACACGAACCCCGTTGATGATTTCCTCTCTTTCCAAAACCGATAATCTTCACCTCCCAACACACGGAAAACCATCTTCATACGTACTTAGAGAAAAACCAGAACAGTGTACTGTCATGGCGTTGAAGCACCTCTCCTCCATTGCCAACGACGTCGTTCGGAGATGCGCTTCGTGAGAAGATCTTCGAATGTTTTGCTTGCTTCTGATCATACATGTCCGTTTAATGACGTGAAGATTGGTGTTGCAGGAGAGCTGGGAGTTCGGTGGAGGAATTGGTTTCGGAGTTCGAAGGGTTTGTTTGGAATGGAGTCAAAGACAGCAATGGCGATCAGTGTTATTCGAAGAGATTGGTTGAGTATTGCGGCGCGATCGCTATAAAGGATTTGTGCGAGAAGCTTGAAGAGAAGATCGGCGATGGCTCCTTTAGCCGCTTCACTTTCGATCTCATGCTCGCCTGGGAAACTCCCACCTCCTCTCAGCAAGAACAATCCATGGTAGAATAGACATATGACATATCTATATATAATATATATAACATATATATCGTTTTATGTATATTGTATATACCCCATGTTTGATTTTATTTTTGCTTGGTAGAGTTGTGAATTTGACTGACTGTCTCCATTACTGTAACGGCTATCATATCAGTTTGAGAGTCAGAGCTAGGATCTTAATAATTAAGAGTCGTTTATGTTTAGCCTATATATACACACACTATGTATATGTCTATAATATACTCCATGTTCTCTTTGGTTTTGTACATCTGTGTCTTTGGCCAACTTTCTTCATTGCAATGATCAGCTTGAGAATCAGACTAAGAAGCTAGGATGTGAATGATTAGGGACTCATTTAAGATAAGCATGTTAGACATATATATACACACACATATATACATTCATTTATAATACATGTTCCTGTATATTACATATATTGTATACACGTGTATATGTATATGTAAATGTATAATATGTACTGTACACTTCTATGATTCATTAGCGTGTGTTTGGTATATATATATTGTGTAATATTTCACCGATCTAGTCCGTGTGTGTCCATTGCAACAACTGATGCGTTTAATGAATAGACTACTAATTATCACGAGTAGCGGGTGAATATACTATACACCGCAATTTTTAAAATAATATACGATATTGAAATACCTTCTAATTATTGATTAATTTTCATAATTAGATCATGGATAGAGATCATATATATTATATATGTATATATGAATACCCGTCATCGAAGTTTAAACTCGTCTAAGGAATGTCGACATAATCAGACATTGGTGTTAATGATACAGAACATTCCTAAGTATGGGATACTTCGATGATTTTCTGGTAACTAATGTCTCATTTCAAGCCTTGTTTTCGGAGATGTTGCTTACGGTTTTCGTAATTTTGCAGGAAAATATGGCAAAGGGGAGAGAAGACAGAAAAATATCGTCTACGAAAGCTAGTTCGGAGCAAGATGACATCCCTCTGTTCTATTCAGACATAATGCCACTGCTTGTAATCTTGAATTAACATAACTCCCGAATTACCATATACAGCTTTACATACGTTTTTAAATAACAGCGGTTATGGATCTGTAGGTCGCTGATGAAGTAAGTGTCGGAGAAGACGCATTTGTATGGATGGGATCACTGGTTCCAGCAGCTACGGACGTTGTTAACGGCAGATTCACTTTTGAAACTTTGACGGCTACTACCAACAACCGCCTGCATTTCCCGGCATACGACAAGTTCCTCAGAGAAATCGACAAGTAATTAATCGATAATTTAGACCCTATTATTATATATATTTTGTATGCTCTGATCAATGCGTTACATTTTTATAATTTGGAATCTGTTCTCCTTTGATTAACCGTTTCTCGGTTTTTTTTTTTACTTCACAGAGCATTAAAACATTTGCAAAAACAAGTGACGCCAAAAGGCGTGGAACTAGGAGATTTCGAGTTCATATTGCACGTGGATGGAACTGCGAGCTCTCAGAGAGTGGTGCGACACATCGGCGGAACAAGCTGGCCCGGTACATCCCATGGATTATCCAATATTCATACTATTTATCTGAAGAGTTGCAAGATTAAATTTAGAATTAGTTTGGGTAATATTTGATCGATGTTTAAAGCGCTGCAAAATGAGTAACTGATCGATTTGGTGATAGTATTATCAAATTTATAGGTGATATTTTGATCAGTATTTGTAGTTCTACAAGCTTAGTGATTATATTGGCTGTTTTTCTTTGTTCAGGCCGGCTTACGCTAACGAACTACGCACTTTACTTCGAGGCCTCCGGTGTGATTACATATGAAGATGCTCTTAAGATAGACTTCTTGAAAAACACTGAACAAAGAGTGAAATCCGTAGCCACCGGACCTTTTGGAGCGCCTCTTTTCGACAAGGCCATCATCTACGAGTCCTCTGAGTTGTAAGTACTACGATACATAATCACCTTTTGAAATTCTTTCAAATGGATCAAAGGGCTGTTATAGGGCACTCAAATTGAAGGCTTCACAAAGTGTGTAATAACTTGCAAAACGTGTATTTATTTGGATGATTGTTGTTTCAGACCGGAAAGTATTATTCTAGAGTTTCCGGAGATCACAGGCTCAACGAGGCGCGATCATTGGCTTGCACTAACAAAAGAGATCCTTCTTCTTCACCAGTTTCTATCGACATTCAACGTTACAAGCCCGACCCAAGAGTGGGAGATGCACGCAAGGACAATCCTATGTGTGGTAAGACTCCACGCCGCAAAAGAGATGTTGAGGATATCGCCACCCGATCCGACAAAATTCTTGATCTTTGCATTGTTCGATGAGATCCCGAAAGGCGATTATGTGCTAGAAAAGCTCGCTAAGAGTCTCGAGCTTGCTAATAGCAGACATCCGTGCAGTGCGAGCTCAATTCTGAGGCAGATGAATGTGAGGGAAGAAGTTGTCGCCTCCGCCAATAACAAAGGCAAAGATGTTGATAAAGAAAGGCTTAAAGGACCCCTTGATCATGTCTCCTCATTGGAAACTGCTATCGATGAAGCGAGAAAGGAAGAGAAGGAAATCGCCGTCGCAAAGGCTACAACGGAGGAATTGAAAGAAGAAGGAATGTCCGATACCATACTCGTCTTAATAGTGAGTGTCTAATCAACGATTGCAACATTAGATATAATTTGGAAATAATCGACATTTGTTACGACAGTTTATGGAATAAACATTTCGACTCAACATATATAATACATTTCTATGTATTGCAGGAGCTGCTGATGCCACTAATGAACGTTTTTTTATGGTTTAAACGGATCCTTACGTGGGAAAATCCGGTGACAACCCTCGTCGCCATTGTGGCAGCACTACTAATATCCTACAAGTGAGCTAGTATTATATTTTCAAGCATCATAGACGTATTTACTCGTTTCGTACTTGGTATTTATGGCATCGAATAGCGAAAAATTCTTAAATCTTAATTAATTACGTAAACTATCTTTATCAAGAATAAAGTAACTTAACTGTACTTGAATTTAAAGCAGATGAATTATTGACTAAATTGAATATTTGTTCTTTTTTAGTGATTTGGATACTGACCAATAAATCGCTGTCCACAGTATATACACACTGAAAATACGTATCAGCCTGATTATGAGATCAATTGTTCCAAATAAGAAGCCCATTAATTATTTAGCGATGTACCGATAACGATTTATTGAGATAGAGAAGTGCTTACACTGGTATCGATTAATAAACTTCTAGGCGTAATCAACTCATGGCTAACAGCAGTTATCCATTGCAGTGAGTGGGTCGGCAAGGGAGTGGCGATATTCCTCTTTTGGGTGGCGGCGCAGATGATCCGCGAGCGACAGAAAGACCACAAAAACGACGAGATAGTCGTTTGGAGAGCTAATGACCAGAGCACAGTGGAAAGCATCGTCTCAGCTCAGCACGGCCTCCGAGCAGCTTACGAGATTGTCCAGACCGTCAATATCTCCATCCTCAAACTCCGGTCGATATTCACGTCGAAGGCCCGTAAGGTATATGTGCAAATCAAGCTTCGAGGGTAGAAAAGCTCATTATGCCTTGATATGAAGCAATACATGCGCATATGCTTTGCTAAAACACCGTTGTATTTCAGCATGCAGATGTGGTGGTAGTTGGTGTGATTGCTTTGGGTGTGTTTCTAGCTGTGATTCCGACAAAGTACGTCATAATGGCTGTCGTGTCGTATTGCTTCGCTGTGACTTTGGAGCTCGGTAAGAGCCTAGGAAGCGGGCAAGGCGATCGACGCCTCAGGGAATGGTGGGATTCGATTCCGGTGAGTCCCGTGCAGGTGCTTGACAAGCCCTCTTGATTATGCTTGTTAATTTGTCAATATTACACGGAAATGCTGCCATCGGTTATTTTTCCGCCTTTTTACGTGCGTTTATAATGCTATACATGAGACGAACCAACCGAGTGAATGTACACCATATTGCATGTTTATGTATATTTGTTTAGACTTTTAATGTAAGCGAAAGTGAGGGACTAAAGAAGATAATATTGTTGATTAATCTAGATAACTGGAAGACAGATTCTGACAAGCCCTGCTCTTCTTTCCATTTTACATGTGTTCATAGCTCTATGTCAGTAACAGTACTACTCATCCCGGTGCGGTTTCGGTTTTGAGACGATCTCGTAATGTAGAAGACGAGATATAGAAATAAATGCTATTATACAACCTTTTAATGTAAGGACTGTCGCTTTTAACGTCAAAATTTTGCAAAATCTTGTATCAAATCAGCTATGAATGTCTCATCCGCTGTGTAAAAGATTGCTTCAATTAACTACGAACATCCGTTTTTCCGGTTTTCACGGAAATACCGGTTCTCTGCAAGATCCCTTTCCCTGAATACACATAAAAAATTAACCACTTTTTTGTTCTCTCTCGATATCCAACATCGAATGTAACCACATATTTTCCCTTTTAGATTCTACTTGTTATTTCATTAGTTCACTATTTTCTTTAGAGTAGCGCCAAAAAAATTGGAATAATAAAATAAAAATGTTTGCACCAACTGGGATGACGTTTTGTAAGCATTTTTAGACACCTCTGTGAAGTGCTTAGCAGGGAGGTATTTGGAATGCTATCATATTTAATGCACATTTCTTATAAGCAATGAAATCGGTTTCCGGTAGTAACGGTTTTATAGTTGAAAACTTCAGCCGATCCCAAGTAACAACACCGAACAGCGAATTGAGACAATTGGCTCGGTAATCCTTGCGCCCAATTGCGATTCTGAGTGTATTCCAATACAAAAAGAACATGTTTTTGTTTTTGTTCTACACCACTCCAAAACTGGTTCTGATAAGGGATTATTTACACAAATTGTTCATCAGAGTAGACTATATTCATCAGAAATAAAAATGGACAAAATATTTCTGATGATGTCCGAGCAACAAAAAACAAAAGGTGATTAGGGCTCTAAACATTCAACACCCTGTTGAAATCGCCAGACAGACCTTCCAAATCGATAATGTTCTCCCTTTCTTCTCTGATTCGGCGAAGCTGGGCGTTCAGTTCCGCGATTTGTCTCACTATTTTCGCTCCCTTGTCTGGTAATCTTGAAACCAAGGCCTGCGCGCACAGCCATTCATGTGTTATTCGCACTTATGCCCCCCTCAAACTTTGCCGTTGGTGCACTTAAACCCCAAATTTTAAGTTTTGATTTATTCTAGCTCAGCGAGCATGTCTGCCAAATACTCTAAAATTGCAGAAACAAGCCAATAAGTCCATGGAATTCACGGAACAAATGTTTCATGAACAGATAAAATCATAATGACACTGTGATGAAGATATTGATCTTGTCACGGAACTACTCTTTTAGTTGTTTTGGTGTCTGAGTTTATAGTTTAGACCACCACAGAAATGAAAATTGGGTACTTATACCGTTATTCATCCTAAAATATATTCCTCTCTTATCTGTTTTTATATATGTTACAATGATTTTTTATTTTTCTTCAAATTTAAACCTCTTTAAGATAATTGTTTAAAATTTTAAGATCTAACAGTATGATTGTCTCGGATAATCATTCACGAAACTGTAAATACTTTTCAAACGACCCGTAAGTAACACGTACCATATTTCCAGCGGTTTTGTGGAGGCTACTAATTCTTTCTCTAAGCTCTGATTCCGTCAGTTTGCCATAACTATCCGGTGATGAACTTTTCTTCTTCAAGCTCAAATCCTTCGGTTTGAAGGCAAACTGAGAGCTGCCAAACAGAAGAGAGCTCTCAACAATGGCAGAATGAAGAATTTCTCAACGCAAATTCTCGTGAAGAAATGAAATCTTACCCATCAACATTTCGTTCAGCAGAAGAGCTTGACGATGAAGCACCCATGATAGTCGCCATTGCCTCTCTGTTCTTGAAACAAACAGAAGTATGAGTTATATAATTCTCAGATCATTTATGTAAAACAATAAATATATAAGAACAAGTGAATAGGCCCGCCTTTTGACTTCGTCATCTTGCTCTAGATTTTGAACTGGTTCTGTCTTTGAAAAGAGCAAACTGTGATGACTAACTCCTGCAATCCCCTTCGTCTCCAGAAATTCTATATGGGATTTCAGATTCTCATCCCTGTCACGAGGAGAAACGGAAAATATTTAGAAAACAAAAAAAACAAAACGAAGCCGATTCTATCATTCCGCTAGACCAGACTTTTTTAACCATGCAGTTATGCATAAAGATTTAATATACACAAAGTTATTCCTTTACATTCCTTTAATTGTAACACTAAGCTAACCAAGATTAAATAGGAAAGTTATCCATAAGAAACTACTTAAATAAATTTATTAAAAAAAATACTATATACAATACAGATTAGCTATACAATTGACTACATCTAAATCCTGAAATTTGTATACATACATTACATGATGGCAATCATGCTCCTGGTGAAGCTGAAGCTGAGTAGGAGAGACATCAAAACCATCCTTTGGTAGGCTAAAAAGCTCTCTCAAATCCTGCAGATCATTTCGAGGCAAAACAACAGTTAATTTTATCGACAAGATTATGTATTTAAGGATCAGGGTTTAGGGATTTATACCTGTTGGCTAAAGTACCGAGTTTGTTCTTTGTGCTCAGTGGCAGTTTTAAACAAACCCCCCTTGTATATCTAAATTATGAAATACAAAAGGAGTTAAAATATGGACAAATTTGTTTTTGCTTAATATGAAATTAAAGAAATAAATATGATCAAACCTGCTTTCGGTAAATCTTCTCTTCAACAGTCCCACATGTCATTAATCTGTAAACTATGACATCCTTCAATTGCCCGATTCGATATGCGCGATCAACACTCTGGTTATCCGTACTGCAATTCAAGATTAAGATTAACAAGCATTACCAATGAAGATTAACAAGCATTATATCTTTGAAAGTGTAAAAACTAGAATTCAATTTTTAAGCCGTCCAAAATGTCTATAACAAGCAACAATGATATATATTAAAAAAAAAAAAAAAGAGTTGCTAATATATTGAATATACTTTACCAATGAAGGGTTTGAAAAAACGCATTCACTTTACCAATAAAGGGTTCAAAATAATATAAAAAAATGGTATAGCACAGTTTCAGTGACCCATTTGCATGTACCTTCAAGCTCTAAAGTTTAAATAACTTATCGTGTTATGCTTGTAAATGAAGGGTGAAATCTGTAAGAGAACCTTGGATTCCATGCAGGATCAACAACGATCACGCGATCTGCTCTTGTAAGTGTGAGGCCCAAACCGCCAACTTGAGATGTTAGCATAAATATGGAAGCCCCGACACCGTTTTGGAAATCCTAAGAATAAAAAGATTAGAAAAAACTGAGAAGAGGATACAAATATGAGATTATCTAGGGTATAAACCGTTGACTGGCACCAGTTTTCTAGTGTTTTGAAGCCTGAAACAGGAATCAGTTTTACTTTCCTCAGAAATTGATGTACCAGTAACTGATTTTTATGTTTAAGAAACCTAGAAACTAGTATAAAAGAAGTATAATTTCAAGAAGTTAAGAAACCCCCAAATCAGAATTACATGTAAAAATGAAAGTAGTTAAAAAACTGAGTAGACGATTTGATTGTAAGATTCTTTAAGAGTTAGATCGGTACCGTTTTAACAACGATAATAAAAAATTGAAGTAAATAAAAACACGTTAATTGTCTGTTGTTCAAGCTCCAAATGAAAATAACATATATTAACTAATCCTAAAACTAAAAATTGATAAAGCCGGTACATGTAAAAATGGGTCGCGTGGTTTCTAGTTTCTGGTTTCAATCCTTCACCCCTAATGGTTAATAAGGAATATGATACGGATCCTCGATTTAGTATCACGTATCAACGACAACCACTCAAATCGGTATCCCGGGGACATAACAGAATATCAGATAAGCAAACTCACATCAACAATCTTTATTCTATCACTAGCTTTTGTCGTTCCATCTATGCGTGAAAACCCATAGCCATTGGAGACCAGCGAATCCTACAAAAAGCAACACGTGGGTTAGAAATCATCTAGAAAATGTATGACAGCCATATTATATAACACCATCAAGTTCTCGTGGAAATGAAGAAATATGGTATCTTGGAAATGAACATACCAAGTGAATCCAGAAACAATTAACACTTTACAGATATTTCTTGCCCGTGAAACTTTTATGTTTAAATTCAAAAAGCCTATACGAGCTCCTCAAACTTTCATTTAATCATACCGACAGGTTCTTGGTAATGCATAACATACACGTACCTGAATAAGATTAAGCATCTTGCGAGTTTGGGAGAAGATCAAAACATTATGCCCCTTCGGGATTAAGTCATCCTGAAAAGGATTATCATTCAAATATCGGACAAAACAAGTATTGTAATTTGAAATAAAATTGGATTATGATGACTGACCAGTAAGGATAATATGAATGATATTTTGCATGATATATTGACATGGTCCTCTTCAAAGTTCTCTCTCTCGGCATCTGCAATGTATGCTGCCAATTTTTCTGCGACGGAGGCATCTTCGGGTTTAAGCATTGAATCCATCTCTTCTAGAACATCTTCTGCAGCTCGCTTCGTCAACAGCAGTGGATGATCACATATTTTCTTCAAGATCTTCACAACGCAAAACAATACATTGATCATAAGATAAAAAGAGAAGACTTGAACATAAATCATTTCAAAGAGACCGGATCCTTTTATTTTTTTCCGTGGTAATGTTTACATATTTTGCAAAACTTGCAACTGAAACCAGTTTTAGCTTTTATTTCATGATTTTCCATTGAGCCAATTTAAAAAAAAAATAAAAAAATAAAAAAGTTCCAGTATAAAATCAGTTTCGATAAATATAGGATTAATTTTGTTTTTCCAATCACACTACACGCTTGTTGTTCATAGTTCATACTCCATAAGCAGACAGCACCAGTTTCCGATAGAGCCTCACCGTTAGAGCAGCCAAAGGCGAGCCATCACAAGCAGACAGCACCAGCTCACTCTTTAGATAAGCCTCATAAATTTGTCTCTGAGCCACAAGACATAGTGATTCAATTGGCAATTGTAGTAAATAACAATCTTCAAAAAAGAGTTAACTGAAGTAACAGCAGAAGATCATACCTGGCAGCTAGTCAGTCTTAGCCACACAATGATCTCATTCTTCTTGGAAAGTTTTGCTTTTCCATTGTCAGCTTCTTCGTTAAAGACTTCATTCTTTAACCGACGCAAAAAATAAGGTCGGATACATTCACGAAGACCCTATTAGTTGAGGAAATAAGAATACATTAAAATTACATCATTATACGTTTATAGACACGATAAATAAGTATAAGAATATATATACTCATATATATTTTGTTACTTTTGCAACTTCGGAGCCAAAACGCTTCTCCCGTTCTGAGGCATTTTTCTCATTCCCACGAATAATAGCGTTCTCAAATCTTATCTTAAACCTGAGAATAAGCAACTTTCATGAGATACTGCACAGATTTCTTCAAATCTATTGTAATTGGTAGTTACATAGGGTTTAAAATGGGAAGCTAATCCACTTGCACAACTATCTTTTGCTGGAAATTCATGAATGCTTTCTTCAGTGTATTATTCATTCTCTGCTGATTTTTTGCACAAACAAACCAACTACGAAAACATATAAATTCTGCAATCCCCTTCTCAATAATCTTCCTCATTTCTTTGATTTTCAACAAAAAAGAAGGACGACTTTACCCTTGCTTATCACCAAGAAGGTCTGGACAACAGAAGTTAAACAATGCCCACAGCTCCTGCTCCAAATTCAAGAAAACACATAAGCCAGTTCATAATAAGAGGCAAACAAAATGTTTAATTAAAATACACTTACTTTTAGATTATTTTGAATTGGAGTGCCACTAATGATTATCCGATGTGCGCTCGGGATCTCGAGCAAGCTTTTGGCTCTTTGGGTACTAGGATTCTTTATCAAATGCCCCTATATAAAAAAGTTCAATCGAAAAGTCAATGGGACAGAAAAGAACTAGCATGCATGCTTCAATAAGAAAAAAATTAAACTTGGGACAAAAAGTGATGGGAATCAAGTCGGCTCAAAAGAGGGAAAAATGTTAAAAAAGCCCTTGCTTTTGTATTTTTATCCTGATGTAGCCCCTAACTTTGTAAAATGACTATATCAGACCCCTAAACTTGTATTTTTTGTCCCTATGCCCTTCCGTCAATTTTATACAAAACTATTAACAAACTATGCAAAAGCAAAGCCTACTTCATCAAGTATCATATAATCCCAAGTCATGCCATCTTCACTGTCATCGTCGTAATAGTAGTTATCGCCTCGTAAAGCTTTTGAGTTTGCCCTCACAATGTCATACGTTGTAAGGAGAATACCTTTGTCCTACAATAAATTGGAAAAACAAAATCAAATAACCATTCACAAACAACGTAGTAAAAGAAAAAGCAGAACAGCTTAAGCTTAATTTACAGTCTAAGCTTATACATGAACTATGATATATATAGGAAAACTTGATAAACGACACACCATTAACTTGATAAACATGAACTATGAAACTCGCACAAAGCTTAAATTATAGTTAAGACAAAGATCGACAAATTACATGTTTAAGACTTAGTGAAATCGACCTGTTAAAGGACGGAAAAGTTATCCAAACATCAAGCTTTCGTATGTATGTATGTATGTATGTATGTATGTATGTATGTATGTATGTATGTATGTATGTATGTATGTATGTATGTATGTATGTATGTATGTATGTATGTATGTATGTATGTATGTATGTATGTATGTATGTATGTATGTATGTATGTATGTATGTATGTATGTATGTATGTATGTATGTATGTATGTATGTATGTATGTATGTATGTATGTATGTATGTATGTATGTATGTATGTATACGGGTCAAGCGGCTACGAATCCAGATTTACTCTTTTTAACATAATAACATAACGACAGTTTCAGTACCTGAAATACAGACTTAAGCTCATACTGCCTCGCCTTTATGCAAGTTCCGTAATATCTGCAACAAGTTTTTCCAAGATTAAAAACAGAACAGATAATTCTTCTGAAGTACTAATCAAACAAAAGAGAAGCAGTCTCACTCTCTAATTTTATCAGATAAACCAACGACTGTCAACTCTTTGATCCAGTGCGAAAGTAACGTCTTTGGTGCCACTATCATCGCTCTCCTTATCAAACGCGAGTGAAACAATCCAGCTAAAAATCCACAAATCTGCATACAGAAGAAACCAAATATCCATGGACCATGAATCAATAATGAAAAAGCATAAGAAATTGGACATTACATCAATGTTATTATTTCATTACCTGCATTGTTTTTCCTAGGCCCATGTCATCTCCCAAAATTCCACCTTTGCCTTGACAATGAAGAGACCAAAGCCAGTTCAGGCCCTCACGCTGATGCGGAAATAGCATCTTGGCAATTTTTCCGGACAACCTGTATGTGTATTTTGCGCCTCGGAGGGTGAATTCGTCATTTACGACGGCATTATTGCCACTTACCGCAATACAATCGTCTTCATCGTCGTCGTCATTCTCTCTTTCTAGAGCCTCAGATAGAGAGGATTTGTTTGAAGGGCCTGACTTCTTATCAACCCTTGAGACTTCTCTGGTCTCAAACCCCTTGTGATTATCACTCGGCATGGTTTTCGTCTCTTCTTCATCGTCGGAGATTAAACAATAGTCAGACAATGCATTTTGATGATATGTATCAGTGCCGGTATTGTGATTAAGGTTTATTTCCTCCTTTTCTTCATGAGTTCCGACTCCCGAAACGCTGATTTTAACATTCTCAGCTTCATCTGATGAGGAAGCAGACGCGACGGAATTAGGGGAAAATGAAGACCCTGCACTTGCATACTCAGCAGGATGTTCTTTCTTCTCCTCACAAACATTTTTGTCTTTGAACAATGGGGAGCGCTCTTCGACTCGGACGGGAAATTTAGTAGGTTTTCTCTTCTCAATCGAGAGAAACTCAAGCCTCGCGCTTAACTCCCCGAGAATATCCGTGATTTCATTAGCTCCACCATCTTTAACAGCAGCATTTACCAGCCGAGATGGTGGTATGGGTGATTTAAAATCATGAATCTCGGAAGCAGAATCTTCAAGAGCCACTGTTTTCTCATCACGACCTTCATCGCCAACCGATTTCAGCTTACAGAGGCGCCGTCTGCCCTCTATTTTAACCTTTGTCGGCTTTTTCTCCTCTGAAATTCATTGAGAAGAAGATAAATAGAGTCACTGAGATGAACAAACAATCGAAAAATGCATGAATAGAAACAAACAGGGGTTTTCATTGTGCAAAACCTGGAGGAGTATCGAAGTCGGGAATCAGCGAGAAACTAGGAACGTTCTGATCATCTTTTTCATCATCGAATCGCTCGTCTCTGGACGGAGCTTTATTATGGAGCTTTCTTCCTGTGATTCTCGCATTCAATCGCGTTCGGTCCGAATCATCGTCGTCATCTGAAGCAATGAATTCGCCATTCCCGAGTGAGGCAAGCACCTCAGAGCTAAAAAAATGAAGAGATCGATGATTACCGAAGGGTTCTTCTTCTTCTTCTTCTTCTTCTTCTTCTTGGGAAGAGGGTTTGCGAGTAGCGGACATCTCTTGGAGGAAGCGATAATGGCTGTCGTTGAGGCTCTGGGGTTTCTTCCTGGCTGTGCTCCTCTCCGCCATTGATGAGGTGATCGTGTAGCGCAAGGGTCTCTCTCGATCTCTCAGAGTATTTATGGCTGTTTTTCCCGCTTTGAGTGGTTCATTTGAAATTTGGATTTGTAAAGTGAGAAAGAGAGAGAGGAACAAGGTTAGCTTGCTTGCTTATAGAGAGAGAGAGGACTGGCTATTTCTCTGCATATTTGATTTGATTGACACGGCTTTTATAAAATGATTATTGTTAATTAAAATCTTTTATATTACTAAATTGTACACAAAATAAGTGAAAATGAGAAATTCAAAAATGGAGATGTTTGACAAAACACATTAAATATGGTATTTTTCGCGTATTTCTCAAATACTAATAAAAATAAATGAGGGCCAGTAGTAACAATTGAAAAACATAGAATAGAATAGATATGTAAATATATATGTTGTTGAAAAAGAAGAAAACATTCCGTGTACAAGTGGTGAAAACATGAGGAGATATGTCGTTTAGTTGGGTGATGACATGGCATGGCCATTACAGCATGGTTAACGGCTTATGTGGCATTTAACAAGTCTAGGGGTATAGGTGAAACTTGAACTTCAAAGCATACTCATAACTTTTGTATATGTCGCCCAAAATACGTATATATAGTGTCAGTTTGAGCATATATGCCGTTAATATCTCTATTTTTTTTATTTTTTTTACTTATTTTGTCTTCCAAGATTTTAAACTTATGAAAATTAATTTATGTTGTAGAACTCACAACTTTTGCATAAATAATGAAAAATTAGTGATAAGATTTAGAGTAGGGGTGAAAGCGGAACTGGGAAATTAGTTGTTTTCGGTACCTATACCTAAAATTCGGGATTTTTATTTTCGGTGCCGGTTCCCGGTTCCGATTGTAAATTTCCCTATTTTTTTTAAAACCGGAACCGGAACCGGTACCGGGAAAAAGTAAGAAAAGATTCGTGAAAATGTTCGGTACTTAACATGATACAAAAATTAATGGCCGAAACAAAAATTTGACACAAGACTAAAAATGAATGAACGAAACAAAAACTTAACACGAGACATACATTTTGCTTGCGAATTAAATCTTCTAGTTTGAAGACGAAGACATGTAATCGGCGGTGGAAGGTTCTTGGCGAAGAGAAGAATATGACGGCATGATAGATGAGAGAGGGAGAAAGAGAGATTGAAAGGGTCGAGAAAAGAAAATAGTAAATATTAAATCCTAATAACGAAAAACTACATGTATTTTAAGTCATAAAAACGACATATAACCCAAAAATTACAATAAGCATACATAATATTTAAAAACAACATACTATGAAAACATCTAAAACTACATGTAGTTTAAAACCGGAACCGGTACCAAAATTCGGAAAATTTTACTTCTAGTACCGGTTCCGGTTCCCGGTTCCATAAACCGTGAACCGGGAAGTACCGGTTCCCAGTTTCATACTAAATTTCCCCTTTTTTTTAACCGGTACCGGAACCGGGACAAAATCGGGAAACGGTTACAAAATTTTCACCCCTAATTTAGAGTGGTAGATATAAGCCTAAGCGATGTCAAAAGTGAATATGACGATGGATTGAATATTTGAAGTGTAAGATGAAGGAATCGATGACGTGATAAGGTGTGGATATGATAAAAACTTTGAACGGGAAAAAATGTATGATAAAAATTTGCTCAAAACAAACATTTTGCATTAAACTAATGTCCAGTTTTACGTTGTAATTGAAATTTCGTATTAAAAAAAAAAAAAAAAAACTACAAAACTTTAAACACCAAAGTTGTAGATCTATCTCATATGTCAAACCGTAGGTCGTGCACAAAATTTGGGCAAAAAATGAGTGAGTTATGTCAAAAATACGAAAAATGTACATATAAAGGAGGAATCACTCGCTGACGGTCAAGTGAGAGAACTCGAAAAAATCTAACATAAACAAGTTTGGGCACATTAACCATCAAAAGTAAACATTAGGTACATAATTCGCAGGAGATCAAACATTAATTACATGTTTACCCTAATTAAGAATATATCTTTGTTTAACTGAAATAGCGTGTAACGGAGTCGGAGACGTTAAACGACTGGCAGTGACATTGGCCGACCCGAGGCATTGACCGGAATCAGCCTGCCACCCGGGACTCTCTTCTTCGTCCTCCTCTTCGCTCCTACGACAGACGCCTCGGCTTTGCTGCCGGCGAGCACCCTCGCTATCCCGACGTAACCCAACGACTCCGCCATCTGAAGCGCTGTGACGCCCTTATTTGTCACGGCTTCCGCGTCGGCTCCCCTTTTCAGCAGCAGTTCTACCACCTCCGCGTGCCCGGCCTCGGCTGCACAGTGCAAAGCCGTGTAACCGTCGTCGTCCTTCGCGCCCACCTCTGCCCCCTTCTCAAGTAGACACCGCGCCGCGTCAGCTCGTCCCTTGAAGCATGCTCTGTGCAGCGCTGTCCATCCGCGCTGGTCCTGCCCGTTGACCGCCGCGCCGCCATCCAACAGTCGAACAACCGCACGTGCCTCCCCCTTCCGTGCCGCAGCGCAAAGCCCGTCTCCCAGCCGCAGTGCGTCGAAGAGCCGTGTGTGCCCGTTCTCTGCCGCTGCCTCATAGGCCGTCCGCCCCCGGTAATTCCGAATGTCCTTGTTTGCACCGTTCTCCAGTAGAAGCTTCACCGCTTTCTCGTCGCCCAGAGCTGCCGCCACGTGGATCGGGGCATCACCATCTCCCGCGTCTCTGACATTGGGATCAGCACGGCTGGCGAGAAGCAACCGCGTGCAATCCCACTGCCGCTCGGAAACAGCAAGGTGCAGCGCGGTGGAACCGTCCCGTGCTGGTGCGTCCCCTGACGCGCCTTTCAGAATTAGCAGCCGGAGAATCTCGACGTGGCCGTTCCAAGCAGCGAGATGGATAGGGCCGAAATCTGAGCCCTCTGACCGATCCGTGCTCGCTTTTCGAGCCAGGAGAAGCTCGACAATCAGTGCCTCGCCAGAGTCCACCGCCGATTCCATCGCTGTTTTCCCTGATTTGCTCTGAACCTCGAGATCCGGTGAGAATTCCAGGATCAGCTGAACTAGATCCGGTCTCCTTCGCGCGATCGCGATGTGGAGCAGAGAATCCCCGTCCGAATCAACGGAGTCCGCGGCTTTCCACGACGGATCACTCTTCTCGAGCACCGCTCTGACATCGTCCATTTCACCGCCGGCGACGAGGCTTGCGAGGACGACGGAGCCCACGAACATGATTCTGATCCCGCTGTCCGTGAAGACCTGCTTCTTCCGTGCAGTGAACCAGTCAGCGGGAACGGCGTCATACGTGGAAGAGTAGTCCTTGACGGCGGCTCCAGGGACGACGACGCTGTGAAGAAGGAAAGAGTCGCCGGATAACGGAAAATCATCGGGAATCTCAGTCCCGGGCGGGAGATGGTAGACGATCTCGACGGAGAGCTTCTGGAGCGGCGCGATGATGGCGGACTGCGGCCGGACCGAGTAGCGGCCCCGGAGCTGAGGCTGCAAGCGGAAGGCGACGGGCATGGTGTGCATGACGTTGAGGAGGGTGAGATGGCCGGAGCATCTCTCGCCGGGCTCGACTCTGATGGGGACCACGTTGGAGGGCTCCAAGCTGATGAGCCTGTTCATCGTTTCTACTCTCGGAGAAATTCGCTGTGTTTTGGTTAAAGGTTGAAGAAGAGAAGAGAAGAATGAATATGAAGACGAAGATGTGGAAGTAGGACTCGGCTGTTCTTCGTTTCGGTTGTCTTGTGCCGAAGCCGGCAACGACGAGAGGGCGCCACGTGGAGGCGTGGGAAACAAAGCTGACTTGGCCGCACAAGAAGACAAAAAGCAAATGGATTACTTAAATCTAGGATGTCCCAATCGCTTAAAAGGCATGATTTGTCGTTGGAAAAAAAAAACATATCAAATATTTTATTAAGGGTAAACTGCGGCTAATGTACCCAATGTTTGATTTTCTACGGATTATATACCCAATGTTTATTTTTGGCGGCTAATGTACCCAATGTTTGATCCGTTAGATATTTTTGGGTTTTCCGTCAGTTGACCGTTAGAGAGTTATATGTACACTTTTCGTATTTTTGACATAACTCACTCATTTTTTGTCCAAATTTTATGCACGACCTATGGTTGGAAAGATAAGAGATAGATCTACAACTTTAATGTTTTAAGTTTTGTAAAATCAGTTTTAAAAAAATACGAAATTTCAAGTACAACGTAAAACTGGACATTAGTTTAATGCAAAATATTTGTTTCGAGCAAATTTTAATATACTTAATGACTTTTTATGATGAAACGTAAAACTAAAAAGTTGTAGATAAACTTTTTATCTTTCCAACGGTTGTTTATTTATAAATTTTGGACAAAAAATGAGTGAGTTATGCCAAAAATATAAAAGATGTGATGTGAAATAATATTTCATATTTTTGGCATAACTCACTCGTTTTTTATCCAAAATTTATAAATAAACATCCGTTGGAAAGATAAAACATTTATCTACAACTTTTTACTTTTACGTTTCATCATAAAAAGTCATTAAGTATATTAAAATTTGCTCGAAACAAATATTTTGCATTAAACTAATGTCCAGTTTTACGTTGTACTTGAAATTTCGTATTTTTTTAAAACTGATTTTACAAAACTTAAAACATTAAAGTTGTAGATCTATCTCTTATCTTTCCAACCATAGGTCGTGCATAAAATTTGGACAAAAAATGAGTGAGTTATGTCAAAAATACGAAAAGTGTACATATAACTCTCTAACGGTCAACTGACGGAAAACCCAAAAATATCTAACGGATCAAACATTGAGTACATTAGCCGCCAAAAATAAACATTGGGTACATAATCCGCAAAAAATTAAACATTGGGTACATTAGCCGCAGTTTACCCTTTTATTAATAGGGTTACTTACCTTCCCGCATCAATTTGGGCCAATTTAGAGTACGGACAGATATAAGTCTTCTATATGAGCGGCATATATACTTAATAATGATGTTAACATTGTCGCTCGAACGGTGCGAGAGATTCGAGTCCGAGTCTAATTTTTTATTTTTTATTTTTATGAACTTGTTAAAATTTGTAAATGTTATGGATATATTTGTTTTTCATTAAGATTAATTATAAATCTGAAGGACATAATTTAAATCATAATAATGAGACTCAAAATTTAAACAATGTAAATGATCCAATAACATAACAATTAATCACTATAACTTTCAAATTTCAACCGTACGCCCCCTAACAAATCTATTCGAAGATTGTGACGACGGTTTTCTATCACAAAATCAATATTTTTTGTAACAATAAAAAAATTGCTCTATGTGTTAATTTAATTGTAGGATTATCAGCGATACCTCCTCCTAAATCCTAATTAAAATCAAACAGATATTGGTCCACGTGCAATGATAAAAACGGAATTGAAGTAAGATGGATGTTCGTAAAGCATCTTTACGCACCGTATTAAGATTCTAATTTTTTTGTTTCTCTCAACTCCATTCTCATAGCTACTATATAATATATTTGGTTAGGTAGTAACTTTTTGTTTTATTCAATACGTATTTTTTATATTTTTTTTTTTCTAAGATAGTATGCCGAGATTATAAGATGCAATATCATACTATACGATATATTCGTATTGTATATATAATTGACACTAATGATCAAAATTACTTGCTATATTGGTATTCTATAATTTGCTTGTTTATTTAGTAATTTTCTAAAATTATAGTTTGCTTGTTTAAATTGAGAAGGAAATCAGTTTGCAATTTGCTGTCGATTCTATAGTTGAAGACTTTCGCAACATGGCTGAAAGACGTTATCTAGTTTGATGTCTAGGTTTGTGCTTTTACTATTACTCATCTAGTTTTTTTTTTCTTCAATAGTTTTTCTGTTTTTCTGTTTTATTTCAATGTTGTGTTGCAAAATTAATCAAGAGCGAAGACTTTATTTTGCTCAAGCAATAGCCGTCGTCTGATCAATGATGAATATAAGACTTATTTTGATTTATATATAGATTTGGTATCAGAACTGTAATATTTGAATGTGTATAAACTCTCTTTTGGATTAAATTTGATATTAAAAAAATTATGGCCCCTAACTTGAAATTCCTAATTACTGTCACTAGATCATAGGGAAAAAAAAAAGCCATCGCCTGTTTAATATTTAAATGGGAAAAAAAGAGATGAATTATTAAACACCTCAAACTCTTTTATTATTATTATTATTATTATTATTATTATTTATTTATTAACTTTTAAAATTACTATTATTTTTTAAATTTTATTTTAAATAATTTATGAAACATCACTATATTTTGGATGAGCATGAGCTACCAAACAAGTTAGTCCTTGTCCTTGGGGATTCGGGAATATATATGTATATATATATATATATCTATATTCGTAACTGATCCCTTCCTCGGAGAAGACGAAGACGAAGAGAATGTTCAAATCCAACTTGCAGGAGCTTTGCCAGAAGCGTTCATGGAGTCTGCCCAAGTACTCCGTCTCCAAGCACGGCGTCGATCACAGCCCCTCATTCTCCGCCACCGTCTTCGTCAACCTCCTCTCCTTCCAGACCCCCTCCCTCTTCAAATCCTCCAAGGAGGCCCAGAACGACGCTGCCAGGCTCGCCTTCCACGGCCTCACCCTCTCCGACTCGCCTCCCTCTCCCTCCTCCTTCCCTCAGCCCTCGCTCTTCCTCTCTCAAGGTACTCACTCACTCGATCGACTGTGATTCGTGGAGTGTGTGCGATTTCACTGCTTGGCTGACGAGTGATGCTTTGACCTAACAGGATTTCCGACGCCTCAAGAGGAGCTGCGAGTTTCTCAGCCTGGTCAGAGCTCGTCGAGTGTCGATCTTCACGTCCATGGAGTCGCGTCTATTGGCCAAGAGACCGGCAAGGTTAAAGGTTAGTCTCTGTGAATGACTAGCTTTTTCTAGTTTATCAATGTGCAGTGAATATTGCTTCGGAGGTGTATGCATGCATTTGTTTCAGAAATTTATGGCCTTATTGGACATTTTGAAGAATGCTAGGGCTAGCTTTTTCGAAGGAATTGCAGAGTTTGGTTGTTTTCCGGTTACTAGCGATAATATAATCACGGCATCGCATTGATGACACGTGCTTCACGGTTATGCTCTTGGGAAGAAGCCTTTCATAGCTCTCGAAGGATTGGCTGATTTTGGTAGTTTTCTGGTTACTAGGAATAAGATAATCACGTCATCGCATTGGTTACGTGTTCTTCACGTTTTCGTTTTGCTTCAGGGTTTTTAATGGGGGGCTTCCTTTGTTCGATACTTCATCCGCCTATACTATAGTGTATCCATTGCCTTTCCTTTATGGGAAAATTCTATTTACTAGCAAAAGTTACTCCCACGATATCCGATTCCGCTTGTTTTGATCTTGTCTTAACTTGCTAATTCATGATTTTGGTCAATTTGATCTTGTCTTGTCTTGGCTTGGTATTTGATAATTCTGCTCACTTTGATCGCGTTTTATCTCGGTGTTTGTGTACAGATGTTCAACATTTGTACAAAAATGAACTGCAAATATATGCTCAGAAAAGAAATCTTCTTTTTCCTGTTTACTATTGTGAGCGGGAAGGCCCACCACATGCAAGTCGCTTCAAGTGTAAGTTAACATTTGAAGGAAAGACATACGAAAGCACCGAGTTTTTCTCAACACTAAAGGAGGCCGAGCATTCAGCTGCAAAAGTTGCGTTGACTTCGTTATCACCTGAAGGAGTAGAGAATGTAAGTTTACCTTCTTGAGAATTTTTATGAGTATGTATCACTAGTCCCTCTTGAACTTCTCGCTTTGTAGTATTACACTATGTCATAAACTCTCAAACAGTATCTATGTCCCCTGTTTATTAAATGGTCACGATATTTGTCAAAATTTATGGGATAAAGTCTTTTTTTGATCATATTCTTGCAACATCTCAATTTTCCCAGAATGGCGATGTTATAATATTTTAGAAAAGGAAAGTTTACCCTCAACATTTAGCAGAAATTGGTAGCTACTTATGCGCGGCAATTTCAATGGAGAAATTGATACAAAGCGATAAGTTTTTAAAATTTGTGATATTAAATTATTTGATATAAGCAAGTTGCTTTATAGTTTATTGTTATTTTGCAGGAGGATTCTGCATTTTACAAAAATCTTTTGCAAGAACTGGTTCAGAAAACAGGTTTCCGTTTACCGAGATACGACACTCGGAGAAGTGGAGAAGCTTATCCACCAGTGTTTGTTTCAGTTGTGGAGATAAAAGGAGAAAAGTTCGTTGGAGAAAAAGCCAGCACCAAGAAACAGGCCGAGATTAGTGCTGCAAAGGTTGCATACCATTCGTTAAGAGAACGTAAGTGTTAGTTTCTTACATACTCACTAAGTAAATTATTTTCATGCTATGATTCATAATCTCCATACTTCTATTAGTAAAATCATAATGGAGAGCTCCTAATTGCATAATTTATAATCAGAATTCTCTCCGACATAAAAATTAAACTAATCGACTTTTACTATTGATTTTTTTTTAGAAAGACGGTTTAGATGATGGAAATTTGTAGAAGCAAGTAACGAAAGAAAGCAATTACCAGACAGCTGTAGTCTATACTCTATAGAACTATATCCTGAAACTTAAATAATTAAGAATGGCGTGTCCCAAAAGGTTCAAGACCTCCACATATCTATTGCCAAGCTCTCAGAATAGTCTTCATGTTTATATTTACTAGCATATTCCATTTCCTCATCCTATTTAGTTTAACTTCTAGCTGTCAACACATTTCTATAATCTATTGAAGTTTTTTTACGGTATTTTGATCAAACAAGCTGTGAGTCACGGTCCGGTTTCGTAGAAAATAATATTTCATTCCTGCATTTCAATTTGTTGTTATCTTCATGTGAATATATCTCCATACGCAGGTAAATCAAGTCAGATAAGTCATATATCTACCCCTGCTGAGGAAGAACAAAAAGTAAATGAGCATTTACCTTCTTCCATGGTGGAAAATAATGCTGCTAATGCTAAGCGTGTCAGGCGCATTGTCACAACGGTTTCAAGCCCTAGCTCAACTTCTATGCAGCAAGTTGAGAATCCCAAGGGTTAGTTATCAAACTTTTTTACACTGGGTTGAGAAATTATACTGGAAATCAGAGAATCCGTTTTCGGGTCAAAAGCAGTATATTATGATTCGACATGTTATCTTCAATAAATTGACTTTGATTTGGAGTACGAGAATGAACAGTTGAACATGTTTTTTTATTAGGATTTTTCTAACTATTAAAATTAATTTGGTACATATTTTAGGCTACCTATTATCTTTTTTTATCGATAATGATACCTACCTAGTATTTAGGATTAGTGTCGTTATTTAATCATTATTTAATTAAGTAATTTTGGATATTTTCAATTGAGTCTGTCGTTTAGATTATTTTATTAATGATAGAACCCAAACAACTCAACACAAACGTTTGGCTTACGCTATTAACGTGATAACGTAAATTGTTTATTGATTGAAAAGGGAAAAATACATAAACTCCGTCAATTCTTCAAGAGATATGACGGCCTCTCTCCAAAAGACGCTCAACAAGACAATACTCAATCAAATGTGAGAAAACCTAAGCCCCTTGTGCCTATAAATCAGCCACAAACCAAAACGGGAAACATCCTTATTTAGATCAAATAAGACACAATAGAAAATTCCCCTTCTCTTGTACACGGGGCCTATCATTATGTCATTAAAATTCTATTTAGTTTGGTTAGAGGTTTTTGGTAGTCGAGCCCGGTCCGGTCCATTCGTTTGTAATTTCCTTGGTCTATTTAAGAGACCACATGTTAACGGAAATGATAGCCAATAATCATTTTTGAACTTAATCTCTTAAAATAAAAAAGGAGATTAGGTTAGTGAGGGTTGGCCGAAATTTCATGTTCAGTGTTAACCAAAATAATTGGCAAATTATTTTGCAGAATCAGCTGATGCTCCATCAGACATTAAACCCGCTGAAATTACCTCGACTGGTAAGTATTATTTTTCCCTTTGACTTTCTGGTACTGACCAGTTACCGGTATTCCCTATTTATATTTTTTTTCTCTATATTTTTAATTTAGCTTTAGGGCATATATAATGATTTTAGCATGCCATTTTCACTATTTTGATTTGGAGTATGAGCAATGGACAGTTGAACATGTTGTTTTGATCTGGATTTTTTTTCATTGTTAGGCTATCTATGGTTTTTATTAATTTATTTATTGACAATAAACCGGAATTTATTTCGCAGATGATGTTCAGTTTTGCCGGGAACTTGCAGAACTTACCTTGACTGGTAAGTGTATTATTTAACTTGTTATGATACAGAACACTTGAGAGTAGTTTTGCTAATTAGTTTAGTTATTGGTGACAATTCACCATGAATCAATTTAGTGCACTTTGCTCCTCGAATTTTCACTTTGGTGCACTGTACCGAATCTAAATTTTCTCAGCTATTATTAATTAAAACAAAGTTTGCGAGATTAGGATTGATTAGAGTCGACTACCCAAATCATATTCGCCTCGTTGTAATACAGATGCAGCTCCAACCAATATGGTAAATGGCTCTACACGGGATACATTGAGCTCTAAAACCGATTCACATTCACCTTCGACGTTGCTCAACGATGTGAAGCCATCTCTTCCCTACAAAAAGATCGTCGTTTATCCAGCAACGAAGAAAATTCCGAACGGCGCTACTTTGCTCCCAATATCTGACGAAAAATGGGTTGCTTTCTTTTCTCACTAGACACTGCTTTCGATTTGGTGGCGCCGCTAATACTATTTTGAGGCCTTTGTTCATAGGAATGTACTAGAAAAACTTGTGCTAATTTTTGTTGTAACTTGTATGTTCAGACATTGTGTAACTTTTTTTTGGCACAAATGATCTGTGCATAGTAGGAAACTTGTGATTTTGTATTAGAAATACTTGAAGTTTGTTGAAGAGTATGACAGAGAGTATCGAGAGATTCTGAAAGAAAGAATTATTGTTGTCTCATTTGGTTGATTTTGGTCAATTAAAAGATTCTGTTCAATTTCAATTATGTTTTGTTTTCTCGGTATTTATGTTCTAGCAAGGACACGACGACCGCGGATGGTCCAATTCACGGATTGGCCGACGGGTTGCAAGTTAACCGACAGACAGATTATAGGATTTTAAAAACTAATAACGGTTTGTTCAGATGCGATTTTACAGGTTATGTAAAATGAAATTAGTCATTTATAAATAGAATAATTAAGAATTAAAATATTTTTGGATTTTTTCTATTAAGAAAGTTAAAATTATGATATATTTTCTAAGGCTAATATTGTTTTTTTTTCATGTAAAATTCTTTAGTGGTACCGGTCGCCGAAAAAACCAAGGCAACAGGCGGGTTTTTGCTCACTCTGCTCCAGATTTAAAGCGTTGAATTTCTTGAAATGCTTTCACTTACAAGTAGCAGCTTTCTTTTTATTAATTTGACAACATTATTAATAAATTTTGACGAACTGTTCAGTATCTAATCGGAGGCGGGAGCTTAGAGAATTTCCACGCGACGATAAAACCTCCGACGACAAGTCCGGCAGCTAAGCTCAGCGCGACGCACACTGCCATGTTCTTAGCCATTCGAGCGCTCAGCGTCTCGCAGCCACTCGCGCTGCTCTTCTCGTCTTTCTCTTTCTTTGGGGTTTCATTCGATTCAGAGGCGCCCGAGAGCATCGTCACATACAGAATGCCGCCGACGAACTTGGCACGTATTTGGGTCGGTTTTAGATCCTTACAAACACTGATCTCTCTGCGGAAACGTTTGGTTTTTCCGTCTCCGGTGGACTGCTGCCCGCTGATCGTGAGGATTCCGGTGCTATTTATTTGGACTCTCAACTGATCTTTCTTAAATCCTACAAGGACATGGAGAATTAATTTTTATAATTAATTTAAGAAAAATAGCATGAGATAGTCAAATTGAAATGTTTGATTAGCTAAATAGCCAACCTTTTATTTTTCTTTGTGAAATAGCCAAATAGTTATTTAATAACATATTTTATACCTATAATACCCTTTTAACATATTAACGGTATTAACGTGGTTAATTTATTTTTTTTTAAAATATTTTTTTTTGAAAAAAAAAATATTTTTTTTGTTAAAATTTTAATCAAGGTTTTTTATTTTTAAACAAATTAACTACGTTGATACGTTTATTAATGTGTATTAACGTGTATTAACGGAGTTAATTTGTTTAAAAAATAAAAAATCGTGATTAAAATTTAATAAACGTATTAATGTGTATTAACGGAGTTAATTAATTTATTTATTTAAAAAATTTATTTATTTTATTTGAAATTTTTTTATTTATTTTTAAACAAATTAACCACGTTAATACGTTAATAAACGTATTAATGTGTATTAACGGAGTTAATTTGTTTAAAAATAAAAAATCGTGATTAAAATTTTAACAAAAAAATTAATTTTTTTTTCAAATTTTTTTTTTTAAAAAAATAATTATTATTTTTAAACAAATTAACCACGTTAATACACGTTAATACAAGGGTAATAAGGTCTTTCGTAATTTATTAACATAGTTAATTGGCTATTTGACAATATTAATAAAAATATTGGCTATTTGGCTAATTAGAGTTTGAAATTTGGCTATTTGACTATTTGCAAGGTGCATAATCCAAAACATACAGAAAATTAAGGGTCACATAACATATATATATATATATATATATATAATATGTTGATACCTTGAAGATGAACTTGAAGAATGTCACGTCCTTGCTCTCTTTGCCACTTGCAAAAGGGTTCGAAGTCCTCGTAAGCTTCCATGGAACCCATCGATCGTTTGAATTTCTATTTGAGATCATACAATATATGTTTATATATGCATGAATATATTCCATGTTTTTACATGAAGCAACCAAGCATTAGGGATTATGCAACATTTGGGTTGGTTTCTTATAGGTTTCCTCTTGAAATAGTATGCTGAATATGATTCCTCATGTGCCTTTATTATTCCAAATTTTCTTTCTCACTTTGGCATTTCTTGATGCTCTTTATTATCTTTCTAACTAAATAATTTCCGTCTCTTGCATATGATTGAAAAAAATATTCAAATCAATACACGTATACATATAATAAGTTTATTTGTGGCCAAAATACCTTACGTTTTGTGTTTGTAAACTTTAATACCAAAACTTAATTTTAACATAGAATTGTCATTCCTTCATTAGGTATTCATACTCTATATAGAAATCAAGTGTATTCATATATGGATTTTTAAGATTATTTTTTTTATAAAATTCATCAATTAATCGTTGATAACCAATAACCAATTCATCCATCGATAAATAGAAATAACGACTAACCACATTCTTATTTGTTATCCCTAATAAAATCCAACCATGGGCAAAACCAACGAAAATGATAACCTGAACTTTGGTCTCAAACATATCTCATTAAGTAGGAACCATTCGATCCGATCCAATCCGGCGGTGTGTTATTTATTACCCACATCGCCGCTACATACAAAAACCCGTCCCTCGCTGCAGAATTCAAAAGGATTACATGGAAAACATGCAGAGAGTAGACTAACCTCAGAAGAATCTTTACATTTCATTAAAGCTGTGAAAATAAAAGGCATGAACATCCTAAGGGAAAGAATCAAAGCAATAGAAAGAATCGAAGATTCACATAATGAAATCACACAGCAAGCCATCCAAGAAATATATTTGCAAATAGTAGCTTGTTCGAGCACACCGAACGCTTGTCGCTTATGCCGCAATTGGAGATTCCTGCATTTCGAAATGCATTATCCCAAAACCACAGTTAGCAAATAATTATACGAGTTTAAAGATCATAAATACAAACACAGATTCATAAACTACAATCGCGCACGAACTATCCGAGAATTTTTTTGGACTATGTTTTAAAATTCGGCCCGCTACACAAAACAAACAAACCAAGTTTCATACTCCGCTTCAACAAGTATAAAGTCCAGATTTCTTGTAATAAAAAATAAAATATGAACAAACCAAGTACTAAACTCAGCTTCATATAAAAAATTAAAATTAAAAAGTCAACGTTTCAATTATTATGAACAGTTTAAGAACTGAACTCAGCTTTCATAAGTAGTCCAACATTTCAAACATTAAAAAAAATACTTCTCCGATATTACATGAATTAGCGATATCGAGTTAACGTTAATTATTTTAATACTTACCTTGGCAGTGATGTTTGAGACAGCAGTATGGAATTTTTCTCTGGTTTTTGAACCCGCAATTTGACCGGCCTTCGCCACCTTACTGAAGGCCCCATTGAACCATGCTGCTCCAGCTGTTACGTATCTGATCAACAGCAATAAGTTTTGCAAATTTTAGTGCCTTTATGAGTTGAGAATTCGGGGAGACAATAGTTTATAAAAATATATATATATTTATGCACAAGGAAATTTTACAGGCAAGTATATCTCCAATTTTAACAACTACACACTTGGACATAACAAGATAGTTTTATTATAAGCCTGCTAATTACCTGCTAGTTTTGACAGCAGATCCGGTGCTGTTGATTTTCCTTTCGGCAGCAAATATTGCAGCCATTGTTTTATCAGAAACATGAAGTCTCTGATCAACAGACTTCACTTTCTCATTGACAACTGAAATCCCAACTGTCAATTTCTCTGTAATCCCAACTTTTTTGTCGAAAGAAAGAACCTTTGCAGATGCATTGGCTCTTAGCTGATGCTTTTCGTCAAATGCTTTGGCCTTGTTTATGGCATCTTGCCTAATAGCAGAGCTTTTTGCAAGCATATTCTGTAGAAATAAAAGAAGTTAAGGAGTAACTTGTAAAAATAACTAAATTATATGTGATAAGTAATTGTATAGATAGTTAATTAGACGTTTTCTTTTTGTATAGAAATTAGCATAAGATGTACTCTAAAGCTAAATTATCAAATAAAATATTATGAATTTCCCAAAAACAACATATTAGTAATAGCATCTTATACTCAACTAACGTAGAAGATTAGAGGAAAAATAAAACACAAAACTTGAAAGACTAAAATAACTCCACAAAACTTTAATATTCAAAGAGAACTCAAGATTG
Source organism: Parietaria judaica (assembly GCA_954871525.1). Taxonomy (NCBI): domain Eukaryota; kingdom Viridiplantae; phylum Streptophyta; class Magnoliopsida; order Rosales; family Urticaceae; genus Parietaria; species Parietaria judaica. Next base: position 18,382,900 of record OX940865.1, on the reverse strand, counting down.
TGAAAAAAATCATAAATATGAACAAGTGTGTGTACTTATATCTATATTTAAAGTGAGCTCATAGGTAAATGATCTCGGATTACCATGGCCCAACAATTTCAAATCGGGGACGTTGATGACAACTACCTTAATATCATGTAAAATTTTTACTTAAATGAAATCCTTGATTATGTTACTATAATTTTAATAAATGCTAGATTTGACAAGTCCCATAAATGATATGAGTATTACATTTCAAGCTTATAAATTTCATAGTTTTTTTATTTTTTATGATTATCTGTATGAAAGTAAATAGTAACACCGGTTATAAATATGATGTCTATATGCTGAGGTTTTGACTGGAACATAAAGCATTTGTAAGACAATGTATCTTGTATTAAGAATTACCATTCATAGCCAGATGAACAGAAAACTAGTGATATATTTAGTAATGCGATACCTCGAAAAGGGAAGTAGTTTCTGGAGCAGCAGACGAAGCATTGTCCACGGTTCTTAATTCCTGCGGCTGCGTGAATTCCACTTTAGAATTAAGTTATGAAACACGAGCAAATAAAGATTCACAAGTTTTTTTGAGATAAATTACCTGTGTCTCACGTTTCATTACATAGTTTTCAACAGGTTTTATGCTCACAATCTGGTCTACTATTGTTGCACCCTGAGACAGCAAAATAAAAAATAAAATTAGTCTAAACTTCAACCACGCACTTTATATAAATCCGAATCATCTTATTTCTATTGCAAAGTCATACCAGTACCTCACTACGAGTTAGCCTTTTTATTTTTACTATCAATACTAACTTATTAAAAATCAAATATATTCACAATAGAGTAGTTGGCAGTAATGCCCCCATGAACTTCGCATTTCGAGTTTGCCTCCAACTTCAAAATCGAATAGCCGCCCCTACGAGTTAAAAACAACGAGAAGAACACATTTGAGTAAGTCACGTGTTGCCCACAAGTTTACATATTTGTGTCATTTTTAACGCGCAGGGGGCATTGTGACACTTCTTAAAAGTATATGGAACATTGCTGCAAAATGATATAGTTCAGGGGAGACATTCACTGCCAATTACTCTTTACAATGGAAATAAAAAGAAACAAGAAAATCCTAACTTCTAGAAATTAGGTTTTGACATAATGAGTCTCAAAGCTGAGATATGAACTCAAATTTTCTCACAAAAACATTGCAAGTATGATCTTAAAATGACTTCCATACCGATAGTAACAACGCGATTTCAAGAGCTTTTGGATCCTTGAATGTCACAAATGCTGTTCTTCTTGGAGTTTCATCTTCACTGCAACCAACCAGAATCAGAATCCATAAAATGGGTAAGTAAAATAAATGAAAAGAACAATATTATCCAAAGACACCATAAATAACAATAACTGAAGCATAAAATCCAGATGAAAATCTCAAAAACATCAAAATTTCCAAACGGAATCTCACCAGGTGATCTCGACGTGCTCAATCTCTCCGGAAAACGAGAAGAACTCGTGAATTTCGCGCTCAGTCGCTAGATCTGAAACCTGCCTCACTTGGACTGTCCTCGTCTGAATTCAAAACGAAAAAAAATCGATTCAATGAATCGCGAAAGGAGAGAAGAGCAATCGCATGGCGGGAATCGAAGAAGCAAACCTGCATTTCGAAGATTGGATTTGAGAGAAGAAATCGGGAAAAGCGATTGAAGCGAAGACAGAGAGGTCGGAGAGTGCCAGCTGAGCCGCCTCACAACTTGGACTTTACCTTTCTATTCTGACTTGTAAATCCTCAAATTCCATTTTATTTTTATTTTATTTTCTAAAAAATATCAGACATGATAATAATAATAATCAAAGATCACGTAGAGAAGATTTAAAACGATGTATTTTTAGGTAGCGTTTGGTTAGCATGGTTTGGGTCGAGACTCGAGATATAAATTTTGCAATTTAATTTAAAAAAACGGTTTCCGAATTTGTTTTTTGATACATTGATTAGTTGAATATTTGGTAATAAGCGGTTGGTTTTAAAGTTAGAAAAATAACTAATCAAACACAATTTTTATGATTGAAATTGAAATCATGTTCGATTTAGAAGTAACATTATGCTTCAAAAAATTATATATTTTATATTAATAATCTATGTTAATTTATAAATGATAATAGTTTAAGTATATTAAAATATTATTATTAGAATATTAATAACATTTCTAATAAATTATTATTATTTTATTAACTAAAATAATGCAGTAAGGTAACATACATAATTTTAATAATTAATTGAGTTAATATAATAATGATATTTTATTAGAAATCATATAATAATAGTTTTAAATTATAAGCAAGTCAAAGATGGTTTGTACTCTCTTTGTTTAAAACTTTAAATAATTTCGGACTTGTATATTCGATTCTTATTGGCTGAGTTGGCCTCACTCATTGGCTTCTTGAAATTAAATAAGGTTTTTTTTTTTTCAAATAAAACGTTGAGTTCTCACTTCTTAGTAATATTATTCTTTTCTGAATGAATAAGCAAGTGCAACATGAGATATATTGAAATATACACAAATTCAGCAAATCTCTTCCATATTTAATATTTTGTGAATAACTTTAAAGGAACATAATGAGTGCTTTAACAATAAGCTTAATTCACATGCATGAGTTTTGGTCTTTCTCTTTATGGGTCAATCAAACTTGAGGCTAAAGTTCACTCCTTTTATTTGATTTGATTTGCTTTGCTTCAAATATGTCCATTTGTATTTAATCCAACTTTTAAGGGTGATTTATTGAAGAACCCAACATTGAACCACTTATATTTAATGACCAACTTCACTCATTTATTTACAAGTGAATGATGACATAATAGTTAATACACTCCTTTCTAATAATTCACTTGAAATGCTAGTTGAATGGAGGAGTGTTAAATATATAGCCCTTTAAAAATTTGGTCCTGATGACGGCGAGCCACGTGGCACTAAACGATACCTGCAATTACATTGCAATAATATTAACAAAATTATTAAGTTTTTACGATGAAAAAAAAAATCTCATTTTTTAATGTTTATTTTTAAAGAAAAGCTGAAGTATTGAAGTGCTACAAAATGAATGAGATAAATATTTGCAATGTAGACTTTTCAGCAAGTTATTTTACTACGAGGATTTACTTTACAAAATACTGGGGAGCACTGTGAGTACTGAATACCATGTTTATATCCTTTGTATTTATTTATATACCACGGATTGATATGCTTCTGTATTTATAATTTCTTTCTATACACATACTAAATAAGAAAGGAAAAGAAAAATAAGCCCATGAAGTCCTCGTTCCGCTTGATCATCGACTCGGAATCAAACATCCTCCACAACTCCTGTTCAGATTACAATACAAGAACATGTAATTATGAGGTTAGGATGGTGCTCTTTAACGACCAACTTTCTTGTTTTTCTTATGGTTGGACGGATTTGCGGGCCGGCTAATCTTAAACTATCTTTCGTCTGTGCAATGTAATCTTCTTCTATCAATAAAATTTTCATTTTTAGGGGAAAAAAAAAGAAAAAACCTTCAATACATATTGTAGTGAGTTTTGAAATGCACCTCATTGGATGTTTGATGAGATCTTCAACCAGCTTGAGACTTAGCAGCTTGAAGCATTTCCACTATAAGATTCTTCAATTCCCTAAAACGATCAAGTGAAAGGCAAATAAATGATAATGGTCTTGAACTCTTGATATATAGCTTACTTATTTTCCTTACTATAGAGGGATTAGTTTAAGTTATATTTCCTAAATCAATGGTTAATAAAATAAATAAGCAGAAAACATCCCACATTTAATCTTACTTTCGATCCCCTGCAGGCCGAGGAAAGGGTATTCGAAGCTTGAACGTATCTCCTTTATAGCCCGCCTGACAAATTATTCACGAAATCAATCAATAAGAAATGTGATATAGCATGAACCGCTTTTACGATGGGAGGATAAAAACTATTCAATAGATAATAAATTACGGGAATTTTTCTTTTATATCTATATTATTTTTTGACAAAAATATACCCTCTCCCTCTATTTCAAAAAACAACTGATATCCTCAAAATATACTTTAGTTTTTTATTTTCTTATTTTTTATATCCTCCCATAGTCCCATTATTGTAATTTTTAAAAACCCAGAATTGACCTTTAGTCATAATTTTTAAAATTTGCTTTTACACAGTCTTGTTTTATTTTCTACATAAATATGCCATCTATTTTTACAAAATCGAAAATATTACAAATGGTTAATATTACGTTTATATTTATATTTAAGCCTTAAGGTATGTTTTTGCAAAAAAGAAAAGAAAATAAAGGGTATAGAAAAAGCAAGTTTCCCATAAATTATTAACAGAACGACAATTGAAGTAAGATAAAAAGAGAGCAGAAAAACCAAAGTATTAATGGAATGACATAAACGACTGTAATTATGTCTTACCTTCACGTTGAAACCTAGGCTATCCAAGTCCAGCATGTAAGCATAATCGACCTGGGGATATGGAGAGTTCCGATTTCACGGATATGAGTACTAATGAAGTGGTTTTATCTACGACTGAAGGTTTACATTGGGAACCAGAAAATCCCAGTTTATAAGGACAAAAACCGTGTAACCTAACCAGTTTTTTTACTTTTGACGAAACGTTTCTTAAGGTTTCTTTATTAACATCTGTTAGTTTTTTATTTTTATTTTTTATTTTAACACTTATTCCAGTATCGGTTTTACATAGGAACTGATTTAAAGCCGGCGTCCAGAAAAACCGGATTTAATTATAAAAAATAAATAAGGCTACCGGCTTGTCTTTACCAGTCTCTATTTAAGAAATCTAGAATTGTAACGAATGCGAAGTCACACTAACTGAATTGAGCAGTTAGCACCAATGAAAGATTACCGGAATCAACGTTGAACTTTGTACGATGGCTTTTGTATCATCAGCATGATCCTTGTTCATGTGAGACTGGAAAATTGCACTTTAGTAGTCAATATCATTATATAAATAAACATAAAATTAATAGAGAAATTGTTGGATGTTTATTCCTACCGTGACAGGCTTAGCAAACTGAGCTATTGGATCAACTTTAGCACCTTTATACTCTTCGCTGCTGAACTCTGAGGTCAACACAATGTAATGGAAACTGTCAATTTCGTGGCGTAGATTCTCAACGTTGTGAAAAACATAAATCCTAGGTACCAAAAGATAGGTAAAAGTGGCGGCATAGTTCATTTCTTTTTTTGTGCAGCGTATATTCTTAATGTCTTCAAAAGTTATAGGCACTTCACCTAACTTATGCTGACACTTTCACCTAAGTTACAAGTACTTTTGCCACAAATATACAATGGGATTAATTTTGACTATATAGACTATTTAGTTCGTTATCTCGTTTGAATTTTCATGTTATTTAGGGTTTGGCTAATTACGCTTAGGGGTTGTATTTAGTGGGCTCAGTCCGACCTATTAGCTTAACTTAAGTGAATTAAGAATGGTATCTGATAACCATCAAAGAGCTCTTAATCTCTCTCGATCGAGGGAAGATTGGTTTTGTGAAGGTTGGCGAATCTCGTTTTTCAAGATTGGATTATCAAAGAAGACAACTTCCCAGCCTCATATGTGGTAGGAAACTCAAGTTACTTATAGTAAAAATTGCAAAATTTAATCGTAAAAGTGAAAGTATTCACACCTCCTGATCCCAGCAACGCTGTTGCAACCCCCGACACGTATTGTACAGCTTTGGGTTCGATGCGATAGAATTGGAAGTCACCAAAGTCAACCTTCGTAATCAAGAAATAAATTAATTGACCAATCAAATGATGGCACGTACACTCTTCTAAAGAAGTATTGAAAGTACTAAAGAAAGAGTATGAATCTATACCCAAAATGCATTGGGATGCTTAGCCAGATATGCACTACGAATTGCAGCTTTATCATTTTCAGGAACCTGTATAATGATGAATTCATCAATGAAGAACTTTGGAAAAGAAAGCGAAAATAAAAAATAGAAATAAAATGTGGTTATTTACTCACAGGGAGAGCATCACCATAAATATTGATTATTAGATCGGTCCTATCTTCGGGATCTCTAGCTACTAGTAACGAGCACTTAGCATTACCAGCCACGTTCTACAGATAATAAAAACGCATAAGTTTGATAAGGCAGTAATGTATGAAGAAAATGAAATAAAAGGCACTTAGATACAAATGTTTTAGAGACACGCATGGTCCGAACTCAGACCTAAGAGATCAGTTAAGGGGGAGAACCTTATGATGTCTTGCTAAGCTGCTAATTGACAATATTGGAGATCCATCTGCATCACACGCAAAGTCTACCATTGATCCCGATGGATAACCATCATGTTTCTGCAAATTAGAATACAAGTAAAAACAAGTAAGAGATTGTTATTTAGAAACATTAGTAGGAGACATTGGGAGTATAAATGCAGAACTGTTCAATATGTTAGAAATAAATAACTGAATACATCACAATATACAATGTATACATGACCAACATGGCATGAGTGCGAGCTATATTTCATAATTAATTGAGATATTCAACCATTGCTTCAAAAATTCATATTCGACCAGTGCTTCGATATTCAATACTAGTTCAAAGACAAAAACAAGAATCTGATGAATTGTGAACCAAGCTAGTTGCAGTGTGAATTCCGGCTTACGAAATATCAAACAGTAAAACAGAATAACCGAATTCACCAACCGAAGTACACTCATCAATGCCGAAGAAATAAGCTCGAGATTTGACAAACCTGAGAAAGCGTAGACAACACTCCGCGCACAGTACCGTTCATTACGGTACGAATTTCATCAAGCGGCTTCAACCGAGCAGCCTTTTCCTGCAAAATCTCAGTCGAAACGAACAAAACTCAAACCAATTTGCGCAAAAGCAATCCACATGTAGTCTTTGTTACACCTATATTACCTCGTACAGTCATACTCGATTATTGATATACAGACAAACACATTTCTCAATCACAAACCCCCTAACTGTAACCTAGCAATTTCTCATGGACGAAAGAAGATCATCAAAGTGATGATCAAGAAAAACAATGGTTAATGAGGCACCTGATGAGATCGAACGAGCTCAAAGACATCAGTATCATCGTCACCGAGAACTGCTCCAGCTAGCTCAGCCTGCAAGACCATTGAATTCATGGTTTTTCCTCAAGAGAGAAGTCGAAGAGTCTGCGAGGAAGATCGAAAGCACCTTAGCGTTCTGCGCGGGGTGAGAAGCCATGGAGAGGGAGCGAGAGCGAGGAGAGAGGCGAAAGAGCAGAGCGAGAGGCGAGGGGACGAGTGATACGCCATTGACGCGGAAGCGAGGTGACGAAGAGAGAGCGGTCAATGGCGTAGACAACGCTCTCATCTTGGAGTGGAAGGCAATACTGGGCGTGTACCTGATAGCTCGCCACGGATTATATTTAACAAGGATATTAGTGGCAAAAGTATATAATATTAAGGGTTAATCCCGGCAAAAGTACTATTACTTTCAAAAAGTGGACCAATAAATACCAATTTTTTTTATTGCCCGGAAAAAGTTTCAATTCTTTAGTTTTGTGTCCCTATTGGTACCTCCGAAAAAAAAATCGTCCTCCAATGTTACTCACGCCACGTCAAAGTTTTGGTTTTGTATTCCAATGCTTGTTTAACCCGAATAAAGTTCCAATTCTCTTGTTTTGTCTCCTCATATCACTTTCGTGAAAATTTCAAACCATGGATTATGCCGTTTTCGGTGTTGAATTAAAAAGTATTTTTTCTCCCTTTTAAGTACATATTCACGATTATCTTTGATCGTCCACCTTTCCTATGGCTAATTTACTCCGAAAATATAGATAAAATTTTGTAACAGTGGCGTGAGTAGCATTGGAGGACGATTTTTTTTTTCGGAGGTACCAATAGAGACACAAAACTAAAGAATTAGAACTTTGTCCGGGCAATAAAAAGAATTAGTATTTATTGGTCCACTTTTTAAAAGTATTGGTACTTTTGCCGGGATTAACCCAAATATTAATAGATTTTAATATTGAAAAATATATTAATTTAAAAAATATATTTATCGTTACATTTTAAAGACTATCACTATTTATGCCGCTAATGTATCTATTCAGTTTCAAGCTTTTCGAAATTTTACATTTTAGTCCATATTTGCTAGTGATGTAGCAAATATTGCATTTGGAGAATTGGAGTCAATGAGAGTGAAGAACCGGAAAGAACTAATTGTGACACTCTAAAATTTCCCGATGACTTCGCATTGCCCATTTGCTTCTCGGTGCGGGCTCGGTGGGGCTCTTTTCGGGATTCCGCTGAAAATGTGATGGAGGTGTCCAAACATACTTGGAGTGCTTGCGCTTCGGCAGCCATGGGAGAAACCCTCGCTATTCAACTAGGCCTCGTTCTCGAAAATGAACAGTATTTCGGCTTATGGTAAATTTGAAATGAATTCGGGCTGTCGATAGTGAATAAGATATCATACAGTCTATGACAACAATACAAAACGTCACGATTCATCGAAGTCTGAATATGAAGTACGCTTAAAGTTATGTAAATTCAATCTAATTTTGATTCAGCGGCTATGCATACAATGGAAGAGCTTAAATTAAAAAAGTTGAAGAAAGGTCATGTTTCTGCAACTTCCTAAACCGATGATTGAAGGCCAATAATACCTGCAAGAAAAGAATACATATATAAATGTTACTACAAAATGTGATGACGAACTATATACACGGGTTTTAATTTAAATCAATTGGGAAAAAGGAAAAACACACAAGTGGGAAATTACATTATGAATAAGTTGGCGAATCAACAAATTTCTCAAAGCTGAAAATGCTCCAAAATTGAAAGGAAACTCGGTGCAAGAAATAGAAAAAGAGTTAGTACCGCATCCGACTCTTGCTCCAGCATTGCCGGTAGACTTGCTCAATTCGTGTCCACCTATTGGTTAATCAATCAGAAGTCGCATGAACCGATTTTTCTCGAAATATTGGATCTTTAGGATAAAGAGAGAATTAAAAGTAGTTTGACGGACCTTTTCCGAGATCATCAGGATCTGCATGGACAACAACTGCCCTCCCAAGTATTGAATTGGGTCCAATCAATGGTATCTACATATTCAAATTGAGAAACAAGATTAAAACAAATTAGGATCCAATTCACTATATGGTTAGAACATTTATAAGAAAAATATAAATGTAAGAAGCAGTTCCACGTTGTGTACAAATGTGCATTTGTATAGGAAGGGTGCTTTTACGTCTTTTTATTATGATTTTAAAAGGGTTATATATGTAATTGAAACAAATTAAGAGATTAGGAACCCCAATCTCTTATTGGCCTAGGGCTATAGGGAGAAGCATGTTTTTTTCAGTCTTTTGATTAGAATACATCTTTAAGAGAGCTTTAGCCGTGTTCTAGAAAGAACTATCGGTTGTCTATCTTCACTCGTAGCAATAAAATATACGGTAATCATCACCTAGGTGATTACAGTTGGCTAACGCTTTTGTTTCGCAATATTTTGGTTCTGGTTCTTATCACATAAACACCAGAATTGAGAATAAATTAGATAGTTAAACTTATCTGATTATAAACTCAGTAAGTTACAAAATTGAAGCATTACATAGTTCCAAGGATCTATGTAAACCACACCACGACAAAATCGAGAAATACAAATTCAACTAGAAAGTTCCGTACCTGCCAGTCATCGATGAAAACCTCAGCGACACCTGAAAGAGATACCTGAAATATTACACAACTGTTCCCCAAATATGTAATCCAAAATATCTATTCCTTGATCTAAGAGGATTAAAATAAACATTTCGACGGAACTGTAAAAATATACTATAATTTATAACCTCTTATTGTGGTCCACATATTTAGTTATATCAGGAGACCACCACATAGCTTAGGGTTATAAATAAGATTCATGAGTCTCATTTTGACCATCTGTAGAAGGCCTAACCCGATAATCGGGTCTTCAAGAACATCTACGGCTCGAGGTACTCTCATTACTTCTGTAATTGTATCTAAATGTGTTGATTCCGTTACTTGTGTGTTCAAATCATTGTTATGTCTAACAAACACACCCTATGTTTGATGCCTTAAAGGCTTAGAAGATCTAGCCCTAGAATACATAACAGCTTCAAGAACTATTCAATTTTACATCTAAATAGTTTCGAGAAATTTCAGATACTTATAACGAAAACAATGAAATCAGTGTGCATACCGTCTTGACCAGCGAGGACGTTTCCCAAATCACCGGCGTGGCGATCCTTGTCCGACGGCCCTCCATGCTCCTTCTTCGTCGGGTTGAAATGAGGCCCTGAAACACCAAAATAGCTCCAAAGCTAAAACCAGATACATATACATATACATATTACATGTGTGTGTGTGTATATATATATATAGTACCAGTGGAGTTACAGCCATTGGTGGTATCTCCAAGGGCGTGGATATGGAAGCCATGGTTGCCTGGAGATAGCCCAGCGATTCTTCCTCTCACTTGAGTAGGCCCTGCAATTCAACACCGTCTTATACCCAAAAACAATCAAAACCAAGAGATAAATATACACATATACATAGAGATATATATATAGAGAGAGAGAGAGAGAGACCATCGAGGTGTTGAACGAAGTGAAGAGAGCCTGTGACACCGCTCTCTCCAGCTACGAGAGCCACCGCTTTGAGAGCGCTCATTGTGCTTCTGGTTTCGTCTCCTTCTACAGCTATATCTTATCCTCAAAAGCTCCACTTTCTCACACCGTCGCTTTCAGCCTTTGCGCTGATCGCCAAAATACCCAAATTTCCAGAAACGCACAAATTTATTGCTTGATTACATAGACGACAAAAGTGACAGGTTTCAATCACAGTCAAGCTCGCAACGCAAAGAAGGAGTAGTAAAGTAATTCTTCGATTCTGGAATAGAGATTCAACGATGAGAGATAGAAAGCGAGGACTAGGGGAATCGGAAGTCGGAGGAGAGAAGAGGGAGGCAGAAGGAGGCGGAGAGACGGCGGAGGGGAAGGCAGAAGAGGAGATGGAGGACTTGGTGGGCGGTGAGTCTCTGGGGATTGCATGCGATGTATTGACACAGATCGCTCGACAATTCCGCCACCATCACCACCGCTCCGCTGCTCAGCACCATCTCTCTCTCTCTCTCTCTCGTAGCTTTACGTGTTGTTCGTCTCTCTCTCTCCTCCGAGCTCTACGAGCGGAGGAATTTCGCTTTTTGATTTAGTTTGGGTTATTTGCGGTACGTATCAATTTTTATTTTCAAAGACAATGGGACATGGGTGCGTTTGACACCTATTATTTAGCCTTGTTTTTTGTTTATAAAAAACTTACGTTTTTCAGGTGTTTTGCAAATATAATTATCAAAAAATACAAAATCGATTTTGAATTTTTGTACATGCATCGTAAAAGTTAGGATTCGTAACTTTTGGTTTTTTCTAAAAACAAAAATACGGTTTTAGTCTATTTTAGTCTTTCTAGCCTAAATATTTTTTTATCAAAGGCTAATCAGTTTTTATTACCAGCAACAACTCTTTTATAAACATTTTTCCAAACACCTGCCCTTTTTTTTAAAAAACAATTTATTTTTTAAACTAAAACTAAAAACATTTTTTTGTAAAAATTAAGTTGTGCCAAACGGGCCCAATGATAAATTTTCATTTTATTAGTCGGACAAAGTATTTATACCCAAATATTAGTGCCAATGATACATAATTTTTGGTCAACAAGAGTTTCATGCACCCAACGTTTTAAAGAGTTAGCAAAATTGCACAAACGTGTGTTGACTTGACATCTGTCAATTTTTTCGTTAATGACGTTAAATGCTGCTTAAGTGGTATGTTGGGCTTGTCAGGTTGCGTTCCACGTAGGCCATGAGTTGCCAAGTGTAACATACTAACTATTTGCGGCATAAGTGTACATAATTAGCGGGTTACACTTGCCAAGTGTAACATACTAACTATTTACGGCATAAGTGTAAATAATTAGTGGATTACACTTGGCAACTCATAGCCCACGTGGAACGTCACTTAGCGAGCTCAATATGCCACGTAAGTAGCACTTAATGTCACTAACAGAAAAGTTGACGAATTTCATAATCAACGTACGTTGTGCATTTTTTTCAACATTTTGAAATATTGATTGCATGAAACTCCGGTTGACCAAAAATTATGCATTATTGCCACTAATAACTCTATTATATATAATACATGAATATATATATATATATATATTTATATCTATGTCATAATTTTAAATACTTTGTCGGGCTAAAGAACTTGTACTGCAAATATCCCTTTTAAATTTGGGGTATTAGCGGCAAAAGTGGCCAAAGTTGAGCCAAGTGTGCATGTATGTAGCTAAAGCGATTTAAAATCGTGGCGTGTATAAATTTTGTCCAATTTTTGTAACACCCGTTAGTCAACGCGTGCCATGTGGCACCTCAATTTTTTTTTTTTTTTTTTTGGTATTAGGTGGCCAAACTTGAGCCAAGTGTGCAAACATGTAGCCAAAGCAATTTAATATCGACATAAGTAACAAAAATTTACCAAACCGCGACCTGCATAAATTTCATCCAATTTTTTGTAACACTTGTTAGTCAATGTGCCATGTGGCAGTCAATGGACTGAATAAATTATAAGAAATATATAATTTTAATAAAAATTAGATATTTTATATCTACATAAAATTGACGATAAAAATACTTAATTAATTAAAATATAACAAAATACTTTTAAACAATATATTTTACCCTCTAATTTCCCAATTACACCTAATATAAGTTCTAGATTTTGATTTCCGAAATTAATTATAAAAAAAAAATGATTGCAAAAGCTTGTTGAAATTAAAAAGATAATTTTGGTAGAAAATGCTATATCAGCCTTCCCTAGGCCTATGCGGCACTCACTCTCTGAGAACAAAGCCGCGCTTCGGAGTCAAACCCTTCGCAGCCAACAGTCGGAGCTCTGCTCGGACTTCCATGGAGGTCGGCGGATTGGACGGCGAGGGGCGCGAGTTCAGCAGCGCCGAGGAGATGTGGAGGGACCAAGTCGGAGATCCCCACAAGCGAACCAACTGGTACACCCAAGGCGTCGCCTACTGGCAGGTTCTTCCTGCTCCTTACACCGTTTCTTCAATCTTCCCGTGTTACTGTTGGTGCTTGTCACTACTAGTTTCTTCAATCTTTTGTGCTTTTGGTCATCTCTCTCAAGTGTTTGATGCTTTTTCAATCACTGACTTTCCCGGTCTTCTGTGTGCGAAGAAGTGTTTCATGCTTGCCATTACCGATTTCTTTGATCCTTTTCTGTTATTGATCCTCTCTGTGAAGTGTTTGATGCTTGTCACTACCAAATTTCTTCATTCTTTTTTGTAGTTTTGCTCCACTCTGTAAGGTATTTAATGCTATGTTCTTGTTCCTTTGTGAGGTGTTTATTGCTCTATTTTTTTGTTTTTTGTTTTGGTACTTGTTCCTCTCCGTGAGGTGTTTGATGGTTTGTGCTCCTCCTCTTCTTTTTTTGGCACGAAAAGGGCGTGGAGGCTTCGGTTGATGGGGTCTTGGGCGGATACGGGCATGTGAACGAGCCAGATATCAACGCTAGCGAAGCTTTCCTCAACACTTTGATATCCGAGCGTTTTCCGAAATCTGCTTCTGAGACCGACCAGCGTCGCCTAGTTGCTCTCGGTGTGTTCTCACTTTATTTCATAATGAACTGTGAGCTGAGTCTCTCTAAGGATTTATACAAGTGCTTGCCCTTGTTTTTGCCCTTTTGCTGTTTCAAGATGACCTTTGATTCAAAAATTTAATATGTGATTTTGTGAATTTTGTACCGATTTCGTGCTATGAAATTTTTCGGTTATTTGATATTTTTGCTTTCTATTAAAGATGTGAAATATGGCATTATGATTCATGTGATGCGAGAAATAAACCGAATGAAAAAAGTTTAAGCCTTAGATATGCTGATACAAACTGACATTTCTGTCTGGAGAACTCTAGGATGATATATATCAACTTGTCTTAGCTCGAGGAATACTATCATCATTTTTGTTTTTAATTTGTGGTGATTTTCAACTTAGATTTGAAGCATAAAAGCCTTAATGCGTAAAATATACAAATGACTAAACATAAAACGTATTTGATATTCGACAGTTTACTATTTGTTGTAGATTGTGGTTCTGGGATCGGGAGGGTAACGAAAAATCTTCTCATAAGATATTTCAACGAGGTTAGTTCTATCTTGTATGGCTGGTTAAACATTATCTCAAGTAAGTTCAAGATTGTTTTCTTTTTCACTTTGTTGGCTTTGCTCGGTTTATCTTTCTTTGTTTGAGCTTTCCATGTATCTTGAAAATTCTTGGGATTTTTTTTCTCTCTCATTAAAATATAGATTTCAAGTAATTATGTGCATTCTCTATTTTTCTTAAAAACTATTTTGAAACACTCGTAAACACAACATATAATTCATGTGTAGTTTAGCGCAGTATCTTTCGGTGAACATCTAATTACTAATTAGAAAATGGTGCGCAAATTTGAACTTATGGAACATTTCTGTGTTCAGTAAAAAAAAAAAAATTATGCTTATAATAATTTGAGGCTACGTATACATAAATAAAATCTCAATAAACGATAAATTTTGCAGCTCATACGAAAGGTGTCTTTCAGTTATAAGTTTCGGTACACAATGACTCAGCTAATAATTTGATGCGTTTTTAATTGGAAACTTAAGTAGCATTTTGTATATTTTATTTAATCAAAGAGAATTATCATCTCTGGCAAACCAGGTTGATCTTCTTGAACCCGTATCACACTTCATAGCGACTGCTCGTGAAAGCTTGAATACTGAGAATCAAATGGAGTCAAACAATAGAGCCACAAACTTTTTCTGCACACCTCTTCAGGTAATTACTTGGTTATTCAACCAAGGATCGTGTATATAGATTTGAATCATTTTGATACTTGGAGTTTATACAAGATACAATTTTTTAATATAAACTAAAGAGAATTATCAAGTTTGCTGAATGATAGAGAATTCCATAGCAAAGATAATCCTGAAAATGGATCTAACCTTATATATGGAATATCATATCATGAATTATATATAGATATTTATAAATGGTAGGAAAATTCCCAAAAGCAAAAATAATATCAATAGCAAAGTCTATGATGTGAATTATAAGCCTGTTTGTTCATCTCTCTTCCTATCTCTTACTTTTTTAATTGCAACTTTGATTTGATAATTATCAATTCTGGCTTTAGGAATTCTCTCCGGAGGCGGGAAGATATGATGTCATATGGGTTCAGTGGTGCATCGGACATCTGACGGATGATGACTTCGTGAGCTTTTTTAAGAGAGCCAAGGTATTTTTTTTCTTCCTTCAAAACGTTTTTGAATATCTTGTTTCAGATGCCTTCTTTGGCAAGACTTACCAAAGAAGGAACACGAACATGGCTCGGGAATGGGCCTAAAGGACCATAAGCTAGACAATTTTATTTCTCTTATTACTTCCTATTTCTGCACTCCCAATTTATGTCATTAAGTCTTTTATGCATCATATAGTTTCTTTAATTAATGTTGAATTATTAGTTTTAGCCCTACCTATAAATGTATTTCTTTGGTTAGTTTTAGAGAGGCTAGACTTAACGTGTCTCGACGGCTTGGGAAAAGGGGCAAATTATTAGTCCTAAAATTTGTGTAACCAGCAGCTCTTCACTTTACAGAAACTGTAATTACATTATCACTACTAGGAAATAATAATTATTATATGATAATAATTTCATAAAGTCAATGGTGAATGACTGAAGTTATTTTATATTTTTAATTAGGCTGGTCTCAAACCTGGTGGGTTTTTCGTTCTGAAAGAGAATATTGCAAGACAAGGTACATGTATGTCTAAAATAGCCACACTTACTGTTGGTTGAGTACATTGGTTAATGTTTTGTTTCTTCGTAATTTGTAGGATTCGTTTTGGATAACGCTGATCACAGTGTGACAAGGTCGGACTCGTACTTCAAGGATCTCTTTCGTCAGTGCGGGCTGCATCTCTATAAACAAAAGGTTAGTCTGTTACGAGCCCGGGATCTTGACCTCGTATTAAATCTTTCCTAACCCCCCAATCTCCTAAAAAAATCAGTTTAACTCCTTTTAACTCTTTTTTCTTCTGTTCCATTTATCATGGACTTTCATCAGGATCAGAAAGGAATGCCTCAAGAACTATTTGCTGTGAAAATGTATGCATTAACTGAAGACGTACCAAAGAAAGTTCATGAAACTAGGTCTCGTGGGAAAGCAAATCGACCCGGTATCATTAGGTAATGGAATCGGTCTTCTAACTTTGTTGCGGAGCTTGAATTTTGGATATTCTTCCGGTTCTTAAAACAGATATTTTATCTTCATTCCCTGTTGTATATATTTTAAAAAAGTACACGAAATAGGGATGGAATTTGCATTTTTTCAGAAATTATGGTCTTGAAGCTGAAACAAAAAATGTTCGGCTTTGATGGTTCAAATATCAGTCTGTAATTCTCTCTCTCTCATAGTCTCATGGCATGATTAGGCTCATTGGGAATTTAGCAGAGTCGAATGTTAAAGGTAGGAAACGAGTAAACTGGGGTATGAAAACTTGTAATACATCATAATCTAATTAAATTAATATTCGATAAATTAACTATTTGGATTAACTTTTTTATGGTTTAGATTTTAGATTTTAATTTTATTCGATAAGTTAAAAACTTCAATAATACTATAAATTTTTTGAATATGTTGAGCGAAAGTAAACGGCTAAAATTGAATACACTGAATAAAAACCAAAATATTTAAGTTTTTCAAAAACTTAGGGGTGAAACATGAGTAATCTAATGGCATTGGATATCATATGATATTTTTGTAATTTTATTCACTAATTCGATATATTCAAGTATACGATAATATACTAAGTACTTATGTCGTTAATAAATAATGATAGTTTAAGTACTTCGTCAATAATAACTTAAGTACTTATATCATAATTAGTACTGATGATCATTTTTTGAAAGTTAACGGTTTAGTACGAACGGCGTAAATAACTTTTAACAATTTGATAGTTTTGCTTCTAAAAAATCACATTTGGAATATGGCGTGAACTTTAAGGTACCTAAAGTACTTTTACTTGTATCATTCCGATACTTTTTATTAACTCGTAGATACTTTTGCCTCATTTATCTCTTAATCTTTAATATACATCCTGTCAATGTAAAGATTCTCTAAGCAAGAGATACGTCGTAACCCGTTCATCCATGTATGAATTAAAATATGAACGAAAATGCAGATAACGACTTTTTTTTCATTTGTAATCAAAGTATCCAAACTGGTGACAAATTTCAAAACGTCCGGTCATTTTCAAGTATGCCAAAATTGGCATCAATAACAATCATGCACATTTTAAAATGGGAGAGAAATAAAGGAACGGTAAAGAAACGCTTGGTTCCACTACTAATTTATTACTAATCGCTATCACATTCACATGGGCAAAAAAAAACTCATATGTGTCAAATCATGAATATTCTTTGATTTAACTCAAATCCGGCTCAATAATTTATGAAGTTTTGGGTTAAAAATATTAAATGATTAAATTAATTACAAAAAAAATATTTAAGATATGATATAATATAAAATTTTATTTAAACAATTTACTTATAAAAAATTACTTTATTAATAAGACCGGCCTGATTCACCTAACTAAAGGATCGGTATTGTTTGGCATTATGTTGGTCTTAATCAAGCAATAGAAATGGAACAAGTAATGTACAACCGTGACTCACAACTTGAAACATGAGGTAGTATATTCAATCAGTCAATTCATTGGTTCCAAAAATATCTAATTGAGAACTTGTCTCGTAGAGTCTTCTAGTTCTGTAAATTAATTTTAGAATGGCGAGTCTAACTTGAACATTACGACAGTGAAATTACTGTTTGGCATATATATAAGTGAAATCAAACATGAAGAAATGCACCGACAATACAAATAAGAATTATGACGTGACGATTCCGTTCCCTTTAGCTCTCGAGGTAAATAGCTTGCACTAGAATCTCGTAATAAAATAAAATAGGAATCAATGCAGCATAAATATCTGATTCTAATTGTTTTAGATGTAGGAAATAAATATTTAAAGAAGTCCTACAAACTATGTTTTTTTTATTGATTTTTTTTTTTTTTTTACATTTAGAGTGTTTTTCGGAGAGCAAAAATAGGCCGTTCGCTTCCGTTAATAATGTATGCAAAATGATAATCGGTCCAAAGGAAAGGGAGAATGAAAGTTGAACAAAATGCGTATATGAATTGCTCTCTGGCCTCTATTTCGTTGACTTTCTAGTCTAGATTTGTTAAAATACAATACAAGTACAAGTTTGTATTCTTTATTACATTAATGGCTAAAAAAAAAGGGAAATATTTTTCTTATTGGGATTGATGATAGTACTTTTTTGGTAGTGAATATGCTTTTTACAAATGACTATCATTGATCCTTCGAAAGACACTTCATAGTATTTATAGGATTACATTTGGGTCTCTTAACGAGCTCTGGTTACTATAACGAAAGTACGAAACCTTAATTCGGTGGTCCCAATCCGTTGGTACGACCTGGTCTGTACGGATTCGTGTTGGCTCCATGGGAGCATCTTCATACAAGTGGGTTTCTAATGTACTTCCCTCGAGTTTCGGATGAATCTTTTTTGTTCCTTCGTTATCACCCTGGCCCTTTGATCCGTCGGGTTGGGTTCTTATGATTGCGTTCTAATGGGCATGAATCTGGGCTCCTTGATTGATCTGGCCTACTACGACTCGGACTAGCCCGATTGGATACCTAGCCGCAGAGGCATCTTTTGGTACATTTGTGATGTTACTTCATGCTAATCTTCCTCTTGACCTAGGTCAAAGGTTCATGTGTTGGTCTTTTGGGCCCTAAACCGAAATCAATCCCAACAACATCTTTATATGTTGGTTACCCATCGGTGACACATGAGACACGTGTGTCACAGTCACTTAATGATAAGAAGCCTATCGGGTGATGACGTTCAGTCACCGTCAGGGGACGGTAAAGCTAAACCAACGGCTATATAAGCAAGCTTATAGAGCTGTCAACTGTACACAATATACCATAACAGAAAACAGAGAGAGTTCTTGAGAGACAGAACTTCTCAGGTGAGACAGACGACGGCGACGAAGGGCCAGACGGCGGAGAAGAGAAGCGGCGTATCCTCTGCAACGACGGTCCGAAGCTAGTCTTCAGGAACACCGTCGGAGGCGCTTCACAGCTGTCAGAAGGGAGTTCCGTCAAGTAGGTTCTGTTCGCCGGCGTTCTCTGGCATCTGAGTCATCTCCGACGACCAGGAAGGGTTCATCGGAGATTGCTGTTTGGGAGTTGTACGTTTGAATTCAACAGGAAGATCATCTTGAGCAGAAGATTGAGTCTTTTGTAACCGGTTGTGTAATTCAAACATCATCGATCAATAAAGTGTTAGTCTTTGCCGTCCAATTCTATCATGTTGTTCCGCTTTACTGTTCGTTGTTCGTGTTCATCGATATTGTTCATCGGGTTGCTGGGTTAAATCCCCAACATTATAATATTGAGCTATTTACACGTGCAACTTAAATCAATATTTTTGTTCTTCATTTTTTGATATTTTTGATATTTTGATATTTCCATATGAAGCATATATTTAATGTTGTTAACCGAGACATATAAAAAGAATATTAAAAAAAAAATCAGCCGAAATCACAATTTTTTATGAGCCCGAATATTTATTTTGTTCGATTGAAAAATTGAGATTATGTTGCCCAAAGTTAAATAAGATGGAGTATTTTTGTTACAATTACATATTTTTTACGAGATTAAAAAAATTATATATATATATATATATTTATAACTGGGTCTACTTCAAGATCCGGAAATCCGAGTTTTAAATTAAGGTTTGAGAAAGAAAATAGACACGCTTTTAAGCCTAGTAAAAAGTGGTTGTAACTTGTAAGAGTGAATACATCAAGCACTTAACAATGCTAGACTCTCAAGAAAGAAGTACACTTGAAACCCAAACTAGAAACAAGCTACCAAATATGATCACGAATATTTAACAGTAAGTACCTAATATGTATGTACAATGATAATAGCAAATATTATTTATAGAAAGTGGCGGCATAAGTATACTATTTACTATTTAGAGAGCGTTGTAGTAACCACCGAAGGTAATATGAGCTCTGCTAACTGCCGACATCGCCCCATTCAACCTTCCCGACCGCTCCACCACGTGCTTAATTCTCTGCACACAACAGAACTCATTATTCATTTATACAAATTAATTTATAAAAACTCACACGTAAAACCCTATAAATTTCTCATGAAAATCTCGTAAAATTTCTTCAAGAAAACTCATAAAAAACAAAAACTTCATACCTTTTACTTAAAAATAAAGTTTTAATTAACTTAGATCAGCCAAAATTTATTAAAAATTTCAAGTGTTACTTCAGTAGGAATTTCAAAGCTCTTTTTTTTTTTTTTTTTTTTAATTAGAGAAGATCGCCTGCCAAGCTTCGCATATTTGTTGGATCTTTGCAATAATTTCCCTTTTTTTATTAATACGATAAATATAATAAAAAAGCATTATCCAATAGTTGATGACGTTTCTTCACTGACCTTTTCACCTTCGAAGATCTGGAAGCGAATATCATGGCTCTGCAACCTCTGCTTGCTGCTCTGATGGCTTCCCAGCAGCACCACGCACACCACGGCGACGCCGAACGAGCAGATTGCTCCGATCCCGGTCAGGCTCAGCTTCCACAGGTTCACCCCTTCCTCGCCCATCTCCCCCTCCAGCTCCATACCCAATTCCTTCTCGGACCTGGCCGCATCGGCTCCCTCGTCGAAGCCGCCGAACGCAGACGCCTCGATCTGCGCCGCGAACCCCCTCGAGGGAGACCTCGGCGAGTCCATTTTCATGTCGACAAATTCGGTTTCCTTCTTGAAGAACACCTTCGAGACCGCGTCCTCCACGATCGCCGGCGGCGCCGGCTTCAGCTGGATCGGGATCGGGATTTCGATCGGCACGAGCTGAGTCGCCGGGACCGGCTTCTTCGCGCGGTCTTTCGTCTCGTCGAAGTAGTTCATGTCGAAGACGCTCTTCGCGCTGATCAACCGCGAGGTCTTGGCTCCGTCGTCGCGGAAATCGAGGAGGCCATCGGAAGGGATGAACTCCCATTCGTCGAGATCCATCTTCGTTGTTGAATCGAATCTCAATGGAGATTTTTTCCTGGAATTTATTGAGTGGTGGGTTTTCAGTCTCAGTCTCAGTCTCAGTCGGTGTTGGCAATGGAAGAGCGACAAAGTGGCAAAACGACAGTGTCAGTGGTGCTTATCCGTTTCTGGTGGGACCCACCTCGGAGAATCGCCTCCTTCGGTGGAGTTCCTTGATTCCTCTTCTTTTTCTCACTTTAAATTTGGTGGTTGGTGTATTTATACGTACGTAACGTAGTATATTATTTTTGTTAATTGATCACTAAAATAGATGGAATTTAACAACGAGTTGAGGAATTAATTATAAACTCTCTAATATATAAATCATGTGTATGTGTTATAAGCACGACTTTATTTTTTATTTGTAAATTTAACGTCGAGCTCGGGGTTTATTAGTCATAAACTAAAATTTGGGGAGTAAAGTATACGGAATTGAAAAATTTAGAAGGTACTTGTGTCAATTACTTGGTTTTCTCGATGTTTTATTTACGCGTTTTTTGTGTTAATACCCAAGAGCGTGAAGAGATCAGGCCCGACCTAAGCATTGGGCAGCTTCCACAAGTTCACCCCTTCCTCGACGATATCCCCCTCCAGCTCCATACTCATCTCTTCATATATTTCACTGTTTTTTTTTCTTCAAAACGCTTGATATTTTCATCTACTAAACTTTCATCCATTTCGAGCTTTCTAACAACGCATTGGTGTATATTGAAATTTGAAACATTGAACTTAGAAATATAATACCTTAAGAAGGGGCATGTGTATTTTGAATAGTAGCTATTGATTAAGACTATTTAAAAAAATTAAATTGGAGAAAACATCATTTTCACGGATATGTGTAAAGCAAGTCATTGAATTTTGCTATTCACAATTCCGATTTGGGACAAAGGCGGAATCCAAGGGTGTAGAGACGGGACAAGGTTCTGTTTCTTGTTTTTTGTGACTAAACCTTTCTTTCATCTTTCCTTCTTTTTATCCTTCTAATTTTAAATGCTAGCTTTAGTTTACTTCAAAAGAAGTGTTGGATAGATTCTCGGTTAATTGCGATATAAATATCTAATTATTGTTAACATTAGTGACATAACTTAACTAATTAAAATAACGACAATTGTACTCAAAAAACATTGAGGGTTGACCAATATCGTTGTTTGTTTTTCCGTTAGTGTCGGCCACATGGGTGTTAACCCACGGGCTACTTGTATGCCACGTGGATGCCTCATTTTCCATGTGGTCATAGTGGATTTTAAAACTTATAAACCATTTTAATTTTTTTATTTAATTTTTTTACTTTCGTTTTGTGTTGTATTTTAATATGATAATAGTGCCTGACGCCTGACGAAGTTGAACGCGTGGTATTGCCAGTTGGATAGGTGGCGAAGTGTCAATGGATACGCGACTCGATCTCGAAGTGACAAAAATAAAACGGCGATACTGGGCAACCCCTCAAAACATTCTTTGAGTGCCAATGCCTTCACTTTTAAAGGTTTGATATATGTCACTAATTTTGACTATAATATTTATGCCGCAATTAACTCTAAATCATTAAGCTGTCCCTGAGTTAGATGAAAAGTTAGAGCCTTTTCATTTTCCATCAACTACTAGCATTTTTCATTGGATTTTTAATTTTGATTGGATTTTTTATTTTATTTTTTATAATTACTCTTGGTAGCGTGGCACATCAAAGCCAAGCTAATTTTGGGCTCTCGTAGTTGGAGTCATGTGATTAGATATTATATATATGTAGTAATTGTGCGTGTCTGTTATATTGACAGCTATTTGGAGTGGTGGAGACATGCTCTAATATGTACCACTAGTTTGATTTGGTCATTACAAATTTACACATAACCATGTTGGATGGAAGGAGGAAGAGTGTGGACTTCTCTAACTATACCATTCTATATTTTTCTTTGTCTTGTAAAAAATAAAAAACAAAGTAATTTTTGAGTTATTTCTGTTGGCTATTATTATAATATTTGTATATTTTTAATTAAAAGAGAGAAAATAATATATTTTTTTAATTAAAAGCTCACATGCTCACAAGGACCGAGAGTGTGCTCGGCCCCGTCACCCGAATACTACCCAAACATGATAAAAAGAATATGAAGCTTTAAATAATAATGATTATTTATATGGTATAAATTAAAAAAAAAATTATATTAATAGCTAAAATTCATAATTATATAAGAACATGAAATGTTAAATAGTGCAGAAACCGTTCGCCGTCGTCGTTTAGCAATATATATTTGTCGGTCTCGACTCTAGGATGCATCCGTTCGCCGCCGGTATACCAATCCTACACAAAAATAATAAAAATAAAAATAAATTGGAAGCCCAAACAGAGCTGAAGTCTCGTGACTAGGCCGAATGGGCCGGCCCAATATTTGAACTATTCACACTCACATATATAATGGCCACATCCCACATGTGCATATGATATCTTTATTGTAATATCTTAAAAGTAATCTAAAATTAAGATAAGAAGCGGGGGCGGAGCCATTATTTTGCCAAGAGGGGACGAAAAAAATTAAACCGGAATTTTTAGAATATAATATATTAAATAAAATATTTTTATAATTAATTTTATATAATCGATAAAATATTTAGTGATACAATTATACAATTACAAAAATTATAGCTTAGTGTGTAATAAAATAATCTTTATATTAAGAGATGATTAATAATATAGATCATAAATGTTAATAAATGTTAAAAAAATGAAGTTGATGAGAACTGAACCTTGGTCTTCAAAGATGGAGATTTAAAAAATAGCCACTACACCAGAGTATTAACTTTGTTTGGTCATGATATATTTAATATATATTAATAAAACGGTATATATTTATTCATTAAAAATCACAGATTTGAATCAAGTGGGGGCGGCCGTCCCCACTCGGCCCTCAATAAATCTGCCCCTGATAAGAAGGATAACATCTTCCCGATAAACACAAAAATATTGCAATAGTAAATCCTAACAAGGGAAAATATGTGTCTCCTTAACTCTTTTCTTATGTGGTATTAAAATATGTTTTAGTAAAATGTAACAAGATGTAATGATAGAAACTTTTATCACAAAAATAAAATAGCAGGGAATTTAACTACAACAAATAAATGAATGCAATGATTTTTATTACATGTGTTATATATGGTGATAATTGTTTGTATATCGGTTAACAATATCAATATGCAATAATATTATTAAATACTTTGTCGTGTTAATTGCTCATAATATTTTTAAGGATATTAGCCATAAGATAAGAGTACTAATTTTCTTCAATAACAATAAGTGTTTTTTTCACCTAATAAAATTATCAAACTCTAATAATAACATTTCATGGTATACATTATTAAAATTTGATAAATTTTATCCGGCTAAAAGAAATAATCCTTATTGGTATACTAAAAAAAATTACTACTCATATTTTACCCTTCTTCTTAAGTGTAACCCATAATGAAGGACCCTCAGAAGCCCACTTTAATAAGTACGGCCCATAACGAAAGACCCTCTTCATAATGGATATTATTAGTCGGCTCAGAACTCAAAAGTCCACTTTTAGTTATGAAGTGACATAATGAGCTTCAGTAAATCAAAGGTAAAGGGGTCGTACATCAATTCGGATAACTAACGGCATAAGTTCTTATACTTTAGTTATTAGTGTAGATACATTTATAATTTTGTTTATGACGGCAAATGTCCTAATATTTTAGTAATTAGTGTAGATAATCTTTAAGTTTTGGTTTTGATGGTCTATGTTTTCATATTTTAGTTATTAGTGTAGATAAGTCCTCCTGTTATATTAATGTTAGCACTCTCAAGTACTTAGACCAATCTTCACCCGATTACTCAATTTCTTACTTCATTTTGCAGTACTTCTCACATCAAACACTACATCATCTCTAACCGAACTCTATTTTTAACACCTAATTGAAATATACATTTTTTTATTTAACTTTCTCTTATTTATTTCAATACCCTTATGGCCTTATATTTATTTATCACCTTTCAATTATACTATTTATTCATCATTTGATAATAAAATATTACTTCATAAAATGATTCATATTAAAATATAAATATACTCACCATTTCGATGTAGTTATTATGTCATCTCATTAAGATATTAATATTTATTTTATTTTATTTTTCTAAATTATAAATGTCAATGTTATATTTTAAGGGATTAAATATAGTTTTTTAAAAATTTTAAAATAAAAAAAAAATATGAGTAATATTAAGGGTAAATATGACATAATTTTTTAAAAAGAGTAACATTTGTGTATGATGTGAATTTTATAAGGACTACATTGTAATTAAAACAAATGAATGGCGTGATGAACAGTGCCTTGTCAAATATGACGCGGCACTGTAGCAAATCAAGAACAAGAACCCACGCGATTTTGGGATTGGAAATAAAGCTCGGGTGGAGTCAGAGCTGCAACTCGCGATGGGTAATCCACGTTCGCGATGCATCGCGATGGATTTGGCAAAATCGCGATGCGTCGCGACTATTTGGTCAAAATCGCGATGGGTCGCGATTTGTGGTGAAAATTCGCGCCAAACTCTCTCGCCCCATCCCACATCACCACATCATCAATCCGACGCATCGCGATTTGGCACAGTCGCGACGCATCGCGACGGCCATTTTCGCGATTTTGGCGATTCGACTCGCGATGCATCGCGACATCGCGAGTTGCAGGTCTGGGTGGAGTGATGCTCTACTGCATTTGATAATTTTAAAGCTCGGTTGGAAAAGCTCTTAGACGTCAACTTTCAAACTAATTGAAAATAATTAAAATAAACATAACAATAAAACATGAACTATCATGAAGCTTATTATTATACATGTTTGTCTTTCACGATATTGAAAATTATAATGTGTCGCCTCAAATTTGTAACTTTGAAAACGTTACCGATACTTTTTTTCACTTTAGATCTTAACTATTTGAATATTATTATTATACACGTTTGTTTGTGGGAAATGTCAACATTAGGCGAGCGTAGCAGAGCAGAGGAGGCACGTCTCTTATCCTCATATTGTCTGTCGCATTCTTCGGTTTCTCTTTCACGAGAGCAAGTGTTTGACTGCGATGTATATACGCAAACTGATTCCACAAACGACACACATTTTAATGCACCCTCACCCTCACATATTATTCAATTCAAATTCAACACTCTCTTCTCTCTCACTTGTCTTTGTCTTTCACCGCCAGATTCCAAGAATATTCCTCCCTTTGCTTGCGTCATCAACATCTTCCACTCAATACTCGCAGAGCAGAAGGATAATAATATTCAATTATTCACTTTCAAAATTCATTTGCAATTCCAATGTTTCATTTTTCCGAGACTGAAAACTTTGATGCAAATTGCCCGATTCTGAATGTTATTTGCCCGATCAATTTTTAGTTGTATGTATTTCCTAATATTCATGTCAGAATAATGTGTGTGTATATTAGGTGATTGAAATTGAGGGCATGTGGTGAGAAATAAGATGATCTCATAATCCTTGGATTGAATAAAATGATTGCACGTTTCTTATTAAAAGCTGGCAAACTAGTGTTCAATGATTGCTCCACGTGTCTGGTATCGAATATTCAATCTGATTCACTCTTCGTTTTTATCTTCATCAATTATTCGTTTCATTTTCATATCAAATGTATCATGATTCATGAATGTAATGTATGGATTTGCTATGCACTCGGAATGAAATGCCAACTGCAGGTGTGTATCAAAGTGGTGACTCCAAACTCTATTTTTACAAGTGGTTTTAGTTTAGATAAGATAAGATCATTTTGATGAATGATCTGGAAAACACCTTATCCGAATAAACATCCAGTTCAACACTTCGATACGTATACATGAAATTACCTATTTTCGAGTCCTATGATATGATTAATGTCTTTGACAATTATTACTTATCTAAATCCAGCGAGAGTTGCATGAAGCTAACCAACAAAACCTACTCCATCAATTATGCGCTTGAAAATTAGGATTGGCGAAAGTGATGTTTCTTTTGATTTTACCTGAAAAGTTGGGACACATCTTTAATTTTTTGGTGCATATTACAATAAAATAAATCATATATTTATGCTCGCAAGTGGGCGTTTTTCAAATTCACTTGCCCCTTTTTTCTGGCCCAAAATCTTCAATTCTCAAAGAATT
Organism: Parietaria judaica; assembly: GCA_954871525.1. Classification (NCBI taxonomy): domain Eukaryota; kingdom Viridiplantae; phylum Streptophyta; class Magnoliopsida; order Rosales; family Urticaceae; genus Parietaria; species Parietaria judaica. Next base: position 18,355,479 of record OX940865.1, on the reverse strand, counting down.
TCATTGCCATAAAAACACAACCACCAATTTGACATATATATTTGCTCACTTTTCAAAGTTTCAAAAAGGGGTCAACACATTCAGTCTCATCTCATACTAACTTTACCGACTATCTTAGACGGTATTCAATTTTTATCAGGTATATTCCGTTTTTACCGAAAAAAATACACCCGCAAACAATGTCACTTGTTATTATCCAGGATTAACAAGCGAAATTATTTGCGTTGCGGGTGCATTTTTTAAATTCAGCATAATCAAGTGACTGAAATGTAGGAGCTCGGTATAATATACAGAAAAAGCTTCATTTCTCTGAATTAAAATTGACATATATAGAAGTGTATCACTCATGAAAATGTAGAGCTCAGTACTATATTATATACGAAATTTCATGTACAGTTCAGTCACAGCTTCGTTTACACCGTGACTAAAACAAATCCAATTGAGCGGACCCGAACGCTTGAAAGAGACTCAAAGACAGGGAAATCAGGTAAATGACCAAAAGCCCCGCCCCGAACACGCCGTCAAGCTTCATGTCCCGCTTCGGTAGCACCACGAGCGCCCAAAACAGCCCTGCCGCCAGGAACCCGATCGTCTGCAGCAGATACGGGTCCCTCGGGACGGGCACAGGCGCTGGATACTGGGCCCAGCACGACCCGATAAATGACAAGCCCAACCCGAAGAGCGTGTTGAAGATGGGGCCCGCGTAGCACCCGGAGAAGGCGACCTGAGCGCCCTCGGCCCCGCCGTTGAGCGCCATCGTGAGGTTCGTCACGAGGTCGCCGATGGAGTTCCCCCAGGCGAGGACGGTCAGCCCCAGCACCGACGGGTCGACGCCGAGGATGTACGCCAACGAGACCAAGAGCCCCACGAGCTCCTGCGCGGTGATGTAGCTCCACGTCACGCTCATCAGAAAACCGGCACCGAGCCACGGGAACACGCACTTCTTCGGCGGGCTCGAGCTCTCGGTCGTGAGATACGCCACGACGCCGAGAATCGCACCCGAAGCCGCTCCGACGAGGTAAAACGCGAGCTGCAACGTACCCGCGTTCGCGAGCTGGTGGTTCCCGATCGCCGCCAGGAGCAGCGGCGCTAACACGACCGAAGCGACGGCGTAGACTTTCGACCACTTATCTTCGCAGATTACAGGGATCGTCAATCTCCTCGGCAAGTAAAGCGGCAATTCCAGGATGTTCAGAAAGGCCCCACAACAACAGAAGCTCTCTTCTTGTGACTCTGGTTCATCAATGGCGACTCTGCTGACGAAGTCCAAATCGCCCTTCTGGACGCTAACCAGAATCGGCAGAGTCAAGTCGCTCTCATCACTCGCGCTCAAATCCACCGCGGGATTCTTCGATCGAATATGCAACACATAGACAACGATCACGTACGCGACGTAGATCGAGAAGAAAGTCAAAGCTCCCCAAAGATCGATCTCCTTCTGAACCAAGATGACCGCCAGGCAGAGCAGAACCAGGAGCAGGAAGAAGACGTCCCTGGCGAAATCAGACTTGTTCACCCTCACATCCCTCTTCCTCAGCGCGACCGCCATCACCCCGACGACGACGCAGGTGACCACGGAGGCGCCGCCGAGCACGGTGTTGACCCCGATCTGGGCGGTGCCGCTGCCCATGAACGAGACGAGGCTGGCGAAGACGTCGGGCGCGCCGTTGCCGAGCGAGAGCAGCGTCACGCCCGCGATGGTGGGCGAGAGGTCGAAGAGGCGCGAGAGGCTCTCGAGCGAGGCGCAGAAGTAGACGGAGGCAGTGTTGCCGAGGAGGTAGAAGAGGACGAGGAGCCACACGAAGAGGAGCGAGAAGCCCAGGAAGGGGAAACCCCCGAAGTCGCAATAGAAGAGGTAGAGATAGTCCACGTAGCCCTGGTTCACGCATTGGGCCTCCGACTTGAGGTACGAGCACTTGGCTTCGCGGTCCTCCAAGCCTCGCAAGCCATTGCAGCTCAGCTTCTCGCTGCTGGTTCCGTTACGAAGCCGAACCAGAGGCTCTTCTCGTCGCGAGGCGAGGACGACGCAGGAGGCTACGACGAAGGAGAGGTTGAGGAAAAGGACGTAGTTTCTGCGTTTGGACATCGAAACGGAGGTGCCCATGAAAGGGGATTGGGAGCAGAGCAGAGCAGAGGGTTTGTTTCAAATTTCAATTCAACACGCCATTATCGGAGAGAAGAGACTAAGCTCGGCTCTTCTGGGGTTGGTAGATAAAGGCGAGTCGGGAAGGAATCAATAAAGAAAGGTGACGTGAGAGCTAAGGAAGGAAGGAGGAGAAATGGAATGTAAGTGGGCAAAGAGGAGCGAATGAGAAAGACGAAGAAATATTATTATAATATTGATGATGGAGGAAACGGAGGGGCAGAGTTGTCCGAGTGGTGGAGAAAACGATGGTTAAACATAACAGTGTCTAATTCTACGCGTCTCGTGTCGTCGACAATGGGAAAGTGACGAGTAACGGTGGAACTTATAAATATTTGCGGCGAAAATACTTGTACGTTTACATTTTTTATTTTTATTTTTTATAAACCCTCACGTGGCAAATTATGATTTAATCGTGCTTTTGTCTTTTTGAACCATATTTGAGCTACGAAAGTCTCAAAGAGTTGACAAAAAACAGTAAGTTATCACGTAGTACCTAAAATGTATTTTAGATGTAAAAGCTAAGGCACTATGTATCAATTTGTTGCCATGAACAAATAGAAATATAATTATTAAAAGTGAAAATATAGTCAAATCATGCGCAATCGCATATAACTTCAAGGATTATGAATCAACATAAAAAAATAAAGGAAAATTTCATAAATCATCCCTCAAAACGTCAAATTATTTTATCATACCACAAAATATCATAATTGGAAATACATCCTTTTTAATTTTATGTACCGAAATACCCTTTCAAAATATACATATTGTGTCCTGAAAATGGACATATTGCCTCCTGATTAATGGACAAGTCGCGTCCGAAAAAATGAACACAACTAATGGTATTTTGGTACATAAAATTTTAAAAGGATGTATTTCCAATTATGAAGTTTTAAGCTGTAATAAAATAATTTATGGTGTTTTGAGGGATGTTTTATGAAGTTTCCCAAAATAAATTACTTATGCCAATTTTTGACATCGTTAGAAATTTTACTACTAAAAAATATAAATATAAATTACACTTTTAGTAACATAGCAATATTTTGCCACAAAAATCTCTGAAACTAACGTCAGCTAAGTTGACAATTGCTTTCTTTCTTTCTCACGCCTTTTCTTTTACTAATGCGCTTTCCCACTTTGCATCAAATATTATATTAGAATTCACCCAAACAAAATCTCTTGAGTAATCGGCACAGATGCTTCAAGTCTAGTTGGTTGGTCCAAGTTTTATTTTTATTTCTTAAAAAAATAATTGTACTTTACAATTTTTTATTTTTCATTTTTTATACCTCTTCCTTTCAAATTTTGCAACAAGAACAGCCAACATTTTGTCAATGTGTAATTGAATAATATTACCTTTGATTTTTTTGTTTTAAAATTTTAAAATTTAACTTAAATTTAATTGTTGTTTTCTCCTAACACATTGTCTCCGTTTTGGTTTGTGCTATCATTATTTATTGTTTGATGTTTACCCTATATTATGTTATACACTTTTTTTTTTATGGCTGTAAATTTATGTTGTTTTTCTTTTTGGATTGTAATCTAACTTTATAAGGTAAAATTTGAGGAATTGTATTTGTTGGACGTATTTTGGCATCATATTTGGGCTCATGCACGGGCTCAATTCTTATCCAAGTATCCAACCATGTACACCAATCATTCGCTACGTTCGGAGACACGTGCCTTTCAATTGGCAAGTTCCTCCCACCCCAACTGTAGGCGACAACGGTCTCGCGTGCTTCCGACCAAGCTTCTATAGGAACGAGATACTAAAGCTCATTTGTCTTCGCATCTTGACTCATGATCGGAGATTCGGAGGAATACATTGTTGGAAAATATTGCACTTAAATTAAAATTGACATAGCGATTTAGGGGTGAAAGCGGGCCGGGTACTCGGTTTTGCCCAACCCGATACCCGGATTTGCATTCCATGTATTTTTTTATATATTGAAACCCGGATCCGGATTTTTTTTCAAAAAAAATCCTAAAATCCAGATCCGGATTTCATGCAATTTCAATATTAAAATAAAGTTTTGTGTAATAACCCTGATTTGAATTTATATTTAAAACAAAAAACTTGAAATAATTATAATCAAAGTTCATATATCATACGTTATCTTAAAACATTCACATTGCTACTCATTAATTAACCAAATATTATCCGTTTGCTAAACATATTTAATCATCTTGCTATACATCCGGATTGCTACGGATTGCTATACATAGCACAAAAAAAAAATTAACGACATCATTTTAGGCTAAATAAAACGACATTAGTTTGTACTAAACACATGACCAATCCACTTGGAGAAAGAATGAGGTACTTTTTGGGTAAAAAAAATCTAAATATATATAAATATTTAATAAGCGGGTTTTAGTAACCTACCGGGTTCCAGAGTTTTTATTCTCTAAATCCGGGACCCGGGATCCGGTTTAATCCGGATGCAGTTTTTTTGATAAACCGGTTCCAGTTTAACCCGAATTAATACGGTTCCGTTTTTTTTTAAATGTGGTTACGGTCCATATGCGGTTTAAAACCCTCATTTTTTATTTTTATTTACACCCCTAGATAGCGTCGAGTGAGTCGAAACGTCGAACACTCATGATGAATGCTCTCCAATTACCGGGATTTGTTCCGACGTTTAAACGTTACGTAAAACGGTCATCTTGATTATGTAAGTTGCAAATATTGAATTCAATTTATTCCGTTTTCAAATAATTGCAATTTATTATTCACAGTTACAGAATTGATTAGAAATCAATTCATTGTCTTACTACGGCTTCTATAAACTGGCAGTGACCTCGACCCCTTCGACGCACCATTGCAAAACCGTCTTCCGAAAACTCTCTAGATACTTTGAATCCGCTTCTCGATTTTTCACTCTGGAGATTCGATCTTTTATGTCGCGAGTCTTTTGGTAACGGAGTTCAAGAAGGTTCAGTTCACGTGTGGACTTCAAAGCGCTACAAAGTTCGCGGTCGTCCCGTTATATCATGAGAAGCTAATCGCCTAACGAACCTCAAGCACATAGAGGGGGCGAATCAAGCTTTAAAGAGAGCGTCCAACGCGTCTTGGAAATTGTTGATGTCAGATTTCGTCAAATCCATCCTTAACATAAGGCGTGCCATTACGGCCAAAAAACGACGTCGAATAGAGGCAAGAAATATGTTGACCGTAGTCAACATAAAAGCCCAGTTTGTGAGAAAAGGCTTAACCCATGAAGAAAGACCCAATTCGCATAAAAAGCCCAAAGTGAAAAGGCTCAATCAACCCTAACCCTATAAATAATAAAAGAAACCTCATTAAGAGGGGATCCAAGAAAATCAGCCGAGAGACATTCAGCCAAGAAGAGAAGAAAGAAAGAAAGGAGAAAGAAGGGAAGAGAAAAAGAGAAGAAAACCAACGAAACAGAGGAGAGAAAGAATGAAGAAATCAAGCCAAAACTCATTGAACTACGTGATGACCTGATCCTGGTTCGCCGGGTACGTAGGCAGCCTCGTCGAGAGCGGCGTGGTGCGGCATCAAATCATATCCTTATCATTATTCTTCGATTGTCCAAGCTAATAAACGGGGAAAACCGAGTCCTTTCGGGATAAATAAATCAGGGAATAATCGTGTATATATTTTTATTGCGTTCTTTACGGTTTTCCTTGTGACTGCAAGGCGGTAAAAATCGCCCTCTACAGAAATCACCAACGATTTATGTTTTACAAGATATCAAGAACACTTTTCGGATGAAACCGAAAAGACGATGCTCGTCAAGTTCAAGAACACATCGATTTGTATTTTTATTTTATTTACCACTGTTTTTCGCTTATTTGTTTCTCATGTACATTCACCATCTAGATTGTATACGACCTACCTAACATACCTAACGCGTAGAAATTGCAAGATTCACCATTTCGTAGGTCCCAAAACACACTATGTTGAAGACAATGACATTTTAGGAAGTGGCACTCATGTTGGCGCATGTATATACGAGACTTCAAACTCGAATAAGAAAACCGATGCCAACAAAGCAAACAACAGATTTTCTCAAAAAAAAGAAGAAACAAATTTTAAAATAGAAATGAGCTAGGTCGATTATTCCGAGCTCAGTAGTTCATCTTATGTGTACAGAAACTTCATAAGTCATACTTATAAATAACTCAAAAATACACTCGCAATTCCAATCAAAAGAGCAAACATCGTTTCTTTTTTTGCCGAACCCGAGTCAAATACGCTAAACTCGCGTACGATCTATCCATCCCCTTTTCCTTTTTTACTTTAAATAAAGAATTTTTTTTTTGTCAAAATAAATCAAGAGGTACGTAAACACTGGTAAAGACTGAATTTTGGCTTATTTCGACCCTTTAAGCTCGTTTATATGACCTGATATATATGATATCGTACACCAACGATATCATATCTTAAGTCGAGCTGAAGTATTGTTTACCAATATTTTAGGTCCAATTCGGTAATAGGTGCTAAAACATTCGAAATCAAATATATATTACATGTTTTAAACCAAAAAACATCACAGTAATAAAACTAGCCGGATACGATGGGCTCGCCGGAACTGCGAAAAGACGCCGTGACGAACCGGTGGGTGATATTCTCGCCGGCCAGAGCCAAGCGACCCTCCGACTTCAAATCCAAATCCCCCGCCAATCCCAGCCCTAACCCTAACCACCAATGCCCCTTCTGCGCCGGCCGTGAGCACGACTGCGCTCCCGAGATCTTCCGCCTCCCCAAGGACGACCCCAACTGGGCGGTTCGGGTCATCCAGAATCTATACCCCGCGCTCGCCCGGATCCAACCCGGGTCCAACCCCACGACCCAGGGATCCGACCCGAACTCCGTCGCCGGCGTTGGCTTCCACGACGTGGTGATCGAGTCGCCGCTCCACTCGGTTCGGCACCGTCGTTTCCGTTGATTATCATCCGAATCAATCTGGTTTGGCAAACTAAGCATTTTGTCGATTTGGTTTGGGTTTTCTCCGACAGGTTCAGCTCTCGGATCTCTCGCCGCAGCGGATCGCCGATGTTCTTCTTGCTTATCGAGCGAGGATTGAGCAGATTGCCGCCAACGATTCGATCAAATATGTCCAGGTTCGACTTCGATCAAATGGTTTGGTGCACTTCCTGTGTTGAATTCATCATGATTCATGGCGTTTCAGAAACTATATCTATATATATTGGCATTGAAGATGGCAGAATTTGGATGCGTATAGGTTTTCAAGAATCATGGCGCTTCGGCAGGAGCGTCGATGAGCCACTCTCACAGCCAGATGCTGGCTCTGCCGATCGTCCCTCCGGTCGTTTCCGCACGGCAAGATAGTATGAAAGAGCATTTTGATTGCACACGGAGATGCAGTATCTGCGAAGTTCGGAAAGACGATCTCTTAGTCGAGGCTTCGACTCATTTTGTCTCCGTCGTTCCTTACGCTGCAACGTTCCCCTTCGAGATATGGATCATACCTCGCGACCACTCTCCGCATTTCCACGAAATAGATCCCGACAAGGTATGTCTTTCAGACGATTTATGCGAAAGAAAAAACGCTCGTTTGGGTCATCGTAACGAATTACCCTTTTGCAGTCTCTTGACCTTGCTGGAGTGCTCAAACTGATGCTCCGGAAACTTTCTTCGCAGTTGGACTCTCCGCCGTTTAATTTTATGATTCAAACATCCCCGCTTCGACTCGACGAGTCGGAGTTGGGTTATTCTCACTGGTTCTTACAGATTGTGCCGCAATTGAGTGGTGTAGGAGGGTTCGAAATAGGATCGGGATGCTACATTAACCCTGTTTTTCCTGAGGATGCTGCTAAAGTTTTGAGGGAAGTAAGCGTTCCTGAGTAGAAGAGGTTTAATAATTTGTAATAAGTAATCACATTCAGATGGCAAAATATCGAAGAAAAACCGGTGGTTCGATTTTACAGGTTTACCGATAGGTTTTGTCTTTGTTTTACCTTCAAAGTTTCTGTTATGTCACTATTTAACTCCTAAAGGATATCAAGCAAAAAGAATTCGAATTTCTGTTAAAACTAAAAACGGTATTGTTTGACAAAGGGATATCCTAAATTTTATTTTGGAAACTGTTTGTGAATCTCGTATTATTAGTAATTGTATTTTGCCTACGTCTCACGTTTAAAGCCATGTTTGAAATTATTTTATTCAGGTCTCAAGGCCTAACTCAACCTAATCTAAACCATTATCGAATCACTTTAGATGAATAATTTCTTTCAACCCGAGAAGAAAGAGTTGGATTGACGTATAATCAACAAGATATTTGCGGCAAAAATACTTATATGTTACGAAATATATGATTTATATGCTCAACTCTTTGGCAAAAAAATTCGATAATATAACATATTAATTTTTTTAACTTTCTATTGTGAAGTCTCATGTGACAATTGCAAACAAAATTCGATAATACAACATAATTGGCATACAGAATTAAATTTGTTAATTAACTTTCTATGATGAAGTTTCATGTGGCTATTTTTGTTTTGATTATGTTTTCGTTCATATTGATCATGGTTTTGCCCGGTTTGGCTATTATGCGAAAATTTAGTGTTCATCGTCAAATCTTTAAAGTTTTGTAGCTCACATAATCATATCGTATGACGTAAGAAACAAAAAGATTTAATTACTTATACAAATTTTCTTATATCATTCAAAAATTAAAAAAAAAGAATCTTACTTAGACGACTTTAAGTATTATTACCGCAAGTATCCCTAATCCAATTCTGGTGTTAATCGGTGGGGGTGGTGAGTGTGAAGCGTTGGAGTGGCGCTCTTCTTCTATCTAGGCTAGGGCATTCCAACTTTCACACAGACACTCTTGAACTGCCATTTCCCGTCTCGGCCTAGGGCTTCGTCTTCCATGGGGCTCCAAATGCAGTCGTACGGAGTTCAGTCCATGCTCAAGGAGGGCCACAAGCATCTCTCCGGCCTCGACGAGGCTGTCCTCAAGAACATCGATGCCTGCAAGCAGCTCTCCACCATCACTCGCACCTCTCTCGGCCCCAATGGTACTCTCTCAAATCTTCTTCACCAGATCCACACTTGGTTTCTGATCGCTTCTTTCCAGTTCGTGATTTGGCGGTTCCTTGAATGTAGATAACCAGAGATAGTTCGATCCTATGATTTAAGTTAGGGTTTGAACTTCCATTTCCACCACCAGGTTCAGTTTGATGAATATCTCATGAATGCTAGTTGTCTTATGAAAATGGCTCAACGTCTCAAATCTTCTAAGAGTCTATTCTCATTATTTGTTTGGTTATTCAGGTATGAACAAGATGGTGATCAATCATTTGGACAAGCTCTTTGTGACAAACGACGCTGCTACGATCGTGAATGAACTCGAAGTTCAGCATCCCGCTGCAAAGATTTTGGTCTTGGCAGGGAGGGCTCAACAAGAAGAAATCGGAGACGGGGCTAATCTCACCATTTCGTTCGCCGGGGAGCTCCTTCAAGGTGCAGAGGAGCTTATTAGGATGGGCCTTCACCCTAGTGAGATCATCAGCGGGTACACCAAAGCGATCAACAAGGTTCCTTACGGCTAATTTCTTTACTGCGGTTTGGGTTTTGGATAATTTTGATGTATCTCTCATACGTATCTTTTTGTATACATTAGACGATTGAAATCTTAGATGAACTGGTTGAAGAAGGCTCGGAAACCATGGACGTTCGAGACAAGGAGCAAGTGATTTGCCGGATGAAAGCTGCTGTTGCCAGCAAACAATTTGGACAAGAAGATGTTTTGTCCTCCCTTGTTGCGGATGTAATCATCTTAAACAACCCCGTTTACTGTATCATGCTATTTTACGATATGTTTCTTTGGGTGTTATTTTGTTAAGTCAACATGTTCTTTGACTGTCACAGGCGTGCATCCAAGTATGTCCCAAGAATCCAGCGAACTTTAATGTTGACAATGTTCGTGTTGCCAAACTTCCGGGAGGCGGTTTGCATAATAGCAGTGTTGTGAAAGGCATGGTCTTGAGAAGTGATGCTATAGGGAGTATCAAGCGGGTGGAGAAGGCCAAGGTTAGCATTTTCTTCTTCTACATGCGAGTAGAAATGTCACTTTTATTTTCTATTTTATTTATTTCAGTTTCCTAGTAGTAAGTAGATTTAGATTATGTTTATTCCATTACTTAGGAGATTCGTTATATTATGATTCTGGATTTTTTTTTTTATTATTATCTCACTTGACTTGAAGTATCTTTCCTTAGTCTATATATGTTAGGCTACAAACGCCTGTTCCCGATCTATGAGATTATCTCATTCTTTAAATAATGATTAGAGTTATCATTGGTTTCTCCAGACACCCTTTGAAGCTTATTTCTTCTGTTGGGATTTCAGGTCGCGGTTTTTGCTGGCGGAGTGGACACCTCTGCAACCGAAACAAAGGGAACAGTCTTGATTCATAGTGCTGAGCAGGTGATAATTATTCATCAACTAGGAATATATTTGGTTATGTGAAATTTTGCTATACCTTAAAATCATATCTTTTGTCCGTGCATATCAGATTAGCTGCAGATTTTATTTTTGTTTTTAGTTAATATTGTTGAGTTAACTTTCAAGTTCCCTGATGTTAGATGTCTCTTTTTCAAGTTGAGTGCTTAGTATTGTCTTCTTCTTCTCTTGACAATATATGAATTTCTGTGTTTTTGTTTTCTTTTCATTTCCTACCTAACAAGGTTAATTGTAGAGTTTATGTCTTTTTATGTCTTTGAAGTGCTTTTTATAGTGACTATGGACATATTGCAGCTAGAAAATTATTCCAAAAGTGAAGAAGCTAAAGTTGAAGAGCTCATCAAAGCAGTAGCAGATTCAGGTGCTAAAGTAATTGTGAGTGGCGCAGCCGTTGGAGAGATGGCACTTCATTTCTGTGAGCGATACAAGTAAAGTCACTTCTAATTACCCTTTCCTGTTAATTCTTATTCTTTTTCCTATAATAAGTCCATACTTCGAAATAATTAAAGCATATGACATCAGATTGTTTAAGATGTTCTTTAGTTAATAAGCATTCAGTTTCCTGTTATTTCAGATTACTTTTCATATAGCAAGTCCATACTTATAATATTTAAAGTTTATGTGTTTGATATATTGTCTAGTTAAGCATTCCATTAGTGAGCTATTAAGCATTCCGCTCAGTGTTTAGTTAAGTAACTTTTTACTCATGCTGCGTGTGTCTCCTTGTCAGGCTTATGGTTCTGAAAGTTAGTTCAAAGTTTGAACTAAGGCGATTTTGTCGCACAACTGGCACAACTGCTATTGTAAGTTGTATCATTTTGAATAATGCTTTTAAGCCTTTTGATAATCTTCCTAATACGTCCTTACAATATCCTTTCCAGTTGAAGCTTAGCCAGCCGAATCCGGATGATCTGGGATACGTTGATTCTGTCTCAGTTGAAGAAATCGCTGGTGTTAGGGTGTGTGAATTAATTTTGGTTCCTTTTCGTATTTAATATTTTTTTCTCCATTAACATGTTATGTTTTGTAAATCTAGGTAGTTGTCGTTAAGAATGAAGAAGGTGGTAATTCGGTTGCCACTGTGGTATTGCGAGGAAGCACAGAGAGCATATTGGATGACCTCGAAAGAGCAGTTGATGATGGAGTCAACACTTACAAGGTATTTTTTAAGTCATCACTCTTGTATCCAACCCTCTGTCCTTGCACTCTAAAATTCCTTGTTATTAATTATGAATTCTGATTGTCATGTTTCCTCTACAAATATAAATATGTACATTCTGTTTTCAGGCTATGTGTAGAGATAGCCGTATGGTCCCGGGAGCTGCTGCTACGGAAATTGAGCTAGCCAAGAGAGTCAAGGAGTTTTCATTCAAAGAAACTGGGTAAGTTTCCCTTTATTTGTTTCTAGACTTAGTTATTATTCGGTTTTCAAGTCTTAATTTGAGCAAGTTTATCGAAACTGATTTTAACTTAAATAAACGATACTGAAATAGTCACTTCTTACATGTGTTTGCAGGTTGGATCAGTATGCTATATCGAAGTTTGCTGAAAGTTTTGAGATGATACCGAAAACACTATCTGAGAATGCTGGGCTAAATGCGATGGAAATCATTTCCTCTTTATATGCTGGACACGCCTCTGGAAATGTCAAAGTTGGAATAGACTTGGAGGAAGGAGCCTGTAAGGATGTCTCCACCATGAACATTTGGGACCTTCATGTCACCAAGTAAGCATCTTATCGAATAGCAAATATACTATTCACACCGCGACTTGATCTTCTGTTTTAACTTATTTCTAAATTGTAACTAAGCCGTGAACTGTTCAAGATCTTTGTGGGAGATTATACAAACCTCTATTCCAGTGTTTTAAATTGCGCAATAGTATCGCGCATCTCACTCAATTTAAAGAAAAGCGCCTTAGGGCGTGCGCAACAGCTAACTCAATTTCAAATTACGAAAATGTGGTATTCTGGTTGACTTAATTTATGGTGCCCATTTTTATCAGGTTCTTTGCTCTCAAGTATGCGACAGATGCTGCGTGTACGGTATTGCGAGTAGATCAGGTAATTAACTGTAGATAATATTAATACAATGATCACTGAAGTTTAAGTTTCTGGCTGCACCTGGTACTATATGCTCTAATTTGTGATTTCATAGTGAAATATAATTTAGTGTGGCCAATATTTCGATAAGGTTTATGGAAATGGAAGGTGATATTCAACCCAATTTTTTAGATGTGCACGTATGCTTCTCGTGAAAGTCCAAAAAGAAGATAGAGAAAAACTCGTCTCAGTTAAACGTACATTAAGGAACTGGTTTCTGGCATTACATTATAAGTTTTCCCATTTCTTAAAAATATATATTTGATTATGTGGCAGATTATAATGTCGAAGCCGGCTGGTGGGCCGAGAAGAGATCAGCAGGCTGCGGGAGGAGCGGATGAGGACTAGATTACATCTTCTTTCTCGTAGATTGCGTTGGTTTGTGTTCTGAAATTTTGGTTGAAGTGAATGCTGTGTGTGTATGCCACTCTGCTACTAGTTTAGCTCTTTATTTTTTTATGGAAATGTTGATGTGAACAAAAAATACAACTCAGAAATCTTATTTTGCCGCAAATAACTCTTAAGTTACTATCTCAACGTGTTTGGTTTGATCACGACGAACAAAGGTCTCACTGAAAATGACAGATTGTCTATAACTCGTATTGATTAATCATTAATCTTATCGAATTCGCATTTTCCCACACGCAGATGTAGATCTTCTATCGTACAAGCCTCGGGTCACCTTCGAGACACTCCGAGAATTCGGAACACTAAATCCATGAGCTCTTGAAATACTGGCGAAGAATCTAATGTCAAAACGCCGATGAGATAAATATACGAGCTTTCCCACAAGACGTTGATATCCGACTCTATAAGTAGAAACACAAATTTTTAATAGTTCCCGACTTGACACATTCGAATCCATTGGGGGTATCAATTGGTTTGCATCTTGATACCGATACCGACTTTGGTTTGCATGATGCGGTCCCAATCGACCAAAGATTCGATAAAAACCCAAAGATTCGATATTTTTATCGCTATTATTTTTATTTTCGATTTTCTTTCCACGGGGACAACTTTTGCCACGCAAGCATGATATTACGTAACGTCCAATTCCCATAATAATATATTAATATAGAGAAAAAGAAAAGAAATAGTGAGGCCAAAATACAAAATAGCTCTTTGTTATGAGATAACGAGGAAACAAAGGAAAGGATGAGTCTGAGGCTGTGTGTGGAAGAGAAAGGATCTCTTTCTTCCTGCTTCCATGGCTTCTCTGCTCTCCCTCTCTCTCCCCAAACCCAACCTCATCAAGGCCTCGGCTCTCTCCGCCACGGCCCCGGAGTCTCTCAACGACAGGTTCGGCAGGAAAGGCATCAAGTTCTCCGACCAAAATGACGCGCCCTCGGTGGAGCTCACCGTCCGGAATGGCAGCTCTGTGAAGCTGCACATTCCCGACGCGCACGTCACGTCGTACAGGCCTAAGGTTTACTGGAAGGACGACGGCTGCGATGAGGTTCTCTACACGCTTCCGTCGTCTTCTTCGTCCCGAGCCAGAGGCGGGGTCGGCCTCATTCTCAATGAAGCCGCTGATCCTAAGACGTCGCTTCTCTCTGCTTGCGAGTGGACCGTCAAAGACGTCGACTCTGACGCCATTGACGCTCTTCAGGTGCTCACACTATAGCAACTTATGCCGACACATCTGGACTTTTGCAGTCTGGTTCGTTATGATTAAAGTGTCTCATTTGTAGCTTGAAAAAAATATTTAATTTTGACAAGATTTCACAATGTGGTAGCAATTTTTTCTATACAACTTATTTTCTTCATATTTACTGTATAATTCTCCTCCCTGACTTCAAAATAACTCTCTTCCAAAATAACGATAAGTACCTTTTTTTTTGCCGAACAAAGTTGTCAAACTCTAATAATAGCATGTCACATGAAACAAAATAGCCGATAAAAAAATTCTTTAAAAGTTTGGTAACTTTGTCCGGAAAAAAATGAGTATTGATTGTTACTTTTTTTTTTAAAGAAAATTCATATTTTTGCCACTAATTTCCTTCGAAATTTGGCCCGTCGACGTTTAAAGAATAAGAAGAGAAATTGTTACACCTTACAGATTCAAACGGTTTATTTGACCCGTTTTCGGTAATTTATTTAAATAAGATCAACGTGTTTTTCTTCTTCTTTTGTTAGAGTTGATACATTTCTTCAATTTGTTACACCGTATTGATGTTTGTGACACCGCAGGTAGAGCTGAGCAGTAGCAGCGGATCGCTTGAGCTAACGTACGTCGTGACGCTGTATCCGGTGAGCATGGCGACGGCTATCATAGTGAAGAACAAGGGCAGAAAGGCGGTGAGTCTGAACAGCGCGATTCTGAGCTATTTTAAGTTCAAAAGACGGGGCAAAGCTGCGATCCAAGGCCTTCGGAGCTGCAGTTACTGCACTCACCCGCCTCTCTCGTCCCATTTCGAGCTGTTATCCCCAGGGGAGGCCATGAAAGCCGACTCGTCCCCACCAAGCTGGCTTTCTTTCGGGTACGAGCCGGAAATCAAACCCGGAGTGTGGACCGAGCAAGACGTGCCCATCACGCTTTTGGAGAACAAGATGAGCCGAGTTTATGCCGCCCCTCTGGAAGAGAGGGTCAACACTATATATAACACCCCGCCTACTAAATACGAGCTGCTCGACCAGGTAAAACAACACAAGATTCGGATTTCGTCTCGATAATTATCAGCTAAACTTGTTGTGTTGTCGCACTTTGTCATTGAAATTATAAACTGAGGAGTTATTCCTTCACCGTTATATAACGTTTCTTCAAGCAAAAAAATGCTCATGCTATGCACATGTTACTATGCTTTTGATTATTTCCCCTAAAATTTGACGGAAGTGAAACGGATTTTAAAATAGTAAGTGGAGATTGAAATCCGGGATATGAATTTTTCCCTCTCCGTTTTGCAGGCGCGTGAGCTGTTCTTTAGGGTGATAAGGATGGGGTTTGAGGACATCTACGTGTCGAGCCCCGGTTCACTATCAGAAAAATACGGAGCTGACTATTTTGCGTGCACGGGACCGGCTTCCATATTGGTTCCCGTGGTCGTGGAGCCCGGTGAAGAGTGGCGAGGGGCTAGTGTGATCGAGCATGATAATTTGTAACCCTTCAAAGAGAATAACGGAATATGCCTCCTCTCTCAATCTCCAAATGTACAATATATATAATAATGCCTTTGAAATTCTAGTATTGTGTAGATTTTGTAAGTTACATCCCAAAATTCAAACTCGAAAAGAGAGCTTCGCCTTCTAGTATTGCGTAGATTTTGTAAAAACAAATTAACCACAAAACATGATTAAGATATCCCCTAATGATTTCTAATAATGTTAAGGCGTGTAACACAATGATATTAGTAGGTACATTAAATCAAAATTGGATCTTAAGAAAGAAGAGCAATTCATTTGTTGACACTAATGAAACAACACAGATGTGTGATCAAATAGTCTTTAACTCTACTCATCCATAATAACTAACTAATTATCAACTACTTGATGTTCATTACTAAGCTAGCGTAATACAAATACTTAGCCTAAACTCAGATATTGAGAAGATACTCTGAAATTGGCATGACTGTCTCCTAAGTTGGCACAAGATGGTGATGACCATCGAATTCGGAGTAGTCGCTCATCAGAACCAGCATAATAAACACCACGATGAGAACAAAGAGCGGACCGAAAACCAGCTTCAAGCCGTTCTTGGCGCGAGATTTTCCAGAGCTTAACTTTTGAATTTGAGTCTCCTTTTCCGCTTTATGATCCTCGATCACCTTATCAGCCACTTGCTCCTCGACATTGTTCGCGATATCGTCAGTCGACGATACAGATTCAAGGCTTCCTTGTGACTTCTCACCGGTTGAAGAAAAGTTTTGGTCACATCTAGAGACGGGACTCCAATCAAAGTCTTCGAGCGATAGGCTTCTGAGTTGTCGGGTTTGTTTCTCAGAACAATCGGAGTTCATAGTGTCAGCAGCGTCTTGAAGAGAGTGAACGAGCTTCCTCGGAGTTTGGAAGAAAAGGTTATCGACGTTGATCGATTTGCGTGATCTCTGTAGCACAAAACTCAATAGATCAATATGTTATATTGAGTATAAATCAATGAAAGACTACAAGAACTTCAGAGTTTAAAAATATTGTATCAAGAACTTACGAGGGGACTGGTTGTGGTACTTTTAGACACTCCATTTCCGGGGTTTCTCTGCACGAATCCCCCAAACTCTTCATGATCTCTGTTGCCTCCATTTGAGTGCTCGGAAAACCCATTCGAGGTTTCATTTTGTCGAGCAATCTTGGAAAACAGACCATCCTTGAGCGACACATCAATTCCTCCATTCCCGAAGCTCCAAAGCTTGCGGTTCACACTCCTCTGATCGTACGCAGAGGTTGGAGACTCGACCCATGATTCATATCCTGCAAAGGAATCAATGGTCTGCGATTCCGGAGAGACAGAAGCAGGAGATCTATCGCCAGGCGTCGACAGACAGCTCCTGCTACGACCTCTGCGACTGAAATTTGAACTCGTCACTGAAACGGGACTCTTGGCAAATTTTGAGCCTGTCACTGAAACAGGACTCTTCTCAAACTTTGAGCCTTTGTCAGAAGCTATCCTCTTTGCAGTTTGCAGAGCTTCAAAAGCGGCTCCTCGGACGAAAGCCATCTGATCAGACTGCCACTGCTTCTCCATTTCCGCCATTATCACATTTACCTCGGAATAAATACTCCACGGGTCCAACCATTTCATCAGAAAGTTCACCATCTGAATCGCCGACAACCGTTTCTGGGAACTTCCCTCAACTAACTCTGCGTTAAGTATCTGCAATCCAGCCTGTATTAACAACCGAGCATACGGCTCAACGACCGAAGCATTACGCTTTGCCAGAGCCGTAACCAAGCCCATGTGAGCATTCGTCTGGGTCGACTTCTCCCCCAACGCACCAGCAACGATCTGACAAACCTTGTTGACCACCTCATCGGAAGCGAATCGCCAGTTGTCGGAATCCACAAGAGCCTTCAAGCAAAGAGCGGCTCCGGAGGTGAGGCTCTCTCGGGAACCCAGGAGAGAATCAGTAAGCGGGTTGCAGAGGGAGTAGATAATGCGCCGTTTCTTCTCTTCAGGAGTCGTCGGGTCAATGCCGTACCTGGCGATAGCCGGAACGACCTTCGAGCAAGCTTGCTGCAGAGGGAACGACCCCGCACTCAAAGACAAGGTCTTGACAATGGAAACCATGATGTTGTCGATGAGAGGAACGATCTTGACGCCGTGAATGCGGGCCAGAACTTCGTAGAGCGAGACCGTGCATTCCAAGCCGGTTTCTTTCGTCTGAGAGACTTGAGCGAGGAAGAGAGGGATGGCCTTGGAATCCAGATCTTTGACATAGGATTTGAGAGCTTTCATGGCGGATCTGCGGCTATCGGCGTCTTTGTCGAGATTCGCCAGCTCTTGACGCAGAATCGGGCTTAAACTCCGGCCCATAGCTGAGCTGACCCAATTCAAAACATAACCAAAATCAATCACATTTTGAATCCTGAAGAACAAGATGCGTTGAGAAGAAGAACCAAGTACCTTGAGTGTTGGGGGAGTTCTGCACTGAGCTTGAGGTTCGGTCAGTCAACGAGAGAGATAGGGTTTGAAGATCGTTGTTCGAGGCGCGTCTGTTTGTCTTTCTTTAAGACTGACTGAATCAAGTGTTGTATTTCGAATCTTTTTTTTAAATTACACCGCTATCCTTTCTATGCTTGTTTTACGCGCCAATACCAATTGCCGTCTTTAGACGAGTATACCCTTTAGTAGAAGGGATAATAGCGGCATAAGTCCTCAACCTTTACTCAACTGGGGCGGAATAGCCCCAATCCCATTTAATAGCGTTATAAGTACCAATAGATGATTTCCGTCCATATTTGACTAACGGAAGTAGTCAACGTTTGCGTGGTCAGCTTCTCATCAACATGGACGCCACGTAATCCGACATGTCACCATACACGTCATCCTCGCGTCATCAAATTTAATGCAATCGCCATTACATGTATTTGTATATGTAAGTATAAAGGAAGCACAATTTTTTTATTTTATTTTTTTATATACAAATTTGTCACAAGCGTTAGTTGGTTATTAACTTCGTCCTCTCAAAATTTCAAACATCGAGACACAATCAAATCAAGAGAAGATAAAATGAAGTGAAAATAGAGTGTTAACAATATTGCAAGTAAATTTCTTTCATATCTCAATCATGTGCGTGCTTTATTGTTTATTCCATTTCCATTTCCATTTCCATTTCCATTTCCATTTCATGCTCTTTAAATAAGGGGTGAGCATTTTAGACCCAACCTGATGGCCCAACCCAATCCGTTAAGGACTCGACCCCAATCTAACCCGCCCAATCTAACCCGCTCAAAATTGGGTCGGATCGGGCCGGACCCGATTATTATTCGGGTCGGGGTCGGGTCCAAAACCTTGGGTCGGGTCGGGGTCTCCGACCCGACCAATATAATTAATATATATTTCATATTAATATTTATTTAGAGTAGTGCAATCTTTAGTGTTTTAAAACTTCTAATTTTCAATTTTATTTACATTCAAAGACCGTTCAATCTCTTATTTTCATGTTTTCTATTGTGTGGTGTGTGTTTCTTTGATTAAATTTGTTTGAGATATTTTTACTTGAACTTTGAGTTACATTGATGCATTTTTTTCATAATATTTTTTGTTATATAATAGTAAATTTTGAATAATCGGGCCATAGCGACCCAAACCAACCCAACCCGATTTTTATCGGGTCGGTTTGGTTCGGGCATTAAAAAAGTTTGGGTCGGATTGGGCTTTTTTTTAGGAACCCGAAGTGAACGGGTCGGGTCCATAAAAAGCATCGGGGCGGCCCAACCCAACCCATGCTCACCCCTACTTTAAATAAGGCTCGGTACACATCAACGACAAGTGCGTTTAGTGGACTATTGGACTCCAATATCATCTCCCAAGCGGATACGTGGAAGGTTGAATGATCTTCTTCTTTTTTTCTTTTTTGAATTTTGAAGGGGACGTCACGTTAGGCTCCAATGATCCGTTGGGAGCTAGATCATGGCAGTGTTTTGAGTTCATGATCCTCATATTGACAAGGTCAACATCATTCCAATAGCGATTAATTTGAATTAAGCCTACATTCCTGGAACCGTGAGAGGCCACAAATTTGGTTCCCGTTAATGTTTCTTACAGCGCGATTTTGGGACTTTGTTCGGCTTCGGGCTCGTAATTGAACAATGATTATTCGATTCGCGGTCGAATCAAATTCCAAATAATGACACATTTTCTGGTGTTATATGACATGTCCTACGAAATAGGACCGAATCGTACACTTACAATCGGCCAGTAACTATATATTCTATGAAATATTTTAAAATAAGTACATAGTTGGTCGAATTTGTGACAGTATTTAAACCTAAACCTAAACCAGCCCGGGCCTGAGGTAAAAAATTTATCGTTCACGAAAAAAGCGCAACCGGGCAAACCAGATACAGCAAGTGGTAGAGCACCTGGTGTTATAAACAATTGGCTTTTCCTCCGTAGTCATAAATAACATACTTGAAGATGCATCAGAAAATTGCGACAAGGCACAACACCCGTTTGAGATACAATTATTTCAGAAATTCAGGTTTATGATAAGAAGCATAATATGATGGTCTCTGAAACTCAACATCCTAAATATGAAACCCACGTTGAAAAAACCCAAGAATTAAATAAAAAACCCTTGAAGAAGTAAAATATGCATTAGTCCCCGACAAGGCTCGTACAGATTCCTCGATTTCCCCAGAAAAATATCAAGCTCTTTTGGCGAAGTCTGTGTCATCATCATCCCTAACACTTGCTTCCATCGGTTCATTGGCCGTATTGTTTCCAAAACTGTTGTCAGTGGGACTGCTATCAGCAAACCCGTCAGCACTGGCCAATCCCTGCCCGGCACCACCATTGTATCCACCGGTGAAGGAGTCACCACCAGCGGCATTACCGTAACCTCCAAAATCACCACCTTGAGCTGGTGCGTTACCATAGGAGCCACCGTAGTTAGAGTTGTAATTTCCACCACTGCCTCCATAGTTCCCGCCACCACCGGAGTAGCCATCACCACCACCATAGCCACCGCCACCGCCTCCATAGCTGCCACCACCACCCCCGTAGCCACCGCCACTGCCTCCATACCCGCCGCCGCCGCCAGCAGCGCGCCTGTCACTAGCATAGTTCACCCTCACGCGACGACCGTGAAGGTCCTGAGGTTATCAAGATTTTATGAAGTCAGCAGGGTGAATCTCTAGCTTGGATTATTACAATTTACAATCATTATGTAATTTAGAATAGTTAATTAACAACAGCAGGAGAAATATGCTTATGCCATATGAGATCGAAATCAACCGTGAGGAATTCGAAAGATAAACTTGTAGTTGTGGCGATTGGGCATTGCTCACACACTCAATACTTGTAAAAGAGCAAATACAGTACTAACATCTTTCACAGATTTCAACAGTTCCGGAACATGAAATCAACTGAAAACGTTCTTCATATGGGAAACATCAGAATAAATATTTTGCGGAGAAGTTGGTCGAATCCTACCTGCCCATCCAAAGCCTGGATAGCACTGCTCGCCTCCTCACTAGAAGTGAATGTGACAAAGCCAAACCCTCTTGATCTCCCAGTGTCACGGTCCATGATTATTCTCGCTGCAACATGAGCAAACAGAGAAAAATTGTCAGCGAGGAAGTGGATCACCGTAACACTTTGGTCTCGAAGAGATTTGATATTTGCAAGCAAGGCTTGCCCACTATAATTGAAGAGAATAGCTATGACCCACCATCAACAACTTGGCCATACTTGGCAAAAGCTTCCCGGAGACTCTGTTCGTCAGTCTGATACGAAATGCCTGCACCCGAAAACCCGTCAAAAACCGATGGTAAAACGAAACTTAGAAAACACGGAGAAGAGAATAAAACTCGCCTCCGACGAAAACTTTGGAATTCGACATGTAGCACATGCATCTCACACTCAAAGCTTGGAAGGCGGAGACTTTGAAGGGAGATACTTCTGAACTAACCCTTTTGCTCACTGACTGCCTCAAGATATTCCCAACTTTGCTTAGAAAAGCCATTTCCACGACCTAAAACATCAACAAATGGAGAGCTCAAGCAAAGCAAAGCAAAACCCATCAAATGGCGATCTTTTATTCCTTCAGATCAATCCAACCACATCAAAATCGGGAAACGAACACAATCAAAATCTCCATAACGATCCAAAAAATAATAAAAAAACAGATCAATAAAAATCATCATTCGAACGAGCCCTAGAAAAGAAATGAGCAGAAAGAATAAAAATCTGCATAATAATGGTAGAAATGAAATGGAAACAAATCAGAGCAATACAATGAGCAGAGAGAATGATCGATGAAGGTTTTTACCTTAGTTAGCGATCGACGGAGCTTCAGTTCTTCACTCGCTAAACCCTAACCTTCTGCTTCGAAAGAGGGTTTATCAGAGAGAGGGGGGGGAGAGAGAGAAAGACTATTTATAGTATAGGCAGTGGAAATCCTACGCCGTCGGATAAAGAGTAGAGTCCTGACAGCCGTTGGATCCGAATAGCAGCGATGAGATTCGAGATATTTGGCCAACACCGTTGACCGTTTCTGCCACTTATAATTTATTTATAAATTGATTAAATAAAAAAATATTTGGACTCTTTAAGTTTAATTGTTGGAGTTAAGGGACTTATTTCATTTTTTCTCTGCCTAAAAAACAAATTGAGTTTTTTTTGGTGTTGTCATGATATGAAAATTGAAGGGTAATCTAGTACGAAGAAAAAAGAACTAAGAGCCAAATGGTACAAAATAAAAAATAAATTGCAAAATACCTCCCGAACTTACTAAACTCGACAGCTACGCTTTTCCGTAATTCACTTTCGGGAATATCGTTGTCACTTTCGAAGATTGAATGTAATAGTTTTTAGCGAGCTAAAGAGGAGAAGTCGTGAGAGGTGGTTTGTGCCGACGTTTAGTTGAAAAACTAGCCGTTAGTACAAAATAGTCGATCTTTCTTTTAGTTTCGAGACGAGAATTAGATCATAGAACTTAGACAAAAAGAAAATGTGCGAATTACCGCTGCCGGTTTTGTTTGTATTATACAAAGGTGTGGTACATCTCCGGAACGAGTCTTCTAGCTTTAACGACGCAACCGTAACCGAGGGTTACTGGTCGGTATTGGCATTGACGATGAGACAGTATAAGAGAAGAAATTGGAGGAAAAAGATGGAAGCAAAGTTTATTTTTCAATACCTTTTACTCAAGAACATTATAGGTAAAATTTAATCAAACAATCAGATTCATAGAAAAATGTATGTACACGGTGGAGAGCAACCTGAAACAGCGGCGACTTATTAAGACGGAACCCGAGTTTCTTCCTAATGCCTAATTTCTAAAACCAACAACGTAAACACCTAAACGTAGTATATCATTCCGACCTCAATGAGACTGATGTGCGGAATGTTGAGCGCCACGGCCGGACCTCTGCAGTTCTTGCGCAGGAATGAGTAGACGACGTCAATCACCACCTTCTTCAGAAACGACGACGACCGCCTCGCCTTGACATATGAATGCCCCATTATGTACGCCACTCCCTCCTCCTTTGCTTGTACCAGATCTGCCAGCTCATCATTCACCGACGCGTCCATGCTCGGGTTGCGCTGCAGCTGAAGCCTGGCCGGGCGCCTCCGCATCTGCGGGTTCTCGTCCTCGTAGGCAGAGCGCAGGCTCTGCAGCACCGGAGATTTACCGCTGCGAACGGAACTGCTAGTTCCGATGTTGTCATCTGGGTCATTCTCCACCAGGCTGATGCTAAGGCTGGAATGAGGCCCCGTCCGAGTGCTGACTACGGCCATACGCCCATCCAACGAAGACCCGTCCGACCCGGAAAGCTGGGGCTCCACTGCCTCCATCTGGATGAACTCCGCTATACTTTGTATCAGCTGGTTCTCGAAGTCTCCCTCGTCTCTTTGGAAGTCCTTGTAGCCATACCTCACGATGCACCTGCATGTTCGGTTGTACTTTCCGGTTAGAATTACATACGGGTAACAATTTTATACCGGAAATCAGTTTTAGACACCAAAAACATCCGGTTTTGGGGGTAAAAAATTGTAACATGTTTATAATTTATAATAGTTTTTATCGAGAAACCGTTGATAAATTGTCCCTTATCACCGAGACTATTCAAACCTTATTCTAGTTTTTATATTTTATTAGTTTTTCATACCTTAAATAGCATTAACCAGAAATTTTGTTTTTAAAGATGTAAAAAGGAATACTGGTCTTCATTTTTAAAGTACGGTAAAATCGATTACCAGTTTCATCCCTAAGTCTTTCCTACGATGTTAGGAGCTTCATATTTATTTCAAATTTTATTTTCTACGATGATTACGAAGAGAAACAGGGGGTAAGCTCAATATGCACCTGTACATCCGATAGGGTTTAGGACAGACCCGCCCAATAAGGAACCGTTCTTCCGGCGAAACGTTCGGCACTGGCACTGACTTCACACACACGAAGACCAACACGTTGTGGAACGCCGGTAGGTTCGTGACGAAGTGGGAGAATATGGCTGGAACTCCAGTGGCCAGCTCGGAGTAGATGAGGCCGACACCAGGCACACGTACAATGCCAAGGCTGGGGCCCAGGCCCAGCAACCACTTCAGTGAGACCTTGTTGTGGAGGTCGAAATTGTACTTCTTTCTCGTACCATAGTGCCAAATGTACATGACACCCATGAAGAAAAACGACAGCACGAGCGGGACCCACCCACCCTGCGGCACTTTCATGAAAGCTGCGGACAGGTAAACACCCTCTAGGCACCAGAAGAAGAGGAGGAACGCTAGGGCAACTGCCACGTTTTTCTGCCAGACGAGGATTATGACAAACGCCATGAGGAACGTCGTGACGAACATAACCGTCATGCAAGCAAGCCCTGTAAATTAAAGAGCAAATTTGAGAAATTGTAAGATGTTTCGAACTGGTCTTGTTGAAGCATAGAAAGTTACAGGCTATAGTGTAACTAGCAATAATATTTTATAAGCAAGTTCCATACGAAATTGAGTTGCGATGCTGCGTATCACACTTCTCTTTTTCTTTTTCGGTTGTTTTCCCCTATTTTTCTGACCGTTTTATCAGAAATGTGCCTCAGCTAGATTTGAACCCAAGGTTAGAGCAAGGTTGAGATGATTAAGCCAATTTCTTGGTTAAGAGTTAACTGATATTTAACTTGTTTTTGTGCCGGATATGAGTGACAATAATTTGACTGCATAAATGATAAGTCAGAAAATGAACTACAAAAGAAAACGAGCAAATGGTATCAAACTAAACACACCGTAAGCATTCCCAATTAAGTTTGTATCTTGAAATCCGACGGTTATGGAGAGAGTGAGGATCATAAGTATCCAGTTTATTTCAGGGATGTAGATCTGCCCGTAAATATGCTTTGAAGTGTGGACGATTTTGACTCGAGGAAAGCAACCGAGGGCGTGGCATTGCTTGATGATGGAGAATGTGGCAGTTATCACGGCCTGACTGCCGACGATAGCTGCCAGGGTGGCGACAACAAAGACCGGCCAAAACATAGGTCCTGACAAACCAACGAAATGATAAGAACATGACATCAAAAGTAGATATGATAGTAATCTTCAGCAATTGTGCTAACCTGGTATGGAATTATAAAAACTGTGATGAAACATGGTCGGGTTTTTGGATAGGTAAGCAGCCTGGCCCAGATACTGTATAACTAAACACGGGTATACAACCAATGCAAACGCAAGCTGCACATGAATGAAAATATTTCATCAGCACCACAAATGAAGCATGACACTATTAATGTCTTAATTAGTACCGTCCTTTAACGTTGGTAAAAAATTCACAAATCAATAAATGGTTAATATATATGAAGTTGGGGTGTAAGTTAGTTACACTTATAGTGCAATATGTAATTGGTAACTGTATAAGTAAGCCTAATATTTTCTTTATTTTACATGGATTACTTTAATCTATATTTACATAAGATAAGTTATTCTTAAGTTGTTTATTATTGAATAACAAATTATTTGTAGGACATCAACATAATTCTCTTTACTCACCCTTATTGATGAGGCAGTGAAATGACCAAGGTCCGCAAACATGGCTTCCGTGCCTGGTAAGAAAAAAATAACTTTATTGGTAATTAACGATTCGCAACAATCACACATTTAAATCCCAGACTCAGCATACCCGTTATAGAGAGAAGAACACCACCAAGAGAAATCCAACCTCCTTTGCCGGTTTCTTTGAAGAATTTGATTATATAGTGCGGTGAAAACGCACAAAGAACTCTAGGGTTCCAGCGTATGGTGTTGTAAAGCCCAATGGAAAAGATAGAGAACAACCAGGTCAAAACAATTGGCGCAAACAAAAACGAAACTCTGTGGGTGCCACAGTGCTGCAGGGCAAACAACCCCACCAAAATGACACAAGCAATCATCAGAAGTTCACCTAAATAACAATGAGCAGCATAGATCTATGTTAGTTTATATTTCATACCTCGGAGTATTCGTTTTTCTCGACGATAACCAAAGTAGGAAGATGTGACAATGACTTACTATGGTTAAGTTTTTTTTCTGTGAGATCAAGCCCTGAAACTGCCGATAAAACTGCAAAAAAGAAAAAATAAAGTCACTGAACGAGTATTTGGATCTAATTTGAAAGTAACATTTGATATGTTCAGTGTGCCTCCTAGAACAAATGAAGCATGAATTTGCATTGACTATGGAAAAGTAAGAACATAAAAATGCGGGTCGCATATATCTAAGACTAAACGTGAAGGGAAAGGATTGAAATTATGAAGTCATATGACTAATCTTGATTACCTGAGATCGCTGGTGTAAGCACACCGTCGCCGATGACCATACAAGCACCAAATAATACCACAACCAACAGAGCTGTCCTTAGCCTTTTATGCTTCTCCAGAAATCTCTTAAATGGCGTTGAAGCTTCGACCGGGGACGATGGGCCGTATTTAAAAGCCGTCAGTTCTTCATCAGCTGCTTGCTGGTTCGGAAGTAAACTGAATTTTCCATGACGGCACAGCAACGAGTAGAGAGCAAACGTCCCACCTCAACCAAATAAAGCAAACAGTCAGCCCCTAGAGAATACAGGATCCGAAAACGTATTCCGACACAGGAATCCATCAATGTGGCTACGATAAACAATCCCGCGAAATGCTCTCCAGACTCTAAGAACATAAATAATGGAAAAGCAATAAGAGTACTCGAATTGCTAGACGCGAGAGTGACAAGTTTGAGCATACCTTCGCCATTATCATCGGCGCTCAAGACGACGAAGACGTATTTGAGTAACGGGATCAACGTGAGGGTCCAGAAGATCAAGGAAAAGGCACCGAACACCACTTCCTCGGTGACATGCGAATCCAGCTTCCCTGAGAACGTGCTCGAGAAAACGTAGAGAGGAGATGTGCTCAAGTCGCCATACACCACACCGAAGCTCTGAATCGCTAACACCAGGTTCGCGGAGAGATTCGCCCACGAAGGCTGCAAAATCAACACACGAAAATGAAGCCACGGATCAGGAAACTGGCTTATATAACATCTCGAGATCTGAGCTCAGTGCTTTCAAATCGTTCACGATTCTGCATCAAACACGTTTGATTTCATGGCCGAGAGAGACGAACCAGGATAGAGCGCGGATGAGCGGGAATCCCAGACTCGGGCTCCATGGACGAGGGAGGAAACTGCGCAAGCTAGGGCAAAATGCAGAGAGATGAATTAGGCGAGGGACATGTGTCGCACAGTGATGGCATGGAAGAGGCCTGAGGGTTCGGAGGTAACAGCCAGCCAGGTCAAAGTATGGAAGAAGAGAAGAGACACTGCTTTGCTACTCTACTCAACGGAATCATACACTCAATACGTCACTTGTTCTAGGATATTATAGAATTTAATATTTTATTGAAGCAACTACATAATCATTGAGAATAAGATAAGGATAAATATACATTTAAGGCTTAATGCCGGCGGATATACCTATGTTGTTCAAAAATGTGTCGATATAAAACTATATTTTATTTTCAGCTATGGCGAAGCAGCTCTGGGGGACTCTTCATGAAGCCATTGTCGCCTACATTGGAATCTCTCCCGCGACCTTCATTACGGTTGCTGGACTCTCACCGGCCATATGTTATGCGTTTCAGGGCTGTTCGGATCCTACGACACCTGTCACGCGAGGCTCCGATCCTCGGAATAGGTCTTGCATATGCCATCACCGGTTCATATAGAGAGGTTTTCGCAAAAGAGCTCAAGAGCTACGAAGCGCCAATCCCCCTAATCTCTTGTTCATAGTCATCCAATATTATCAACAACGACGAGATCAGACATGGAGCTTTCCCCGACTGATAATCGGAAAATGTCAACGCACAGATGAGCATAGCATTGTATTGTGCTTCCTTGGAGCTCCGGACTGTACTGCACAGAGCAACGAAGCTTACTTTGTCGTTGGCGACGCTAAGGAGGAGCTAGGGTTGCGAAAATGTCACTTTGAATGGTCAATGGGATTTGACTCACCATTGGTTAACACCGAGCTCTACTTTCTTTTTCTCAGAGACCATAACGCATGTAAGACGTGGAGAAGGTGAGTTTATTTGTTCACTCATGATGAAGTTGTTCATCTGAGTTTATTGTATATCGATGAAGTTCAATATAAAAGACAGAGAGAGACCTAATAATAAAAAAAAACATTAAAACTAAAAAAAAATGATGAGTTTATTCTATTAAAGAAACGCAAAAAAAAAACTAGTGTATATATAACACTGAAAAAACAACAACTTAGGTATATATAACATTGGGAAGAAAAAAAAAACTTGGCTCTATATTGACACATTTTGGAACAACTTTGCACTTTGGTATATCTACCGATAAGAACCCTAAATTTAAACTAATAAAGATATTAAATCAAACTTGTTTAAGTATAGTAATAATAACTAATAATATTTGGAGCATTAAAGGTTACAGTATTATTGAATTTTTATGAATATATGATGTATTAATTTATGTATTCATTATAATTTATAAACAATTCCTTGTATGTCAACAATCGAATTAGAGCTTGTTTCACGCAATGATACAATTATAGCGATAATCATTTTGAATAAATTTTTATTACCACAATTGATATTCTTAATGCTATGCGGAAACTTAAAATATATAGATAATGAAGTTGAAGAAAACATTAATTTGAAGAATAAATAAATAAATTTATAATTATATGAAAAACACAACATGATTAATTATTTAAAATATTGTTTTATTTGAAATGATTTCATGACTAGTTATATAATATTATATTTTACTTATAGTGATATCATAATTAATCATGTAATATTATAATTTTTAAATTGAAATAAATTTATATCGATTAATACATGTACGTTTTTAAAAATTATTATCTTATAAATTTAGTAAATTAATAATTTAATTATTTAAGCTTGAGTCAGAACCGAACAAAATTATTGTTTAATCGAATTTATTAGATTTTCGAGGTTTTATTGTATGGTTATTCCAAGGTCTCACATTTAGCTAAAGGGGTTATTAACAAAATACTCAATTAGAACTAAACTATTTTAAAAAATACTCAAGGTTTAATTAATCCAAATCATACTCCTTTTAAATATTATCTTCCAAAAATACCCCTGCCATCCTCTATCGATTGCTGAAATTTGGCTCTCGCTGAAACCATCGCTGAAGCTCGACTCTGTTGGAACTCTCCTCTCGCTGAAGCTCGGCGCTCGGCTCTTGAAGATCGCGTCTTCAAGCTCGAATCCTGTGCCGAAGATCGAATCCTCACGCTCGAAGCTCGATTTTTTCAGATCTCGTCGGCGCAAGCTCTTTACTCGGTGGAGAGATCGTGGCGCTGGACCTCGCGGCAGAAACTCGGTGACGCGGAGGCGGCGGAGCTCGTCGAGGAAGGCCGCGTCGTCCGACAAGAAGCGGCGGTGGAGGTCGTGGATGATGAGGCTGTGATTTTCATTAGCTTCCTCGAGCTAGTTTGTCGTGTCCCCCCCTGCATATGGAGCCATCGCCCTAGCTTCTTCTTCCTCCGCTGATGCTCGCCTTCTCCGTTAGGGCTGCTGCTTTTCGCACTGGTTTTCTCTCCTCGCTCAGTGATGACTACCTCTCTCGCCTGAGTTCTCGGGCACCTCTGGTCTAGCTCCCCTGATTCAGGTTTTTTGTTTTGCTCGTCGGAGTAGCATCGTTGTTTTTTGGAGAGCTATGGTGCTCATCTCTTGTAGTTTGGTTGAGAAGTAGAGTTTATTCTGCTTGGTGTAATTGAATCCTGCCCACCACGTGTTTGCTGTTTTTTCCCAAAGAACTCTGCAGCTTTTTATGTATCCAAATTGAGTTGTAGAGTTTCTTTATGCTCTCTAGACACTAGAGAAGCCCTTCTTCGTTGGATTTCTCTATTTGAGACATTCTCGTTAAATTGATAATGGAAAGAGACCCAAAGTCATACGTCGAAAGTGTAACTTTAGTTATACAATAACTCTATTCGAAACCTTTGTAATCACATTTGTAACTCTCGTTACAAAATTATAATTGCCGTTACAGAAGTGTAACTTCAATCACAAATATGTAACGGCCGTTACAAAAGTGTAGTTGTCGTTACAAAAAGTGTAATTGCAATAAAAGTGTAACTTCGATTACATAAGTGTAACTTCAGATACAAACGTGTAACTTCAGTTACATAAATGTAACTTTAGTTACACGTTTGTAACTGAAGTTACACTTATGTAACTTCAGTTACATAAGTGTATCTAATGTGTTTAGGGCATAATTGTCCATATAAGATCAAATGAGTATTTCTTTAATTATGATAAAGTTTTGAGTATTTTTTAAAAAAGTTTCACCTAACTTGAGTACTTTGCTAAAAATATTAAGATATAAAACTTAGGTATATTTATGAAATCTTGATAAGAGTGTCGATTTTTATTATAGTGTGAATATACTCTTAAGTAAAAATGTCACGGAAGAACAAATTGGTAAACAATATAGCTATTTTTAGAAGTAGAGTGCATTGTGGTAGTGAAACTAGGAAACACTAAGTAGATCAGATGTTAGTATATCGTGCAATATAAAGTATAAAACCATATATTAAATTATAGTCATGAATACGGTTTGCGATTAAATTTACTGTAACACGTGGTTATTCCACTTTTAGATTTACTTCCAACGCGGGATCAATATTCAATATAAAATAAGATAGCGACGAGAAAATAAATATAAAATATGCGAAGGGTAAATGACATAAGGATATATTTAAAAAGGTTCACCCTTGTTCTGCTCACTGTAGTTACGTCTTGTGTAATGTGTTGATCAATAAGAAACTACGAAATTACAAAGAGAGTGACAACTCTCGTGTATGACTCGTAAAATATGGTGTGAAAATCAAGTACAAAGTAACATGTGTTTTGCTTTTTTGCGGCATAAGTACTTTTTTTTGCTCTTCACATCAATACAAGTAATATATTATTGTTACGGTTAAAGTACCAAATCATTTTCAATACAAATACTATAAATTTTTGGTCGGTAAAAGTACCACATCTTTTCATTTTTTTGCGGCATAAGTACTTTTTTCCACTCTTCACATTAATACAAGCAATATATTATCGTTACGGTTAAGTACCAAATCATTTTCAATACTAAAACTATCAATTTTTGATTGGTAAAAGTGCCACATCTTTTCATTAATACCAATTATTTTTTAGCGGTAAAAGTACTTAATTTTGGTATCCCCCTCTCTCTTTCTCTCAACCCCATTGAAATCGCAGTTCCCAATCTTCACGCCATTAGAGCATAAAAGAAAAGTGTCTCTTTGTGTATATTTGACTCAAGAAGAACATTTTAGTGAACACTAATAAATGTTCCACGTTTTGAAAAGTGCCTCCTAAATTAACGTTTATTTTTTATCCTCAAACGTGCTAAAATATTCCACCTTTTTAAAAGTACGCTTTAACACTTTTTTTTAAGTATACTTACAATACCACTTTGAATTATAAGAAATAAAATTTGATTAATTTGTGATACTTATAAGAATTGCACTTATCTGAATTTGATTTTGCAGCAGTAGAAGTCAACCAAACAAATTGTAACACTTTTGAAATGTATGACCAAGTCTCATTGATAGAATAATGCATGTGTATGTATATTTAAAAAAAATTAATAATGTAAAAATCTTTTATTGGATGTAAATAATAAATACTTTTTTCAAATCAATATTATAGTAATCTTTTACTGGATGTAAATAATGTGTTTATTTAAGAACAAATATTTTTATAATGTAAACTGCTATTTTTGTTCAATTACATTTACATACTATGTAGTTAAATCTAAAAAAAATTGACCAACAACATAAAAAAATTTAAATAGCTTAAATTCTGTACACATACAAAAATATAAAACTATCAAATTTCTTTTTTAAGAAAAGAAAACCCGCTGCAGCGCGCGAGTTACGTACCTCGTTTACACTAATGATGCCATTTCAGAAGAAAAGAGTTATCAATTCTCTTATTTTAGTTTGCCACGTCAAGTAATTTACAGCAAATATCCATTTAGCAAGCGACAAAAGAATTTGCAAGCATTGTGGCTAGAATTCATACCCGCTGGATTTTATTTGCAAAAGACGCCTGATGCCCTTCGACGACACGTCACGACTCTTCTCCAAGCCAGAAAAATACATCATTATTTATTTAATTTTGATATAAATAAAGAAAAAAAAAACTGAAAGTCTCGTCGGAGCTTCAACGAAGCATGAATGCCATGGCGTTCGCGGCGTCTCCCACTGCTAAACTCGCCGAGCCACTCGTCTCTCGCCGTCTTCGAAAGCAAAGCTTCAGAGCGAGAGCAGCGATGGTGGAGACGAGGCCTCCTTCCTCCACCTCCGGCGAGGCCAAGATTCAGGTCGTCCGAGGCGGCGACCGCGCCGAGGACTTGCAGGCAGAGCTCCGGGCCATGGCGCGCGCGGCCAACGCCTCCGTGTACAGCCCCGAGCTCCTCGCCGCCAGATACGGCTCTCGGCCGATCAAGGTCTCGCTCTCGCTCTCGCTTCGCGCTTCTCGTGTTCATTTTTGGTTCGTGAGGTTGACTTTGGGGTTTGGTCTCGGTTCAGGGAGTTCTCAGGGCTCTGGAGATACTGACGGCCTTGGGTACGTTCGGCGCGAAGCTGCTGCTGGACCAGAGGAACGGGTCGCTCGATCGGAACAAGAGGATTCGAGGAGCTGAGCTCAGGAAGATCTTCACTCGCTTGGGTCCAACTTTCGTCAAATTGGGACAGGGCTTGTCCACGAGACCTGACCTCTGTCCTCCTGAGTATCTCGAAGAACTCTCCGAACTTCAGGTACCGCAACCTTCTCTTAATCTACTTGATTTCTTCGATTGGTTCATCATGATTGATGTATAGCCTCTCCGTGTTTAGAAGGTGTTTCGGTTGGCGATTTGATCGGAATTTGTTCTCTTTCGAAAACCTACTTGCTATGTTTGTTCTGCGTTGCTTGTAATAGTACTATTTATGTGGATGAACAGGATGCTTTGCCTACATTCCCCGACGACGAAGCATTTGCGTGCATCGAAAAGGAGTTGGGGATATCGCTGGACTCGATTTACTCGTCGATATCAGTGTCCCCGATTGCAGCAGCTAGTCTCGGTCAAGTTTACAAAGCTCAACTTAAGTATTCTGGACAAGTTGTTGCGGTGAAGGTGCAAAGACCGGGAATTGAAGAAGCTATAGGGCTCGACTTCTATCTCATTAGAGGCCTAGGAGGCCTCATCAATAAATACGTTGACATTATAACCAGTGACGTTGTTGCGCTTATCGATGAATTTGCGCGAAGAGTCTACCAAGAGCTCAACTATGTTCAGGTCATAAACCGGTCAAGCTTAGATAATGCTTCCTGAAATTTTTGTTGGAAGTCTGATTTTATTCATGCTTATTTAGTGTTTGTTATACTATGTTGCAATAGTTAGGACGATTATTCTATATTTTAGGAAGGACAATCATTTATTTCCAGAAGCCATTCATATCGTCTTTTTTTCTCCGTTTGATCCCCGGCCTTGTAAAAATGACTATATTACACGTATTTTAATTAATGTTAGATAGTCATTTTGTTAAAAAAAATCCCTAAACTATTTACTATGTAATTACTCAATATATGATACCGAATGATTAAACATTCCGACTTGACTATCTTGTATGAGAAGATTCTTTCAAGGCTGGATGTTAATTTTTGACAGGTGCCTGCTGCAGGAGGCGCAAAATGCACGGAGATTCAAGAAATTGTACGCTGACAGAGAAGATATCCTCGTTCCCGACATTTTCTGGGATTACACGAGCACTAAAGTCCTGACAATGGAGTGGGTGGAAGGAGTTAAATTGAACGAGCAAGTTGCTATCGAGAAACAGGGGCTTAAAGTGTTGGACCTGGTCAACACCGGCATACAGTGCAGCCTCAGGCAGCTTCTTGAATATGGATATTTCCATGCAGATCCTCATCCCGGAAATCTCTTGGCAACTCCTGATGGGAAGCTTGCGTTTCTTGATTTTGGAATGATGAGCGAAACCCCAGAAGAGGCTAGATTTGCGATCATCGGTCACGTCGTTCACATGGTTAATCGTGATTACGAAGCTATGGCCCGTGATTACTACGCTCTGGACTTCTTAGCCCCTGAAGTTGATGTCACTCCTATCGTTCCTGCATTACGGGATTTCTTCGATGACGCGCTTGATTACACAGTGAGTGAACTCAATTTCAAGACTTTAGTAGATGGTCTTGGCAACGTGCTCTACCAATATCCATTCAACGGTGAGATCTATTTACTTTAGTTACCTTACTGTGATTGTGGGCTTCCTTTGAATTGACTCGTGCTCCCTCCTCTTGCAGTTCCGGCTTATTACGCTTTGATATTGAGGTCGCTCACTGTTCTTGAAGGATTAGCCCTTTATGCTGATCCCAACTTTAAGGTTCTAGCGGCGTCATACCCTTATTTCGCTAAAAGGCTATTGACTGATCCAAATCCATATCTCAGAGACGCGCTTATTGAATTAGTTTTTAAGGACGGGAAGTTTAGGTATGTACTTGATGCTAGTAATTAACTGGATTTTAGTTTTGTTGCTAATTCTGATTTTTCTGCAGATGGGGTAGACTTGAAAACTTAATAGTTCAAGGCAGAAAAGACCGGGATTTCTCAGCAAAAGATGCCTTACAGCCTGTTTTGAAGTTACTATTGGGTCCCGACGGTGAAGTGCTTCGGAGTTTAGTGATAAAAGAAGCTGTTCGAGTTACCGAGTGTTTTGTTTTGGGCGGGGTTTTGGACACCTATAGTTCCATGCCCGACCTAGTGAAGGCTCTTGTTCCAAACGGAAACGGGAACGCTTCGGGGCCTTTGGTTATGAGTAATGCCGAACAACAGAGCTTGTTGGAACTGAGAGCGCAAGTCACCAGAATCTGGCGACTTTTGCAATCTTCTGAAAACTTTGATCCATCAACTTTACAACCCATTTTACAAGTAAGACTCTTTCTCTTTGTTCTTTTATTTAGTGCATTTGACTTACACCGTTTAAATTCAGCGTATACATTCGGCTTTTGATATAAAATTCGGTCTTCGGCGATGATCCGCTAAAATAATTCTTTCTAAAATTATTTGACTGAGCAACAACATTATTTTCTTATGGATGAACTCAGGTGCTTCAACAACCGGAGGCGCGCGATCTCGGGGGCCGAGTGGTGGGTGGAATCACGCAGCGGTTGGCTGCTCGTTTACTGCAACAAGTGCTCCGAGTGCCGCCACCTCCACCGGTCTCCACTTCCACCATTTGATTCATTCCTGGACTAAACTACATACATACACTAAACGCGCACCATTTTCTGATAGTAAAAAGTAAATACTAAATATGATCAAATTGTAAACATATATCAAAATAATTTGTTGATCAATTAAATATATTCAGCTGCGAGCAACGAAACACTTGACTTTTTTTCTCTTCTTTTGTTGGCACACCAAATGGATAAGTGTAGATTAGAATATACAGACCTGTAAATCAATTTCGAGAACCCATTGTAGGCCCGCAGTAGCCCGACGGTATCCCGAGAAACCCAATACCTTTGTATATTTACGGAACCCCCTTTCGTGTAACAAAAATCCATCAATAACGCCATGAAAACTTGTAAAACTCTATAAAAACCCTTTACTATATGTATAAGTAATATTTCTTTCGAAATAGTATTATTTAACGTAATAGTAGGTGCATTTGTAAAATCTGGTCACTACAATTAGTTAGCCGCGCAACTTAATTGGCAAACTACCAGCTAATTTTCTTCATTTTTAATTCTTAGAATATGGTGCAATTTTTTTTGAATAAGGTGGCGCCATTGACCAAAGTTACAATGTATTCTCGCATTACTAAATTTATATTGTCAGAGATTACATAATTTTATTATTTACAGTAAAATCTTCATATGTTTATACCGTTAAAGATTACATAATTTTATTATTTTATTTTATTTAATAATTTATCAAGAAATTCTTTTGCCAGGTAGTTAGGATTAAGACTATGCAAACATATTATTTTATCGAATATTAATTTAACGGTAATAATAAGTAATAGAACACCTCTGAGAAGATATATTAGTGATAATAATGTTACGAGCCCGGGAAATTGAACGAGTGATTGGTCTGCTAGCTTCTTCCCTGTCGCCTTCTCCTTCTCCTTGCGATCTTCCTCCTCCTCTGCGTCCTCTGTTCCTCGCCGTGGTTGCTGATTTTTTTTAGCTTTGTGCGACAAATATTAATACGCAAAAGAAAGAGAAGAAACTTACTTCCAGAACCCTAATCCTTACGTAGGATGAAAGTTCTCTGGAAGCTCCCCTTTTTTTATTCATCAAATCTGCCTATTAATAGGCCAAAAATACAACGTAAAAATAGCTAACAAACAATTAATTAAAGGACTCCCTAATAATTAAAAAACGCAGAATAAAAAAGCCTAAAACAATTAATTAAAAGACTCCTAATAAAAATACAACGCAGAATTAAAAACTTAAACGCAATAAAAATAAAACGCTAGCTTTGGTCCTCGCTTAGCCACTTGTTCCCGCTTTCTTTCTTCGGTGATACGTGAGCCGATATCTCGGGTCCGTATCATTACTCCCCTCCTCGACTATGAGCTTGTCCTCAAGCTCAAGCTCCGGGAATGCCTCTAACAAAGTCGCTCCATGTTCCCACGTGGCGTTCTCCGGCGAAGCTTCGTCCCATTGAACCAAAATCTCCCGCTCTCCTAGGCGTCGTCGTGCTCGGATCAGCTTTGTTGGACAAGCGGGAATGACTTGGCCATCAAAAATCTTCGGAAGTCGAGACATTACTTTTGGTGCATCTCCGCGGTGAGGCTTGAGTAGTGATACATGGAACACGTTGTGGATTCGGGTGCCTTCGGGTAAGGCTAGGCGATACGATACTGATCCCACGCGTGCGACAATCTCGAAAGGCCCGTAAAACCGCGGTGATAGTTTGTGAAAAGCTCTCCGTGAAGCCGTAAGTTGTCGATGTGGTTGCAAACGCAGCCACACCCAATCCCCGACGTTGAACTCCACCTTTCGGTGATGTCCGTCATATGTTGACTTCATCCGGTCTTGAGCCTCTAATAGTCGTGCTCTCGCGGCCTCCAGAAAAACCGTGCGTCGTGCTAAAGCCACGTCTAAATCTTCCACCACCGTGCTACCCGCCGTGTATTCCATTAAACGAGGTGGTTCGCGGCCATAAACCATGCGGAAGGGGGAGGTCTTGAGGGCGGAGTGATACGATGTGTTGTACACGTATTCGAGCCAAGGCAACCAATCAAGCCACTTCCTCGGTGTTTCTCCTGTGGCGCATCTCAAATACATCTCCAAGGTTCTATTTACCACCTCGGTTTGCCCGTCCGATTGAGGGTGATAAGCTGTTGAAAAACATAGAGAAGTTCCCGCCAATCGGAATAATTCACGCCAAAACGTACTCCGAAAGACTTTGTCACGGTCGGAAACGATCGAGGCCGGAAACCCATGCAAGCGGACTATCTCACGGAAGAAAGCATTGGCTACCGATACCGCCGTGTAAGGATGTGCTAATGGGATAAAATGGGCATACTTCGAGAATCTATCGACGATCACCATAATGATGGTTTTCCCGTGGGAACTCGGGAGAGCCTCCACAAAGTCCATTGAAATGTCCGCCCATACTCGATGCGGGACGGGAAGGGGCTGCAATAACCCCGCCGGTTGTAGCGCCTCCCATTTGTTCCGTTGGCAAGTTTGGCAAAGGCGTACGTACTCTTGGACCGTCTTCTTCCATCCTCGCCAATAAAAATCTGCACGTAGCCTTTCCATTGTCTTTTGAACTCCTTCGTGTCCGAGGTTGTGATACCCGCGATGATGTCCGGAATGAGGGTAGAGTTGTTGCTCAAAACAGCCCGGTCTTTGTAGAACAAAAGCCCTTCCTTCGTGGTCCAATTCGCCGGCGCTTCTCCTCGTATGACGGCTTCCCTCCGTTCCTTTAACTCCTTAACCGAGGAGGTTTCAGCGAGTATTTTCTTCCGAAAACTAGCGCTGCCTATCCCAAGCGCATGGAGGGTACAAATCTCGTGCTCATCCTCGGCCTCGTGTCGCCTCGAGAGCGCGTCCGCGACCTTATTTAGAGCTCCGGCACGGTATTCGACCGTAAAGTCGTAACCGAGAAGCTTGCTCACCCAATGTAGTTGCGGGGGCGTGGTGAGGCGTTGTTCAAGGAGATGTTTTAAGCTCGAGTGATCGGTGCGGATCAAGAATTTGCGTCCCCAAAGGTACGGCCTCCAATGAATAATGGCCTTTGCTAAACCAATGAGCTCTCGTTCGTATGCCGCTAGTTTGGCGTGCCGATCCGCTAACTTGCGGCTAAAGAAGGCTACCGGGTGTCCATTTTGTTGAAGAACCGCACCAATACCGCTGCCCGATGCGTCGCATTCCACCACAAAATCCGCCGAGAAATCCGGGAGAGCAAGAACCGGTGATTCCGAGAGAGACTTCTTTAAAGTCTCGAAAGCCGTTGTCGCCGCGTCATTCCAATGAAAACCCGACCTTCGAAGCAGCCCCGTAAGTGGCGCGGCTATGACGCCGTAGTCTCGAATGAACTTCCGGTAGTAACCCGAAAGGCCAAGGAATCCACGAACTCCTCGGGTTGTGGTCGGCGTGGGCCATTTGGTGACCGCGTCTACCTTCGTCTCGTCGACCTTAACGCACTCGTGAGAGATCACGTGACCGAGGTAGCCGACTTCGGTCCGTCCGAAGGCGCACTTAGACTTTTTGAGGAAAAGTCGATGCTCCCGCAAGCGCTCAAACACTAGACGTACGTGCACAAGATGCTCCTCCCACGTCTTGCTATAAATGAGGATGTCGTCGAAGAAAACCAACACACTCTTACGAAGCATGTCATTGAAGACGGAGTTCATTAAGCCTTGAAAAGTCGAGGGTGCATTGGAGAGTCCAAACGGCATTACAAGGAATTCAAAGTGACCATGGTGAGTCCGAAACGCCGTCTTCTCGATGTCGTCTTCGTGCATGCGGATTTGATGATAACCCGCCGTAAGATCGAGCTTTGTAAAATATCGTGCTCCGTGGAGCTCGTCAAGGAGTTCGTCGACAACCGGGATGGGGAATTTATCCTTGACGGTGACCTTATTCACTTCACGGAGATCCATACACATTCGCCATGATCCATCGGCCTTTTTCACGAGCAAAACCGGAGACGAAAAGGGCGAGGTGCTTCGTCGAATGATTCCTGCTCGCAACATCTCCGCGCATTGGCGCTCGATCTCGTCTTTTTGAAGGTGGGGGTATCGGTACGGTCGAACGGCCACGGGATCGGTCCCGGCTAGGAGCCGAATTCGGTGGTCGCATTCCCTCTTTGGTGGCAGCCCCGTTGGTGTGGCAAAGATGTCATCAAACTCCTCAATGAGTGCCGGAAGACCCGGTTCGGGTCCTTGATTTTCAACGGTCCAAAGAGCTGCCTTGTCTTGGCGATGGGCGAGAACCGCGGAGTCGATTCTTGGTGGCGAAACCGCAAAAATCTCCCCGTCGTCAAACCAAGCTTCTAAGTCTTCCTCGTCTTCCGTGGCGAAATAATTTAGGCTCGGTGTCGTGGCCTTGTCTTTGGCTTCGCCTTTGGCTTTGTCATCGGCCTCGCTACGCCACATTATCGGTTTACCATCCCACAAGAATTTGACGGTACCATCGTTGCCATTGAAAACCACATCTCCGATTGGATTAAACCACGTCATTCCGAGTATCACGTCAAATCCCTCAAGAGAAATCACAAAGCAATTAACCAAGAATTTAACGCCTTGAATAATTAAGGGTACGTTTTTACAATACCCGTCAATGGAGAGTCGACCGCCGTCCGGAAGTCCCACGGTGAGTCCCGGTTTGCGCACTATCGGAAGTCCGAGCTCCTCGACTTTGCTTCGGCGAATAAAATTGTGCGAACTCCCCGTGTCGAGAAGAGTCCACCCTTTCCCATGGGCTATGTCCGTGCGCACTTGAAAAGTTTTGGCCGTCTTGCGACCGAGCATTGCACATGATGATATGAAAGCCGTCTCGAAATCTTCTTCCGTGAAATCCTCTTCGCCCGGTAATTCTTCCTCTAAAATCGGTTGAATATAAAAGAGGATTGGCTTGCACACATGTCCGGGAAAGAATTGGTCGTCACAATTAAAACAAAGCCCTTTTCCTCGTCTCTCGGCAATCTCCACCGGTGTTAAGCGTTTCCACACTTTCTTTGCGGGGGCCTCTGTTTTCACGGTATTCGGCCTCGTATCCGCGTTTGCCGGTTTTCGGACCGCGTTTCCGCGGCTGTTTCCTTGCTGCCCTCCCCTCGGGTAGCTCGTCTCTCGTGGTGACGGGGGCGCTAAGTGACCGTAGAACGTCTTGGGCCCGCGTTCGTTGGACGTAAGGTACTCGTTGTTCCGAGCAAGTTTCATAGCTCCAAAGATTGATGTCGGTCTTTGTTGCTCAACTATTCGGCGCAATTCATCGCAAAGTCCTCCACAAAAAAACCACATTTGAACTTGATTAGTTAATTCATGGTGCTTATTATTGTACCTCGTAAAAAGTTTGCAATACTCGTCCGCCGTTCCAGTTTGCCGAAGGTTTAGGATGTCGCCTAAAGGATTGACCGTGTCGGTGATGCCGAAACGATCTATGCACACCTCCTTGAATTCGTTCCATGACAAGTGAACCTCCACGAGACTTCGGAGGTTATCGTACCATTCGTGGGCTGTTTCGGTCAACGCCCTCCTCGCTTGTCGGACCTTGACGTCGTCATTCGTCACGCGTTGATCATCGAAATAATCTTCGCACTTCTTGAGCCATATAGCCGGGTTGTTACCGGGTTCGCCATCAAAGGAAGGAAACTCACCCCGGGGAATGGGCGTGTCACTCCCTTTTGCTCCACCAATGGGTTCGGCCAGATTTGGGTCACCACTGCCGATTTTGCGAACCGGCCATTTACCTCCGGGATCCGTATAGCTTGGTTCAGAAGGAAACGCTCCTCCTCGCCCTTTGAGGACATCATCATACCGGAAATCACCCGGCTTGAAAGGATTTTTCGGGTAGACCGAACTCCCCTCAACCCCATTATTTGTTGGATTAGTCTTCGCCGGTGTGTTGTTCGGTGGCGTTTGGCTGACCGTACGTTCTTGCCATTCTCGAACCATTAATTCCGTGCGCTCTGCCCGTTCTTCATTCCGCTTATCCGAGGCCTTGAAAGCCGCCAAAATTTGCGAAATATTTTCTGTCAAGCGACCTTCAGATTCGATCACAGCCTTCTCGATATTCTTTTGCGTCGTGAATTCTTGGGCTTTGAACGCTTCGGAAATCTCTGCTCTCGATATGTCTCTTTCCGGGGATTTCTCCCTCAGTCCTTCGCTGCTACTCATCGAAACTCCTTCCCCGGGTGGCTCTGATACCAAATTGTTACGAGCCCGGGAAATTGAACGAGTGATTGGTCTGCTAGCTTCTTCCCTGTCGCCTTCTCCTTCTCCTTGCGATCTTCCTCCTCCTCTGCGTCCTATGTTCCTCGCCGTGGTTGCTGATTTTTTTTAGCTTTGTGCGACAAATATTAATACGCAAAAGAAAGAGAAGAAACTTACTTCCAGAACCCTAATCCTTACGTAGGATGAAAGTTCTCTGGAAGCTCCCCTTTTTTTATTCATCAAATCTGCCTATTAATAGGCCAAAAATACAACGTAAAAATAGCTAACAAACAATTAATTAAAGGACTCCCTAATAATTAAAAAACGCAGAATAAAAAAGCCTAAAACAATTAATTAAAAGACTCCTAATAAAAATAAAACGCAGAATTAAAAACTTAAACGCAATAAAAATAAAACGCTAGCTTTGGTCCTCGCTTAGCCACTTGTTCCCGCTTTCTTTCTTCGGTGATACGTGAGCCGATATCTCGGGTCCGTATCAAATAAGTATTAACTGTAACCTAAACTAAGATAAACTAGTAAATGATGAGAAAAATTGATCATACGAGGCAAACAAATATTCTTGAAGATCCCCGTTATATATATATATATATATATATATATATATATTGAAGAAAGATATTTTGGGTGCGAAGCGGACGGTGATGAACATGTGGTAACGGACAGTTGCGTGTTTCCGTCAGTGAGCTGAGCAAGCAAAGCAGATAAGGCATTGCAGCGCAGAGAAGAAGAAGAAGAAGAAGAAGAAGATGGCCCAGTTCACGGCACCGGGTGGACGCGCCAAGCTGCTCTTCGGCTCCGGCGACGCAGTCTTCGAACCCAGATCCCATTTTCGGAGACCCCTCAGGCTCGGCTTCTTCGCCCCCACCAGCCTCAACTCTCTCTCTTCTTCTTCCTTCTCTTCCTCTTCGCTCAATAGCAAGTCCACTCTCGGCGCCGATTCTCGCTGGAGTCTCGGCGATGACGACGACCAGGACATTGATGATACTTACGACGAGTTGGATTGTTTCAGAGGTCTGGTCTTGGACATCTCTTACAGGTCCCTTCTCATTCTACTTTCCTCAGTCACTCTTTTTCTCATTCTGTATGGAAATCAATGCCTTAATGTTGCTTGGGTTTGTATGTTTTTGAGAGCAAAGTATATAGAGTAACGAAACGAACTCGGTGTTACCGTGTATCAGGCCGATCAATGTCGTCTGCTGGAAGCGAGCCATTTGCTTAGAATTCATGGAGAAGGTAACGAAGAACTCGATATTCGTGGATTTGGATAACGGTCATTGCGGGAAATTCACCTGTTTACTTAAGCAAATATGGATAATGTAATGTAAATTCTTTCAGGCCGACGTACTCGAATATTACAGTCATACTGTAAATTCCCCGAGCGGATCATACTATATACCGGCTGTTCTAAGGGTATGCAATTTTTATAATCCTTGTTCGATTGTTCCTTGTTTATATTGTATTCTACTAATTTAATGAAGGAACTTGAAGTGAACCGGATTTTGTCGTCACGCAGGTTCGGCATTTACTCCAGGTAGTTAAGCGAAGAAGGATCAGGAGCACTCTCAGTCGTAAAAATCTTTTAGACAGGGATGGTTACACCTGTCAGTAAGTGCGCCTTCGACTTTTTTAGTTTCGTAAAGTTGTTAACTTTAAGTTACTGAGCTTAGGCTTAATTATGTGCGTTTAGCTTGATTCCGATCTGCGAAGCACATAATTAATTTTTATAATTGTGCTTCACGAAAGAACTAGCGAGGAAGGATCATTTACAAGAATCAAAAATGTTGGCGTCTAGTCTATCCATATAACCCTCAATTTAATTGTTGTTCGGCCAATTATAAACGGTTGAGAAGCCAAAGTAGATACAAATAACCCGTCTCTCAAACATCTTGGACATTTTCGTTACTTAGTTTCTAAATAATTTTGATTAGAAGTGATGAATAACTTGCCGGGATGGGATGCTTGATGGAATAGTATTTTAAGACGAATGCTTGCTCACAGATAAACGTAGAGGCGGGGGTACCGTCATATTTTATGCTGTACGAAGGGTGTTTTACGTAGTTTGTGCTTATGATAGGATTGTGGATTCCTCATAAGTAGTAGTAATAAAAGAATCTGTCAGAGATCGTTTGGAGAGTGTTCGCCTTGCCCTTTAAGGAAGGGCGATTTGGTTATTGTTGATTATAAACTATGAAGAGTGTTGGGGAATCTCTGGTTTGTTGATTTTGCTTGGGGTTCTATTATATTACAATTAAGGAATCCATAGGCTTGTGATGCTAACTTTAGTTGTTCTCCTTTGATGGAAGGTACTGCTCTTCAGGTGAAAACTTGACCATTGATCATGTTTTACCAGTTGCCCGAGGCGGACAGTGGACATGGGAAAATCTGGTATGAAAAAGAAAATTCAGAACCCTAGTTTAAATTGATTTATTAAGATGTTAATTCGAAAGTATTAAATTTGGCATCCCCATTATTAGTGAGAATGGAATCTAGGGGCAAGTTTTAAATAATCATTTTCTTTTGCCATTTATAATTATGTAATTTGGAAATTAGCTCATGCATCGGATTAGCAGGTTACGGCTTGTGCGAAGTGTAACTCGAAGAAAGGTCACAAGACGTTAGAGGAAGTAAACATGACGCTGATAAAGGTCCCGAAGGTACTGTCTATCGTCCTCAAGCTCGTTATACAAGAAAAAAGTTAACAACACCTTGTT
The DNA here is from genome assembly GCA_954871525.1 of Parietaria judaica. NCBI lineage: Eukaryota > Viridiplantae > Streptophyta > Magnoliopsida > Rosales > Urticaceae > Parietaria > Parietaria judaica. The sequence continues at coordinate 18,310,976 of OX940865.1, read as the reverse complement.
TCTCTATATAAATACATGAACATATGTTTTAATACCCAAATAAGACAACGTTGATGGGATGAACTTCCGGATAGAATACGAATGCGTGAGAGAAACATGTTCTTGAGCAGAATATCACCGAGCATAAATGGAATTACACGACTTAAATACTGAATCTACAATCGTAATTAAGTTCTTACGGCTCTGTTACGCGTACTGCAGGCCCCGAAAGACTTCGACATACTCGCCATTCCGCTCACAAACGCGGCAATCAGAATGCTGAAAATGAAGCAGGGCACTCCCCAGGAGTGGCGTCAGTATCTACCCTAAGGTTGCTGTGAAAATACATGTCATGTGTAGCTTAGAGTATACATATACATGTAATATGTATAGTACCGTTGTTGAATGACACATGTAAAAAAACCCAACATTGTTTAATCTAATCATCTTCTTAAGAGTTATTGAATAAAATTCTTACACTTCTCTCTTTTTAATTTTTTTCTAACGTATAAATTTAACATCTTGTAATCAAACCTAACGGAACGTACGAAAAACGAAAAAAGGTTTTCGATAAAAAATGGGAGAATGCACTACTCCAAACTCAGTAGTTTAGCTTCCGATGATCTTGGTCAATGTTGACTCTATCCCGGCGAGGGGGCGGAGAATGCCGGTTTCCAGTGAGCCGCTGAACAAGGTCCATGAACTCCTCCGGCCGCACGTGAATGGTCTCCGGCGATCGCAGATACACCACCACCGGAGGCCGCCTCCGCTTCCCGGCCGAGCCGTTAGCAGGCTCCACGGAGAGTGCCGGAGGCTTCACACCCTTCAAATCGTGGCTCCGTGATCTTATTTGAGAGCTCATGTTTGTTATGTTCGTCTGGGCTTGAAAATGTGGTGCAATTTGGTGCGTTAAATAAACGATGGATTGTGATATTGAGCTTAGAAATGAGACATATTTATATACAACGTCGCTTGAAGAAAGCAAGGTTTTAGAGTATTTATTATTTGTGAGTGGGATTAGTTGGAAGGGAGAGATTGTGAGCTCAATTTGATATGGTCTTATATAAAAAAGAATGGTTGAAAAATGGCAAATATTGCCGGCTTTCAATATATTTGGAATTTAATTAATTGTTTAGACGAATCAAACGGCCAAGAAGGTGAGACAAATGCAGTCTTGAAGTCAAGAGTCAAAGTCATGCAATGATGAACTTTTCTCCCTTATTTTTTGTTTACAATGTCATGCATGCATTTCCACCTTTATCCTAACTTGTCAATATGTAATGTTGCATATTATATTATTTATGGAATTTTGTTTTTTATATCCTACACTTTTTATTTTCGAAAAATACTCTCAAATTTTAAAAGCAACAATAGTATACCGCGACGACGACGGACGAAGCCGTTTACTACGAGAGGCTTGTAAGATGATGACGTGTGTATGCCGAGGCCATTTACAATGAAATCTTCTACGACGAAGTGGAACATGAAAAGGCCGAGTATGACAAGTAGAAGGTTGATAGTGTCGCGAGTATGTTTCTCGTAGTTCACAAGTCGTGTTTGGCCCAATGGAGAGGGTCCATTTTTGTCTTGTCGGGTGCCCTATCGAGGAAGAGATGAAGGAACCGGGCATCATTGTTTCTCATGCAAACAGCCTGCCCCGGTAAGGCACCCGGCAACCCAACAAGCAAGTTTGTGGAAGAGCCACTCGACAAGCCACCCCATGTGACGATCGAGAAGATTACCCTGATGAGCCGCGCCCGATTTCTTAGACGACAACACGACCAAATTAATTCGAGGATAAATTTTTCTCGATTCTAGAAGAATGATGCCAACAATTATCGAAGATTGCAGGATTTTCTTGAAAACTTAAAGTATCAAGTTTTCCGTTTAGTCAAAACTTAAAAACGTTTGTCCGCCTTTTCTATAAGTCTACGTCTTAAAATTGTTGAAATCAAGTTATATATTCAGAGGACATTAGAAGCTTGTGACATGACGGATTTGCATAGTTGTATCAAATTGAATTTGGGCAACATTTATTATATGATCAATAGAATAAATAAACATTATAAGTAAAATTACCGAACAGTAAATTTATCCAAAGTATCATTAAGCAATATCGTTTATCAAAAGCTTGTGTCGATTGTAATGCTTCTCCATGAACACCTTTGAAGCTCCTTCCACGGTCCTTCGCCATGTCTGTATATAATATATACATGTAATGTTAAATTTATATACTTAGAAGAAAGAAAAAAAAAAGAGTAGTATTTTGAACCATCTAGAATGTGAAAATTTTGACTTTCTTTGTGTGATCTCATCATTAATCAGCTGTTAATGATTAATTAGTCAATAGATTTAGTAGTCGGATATCTACACCGCAATCAGTCTATTATATTGGTGGCAAAAGTATCTAAATATTGACTAACTAGAACGACATGAGTTCAAAGTAAAAAAAAAATAAAGACAAAAGTATTCAAAGTCAACAAAAATGAAACGACGTATATCTCCGTCCACATGACATTTGACCAATTCCTATCAAAAAAGTTTAAAAGGAAATAACGTCCCCTCAATTTTTATTTTTATTTTTACTTTGGACCTATACTACTTCAATTAGTTAATATTTAAGTATTTATGCCGCTAATTACCATTTTAATGTTATGTCTCTTAGCCAAATTGTCTTTAATTTGACTGATTAGCATTTTTTTTAATTTGAATTTATGCCGCTCTGATTAGTCAAAATTTAGATACTTATGTCGCAAATTACCCTTTTACTCGTTATATCTCTTTGCGAAATTGCCTTTAGTTTGACTATTTGACATATGTCGCTTAATTGTTGAAGTAATGTAAATTTTATAGAAACTAAACTCAAACTACGTGTTGATTGTTTACATCAAAACTTAAACTATAATAAAGTATTAATTCAAAACATTTCTGTTATTAAATTTAGAACATAAAGACTTAATAGAATCTAACCTTGTCGATGGTTCTAAAGAGAGACTTGTGCTTGACCTCTCTACCCTTAAGCGGAGCTCTGCTACGGATCCCGAGGCGCCGCAGCAGCAGCGCCGACTTTCTGGGCGGTGCCGGCAGCAGAGAGCGGCTCTCTGCTAGCCCGGTGGGTGTGGGCGGGCTGTCATCGCCTCTGCTGGCCCGGCTTTTCCGCGGCCTTTTGGGCGCCTCGGTGGCGGCAAACTTCCTGAGCAGCTCGTCGGAGGACTTCTTGCTGACGTGTTGCACCTTGGCAGACTCCATAATTTCTATTGTTGTTGTGAGAGGATGGGAAGAACAAGTGTGAGATCAGATACTTATGGAGATTCTTCTCTATTGATAATTGGGTTGAATCTGCATGGGTTGTTTCTTGTTAATTTTGTAGGTGGGAATTGGGAAATGGACCGTTGGGTTAGTGAAGAAGATGTAGTAGTTTTAAATAATTGGAAATTGGAGTGGCAAATGTAGCCGTTGAGGGGATAATAATATAGTGCCAAGTGCCAAGTGTGGTGCATTATTATTGTTTTAAGATAATCCCGGCAAAAGTATATGAATTTGGATCAATTAAATTTGAGTTCAAAGTGAAAAAAAAAAAAAAACTTAAACTACCGTAAATTGCCTTTAGTTTAAGTGATTGACATATGTCGCCAAGTGTGGTGCATTATTGTTGTTTTAAGATAATCCCGGCAAAAGTAAATTGAGTTTGGATAATTTGAGACGCGTGAGTCCATAGTGAGAAAATAGTACTCAAAGTCGACAAGACTGAGGGAAGCCATATTTTTGTCCCCTTTTCTTTACGGAGGTTGGTCAAATGTCGCGTGACATCAAGGTGACCCAATATGTGTCGCCTAGATTTTGTCCATCGTCCGTCATAGTAAAAAAAAGTTGACGGAAAAATGTGTATCTTAAGTTTTATCGACTTTGAGTACTTTTATCGTTATTTTTCACTTTGGATCCATGGGTGCTTCAATTGGTCAAATATTTATAGTTATGCCGCCAATAATTTTTTAAAAGGAAAGAGTGTGGTGGATAATTTGGCATGATATATGTTCTTTATTTCAAAGGTTGGATCTAAATCTTGAGATTTGTAGTTTTATGTTATGTGACATCAATGACAGTCAACATCTTGAGACTTGTGGTTTAATGTTTTCAGTGACACTGAACATGTAATAGTTTTATTTTGTCGTTTTTCCGATCTTATTATGGTGTTTGAATACTGCTTATAAAAAACAGTTAGCGGGAAGTTTAATTAACTTCTGATGAGCAGAAAATTATGAGTAATAAGGAATATATGTTTGTTAGAATAATTTAAGGTTGAAAAATCTCGAATTGAATCATGCATAAGATAATATTTTTATTCATGTTTCAAGCATTAAGAAACGCTTCCGAGTCTACTTGTTAGAACACTCATGATAAAATAAGTCTTTGATCGATATATCGCTAGATGAAACGAAATTCCGACCGTAATTTGGAACCATATTTTCGAAACATTGTTGAGGTCGGATCCGGTCGGACCCACTCAACGAAGGAATAAGCGAGGCTTGTCATCAGTAAGCGAGACGACGGCACGCGTGCCCTCGTCGAGATTTATCCTCGCGAGAATCGCCCTAGCCAGGAGTGCCCACATCGATAGTTGCCCTCGCCAAGAGTGCCCCTGACAAGAGCGCTTCGCCAGAGTGCCCTCGCCGTCGCTGACAGCGGATGTGATGGGCATTTATGAGGCCCATACCAGTCCTACCTACCCGGCACGATGGACACCCCCTCCCCCAAATCATGGAGCTTGTCATGATGGGACATGATTCATGGCGGGGAAATGAGCAAGAATAGGGTTATCAAAAGCAAGAGAAGCCTCATTTGTAAAGGGAGACACATAGAGGAGAGGTAGAAAATATGTAAACACCAAGAGAACAAGAAAAGAAATATACATTCATCTTCATCATCATTCTTCGAGTCTCCTTAGATTATTCTGATAAACGAAAAAAATCGAACTCTTTCTTTAAAAACAAGGATTAAACTTTGTGATTGTTGAGAACTCAAAACGCCATCAACAAACATGTTAAGGCTTTAAAAAAAAAAAGAAAAAAAAAAGAAAAGAGAATTCACATTATTGTTCTCAAACTAAAATGACAGTAATAGAAAAGAAATGATATCATAGACTGACTAATTTTCCATTCCTAAAAAAATATATTCGCATTTTTTTGAAATAGACTGAAATGACATAGAATTACAAATTTAAAGTAACATATTAAAGATAGATATATTAAAGATAGATATTATGGTAACATTAAAGTAACGCCTAAAACAACAAAGCTTGTTTGGCCTAGTGGTAACTCTATTATTCTTCTATCCAAGAGGTCATGAGTTCAAACCCTCATGAGACTCAAATTAGTGCCCCCTTACATATTGTAAATTTGGTTATTAATGTCACTTGTTCTAACACTAAGTATATCTAAATCATGCGAGAATGCATGATAACATTGACCCATAGCGTCACCCCATTGGAAGAAAAAAAAGTAACATCTAAAACAATATCATAATATTAAAGAGTGAATTTCAATCACAAAATATTTGTATTAGATAAAAAAAAAATTCAAACAATGGTATATGAAATTAAAAAATAAAGTTTTCCTTATCAAAATCCAAGTGGAATAGAATCTTCAAGCTAAAATCAATGCAATTTAAATCCTGGTTATTTGTTTTTCATTTAGAAATGTGCAATGGGTTTAGGACCGTTGGATTAGAGGCAGGGCTCGATCCGACCGTTAAATTAGGCGGCTGCGAGGGTGGACTGGTTGCATAGCACAGCTGCGAATCCTTTGAATCTCAGTTAGGGCTTCGAAGGTGAGCAACAATGGAGTCAGTCTCGGAGAAGAAGCCATCTGAGAGCTACACCACCACCACCGACACTACGGATGAGAACGATTCCATAACTGAATCCCAGGAACGCCATGCTCGCGAACTCAGAGCTGGACTTCATCCTCTCAAGGTTTCTTCCTCATCCCCTAATAGAGAAACCAAATCAACATCTTTCGATTTCGGTTTTGCTTTCTTTCTTCCTGAATCGCGTGTTCTGGGCTCCGAATTTATGTTGAAAGTATATCTGGTGTGAGTGATTGAATCTCGATTGGGGTGGGATTCTAATGGAATGTACGAATTGCAGATTCCAATCCTTAAAATCTCCAATTATTTTATGAAAATTCTAGATATAGTCTCAAGATCATACACAGCTAAAAGCCTAAAACTTGGGTAATTAAGCTCAAACATAAACATTACGAAGAGTTGCGAAGTCTCGAACGTCGCATGTGTGACGATGTATCTGAAATGAAGTCCGGGTTTAAGAACTTTAGGCTAGTTGAGGTGTCCCCTCGGCATTGCCTCGGGGCTCGTCTAAGCCGGGTGAGGTGTAAGCTGAGACTCGATTGATTCTCTGCGTGCGCTTTAAGGCTCGCCTCAGCTGAGACTCGGTTCTCTGCGCTATTGGGCACACCCTGGGGCGTTTTTCTTTGAAATTGCGTTTATTGTGCGCCTGTATTGCGTAATTAAAACACTGCTCTCACGCGTCTGCATATCAGTGTTTTGGATAGTTTCCTTGTCAGTCGATATATGTTTCTCTGTAAAAAAGCTTATGCAATTGAAAAAGATGAGTGAATGGACTGGGACTTCAAATTGGACTCTTTGTGGGCAGAATCCACGTTTTAATGTTCAGTTTTGATGGCACTATCATTGCTTGAAGTGTAATGTACTAGTCCTTGAAGTCTAATAAATTACTTGAAATGATGTGTAGCATAAGTTTGTATTCTGGTACACCCGTCGCGCACCCGGGGTTCGAACTCAGACGTCATATGAGGATAACATAAAGAAAATAGTGGAGTTCAGCACGGTATGAAAAGATTCTACTCTGGATCATGAGTAACCTGAAATTTTGCTTTCTAGTGACTGTCGAAAACATGTGCATCCAGGTTGAAGGTTTCTGGGTTTCGTATTGTCACTTGGCCCGTCCATCGTCCCTGCCAACTCCGACAGACCTGCATCTTTTCAAGGAGGGAATTCGCCCATTGTGGGAGGTTCGTAATTATTCCTGTCTTTCTTTCTATCCCATCTTCAGTTCTTAGCTCTAACAATACGAAATTCGACCCTGTATGTTTTCATGATCACTATAAAAATTGGGGAACTCTTTTTGTAGTATCGAAATATGAATTTGGTATTTCAATACTTCAGTTGATTATCATTCCCTTGTTTTGGCCAGGACTCGGCTAACTGCAACGGTGGCAAGTGGATCATACGTTTCAAGAAGGTCGTGGCTGGACGCTTCTGGGAGGATCTGGTAAGAACAGATCACGTCGTATTACTTCCGACTTCCACTGTATTGATGAGTAGTTATTGGATTAAATACTTGATTACTTGCAGGTGATGGCTTTGGTAGGCGATCAACTTGAGTACGGCGACAACATATGCGGGGCCGTACTGAGCGTTCGCTTTAACGAGGACATATTAAGCGTTTGGAACAGAGACGCGTCTGACCACCAGGTACTGACTTGTTTCTTTCATGGTATCTTCGAGCATCGATGAACCGGGTTTTTTTAACCGAGAAGGTTATAATGTCAGGCTGTAATGGCGTTGAGAGACTCGATCAAGTGCCACTTGAAGCTTCCACACAGCTATGTTATGGAGTACAAGGCCCACGATGCGTCGCTGCGCGATAACTCGTCCTACAGGAACACATGGCTCAGAGGCTGACTGACACACACAGGATTGTCTCACTCTTTGTTGGACTGTGTTGTGCTGTGTTGTATCGTATTGTGCTCAATACTAAATGCTGGTTTATTATATGAATTGACTTCCAACGGATGACAAAAGAATCGTGCAGCATAGATCAAAAACAATCGCTTTCCAAGCGAGTTTTCGGAGCGGTATTTTACAAATAATAGATTGACTTTGTAAAGTCTTATTTGAAAAGTAAAAATTGCATACACGGCATATTTGGTATTTGATAAGGTAATACTAATATTTTAATTTCTTAAAAAATATAACTGGAACGGAGTAAATTAACAAAATATATATTATAAAGCTTCAATAACGCAATCATTAAGGAAGAGTGTCGTCGTTAAACTAATGAACGCAATCATTAGTAAATATCTTCTTAAGAGTATTTAGTAGTTTTTTATCGATAATTCTCGCTAAGTGCTGATAATCCATCGATAATCCTCGATAAGTATTTGTAACGATAAGCTATAGATTTACTAGTTTTGCATCGATAATCCTCGGAAACGGCAAGTGATTTATTGACAAAAACAACATTTTAAACCTTAAATTTAACTGTTTGGATTCAATATTTGAGTATTCTGTTTTCTGTATTTATATTATTTGCTTTATGTTTTTTTTTTCACCCCTACGACTTTCCAGTATATTCAACAAACATTTCGGCAAATGCTTAATCTAAATGTGGAAGTTTTCAATCAAACAAGTTTTTTTTTTTCTTCTTTCTTTCGTACATTCTTAATAAAAAAAAATCGGCCAAATAAGAAAAAAATTCTGTACTATTTCTCCTCTCTTCTCATCACTCGTTTATTATGTTTGTATAATTCTTTGCTCTAAATATAAACTGAAAACTCTACAACTTTCTTTTCAAACCTACAAGTGACTCGTATATATATATTTCGAGATAACAAAAATAAAAGTTATTATAATAAAATATTATTGTAAACATGGATCAATGTATATTTTGTCGTATCAATCAACGCTGATTAATTAGCATAAATAAACATTAGTATTTTGTGTCTTTTATAAATATACCTATGAATTGGATGAACTGTAAGGTGCATCAAGATGAGTTTTCAAGATACATACAAGTATTTCTGAAAGTGCATGAAGATGACTTTTAAAAATTCATGCATGTATTATCTCTCTCAAGTATATTTACCATTTTAGTTGTATTCTTTTAATCTATAAATAGACTTTTGTAACATGTTGAATACACAAACAATAAAATTATCTCCTTCATTCTCTGTATTGTCGGATTGTTTTCTCGTTATTCTCACGACAGTGTCATAATTATAAACATTTAAAAATTATTCTCACTTTGTTTATATTCCTTTAAACCTCGTACTATACCTCACCTCGATAAATAATAATAATAAAAGCCGTCAATTGCTGCTTGCAACGAATCTCTAAAGAAAATTGTTATATTCGGATTGATCTTGATAAGTAAAACGAGGTATCTAGAAACACACGGCACATCTTTGCAAACATTACAATCAATCGGATTATTATTAGTTCATCATGATTAATCGTGGATTTATCACATCAACGCCGTATATCTTACATCTCACATTCTTACTATAACGATTCATATTTCGTCGTGGTCATATATATCGTCCGTATTCCGTAGCGATGATCAAAGAGGACCAAGCTACATTACCTAACCTTGGAAACTAAACGTCGACGTTGCATATAGAAACGCCATCGAAATCGACGGTTGTATCCACGACGGCAGAGGAAGATTTATAGCGTCCTTTTGCATAGTGATCCTCCGAGCCTGGACGGGTATTGCAGAGGAGCGTGCAAAGATTCCCGAGGGGCTCCTCCCAGTTAAGCAGCTACGTCGTGCGCATGCTCGACAAAAAACCAATTCAAAGGGCAGTCCACCTGCTTAGGCGAAAATCTTCTACTAGGAAGTGTGAGAATTGTGATTACTCAATACTGTTTTTCATACCATGCTATTTTGTTTGATTCTCCAACTAAGATGAAAACTACTTTTATTTTTTTTGCATGAAAACAATGGAAACAAGAACTTAGATGATATCATTCAAAACCAAAAGGAGCGAGCAGTAATAACTGGAAGACAAAATAACATTCTTTTCCTGGAATCTGGTAGCTTTTATTTATTGCAAGGGAATAAGAGCAAGTGTCTTCAATGGTGCGCGTCTTCTTCTTCGCAGAATTTTGAGTACTTCTCCGAATCCATTAGCTTGTCGACTTCACCGCTCGCGCTTATCTTCACCTTCATTATCCAACCATCCTCGTACGGGCTTGAGTTCACCTACCGTTACACGACAAACAAAAATTGATTGAACAGTGGGTACTTAAGTTGTTAATACATTATTAAAAATAAGCCTGGATCATTTTGGAAGTGGAAATTTTGTGAAGTCGGTCTCGTAAAAGCCTAAATCGCAAGTCTAGAATTTATGAAACGTTTAATGGAAGGTACTACTACTAACCAAGGCCGGAGAACTGCTAAGCTCCTCGTTGACTTCTAGAACCTTCCCGGACAAAGGAGAATTAACATCACTTGTTGCCTTCACGCTCTCAACCGCGCCAAAAGCGTTGCCCTGTGTTACAGATGCCCCCACTTCCGGCAACTCGACGTACACGACGTCACCCAAATGATCTTGAGCGTGATCGGTTATTCCCACAGTAGCCACGTCGCCTTCCACTTTCACCCACTCGTGACTATCTGCGTACTTTAAATCCTTCACAACTGCAGGAAGATAAACAGTTAAGAAAGAGGAACCAATGACGATTAATTGAAATAATCCATAGCAGAATTCCAGGTCATATCTGGATCAACATTGTCTCCAATGCTAATCGTGGACAATTATGTTAAGGTGTAAACGCAGAAAGAAAATAGGGAAATGCAGAAATTGATGAATAACTTTTATGCATCCTATATTATAGACGGAAACGGGCCACGGGCCCGAGCACAAAAGAGAAGAGTTCAGTCAGCCCCTTGGTCGTACAACCTTAGGGCTTCGAGCCTCTGTGTTCTTCGTGTTTGAGCTCGTCGGATTTCACTATTGGCCCCAAAACGAGATCAAGATCTCTGGCTGAATCAACTCGATAGGCAGCAACACGCAGTTCATACCAAGAAAAATCTGATTCCAACATCTATATGTTCACTAAAACTTGGCTCATAGAAAAGATGAAAGCTGGAAATGAGAACAACCAAGAGGACTTGATAATATATAAAACTATGATCAAGTAATATGATGCTCAAAACTACAACAAGACGTCAATGGTCAGAAATTACATTTATGCCAATTTCAAAGACATCGTAAACTACAAGGATCCTAGCGATAAGGCGATCACGGGTATTATTCTATAAGCTGCACATAATCGATTTCTTCGAGCGACAAGGCTACATCTCGAGCCACATTATCAAAATTTTAACGGGACGTCGAACATCCTACCATCCCAAAATGAGAATATTGGCGAGATCATAAAAGCGTACACCCGGAAAAGAGGCAGCACTAAATAACGTTTCTATTCAAAAGGAAAACAAGAAGAAATAATTTATACGTTTATGCACAGAGAAAAACATAAACCATTCGATCTAGGCGCTAACACAGGAAGCAAAAAATACACAAATTCATTGTAAGAAGATGCACAAAGAGAAGCATAACACGCTTGATCTCAAACAGCATCGAAAAGAGAAGATCCAAGCGCTTTCGCAACGAGACAAAGCAAACGCGAGAGATCCACAACACGACCAACGTCCGAAGCGATACTCAGAAACCTTGGTATTCCAAGAAAGAAAATGATCGGAGGAGAGATCTACTACCAGAAGCGAAGCCTCTGTTGAAGAGGGAGATTCTGAGATAGGAAGCAGCCCTCGAAGCCCACAGCTGCCTGGAAGCCATTTTCGGTTGCTCTCTCTCTCTCAAAAAGCTTGCTTTGCCTTTCTCTCTCACACTTTATAATAGAGAAGTGCATCGTGTCGTGTGTGTATATTATATATACATGAAGGGTTAGTGTAACAGTGAGCTTTTGCACTTTATTTACCAAGTTGCCCTTCATTTCTGTGAAATAAAATACGGATCTTATTCGCAAAAAATATCCAACTTATTTGAAAATAGAGGAGTTAATTTTTTAAAAAATTACTTGTTAAAGAAAAATTGACTTTATTTGATAAAAGAAAAATTAACTATTAATTTATAAAAAATCAATTAATACTCGTAATATTATGTTTAAAATTTCTCATAATAATGAAAAATTTATCATCAAATGTAGTTTATACAAGCACATTAAGAAATCAATTGATATTTTGACTAACTTTTGTGCATTTCCATGTATTTGGAATACAAGTAATTATCACTAATCAAGAAAAAAAAAATATAAATTAAAAAAATTAGAAATTAATTAATTTTTTTTAACGCTTGGGTATTTTTTCCGCCGACGGCCACTTGGCGGATGTTAACGGAAAAATTAACGTTTTTATGCCAATGTCACGTTCAATGCACGGTGGGTGTTTTTGCCACCAGTTTTAAAGGTTTAGTACACGGGAAGCACGTTAACCAAAGATTGGGTATGTTTGCCGTAATTTACCCTATTAATTATGAATAAAAAGAGTCGAAAAATATTTAAAATCAAATTTGGATTGGGTAATTTCAACGAATTACATTTAGTTATTAAGAAACAATAACTAGTATTTATTGTTTGTTATCAATTAAATGAAATACATTGTGTTTTTATTAGTGTTCATTGTATTTTTACTATGTTCGTAATTCATTGTTTCCTAACAAATAAATATAAGTGATTCTATTATATTAATGCAGACCATTCACACATAGTGGTGGTGCCGTGGTAGCATATGATTTACTCAAATTAAAAAAAAATTAAAAAAAAAGCTCGTCTTAAAATCTAACCAACATGGCTTCTTCTCAAGGGGTCAAAAATGAAAAAAAAAAATGAGCACTAAAATTTTAATTCTCAAGAAAAAATAAAGTAATACTAGAATAATATTTCCCTAGATTATCTTATTAGTTTATAATTTAATGGGATATAGTTACATAAGATTTTTTTTAAAATAATATCTTTATCGTATTAAAATCCATGTTTTTTTTTTTGGAAAGGCCAAACTAGGACGAAGAATATTATCATCAAGAGGTTGCTCAGTGACGGAACCTTTGGTAACGCACGTTGGAGATTTATAGCGGATAGAATGTTATTGATTATTGCCACTGTCGACCCAAATTAATTCATAGTGGATAGAATTTATTAAAAAATATGTCAGGTAAGAACTTAAAAAAATTATGATAATTAATACGTTTTTAAACAAATAAAAAAAGAATAAATTTGAAAGAAATAGCAATAAAATTGAGATTTTAAGATAAATTTTATGAAAGAAAGAAAAAAAGTGAAAATATTTAGTACATAAAATGAGGGAAGAGATTGATACACAATGATAAATTAAAAAGTAAATTGAGACATAATGATAAAGTGTTACAGAAAAGGTCAGGGGTAAACTAGTAAATAAAAACAAATCCCATAGTGACTTACTTAGACTTGTCAGTTAATACGCGCATGGAATTGTAATTTGAATTTGCAAAATGTTGGAAGAGACCAATCTAAGTTTAAGGACTTTAAAGCTTCACCATGTTTGTGTTCGAAATGCTTCATTTTCAGGTTTCAAATGATCAAACTTTTCATTCCACTTCGGCCAAGTAATCATCAATCTCAGCTGGAGTAAGCATCCTGCAACAAACACAGCACAAAACCTTCAATACTTCGAAATTATTTTGGCCATTTCAACTAACTCGACACCGAAATCCACCTGACTGATTCTACTTCTTACCTGAATTTTCTGTCGGTTCCAATGATTCCAATCTCGATGTTCTTACCCGAGATCTGTCCTTCGAATCTGAGAATCAAACAATCAGCTAAGCTATCCTATCCTCAAACAAATTCGCGGAACCAAGAAGACTGCCTTTTTAGCTTAAGTTACGTACCCTTCCTTGAGAGTCAAAATAGCGGTATGAACAGCATCATCCAGTTCCATGTCATCGGTGTATCTTAATAAAACAAAAAATAATAATATGGGTCAGAACCAAATGAACTAGTACTCTCAGAAATAATATATTTGGTTCCAATAACTTTTCATAGCTATGAGCTGCACTTAATCAGTCAACAGGTTCGATCAATATTATTTCACAAATACCTCTTTTCAAGAAATGTTTTGGCATTCGAAACGTTTTTTCCCATCGCAGAGGCTTTCCATGAGAAGTATGAACCAGAGGGATCCACCTAGACAACAAAAGCAAATGGATTGTAATTTTTTTTAAGAAACCAAGATTTTGTTAAAACTGAGTGTTCATAACTATATGTTTATCGATCCCACCTTAGCTAGAAATTCTAGCAGCAGAAAATGACAATAGACTAACTTATCATGTACATCCATAGCCAATGAAGGGATGAAATTACCTGGTATAATTGAGGACCATTTTCATCAAAGCCAGCAACAAGCAGAGACACTCCAAAGGGCCTCACACCACTGCACAATAAACTCATTACATCAGGTCCATTGAGTCCAACGCAAGCTCATAGTATTACGGCAGTCATACATAACTCCTACAAAGTACGGTTTATAAGTAACATCTATCTGCTCTTTCTCTTCTCTCACAACAATGCCTAGCTAGAAGAACAGTAAGTCAGCCATCATTCGTGCCCCCATTAGTTTCCCGAAATCTAAATTACTAGGAGGCATGAATAGAAAGAACATCAGCAAAAGAAAACTAAAACATTATAGGGAAATTAGCTGCTGCAATCAATAATGACTCTTCCTCATCGATGCAACGTTAAAATATCTATAGCCTTAATTACTGCAGAAAAACCCGTAAATTAGAAACCTGCGACTTTTTTCTTCTTCTTCTTCATGATTTTCTTATTAAAAGCTATAGCTACAAAACCAATGGACTAGAAAAGACACGCATGTCGAAGTGTTCTCAGTACCCTGATTGAGTGAACTCCTGCATCACAGCTGCAGTTTCCCTAACAAGTTGAGTAACGGGGATTGGTTCCTGCAAAAGATAAATATTTTCATAAATAAGGGAATTTTTATAGTAAGATATTTTTACTATAACTTTTGATAGAAAAATTAAAATATTCTTACTATACTTCTGAAATAACATAATATTAGATCATACAGATATGGTATAGATGTAACAAAAAAAAAAAAAAATCCGCCCTAATCAGAAGATGATACAACAGGAACATCAGGTTAGGCAAATTCGTGAAATGACCAACATACTAAATAAGTTAAATTGTCAGTTTTTTAAAATAATAAAGATATAGGTGTCTCATAATTAACCAATATAGTATTTTGATGGCATCGAAACATTACATCTATCATATTCAGGGATGTTCGTTTCTTTTAGAGAACAACCATGTTTACTGTGGATTAGCCCCCAATGAGTCGGAAACAGTACCAAAAAATATTATTCTCAAATAATTGCAAGATGAAATCACAAAATTAAGATACCTTGTATAGTCTGTGGTATTGTTCTGCCTGTTTCCTACTTTTTCTGACCAACACTCGAAAATCAGGACCCATACCACTGTCGTCAAAAAAAATTAATTACAGTTAGTAGTAAGAAAGAAAAAACCAATGTTATAGAAAGCTGCAAATGTCAGTTCATGAAGTCAAGCAAGCATGTAAACCTGCAAATGTTGGTTGTTAGTTAAGATTATATTTTTGGTTAAGACAAATACGTAGATCTATCATATACCACACTTCAAGCTTATGTTACCCCACACAGGAGTACAAATAACTGTAGAGTGAGAAATTTATTTCATCATTCGCAAGCAATTTTTTAGAGAAACCAAGAAAATATTAAACCCCAATGATGAACTCAAAGAGATACCTGTAGACAACTCCAATATTTGGGGTCAGAGATTGTATCTTTTGAACCTGCAATGTAGGAAAATTCAAGTAGCATGTTTCAGCTCAAAAGAGCGAAAGACAAAGCAAGGTTTATACTGGGGTATTTTAGCCTTGAGGCTTTATTTTTGTGAGGTAGGGCGTAAGAAACAAAGGTGTAAACCTCAAATGTAAATCATACAATTCCAAAGAACTGAAATCTCTCATGAAACTCAAAATTCAAACATAGTACATATAGTATTTCATAAACTCAAACTCCAATATTAATGTTTAAAATTTTAAAATAAAGCTACGGCTTTGTCTCTAGAGCTAGGATGAGTAGGGCTTCAATTTTGGGTTTTAGACCACCAATTCGGGCCTTAAAAGTGGGCTGAAAGCCATTTTCAAAAATTTAGACGAGGCTTCCAAAGCAGGCACCCTACCCGCCTCAATTGGATTAGGCGCACTGCCTCAAAATGGAAAAACGGACGTGAACCTCATTTCTTTTCCATCAGCCTCAGATTGAGGCACGCCTCAAAACCTTAATTTCAAACTACGAGATACAAGAGAAAAATAAAACTTTCAAACAAATCGGTTCAGCATTATCAAACCAAAAACTCCATTTCTCCACCTTCTAAAGATAATACTTGAGCTATATTAGCCTAAATTATTAATATTAGGTAATTTCTTACCGAAGTCTCGTCAACCAATATGGATGGGAGCTTCTTCTCAGTTGCAATCACAACACCATTAGCAGCTGCAGATTGAAGAGATTGTATCAGAAAATTACAAATAAAAGCAATAAGAAATGAATTATCCCATGTTCTACAGCTAAATTCCCAGATTCTTTAATTCAAAATTTTCCCAAAAATTATAAGCCCTTTCGATATTTGATCCGTGACTTTCTCGGGATCAACTCCGAATCAACCAAAGTTCACGACATAGTTCAGATCAATTGACGGAAAAATGGCGATACAATGACATTGATTCGTCAATAAATATGGAGAAACCTAGAATCAACCTAGAAATCGCTTAATGCAGTTACCTTTGATCCCGAGAGAGGTTTGGCCGGAACCAACCGCCGTCAGAGCGTGCTCGATCTGAACCAGTTTCCCCGAAGGACTGTCAAAAGTGAATCGTCGTCAATGGAAGAACTATCGCGCGTATCTGAAAATGAAGAGAGAGTGAGCTACCTGAAAGTGGTGAGCGAAAACGAGTACTGACTATCACCCATGGCGAAGGACGAGAAAGCAAGAAGAAGAGCTTGATGAGGGTTTGGGAAAGAGAAAGAGTTTTCGTGTTGAAGAAGAAGCTGGGTTCTCTTCTATATAGAAGAAAAGGAAAAGCTTCTTCACTGATCTGCCTTGACAAAATGTTGGAACTTGTACCGAGAGAGAATCTTTTTATTATTATCCATTTTAGACCTGGGATTTTTATATTTATCCATTTCAGGCCCAGAATTTAAAGTTTATATCATCCTCATCCTCGAATAAAACTATCTCACTGGCCCCATGACGTTTATTATTTTCTTTTTCTCAACTAGTCAACCATTTTATAACTTACATCAAAATTAAAATTTCATTTTTTATCTTTTACTTACAAAATTTATTTTTGATCTTCTAGCATTACTTAACTTTTAGATTTATGTATCTTTGCTCCGAAACTTGTTAAAGTTTAATTAAGAATGAAAAAGACGATTTCTTCTCATTATTGAACAGATTGTTTTGACTCAACTTTTTGTATTTGAGATTAATTTTAGACAATAATACATTCGATTATATTATTTAAGGGTTAATGACGGCAAAAATACCCAAAGTTTGGTCAAAGAACCCCTCGGGTACCCAAAGTTTAAAAGTGGTGGCAAAAATATCCAAAGTCACATTTGGGGAGTTGACCACTTCATTCTTGTAACGCCATTAACTTACCCAATAACTCTGGCCACGTGGAAAAATCTGTTTCGTTAAGTGTAATCATTAGAGGTTCAATTAGTTGTATTAAATAGTATTACTTAGGGGTTTAATTCGTTGTTTTCTCGTAAACGAGGCTGATGTGGGCTTGTTAACGTGCAAAAAATTGTTCTGTCGGCAACCTACGTTTGTCTGCGTGGTCAGAGTTAACATGTAAATTAACGGTGTTATGAGATTGGAGTGGTCAACTCCCCAAATATGACTTTGGGTATTTTTACCACCATTTTTAAACTTTGGGTACCCGCGGGGTTCTTCGACCAAACTTTGGGTATTTTTGCTATCATTAACCCTATTATTTAATAACGAAAAATTATATTATTTAATACAACTAATTAACCCCTAATGATTAGATTTACCAAAACAAATTTGTCCACGTGGTCATAGTTGACGGGTAAGTTAACAACTTTATGACAATGGAGTGGTCAACTCCCCAAATGCGATTTTGGGTATTTTTACCACCACTTTTAAACTTTAGGTACACGAGGGGTTCTTTGATCAAACTTTAGGTATTTTCACCGGATAAATAAGGTGTAAAATAAAATCAATCTTGCTTTGCCTAGTTTTAATTCTACTACATACCTCTCAAAGAAGTCTCAGATTAAAAAATTATAAGACGCAAATGCGTGATTCATTTATAGGCCTGCAACCGGTTGGTTAACCTGTTATTTTTTCACCATTTGGTATCTTTAACCTGATTCCGGTTAGTCATGTTTTAATAACCTTAACTTGTAAGTGGTAATTCTACTACATAACTATCAAATAGGTCTTGGGCTCAAAATTTATGGGACGCAAATGTGTGATTCATTTATAGGCCAGCAACTAGGGGTGAGCATTTTAGACCCAACCCGATGGCCCAACCCAATCCGTTAGAGACCCGACCCGGATTTAACCCGCCCAATCTAACCCGCTCAAAATAGGGTCGGATCGGGCCGGACCCGACTATTATTCGGGTCGGGGTCGGGTCCAAAACCTTGTGTCGGGTCGGGGTCTCCGACCCGACCAATATAATAAATATATATTTCATATTAATTTTTATTCAAGTAGTGTAATCTTTTGTCTTTTAAAATTTTTCGTTCTCAATTGTATTTACAATTAAAGACCATTCAATCTCCCATTTTCATGTTTTACATTGTTTAGTGCAAGGTTTTAAATGTCGCTTGCCGATGTCGTTTCGCATTTTCCGTTTTATGGATATATCGCTTGCCGATGGGTATGTCGTGGGCAAATTGTAAAAAAAAAGGCATGCCGCATGCCACATATACCGCATGCCGATGGGGTTTTCGATGGATATTTTGTAAAAAATATTTGAGTATTTAATAAAGATATATATATAGGTTCAAAACTACATATTTAATAAATACAAGACATAATTATATACAACAAAACACATTTGTAACTTAAATATGTGGGTGAAATGTATAATTTTAAGTCACTTTATTAGTTGAAGTGTATAATATTAAGTCATATTATCATGTGAAGTGAATATGTATGTTAATTAAGTGTGTAATATTAAGTGAATATGCATGTTAATTGTATATGTATATGTTAACAAATTTAATATTAGTTGAAGTGTATAATATTAAATGAATATGTATATTAAGTGTATATGTATGTTAGGTGAAATTAATATGTATGTCAAGTTTATAATACTATTTGAAGTGTATAATATTAAGTTAATTATTTTTGCCGAAAGTTTAATTGGTATTTTTTTCCAAAATCTACCAAAAAATATGATTTTTTGCGAAATTCCAACCATTTTTCGCAATTTTTACTCACAACAACGAAAAACGATATTCCATCCACCTGCCCATGCGAAAATGGTAAAAAACCAGCGAAACGAAAATGTTTTCTTTCGCATATCCTCGAAAAACAAAAATCGGTCGACATTTCCATGGAAAATCGGGAAATTTAACACCTTGGTTTAATGTATGTTTGTTTGATTAATTTTGTTTGGGGTAGTTTTACTTGAATTTTGAGTTACATTGATGCATTTTTTTCATATTATTTCTGTTATATAAGATTAAATTTTAATTAATCGGGCCATGGCGACCCAACCCAACCCAACCCGGTTTTTATCGGGTCGGTTTGGTTCGGGCATTAAAAAAATTTGGGTCGGATCGGGCTTTTTTTTAGGAACCCGAAGTGATCGGGTCGGGTCCATAAAAAGCATCGGGGTGGCCCAACCCAACCCATGCTCACCCCTACCAGCAACCGGTCAGTTAACCTGTTATTTTTTTCACTATTTGGTATCCTTAACCTGATACTGGTTAGTCATGTTTTAATAACCTTGACATGTTTTTTTAAAACCGATTAACTGGAAACCGGTTAACCTAATTGTCGGTTATAAAAAAATATGGTTAATATGTTTAATAACCTTAATCTATTTTTTTAATATAACATTCAACATATTTTATCGCAACAATAAAATATATCGGTCAAAATAAATTGCAAATAAAATATGTAACTCAATCCAAAATGAAGCTTATTGGTCTACTATAGTTTAAACATAAATAAAAAAATACAATAATTATAAATAATCACGCTGACGTGGTTTCGCACACTAACCTTCACGAAAATTTGTTTATGGATTTCGATTTGAATTTGTTAAAGAGATCTACAGATACTTAATTAATTACATTTTAAGACCATATGATCCTCGAAACAAGGTTCAACTTATTGAACTTTTCGATAAATCGCTTGCCGTTATCGACGGATTAATCGATAACTTACTGGATAATCGACGGAAAACTAATAATATTGTAGCTTACCGATTACCGATTCTTTTCGATGATTATCGACACTTATCGAGGATTATTGATGAAAAATCACTAAAATATTTTTTATGAATATATTTACTAAGTTTATAATGTTGATAAAACATTAAAAATGCCAAAAATCAATTCATTTCATACTCAAACATAAGTAAATAAAATATAGTTTCACTCTCACATATGTAAATACTCGAATAGAATCATCGAAAAGTACAATTTTTTTTGAAAAGTACCATATTTTTGTTATTTTTCAAAATGTTAACCGATATTCACTAAAAATTATGAAAAAAAACTGGCATGGCCGTTTTGCGGATAACTACAGTTACGGATAATCAAAGATTATCTTCGATAATAGCAGAAAAGTCGAACCTTGCCTCAAGAAGACTTTCACATATTTTCCTGGTTGGGAAAACCCTCCTAAAACCCTCTTTACTCTCTTCCATTCCATGGCTGATGAAACCCACTCCGCCGACTCCGGTACCGGAGTGCCGGCCACGACCGAGCATACTCCGATGCCGGAGGCGATCGAACCGCCGCCAAATCCAGCTTACTGCCTCGCCACTTCTGGCCAAACGACAGACGCTGAATCAGTTTCCGGCGTTGCCGAAGAGGAGGGAATGGCTGAACCACAGAGTCGTAGACTGGTGTACTCGTTTGAGGAAATGGAGGCGATGCGGTTCGCTAACATGGCGGAACAGAGGAAGCTGTGGAAGCTCGTAAGCAACGGGCTCGATGCAGCCGTGAAGAAGGAGTACGACGAGCTCACGAGCACCAAGCGCAACCGCCACCGCGTCGCGAAGAAGAAAGCGGGCCTTGAGACTCCGGGTAAGTACTGTGATTCGAAGCTTTTTCTCTTTATCACTGTTGATGGTAGCTAGGGAATTCTCAAAAATGGTATTCTTGCAATTGGTCATGTTGTACGAGTAAAGCTGATTCACATTGGTCTTCCATTTGACCTCTCTAATCAAGAACTCAAGCTAATTCTTAGTGGGATGCCGATTAGTTCGTAGGAAGAGTCATTAGTTTTACTCAACATTTGATGCTAGTTTGATTGTGATGATGATTATTCAGTTAAGCGTTAGGTTGTTCTTCGCGTACGATTTTGTACTCGATGAACGACACATTGTTTGCCAGTGCCGCCACAAGACGGTCAAACTACCGTCAAGTTTCAGTAGCACCCGAGTCATATACATAAGCCCTGAGCAAATGCATTTATCGGATTTCAAATTGCACTTTCCGGTCATTGTTTGTTCATCAAATAATACAGCCCCAATCCGGGTCATTGTAGCTCTTAACAGCTTGGTGATAGGATTTGAAGGAAAACAAAACGATATATCGGCCATCGGGAATCTACCAAAATGAAGATTCTTTAAAAAAAATTATAATCAACCAAATAACCAAAAAGCCTTTTCCTTCGAGAGCAAGGCAAACACTCACCACAAGATGTCTTTGATAGCTTCTTTAACCCGAACAAAACAACCTAGCAGGAGTTAATTGCTTATGTAGGATCCCATAATCATATCATTAGCACAAAATATCTAAAATACCCTTATACAAGATCAAAACAAATGAAATCGTAACAAAGATTTAAAGTAGCAAAGTGTCCTTGCCATGTGAGTACGAGTCTAACGCTTGAATACCATGCTCTTGGATTTAAAAGGACATTCTCTAAATTTTCTTGTTGCTTGTTTGGATGAGAAATCCAGAGGATTAACCATCACTTATATTCGGTGAAACTCAATCTCTATAAACAGATATGGGGGAAAACGAAATTGATGGTGTCGTCCAATTTGAAGACGACTACGTAGCTCTGGAAGAAGAGCATGTTGAGGATGGTGATAGTGATGAGGTATACAGCATTCAGAGACCCGCCTTTGTGGTCAACGGAGAACCAAACTTTGATTCTGGGCCTCCAGAAGACGGACTTGAATATCTCAGGCGTGTCAGGTATCGTAAAAAAAGCAAGTTTCTGTTCTTACTAGTTAAATTATTGACAAGTGTAGTTATCTCTTCTACAGTAAATTACTTAATGAATTGCAGACTGAAATAATTCACTTTGTGGTAGGTTGTTGCTTTTGAGTTATTGCGTAGGCATATACTCCATTTGTACATATGATTTTGTTACGATCCAAGATCGAGACTCTCGGAATCAAGAACACGCACACAACGAACACACACGAACACACGATGAACACGATTGAACACAAAGGCCAACCTTCACAAAACCTAATCTCTCCTCTTGAGAGACTGTCTTGTGATCTGGTTCTTGGCTAATCTTCTCATTAACATGAACTCCCTTATATAGGGAAAAGAGCTTACAACCTAATGGACTCAATTGACGACATTGACTCGACTAACTCTCTAAACAACGTTTAACAACCGCTAAACGACAAGACTTATCAATGCTCGGGATGTATCAGATTTATAGGCTAAAGTTTATTATTGTATTTCTGCTTAGTTAATATTTCTATTCTTAAAGGTTTTAATGTACTATGGAGATTACAATTATTAGGTTTTAGTATTTGAGTCCTTTGTGTTATTCAGTTCTTGTGGCACGATATGTAAATAATAATGTACCATCTAAACCAATTAGTTTCAACATCTTAGGTGGGAAGCAGCTAAAATTCCAAACGTCAGGATAGCCAAGGTCGATAAAAGTAAATTAAACAAAGAGCAGAGTGACTATATGCCAAAGATTCCAGATATCGCAAATTGCCAAGAACATTTGCTGCCTAGCAAGGAGTGGGAAGATAAATTTATGGCCGAGTTTTCGCAGCTTAGAACGGTATGATCTTTCAGTGAATATTTTTGCTAACCCACGTTCTTATCACCTAATCGGCATGAATATTGAAAAAAAATTGGAATGACAAAAAATTATGCTAAATCTTGAATTTTGAAGAAAACCTCGGCAATTTAAGGCATTAATAATTTTGGCACTATGTTTATACGTTTGTTGGTGTTTTTTGTGGTAGAAGACTCATGTTTATATAATTGGTACGATTTAAAATTTCATTTATTATAGTTTCGTTTAAGAGTTTCCAAGCTCTAGACTTTACAGCAAGTTGACTCTAAAGAGATTATTGATTTCAGGATATGTCTCGCCTTGACGATACCGATACAGAAAGTTTTGAAGCAGAGCCTATGTTCGTTCTTGATAGTTGTAAGGATGTGAAAATGTTTACTGACTTTTTGGGAAATGAAAACAATCCATTGTCCAGTTTAACCGACGATGAATCGGTGGGCAAACTGTCAGGAAATGAAAACTCCCGAAACTACCCTCACTTGTCTGCGATACTGAAGATGACCTCTGTGGCTAGAGTGTCGATGTTGAAGAAAAAAATAAACGCCTTTTGTGGCGCGGACACCTTGCAGAAGCACGAATGCATGTGGCTATTTGCACTCTGTGCGGTGGTTGACACACCATTGGACGGGGACACTTCTGCTTCGCTCCGGAGTCTTCTACGCAAGTGTGCCAGCTGGAGAGCTGAAAAGTCTATTCTTGATGATGAGGTGACGATGCTCAACATTCTTGCCACGATATCAGGAAGATATTTTGGGCAGTTAGGGAAGTAAGTCCACATTTATCTCGTTCATGCATTTTTTTCTCAAGTTAAGTGTGCTGGAATAAGCTAGTGCGACTATGTACTTGTAGCTTGTAAGAATTTTGATGGAAACTATGACAGTAATGTTTTTTATGTTTGATACGATTTGTTGAAGAAAGAGTATAACCCAATAAGCAAAGCCGATCAAATCTAAGGCGTCGTTTTGTAGCTTCCTCAAAACATGAATTAGCGATTTAGTTTTTGAAAACGGTGCATTTGAATTGATGAAAAAGATTATATGGTGCATTCTTAGTAAAATCAATTTGCTGAGATTGTGATATAAGATCCAAACGGATTCCCAACACGAAATTTGATGCCTGATTTTGTTTTGCTGTGTATTCCCATTTCTGACGATGCGTCTTTAGAGGCTCGTGTTTCAATTTCCTTGGTTTGGAATCTTGTTTTGTCTCTAATTTGTTGAATGATTGAATCTCTCAGGCCTCAGCCTCAGTCGGCGACTGATGCTCTAAGCCTCGGTGTGCCTCTGTCCTTAGCATCACCCGTTCCTACTCTCCCTGTAAGTTCCTCACATTACACTGGTCATTTATTTAGTTTGTAGTTAGTTCAGGATTTATTTCATTTGTAGTTTGTTGATGGCATGTTGTGTTTAATAATGTTGAGCTATGTTTATAAATCATATGTTGATAATGGTGTGTTTTTTGGCTTATTTTTTAAGTTCGGCTCATTTTCGAATCTCGGTTTAAACTGAATAATTTAGTAATTTACCGAAGAATGCAGTTTTTGTTTAATTTAGTTTATGGGGATTACACGCGTTTTTTGATTTTGTAAAAGCAAGTGCAATGGCTCGACTTAAATTCGATTTGGTTACCTTGAGATGTTTATTGATTGTTACTTTCATTACATTCTTGATCGTTGTTGAGCAGATTAATACTATTATGGCCGACGAGGACACTATAATAGAATGGTCAGAAGCGGCGGAGTCATTGTTTATTGATCTGATTTCCGAAGAGGCCGAAGAAAACTTGCATTCGCTGACCCTTAATGAAGTACAG
The DNA here is from genome assembly GCA_954871525.1 of Parietaria judaica. Taxonomy (NCBI): domain Eukaryota; kingdom Viridiplantae; phylum Streptophyta; class Magnoliopsida; order Rosales; family Urticaceae; genus Parietaria; species Parietaria judaica. The sequence goes on along the minus strand of OX940865.1, from coordinate 18,286,028 downwards.
TGGACCAAACTGGAGTTAGAGATGTCCTCTAGATTCGGCCGCTTGTACAATGTCGAAAAATTAAAAGCTAAATGGAATAGCTTCCGACGTACAACTAGCGATTTCCAAACTCTGGTAGCGACTACGGGATTTAGCTGGGATCCGAGTCAGAACACCGTATTCGCTGCAGATGACGTGTGGGACAACTATCTCGAGGTCAAAATCAATTCCCCAACCTATTTACTCGTTAAGCCGTTTGGTTTTAGCTCCTGAACACAAACTAATGCTCTTAGTGTTATTACAAAAGTATTCGTAGCTAACATTTGGTACTTTACTCGTAAAAAAAAAGAAATAGCATAAGAGACCATAATGCCTAAAAGGAATACCCCTCGTACCTTTGGTGAAGTAAAACAGTAATAAGAATCCCTAGGCATTCTTGCGGGTCTAATGTACTCACCAAACATCCGCTCTCTTTGCAGAGTCATCCAGAGGCGGAGAAGTTCAGGAGTAACGGAATGGCGCCCTACGACAGGCTCGCCATGGTTTTTGGAGGAACCAGTACGCCAAACCAATTTTCAAGGGACCCCGTTCAAGGACCAACGCAAGTCGAGGATGAAACACGGGATTCCTCAAATATATTAGAAAATGTGCCGCCTGAGACTAAGTGTCATATTCTCTAGCACTGGGTCCGCCGGTCCGGCTAGTCATAGACGTGTTACGCGGCTAAGAGTTGAAGACGAAGACGCCTGTTGCCAAAGCGTTTGAAACGACAGAAACATCCGGCGAGTGTGAGAGTGGCCGATTGCTTATTCTTTGGCTGTGAAGGAAGACGAACACGAGTGCGTTATTGTAAAGTAGATTTTAATATCCATGAACTGTTTTTCGTGTTCGTAATCTTTACTTGGTAAGTTGTGCTCCGGATATTAGCCGGGTCTCAAAACGACGTCAGGGCTTGCCGGGTTGGTCCCGTCTGCCGTCGAGAGGCGATGATATTAACATCTGACAGGAAAGACGTTAGGAAATCCAGAGTTGATACTCGCAAGTGCAAGTAAGTGGGTGTCCTTAGCTCATTCCCTCACCAACCAAGACAAATCTAACGTTAACTTTATATTCTCTCTGTCTTCTCTCAATATTTACACTTTTCTTAGGATCTCATATCCAATTTCTTTATACCTTTTAATAACATTATTTGCAGTAAAAATACCTGTAAAGTAAGCGAAAATAGCATTTATTTTTATTATCGAGTATAAATGATATAATAAAATCTTATTAAATTACAGTTTCGACGCTAATTAATATGATTATATTATCTCTTAAAAAAATTACGGTAAATATACTATGAGGCAGGGGTAGTTTGGTAAATGACAGCAGGAGGCAGGGCTCTGATCATCGGCTGATTATGAGGAGCCACGCTGCTTCCGAGAACAACCAAACCAAACCAAAGCAAACTCGCATTCCGAGGTTTTATCCACGTGGCCACATTCATCTGACGTGTCCACGCTCCTCTATATAAAAGCGCACGGCCACAACGGCATTTCTCTCTCATAAAGACAACGGTCACAAAATCCGCACTCTCTCTCTCTCACACTGTCTGATTCAATCTCCAATCTCAAGCTCCATCCATGGCGGAACAGAGCTCGCCGCCTACTAGTGGATCTCGGAAGCTCTTCGTCGAGGTCTGCAACGCCAAGAATCTGATGCCCAAAGACGGCCAAGGCACGGCCAGCGCCTACGCGGTCGTCGACTTCGACGGTCAGAGGCGGAGGACGAAGACCAAGACGAGGGACCTGAACCCCGAGTGGGACGAGAAGCTCGAGTTCCTGGTCCACGACGCCGACTCCATGGCCTCCGAGATCCTCGAGATCAACCTCCACAACGACAAGAAGACCAACAAGCGGAGCACCTTCCTCGGCAAGGTCAAGATCGCCGGCTCCGCCTTCGCCAAGTCCGAGGCCGAGGCGGAGCTCGTTTACTATCCGCTCGAGAAGCGGAGCGTCTTCTCTCAGGTCAAAGGCGAGATCGGCCTCAAGGTCTTCTTCGTCGACGAGGTTCCGCCGGAGCAGAAGCCGCCGGAGGATGCGCCGGCGCCGGAGAAGGGGGACGAGAAGCTCGCGGAGGAAGTGAAGAAGGAAGACGAGGCGAAGAAAGACGAAGAGGCGAAGAAGGAGGACGATCCGAAGCCGGTTGAGGCGAAAACAGAGGACCAAAAGCCGCCGGAGAAGACCGAAGCTGCTAGCGAAGTCGCTGAAGTTAAGAAACCGGAGACGGAGGAGAAGAAACCGAATCCGAGCGATCAGAAGGAGGCAGAGACGGAGGCGAAGAGCGATCAGGCGTTGGAACTTCGGTCCGTCGCCAGCGATCGGAGCCAGCAAATTGCGTGCGACCTCGTCGCGCGAATGCCGTTCCTCTATGTGCGCGCCGTGAAGGCCAAGCGCGCGAGCGGCGCATCCGCCACGGCCTACGCGAAGCTCGTGATCGGAACTCATAGCATCAAGACCAGAAGCCAGAGCAGCGACAAGGACTGGGACCAAGTCTTCGCTTTCGACAAGGATGGACTGAACTCCACCAATCTTGAAGTCTCGGTCTGGACTGAGGACGAAGAGAAGAAAGAGAACGAGGAGACTAAGGTCGTTGAGACGAAGATCGTGGAGAGCTGCCTGGGAACGGTGTCATTCGACCTCCAGGAGGTTCCCAAGCGCGTGCCGCCGGACAGTCCACTCGCTCCGCAGTGGTACACTCTGGAATCGGAGCAGTCGCCGGGAAATGATGTCATGCTGGCAGTCTGGATCGGAACTCAGGCCGACGAGACGTTCCAGGAGGCGTGGCAATCGGACTCCGGCGGGCTCATTCCCGAGACAAGAGCCAAGGTTTATCTTTCCCCAAAGCTCTGGTATCTGAGGCTGACAGTGATCCAAACCCAAGATTTACAGTTACAGCTGAATCCGCCGCCGGAGAATAAGCCACCTCGGAGTCAGATGTCGCCAGAAATCTATGTCAAAGCTCAGCTCGGGCCGCAACTTTTCAAGACGAGCCGGACTCCGATTGGGTCGGCATGGAACGAAGACCTCATGTTCGTGGCGGCCGAGCCATTCGAGCCATTCGTGGTGGTCACTGTGGAGGATGCGACGAATTCGCAGGCGGTTGGGCACGTGAAGCTCCCCGTGTCGACAATCGAGAGACGCACAGATGACCGAGCAGAGCCAAAATCGAGGTGGTTTAATCTTGTCGGAGGCGAGAACCGACACTATGCGGGGAGGATCCACGTGAGGGTGTGCCTCGAGGGAGGCTACCACGTGCTCGACGAGGCGGCACATGTGACGAGCGATGTCCGGGCGGCTGCCAAGCAGCTGGCCAAAGCCCCGATTGGGCTTCTCGAAGTGGGCATTCGGGGCGCAACCAATCTGCTTCCTGTGAAGACGAAGGACGGCACACGAGGGACCACCGACGCCTACGTTGTGGCCAAGTACGGCCCAAAGTGGGTGCGCACGAGGACGATTTTGGACCGCTTTAATCCGCGGTGGAACGAACAGTATACGTGGGACGTCTACGACCCCTGCACCGTCCTCACCATTGGCATCTTTGACAATGTGCGATACAAACGTGACCCGGCTGGCAAACCCGGGAAGGACATCCGGCTGGGGAAGGTCCGGATCAGGCTTTCGGGATTGGATTCCAACCGCGTGTACACGAGCTCATACGCGCTTACAGTGCTGCTTCCCAGCGGTGTGAAGAAGATGGGTGAGATAGAGATCGCCGTGCGCTTCTCGTGCCCGTCGTGGCTGAGCCTAATCCAGGCTTACGCCACCCCGATGCTGCCGAGGATGCACTATGTCCACCCCCTGGCACCGGCACAGCAGGACGTGCTGCGCCACACAGCGATGCGCATCGTTACAGCTCGGCTCGCGCGGTCCGAGCCAGCACTAGGGCAAGAGGTTGTCCAGTATCTACTGGACTCCGACACGCACGTGTGGAGCATGCGGCGCAGCAAGGCCAACTGGCGCCGCACTGTCGGGTGCCTCTCGCGTGCCGCCGCATTCGCCCGCCATCTCGACGCGATTCGTACGTGGGCGCATCCGCCCACGACGGTGCTGATACACGTGCTGGTGGCGATAGCGGTGCTCTGCCCACACGTGCTGCTCCCTACAGCATTCATGTACGCGTTCGTGTACATCCTAGCTCTACGGTTCCGGTACCGCCGTGCAGTAGCAGAATCGCATCTCTCAAACGTTGACGTCGGAAACGACGAGCTCGACGAGGAGTTTGACGGGTTCCCGTCATCACGGTCACCAGACGTGGTTCGGGTCCGATACGATCGGCTGCGAGCCTTAGCAGGTCGGGTCCAGACGCTTCTCGGTGACGTGGCAGCGCAGGGAGAGCGGATTGAGGCGCTATGCACCTGGCGGGACCCGAGGGCGACGGGGATATTCGTTGTTTTCTGTCTCTTGGCGTCGTTGGCATTCTACGCGATTCCGTTCAAAGCGTTCGTGTTGGGGTGGGGATTCTATTACCTGCGACACCCGAGATTCCGGGATGACATGCCTTCGGTGCAGATGAACTTCTTCCGGCGTCTGCCGTCGCTGGCGGACCAGATAATGTAACAATGTCGTTTGCGTTTGCGTTTGCGTTTGTCGGTCATTTGTGTGAGCCATTGCTCGCCGTTTATTTAATTATTTATTTTATTTATTTATTGATTTTGGGGGTATTTAATATAGGACATAGACATTAAATTCCAATGTTAGTTCTTGGTAAGCAATGGAATTAATAAAAATGACCGTTATGTCTCCTTGCACGAGGAATTGATGAGGAGTGACCGTTGTAAAAGGCTTCTTTTACGAGCTGGTTATATGAAAATGCTAGATACCCAATATATATATATATATATATATATATTTTCAGTATTTATGACTTACAATTTAAACCAAGTTAAAAATACTTATAGAATTTTCACCACTGTCACTTGTTAATAAAATATCGACACATGAAAACTTGCCACAAATCTCTCTTTCACTTGTATTCATCGGTAAGAGTCTTGTAAAAGTTGTGGTCAAAGAAGCACAATCACATTTATTGGCTAAATTGTGGTTAAATTCAATTTTGATCGTTTTAATTGATCACAAAACCATACTGCTAAAAAGTTCAACTTCATTTTCCACTAATTATGACTAAGACCTCGATCATCTTCAGCTTCAAAAGAAATGTTGGATTTCTCTTGGCTTGATTCTCCTTGCTCATTTTGGCCCTTCACATTTCCCTTCCACAAAAAAAGATATAAAAAATCAATTTAATGTGATCAGTACGGAAACAATTAGCGGATGAACATGCGTTGATCGGTCTCTCACCTGATTCGAGGTTAGGTTAACACCGAAGAGTCGGGAACCTCGATCATCTTCAACTTCAGAAGAAATGTTGGATTTCTCTTGGCTTGATTCTCCTTGCTCATTTTGGCCCTTCACATTTCCCTTCCCATAAAAAGAAGAAAAAAGAGAATCAATATAATGTGATCAGTATGAAACAATTAGCGGATGAACATGCGTTGATCGGTCTCTCACCTGATTCGAGGTTAGGTTAACACCGAAGAGTCGGGAACCTCGACGATGAGAAGAGGAACTTGAGCATGAAGTTTGGTCAGTATTGGAGTTTGTTGGAAGCGATAGAGTGAGAAAATTTCGATCCGTGGCGTTGTCTTTTCTTAAGTGGGACAAGTCCGGATACGGGACTGGATTTGAGCCTAATTTTCTGAAGATCATCAAGTGATGAGGCTGTAAGATAAACGATAGTGACCACAACTGTTATGAAATTTGTATAAACCAACCTCGACTTCGAGTCTATCTGTTCTGACATGACGAGATTTTCATTCATTGCTCTCTTTTCTCTCGTGTTTCCCCTCGAGCTCGTCCCTGGAAGTGATAGAGTGAGAAAGTTTTGATCCGTGGCGTCATCTTCTCTTAAGTGGGACAAGTCCGGATTCGGGACTGGATTTGAGCCTAATTTCCTGAAGATCATCAAGTGATGAGTCTAAGAGAAATTATAGTGACCACAACTGTTATGAAAGTTGTAGAAACCAACCTCGATGTCAAGTCTCTTTGTTCTGATGTGAGGAGATTTTCATTCATAGATCTCTTTTCTCTCGTGTTTTCTCTAGAGCTCGTCCCTGGAAGCAATAGAGTGAGAAAATTTCGATCCGTGGCATCGTCTTCTCTTAAGTGGGACAAGTTCGGATACGGGACTGGATTTGAGCCTAATTTCCTGAAGAGCATCAAGTGACGAGGCTGTAAGAGAAACGACAGTGACCACGACTGTTATGAAATTTGTATAAACCAACCTCGACGTAGAGTCTATCTGTTCTGACATGACGAGATTTTCATTCATTGCTCTCTTTTCTCTCGTGTTTCTCCTCGAGCTCGTCCCTGGATACGATAGAGTAAGAAAATTTCGATCTGTGGCATCGTCTTCTCTTAAGTGGGACAAGTCCGGATACGGGACTGGATTTGAATCCAATTTCCTGAAGATCATCAAGTGACGAGGATAAGAGAAACTATAGTGATCACAACTATTATGAAATTTGTATAAAGTTAAACCAACCTCGACTCCGAGTCTCTCTGTTCTGATATGAGAAGATTTTCATTCATAGCTCTCTTTTCTCTCGTGTTTTGCCTCGAGCTCGGCCCTGGGATTGTAAATGACAATGGAAGGGGACCTAATTCCCTGAAAATCATTTATAATGTTAAGGATAACATAGTTTTTATATTTATATTTAATTCTAGATTCTTATCAAATTTGTATAAACTAATCTTAACTCGGCGTCATTCTGTTCTGAAGTATTTCCGTCCATTGCACTATTTTCTCTCATGTCTTTGCTCGAGCTCGGCACGGTGATTAGATTTGAGCGTGAAGGACTGCCTAATTCCCTGAAGATCATTTATAATGTTTCACAGTGAACTAATGACGTTTCGACACTTATAGGGAGCAAAAATTCTTATGAAATTTGTATAACCAACCTCAACTCCAAGTCTGTATGTTCTGAAGAGCGGAAACTTCTGTTCATGGCACTGTTCTTTCTCATGCCTTTGCTCGGGCTTGGCGCTGGGATTGGATTTGAGCGTGAAGGAGGGCCCGATTCACTGAAGATCACATATAATGTTAAGGATAGAATAATTTTTACTTATTAATATGAAATTATAGTGAGCAAAATTCTTATGAGATTTGTCTAAACCAACCTCAACTCCGAGTCTCTATGTTCTGAAGTGCGGAAATTTCCAATCACATCGCTGTTCCCTCTCGTTCCTTTGCTCGGGCTCGGCGCTGGGATTGGATTTGAGTATGAAGGAGGGTCTAATTCTCTGAAGATCATTTATCATGTTTCAAAGTGTTAATGAACGTTTTGAACACTTAGACTGCATATATTTTTTGCTATTTGGATACTTCTTTCCAATATTCTTCTCTTTCTTACCTTATTTTTTTTAACATGTGCAATTAAGTGGCATAATTATACTCAACTGTCTTGGTCTTTTTCGATGGGCATTATTCTTTATAGTCTGGTTTGGTCAGACATTTCTTCAAAATATAAGAAAAGGATACATCGATTTATCACGAAGCAAGATAATAAAAAAGGATAAAATAGCTTTTACATTCATATGAAATTTTGTTGAGCAAATTTTATGAAATGTGCAAACCAACCTCAATTCCGAGTCTCTTCTATGTTCTGAAGTTTGGAAATTTCTGTGTATCACACTCTTTCCTCTCATGTCTTTGCTCGAGCTCGGCTCTGAGTCACTGAAGATCATCAAAATGATAAAGGAAGAGAAGGTTATAGATGACCTTTCAAACAACGTAGTGGATGAGAAAATATGAATTACATTTTAAATACCAACCTTGTTAAGTTTCCGATTATTCTTAAGGGCATTCTTGTTGGGTCACCAAATGTATTCAAATCTGATAATGTGGGGTCAAAAGATGAATTCGGTTGATCAATGCCCGAATACATGTGTGGCGTGCCAGCTAGCCTCTAAAACCAAATAAAACCACCTCTTAGTTTATACACTTCCAAGAGTTTACGGGAAAACGTAGTCAATTCACATTTAACGTCTTTAGTAATCGGTTCTTTTTTTAGTTTTACCCTTGAACTATTCAAAACGTCGTGACATACACAATTTAAGAACATGTTTGATGTTTCAAACATCACCAACTTAGTAATACAGAGCTTGGAATCAGAACATGGTAGAAGTGCGCAAGAAAATCTCAAGTAAAATCCTGATTACTTAATGAGTGAAAAAGTTCATCTTTCCACCATTTAGAAAAGTAAGTGAAGTAGAAAAATTTCAAGTCAAACCTGACTATATTCATCGTAATAAAACGGGTTGTTGCTGTAGTTGATTTGGTTCGAAGGGGGCTCCATTGGTAAGCTTGGCACAAATGGCACGTGACTCGGTCTTGTCGGAACATTCGGCTACAAGATTCACCAAAACAGTCATAGTTTCATCTTTCAATCATTGAAAGCATCAAGAAATCGATAAATCTGAGGTAAAATGTTGATTTCGTCCTCAGATAATCAGTCAACTATTAATGAACATACTCGAGACTACGGAAGTAGAAAAATCATAAGTCCAACCTGAATTAGTTTCTCGGGATAAAGCGGGGGTTTGCCATGGAAGATTTGGTTCGAAGGGGGCTCCATTGGGAAGCTTGGCATAGAAGGCGTATAATTCGGTCTCATCGGAGGAACATCCTGCAACGAGATTCACCAAAACTGTCATGGTTTCATCTCTCAATCATTCAAAAAATCAAATAATCTCAGGTGAAAATGTTGATTTCTTCATCAGATAATCAATCAACTATCATTTCAAGTCAAATCTTGATTGCTTAAACGCCACAAAATCAACCATGGACATGTCTAAAATGAACCAGTAAGCGAATTTGAAAAGAATCTGAACCTAACACAATCGAGATTCACCAAGAACACAAATAAAATCTTCTGCCAAACAAGAATGGATCGAAGAAACCATGCAAGAATCGCTCACTCACCGGCGTGGGATAATACCAAATCGGAATGTAACCCGGAGGCACATTGGAGCAATCGCGAGAATTGTTGTACAGCTTGAAGCCGAATAAATCGCCGGGAATTTCGCCGTCGTACGACGGAGAAATGTACAACGGTGATTCCTTCTCCCTCGCCAGTTGCTCCTCGAGCTGCGCGATTCCACGCCCTCGCTGTGGTCTGTGAACCGTCAATTTCTCCGGCGGTTTCTGCCGAGATGATCCACCGAGTCCGTCGCTCCTCGGATCTTGATTCTCCGGCGGTTTTTTCCCGGACGATCCAGCGACGCCGTTAGCGTCGGTCCTCTGATCTTGCTCCTCTTCGTTGCCTCCTTCCATGGCTGGTTTCCTCGACAGAGCTCGGAGACGGAGAGAATCTACACGACTTTCAGCCGATTCTGGAGAGTGAGGCGTTTCTCAATCATAAATATTATTATTTTTTGGATTCTCGATAACTTATCATACTCATTTTATAATTATCGATGATAAGTCGATGAGGCTATCATCTGATAAGTTATTGTTAGTTATCGAGAAGTTAGATTAGGTTTAATTTTGATATGCGTTGTTTCGACTATTTGTCGAAAAATAACTTGTTTAGGGTGCTAGTCAAACTCTTTTTTTATCGGAATAAAATCATGGCGGAAGCCCGAACGCACGCAAAGGTTTTACAAAACGGATGATTGCAACGAATTATCTGAAGAATTTGTTGGTTATGCCCGAACCCGATATTGTATCTCTCGGGTTATCGGATATCGACCCGATAACCATAACCGACATTATGGGCCCACTCGGGCCCAAGTATTAATTATGATTCATATTAATTAATAATAGATTAATTAATCCATGATTGGGCTTTTAGAAAGCCCATTAGGTGGGCTTTTAGAAAGCCCACTAGGTCATGACCATAGGGTATTATAAATACCCTAATATGACTCATAATTAGAAGATAACACACACCAGAGAAACCCTAGCCACCTAGAAATTCGAGCTCCCCTCCCTTGGTAGTCGAATTTTGGCTTGCTCCCCGGTTCAATCAACGGTTGATCATCTAAACACCGACAAGGATCTAACCTATCCTCCGAGGTGTTTTCCGGTCATCTAAGACGTTCCCGAGTGACGTGGTGGACGAAATAGAGGCGCAACACTTGAGGCGCTAAATCCTAAATTCGACAAGCTCCAGAATCAAAGGAATCGGCAGTTATTCGGTACAGTTGGCAAAAGTACCGAAGTTTGGTAACGATCTCTAAACGATATCTTAATTCTCGTAATTATTCTAGATCTTTATTGTTCGATGATATCCCGTGATTTCCGCCTCGGGATTGAGAAAAGTCATCGAAAAACCCAACAGTAGTATCAGAGCCGGTCTGAGTAATTTTCAAAAATTAGATATGTTGACCGAAATAATTTTAGAAAATTTTTGGTGTGATTAGATTTTCAGTGGGAGCGTTAGAAAATTAATTATGATTAATTTTGTGTGTTGTTCGGAATCCGATTTAGAATCGGGATTGGTTTTTATTTAATTTTAATGTGTACTATTAAATAAGAAAAGGGAAAAACAAACGGCGGCACCACCACCGGAACCGGCGGCGATTTCACCGTCGCCGCCATGGTTCCGGGTGGCGCCGGCATTTGTGGCTCCCATTCGATGGGAGTCAATGGGCGACGGCTAGGGTTTCAAAACCCTAGCCGAAATAAATTTTTTTTTTTTTATCGTGTGGGCCTGATTGGATCAGGCCCACGGGCTGGGTTTTTAACCCAGCCCAAATTTAATTCGAGGTGGGCCTGATTGGATCAGGCCCACGGGCTGGGTTTTTTAACCCAGCCCCAATTCGCCCAGCCCGGATCGCAATGATCCGGGCACACCCAACCCGGGTCTGACCCGGGTACCCGACCCGGGTTGGACCCGGGGATTCGGCCCGGGTCTATCCTGACCCGGGCCCACACCGAACAGACCCGGATCCGGGTCCTTCTTGACCCGGATCCGGGTCAAAAATTTAATATTTCCGGGCAGGAGCCTTCGGCCCTGCCCGGTCTCTCCCCTTTCATGACCGGGGTTGCCCGAGGGCAACCCGTACAAGCTCGGGTCAATCCCGAACTCGTATCCCGGTATTTGATATTTAATTATATTTATGTTTAAAAGGGTTTGTCTTTAAAAATTTCATAATATATATATATATATATGTATACTTTCAGAAGTATATTTAATTCGAAATAGAATATGTTTTACAAAATAGGATTATGTATTACATATTCATTGTCTTAATTCTTAGAACATTTTAATTAGTTAACTATGTTTAGTTTAAGACAAAAGTCAGGATCACCTAATACCCCTCAATAAATATTAGGTATAATGTCTTCCAACGGCTGGGTCCTCGATCTAATTGAGAAAAGTTTTGAGTGTGTCTCTAACCCAAGGGAGTGCTCTTATACCCTCTTTTAGACGCGTAGGGCGACCTATACTGTCCGCCGATTCACCCCTTGGGTCTACCTAAACGAGTACTCTAATTAGATTAGATATCGTAGACAATTCTTTTGAAATCGGTTAGAATGATAAATGAAAAATTGTTTTTCTTTTCTAAACGTCAGAGATAATATAGGATATTAGAGCAATTGTTGACTTTCTCTAGTGACTAATTAATGGAATTGATGAGGGTTACTTTTCCATTAACAAATCACGAAATATTATATAAAGTCCTTATAATATATACCTTTTATGTAACATCTTTATTATAATAAGTAATTTATAATTTACATGTAAATACTAGAATTAATATTGTGCTTATTCAGTTTTATTTAAAATTGTAGAAACTGAACAATGTCTAGCAGCTCACTAAGATCCATCCTTGAGAAGGAAAACATCTTAAACGGAAGAAATTTTTCGGAATGGCAAAGACGCCTCAAAATTGTGCTCAGGCACGAAAAGAATGAGGTTATCATTATGAATGAACCTCCAGCTGAACCTCCTGCTACTGCATCCCGAGCAGACAAAGATGCTTATAAGAAGCATACTGATGAAGCCGCTGAAGTAGCTTGTCTCATTTTAGCAACCATGACACCAAATCTCATGGAGCAACATGAGAACATGTCTGCCTGGGAAATGATTCAACATCTCAAGAAGATGTATGATCATGAAGCACGTCATACAAGATTCAGGATAATGAGAAATTTGCTGAGAGCAAAATTAACTGATGGAAACAATGTGCATGATCATGTTCTAAAAATGATCAGCTGGTCAGAAAGTCTGACCAGACAAGAGATAAAGATCCCTGAGGAAGTATACATTGACATTGTGCTCAACTCTCTCCCCGATTCTTATAATCAGTTTATACTGAATTATAATATGTCCCCTGAATCAAAGAATCTTCATCAGCTTCACAACATGTTGCAAACAGCTGAGGGTAATGTACCCAAGGGACAGAATAGAACTATTAATGCTGTGAATAGCAAGTTCAAGGGAAAGAAGCAGTATGTTCAGAAGAATAAAGGCAAGGCTCCATATAACTTGAAGGTTAAGGCTCGTGCCATGAAACCCAAAGTTGGAGCCACTCCCGATCATAAGTGTTTTCACTGCGATAAGAAGGGACACTGGAAAAGGAATTGTCCTTTGTACCTTGCAGAGATCAAGAAGGTGAAGAAGAGTTCAAACTCCACCACAGGTATAAATGTTATAGAAGTCAATCTTACTACCTCTAAAGATTGGGTATTAGATACAGCATGTGGTACTCATATTTGTACTGACATGCAGACTCTGAAGAGAAGTAAGATGCTGAGGAAAGATGAGACCAACATGCGCGTGGCAAATGGAGCACCAGTTGTTGCAAAAGCTGTGGGAAATCTCAACACCTCAGCAGGAATGATTTTAGAATTAAATGATTGTCATTTCGTACCTTCCATTACCAAGAACATAATTTCTATTCCAGAATTGGATGTTTTAGGTTTTGATTTTAAAATTGGGAACAAGCGTTGTGCGGTTTTTAAGGATGGTATTTGTTATGGTATTGCTTATTTATCAAACGGTCTTTATTCGTTGAATACCTCTGAAAATCATATTTATAACATCTCCAATAAAATAGTGAAACCCAACCTTGTCAATACGGCCTATCTCTGGCACTGTCGACTTGGCCATATAGGCGAGAAGCGCATTACTCAGCTTCACAAACAAGGAAGACTGGATGATTTTGATTATGAATCTTATCACACATGTGAATCTTGCCTGGTCGGGAAAATGACAAAACCTTCTTTTAAAGGAACTTATGAGAGAAAGAAAGGACTATTGGACCTCATACATTCAGATGTATGTGGACTAATACCCATTCAGGCTAAAGGAGGTTTCAGGTATTTCATCACCTTCACTGATGACTTCAGTCGATACGGTTATGTATACCTAATGAAACACAAATCTGAATCGCTTGAAAAGTTCAAGCAGTTCAAGAATGAAGCTGAAAATCAGTTAGCAAGAAAAGCTAAAGCCATACGATCTGATCGAGGTGGCGAATACTTGAGCGATGATTTCAAAGCTTACCTCCGAGACATGGGAATCATTTCATCACTGACCCCTCCAGGTACACCTCAACTAAATGGTGTATCTGAGAGGAGAAATCGAACCTTGTTGGACATGGTTCGATCAATGATGAATAAAACTGACTTACCTGAGTCCCTATGGGGACACGCACTTATGACAGCAGCTACAACACTGAACTGTGTGCCATCTAAGACGGTTCCTTCAACCCCATATGAGATATGGAAAGGAAGAATACCGGATTTACATTTCATGAGAATCTGGGGATGTGAGGCATATGTCAAGACTCTAATGTCTGACAAGCTCAGTCCCAAATCGGTTAAATGTAACTTTGTGGGATACCCAACGGAAACTCCTGGGTATTACTTCTATCAAAAACACACAGGCAAAATAATAGTTGCCAAAACCGGTGTTTTCTTAGAAGAAGATTTTCTCTCTAGAAAGTCTAGTGGGAGAAACATTGTTCTTAATGAAGAGCAAGAACCACAAGATACTCAAGAACAAGAAATGGACACAGAAGGTACTCACACATCGAATTATGAACATCGTGATCAGATCATGGTTGATAACCAAATAGAAAACGTTGTTCTAAACGAAGAAGTTGAAAATGAGATTGTCAATGAAGAACCTCAAGAAAATATAGTTATATACGATGTGCCCATACAAGATGGGATAAATGAGCAACCAGATTACACACTGACATCACGAAGATCAATTAGAGAGAGCCAACCTCCTCTTAAATTGAACCTTCTTGTTTCAATAGAAGATGAAACTGTTCATGAAGACGATGGTGAAGAACCTGAATCTTATAACGAAGCAATGTCGGGAGATGACTCAGACAAATGGCTGGAAGCCATGAATTCTGAAATGGACTCCATGTATAGCAACGAAGTATGGGACCTCGTTGATGCTCCCAAAGGGTCCAAACCCATTGGTTGCAAATGGATCTTCAAAAGGAAGATCGACATGGATGGCAAAATACAAACTTACAAAGGAAGATTAGTCGCTAAAGGTTATCGACAAATTCATGGTATTGACTATGATGAAACTTTCTCTCCTGTTGCCATGTTCAAGTCCATAAGAATCTTGCTAGCCATTGCCGCATTTCATGATTATGAAATCTGGCAAATGGACGTGAAGACCGCGTTCTTGAATGGAGTTCTCGAAGAGGATGTGTACATGACACAACCTGAAGGTTTCATAGACCGCAAACATCCAAATAAGGTTTGCAAATTGAAAAGATCAATTTATGGTCTTAAGCAAGCATCTCGAAGCTGGAATCGTCGTTTTGATGAATCAATTACTGTTTTTGGTTTTGTTAAGAACAAAGACGATCCTTGTGTATATATCAAATCGAGTGGGAGCAAAATAGTTTTCCTAATTCTTTATGTAGATGACATACTGATAATAGGAAACGATACATCTGAACTCCAGACCGTGAAGGAGTGGTTGAGAAAATGTTTCTCAATGAAAGACTTAGGAGAAGCCGCCTATATACTAGCCGTAAAGATTCAAAGAAATAGAAATCAAAGAATCTTATCTCTAAGCCAAGGTACATATATTGACAAAATTGTTAAAAGGTTTAAAATGGACAAATCGGAAAAAGGTTTTACACCGATGACCCATAAGACATACTTGACCAAGAAGCAATGTCCGGTTTCTTCAGAAGAAATCAAAAGTATGGAGAAAATTCCATACGCTTCAGCTATTGGTTCAATAATGTATGCAATGATATGTACAAGACCAGATGTAGCTTTTGCCTTAAGCATGACAAACAGATTTCAATCAAACACTGGTTTTAACCATTGGACAGCCGTTAAGAATATCTTGCGTTATTTAAACAGAACAAAAGATAGATGTTTGACATACGGTGGTGCAAAAGAATTAACTTTTGAAGGATATTCTGATGCAAGCTTCCAAACAGACAGGGATGATTTCAAATCTCAAACAGGATATGTATTCTGTGCAAATGGTGGTGCTGTTACGTGGAACAGCAGTAAACAAGCTACGGTAACTGATTCAACCACAGAATCTGAGTACATCGCTGCATCTGTTGCTGCAAAAGAGGCTGTATGGATCAAGAAATTTGTTTCTGATCTTGGTGTAGTTCCTAGCATTGGTGATCCTGTGAAGCTTTTCTGTGACAACAACGGAGCTATAGCACAAGCCAAGGAACCAAGATCACACAAGACAGCAAAACATGTACTCAGAAAGTACCATCTGATCAGAGACATTGTTGATCGGAAGGACATAGAGATGAGGAGAGTAGACACTGAAGAAAATGTAGCAGATCCGATGACAAAATCTTTATCGAAAGAAAAGCATTTTCGTCATGCGGAAAGTATTGGGATAAAGAACCCATAAATGTCTGTTACGATTTTATTATCTGAACCTGATTTTGGATCGGAGACAAATTTTATGTAATCATTATATTTGATTAAATTTGAAGCACATTATTATTTTCTTTAAAAGGCAAGTTTCATCATTTAAAAGTTAATATCAATATCGTATTCAAAACATTGATATCAAGCAATACAAATGTAGTTCCTAAGATGTCTTCGAGACATTCTTGAATTTCCCCAGTCAAAGAAATCATTATGAAGAAACAAAGAGGGACTATCAATGATATTCATAATTGACTGGTACATGTTGTTAAGATAAAAGGAAGGGGTCCTTGATATCTAAGAGATATTCTTATACATGTAGGCACTAGTAGGAATGACTAGCAGTGCTGGAAGACTCGCACTCTAAATATTCTCACATGGAAAAAAAACCTTGATACAAGGGGACACTGAGAAACTTAGAGATATGAAGAGACTCCAAAGTTTGAGAACATCATGAGTCCATCACTGGGTAAGTTGCATGCTTAGATTACAGCTCAACGCTTACCGTAACTGGAAAGTCATAACAATTGTAGTTGGGCATGTGATAAACCTTGTAGGATGGAATGACGTTTCAAGAAAACATGCATCCCCCCATTCCTTTTGGGGCTATACACTCGGGGCCTTCTGAATAGGATAAGTAAAATGAAATCTGTGGCCACAGGCAAAACAAAAGAGTTTCTGTTTTGATGTTTCAATACTTATACCTGAATCAGAAATATTAGATCAGGCTTAACAGGTGTTCCTAACCATGACCTGTGCCGCATCTAGAGATGTAAAAGGATGTCGAAGGAATCAGTCATATACTTCATTTTAATCGTAAAGAACCACATGGTTCACCTCGATTAATCTATAAAAGAGGATTTAAAGTTTTGTAGATTGGGGGAAGTTAAGTCTAGGTGGAGGCCACTTACTTCTTGCATACTCATATGAGTATGTGGCCAACACTACAGAATCCTACAGAGTCACACCGAACTCGCAACGGAAACGGAGAATGATGATTAAATTACAATGAAACAAACTTCACATGTAACTTTGATGAACCAGGCATGAGTAGCTGAGAGAATGTACATCTAACCCAAGGCGGCATTCTCGAGTAATACTTTATGTGCAGTGCGTGCACGGAGATAGCCAATCCGGTGCGTTCGTGCAAGTGGGAGATTGTTGGTTATGCCCGAACCCGATATTGTATCTCTCGGGTTATCGGATATCGACCCGATAACCATAACCGACATTATGGGCCCACTCGGGCCCAAGTATTAATTATGATTCATATTAATTAATAATAGATTAATTAATCCATGATTGGGCTTTTAGAAAGCCCATTAGGTGGGCTTTTAGAAAGCCCACTAGGTCATGACCATAGGGTATTATAAATACCCTAATATGACTCATAATTAGAAGATAACACACACCAGAGAAACCCTAGCCACCTAGAAATTCGAGCTCCCCTCCCTTGGTAGTCGAATTTTGGCTTGCTCCCCGGTTCAATCAACGGTTGATCATCTAAACACCGACAAGGATCTAACCTATCCTCCGAGGTGTTTTCCGGTCATCTAAGACGTTCCCGAGTGACGTGGTGGACGAAATAGAGGCGCAACACTTGAGGCGCTAAATCCTAAATTCGACAAGCTCCAGAATCAAAGGAATCGGCAGTTATTCGGTACAGTTGGCAAAAGTACCGAAGTTTGGTAACGATCTCTAAACGATATCTTAATTCTCGTAATTATTCTAGATCTTTATTGTTCGATGATATCCCGTGATTTCCGCCTCGGGATTGAGAAAAGTCATCGAAAAACCCAACAGAATTATGGGGCATGGAAAAAGAGATTCGTCTGCGTAATTTTCATTGACAACACGTTATAAAATTATAGAAAAACCCATGAAATGCCCAAAAATCACTTAAGGTTTAAGGGAATTGCCCATAGTTTCAAACAATTCATTTATACCCATTTTAAAAATATATTGGACCATATTAACCTTGATCTTAATCATATTTATTTATTTTCGTATTTAATTATTTATTATATATTTATTTTCGAAATTAAATTAATCATCCTTAAATTTTGGTTGAAAACTTCCCCTATTAATTATGTTATCATTTAATTTTGTTATTTTGACCCAAAATTTAATATTTCTTTCTCTCTCTCTCTCTTTCCCACTCTCTCTCTCTCTCTCTCTCTCTCTCTCTCTCTCTCTCTCTCTCTCTCTCTCTCTCTCTCTCTCTCTCTCTCTCTCTTCGGATTGACCACCATCGCCGGATTCGGGCCGAGAGCGCGACAACTTCGTGCGTGGCTTCGACGACCGTGGTCGCGGTTGCCGAGGAGGCGGTCGTGGCCTCCGTCGTGGTCGCCCTCCATCGCGCCTCCTTCCTCCGTCGCGGTCGCCCTCCGTCGCGCATCCTTCCTCCATTGTTCTCCGTCGTGGCGCGATGATCCTTTCCACGCAATCGTAACTGTAAATTTATTTACAATTTTCTGTATATATGTTTACAGTTTTAAGGTAATATATTTGATTTTTGTAAATGATTTTACGATATTTTGAAGTGATAATTTCTCTTAGAGGGGCAATATTTTTGTAACTGGATTTACACGCTTTTTGTAAATGTTTTTACACTTATTTGGAGTTATTTTAAACAAATTTGCATTTATAGATATGTATATGAAATTTTAAAATCTTGTCAACATATTTGTAAACATATTTACATAAAATAAGGCAAAACGAAAACCAAATTTCGTAAATAGATTTACATAAAATGAGGAGAAACGAAAACCAAGTTTTGTAAATAGATTTACATAAAATGAGACAGAAGGAAAACCAAGTTTTGTAAACAGATTTACACATAATGAGGCATAACGAAAACCAAGTTTCGTAAACAAATTTACATAAAATTAAGCAAACGAAAATAAGGTTTCATAAATAAAATTTTGAAAGAAATATAGATTAATAGGAAAATAAATTTTAGATTTTAATCGTTAAAATAGAGAATATTAAAAGTGATTTGTTAGAGCTAATAAAAAATAATACTAATTAATAGGGGAGATTTGTTTTTAATTAATTTATTCAATTTGCTACATTTGAGGAAAAAATTATTTTTTATTTTAATTTAAAAAACGAATTATAATTAAATGTGGTTTAAAAATTAGAAGGGCAATTTAGTCCATATTTCAATTTGTTGGTAGTTATGATTTCCATAATTAGAAATGGGCATTTTTTTTAAACCTTGAGCCACAAATGGGCATTTCCCTTATTAACCCTAAAATTATTTTATAAAAACATGGGCATGAATATGTATTGAGAAGAAATCAATGAACCGCGATAAAATTTGTTTCATACGAGTCGCATGAAATGTGCTTCGCGATTAAAGAAGTACGAGATTTTTTTCCCAAGCATCATTCATTATATTCACGGATGTATCTTTTCTTGCTAAAATAGAGCAATTTGAAATTCATTTTAATATTCCAGAGGACAATGAGTATACCCTATCATGCATGTCACAATTTTAGTTATTTAAGGATATAATGAAAGAAAAAAAAAACACTTAAAAGGTGAGTTGTGACATTACATAGAAGGAAAATTGGCCACATTAAAATAACCTTACGAGGAAGTCCGTTTGATACCCAAAATTGCTTAGCAACAGTCGGACAAGCGGGCAATGTTGGGGACTAAACGCATGAAAAAGAAAAAAAGACAAAACGGGCCCAAGTTAAAGGCAAATTATTAAAAGTCGAAGTTATTTTATCGTTTGATAGATTGCTTACTCTTCCACATGGGTTCCACTTGATTGTGGGAATATTTGCTCAAACAGTTTAGGGTAAAATTAGAAATACAGACGACGAAGTACTTACACAGCGTAATAACGGTAAGTAATGAATGAGCGGAACACAAACAAATAAAGGTTATGTGCGAGCGATCTTTTTAAAAACAACTCCCGTTTTATCAACGGTAACTCCTTGTATAGCTTCAAGTAACTGGTCGACTGAGATGAACTTTGTATTACATAAAAACATGTTTAATACATAGGTTAGTGCCTCACGACAATAAATCGACACTATTCTTATTGATTTACAATCAACAACCAAAGAAATTACCAAAAAAACTCATCATCTGCAGTATTGCTGCTTGTGAAGATTATCTACCACTCGTTTCAATAGCTTCTTCAAGCGCTTGGATCCCGCCCCAGGACGGAGGACGCCGAGCCCAAGGGGCTGCGGAGCCGCACACGAGCCCCGCTTCCCAGCGCACCAGCCGGCGGCGGGGAACTCCCCGTGCCGCCGCTTGAGGAGGTCGCGGTCAATGCGGGTGAGGACGGGGTCATTGCGCTTGAACTTCCTGGCAAAAGGGCGGTTGCTGAGCGTCATTCTCTTGAAGTCTCGGAGGCCGAGGGACTTGGGGTGCTGCTTGGGCGGCGAGTCCCATGCGATGTAGTGGAGGTCGTGGTTGACTGTGGTGTTCCGGTGGTCACCGCTGTTGCATATAAGGGTCTGGAAATAGCCTTCCGGCGAGGAGACGAAGTTGGTGTAGTAGAGGAGGAGTGTCCGAGGGAGATTGTCCCAACCCACCACGCAATACTCCGCGAATGACCGAGACAACACCGTCCACGCTGAACCTGCCTTTCACTCCTTTGTTAGTGACAAATGTACTCAAATTTTACTTTACTGTGAACTGAATGTATAAAAAGTCCACGTTAATGCGGCTTCAATGTACTCAATGTTTCAAAAAAAAAAACAAACCCGCAAATCATTAATAAAATAAAATTTAATTATATTTGTTATTAAAAGTATTTTAAGTGATTTGCTCGTGTTTATATCGAACAAGTCACTTAAAGTCAATCCAAACACATTTATTCATATCATTGACTAAAAGAACACAAGTATCAAGTTAAATCATGATTAAGCCTTCAGGTTGGTCTTTAGCTATCACGATTGGTGTTTGGATCATATCAAACAAATATAACTGACACGTGTCATATCTTACAAGCACATTTTTTTAATAATAAATAATAATAATTATTTTCTCTCTCGATAAATGTTTGGTGGGATGAAAAGGACATTTTAATAAGCTTAGCGATCCATATGACACATACATAATTCACCTACCTAACTAAAGAAATCACGATGGCATTTAAAATATAATAAATAAGCTTTATCGTGAAATTTCAACATAATTTTAGTGTTTGGATTTGAAGTTGACCTTACTGTATTGCTGTACAAAAGGTATTTAATTTGTCATGTAATATTTGTATTTGTGAATTACTTGTTCTGCAACTGAGAAACGACACAAACAGGAACGAAAAGGGAAATTAACAAAACAAGTTAAAAATAACTTAAAATAAATCCAATTATGACCCTAAAGGATTGATTTAGTGGTAACTGGTAAGGGCAATATTTGGAATTTTGCACGTCTCCGATTCAGTTCCTCCTAGACGGCGGACACAACAAATTAGCGTTACTGGAGTAGTCTCCCGGTCAATAATGTAAGGGCCCCATATCTACTAATTCAGTGTATATCCAAAGCATTCATGTGTATAGAATGAATTGAGTATTGAGACTTTATAGTAAAAGTGTAAAACCATTGTTCTAAGGGCACTATAGTCCATTGCTCCAAACTTCCTAAATAGTTGGACAAGTTTTTTAGGCAATAATTTGACACTTTTGTTATGACAACTCATGACTTTGGATGGGAAATCAGTACCTATGAATGTGATTGACTAGGGAATTAGGGCATCAAATCTTCCCCAATTGAGAAGACACGTACCAGAATTGGAAGCGAATCATGTCATTTTTGGAAGCTAACTCCCAAAGTTTCAATCTTTCCTTCCCAAAATCCATAGAATTCAAAGAAACCCAGCAACAATGGAGGAAAAGAAGAACCTGTGTACAGCTTGAAAGATGTGGGAAGAGCTCTCTGCTTGATGACCCACCAGAGCTCCGATCTGTTGAGCGAGTACAATCCTGGGTCTATCACCATTGGTTTCCCTCTCTTGTTCCTGTCAATTCAAATCCCTAATCTCAAGAACAACAGCAGCAACAAGAAGAAATCAATCCCCAAATTGAACGAAATCCACTCACAGTTTCCAACCCAATCGACTGGTGTGCTGAACGAAGTTGAGATCTCTGGGCAGCTCGGAGAACGCGTGGATCAGATCTGAGGCACAAATTTTGAAAATCAGACAAGGGTTTCTTCTCCCGATTCTTCTCGAGCTGGAATCGACCGAATCGCACTCACCATACCATCTTGAGAGACCAGAGGGTAGTCGGAAGCGCTGAGATTGATGAACCAGTCCCACCTGCAGACCCTCAGGAGGATCGCCATGGCGTGGAGCGTCGTGGAGAGCATCGTCGGGCCCCGGTACGTGACCGGGTTCGGCTTCCCCACCAGCCAGACGTTCCCGGCCCGGCCGAGGACCGGGTCGGACGCGACGAACTCGGCCAGGTCCCGGTGCTCCGCGTCCGGCGCGGCGCGGTCGAGGTGGATCAGGTAGTGGTTGCCCGGGTGGTACAGCGCGTAGAGCAGCCTCCTCAGCCTGGCCGAGTCGCCCTTGGTGGCGGAGATCAGGTACGCGAAGCTCACCGGGTACGAGGCGTTGCCGATGATGGTGGTTGTGGGGGTGAAGGTGGAGATGGGCATTGTCAGCCTGGCTGGGATGTAGAGGAGGGTGAAGAGAATGGAGGCCATGAACAAGGAGGCCATTAACGCTTTGATGCCCATCATCAGTGACAGTGTCGCTGCTTTCTTCTTCTTCTTCGTCCCGAGATCGAAGAGAAATGAGAAGTGGAGTTGGGTTTGAGATTTATGATCTGAAACTTGTTGTGCATGTGATGTTTGGTTCGTTGCTTTAAAGGGAAGCCAGCCTTGTAATTTCTTGTTGGAGAGTCACTTTATCAATGAGCAAGCAAACTTAACACTCTACAACAATCAACTTCATTATTTATCTCTTGGATAATCGTCATAGAAGTATTTAAATTTTGACTATTTGAAACGATAAGTTATAAAGTGAAAATAGCAAATAAAATTGAGGCTACATATATTTTTATGCACTTTTTTTTAACGGATGTTAATTAATTTTTATAACATAATATCGTTACATCATATTTATTACATGTTCATGGTCATTCGGGTACCTAACATCCTTCTCTTAATTGAAATTTGTAGAAAAATTGGACGAAAAAAATGTGTTACCTCGTAAATTTTGATTTTAGGTACTTTCGCTATATATATATTTTTACGTTAGATCCTTGGCGCTTTAGTTGTTCAAAGTTTTATTTGAATGATAGTTGCTCAAAATTTAAGTACTTTTATCGCAATTATCATTTTTTTATTCCAGAAGATTCCTTTACGAATAAAAAATGAATAATTTGTTTAGTATTTGTTATGGGTATTTTCGGAACATAATAAACTGACAATCCAGTCCAAAAACGCATTCAAAAGGGCTTAATACGCCAGAGGCCCACGAAGGTCATCTGGTTCGCTGAAAAAGTTAACTCGGTCCCGACTCATAAAGTCAGTGGAACTCGGCCTGAAAAGTCAACTCAAACCTAACCCGGAAAGACTAACACGAGATTATTCCAAAAACTTGCTTTTAGGGGTCGACCCCTAAATAAATAAAGCGTGGCTTTAGAGGTCGCTGCAACTTAAATCGTGCATTAAGGGGTTGCTACGACCCCTAAAGAATAAAACGTGCTCTTAGAGGTCGCGCAAGGTCTCCTATAAATACGAGAGTCCCATTCCTAATCTGGTAAACTCTCTAAAGCCAAAAAACCTCTGCTCGCCAATCTTATTTCCCGACTCTTAGAATACTTGACTAATGTTGAACGTCGGAGCAAATGACAAAGGCGAATAAAGAAACATCAAGCCCTTCGTGAACATCTCATGGTCATTGAGCCCAGCTCAAAACTGACTTATGAACCGCATTTTACATTGATCTAAAAATTGGCATAATTAACAATATTTATTTAACAAAATGCTAATGAAATTGATAAAGATGATAAAACTTAATTTTCATAGTATTTTTTTATACCAAAACAGTTTGTGTTGTAAATAAGTAAGGAAATCATAAACCGGATTCTTTATTAAAAAAAAAAAAAAAAACCGGACTGGTCCAGTCCGGGTTAAAAAAAATCTCTAGTGTCGGATACTGTCGACATGTACAGGCTTGATAATAGTGATTTGGAGAATTTTTTGTGATAAAACAAAACCGCCACAAGTGGACACCAAAATCCCAAAGTTGAAAATCCCAGACAGAGCGACGAATTTAACGATCTCTTAACGGTAGAGATGTATCGCCGTCAAATCAGAAGGAGGGAAAACTCCAACCCCATTTTTTGAACAAAATCCCAAATCAATCGCTCTTCTCCATTTCCCTCCTTCCTCTTTTCGCCGCACTAGCTTCCACAGAATCCATCGAATCTGAGATTGCCCATGGTCGATTCTGGAGGCTCGGTGCTTCTGCTTCTGGTTCTGCCCCTCGACGTGTTTCCTTGGAATCGATTGATCAGAGACCTTTCGTCTTACTGGATTTCAGGTATTACGCGCAGTCGCGAACGAACGAAAGTGTTTCAGGTTTTGGCATTGCCATGGTTGCTTACTTTGCGTACTTTTGCCAAACTGAATTGAATTGAATCTAGCTTTTGGGTTTTGATGAACTCATTGAATACTTGAATGGGGATTGAAGGGAACTGAATGGTGGAATAGTGCGGCGGAGAGAACTCGATAGTTTCGTATGGCGAAGGTTGCGAAACCCAGTTCTGTACCGGCCGGTGGAGGCGGCATTAAGGG
Source organism: Parietaria judaica (assembly GCA_954871525.1). Classification (NCBI taxonomy): domain Eukaryota; kingdom Viridiplantae; phylum Streptophyta; class Magnoliopsida; order Rosales; family Urticaceae; genus Parietaria; species Parietaria judaica. The sequence continues at coordinate 18,261,338 of OX940865.1, read as the reverse complement.
GGGTGCAATGACAAAGAGAAAGACGCCGTCGGAACTGAGGGTGAGTTTGTAATCGTGTTCGGTACGGCGATCTAGTGATTGTGGAAGCAGGTTTTGAGATTGTTCATTCTTTTGATAGGGAGAGCAGTTGAAGCGGCTGAATCCTATAGAGATTTTCGACGAATCTCCTGCCACGTTTCTCGGTTTTCCAAGGCAAGCATTTTCCGGTCTCTACTCGGGCTTACTTATCAATATGCTTTACCTTTTTCTTTTACGAGTCACCGAGCAGTTTTGTTTAATTGTAAAAAACAGTGAGGTAAACAATGCGCCGAAGAAAGCAGAATTGCCAGGGAACCCTAGATATGTTGCCACACGGATGGACGAGCTATATCCCGCAAAGAAATCAAGGTTTAGGATAAATTCTGGAAAAGAAACTGCTAAGGTCTGTACCGAAACTTATGTGTACTTTTTTCATTCTAGTTTATAGTTTCTTCTTCGTAATTTTATGAAAAATCTTGCTAGGGTTCCTTGATGGAGCAGCCTAGAAGCCTGAATTTAGCTGCCATTGGAAGGAACGGACCATCATGGTATGTCCCTCAACGTCATTACACCGTGTTTCGTCCAGTAAACACACGATATCTCGTGGTATTTACATTGTTCGTATGGCAGTCGAATATCAGATGGCTCTGCCGAAAATGCAAACTCGGGTGACGTACAAGAGTCTCAGACAATTGGAAAAAGTAGTCACAGTATATTTCGGAGCGTCTCTGAACTTTCGACGGGCGATGAAAAATCATCTGGCGTGGCAGCTATAGATATGGTATCTGTAACATCTATCTTTCTCATTTTCCTATTTTGTTTGCTTTCTCTCTCTCGCATATATATATATATATTATCATTTTTTCTTGACCTAATAGTTTAAATTGGTTTGTAGAACAAAGCACTGCATGGATTAGTCAATCTCGAACAGTCAGAAGCTAATGGTTTACCTTCGTCGTCAACGGAAAGATGTGTTGACCATGCATTAGCTAACCTGGGAAATTTCTGCATAGCTGGCCAAAAAATTCCTTTGGATTTCACTTTGAAATCTAGTATGAGGGTGGTATCCTCTTCCCCTATTTCTTGGTGAGTATTCGAAGCCGTGAATAATAGAATGCTAAATATATCGTGTATATGTATCTGAAGTTCGTTCTAAGGGGTTTTCCCATTTCATTCAAAATAGAAAGGAAACAGGTTTTTTAAGAAGAGTCATCGAGTGCAGGCTTTGGTCGTTTGCTAGTATATTTAGTTGTTTTAGACACACGTTTCCATCTTTGCTTACTGATTCTCTTTGGTGCGGCTTGATCGTTTTCTATGTGTTTCTAATCTTTTTGGTAGTTGATCCTATTTTCTACTGCGACATCGATTACATGTTCTATACTTCTATGTATATAATCTTTTAAAATCCTTTAATGGTGCTCTCATTTTGTGCATATTTTAGGTTCAGATGCTTGATAAGAACCATAATGAACTTGAACAGTTAGTTATCAAATCCCAGCATAAAATTCTACTACACATCATGGGAGAAAAGTGTTTATTATTGTGTGGCACACGTAACATTAAGGAATAATTAGAGTCGTTTAATCTCTCGCGAAAGAGGTGAGATTGGACTAAGTGAAGATTTTGATCGTTCCCGTTTCGAGAACGATTTTGGGACTTAATATATAGCTCATGTTACATACTCTAAGCGAATTTTCATATCACCAAACTACAATTTATTTTTTCATAGATTGGTTTCTTAATTTAATTTTATTTTAGGGTGAACCGATCACTCATGGCATGTACCTACGCGGGTCTACCATCTTCCAGTCTTAAAATGTTCCATTCGTGGATTTATCCTCAATCTACCCTACCACAATCTCTCATATCATTGCTGACGTCGTCAACAGCCGGGGGAGGTCTGTCCGCTAACTCTTAATGTTTTCATCGGTTGAGCTGTTCATTCTTCCAATTTTCTGACCAATGTTGAATATACTGTATGCAGTTGAAGTTGATTTCCTAAAAACACGTCAGTTAACTTGGGAGGAGTCTTTCCGATGTCTATACTACATGCTTCGAAATGGCATGTGCAATATTTTTTATGGTAATGATCTTTATCTTTGCAATGAGTCCTCTTCACTTCTATCATATTTGAGAATTATTATTTGCGCTTGCGGTTTTAATATTCTTCTCAATACTTTAGTGTGTACGCCACATTTTGTGGTGATGTTTACTGCAAGTGACGTGGTTGGAAAAATCAAACGCTCGTGCAAAGCTTATATCTCCCAGTCAACAACAAGTCTGAGGGCACTGTTGAGAGAACAAGTAAGCCTTGTCTCTTATTTTATTGCTAACTGTGCACTGCATCTGCAACAAAGGAATATGCGTACAGATTCTGTTACTTGGGCTTCTTTTTCTTCAAAAGGAGTTCTATTTTTCAAACAATTGCTTCTCTAGAACTTTGTAGTGATGATTTTGCCGTTCTAAATAGCTGTTGATTGTGTTATGACTATGTGCATTGTTCCCTAGTTCCAACTAACTCTTTCATGCATATAAATCTGTTATAATTAGGGGATACTTAATTTGTTTTAGTTAGGCTATTTATGAGGTGTAGAAATTTATTGATGTTTTTATTATGCTTAGGATACATTTCATTTTTTTTTTTATAGAATTTCTAGCTCGGCGATTAGATAAGGTTGGGGAGGCTCCCTTTTCGAGATCAGATTTTGGGTCGTAACAAAATCTCTCTCAACTTTTTTATTTTTATCTTACAACCTCATCTTAAGCAGGGCAACATTTTGTTTTTTGGTTAGATTGAGGGTTTAATCCCTTTCTTTTTTCCTTATTTTGAGAGTCACGCAACAATAACTACGGAGCTAACGCCTTAAAGTATGTTTATTAGGATGTTTACTTCTCGATGCCTCGTTGCCACTCCAAAGCAGAGCAAGTGACAACTGAAGATCTTGTTGAGCTCTCTGAGATTGAGAAGCAGAATTTAGGCCAGGTGAATAATTTAAATGTGGTTTTGAAGGGTTTATGTTAATTACATAGAATACAATATTTGCTTTTATTTTTCTCCAAATGTACTTTTTTTTTGGTCGATCTCTTAATATTTGCTTTTACTGAAAATTAATCAGACTCGACGGAGTAGTTCCTCATCGGATCTTGATCACAGTCCAGAATCCTTGCTAGTCTTCAATGGCAGCAAGAATGTACATGGTTTATATGATATTTTATTAAATTATAGGTAAGGAAAGAAATCCGGATAGAAAATAATTGATTTAATTTCTTTAGTCTGATCAGTTGAGCATAACCATTTGATTGTTTTAGATCGTTTTTGACTTCCTTGACCGGAATGGATGTTCCGGTACTGTATTCACCTGTGCCATTCCTGAATGCTGCTTCTTCGGCCCCCGAGGTGGGCATGTTCTCTCTTAAACTTGTGCTTTTCACTTCATATTTCCTCACACAAATTTACTTTTCTAATACATTTGTAAACAAATGCGAAATCATTTTGTTTTCCAGATCAAATGTATGGAGTTGAAAAGAGCAGAGAATTTTGTTGACTCGGACGGAGGATCAGCCGACAAAGACAAAGACGATCAACCCAAAGAGGGGTTTTCATCACGTTTCTGCTCTAGCGTGGAGATTAAGGGCTCCTATATTCCGCCGTGGATCATTTCCAGCATATGCGCTGTGATGGGCGCTGAAGGGAAAAGCTTCGAAGCAAGGTGCATTGAACATTACACATTTAAAAGTTTGAATTGAACATTCATAAGAGTTTCATTGGATTATTTGTTTACTGCATATCATTTCATCTTTTAGTACTTATCGGTAGTTTGAAGTTCTCATATGTTTTTCTTCTTCAGTTTCATGACAGACCCGACTTCAGTCTCATTGAATGCTGCTTTAGAAGCTGTGTGTGAGAAATCCGATCATCCCGAAGGCTCAACAGAAGTGAGCTACACTTTCGGCATCAAAGATGCCATAGTAACTCCGCATTTGCTTTCTGGTTTATTGAAAAGCTTGAAGTTCTCGGACGGTTCCTATACAGCTACTCGTTCGTTGGTATGACATTCTGCTGAACAATAAAATTACCAGCTAATTGAGTTTGGTGCCTTTTGTCATTCCAACCTTTGTAATCTATCTAGGCTTTTGGGAGCTCTATTGGATTTATGACTTTTCGTTTATGTAAAATCTCTTTTAACTTATGGCTAGAAATTACTAGCGTTTTGTGAACTTTTCATTTTGATAGGAACCTGATATCAAAATTTGTAACGAAAAACTACAAGAACAAATTGAATTCTTAAGCCAAAAGGAATCTCGAACAATGAATCCCAAGAATGATCGGAATAACAAAATCGAACTCTTTAAGAGCATAAATAAAAATTTCCGGTGCCGGCCCAGATAGGTTTCCTTCTCGGGCAAAATAAGTATTACAAATGTATTGCAAATTAAACAATAAGATATGGAATTAAGTGAGAATGGTCAAATACAAAATTGTCTGGTTCTATAGAGAGAACTTGAAAGCGCCAGCATTGGAATCACTCACTGAATCCCAAAATGAGAGCTTCTTCTCTTTATCCTCCGCTTTCCGCACCAACTCGTCAATGGTGCCCGGGAACGCGGCCTCGAATGCGTTGCTGAATTTTTCATACAAATTCACTCGGTCTCTCGTCCCGGAAACCAGTTCACTAGCATTCGGCCTCTTAAGAAACTCCAACACATTGAGCAAATTTCTCCTGCAACATACAAGTTCAACCAAATTCATTTATAATGGAATAATGATTCCTCCTAGAGTAAGGCAAAAACTCCCTTGAGTTTAGACCTTTAGATCTTAAACAGACTAATTAATCAAATCATTAAGCTAACTTGACATTACATAACAACCTAAAATTAAATAAAGCGAAGAAAGTTGAGGAAAAAACCTGCTGACAAAATTCTGTGTAATTGCAATGGAGTCCTCGAGGTTGATCACCAAATGCCACCACCCATTGGGCACGAAGATCACCTCGCCCGCCCGGCACACACACTCCACGGGCCGCCTCTTCCAATCCCGAGTCGAGCCATAGAAGTTCATGAACCACTCCGTGATCGAAACCGGGGAGGCCACCTCAGTCCCGTCGGGGCTTGGGTGCACCCCCGGCGGGACCACGTCCGGAGGGAACAGCACCCACTTTTTCGACCCTCTGATCACCGCATTCCACGCCGATGTCGAGTTCGGGTCGATGTGGAATGAGGACCCCGACCCCGCTGGCCCTATTATGATCCACCGGTAATCCGGCCGCTCGTCGCCCAGCAACGCGAACAGATCCTCCCTGAAATATGGCGGCACCGCGTATTCCGATCCCAACTCCGGCAACTTCTCCACGAACTTGGGATCGAACAGATACAACGGCCTCTCCTCGCGGACCAGAGCCGAGTATCGGAAGTAGTCCTTGAGCCTCATCTCGACCGGCCCGACCGAGAAGAGCCGGTCGCCGCCGCGCCGGACCAAACAGTCCTCGTCCCATTTCCGCAGAGCCACCCAATCATCCAAGCAGCCTTCCAGCAACACCGGCCGGTTCGGCTCCTCGAAGCCGGAGACGAATTCCTCGACGGAAATCCCTCTTCTCCGCGCAATGTTGTCCCTCTCCAGCCACTCGGGCTTCATCTCTAGGTTGGCGCACAGCCAGCTCTGGAAGAGGTAATCGGAGTAGAAATCCCCGACCCTCAATCGCGACGGCGACGGGACGGAACCGAAACAGGCGGCGACGTAGGTCGATTTCCAAGCCCCGTTGAACAAGAACCCACCTTTCAGATTCTCCAAGACGATGTTCCTCCAGAGCGGCTCGTGATTGGCGAAGACGTAGAGCGATCTGCTCACGGCGGCGAGAACCCCCAGGTGGGTCCCGCCCAGGAGCCCGAGAATGTCGAGAACGAGCTCGTCCGTTAGGGTCTGGAGACTGCCTAGCCCGGTGTTTCTGGAGTTCACCGCGCCGGGGCTCAGGTACAGGTTCCCCATGGGTTGAACTCCATGAGAGCTCGAATCGACAGAGGTTTTGAGACTAAACCCTTCACTGTCTTCTTCTTCTTTTGCCGGTTTGCGATTCTGGGAAGCTGGGTATTGCCTTGTTCGACCATTTTTGCGAGTGTTAGTCTTGTTCTTCTTCTTCCTCCTCCTCTTGATGGCTTGTGATAACAAGTGCTTGAAGCTCGGCATTTTTCTCTGCTTCTTCCTCGCAGCGAGGGTTTATACACGAGGGACATGGGGTTTTGTATGTTGGCAAAGCACAGGAAAGAAAGTCATGAAAATGAGAAGTGTCGTATCTCCCTTGAGCGACACAAACACGTTCTTCATACGATGGTTATGGGCTTTTATGTTTTTTGATTAGGGCTTTTTAACATTTGTGTGCATGAACGTTGGTTCGATCTACTTCTTTTTATCTCTCCGTGAATCGTATGTTTGTAACAAAAGAGATACCGAATTTTCTTAACTCCAATCGACTAAGCTTATTATGTTGATTTTTTTAGTAATATATCGAGAAATGCTGTTGATTCCTCATTAACGCGGTTTCAAACCCAACTAGTACATTCCAAAAAAATTGTTACTTGAGCTTCTTTGCCCGGGCCATGAACCTCCTTCTGTATTTTTTATTGACTCAAGGCATTCATCTTGATGATTAGAGAAAATAGTGACATAAATATTTTTAAGTCATAAGATTATTAACAGTTAATTCTTGTGTTACTACTCAATCGTTGTAATCATAAATGTCAACCGTTAAGTGACATGTGTATGACTATGATATAGCCACTTGTAATGCGCGCTCTCTCTCTAATTAACACCATGCGTGCCCCTAAGTCAACAAAAAATGGCGTATGTTCTCAAAATTTAAAAGGTAAACTGCGGCTAAAATATTAATGGAGTTGGTGGGGAGTTACGGGGAGTTACCAAAATATTTAAAAATATATAGCACTAGCTAAATTAAATTTTAGAGTCCTCCGTCACTAGTTATCTAGAGAGAAAAGATCTCTACCTATAAATTGAAAGTGGTCATTTAAATCATGCATTATTCGTATAGTATTGGAGTGAAAAATTCAAAAGGGGGTGATTAACGTAAATTAACTTTCTAGCCATTTTAATTAAAATTTGAGTAAAATGTGGTGAGAGATCCTCAAATAACTTGAAATACAACCCACCTAACCTAACTAGTCATTAAAACACATTCAACAACGTTAAGATAATACACTAGTCTGCCAATAAAGTATATTATGAGCTAATAAATATCAAAGTGAAACTCAGTAAAAAAAAAACTTGATAACATGCACATCGCAAGTACAGATGTGCATCATGCTTCTTATTCATTCTGTTTTCTCATGTCAAGAAACTTCCTCCATGCCTTGACAGATTGAGATAGCAAAGTTGAAAAATAGAGACATTATTGTACGAGTTAGTACCTACAATACAAACACGATAATATAAATATAATGCGTGCATTTATGCACAAACATACATAATACTCGTGTAAGTGTTGGAGGGGAATAATCATACACAACGTGCGACAAGCATTGTTGCCTTTTATTAGACCACTATGCTCCTTGTCAAGATTGCCCATAATAATAATATTATTATTATTATTATTCATTTATTATTATATTTGGCAGCCCAAAACTGCTGAATAATTTTTTAGTTGTTAAATCATAAGGGGTAGTCTGCAAATTGACCATCTTCAAAACTTAAGTTCTGATTAACACTTAATACTAGTTAATACAATTTATCCATTTGAAAACTTAATTTTTTAAAAGCAATATGACGCAAGCTTAAACTCTCGGGGCTATATCACATTTTTTTTTTTAAGTAACACAATACCCTTACACAATAACAAATGAAAAAAATTAACTTGTGTGGAACATCTCAGTTTTTTAAAAGTATTTTCAACATTTAAAAGTATTTTCTTAACGGCTTTTTGACGATTAGACTTATCGATTGCAAATCGTTTTTTTAACGCACAAGCATCACAAGGTTGTGTCAGGCAACTGCACATATTTGATGGGAAATCAAGCAGAGTATTGTACAAACAACAAGAGCCCATAATGGGCAAGCTTGCACCTATGATTTACATGTCAACAAACCCAAAAGAATGCATTTCAAAAGTGAATAATCAATCAAACCCCAAAGAGCTTTTGCACATCATACTCAACCAAGGCAACAGACAAGACAATCCAAAGAAGACAGTATCTTTTTCTTTTTACACTTGACTTCTTGTGAGGCATCTCCAATGCCTCGTCCGAGGCCCCTTCTCGAGGAGCATCAGCAACCCCACGCTATTCGCCGACAGCCCGAACAAGTATCTGACACAACCGAAAAACAATTATATTCGTTTTTGCACTTTGCTCCCTCAGTTTGGTTTCGGTGCATTTTCTTCTCATGAAAATTGGCCAGACCGGGCCAAACTAAAATAAATCTCTAGACCATAATAGAACATTTATACCACATGATTAAGTAGTCTAAATACAACATTAAACGACTCTAATTATTCCTAAATGTTAGGTATGTAACATGTTGTCCATGGACTCATTCAAGGTCTCCTTTATTCCTATATGGGTAGAATGGTAAATGATGATATTAATGAGATATAAAGATGATACTTACTTGCTTCTGCGAGCTTTCCTTCTCCAGAAAATAAAGGACATGACCCACTGAAGACCAAACATCAAACCAGAATCAATCAGTTCAGACTAAACCGTTCCAATAAATTGTGTTAAATAGCGGCATTCAAGCTCAATAGATGAACAGTTTTAATCTACAATATGCAATGGAATGAAAAGCTAATGGCTTGGCCTCAAGGAATCAGGAAGTAATTTTTTTTTTTTTTTTACAAAAGAAGCAACCTAAACAAACAATACGAAAGACACCGAATTTTTCCATTGTTGCAGCCTATTACTAGAAATATTTTGTTCGTTATTAGACACGAACATGACCAAAGATAGCGAGATTATATATTGAAAAATCTTAGCCTTTGCTATGTGTCAAAAACTGATGGAAAAACAGAATCAAATATACCTTAAAAACCGAAAAGAAGGCCAGACTTCTGAAAAGCGAAGGTTTTTTCGCGGCAATTTGCCGATCCTTACAAAATTCTTGCGCTATTTCTTTGAGCAACACCATCTGAGCTTTATCTGTACGCATCGAAAACATTTCTTGCCTCATTGATTCCCTGTCAGCTTCGAGCGCCTGAAGTCTCATTTGGAGCTTCCTGATATCCGGATCTGAAACGTCAGTATTATTCAAAGGCCCTCTCGGGGTCCAGATGTTATTTTCATCATTTCCTAGTCCAGCTTTAATCCCGGTATAACCGGTGTACGAGGCTCCATTATGAACAGAGTCAATGGTATAAATCCTGTCGCTCGAGTCATCGCCCGCATCGTCTGCATTTCTTGTGCCATATTCTGCCGGCTGAGAAACATACTCTGTCTTCTTGAAGCTAGCACCCAGACTAAATGATTCCGTATGAAGATCTGATCCATTTTCTCTGACCACCCCCCTCAGCGAAGGTGAATCATTTGAATATTTCCTTGAATGTCTTGCCGGTCTAGGGGAATGGCCAACAATCACCTTCTCCAAGACATTCTTAGAGCCTGAGATATCCCCGTCAAATTGATTGTTACTCGGAGATCTCTCCATTTGATAAATCCTCTGCTCCAAATTCTTCAAATGATCTCGATTCCGAGGTGTCTCGCCAAACGCATATTTCTCAATGTCTGCAGCATCATCATCATCATCACCGACGAAAGTGTTTTGGGCCTCATTGAGATTGCATCTTAAAGGTGGGTAGTTGAACGATGGAATATCGTGTTCAGATTCAAACTCCAACATGCTGTTGTTACGACTGTGAATACCGTTCTCACCTTCCGCCTCCGCCTCACTAATTCCATAGCTCAGCATTCTGTGCTTATACGCCTGCATTTCACAAGTGAGCGAGTGAATGATCTGCTCTCTCTTATACAACAAATCTTCTAACGCCAAAAGCTCCTGTTGATCATGTTCCATCTTCTCCTCAGCGAAACGCTTAAATTGCCGAGCCTCCATTTGGATCTCCGCCTTCTCCCTCTGCAGCCGCAGAATCATAGTCATAGTTTCGTTCGCAGCTGTCGAGGCTGCGTTTCTCTCCTCTTCCAGCTCGGTGTACAGATCCTGTATCGATTGCTGCTGGTTACCGACCATCTCCCGGAGCGCACCGCATTCATTCTCGAATTCAACTCGAGCAACCGAAGAAATCTCGAGCCCCACAATGGAGAACCGATCCTTGTCTTCAAACTCGTCATACTTTCTCTTCACAGACCTCAACCAGGAATCCGAAGTACTGGTTATCGAGACACAGCTACAATCACAGTTGCAACATTTCACCGAGCCCCTAGAAGACGGAATCGTTTCCAAATCCATAAACCACCAATTCTCATTCAAATTCAAACAGCTCCGGATCAGGTATTCCGATTCGACGGAAGAAATTACAAAGCTATCGAAATCTTGGAATTTCCCATCTCTCTATCCGACGATACACAGCCTTCGACGAAGACTTTTTCCTTCCCCTCTCCGAACCCGCAACAACAGAGCGAATCACACACAGAAAGCCTTCAAACAAACAGACAACCAACACTTAGAAACGTCAAAAACACCAAAATATTGCGCAAAAAACACCATTTCTCGACAAGATAACAAAGAAAAGCTCTCTGAATTCACAACAAACACTTCTTGGAGATGAATTCTAAGAGATTCATACCTTGTAGAAACGAGATTGACGAATGAGGATCAACGAAACCGGAATTTCCCCGGAGCCAATGAACTCGGATCCACAAAATTCCAAACGCAGCGAGAAAGAACCGAATTGAAAAAAACAAAAGCCAAAACAGGAAACCTCGAGCAATGAATCAAGGAAGCGAGCAGAAATCGACAAATTTCCTGGTTCGGCTTTCTCTTTGGCGGGGTGTTTGGAGGGAAGGAAAATCAAAGGGGAAGAGAGAGAAACTGGAAACCCTAGAATTTCTTTTGCTTTTGAATTTCTTGAATTAAATTTTGGCGTTGGTCTTCCTCTGAAGAATATTACCTGTCTCTCGATTTTCGCAATTGGTTGGCAAAAAAGAAAGAGAGATTTTTTATTTTTATTTTTATTTTTTGGAGCGAAAATAATAATAATAAATTAGGTGGATAAAGAGAAAGTGTCTGTGATTATTACCTGTTGAAATGAAACAGAACAACTAACTAATTACCGCGTTAATTTTAAGTGATTTTTTTTTACAATTTAAATTGATTTTGGGAGTCAATAATAATATTGCCTTATCCAGTTGTCAAAGCTAGAGCTGCGACTCGCGACGATACTGTGCAAGTCGCGACTCGTCGCGACGGTTTGGCGGGAATCGCGACGCGTCGCGATTGAAGGGCGAGAATCGCGACCAGTCGCGATCACGTGGCTTAATCGCGACGGCTGGGGATCGATCCGCGTGAAGCGATGGATGGCCAGGATCTCGCCACGTCAGTGATCCGAGGGTTGTGAAAAATTGTGTTTGTTGGTGGCGAAAATAACACACTTTTTACCCGAAATTAATTACCCAACCACAATTTTTACCCACTTTACTCGAATTCCAACCCAAAAATTTCAAATTTCAATATTTTTCACCCAACTTTATTCACCCACTTCACCCACCTCAATAATTATTCACCTACCCAACTCTCTCCTCAAATCCTATAAATACCACCTCTCCCACCCTCATTTCCTCACCAACAATCTTCCAACTCTCTCTCAAATTCTCTCAACTCTCTAAGTTTTTTCCCTCTAAAGCTCTCAAGTTCTCAAATTTCCCATTATGTCTCGAAGAAGCGGTGGTAGTTCCGGGGGTCGTAGGGCGGCTAGGGATTTGTTTCCTGATTTTAATGCCGGGGAGCAATCGCAACCTACGCCCGAGGGCTACATTCCCGTTGTAGAAACACTTCCCTCCCCACCAAATCCAAATTATCCGACGCACGTTCCGGCATCAAATCCAACCTACGCCCGAGATCCATTTTTTGAACTCTTGTTTCAAGGAGGACCCGCCGACGACCGTATGGAGGGCCCATCTCAACCGCCGGAGGAACCGCCTCAAAGACGCAATCTTGCCGAAGAGGAGGGCCCACACCGTTCCTCTGTTGTTGGCTCGTACCACGATGGTTCTCCACTCTCGATCAACGAAACCGGCGAAGGCTCCGTCCAACGTCCTCGACGTGCTCGACGTCCGCGACCGGAAACGGGGTAATTATTTTAATTATTATTATTTTAATATTATTTTTATTATTATTATAATTATTTTAGAATAAATAATTAATTTGCCACGTCTCTTGAAAGTCTTAGTATGCTCTGTGGTTGCGGTTCCGACTGATCTTCCACATCAGAAACGAATTTTTTGAGATTTAATAATCATTTAATCTTATTAATTTAATTAAACTTTATATGGTTACTTAATAAGTTAAAAACCTTCCAATTTAATTTAATTATTTTATTTTAATTAATTAATTTGCCACGTCTCTTGAAAGTCTTAGTATGCTCTGTGGTTGCGGTTCCGACTGATCTTCCACATCAGAAACGAATTTCTTGAGATTTAATAATCATTTAATCATATTAATTTAATAAAACTTTAAATGGTTACTTAAATAAGTTAAAAAAATTAAAAAGGTAATTTGTATGTGTGATAATAATTATAAAGTTCTTATTGGATTACGCGGTGTCTTAGAAAGATTGGTTTTTAAATAAGGTTTGCTTTGCAATCTCCTCCAAGCTAGCCTGGGAACCTCGGGGAGTTCTGTCTAGAAAAGCTTGGGCCTAAAGCGAGATCATAGCATCCTTTATAATGATGATAGCGATCCACCCCCGTTTTCGTTTTGCTTCGGTGCTATTCTAGACCCTCATGTTTCGGATGCATATGGGCCAATGATGATAGCGATCGGAGAAAACATAGGGGTGGATTATCGTAATTATGTTAATGTTGTTAACGAAGCTTTTTATGAATTGTACAGTGAATACAACAAACGGTTCCCTCAATTCAACTCACAGGAGGAGCAAAGGGCAGTGATGGCAAGCCCAACCAAGACGGGATACGACTTCAGCCGGAGACTCAAGCAACGGGTTAGTCGCGGGGAATCCACTACGCCGTTGGCGGGCGACACGGACGGCCAACCGACAGAATTGAAGCGCTACTACGGCCTGCTATTCGACGAAGACTCTGACGAGTTCGATGTGATAAGGTGGTGGAAGATTCAACGGGACAGATTTCCGCTATTGGCAAGAATGGCGAGGGATATACTGTCCATCCCCATTTCCAGCGTTGCTTCGGAGAGCGTTTTTAGCACGGCTCAATATCTCATCAACGACCGGCGGGCGTCAACCACCAACACACACGTCGAGCAGATTGTGGTGTTGAATGATTTGTTGTTCAACCCCCCCCGTGATTGCCGAACGCTCCGAGCCAAGCGATCTGGAGATAATGACGGAAAGATTCAACGCAATGTTCCCCGAGTAATGATGTGCTCTTTCCTCTCTTGGTTTTATGTCCCTAAGGAGGATTTTACAAGAGAGGTTTTAGTGAGGCATCTTGTAATATTTACACTGAATATTTACAGCTCTCTTCCACCTTATTGTAATATTCACAATGAATAATACAACTTCTTTTTTTTAATATCTCGTCTTATCGTATTTAATTATATATTTGTTGATTAAATTTGTTCAAATTATTAATATGTTACAAATTAATATTTATTAACATATGTTACAAATTAAAAACGAACATATAAATCAAACTTATTAATATGTTACAACTTACAAAATAATAATATAACATATTTAAATATTAATTTTGAAATAAATTAATTACAAATAATTATTATAAATAATAAAAATATGTAAATATAGTTTTGAAACTATTGATAAAGTTTGATAATAAAATTCGGGTAAAAACTAAGTAAGTTTAACACTGGAAAAAACTAGATACATATGCCACAAAGTAGAAAAATCGAAGAAATCCAAACATCTCGCCTCGGTCGCGATTATTCGCGACGCCGCCAGTCGCGACTCGTCGCGACGCCGCATCTCGCGATTTTGGCGATCCTGATCGCGACGAGTCGCGACGTCGCCAATCGCACCTCTAGTCAAAGCAAAAAACAAGCCAAATAAATCGTTAGGAAAACAAACAAGCTAATAAAAACAGAGCCTTTCAAATTTCAATCCAATATTTCAAACAAACAAAATAATAAATCACACTCAATCCTAACAAGTAATGTGAAGAATGAAGATAATATTTTACCAAAGAAAGTAGAGACTCAGAGTGACAGTTAATTTACGAAAATATTAGATTTGTAACATTTGTTGAGCTTCAATAACGAGTTAAAGAATATACATGGAATATATTTAATTCATATTGTTGTACTTGATTACGCGAGTTCAAATTGCCGAGGCGAAATACTCAGAATGTTTGTTGCACTTCAGTGCACAAGTATAAATTTTTACTTTCGTAATCCGTCCCTCGTAAGCATTTACTTCGCCACTGCGCTAGCTGTTGACGTGGTTTCCCACCTCAATCAGTCAAGTGTGACTTGTGAGCGTATGATGATTTTGAATGAAACAATTTGGTGGAATTCGATCTCTCGCGTTGCAAGCTCACGATTCACTCACGATATATATATATATATATATATATATATATATGTATATAAGCGATATAAATGAGACGAGGGATTTTTTATAGAGGTTCGTCCCAAAGCGGTAGTTGACTACTTCCTCTGTTAGTTTATTGCGACAATGAACATAGACGGATAGCTACAGACAGCTAGATCACGTCTGAGAATAGAAAAGAAAAGAGGAGGGAAGAAAGAATACAATGAGATCTTGAGTGAACAAGAATGCCGGGTAGAATTTCTTCGGTGTATTCTCTCAAGGTTGTAAGTATGCGTGCCCGTTGATCTGAGCTTGAGCTTGGCATTTATAGGTTCAATTCTTCCCGTTGGACTTCCAGGAATCGAGGGGTCTTCACTCCGTGCTGACCGGGTTGAATGGACGATCTGGCTACACGTGTCCCATGACTTCGTTCTCGTCGTCGTGTTTGAATTTATGTCCGTTGGAGGCTTGACTCCGTGCTCCTGGTCTTCCGTCTGAGTTTGAAATGGGATGCCGGGTAGAGTATATGACGTCTCTACCCTCGTCTTTCTGGACTGATGTCGAATGGATTTGGGCCTTTAGAACTCATTGGGCCGAGTAGCCTGTATCCGTAGGTTCTTGGTCTGATTGAGAATCTCATTGGGCTTCTCAAATGGGCTTTTACGAATACCAGTTTATTTCTTTAAAGCCTTTTATCATGGTTTGTAAATTTAATTAATTCACAACCTTAGCACTTTATGTCATATTAAATAATGACGAATTTGTACATCAACAGTTAGCCCCCTACTATAAAAAAATACTAAGTAAATTTTATAGTATTTACTCGATGAAATCATGTAAAATTCGTGCCGGATAGGATTAATTAAATTTGTGACTTTTGCCGCAAATCTACATAATCCGGGCAGGATTTTGGATAATTTCGAGATCAGATGGACGGATAGGGTCTTGAAGTTGTAACCGTCGCTGAGGAGTCGACCGAGCGTGGAGGCCAGGCTGATGAATAGGGAGATAAGGAGAAGGAGAAGGAGGACCGAGAGGTCCTGGAGGTACCCGGGGTCGACACATAGAGTGTCCCCTATTTTTTTTTTGTTTTTTAATTAATAAGGCCTAAGGCCAAGACAATTTTTATGGGAAAGTCTACGGCGACTTGAACCCTTTTTTGTAAGGTTTGGATATGCCCGCGGTTAGGGTTTTTGCTATTTTTATTTTATGTTATGCTCGCAATTTCTCGCTATATTCTATTCGTCTGCGTTTCTAAGTTATTTTCCTAATCGTAACTTTCCTATTTGAGGTTCCGTGTATTCTATCGTGTACTCGGATAAATGATAAAAATGTTGAAAATTTGAAATTTGCTAAGTATAAAAAATGTACGGGTACCTTTTGTTGTTGTGCTCCTTTGATACTTCTTGTCTAGTCTGTTCTGTCCGTTCATCATAATATCCCGCAGGTTGTGCTTTCTGAAAAACACGTTTGTAAATGCCAGACATATATTGTTACATTTTTTTTTTAAAGGATTAGGCTTGTCGCCTTAAGGGACGGGTTGGATACCCGGTTAGGTTTGTCAACCATTGTGGTGGGTTTGTTGGTTACCCGGGTAGGCTTGTTGCCTTATGCGACGGGTTGGTTACCCGGGTAGGTTTGTTACCTAATGTGATGGGTCTGTTACCCGGGTAGGTTTGTTACCTTGGGTGATGGGTCTGTTACCCGGGTAGGCCTGTCGCCTTGACGGGAGTTTCGGGACATGTTTCCTTTTAGGTCGGCTCTATTGAGTCTTGCGACTCGTAGTTCTCGGGCCTATTTGGTTTTGGGTTTGGATTGAGACTGCGCCCATTGTTTAGGATGGGCTGCCTACGTACCCCAAATTCGGGGATCAAGTCATTCCGTAGTTCAGGGGAGACCGGGTAGGTCGGGTTAGGCGTAGTATTTCCTTAAGTGCATGTCATTCCAGCTGCGGAGGACTCTTGTTCCATCCGGAGTGGCTAGCCGGTATACTCCAGGTTTTACTACTTCGGTGACGATGTAAGGTCCTTCCCAATTAGCCCCGAGCTTGCCCGCATTCAGCTCGGCGGTATTTTGGAAAACTTTTCTGAGGACCAACTCTCCCACTATAAATTTTCGACGTTTGACCTTTGAATTATAGTATCTAGCTATCGAGTTTTGATAGTTGGCAATTCTTATCAAAGCTTGTTCTCGTCTTTCGTCGATGTAGTCGAGCTGGTCTTCCCTCATTTCGTCATTGATTTCTGCGTCCAAAGGGGCGAGTTCCCTTCGAAGGCTGGGTGTCTCTATCTCTGCTGGTATCACGGCCTCAGTGCCGTGTACCATTGAGAAAGGGGTTTCCCCGGTGGCCCTACGCGGGGTAGTTCTGTAGGACCAAAGGACTCCTATGAGCTCGTCTGCCCATCGTCCTTTTTTGGTGTCTAGGCATCTCTTGATTCCGTCCACTATTACCCGGTTAGCTACTTCGGCTTGACCATTGCCTTGAGGATATCTCGGAGTGGACGTGTTCAAGGATATTTTCCAGTTTATGCAGAAGTTTTGGAATCTCGTTGAAATGAATTGTGGTCCATTGTCAGCTATTATCTCTTTTGGGAGGCCGAATCTACTGATGATGTTCTTCCATAGGAAATTTTCTACATCAACATCTTTAATGTTTGCGTACGATTCTGCCTCCACCCATTTTGAGAAGTAGTCGGTCACGACAAGTAGAAATCTCTTCCCAGCCGGGGCCAGAGGGAAAGGTCCTACTATGTCCATGGACCATTTCATGAACGGGTACGGGACCGAGACTGATGAGAGTTCTTCTGCTGGTCTATGTATGGACGGGGAGTGTATCTGGCATTTGTCGCACCTTTTGGCATAGGTTTCGCTGTCCGCCAACATAGTGGCCCAGAAAAAGCCTTGCCTTTTTGCTTTGTTTGCTAAAGATCTTCCTCCCGAATGGTTGCCGCATTCTCCCGAATGGATTTCGTGAAGTACTATTTGAGCTTCGGTCTTTCCTAGGCACCTTAGGTAGGGTCCGGTATAGCTACGTTTGTACAATTTTTCCCCGATCATGCAAAATCTAGCGCTTTGGATCCTTAGTTTCCTAGCTTTTTGCTTGTCTCGAGGTTTGGCCCCGGTTAGGATGTAGTTAATGATTGGGGTCCTCCAATCATCCTCTTCCATTCGGATATTGCAAACTTCGCGGGTTACGCTGGGTTCGTCTATTGTTTCGACCGGGATTATCCTTTTGACCTCGGGGTCCGAAGTCGAAGCTAAACCGGCCAATGCGTCTGCTGACGCGTTTTCACTCCTCGGTATTTGGACTATTTCGACGTGTTCGAATTGTTGAATTAAGCCTTTTACTACCGAGAGGTATTTTTCCATCCTGTCATCTCGGGTAGCATATTCGCCACTGATCTGACTGGTAACTAGTTTTGAGTCGGAGTGGGCCCTTACTTTCCGGGCTCCCACGGCTTTTGCTAGTTTGAGGCCGGCGATGAGGGCCTCGTACTCGGTCTCGTTGTTTGTCGCGTGGAATTTCAGTCGAAATGATTGTTCCAACACTTCTCCCGTGGGGGATATCAAACGAATTTCGATCCCGGATCCGCCCTGGTTTGACGCGCCGTCGACTTCGAGTTTATATTCTCCGTCCTCGTGGCCCTCTTTTGAACCGTCGGCTGGTAATTCGATGAGAAAGTCAGCCAATACTTGTGACTTTGCACAGGTTCAGATCTTGTATTCTATGTCAAATTCGCTTAACTCGACGGCCCATTTCGTGAGCCTTCCCGATTGATTCGGGCTATGGAGGATGATTCTCAAAGGTTGGGTAGTCACTACCATGATGGTATGGGATTGGAAATAAGGCCGAAGCTTCCTCGCTGCGGTTATCATTGCCAGTGCGAGTTTTTCTATTGCCGGGTATCTGGTTTCAGCATCTTCCAAAGATTTGCTGATGTAGAAGATCGGCTTTTGCTCTCCGCGGTCCTCTCTCACGATTACTCCACTCACCGCCGATGGCGAGACAGCCAGATATAAAAATAATGGCTCTCCCAAGATTGGTCTGGTGAGTATTGGTGGGGTGGAGAGGTATTTTTTCAGCTTTTGGAAGGCCTCTTCGCACTCTTCGGTCCATTCGAACTTTTTGTTACCTTTCAATAGCTCGTAGAAGGGTAAACATTTGTCCGTAGCTCTTGATATGAACCAGTTAAGAGCGGCGATTCTCCCGGTCAGTCTTTGCGTCTCTCGAACAGTCCTTGGGGAGGGCATGTTCTGGAGGGCATTTATCTCCTTGGGATTGGCTGCTATACCTCGCTGTGTGACCAGATAACCTAGGAATTTTCCCGAAGTTACCCCGAAGGTGCATTTCGTCGGGTTGAGCTTCATTTGATACTTTCGTAGTATGGCGAAGCAGTCTTCTAGGTGGGACACGTGATCCGTTGCTTGGGAGGACTTTACCAACATGTCATCGATGTAGACTTCCATGGTTTTACCGAGATGTTCGGCGAACATTTGGTTGACTAATCTTTGATATGTGGCTCCGGCGTTTTTTAATCCGAAGGGCATAACTTTGTAACAGTATATTCCTCTATCGGTTATGAATGCCGTTTTTTCTTGGTCCTCGGGGTGCATTAGGATCTGGTTGTATCCCGAGAATGCGTCCATGAACGACAGTAGTTCATGCCCACATGTCGCTTCGACTAGACGGTCGATATGGGGCATTGGGAAACTGTCTTTGGGACAAGCTTTGTTCAGGTCGGTAAAGTCGATGCAGACTCTAGCCTTCCCGTTTTTCTTCTTCACAACTACTGTATTTGCTAACCAGTCCGGGTATTTGACTTCCCTGATGGATCCGGTCTGCAGCAGTTTTGTGACTTCTTCATTTACGGCTTGGGCCCTATCCGGGCCTAGCTTTCGCCTCTTTTGTTTTACCGGCTTGTAGCTCGGATCCACGTTTAGGCGATGGGTTGTAATGCTTGGGTCTATTCCGGGCATGTCTTTGTGAGACCAAGCAAAACAGTCCCGGTTTTTGGTTAGGAATTTGAGGAGATCTTTTTTGACGTCATTGTCTAGTCCTTTTCCGATTCCTACCCGGTGGTCCGGGTTGTCGGGATCGATTTGGACCTGGACTGTCATTTCCAGGTTAGGTCCGTCCGTATCGGTGACCCTTTCCTGTCCGTCGTCCTCTTTTTCATCTACCGCCATTAACTGCTATGCGGTAGATTGCTCTTTCCCGGCCTTAGCGGCCTAAATGTTCCGGAACGCGCTCATGTAGCAAATTCTGGATTGTTTTTTATTTCCCTTGATTTCAACGATTTTTCCCGCCCTATTCGGGAAGCGTATTAGTTGATGGTAGGTTGACGGTACGGCCTTCATCATATGCAGCCAGGGTCTTCCTAATATCATGTTGTAAACTGACGGGCAGTCCAACACTAGGAAATTTTTGGTCTTCCCGACCCCTGCTGCTGCGATGGACAGTCGCACCGTGCCAACCGCGTTGATGGTTCCTCCATGGAAGCCGGTTAGCGGGATGGCTTCTCTGTTGATCTCTGTCTCTTCCACTACCAGCTTTAGCAACGGCTCCAGGAAGATCACGTCGACTGAGCTCCCGTTATCGATTAGGATCATGTCCATCGTATACGAGGCAAATAGGAGTGTGACGACCAGCGCATCGTCGTGCGGACCAATCAGTGTGGCCACTTCACTATCTTTGAACGAGATCTCGAAGTCCGGTTCTTGCCTCGGTACGATCACCGGTCTGGCCTTGAGCTTCCTCTGATGGGCCTTGATGGAGTTTACTGAGTTACCATGCAGTTGGGAACCTCCCACAATAGTGTAGATTCTACCGATGGGCTCGGGGATGTCGCTGAGCTGCTCTCCGGAATTCTCTGTTTCTTCGTATGTTTGCTCGTCTGATTCCTCGAGCATATGTACCCGTCCTCTTTTGCTAGGCTGTATGCTTTCGCGCGGCGTTCTATGTTGCTCTTCTCTTTTCTGGCCAGTCTGAGGTTGGTTTTGGGGAAGGCTTTGCTCGGTTGATTGCCCACCTTTCAGCTCATTGCCGAAGTTTATTTCCCCCAATTCTCCATTGATGTACTTCTCCGCTAGGCGGGCACGGAGTACCATACAATTCTTCGTATGATGCCCGAACACCTTGTGGAAGTTACACCACGCTTTCGGGTCGTGCTTCGGGAAACCTTCGTTGCTGTACGGCGGGAAGTCTCTCGAGCTGACCAGCACTTCTCCAGGAGTTTCTTCTGCTTTGACCTGTTCTTCGAATTCCGCGGTTTCCGAATTTTAACGTTGAAAACGTACGGGTTTCGCGGGTTCGGTCCGTTATTAGCCCTCGGATTCTGGGCTTGGAATGGGTGCTTCTGGATTGGGGGGGAATTCCTTTGTCCCCTGAAAGGGTTGTTGTGATTTCCGGCCCTAGGCGGCGGCTGCTGCCCGGGTGGTCCGGTATTCCGCTGGTGGACGGGTTGAGATCCATGTCTCCTTCGCATGGCTTCGAGTTCTTCGTCATGCCTGATCCAGTTGGATGATATGTGGATCACGTCTTCGATGGAGTCGTAACGATTCACGACGATGTCCGTTTTGAACTTCGAATCGTACCATAGTCCGGCCGTGAGAGCGGCTATGACGGCTTCGTCACTGATCCCGTTTATTTTGACCATGGTCTTTTTGAACCTGGTCATGAAAGCTCTGAGGGGCTCTCCTCTCTCTTGCTGCAAGGCATAGAGGTTCGCCGCCGTGATCTCAGTTTCCATAAACATGGAAAAATGTTTGAGAAAAAGGGTCGTTAGCTGTCCGAAGTTGTCTATGGAACGCGGTTCAAGTTTCGAGAACCATTCCATCGCCGGGCCGACCAGATTTTCAGAGAAATATTGGCAGCGCCCAGCGTCCAATTCGTGCGCTTCCAGATGGGCTCGCCCCATCGCTATCCTGAAGGACCTCAAGTGTACTTTGGGATCGGTCGTCCCGTCGTACTTTGGTACATATACTCGTCCGCCTTCCCTGAGTATAACGTTAGTTATGACGGGCTTAAAGGGTGTCCTTTCTGCCTCCTCCACTAGACGTTCTATCTCGGGGGCAGCGGTAGTGGCGCTGTGCACGCGAGAGCGCACGTGAATGAGCTTCTCATTCATTTCGGCCATTGAGCGTTTGAGCTCCTCCAATTCTGTGCGTTGGGGAGCTTGTTCGGGACGCACAGCCTGGAGGGGTTCCTGTCCGTACACCGGGCTGGGATACCTCGGGTACGTGACCGGGTGGCTGTTGAGGGCCTGGCTGATGTTACGGCTTTGCTCGTACCCCGATTGTCGGTTTTGGGGTCCCGGGCGTTGGTGACTGCTCGAAGCAACATTCCCCGCATTAGACGGGTAGAGACCCGTCAAGGGGGTAAAAAGGGGTGTTCCTGTTTCAGGGGGCGGGGGAGGCGTCGCGGG
This sequence comes from Parietaria judaica, assembly GCA_954871525.1. Lineage (NCBI taxonomy): Eukaryota > Viridiplantae > Streptophyta > Magnoliopsida > Rosales > Urticaceae > Parietaria > Parietaria judaica. The sequence continues at coordinate 18,239,260 of OX940865.1, read as the reverse complement.
TCTAGGGCCGCTGGGTAGTCGGGGCTGGTTTTGCCTCGGCGCTTGCGGATTGTCCACGTCGGCAAAGTCGAAGTGGACAGCGTCGAGCCCTGTCCGGCCTTGACACCCAGAGCTTTGTCCCGGATTAGTCCGGTTAGCGCTCTGACGACGCTCATTTCGGGCTTGGTTGGCTTCCAGAGATTCGAGTCGCTGGCGCAACTCTCGATTCTCAGCAGCGCTAGCCTCTAGCTGAGACTGTAGGTTGCTCGATTCCGTGTTTGGATCTGGGTTGTTTACCTCAGACTCGTTCACGATTGCGATTTCATTGTTGCTCATGTTTGCGGAGTGCTTTGAGCTTTTAGGAGTTAGCGAGATCAGTTTCCCACAGACGGCGCCAAACTGTTGACGTGGTTTCCCACCTCAATCAGTCAAGTGTGACTTGTGAGCATATGATGATTTTGAATGAAACAATTTGGTGGAATTCGATCTCTCGCGTTGCAAGCTCACGATTCACTCACGATATATATATATATATATATATATATATATATATATATATATATATATATATATATATATATATTAGAGATATAAATGAGACGAGGGATTTTTTATAGAGGTTCGTCCCAAAGCGGTAGTTGACTACTTCCTCTGTTAGTTTATTGCGACAATGAACATAGACGGATAGCTACAGGCAGCTAGATCACGTCTGAGAATAGAAAAGAAAAGAGGAGGGAAGAAAGAATACAATGAGATCTTGAGTGAACAAGAATGCCGGGTAGAATTTCTTCGGTGTATTCTCTCAAGGTTGTAAGTATGCGTGCCCGTTGATCTGAGCTTGAGCTTGGCATTTATAGGCTTCAATTCTTCCCGTTGGACTTCCAGGAATCGAGGGGTCTTCACTCCGTGCTGACCGGGTTGAATGGACGATCTGGCTACACGTGTCCCATGACTTCGTTCTCGTCGTCGTGTTTGAATTTATGTCCGTTGGAGGCTTGACTCCGTGCTCCTGGTCTTCCGTCTGAGTTTGAAATGGGATGCCGGGTAGAGTATATGACGTCTCTACCATCGTCTTTCTGGACTGATGTCGAATGGATTTGGGCCTTTAGAACTCATTGGGCCGAGTAGCCTGTATCCGTAGGTTCTTGGTCTGATTGAGAATCTCATTGGGCTTCTCAAATGGGCTTTTACGAATACCAGTTTATTTCTTTAAAGCCATTTATCATGGTTTATAAATTTAATTAATTCATAACCTTAGCACTTTATGTCATATTAAATAATGACAAATTTGTACATCAACAGTAGCCATGCCAACCCTCATCCTCGCACGCACCAAACCCCTCCTAAGCATTGGTCTCTTCGACATTTTTTTAATTGTTATGAATTTACAGGAATTCACAGTTCGCTCGAGTGAAACGGCCCATAAAAGTTGCCCCGGTGTTTGAAGCTCGTTATGCTGTTATATTTTTGTGAAACTAAGGATTATTATATTAACAAATTTGGACTTGTGTGTTTAAGTCAAACAACCGTTACAAATAAATATTTTTCGTCGTAAAATCTAGATTGACGTAATATAGTGCAATACATACTATGAGTCCATATTTTTGTAGTAAAAATTTAGACGCAAATATTAAAGTGTAATAAGCTTTACAAATCGAGTATCTTCGCTCGTAATTGGGAACGCCATGATCTAGGGTTTCACTTGAGGCAAACTTAATTATGAAGTGTGCTCGACCGGTCAACTTTGCTTAATTTTTATTGAAGTGAAAATTTTCACTTTTTTAAGATAATAAGTAAGTATCACTTTTTTTCAATATTTATTTTAAGAATTTATTTATATGAAGAGAAGTCTATGTTACGTTATTTAATTAATTAACAGATATTTTCTAATGATATAATGAAAATGAAGTATCCCTCTCTTAGCAATGTTAGCATTAGTGCTTGCCATGACCCACGAGTTAGCAATCGCTTTAGAGAAAAATTTAATAATTTAATTATCACGAGTCATTCAAGAATCAAGAAGGCCATATTTTATATTAAATTTATTTATTTTTTGTACTCAAATCATTTGGATATACACCCCACCCACACACAAAAGAAAAACATAAATACAAAAGATATCAATTGGAATTAAGTCATTAACTATTATTTAAAGAGAGATAATGATTTCAAGGAGAGAAAGGAAAGGAATTCGACCCACTTTTGGTCCAATATTTGATGCTCATCTTCATTAAGATATGTTGTGCCTTTTCTTCTTTAAGGTTCGGGTCCCCCAATACAGGTCAAATATCTTTTCAACTGCTTTTATTCTCTTATTTTAAGATATGTATATAAATATATTTGGGCTAAAATACCTTAAGTTTTAGTTTAGAAAAGAATAATTTTTTTTTTGTAAAAAAATTATGGCACAAGTTTTTTTTTTTGTTTTGTTTTGTTTTGTTTTGTTTTGTAAAGTGCATCTTCATGTCAAAAGTGTGGCATGATCAAGGCTCAAAGCTTGAAATGTCATTTTGCTTCAAATATTTTGATGACATATTCACTTACGGGTCCCTGTTAAAGTTGAGTTGTCACTTGTCAATAACATATTTATTCCACTTCAAATTATTAGGTGTTTTAATATTTAGGGATAATGGCGGCAAAAGTGACCAAAGTTAGGCCAAGTGTGCAAATAAGTGGCCAAACCGATTTAATATCGGCATAAGTAGCCAAAGTTTACCAAACCGTGGACAGTACAAATTCCATTCATTTCATGTTAACGCCGTTTGCCACGTCATTTCCACAAGTGTTGAGCTTTGGCCACTTATTTGCACACTCGGCCTAACTTTAGCCACTTTTGCCGCTATTATCCCTTTTTTTACATTCTAAAATATTTTTTAGGGTTTATCTAGATTTTTTTTGTTACTCTTTTTCTTTTTCTTAAGATTTGACTAAAATTTGATTTCCGAAAGAACTGATTCCGTTTTTTAAACTTAGAACGCTGAATATCACTCTCAATTTTGAAAACATTAAAATGTGTTATCGGTTTCACATGTAATTTACGATCATAGGATTAGACATGAAACCTCTATATACTTAATTGTTAGGGACAATTAGATTTCTTTAAAGGAATTGGTATGAAATACCCATTTAGCCACAAGTTTTTTTTTTTTAATTACTCATTGTGTGTATTAAAATGTACTAAAATATGTATGTTTTAATAAGTTTGTACAAAATAAAAATTTCGTTAATAATGTTGGCCTAACATTGTTAGTTAGAGCCGAGACTAAAATCGAGACCTTTTAACATTATTTTATTAAGATTATTAATTTTATGAAATTTTATTGTACCATGCTTTTATGGACTTAGTCATTTGAAATCACCACACATAACTTATGAAAAAAAAACCATTTTTGTTAACTTTGCGCAAAATGTAGGGGTTACTAGTGATTAGTTTAGCCTCTCCATGCTTGGAAGACTTACGCTCGGTTTGGTTCACCAGGGTACGGGATAGACAGTACTAAGAGATTTTTCAGGTTCTTGGCCCTGTACAAATTACCTGATCATGATTCAGGGGGCGAAATAGAAAAAATAAAAAGAAAACCATCTTACGGAACAAGAAACATAACAAGAAGGTTAGTCACTTTCACTAATCTCAAAACCCATATCAAATCATTGATGCTACTGTTAGATTTTTTTATTTTTTTTTTAAACTATGGTATCTGGGTGTGCCAAACTATTAACCACGAAGCCTTAGCATTATAGACCGAAATACTACTTCGTCCAGTAAAATTTCATTTAAATTAATAATCTCAATAAAATAATATTACTAAGTCTCGATTTAGTCCCGGCTCTAACTAACAATGTTAGGCCAACATTATTAACGAAATTCTCATTTTACAAAGTTTTTAAAACACTATCTATTTTGGTACATTTTAATACACATAATGAGTAATTTAAAAAAAAAATTGTGGCTAAATGGGTATTTCGCTAAACAAAATTTTGGGTCTCTAACAATTAAATATATCTTAATAAAATAATATTACAAAGTCTCGATTTTAGTCTCGGCTCTAACTAACAATGTTAGGCCAACATTATTAACGAAATTTTTATTTTGTACAAACTTATTAAAACATACATATTTTAGTACATTTTAATACACAAAATGAGTAATCAAAAAAAAAAAAAACTTGTGGCTAAATGGGTATTTCGTACCAATTCCTTTAAAGAAATCTAATTGTCCCTAACAATTAAGTATATAGAGGTTTTATGTCTAATCCTATGATCGTAAATTACATGTGAAACCGATAACACATTTTAATGTTTTTAAAATTGAGAGTGATATTCAGCGTTCTAAGTTTAAAAAACGGAATCAGTTCTTTCGGAAATCAAATTTTAGTCAAATCTTAAGAAAAAGAAAAAGAGTAACAAAAAAAATCTAGATAAACTCTAAAAAATACTTTGGAACGTAAAAAAAAGGGGATAATAGCGGCAAAAGTGGCTAAGTTAGGCCGAGTGTGCAAATAAGTGGCCAAAGCTCAACACTTGTGGAAATGACGTGGCAAACGGCGTTTAACATGAAACGGATGGAATTTGTACTGTCCACGGTTTGATCAACTTTCGCTACTTATGCCGATATTAAATCGGTTTGACCACTTATTTACACACTTGGCCTAACTTTGACCACTTTTGCCGCTATTATCCCTAATATTTATTTCGGAATTATTTCTACACCTCAAATTTATATAAAAATATATTTTGAGTTGTCAATACTCAATACCATATTTGTTTTTTATGCACTTAACTTTCAAATTTTATAAAAATATACCTAGAAGTTTAAAAACAATAAAATATACCCTAAGGCTCAAAGTCTATATCAATTTTTTTTTTATGTACCATATAAAATATATCGTTAAAAAAAAAAAAAAACCCTCAAAACTACCCTTACTAATAATCTTGTAATTTACTTGTATACCTTCCAGTATATATTTTTTTATTATAAAATATACAATCTGTGTGCTCTATATGTTTGTAAATTGTAGCAATACAATATAAAATTTTGGGAAAATTACGGCAAAAATACCCAATCTTTGGTCAAACTACCTTCCGGGTACCCAACTTTTAAAACTGGCGGCAAAAATACCCAACCTGCGTTGACCGTGACTTTGGCATGAAAACGTTAAGTTTTCCGTTAAAATTTGTCATGTGGCCGTTAGCGGCAAAAGTACCCAACCTTTTTTTAAATAATTTTTATTTTTTTAATTTTTATTTTTTTTCTTTTATTGATTAGTGATAATCTTGAGACGGAGGAATCGAGAGCTTTTATAGCAACATATTGAAGTAGAAATATATTTGGCTTTTTGCGAAATGATGAGATTATTTGATCGTCACGACTCACGAAGTTCCGGGAGCGTTCCGAGGCCATTTCTTGCAAACTTTATGACTTTTGATAAAAAAATAATTAGTGGCATATATTCTTAAGCCATTTTTTTTTCTCAATACAGTGACAATAATTGGCAATATTAATTCGATCTAAAATGGTCAATTACCAATAAAAATGGTAATTAGGGCTGTAACAGAAACGATTATCCGGGTTTTTTGAACTACCCGTATCCGGATTCTATTTTTCGGGTATCCAAAAATCAGTACCCGTATCCGGATCCGAAAATCCGGATACCCGGAAATCCAGATACCTATTTTCAAAACCCTGTTTAATTACTTAAAATACCCGTAACATTATGTTTAAAATTTCTCATAATAATAAGATTTTTATCACCATATGTAGCTTGTAGAAGCACATTAAGAAATCAATAGATGTTTTGACTAACTTTTGTGTTATTCCATGTATTTGGAATTCAAGTAATTATCACTAATCAATAAAAGAAAAAAAAAACATAAATTAAAAAAATTAAAAATTATTTAAAAAAAAGGTTGGGTATTTTTGCCGCTAACGGCCACATGACAAATTTTAACGGAAAACTTAACGTTTTCATGCCAAAGTCACGGTCAACGCAGGTTGGGTATTTTTGCGGCCAGTTTTAAAAGTTGGGTACCCGGGAGGCAATTTGACCAAAGATTTGGTATTTTTGCCGTAATTTTCCCTAAAATATACAATTTGTGTGCTCTATATGTTTTTTTTTATCACCAACTAGCTAGCACAAGCAAACGTTACAAAAATACGGAACAAAACACCATCATATTATTTTTTTATTGCATGAAGTTTCAACTTCAACCTTCTTAGAGCTACATCTTCTTGACAATCAACACAATATTGTACAATCTTTATATTATTTGAATTGAAAATGGACGATAAAACTAAAACAAAGAAAGCCCGTCTTATAAATGATCAACGATATGCCATATCATCCCTCCCTCTTGAGCTTCATGTATTCTGTATAATTCATTGCCTCGTAAAGCGATGACTCGCCTTCCTTCTTCAGCAACTCCGGCAAAGGGGTGATGGCCTTCTCGTACGGTGGCCCGTAAGGTATGGTAATGGAAATTCTTGTTGCTTTATCGTTCACGGTCGCTCGGTGTATTACACTCTTGTATTTCCCATTAGTCAAGATCTAGCAAGACACGAAAATCCTTGTAATATCCATAAGTTTTGATAGAGATACGCCCTTTTGAAGACGTAGGTTATATGATATGAATTTGAGTTATATATATGCAGCTATATAGTATAAACAAAGAAAAATGCTATTGAACATATCACTGTGTATGATCCAAATATAAAATATAACATGTATTTTTTATTTTAAAAAATTACTAAATAATTGTAAAATTTAAGTAATATTTTGTTGTTTATCATTGTTATCAATAATAAACAATTGTAATTATTAACCAATTATAATTAAAAAAAGTATATTAATTGCTAAAATCCAAAACATGCAAGTGCGTATGTATCAGTTTTGAAATTCAGAGGGGGGCAAATACACCAACCATTCGAAGTTACGGGTGTACAAAAGGCAATTTATTCATAAAAAAGAAAGTAAAATGACTCGGTTATCCGAAGACTTAACGTGACACTTATTCTCGGTAGAATTAAAGAATAGAAAAAGAAAAAAGAAAAAAACCAAAACTATGACGGTTTTGGGCTTGGCTACTTTTTTTTTTGTTGAAAATGTTAGGCAACAATACTCAATAGGCGAGCAAGGCCGGCGCCTTGGGCCTCCAAATTTTAAGGGCCCCAGTTTTATAGATATATTATTGTATACTTAATTAAGTATTAAAAATACTTTTTAAATACTTTAAGAGCTCTTAAAATTTTCTTAGCCTAGGGTGCCAACTAAACACGACAAACTCAGGAACGACCCTGGATGCTTACCTGCAAGTGGTCAGCAACGATGACATAAAAAGAGTTGGGAACTTTGGCGTGACCGGCTTTCACCCACTTTCCATTGTACGCGATTTGCAGCCCAGAAATGGAATTCTCGAGGAGGAGAGTGAGGAGTCCAACATCAGTGTGTGCAAAAAGACCTACAGCCTGGTCAGGCTGTGCGTGAGGCGGGTACCAATTGCTTGCAATCATTTGCACGGCTTCATCCAATTCCAGTGCCTTATGGATGCAATCACTCTCCAACCCGAGGCTCTCTGATATTGCTTTGATCAGTCCCTCTGTGACCTCTCTTACTCTTCTTCCGAACTCCTTTGCAACCTCACTACACAATTATAATATCAACATATATGTTTTTAGATACGGGCGAAGCCAAGTCAATTCCCGCTTTTTTAGCGATACACGAAATTTGGATCAAGATTATGTGATCGGAAAGACTTTTACAGCTTTGGGTGGAACGAAATCCGGTATAATATATATATATATATATATATATATATATATATATATTTGTTTAAGCTGGTTTGAACCCGAATCTATCTTTTTTTTTTTTTATTTATTTATTTATTTACTTATTATATATTCATAAATAAACATTATACGTAAAGAGTATGGGTAATTTATAGCTTATAACTAGATACATGTTATTTTAAAAGTAGATTTTTTGACTTTTTCTTAAACGTTATTTCTAGATGTCCTTTTTGAATAATCGTGAGAAACAATAATAATTCTACTATTATTCCAATAATTAAGTATTTTCGAGTTTTACAACTTTATTTTTTCATATTTAAGGGGATGAAGACGTATATAGTAATTTTTGAAAAATGCCTCATACAATGCCTCGATAAAATTTGACTAATATATAAGCGTAACACAAATTTGGAATTCTAGCTAATAGATGAGGATTCTACAATTTTTTTTTTAAGAGATGCTAATTTTTGAAATGGAATAATTGTATTTTTCTTTTGTGATGTTCGTATAGTTAACCTGAAACCAACGGGTTCGTCGAGTGAGTGAAAATCAGGATATGTCCGCATCTGGACAAACTCCCTCCAAAGTTGAAGTTTGCCTCCTTGTCCAAAGTTCGATCCATACTTGATAGGGTCAAGTATGTCACTAGTCTGGAGCCTTTTCTTTTTTTCTTCCGGCAGCCGGAAAAATCGATCGCAGGCTTCCATCATTTCTTTAGTCAAGCTCTCTGGAACTCCATGGTTTGTCAACTAATTCATCCAAACATTAATATTAGATCACAAGTTGTTAGTGCTTTAGTAAATCTGATGCATTATATATTTGTTTATATTTATTTTTAAGTTTAAATTGTCATTTTGTTATCACGGTATTATTTCCTTATAAGTAGTGACATGTGTACAATCCTTCAAAAAAGTTTTAATCCTCAAACTTAAAAAATAAATAAAAAATATATCATGATTTTTTTTCTTTCAGTATTTAAATCTAGTTTTTATGCCTTCATATAATTTTTTAAAATTTTGTATCATGTGAGCCTTTGAATATATATATATATATAAATATATAAAATTACTTTGTAGATTTGTGACAGAATCACAAGACTTGCGACTCCAAACATTAATGATTTGGTAAATGAAAGAGAGATGGAACGTCACTGATTTACAAATATATATATATATATATATACACGTACTATGAAGAAGCCCCAAGTCTGGCAAATTTCGCCAAGGTCGGATAAGAGTTTGGACCTCTCTTCAGGAGAGCCGGCAGTGAGGGCAGCAAAGTCAAATACAGGAACGGAAAATTGAACATCGATGTCGGGATCCGCAATGCCGTGCGGGAGGATGTCGATGCTTGGCAATCCTGCCAGTGCTTTGGTGGTGGCTAGTGCTGCCATTTGGGAGGAAATAATTCAAGAAGACTAGTGTAGAGTTAAATCATGAAAGAGCAGCATTTATAAGCTATACTTCATACTTGATATAGAGAGAGTTAATTAAACTATTGTTAAAGGACCAACAAGCATTATATATTATTGAATCGCAATCCAAGCAATCGATTCATGAATCATTTAGTACGTACGTGAATAACGAACGTATATATTCAATAATACGTACATCATTTTAGAATATCCTATTAATTATAGTAGATACGTTTTAGAGAATAATTGGTTAGGATTCTAGCCTCAACAAACATTCAGTAGTTTCAAGAAGCTTATTAGAATTGACAACCATATATATATCGTTATATATTCTGCATCCGAACAAGCCAACGCATATGCAACATGATTACCCTCTCTATAGAATCGATGGACAAAGTAATATGAACCTCTGATAGGTTTAAAGCCAAGTTGTCCTCTTGTTTGGATTTTTTATTTATTTTTATTCTTATAATTTTATGACAATATTTGGAGCATCATGTCCTTTCTATAGAAAATTAACCATGTCATCTTCAGTTCATTGTGATCGTTCAATATAGTAAATATATATTGAAAATAATGCTGTACTATATTGATAGGAAAATCAGGCAAGTTATAACGTAGTCAAAAATTTGTAGTAACTTGTTCTTTCGATTTATAAGTATATGTCATCTTCGACTCATTGTCATGCAAGATATAATGAATAGAGATTGAATTAACTAGCAGTAGAACTTTTAATTTTATTTCAAGTAAAATTATATATTATTTAATCAGGTATATAATTAGATATAATAAAAAAAAAAAAAGAGGAGTACATGCCTCTATTTGAATACGATCAATTTATACTCTTTCGAGAGCGGAAAAAATAATAAATTTATTTTAAATTCTTTTGAAAACCTTCCGGAAAATAACAACTAATAAAATTAAATTAAATATAAAAAGTAAATATATGCTAAAATAATTGAAAAAATGGACCACCCCATCTTCATAATACAAAATAAGTTTTTTTTTTGAAGGCAGCATCGAACCCACAACCTGGTGTGGAATTACCACTAGGCTATCCTAGCAACCACCCATAAAAAACAAGTTTAAACAAGTTTTCCAGCATATAATAACTCTTTTAGTATTACAAAACAGACTTGTTAATGTTATATGACGTAATATATATTTTTAATATATACAATAATGAGATAAATCAGACACCCTAAGGGATTTACAAACACAAGTGTAGCATAAATAAATTAATGATGACAACTTAATTTATAACTCCTAAAACACTTAACATGAAATCTTTAATCCGAACTTTCTATATGTCTATTCTTCCGTAGAGATCTTAAAATATTTAACAAAATATATTTCCCATCCCTAAACGGATTAATAGACGGACTCGGGTATTAAAATAACTCTTATCGGATACTCTGTATATAACGTCAATGCCCTTCACTATATTTTTTTTGGGTCCTTTCACTATATATACTTAACAACAATAACATCACTTCACACGTACAATAAGAAAAATTGAAATTTCCACATAATACAATGCTTAATATAAAGACTAAAGCCAATGCTTAAAAATTAATTAATCTTTGTGATCTATTCTGAGCGAAAAAGAAGATAAGGCCACATAATACAAAGCTCCGGTTCTGGCAAAACCACCGTATCGGTCGCTAGACCGTGCATCAATGCTATCGATATATAGCCATGTTGTTCACCGCCGCTCCGTGCCACATTCTCTTGTACTTATCGTTCGTCAATACATGTCACAAGTCATGTTAAGGATACAAAAAGAAGAAGAAGAAAAAAAAAGGACATAAAAGAGCGAGCAAGGTTTACAAAACGAGGCTGACCTACATTTGGTCACCGAAATTGACGAAGAATGCGTTGGCTGGCACGGCATTCCAGTAGACCCACTTTCCCTGATGAGAAGTGACGACAGATTAACCGTGATCAAAGCGAGGCTGAATTCCGGTGGCCTTTTCAGGCTGCATGCAAGCGAGATAGAAGTTTGCGGCCAAGATTTGAACGCCTTTGTTCCAGTTCGTTGCCTTCAGTATTTTATCGGATTCGAGCCCCCAGAATCTCAGATATCGCCTTTATCAATTTTGGTGCCACTTCTCTCGTCCTCATTCCAAACTCCGAAGCAGCCTCGCTACAATATTTCTCTTAATTTAGTACTAACTTTGCTGCATTAACTATATCTTAACATATGAAAAATAATTAATTTTACTTAAGTAATTTTATTTTTGTTATGCCTCAAATCCTTAAACCCCAGTGGGAAAGAAAATAGAATAAAATTGTGCGTAAACGAACAAATACCGTGATTTTTTAAAAATAAACAATATCATATCGAGTGTGTCGCACAAGTAATATATATCTTTAATATAAGTCTTAATTCAAGTGGTTAAACCAACATTGAGCTTCTATTCGTCCGATAGAGTATGATTCTCAAATATGTAAAAAACCTCTCTACGCTTAATTTAGAAAAATATTTTTAATTAATTTAAGTTCTCAACCAAATTTATAACTAATTTCTTTGTGCGATAAAGTGTAGTCCTCTAGTAAAAAATAAAATCAATGCACTACAATGTAAATAATGATTTTATAAATAAAAATATTTGTTGTATTCAATTGGCTTTAATAAAAGCTAAAGACAAAAACTATAATATAAATGATTAGTCAAACATCATTCTTAATTAGTTTTCTAAAAAAAATATAATAATAATAAAAATCAAATTTAATTTAGCATCTGAAAAAAGGAAAAATATGGAATAGCAATTTAACTCTTTGGTTTCCTATTTCAAAAAAAAAAAAAAAAAAAAAACCTCTTTGGTTCCTAATTTGGCGCGCTCACGACGTGGCGAACACCCTTAATTACCAAACAACCCTATTAAGAGTGACATCTAATGCCCGTACACGAGGGGTGTATTCGTAAAATCACATAAAACGGATCGATTCTTCGTTTGGTATAAAATCTAGCCGTTGGAAACTCTCCCCCTCAATAATTCTCTCTTCTTCATTCTCTGATCGGCGAACGAAAATCTGAAACCCTAGCAATTTTGCAGCGAAAATCTCTCCGAATCGGACAACGATCGCGAAGCTCAGCCCATCGGAATCTCTCCTCCGATGATAATTTCGATATTTGATATTGGTTTTTGTCTGTGATTGTTTTCTTCTGTTTGATTCCAGGTTTTTGGTCTTGTGTGTTATTTTCCAGGTTTGGTTTATTCTTTCTTCTGCTTCCTGTGTTCTCCGTGGGAGTAATTATGGATTCGGGACCGTTGAGTTCTTCAGGCAAGTTCAGATCTCGGCGACCTCTTCGAGAGCAGTTTCTTCATAGAAGGAATTCCTCCGAAAATGTAAGCGTTTATTTCATGGGAATTGTGCGATTTTTTCTTTCAGTGTTTGCTTTCTTCAGTTTTGTGTTCTAGGGTTTCAGGGTTTAGGGAAATCTAGGACATTTCAACTTGAATCTTTCTATAGTCTTTATACTAGATCTTGTGTAACTGATTTAAATTTCCCTTCTGTTGATTAGTTGGACAGGTTCATACCGAATCGGGCAGCTATGGATCTCGATTATGCGCACTACATGGTCACGGGAGGGAAGAAGATTGAAGAGAATCCCGGTGCGTGTTCCTCTCCATTAAGCGTGGCATATCAAAAGAGACTTGCGGAGGCTTTCAACATGAATCGGACAAGAATCTTGACGTTCAAGAACAAACCCCCGATCCCAATAGAGCCGATTCCAAGTTCCTTGCTCTCGCCTTTCAAAGATCAACCCAAAGCCGTGAAGCCCCAACGCTCCATTCCTCAGGTATAATGATTGCTTTGAACTAAAATTAATGGTAGTTTTGAATGTGTCACATGACAGAAAGTAATAAATGATGTAGCCGTTTGCTATAAACCATGAAGCAATGATGAATGTTAATGTATGTTTGCAGAGCTGTGAGAGGACATTGGATGCTCCTGACATTATAGATGATTTTTACTTGAATTTGCTGGACTGGGGCTCGAGCAATGTCGTTGCAATAGCTCTGGAAAACACAGTCTACCTCTGGAATGCTTCAGATGGCTCCACCTCGGAACTCCTCACAGTTGAAGACGATGAAGGGCCTGTCACAAGCGTGAGCTGGGCTTGCGATGGTCGTCACCTGGCTATAGGCTTGAACAGTTCTAATGTTCAGCTATGGGATTGTGCCTCAAGCAGAAAGGTCAGCCATTGTTCTCTATCTCTTTCAACTTTTTCTAAATATTTGTAAGAGTCAGTGATCCGAAAGCTCGCGGTCCCAACATAAGATTAGTTTTGCATGTAAATCCTTATGCGCATTATTTTTCGTTTATTTGTTGCTTATCATTTTTTTTTTGTCTGCAGCTAAGAATATTGAGAGGCGGCCATATGGCAAGAGTAGGCTCGTTGGCTTGGAACAGCCACATACTTACAACAGGAGGGATGGAAGGAAATATCGCCAACAACGACGTGAGACTGAGGTCCCACGTTGTTGGAATGTACAGTGGCCACCAACAAGAGGTGTGTGGGCTGAAATGGTCGGCCTCAGGTCAACAACTAGCCAGTGGAGGAAATGACAACCTTGTCCTCATATGGGACAGATCATCGGCCTCTTCGAACTCTCCGCTTCACAGGCTCGAGGAGCACAGCGCCGCCGTGAGAGCCCTTGCTTGGTGCCCTTTCCAGGGGAATTTGCTGGCTTCGGGTGGAGGCGGGGCTGATCAGTGCATAAAGTTCTGGAACACTAACACCGGGATGTGCCTGAATTCGGTCAACACCGGCTCACAGGTGTGCGCGCTGCAGTGGAACAAGAACGAGCGCGAGCTTCTTAGCTCCCACGGTTTCCATCAGAATCAGCTTGTGCTTTGGAAGTATCCTTCAATGGTCAAGATGGCTGAGCTTAACGGTCATAATTCCAGACCTCTTTTCATGACTCAGGTACTATTTCACTCCAGTTTATATTATAACAGGACTTGCCTATTTGTTCTTCGCACATAAGACTAACTCTTCTCCTTCCTTCCTTCCTTCAGAGTCCAGATGGAAGAACCGTGGCAACTGCGGCCGCAGACGAGACACTACGGTTTTGGAATGTGTTCGGGGCCCCAGAGGCCGCTAAAAAACCAGAACCAACTCAACCGTTTTCCCATTTCAATCGAATCCGGTGAAGTCAAGGTTGAGATTACAATACAAGCGCAGGTCATTTTTCTTTGCACCGATGTGTGTATGTATAGATATATTTTGTTGGAACAATTAGAAGCCAGTTTCCCATTTGACCTGGTGATGTGTTGTTGGAACAATTAGAAGGCGAGTGTAAATGTATAATGTACCTACTGACATCAAACAATGTCAGTTTTTATTGGTTTTTTGCTTTCACTTGAACTTAAATTCCTACTGATATCTACTATGTTCACTCTTTGTTTTGTTCTTTACGATTCCAGTTAATGTGTATATATAGATCTTTTTCAAAGTGGGCTGATCAGACAATTGGCTACAAATATGAATCTTATTCTGTTACTGAGCCCATATCTCAAGAATCGACTATGGAACAGTCAGTCTTATAATTGCAATTATATTTAATAAAGGGAAACTTACGTCACTTATTAATCTTGCTCGGTGGTACAACGCTTTGTTTTCCAATTGTATGGTTTAAACTCTCATCGCATCATGGTAAAGTTACCGTAATTGTAATTTTGAAATAAATATTAAGGTAAAAATGAAATTTTATATGATAAAAGTATAATTTTATATAGGGATAAATGCGGTTAATTTTGTGTTTAAATTATAAAAAAATATTACATTACATTCACTTAAAGTACAATAATAATATTTGCAAAATTATAAAATTAAAACGACCATTATGACTAATACCAAAACACTTACATTATAAATTTTATTTATTAATATTTATTTTAATAAATGTGTAGTTATATATATACATATATATTTGCAGTATTTTTTTTTCATTCCGATAATTCATCTAAGTTATCTAATTAGTAATAAAGAAAAATATGGGGGCATAAGTATAAATAAGAGATAAAAGGGGATACAAAATATAGTGAAAATAGAGTGAGAAAGTTCGGTTGGAGAGAAATCAATGTTTACTGAAAAATAAAGTGGGAAATAGAGTGATCAATTGGAGATGACCTAAGTAATATGTGATTTTAGTACACTAGGTTCTTGAGTTTACATTTTTAATTCTTTGAGTCTTGATCAGTGTATAGTGTATAGCTTATGAAAAAACAATCACCTCGGTGAGTCACCCTAAATAATTTTTTTCAAAATGAAAATAAATTGAGTAATGACTAATCATTTTTTTTTTCAAAATGACCAGATAACAACTAAGTATAAGTTGATCAAACTTTTCGAGGAACCAGTCATATTTAAACAAAATATCTAATTGTTCTCGATCAAGACTTAAGGGAGCAAAAATTTTATATCAAGAACTTAACGTACCAACAAATCACTGATTACATAGCTCGACAAACCAGGAAAGTTCAGAGATCATAGAGCTAGGGGAAAAGACTTCTGAAAATCGTAAAAAAAATGGTTACCAACGGGAGAGATTTGTGTCATTGTATATACTATCATAGTACAATTGTAATTTAGAAACAATATTATGTTACAACTGTAATTTGATTTGTTGTAACATAATATTTGTTACAAAATAAAAGTATAATTGTAGTTTTGATACTTATATAGAGTCAAAATTTTAATTTAAAAATAAAGATAAAAATGAAAACTTGAGAAAAACTTCAGATTTTCTGAAGAAAAAAATAGAAACTTACGAAAAATTATAAGAAAATGTATTATAAACTACTTCGCGAGAACTTATAAAATAACAATAGAAAAATTACTAATAGACTGAAAAACCAAGATACTCATCGGTATTTCGAGAAATTTAAAGCCTTAATTTTTAATATAGTGCGTCTTTCCTTGATAATCCCTGGCTCTTAGAGCAAATAGAGTTATATATATATATATAAAAGTACTTTTATTATTATGGTTTTTGAGATGGGATCAAGTGAGATTCTTTTGGATAATAATCATGAGACCACGAAGATAGCTCTCTTTGGATTTTATAAAAAAAAAAAATATTGAATGGTTGTGTTTGATGAGCCAAGGTAGTGTACAACAAGATTTATCAACTAAATTTCAGGTGTCATTATCACTCTAAAGTAGACAAACATAGTCCACTCCGCTGCATTTGTATAGCTTTGTGGAGTGTAATAAGGAAGACGAAAAGAAATCAACAACAATATTCCAAAAAGTGACCCTTTTGAGCGGAAAAATACCGAAAAAAAATAAATGATAGTGATAATATTAATCATCGATGTCGGTAATGATAATATAAATGATAGTGTTAGTAGGGGTGTGCAAAAAAAACCCAACCCAACAATTTAGCCCAACCCAATCTAACCCAACCCCAATCTAACCCAACCCAATTAACCCAATAGTTATCGGGTTGGGTTGGGTTCAACCCGAATAAATAGTCGGGTTGGGGTTGGGCTAGATGCATTGGGTTGGGCCGGCCCAATTGACCCAATCAAGTTTTTTTCTTCAAATAATTAGTTAACTTTTTCAAATATATTTTTGTAGTTAGTCTCATTTTTATGTTTAGTCATTATTTAATGTCTATGACTATGTTTCTAGTTTATGATTACGACCACGTTTCTAGTTTAGTTTACGACTATGTTCCGTACTTGTGTTATTTAATGTTTAAGACTATAATAACGTTTAATTTTTGAATTGGGTGTTTAAAAATAGTAATATGAAATTTATGTTTATTGATTGGCGGTTTAAATTTCAGTGTTATTTGGTAAAATATTTTTATGTATTTTTTTAATTTTAGTTCAGGCCAATGACCCAACCCAATCCAACCCAACCCAGAGTTTGTCGGGTTGGGTTGGATTGGGCCTTCAAAAATTTTGGGTCGGATTGGGTTGCTTTTCCAAAACCCAATAAAATCGGGTCGGGTTCATGTTTTACCTCGGGTCGACCCAATCCAACCCATGCACACCCCTAAGTGTTAGTGTATATAAAAGAAGTGAATAAGTGGTTTTTCTTGGATTTACGAATCTTGTGTAATAACTTTTAATTTTAAGATAAATATAGTAGTTTCTTTAAAGCAAGAGATTTGGTGAAAACTAGATGATTTGATAATTCAACATTATTTTATATTATATGTCTAATGCGTATCTTATATAGTGATAAGCTGAGTTTTATGTGGGAAAACAG
Organism: Parietaria judaica; assembly: GCA_954871525.1. Taxonomy (NCBI): domain Eukaryota; kingdom Viridiplantae; phylum Streptophyta; class Magnoliopsida; order Rosales; family Urticaceae; genus Parietaria; species Parietaria judaica. The sequence goes on along the minus strand of OX940865.1, from coordinate 18,221,848 downwards.
ATAAGGATAATATAATTTTAATATTATGAAGATAATGTCAAGTGTGAATATAATATTGTGTTTTGTTGGTGCTAATATTCAAGTCATCACGCGTTTGATTACCTGCGTGGGCCCAATAAATCTCCTAAAAAACCCAATCATAATTAGACAGAAATCACGAGTTTTGCTCATGTATTTGATAAACATGTATTTCTGAATAGTGTTTAAATAAAATTAAAATCAATATGGATTGCAAATATTTCGGAGTATAGTCATATAGATCACATTCATTCACGTCTCTATATCCATTATCCACAAAATATTTACACATTTGTTATGTCTTGAGTTGACCAGTCAAATGTTTGTTTCTTATTGGATCATTATTTTTATTGAATGTACATGTCTAGAAAATATCTTGTCATGGAGGGTTTCATGCGAAGAGAGGACAACTTCAAAAGCTTAAAATACACCCACCACTACCACTAATTATGTATAATGTCCCTTCATTGAAATATCCATAATGTAGGAGAGCAAAGTGAGACAATGAGGTTTTTATTTATATTTTTTAGCTTGCACGATATTATTGGCTAAGACTACAATAGATCGTGTTAAAAGATATATTCATAATGTAAAAGCAATTGACATTAATGACTAAAAATATGTATACGTAATTTCTGTGTTTCACTATAGATTAAACTCAACATCGTTAAAAAAAAATGGAGTGGAGCTACGACTAAGTTTTTTTAATATGGTATTGAGCTCTCTTGGTCTAAATCATGCCTATTATTTTATAGGAGTATTTGTAGATGATTCATGTATAACTCCTCTCTTATTCTTGTAGTGTTCCGATATTGATGCTTAGTCTTGATAGTAATACGTACTAACTTTTGCATCTAGTTTATTAATATTGAAGTTAATTAATTTGTATCTCATTGTTGATTATGATAGAGATTGAAGCGGCTTACGAGTTTCGTTATTTTTATGCCAAAAATCGTTGTGCGACTATTGATATTTTTCTATTGAAAATTGTCCCAAAATATTCACATGTATCAATATAGATTTTCGTCATTTGAAATTTTGTAACGTTATTTTTCTCTGGATATGAAAAAAAAAAAAAATTTTGCATAATAAACTACACGCTCCCTCAAAAAAAAATCCCTAAAAAAAACTATACGTAGTAATACTACTTTTAGGTAACAACAAAACAAAATCCTCGAATACCGTCTCATGTTAGTTTCTCAACAATTTTTTCAAGGAAAAACTCAATCCCGATCACGGACTCAAGATCCTATGACATCAGTGGAGAAAAATCCGAGCCTGGATTGGAAAAGTCACGCATGACAATCGAAAATCATCATTAATTGATTGTATATTTTGATATATAAATTGTTTTGAACCGAAAAGTTGATAATTATTGATCATCATCCAATTATGACGAGGTTTCATTAAGTTGGATACTACTCTACTAAAAGTGTTTAGGATCTTAAACTACATCTCTATTATATAATCATCATAAGCATACTATCTTAACACACATGCATATTGATAATAAGTTGTTTCTTTCAGACTGAATTCTGAAGCATGAAAGCCTTGATGATTTGCAAAACTTGGTGGGATCTCTCTGAAAAAGGATAGTTGGAGAAGAAGCCATGTTCTTGACCTTGGAACTCGACATAGTCAACCTTCTTTCCCAGCTCTTTCAGTCTCTTCGCGTAGCTCTCCACTCTATCTTTCAGCATCTCTTTGCCTCCAGCGATTGCCAGGATCGGCTCAAGATCAACTTCTTCAAGGCTTGGACTGTTTGGTCCCAATGGGTTCGCAAATGGATGATCTCTTGTTTCACCCTCCGGTATTGATAGCCTCCAAAACCTGAGATATATATATCAAGTTTAGTCAAATCACTAATAAATTAATAAACTTATATGTTTTAGAGATATTAGCGGTATATGTTATGACTATTTGTGCACTTAAACTCCTGTACCTTTTTGGCGGCACATCAAGTTCTTATTTTGTTATCGGACGTTAATTGATTGGGTTAACACGTCTGCAGATAGCCTCCGATTCTAAGTCTAAATCTGTGTTAATGTCTTTTTCGTTACCATCTCTGCTGTTAATTGAATGATTCAGATGAAGACGTTAACTCAATCAACAAACGCCTTCAAAAGTACGATATCTGATAACGAAATAAGAATTTAAAGCTACGTGTCGTAAATATGATATATATATATAATTGAATATCTACTTTAATATACTACTATTGATAATTGAACATGGCAAATTCAAATGTAACAAATAACAAGTAAAGTGATTTGCTTTGTGTTTATTTTATTATTAGTATAAGCTAAGGGTGATGTCATCAAACCAAGAATTAAAATTGCAACTATATCAAATAAAACTTATGAGCATCATACATATTGATTCAAATATACAAACTCAAAATACTAATTGGTCATGGCAAATCTAAATGCTATAAAGATGACACGTCACTTTCTTCTATATATGGTGACATTTCCATGATATATATGGCAACTTGGTATCGAAATGTGGTCCTAATTTTTAACTTACTTGGGAGCTAATATCTCCTTTGTTTAATAAAGTTTTTATTATTATTATTATTATTATTATTATTATTATTATTATTATTATTTTATTTTTTATATATATGACCCTAAATCAGTGTTAGTTCACCAACTTGCCATTTAGATGTGAATATTTTCTTTACTTAAATTTAGTTAATTAACTTACTTTTTGTTTTACATGCTCTTAGGGATTCTATAGGATAACAGAACATTGTTTTTAGTGCACGAAACAGAAAGTTATTGGTGGGACTAGAATACGACAAGCATGTGCTCGAAATTCCCCCCCGTATCATACTAAAATTTGGGGTTCTTTTAGAGAGAAAAGACACTAAAAATAACTTAAGAATTTATATTTTAGAGATAGTTTATCATTCAATTTAACCTAAAAATATTAGGCCATTTATTTTATTTTTTATCATATGTGTGTCTGTCTTATAGTGGCGGCAAGGAGTCTTACGTTGACCATTACTTAAATTAGAAAATAGATAAATCGCGGCAAATATACTTAAATTTTGATCAATTGATGTTTAAAGCAAAAAAAATAACAATAAAATCATCTAAGTCAATAATTGAGAGGCGTCACAGTCACATTCTTACTGACAAATTCAAATGAAAAAAGATACTACATACATATTTGGATGAGCACATAAATAAATATGTTAGATATAATTTAAAAACACTAACATAGACCAACGTCCATAATAAATAAAAAATAAATAAAAAAATTGGCGTTTCACATTTATTTATTTTGAGAACTTTTAGTGTTTTTTTTTTCTACTTAAGACTCTTACTCTGTTTCAAATGGTCAAAATTACTTTTGTCATTATCCTTTTTAAAAAAAATGAAGCAATGCGTTACCATGTCCATGTGTGCATGTGGAGACATTAAGTTTTGATTAGAGTATATCGATTAGGTATGGTCAATATTTTATTGAATTATAAATTCATATATTAAAAACATTTGATAAAAATTTATAGTCCCGGATTCATTAATTTATCAAAGAATATAGATTTCATCTAAGAGAAGGACAATTATTGCACGCTAGCTATGTCACCCGACTTGTACATTTAATTTGATTTAATTTAATTAATTGCAATTATATTACAATCGATTTGATTCTGAAAATATTTTCCTCATATATATAGCTAGATTAGACGAGAATTCAAACAAATCAAAATTACATTTAATTGATTGAGACATCACATCTTGACTAAGATTTTACTTACTCAAATTCAAATTATATAAATTCTGGGATTTTTTTCTTTAGTAAAAAGTATCTTATCAAAGAATATCACAAATCTTGCTTTACTATAAATCTTTTCTAGACTCTTTCTTCTTCAATATATTCTATCACCTATCACGTGAGAATAGGCGTACACATAATTGTCACAATTTTTGGCAAAAGTATTATTTTGCGCTTTTGAAATTTAAAATGTTTTCTTGTAGTGTTTTTTCATCTAATAATAAATCAGTACAAGGCATACTATAATTTTATATGTATCGACAAAGCATACTATAATTTTATATCACCAATTTTTTTCAAATATATATATATATATGTAAATATTTTAGCCGTAAATATTTCTTAAGCTAATAATATCTCTTAATTTAGTGGATCAGTCATCAGATATTGACTGGTAAAAAAGGGAAGTTGACAGATAGAGTTATGTCACCATACAAAGTTCCACCAATTACTATGAATGAAGTAGCACAATCAATATCTTTTTCTTCGAATTTCAACCAAGAAAAATTTGGTTTTTCTTTTTTAGAGAGAGAAATTATGTCACGATGACTCATGAGAAGATGGACCTTTTATATTTTCATTAAATTCAATTTTCTACACGTGTATTGGCACGTCAGTCTTTGGATAATCAGTGTACGAAATCAATTGTTTCTAATTCTATAACATGTATTTTTGGTTGTCGTATTTAATACTAATACAGATGCATATATGAGATACATATATCATATGTATATTCAAGTATTTTCCAAATCGCTAAGAAAATATGAAAACCTAACTCGACCATTTAATATGCTTTTAATTACCCACATAATTACATGTACGAACGCATTCAAATTATAGAGCATGTGAAAGATGATATCCATGCAAAACCAGAATTCGCTACACACTTTTTACATGCAAAACTCGCACCAAAAATTAAATAATAATATGACGTAATAAATATATATATTTTCTTGAGTAATAGTTGTATAGTAAAACTGTAAAAGTAACGAGGTACTTACCGATCGAGTATTTCCAAATTCAACATGGTTTCTGACGGACCCTCCTCGGAGTCGGTTCTCTCAACCCCGCCGAAGAACGGCGCTAGCAGCACAAAACCTCGAATCCGAACTCGACCGGACCGGACCAAACCGGAACCGAGGCGAACCGCCAAGTGATGAGCCATGTTCCCGCCGGAAGAGTCGCCCATCACAAAAACCCGGTCCAAATCCACCATCTCGCCAAGCCAATCGTCCTCGGCCACTGCTGTTGCCAGCCATTCCACTGCTGCCACAGCGTCTTCTATGGCGGCAGGGAGGCGGTGCTCCGGCGCGAGGCGGTAGTCGGGAGAGACGACGAGGGCGTCGAGGCCGGACGCGAGGCGGAGGCAGCAGTTGTGGCAGTTGGGCCAGAGGTGGGAGCCGACGCAGAAGCCTCCACCGTGGAAGAAGAATACAACGGGCCGCCGAACAGCCTCGCCTCCAGAGGCGGGGTGGTAGAGGCGGAGGGAGAGACCGAGCTTGGGGTCGAAAACGAGGTCGCGGAAGGCGACGGAAGGGTCGTCGAGCTCCGAGAAAGGGAAGTCGATCTTGTGGCGGCGGGTGACGGAGCCGTCGCTGTAGAGCTGGAGGATTCCCATGCAGTCTTCGACTATGTGCGGAAGAGAGAGAGACCCCATTATTATATTATGTGTGATATATCTCTAAAAATGGGTGACTTTGTTTTGTGCTCAAGTTATAGCGCATATATATACAGAGAGATTAAGCCAATATTACACCAGCAACTTTTGAAAACCTTGTTATGAGATGTGGAAAAGTTGTATGATAATTAAAGAAAATTTTCGGCTAAAATTCTCAAAGCTTATTTGTTTCTAACAGAAAAATACTAAACTCAATGGGAAACTTGAGAAAATAGCCTAAAAAAACACTATAATTGAATTTTTAAACCCATTCTGAAAAATCAGTGTTTCTAAACTTTTCCCAGATTAAGACGATTTTACCCTTATTTTTTTGGCAATCACATTTCAGTAAACAAACATATTACTTTTGCCACATATAAAAAAAATTCCCATCTTCTTCTTTTCTTCTTCTCTCCTTCGTTCTTCTCCCGTTCTTCTCCCGACCTCAATCTTCTCTCCAAGCCTCCCTCGTTCAAACCGACCTCTCGCACAACGTTCCCGACGTCGTTCTTCTCCCGTTCGCCAACCCGCACAACAGGTACGAGCTCTCTCCTTCCCGTCGTTCTTTCAATCCGAACTCTAAGCTCTAGACGATCTCCAAGCTTCGATCTTCATCCGCACAACAGGTACGAGCTTCAATACGAACTCTAAGCCCTAGACGAACCGTTCAGCGGCGGTTTCCGGCGGTCCGGTGGAGAGCAAGCCGTTGTCCTCCGGTCTCCTTAGGTTCGTTCGAATTTAGGGTTTTTGCTTGGTTTATTTCTAGTTTGATTGATTTCTCTTGAGGTTCGTTTGATTTCTGCGGTTTGTTTAGCTTGGTTTGATGTCTGATTTACGGTTTTAGCTTGGTCATGGAAGTTTAGGGCTGGTTATGGTTTTAGCATATTGATATGACGAAGATGCTCTTGTAGAATCTGTGAGTTCTTCTCCCCATTTGATTCAGGTCGAATCGCTTGCGAAATGGGCTGGTCCTGAATTTCTTCTGAGCGTAGTCGAAATATGATTTTGGGCCCTTAACAGAATTTTGTAATTAGTTTTCGAAGCGGAAGTACTAATCTAAATATGATTCGGCCGTTTTTTTTTTTATGGAAAAGTAATAATCAAATTTACGTAATAAAGTTTTCGAGAGAAAGTGCTGCTAAACCGGTCGAATTTTTATGAGATATACTTTAAAAGACCAGTTTGTGGAGACACGAATGAGAAACCGAAACCAGCTTAGATAGAAACAAAGGACTTACAAGCTGTTTTTGAATTTGAGGTCCTTAATTGAACTTAATTATGGCTGGAATTTCAACACCCAAAGTTTCCTTCTCATGTGCCTTAGTGCAAGACGGGCACAGCTTGTAAAGTTCGGCTATCGAATTAAAATCAAGTATCAGTTTTCTGGAAGACAATAAGTACTTGATGTAGATAATTTACCCATGATTTTGTTTGGTAAGAGTTTGTTCTGACTTGAATGTTTTAAGCAAGTTGACATTACAAGATGTATTGTCTTCATGTTTTGCTCGAATCCTCGTAAGCATTTGCGATCGTTGTTATTGTTGTTGATGGTTTGAGTTTGTGTCTCGACAGGTACAACATTGGCGTGATACCTTCAACGCAAAGCTTGGCGCTGTGCGTGAAGTTGTCTGTCTCGTCTCTCTGCAGATAATCCTTACAAGCTACCGGTTCTTATGCCAAAACTGAATTACCGGTTGGCGGTTTACTACAAACCGCCCACTCATGCCAAAAGAGAGTCATATATCGCTTGTACCGCGGGTATGCCGGGCTCTTAAACCTAGCACTTGAAATATGTTTTAATCTTAGTATATAGTTAGTACTAGCAGTATTTAAAAGAAAATTTAATATATGACTCAAAATTTGAAGCAATAATTATGGTGACTCAAAATTTGAAGCAATAATTATGGTTTGGAGAGAGCAGTTTGTGGGATTGATGGTGATGAATCCTGCCTGCCCGGAATCTGGTTGGACGCTATCGTTAGTGGACCCCAAAAATGGCGTCGTCAGGATCCTTGAAGAAGCCGGTCCTTGTGAAGTTAACTTTGTTCCTTATTGGCAGCGGTGCAAGCATTTCGAAATCGGTGGAGACAAGAAAGGAAAGGGAACTTCCCTCTTCTAGGTCATATGTTCTATTTATCTTTGTATCTTTAACTCTTTGCTTTGTTTTTCTTGGAAAAGTCAGAGATATTAAAATTTTGTCTATAATTATTTGATAGTTCAGTCTAGTTTTTCCTGTTGAAACAACTAACCTTGTCAGACATTGCCAATTTTACATCTTTGGTCCAGATTATAGTTTAAATGATTTTTTTTATATCATTTTATTATATCCTGGGAAAAAAATATTATTCATTAAAGGAAGTAGTACGAAGAGAAGAGATTGGACTTGTTCTTCCATTTTGAGGTTTGGAAAACCGGTATTGGACACAGTAAAGGTCAAAAGCCTAATTCACATATACCGTGTCAATCTTTCACATTCGTTTTGTAGTTATGAAGCATGCAAATTTGGATTTTTACATGAAAATTCTTAAATTGAGATACCTGGCTAGAACTAAAAATACATAAATACTGATTTAAAGAATTAGTAGCTGTGATCGCTTATTATTTTGTAAATCTTCTATGAAAAAATAGTTTTTTTTTTGTTAACTCGATTGATTAACGAAATATGCCTGAATACGGGTAGTAGAACACGGTCGGGAACGATGGTCGATAAAAGATCATATATGGCATGTAAGTATATGTAGTGATGTGGCGCGTAATTACATTTATCCTACGTAATATTCTCATATTAAATATATAAACGTGTTCCTACTTATTTATGTATATATTACAATAATTAGAATCCTAAACATGTTCGATTTAATCACAATTCGGATCACTTATCGAGACAAGAAAATAATATTAAAACTAATCCTACAGTGCTACCTTCTCTTTAATGATGTTACCGACCAAGAGAGCTTCAACAACGTGAAGCAATGGTTGAACGAAACAGTATTCACCAGGGACAATATTTGTGTAAACAAGAGACAGTTTTAAATGTTTACTCGGGACAACTTTTATGTATATTAGGGACAGTTATTGTTTTTACCCGGGACAATTTTCATGTAAACCAGGGAAAATTTTAGACCGTTACTCGGGACAGTTTTTGTGTATATCAAGGACAATTTTTGTGTTCACCAGGGACAATATTTGTGTAAAACAGAGACAATTTTAAATGTTTACTCGGGACAGCTTTTGTGTATATCAGGGACAATTATTGTTTTCACCCGGGACAATTTTCATGTAAACCAAGAGAAGAATGTTAAACAAAAATCTGAAGAAAAAAATATATCAAACGGCCCAGAAAACTGTCCCTAAATCACCAAATACTGTCCCGAAATTACAGAATATTGTCCCTCAAATCTGGAAAAACTGTCCACGAACCCAATCTGCCTGAATGAAGGTGGTAATTTTTTCAGTAAGAATGAATCTTCCTGAATTTGTCCCAATCTGTAATCCAAAACTGTCCATGGTTTAAACAAAAATTGTCTCTGGTTTAAATAAAAACTATCCTTGGTGAACAATAATTGTCCCTGATATACACAAAAGCTGTCCCGAGTAAACATTTAAAATTGTCTCTCGTTTACATAAATATTGTCCCTGGTGAACACAAAAATTGTCCCTGGTGAACACAAATATTGTCCTTGGTGAACACGCAAAAATTGTCGTTAACACACCAAAAAATTGTCCGGGACATTCATTTTATTTAATCTTAAAATTTAAACAACTCTAATTAATTTATCTTAGAGCTTATATATTCATAACAATATTTGTATAAACTTTGTTCAAGGTAGTCTCACATAAGATCGAGACTACCTTGAACAAAGTATTCTATTCGAAATGCTCGAAATATAATGTAATTTACTCTTGTAACATTATAAGCACATAACGTAAGGATGAACCAATATGCCCTAAGACAAATCACAATTTTGTAAACAATTTGCACTGTATAGAACAATAAGCCAACCAAATATTCAAAACAATATTTTTTACACTCTTCTTTGTGTTCATAATTTACACAGAATTGGAAAATGGCAAAGTTTATTATGCGACATTCATGCGTATGTCTTCACGGAAGATTTTTTTGCTTGTTTCGTTGTGATTTTTCGAGTCCATTCAGAGCAATCTTCTCTGCACAAAACAAACCAACACAGATGTCTCTCATTAAGTACACCCAAAATGTTTTTCTTTCTATTTCTCTTGAGAAAATGAACCCAATGTCACGATGTGCGTAGTTACAAAGAGAGAAATAAAGAGAACCTGAGCAAAACCAAGATCGCCAGCACTGCGAGATCGAAATGTAGCCAAGAATAGAATCTGACTTGGAGTCTGCAACCTAGTGATTTGGGCGAATCACTTCTAACATTGATAAATTAGAATCACTTCTAAATTTTCCTGTAAAATCAAAACAAAAAAATCACCGAACTAAAACGAAACTTTAACTGTCATCATGTCATATTATCCGCGATTATGTCACCTACAAAATTCCTTGTCACCCAACAACTAAAAAGATAAGCCCTATTTTTTCCCAAAAATTAAAGCCCAATTATTTTTTCCAAACCCTAATCAAATCTGGAAAAAATAAAATGCAAGCAAGCCCTAATTTTTCTTCTATACTGGAAAAATCAATGAGGAAAAACCAAAAAATCCCTAAAAATCTCTAAGTTGTCTTCCAAATCTTAAAATCAAAACTTATAAATCAAACAAGCAAGCCCTATTCAAAGCCTAAAATTAAAACTAGAAATCAGAACTGCAATACCTACTGTTTTCTGTCAAGCCTTTAATGAAAGTTGAAAACCAAAGAGGAAATGCCATAGACTTCTAGTTTGAAGCTTGCGCGTGGAGACCTGAGGCTATCGGCGACGATTTGGCCGGAGAGTTGGGCGGAGCGCGGGTTGGCGACGGGAGAAGGGGGTTGGCGACGGGAGAAGAACGAGGTCGGGAGGGGGTCGCGAGGTCGGTTTGAAATTTCACGGTGAGGAGAGAAGAGTGAGGTCAGGAAGGAGAGAAGAAGAAAAGAAGAAAGAAGATAAGAAAACGTGGAAAAATTGGATTTTTTTTTATTTGTGGCAAAAGTAATATGTTTGTTTACTGAAATGTGATTGTCAAAAAAACGAGGGTAAAATCGTCTTAATCTGGGCAAAGTTTAGAAACACTTATTTTTTCAGACTGGGTTTAAAAGTTCAATTATGGTGTTTTTTTAAGCTATTTTCTCAAGTTTCCCAACTCAATTTAGCGTTTAAAGTCCTTAAACTCGTCTGTTTCTTTTACAAATAAGTCACTTATTAACTGCTACATGTCACGTGAAATCTAGTCAACCGCGTCACGAGATTGTCATGTTACTTAACTGCCACGGCCCACGCGGAAATTTTAAATTATTTTTAAATATTAATAGTAAACTTTATTATTTTTTATTAATTAAATTAATAATCTTCTAATAATAACAAATAATTATAAATAATTGTTACGAAGATGAATGTATAATTATTATAAATATTTTATAATTAGAAAATTATTCATTATTTAATTAAGAATTAATTTTTTTTGATACAATACATATTTGTATAAATTGGCCAAGATTGAATAAGAAAATCTCTTTATTTTTTCTCTATGAAATTTAAATATTTATTTGATAAACTCTTTAAATAATTTAACAATAAATTTAAATAAAAATTAAAATGTATTCTTTTAAATAAAAATAAAAATGTCATGTGGCGGTTGGGTGACATGGAATGTTGCAAACAATTGGATGCCATGTGACACATAATAGACAACACTAATGTCAACTGACCTATTTAAACTGACGATTTTGATAATTTTAGCAGCCAAAAAAAGAGTTCAAGTACTTATCTATATATAAAAGTAAAAATAAAAGATTAGTTTGAGATTTTTTGCCGCAAATTTCCCGTAATTGATGATAAACATTAGGAAAATAATTAGGGATGATAATGGGAAAGTACTTACATAATAGAGGCAAAAATATATTTTTTCCATCGCGTTATTTTTTTTTGGGAAAATTGCGGCAAAAATATCCAACTTTTGGTCAAACTGTCTCCCGGGTACCAACTTTTAAAGCTAGCGGCAAAAATACCCAACCTGCGTTGACCGTGAATTTGGCATGAAAACGTTAATTTTCTGTTAAAATTCGTCATGTGGCCGTTAGCGGCAAAAATACCCAACTTTTTGTAAAAAAAAAATTTAAAATTTTTTAATTTATGTTTTTCTTTTTCTTTTATTGATTAGTGACAATTACTTGAATTCCATATACATGGAATAACACAAAAGTTAGTCAAAACATCTATTGATTTCATAATGTGCTTCTATAAGCTACATTTCGTGATAAAAATCGTATTATTATGAGAAATTTTAAACATAATGTTACGGGTGTTTTAAGTAACTGAACAGGGTTTTGAGAATAGATATCTGGATTTATGGGTATCAAAAAATTACTACCCGTAACCGGATTCGAAAATCCGGATACCCGGAAATCCAGATACCTATTTTCAAAACCCTGTTCAATTACTTAAAATACCCGTAACATTATGTTTAAAATTTCTCATAATAATAAGATTTTTATCACCAAATGTAGCTTATACAAGCACATTAAGAAATCAATAGACGTTTTGACTAACTTTTGTGTGTTATTCCATGTATTTGGAATTCAATTAATTATCACACAAGTAAAGAAAAAGTAAATAAATTAAAAAAAGGGTTAATTGCGGCAAAAATACCCAACCTTTGTAAATATTCTCCGATAGGTACCCAACCTCAATAAACGTAGGCAAAAGTACCCAACGTCACACTTTTGTCGCCGACCAACTAACGCCGTTAGACACTGCCTACGTGGCCGTTAGGGTGTCTCGTGTGGAATGGCCCATGGCCAAAAGTTGGGTACTTTTGCCGCCACGTGGCCAAAGGTTAGGTACTTTTGCCGCCACATGGCATTTAAAAAATAATTACATAATTTTTTTAATTTTTTCTTTCTCATTAGCCAGTATGTTTTTATTCTTTTACGTATATCAAACATGATCAAATAATTTTATAAACAATGTACTTATAAAAAAAATGTTAAAGAAAAACCAAAAAAATGTTACTTTTCTTTTTTCACTTTAAAACAAAAAATAATAAGGTTAAACATAATTTTTACCAATCACCAAACTTTCAGTTTAAATTAAGCTTGAACTGTATTTGATACAATTATTTGTTTTAATCATGCCTTAGTTTCAAATATGTTATATGTCTGCAAAAATCATATCATGCCTTAATATTAATATTAAAATGCTCGTGTTATTATATACAATAATGTTTTAGTTTCAAAATTTTAATATAATCTATTAAAAAATTATAAATTATCCCTATAAGAAAAAATATTTTTTATAAAAATATTTTATAAAATTATTTTTTTTAGATTTAACATATGTAAAAAAATAAAAATATGAGTCACGGGAAATATTTTTTTTAAATAAATTAAAACTAATAAATTTAAGGAATTATTTGATTATTTAAAAAATAACATAATTTTTTATAAGTACATATTTTATGAAATTATTTGATCATGTTTGATATACGTAAAAGAATAAAAACATACTGGCTAATGAGAAAGAAAAAATTAAAAAAATTATTTTTTAAATGCCATGTGGCGGCAAAAGTATCTAACCTTTGGCCACATGGCGGCAAAAGTACCCAACTTTTGGCCATGGGCCATTCCACACGAGACACCCTAACGGCCACGTAGGCAGTGTCTAACGGCGTTAGTTGGTCGGCGACAAAAGTGTGACGTTGGGTACTTTTGCCTACGTTTATTGAGGTTGGGTACCTATCGGAGAATATTTACAAAGGTTGGGTATTTTTGCCGCAATTAACCCTTAAAAAAAATAATTATTTTTTTAAAAAAAAGGTTGGGTATTTTTGCCGCTAACGGCCACATGAGGGATGTTAACGGAAAAATTAACGTTTTCATGCCAAAGTCACGGTCAACGCAGGTTGGGTATTTTTGCCGCCAGTTTTAAAGGTTGGGTACCTAGGAGGCAGTTTGACCAAAGGTTGGGTATTTTTACCGTAATTTTCCCTTTTCTTTCCTTCTTCATTAAATCCCATTTTTTAACACAAAACGTTAAAATTGACAAAAGTACCCATTGTTTATAATTTGTAAGTTACACTTTATATAAAAAATGGTAAGAAAAGTCATTTACTATAATTTAATATTCAGTACTTTCTCCGCTATTGTTCGAATAGTTTATAATAAATGGAAAATCATTTTTAGAAATTATGAAAATTTCTGCTAGTATAGAGCATTGTTGATGTACAAATTCGTCGTTTTTACTAGAATGAATTAAATTTGTGACACAATAAATCAAAGGCCGAAAAGAATATTAGATATTCAAATAGGTACCCATTTACGAAGCCCAAAAGCCCACTTAGGCTATTAATAACCGTAAAGCCCACGAATAAAAGCTACCCAGATAAAAAGCCCAAAAGCTATCTGTCAGCATCAAGGGAACTCAAGGGCATAACCATTACAAATCGCCGCAGTAATTCAAAAATGGGCGACAAACTAGGAGCATGAAGTCAAATTCACAACGGCTCTATTCAGTCAAGAATCCAGCTTGGCGTAAAGCAGGCCATCTTGGAGCACGTGTCAGCTAGACAATTAGTCAGCTCGGGAAGACGACCCCAAAATTCCAGGATGTTCAAAGAGAAGAATTGAAGGCTATAAATATCAACCTTAGACGAGAATCACACACACGCATTTTTACAAGAGATTATACTGAGAGCTTTCTGTCTGGCTATTGTACTATACATAGAGTTTTCTATTGTATTTTCTCTACTTCTTCTCTTTCTCTAGAACGTGATTGCTGCTTGTAGATGTCCATTTATGTTTTCTGTGACGATAAACTAACAGAAGACGTAGTCAACTACCGCCTTGTGACGAATCTCTCTAAAGAATCATATATATATATACATATATACGTAAAGAGTCTTTGAGAGCTTACAACGTGAAAGATCAAATTACACCTAAACAAGTTAAAATATCCTACGTTAACAATTACCTTGGCTGAGTGAAGTGGAAAACCACGTCAATAAATAAGTATATTCTTTTAAGACTTGATAACTAAGTCATTGTGAAAATCTACAAATAAGGACGTACATATTTAACCTGATAGTATAACGCATTGTAAAATTATAAAGTTGAAGTATTTGCGGTTAAAATATCTAATCTTTATTAGTCAAGTACACCAATATGTTTTCAATTTTTTGAATTAGCAATAGTACCCAAACTTTGAAAAGAGAGTATTGGTGTTAAATTCTGTCCACAAGTTACTAGCAGCTTGGAACACACGTGACATTAAATTATGTCATTAAGTTATAAGAAGCCATAAAATAAAGATTTAAATATGTTGAGATGATTTAACCTGATTGGGACCCACAAGTCTCTCGAAGCTTACTTTAACAAAATGATCAGAAAAACAACAAAGATTCCGTAACATTAGGAATCATATGGATATTCATATACGAATCTGTGCTACACATGAAAACCTAGCGTGCCTCCTTTGTAAGGGACGATCACTCATTGATATGAGACCGAATTTTGATTAACTAAATCGGTATGATTTAAAATAAAAATAAAGACAAAAATATCAATAATACACAAGTAGATAAATGTGTCTAGTTTATTTTGGACGAACGACGGTCAATCTTATAAATTATACCCAAGATTAGGGGTGACAATTCGGGTTGCGTGTCGTGTTCGTGCCGGGTCTTAATCGTTTTTTATTTATTTTATCTAGACCCAGACCCGCCCCATTTATTAATCGTGTTAGAAGACGAGACCCAGACCCGCCCCATTTAAATAACGTGTTTATCGTGTCTACCCGTTTAACACAATTAATAGATTTATTTATTTATAAATAATAAAGTAATTCAATTTATACTCATTTAACTTAATTTATTTAACTATATTATCAAAGATTTTAAAAAATTTACTAGCAAATCTTTATGTTCATCAATTGTAAGACGTAATTAATAAAATAAAAACATAAATTCCATATATAATAAGTATTAAAACACTTAATAACATATATAAAATGTAGAAAATGTATATTTTGCTCTTTAATCGAGTCTAATTGGGTCCCATCGTGTTATCATGTTCCTGCCGTGTTTACCCGTTATTTACTCGTTTTAATCGTGTTCGACACGGTTGGACCCACAACCATTAATGGTAGACCCAGACCCATTTAAATCGTGTCGTAAGCGTTTCGTGTATCGTGTCCGGCCCCAAATTGGCACCCCTACCCAAGATATATATTAATGTGCCGCCTCACGTTTGTTGACTTTAATAGGTAAGATAAACGAAGAAACCGACGAGAAAACTAAACAACTTCAGATGAAATGAAATTTTGGCAAATAAAACCTTTTATAATGAAAAGTAACGTAGTTATAGATAGTCCCACTAAACCCACTTGTGATGCGATATTTTAAATATATTGCAAAAGAAGTGCCTTACTCGATGAATGTAAAGTTATACTATAGTGTAACTCGTGATATTAATTATTTACAAATCAATATAAATATAAATATAAATATATATATAACATGACGGTCTCTTTCTTAGCCTTTTATCAAAAGGAAAAAAACCAATCCTGAAGATCTTAGCCTTTTGAGGAACCAAACAAAGCACTTTATGCATAAAGATGCACACGAATCTTTTGAAGGAACCTTAACAATAAAATAATTTATCCTAAATGTTTTGTCTCATTCCTGTTTTGTCAATTTTCATCATTGACTAATTCCCATGTCCCTCCGGCAAAATACACAATACATCAAAACCGAATATAGTTCGCCATGCATCTATGTTTATACTATATGTAGAATGAGAAAACCAAGATAACACCTACATAATTTACTTGGTTCAAACCATAACAAATATATCCAAGTTATATTCAACTAGGGCGGTGTAGACCTAAGTCTATCTGTGACAAATGCACTCAAGAGCCACAATTAAGTACAATTTGGGTAGATTTGCCACACTAACAACTTATTAAATCCATTAAGTATCTGCCTAGAATTTTAAGCTAGCAAATAAAAAATGAGACACAAAGAAAAGTTTATATATGGAATTAATGATAGTTTTCCTTCTCATATATATTTGACCAGTTTCTGAAAAATTCAGAAATCTGTCTAAAGTTGTATGAATTATAGAAAATGAGAAAGTTGTAACAGCAAAAGAACGGATCGGACTGTGTTCGATGCAGGAACGACGCTTGCACTTAGTTATACAGATAATTCAGGAGCGTAAATTAGAAGCAAATGTGAGGAGGAATGAGCTTTCCTGGATTCATGATGTTGTTCGGATCTAATGCCGTTTTTATTCTTTTCATGGTCTTCAGTGCTTCCACTCCGAGTTCTTTCTCAAGGTACTGTATAATTACAGAATAAAATAAAAGCAGCAAGTTGAATTTGAATAATTTATCAACTACCAAAATAATCCCCATGAATAAGTACCTTCATTTTCCCTGTTCCGACGCCATGTTCGCCCGTACAAGTTCCTATTTCGGTGTCAAAACATAGAATTGTATCCTTAGCTTAACATGAATATGGAGTAATGTAGTAATTAGGGTTTTTTGGGAGAGAGAATTACTCTCTGATTTTCTGAAGTCTCATTCAAATAAAAATGATTAATTACAAAAATCAAACCTAGAGGATGAAGATCTAGTTAAGGAAATGCACCGTAAATAATATTATAAAATAAATATCTACAACATAAACCGTCATCCTGCATTTGTCACATTGTCTTAGTATGCATCCTGAACTTCTTTTATATCAACTTGCTACTTTACATTTTTAAACTTTGTAGTAAACTATTAGGCCAAAATTATCATTTATTTATTTATTTTCTCGCACTGTCGTTTTTGGGGGCACAACATTAAAACTCAATAATTATAACACTAAACAAAGAATTCATCCTTTAAATTTAACGAAAAACTTTTAAAATTTAATAAAGGGGGGTAAACTGGTAATTGGTACTAGCTCATGGAGAAATTGATACAAAAAACATCCTGGAGAAAATTGAGACAATGCGAGAAGTTCGAGGGGAAACATAGAAGTTACTTATAAATATATAAATTACATGATTTGATATAATCTATATAGTACTTGAAAGTAGGAAATATCAAGATATCATTAAGCACAATGACGCGAGGAATCGGAAGGTACAAGCGCAAGTACAGTTTAAGGAGTTAAGTGTAGAGAGTAATGTACCTTCCATTGCCAAAGCAGTATGGACCATAAAATGATTCAATCTCTCTGCTTCCCGTCGTTGTTCCTCTTTGGTGGGGTCGAAGAGAATCACCGTGTGGAAATTCCCGTCACCCGCATGAGCAATGACTGTGCTGTCATTTGTAAAGATCATCAGATTATCAATGTTCCGGTGTTACATAACAAGATAGCCTTTTAACATTGAGTAACATTACCAAACCAATGGAGATGCGTCCAGCTTTTCTTTCGACCTCGAGATCAACTCTGCAAGGTGCGAAAGAGGCACACAGACATCCTGGATTTATAAGAATAAGAAAAATAATTAAAGAACGGTTGAGACAATGAATGGTTGTCATGTTATTAATCTTCATCATACTCGAGAAAATGGATTAAAGAAAGGAACTTAAAACGAACCGTGATCATAGCCTCGAAACTAGGTTCCATTGCAAAACAAGCCCAAAGAGCTTCCTTTCGTATCTGCGTGTATCGAGGAAGGACAATAACTTACAGAATGAAATCAAATCTTCATTGGAAAGAGAGTAAGAAAGTGAGATATTGTGAGATAATACTTGCAAATAATTTAAGCCAATACAAAAGTCAAGTATTCTCTACCTTCCAAAGCTCATGCTTTGCTTCTGGATCTTCGGTAAAAACAAAGTCTGACCCATTGTGGTTGGAAACTATCTTCTGAACAATTTGTGTTTGCTCACGAGAATAAGCCTCTAACATGAATAAGAATACCGATTCTAATGAAATCAAACAGATTAAAAAGGCAAGAAAACATGAACTTAACTATCTATTGGATCAAAAATTAAAACGGTATAGTATATCACCTGTGCCTATAAATTCGAACATTAAGGTCGGAACTTCGGGTAGCTTCTTTCCGTTAGCAATATTGATAGCCTTAATTTGAACCTCGTCCAAAAGCTCTACCCTTGATACCTATACAAAATGATAAGAAAAAGTCAGAATGATAATTAAAAACATAATTATAGTCACTATTGAAGAAAAAAAATGACAGTCAAATTCCTACCTGTATACCGGTAAGCATAGTAGCAATAGCTACATCAGCTGCATCCTTAATTGTGGGAAAATTACACATTGCAACCTGCAATATTAAAGAGAAATAAAAAAAATTGTTTACAATGGCTTCTCAAAGGGCTGCTCATGGGAAGCCATAATTTTCCGAGAAAGTATAATGAAAAATATGAAGAGATTTACATCGAAACGAATCTAGTATCAAAGAAAACAATTAAAATTGTTATTAGATACCACTGAATGTTGAGGGAGTTTCTGAAGCTTAAGTGTAACTTCTGTGATTACACCGAGAGTTCCTTCACTTCCAATCACTAGACGGGTCAAGTCATACCTGCAAAATAGAATTTTAGTCTCAACATATGCCAAGCCAAAACCTTTGTTATGTGGCATTAAGGCCATGGATTTTAAAACATCATAAGACCATCATGAAATCTCTGCTTTTAAAATGCTAACAAATTCAACTGTTTGAAATAGGTGTTACTAAAAAGAGTGGCTCTCTAATTAATTGAATACAAGAATTATTATTCCATCTTTGCTAAAAATCTTCTATTATAAATTATCTATTAGAAAATCATATATTCATATTGCCGAGTCATACCTACCCTGCAGCACTCTTGCGGGCACGAGATGCAGTCCTAACAATATCTCCATTGGCAAGAACTACCTGGAATTTATATATTAAACGGCACACAAATACCAAGTGAACAATCTAACTAGGCATAAAAATGAGTAATCAGAACTAAAATTGTTCAAGCAGAAAAAAAAAAAAAAAACCGACCTTAAGGTTAATTACATTGTCGCGCATTGTTCCATACCTGTATCATAATCAATCACTACTTTCAGTGTTTATGTTGATTCTGAAAAGGGTCTATTATATGCAGATTCGGAAAATATAAGTTTCTTAAGAAGTACTAAATTTAGAATACTCCTGCTGGACCCATGAAGTTTCCGGAAATGGTTTTTAAATGAGGCATCAATAATTACTAATACATGTACTACCTAAATAGGAATGACGAAGTTTTTAGGCTTTTTTCCGAATTACGTTGACACAATATTGAACCGTCTAAAACCCAAAAATAAGGACTCTAGATATAATTTAGCCATTGTTGGAAAAACTTATTTTCCTAAATGCTATTCATTAAATAGGGAGAGGCTAATTGTAGCTTGCAAATTTGAAGAAGAAAAAATATCATAAACGAACTCCATAAATGGGGAGAATGAAGGCAGTGTCATCTAAATGTACAGCATCACATAACAATAATGTGAAGCACTGGAAATAGTTATAAAAGTAAAATCTGGATGGGAAAAAACAAAAGAGGTACCTGACAGCTAATGAACCTGAGCAACGGGTGGCACACATTCCTCCAATTGTTGCACCCGGACCTGCGTGTTTAATCTCGCAAACTGTGAAAATGTAGATTGCAAATTTGCAATAATGTCCAAAGACTTCCAAAAAAAAAAGTGTTTCTCTATAAACAGTTGTAAGTTCGATGTATACTAATACGAAGATTCTAAAGCATAAAGAACAAAAATAAGGAATCATAACCTTCAAATTTGCAATTAAACAATAAGTTAAAATAAACTAACCTGGATCAAGAGGAAAGAACAGACCATATGGCTTCAGGTATTCGTTAAGCTCTATCCACCCGATTCCAGGTTCAACAACGACATCCATGTCTTCAACATGTAACTTCTTTACTTTCTAGATTAACCATTATGACAACATATGAGAACTGGAAAAAGATAGGATCCTCTATATTATGTAAAGATATTGGACAATAGTGAAGCCTAACTTGAAGTATGGTTTTTAAGCAACCGATGATGTTTTAAACTTTTCAATCTGTAAATTGAAAATGAGTTAAGACATAAGTATCGGGATCAAAGTAGGAAAATTGCTTAGAAGAGACAATTTGTTGAAGCTCGGCACACATGTCTTGTGATGTCTAAAAATCACTGTAAGGCCCGAGAATTCCCAGCTGTCTAACAGCGAAAGAAGTAGACAACTATCTAATATATGAAATCCGGGAATTAAATTCCGGAACGCGTTTTTAATAAAAGTAGGTACATACTTTCATCAATGTCATGTCAATGCAAACACCTCCATTAGGGCACAAGGTGTGACCTTCAATTGATGTGGCCCCACCATATGGTACTATAGGGACCTGGTCATTGATAATTAAATAAGGCTAAGTCACATAATCAACATGTATCTATGCATAAGCAGAAAGTTATATACCAAGATATAAAATATCCAATGAACCTGAATATACTTTAGTGCGTCAAAAACCAAATCTAAAAGAAAGAAAGAAAGAAAGTCAATTCATACTATTAATGGGAGAAGATCAGACCTTGTATTCATCACACAACTTGACTATCTTAGACACTTCTTCCTCAGACCTGCAATCATCAGCAATTTTGTAATTTGGTAGATCCGTAATGCGATGGAACCAAACTAATCATCAAACCAAAAACAAGAACTCTTTATTGATAAATGAAACCCCGGACTCTAATTCGAGAGTTTGATCGGGAAACTCTTCCAATGATGTCTTGGAGGTACATAACCGAAAATGCCATAACAACGACGTTTTAATACTAATGCTAAGCCTCGCTTTACATCCCGAATTAACTTAACATGTCCCTAATACTTAATGACATAATTAATATGGGAAGAGCCCTAGCCAAACATAAAGGGTACCGAATTCGGTACCCCCAGTAATTCGGCAATATTAGCTTTTAAAAAGCACCAAACATAAGGTGGAGAGCTATTCTGAGTCTGACCTTGGATAAATGACCACATCAGGAATGTTAACAGCTTTGTGAAAGCTGTTCTGTGGTTTTCCATGGAAGCACCTCTCATCATGGTCCGTTGTCATGTCATCCTGCATATACATAAACATGATCAATTCTCACCAACCTCCCTTCAATGCAAAATACTATATATATACAATGTACATACACCGCATATGCTCTTCAATTCATCAACAAGCTCTAATGGAACTTCTTTGAGCAATCCTTTCACCACGTACTCTGTGCTATCTTTGCCTCCGACTCTGACACTTCAAAAGTTGAAATTTCAGGACGGAGATGATGAAAGAAACCAACAGAATTCCGCCATGGATACAGAAATCGAATGTCTTGATGCTAACGCTTTTCGTTCTGCAATCTTAGCTCCATGAATGAGAGAATCGAACATTCAATTCGGAAACTTCTCGATCGAAGGGACTGACCTGAGCTCGGTTTCCGCCGCATCGCAGAGCGAGAGCGAGCCAGCCGAAGCTAAGAGAGCCAACGGAAGCAGAGCGCTCGAACGCGAGAAGCGCTTGGAGTGGAAGCTGCTCGTCGCCGGTGAAGTAGGAGGTTCTCTGGTGAACTTACGGGGAGAGCTTCGAAGATTGAGCTTCATGGAGTTGAGGAAGGACTTCGAGTGAGAGCGCAGCGAAGAGAGCCAAGACGAAGAAGCCATTGATGAGTGAAAGTCGAAACTCGAAGACGAAGATGGATAAAGAAGAGGAAGGAAGATTATTGTCTCTGACTGATAGACCAACAAACGACATGTAGTTTCCGCTTCCCAACTCAAGTCAACGACATTGTTCTGGTGAAATTGAAGAATATTAGCGGCATATGTTTTAATTTTTTTTCCGCATATGTTGCTAATTTTGTTTAAAAGTTTGCCTTCAGTCAAAATTTGTTAGTAGATGGACACATGTTGCAGAAGTCCACAACGACGTCGTCGCCAGCGACCCAACCGACACCACCATTGCTAATGCTTATGTTTGCGCCATTGCGATGTTCACGGGAACATCGTCACTAATGTACATCACCAATTCTTTACAGACATTATCTATATGCTAATGTATAATAACATGAGTATTTTCGCCATAAAAAGATAACATGGCTTAAGTATATAATTACATAAGCTCATGCTCATCTCTTATATAAGTATTGTTTTCACTGAATAATAACTTACCTATAAAATTACATAATGATAATAATTTAAGTAGTTAAATCGACAACAAAAAGTTTAAATAACGTCTTAACATAGAAAGAAACGGGACTCGCCGGCATTGCACGTAGACCACTTAAAATATATCACGTGACATTTACCGAAGGATATTTAAAAATTGCTATAATTACGTGAAGGAACTAGGAAGGAATCAGAGTGCAACGTCAATCGTAATACCCAAAAAAAATCATCGTAAAAAAAATATTCTATCGTATTTAAGTATTTTTGCCGCCAATAACTAAAAAATTATTTATTTATTTGTAAACTGCCTTATCCTCTCTCTGAAGTCTTCAAGTCTGAGTAGATTGTTTTCTCAGAAAGCTTCACTTCCATTTCCATGGCTTCCATCGCCACTGCCAATCCATACTCTTATCTCTCCAACAAAATCCCCACCACCACTCAGCCCAAATCCACCTTCACTACCACTAACCTCTCCTCCAAGCCCATCTCGCCTTCTAGTCTCGCCGCTCAGTTCCGTGCCGTTTTGGCACCTCTCTCCTCACCGCGCCGTCTCCGTCTCTCCTCCGCGGTCTCCGACGCCGTCGAGCTCGGCGACGAAGTCCCGAGCTCCGACGAGAGTGAATCGGAAGAGGAATCGCCTGAAATTGGGGAAGAAGAGGCGCCGATTCCTTCCCGGGCCAGCAATGGCGGCGATTCGGGGAGGCTTTACGTGGGGAATTTGCCCTACTCCATGAACGCTTCTCAGTTGTCTCAGATCTTCAGTGAAGCTGGTTCTGTCGTCTCTGTTGAGGTATCTATCTTTGTGTTCAGCAATGTCCATTATTCTCTTAAATAATAATAAAAAAAATGATATTTAAAATTTTAAAGTTTAAAACGAGGAATTAATGCCGAAAATATATGTGTTATCGCCTTTGGTACAATAAAATAAAGTGTTCATGTTATTTTTTTAGTGCCGAAATTATTCATGGTATTACTATTAACCTTCATGCGATTATTAGGTACTATACTAATGCTTATGATGCTGAAAGTAATTAAGTAATCATTAATGCAGTAATATCGTAAAAACAAGTATAATTGAGACAATTTTACTCCGAAACATAGATTTATAAGTACAACTTAAGTACTTAAACCAGGCAACACAAGTAAAATTTTTGTGATTCCACTACAAATAATTTAACATTAGTATTTAATTGCACTATGAGTATTGTCGCCATCAAAGTAAAAACATGGGTACTTTCACCACCAAACATTTAATTGCACCAAAAATAACAAGCATAAATATTTTCCCACCAATTTCTGTATTTATACATAGAAGTGATTGCTGTTGTGAAATATGATTATATTGTTGTGTAGGTTATTTATGACAAAGTTACAGATAGAAGCAGAGGATTTGGGTTTGTGACCATGGGGAGTTCCGAGGAAGCTCAAGAGGCTATTCGGATGTTTGATGGTTCTGTAAGTCAAATATATATATATATATATTTGCTGTAGAAGTACCTACAAGTGTGCTGATATATTGTCAATCTCTTTTTCTAACTGTAATAGTACCGAAATAAATAAATAAAATGGTAAATTTTAAGTAAAAATGAAAAAAGAGTAATTTTGATTACGTACGTTTTTTTTTTTTTAATGAACCCAAAATTCTGATTTTTAGGTTTTTGGGTCCAGTAAATAAAAGGTTTTGGACCCGTTTTCACTCTGAGGACGACACCTTCAGTATGTTTCGTGTTTTGACGCTAACAATTTTTTGGTGGCCGGTCGGAGGACAGCAAGTTGGGGGCAGAACAGTCAAGGTGAACTTCCCGCAAGTACCAATGGGCGGCGAGAGAGAAGTGCTCGGGCAAAAGATACGAAACATGAACAAGGGCTACGTGGACAGCCCCCACAAGTTGTACGCCGGAAACCTCGGTTGGAGCCTCACCTCTCTTGATCTCAAGGACGCCTTTGCGGACCAGCCAGGCGTCTTGAGCGCCAAGGTCTGTACAGAATTACTTTCATTATATCAGTTTTATTAGGCTGTAATTGCATTATCCCATTGAATGTCCCTTTTTTCTCCCTTTTCTCGCATATTTCGTCAAGGTCATCTACGAGAGGGACAGCGGAAGATCCCGAGGCTTCGGGTTCGTGTCATTTGAGACTCCTGAGGCTGCACTAGCCGCGCTGGATGTCATGAACGGAGTGGTGAGCGAAACTTGATTTTATCGAGATTTCCTATTCGCTTTTGTGTGTGCTTTGTTTGTGGTTTATGAAAAGTGACGGAATCATTTTTTTTGGAATCTCAAGTTATAGAAGAAGGTTGAAGAAAAAAATAAAAAATTATTGTCCCAATATTAGTAAAGGAAAATATTTTCTTTTAATGAGATTTTTTTAGTGTTCAAGAAAAAAATCAATTGAGGTTCTAGCAAATATTTTCCATGATGTTTTGATCTGATCTCATTGTCGAGCGTATTTTTTCGTGTGATGTCCCATAAAATAAAAATAGGAGGTAGAAGGGCGGCCTTTGAGGCTAAGCATGGCGTCGGAACGAGCTCCTCCGGCATCACCTCGGGAACCGGTGATTGAAGAGGCGGATGACGGCGAGCTACTTGCCAACATTAACACATGAAGAGAAGTAAATATGTTCCAAAACTGGTTATGATAGAATTCCAACAACAACAAAATATGGTGCAGTTTGAAAGAAAAGAAAAAGCAAAAGATTATTTGTTGCAATTGTCATTTCCTACTGGAATTTTCCCTTTTATTATTATGTGTCATTTTATGAGAGAGAGAGAGAGAGAGCAACATTGTTGTAACTGTTGATACTTACTGAGTATTAATTATTGGCCTGGGAATTTACTCTTCACCGCCTTGTTCAGTGCATAAAAGTAAACTAGCATACGATTACGAACAACGGCAAATGAATTGAAGATACAACATATACATTTGGCACCTAATTCTACTCATCAGGATACATGTGGCTTTTAAAATTTTTATAAGCAGATATCGTTCTCTTTCAATATTGAGTCCGCTCTTTACGTATGAAGCTAAAGTGATTGCTGCAGTATTTGCAGTGGAAAATGTTATGAAATTTCATTTGGATAATATGTGGCTCGAGTGCGATTCTACATAAGTTGTTCAACTTTTTTAAAAGAAATCGAGTTTGGTTCCTTGAAAGTTGCGGGCTCGATGGTCTAAATGCATTAGCTATGTGAAAATAATTAATTTCAGAGTATCTCATATCTTTCGAGAAGGAAATAGAGTACCCGATGTATTATCTAGTTTTGGTACTCAAAATTTGGGTTATCATTGCTGGCATTCGCACCCAAATTTTACTTCGTCTTTTGTAAATGATGACATTTGTCCGAGAAAGAACTTTAGGTTTAGATAGTTCTCTTCTCCTTTGATTTTGTTTGTAATCTTTGATATTTTCATTTATATTATAACGAGTCCCGATTCTGACTTTGTCTTCTTTGGGTACCAATCTAATTGAGATTCGAGTTCACTTAATGAGATTTCAGGCCTCCATAAATAAAAACAAAAAGTTTATTTAAATAGACATACATTGATTGATTGAGATGGTCCACATGTATAGATGTTTAAACGACGCTAACAAGGCGTTAAATAATTATATCAAAATTTATCTAAATACTTTTGTTGTTGAAAAAAAAAAAACATAGTATACGATGCAACTCAATAAATAAAGCCGTTTAAGTTTTCCGTAACTTTTTTATATTTTTGTCGCGGTTAGTTGATCTAATATTATATACTTCTATTGCAAATATTTCATTATAAAATAAAGGGTAAATTGCGGCTAATGTACTCAATGTTTGATTTTTTGTGAATTATGTACCCAATGTTTATTTTTGGCGGTTAATGTACCCAATCTTTGATCCGTTAGATATTTTTGGGTTTTCCGTCAGTTGACCGTTCGAGAGTTATCCTCCTCTATATGTACACTTTTCGTATTTTTGACATAACTCACTCATTTTTTGTCCAAATTCTATGCATGACCTATGGTTGGAAAGATAAAAGATAGATTTAAAACTTTTATGTTTTAAGTTTTGTAAAATAAGTTTAAAAAAAAAATAAAAAATTTCAAATACAACGTAAAACTGGACAATAGTTTAATGCAAAATATTTATTTCGAGCAAATTTTAATATACTTAATAACTTTTTATGATGAAACTTAAAAGAAAAAAGTTGTAGATAAAAGTTTTATCTTTCCAACCTGTTTTTATTTATAATTTTTTGAGAAAAAATGAGTGAGTTATGCCAAAAATATGAAAGATGTGATGTGAAATAATATTTCATATTTTTTGCATAATCACTCGTTTTTTTATCCAAAATTTATAAATAAACACCCGTTGGAAAGATAAAATATTTATATAAAACTTTTTGCTTTTACGTTTCATCATAAAAAGTCATTAAACATATTAAAATTTGCTCGAAAAAAATATTTTGCATTAAACTAATGTCCAGTTTTACGTTGTACTTGAAATTTTGTATTTTTTAAAACTGATTTTACAAAATTTAAAACACCAAATTTATAGATCTATCTCTTATATTTCCAACCATAGGTCGTGCATAAAATTTGGACAAAAAATGAGTGAGTTATGTCAAAAATACAAAAAGTGTACATATAGAGAAGGATAACTCTCTAACGGTGAACTGACGAAAAAACCCAAAAATATCTAACGGATCAAACATTGGGTACATTAGCCGCCGAAAATAAACATTGGGTATATAATCCCCAAAAAAATCAAACATTAAGTACATTAGCCGCAGTTTACCCTAAAATAAATGAGAAATTTGGCTCAACAATGTGTGACCCTTGCATTAAATCTAAACCTACCCGCCATTTAAGTCAACTTATTGAGCCAATATTTTCATGATTGGAAAAAAGTGCGCCTCTAAAAACAATCATTGAATAATGTGTACCCAATAAACATTAAACTTAGGGTTAATTGCGGTAAAAATACACAACCTTTGGTCAAATTCTCTGCTGCGTATACAACCTCCGTAAATGGCGGCAAAAGTATCCAAACTTTGCATTTGGGAGTTGACCGAAAAAATTCACCTATGTGGCAATCACCCTTTGCCATGTGGCATGCCACATGGCACTTGGCCGCCACGTGGCATGCCACGTAATTATTTTTTTTAAATATTTTTTTTAAAAAAAAAATTTAACAATTTTTTTTTTAATAAAAATATTTTTCAGATAATAACAAATAATGAATATTTAAATATAAATATTCATTATTGGTTATAATTATTTATTTTTAAAAAAGTGGGTAGAACGAAATAAAAACCACCGCTCACGGTTCACTTGAACTCCGTTTTCGATCCGGTTCACGCGTCGAATTAATTTTTTTAATAATAATAATAATAATAACTAATAAACACATCAAAATTGTTTAAAAAGTCAAGACATAATTAAATACACACCACTTATTGAAAAACAAAAAATAGTAGTCATATTTATATTTAACAAAAAAATATGTTTATTTGTTTGCATGATATTTTTTGTGTGTTTGTATTTTATATAAATAATAATTGTTTAATATGTTTTTTTATTTATATATTATTCTTGTTTTGAAAATTGTCGTTAAATAATCATATGATTATTATTGATTATTTTTACTAAACATATTAAGCGATTTTATTTCACCCGTGAACTGGATCGAAGGCGGAGCTTGAGTGAACCGTGAACGGTGATTTTTTTCTTTATTTATTTTGTTTGATCCACTTTTCTAAAATGAATAATTATATTTAATAACAAAACTAATAATGAATATTTAAATTTAAATACTCATAATTGGTTATTATGGAAAAATAATTTTATTTTTTAAAATAAAAAAATATTTTTTTAAAAAAATTATTTAAAAAAATAATTACGTGGCATGCCACGTGGCGGCCAAGTGCCATGTGGCATGCCACGTGGCAAAGGGTGATTGCCACATAGGTGAATTTTTTCGGTCAACTCCCAAATGCAAAGTTTGGGTACTTTTGCCGCCATTTAAGGAGGTTGTATACACAGCAGAGAATTTGACCAAAGGTTGGATATTTTTACCGCAATTAACCCTTAAACTTATCATTTTTATCCCCAACCCAAGACAACGCACACAAAACCAAAACAGCAAACAGAACATTATAATGTAAAGTCTCAAGTTTTCGCCGATCCCATAAGGAACTTCAATGCAATTTATTGACCCTTTTGACGACCTTTATCTCTAGTTAGGTATATATATGTGTGAAATATGGCCATTTTGTTTCAAAAATTACAAAATAGTCCTTCTTCTACTACGAATTTTTAAATTAAGGACTTTAATCGTCGGTTTACAGAAAATTTAGTGATTTTTTGTTAATTTATAAGTTTTATAAAAATTCAACGATATTTTAAAATATTATTACATTAAAAAATCGTTAAATTATTATGTTAATTAATTAATAGAGAAAAGATCAAACCCATACCAAAATTATTATATGAGTAAACACACAACATGGTACCAAGAAAAAGCTAGAAGCTTTAGCTTTTGAAGATCATTTTGGCCGAAAAGAATAAACAAACACATGAAATTATCTCTGAATGTGAAGTGTATTTAGATAAGGAACTATAATAGAAACAACCAAACCTCTAAATTACTTACAGAAAAATAAAATAAAATAAAAAACACCCAAAAACTATACCTCCATGAGCATCAAGGCCAAAAAGAATTATAAACTCAGAAATAAATTTAATAACAAAAAAGTATCATCAGGGTTGACCTGGAGGAGGAGGAGGGGGTTGACTCTGGGCTGGCTGGCTATTCCCGCTACCGCTGCTGCCGCTGCCGCCCCAATTCCAGGGCTGCAGGCTGAGGATGACGATCAAGGCAATGACGAGGAGGAGGATGATCGCGTAGCAGGTCCACTTGCGGGTGTTCTTCTGGTAGTTGCGCGCGCCCTGCAGCTGCGTGGCCCCCGTGCGGACGAAGGAGCTGGCCCGGGCCACGTGGCTCTCGATGTCGTCGAGCTGCTCGCCCTGCGCCTGCACCAGCACCGCCATGTCCAGGAACACCTGGTGCAGCTCCTTGAGGTTCTTCTCCATCTCCTTCACCGCATCGTGCCGCTCCTGGATCTCCTTTATCGTGTCCAGCACTCGCCCCCGCCCTTGCTCCTGGATCGCCTTCTGCAGAAACGTCTCGCTCTCGCCTGCACATTCTCGCACATCACCAACAGATTGTAAGGATTTCGCGGAAAAGGTCAACTGATTTGTGTTTTCAATCTGCCATTGATCGTATTCTTCATATAATCTCAATTGAATTTCGACAAAGTTTCGGGTTTCCGAATCCGTAAGGCTCTGAGAAAATCCCTAACTCCTAAATCAACAATCTCCAACCAATTCCGAGGAATCTATGAGAAAAAGACAGTTGACATTGGTTTTAGTACCTGTGGAGATGAGCATGTCGATGGTCTTATCGTCGGGATTCTCGCCGGTGACGGTGAAATAGCGGCGCTGGACGGTCTCCCTGTGCTCGGTGGAGATCTGCTGCCTGAGGGAGTTGAAGCTCTCCATGGAGTCCTTGAGCTTCTTCCGGAGGCCGTTGACGACGGAGGTCCGCGTCCGGTCCGAGGACGACCCCGGGCCGCAGCCAGGCAGGCTGCGGTTGGCGGCGTTGGAGCGGTCCAGCGCCTCGAGCCGGACCTTGACGAGCTTGGCCTTCTTGAGGGCGAGGCCGACGTCGGCGTCCATCCGCGCGCGCAGGTCCTTGATGGCCTTGGCGTTGTGCAGCGTCTTGCTCTGCTGGTGCGACGCGTTCAGGCTCTCCAGCAGCCGCTCCAGCTCCTGGAGCTCCTCCTTCACGGACTCCACGTCCTCGAAGAACTTGTCCAGGTTCACTCCTCCTCCGCCGCCAGAAGCCGAGGACATCTCGATGACGTGGTGGTCGGGCGAGGCGTCGTCGCTGCGGAAGCGCGAGAAGGAGCCGGAGAAGAGGTCGTTCATGGCTGCAAGAAAAGATTGAAAACAGTTGGATTGGATCAGAATTCCCAGAGAGAGAGAGGAGACTTTAAAATGGAGAGATGAGGAGGCTGCTTGGTTGGTGAGAAAATTGAAATGGTCAAATCTGGCTTTGATCAAACCAGAGAGAAGTCTTGGTTAAGGTCAAACTGTGAGAGAGAGAGAGTGTTTGGGGAGTTTCCGGGAAAGTGAAGGAAAATGGAAAGTTGTTTTTGTTATTTGTCGCGTTGATTTGTACTTCTATAGAAGACTGCGATTACGCGGGGAATGATTAACTCGTTCATTTCTTTTTCCTATTTCTACGTTTTTTAATTGCTTTTATTACACACGCGACACTTTTCTTTAGCCTCTTGACTTTCTTTTCTTTTTTTACGAAACCGAAATTTTAGTCCTCGTTTTGTTAAAGAGAAAATTCACTAATTAGTATTATAAAAAAATACTTTAAAATTTTTAATTTTATTAATAGTATGTTTAAATGTTTACGTATCACCAGAACTGTAAAACACCTCGGTTTCCTATTTTACTTTCTCCGCTCACTAGAGCGCCAACTTTAGGAAGTGAAGAAAAAATAAATGGTTCGAAGTTTCAAAAATAAAAAACAAGAAGACTTAAAGGGTGAAAAATGCTTGAGCTTTTAACACAGCATTGATAACATTTTTAAAAAAATGTTGGGAATATACTTTTTTTGTTTTGTTTTTAGAGTATAAAGAGTATCTAAAAGCGAAATTCCTATGGTAATTTCCTATTTCAGCTATGATAGATTGATGAAGCCTAGTTGAATTTGTATGCACGTGTATCATGTCTTATAGATACTCTCCGACATGTGTATATATATAATCGACACCAATAATTTTTATAGAAGTTCGTCTCAAGCGGTAGTTGATTACTTCATCTACGATTTTTGATTGATATTGTGACGAGAATACAATCGAGAGAGAAAGAAACTCGGCAATTGAAATGACAATGTATAATCAAAATGGCATGAGCTCGTATTGGATCGGATGCTTCCCACGTATTCTTACATGGCTTTTATAGGGTCTTCTTTCTCTTTACCACTCCCAAATGGTTGGGCTTTGATGGGCTCAAAATTGTCCTCACGGGTTGTCACGTGGTCGTGAGAATAGATCTCTTGACCTCGACTTAGAAATTGGACTCTTCCAGTCGTTGGCTTCCAAGGTTGACTTAGCAATTGGACTCTTCCAGTCGTTGGCTTCCACGTGGTCGTGAGAATAGATCTCTTGACCTTGAAAACGAACTAAGATATTCCCAACTTGACTTGATTAACTATCGAGAATAGACTGAAAGGTTCCCGGGCTGACTTGGTCAATCCTCGAGAACGAGTCGAAGTGTCCTCGGGCTGACTTGTCAGACCATGAGAACAGGTTGAGATCTACAAGTGACCTTGCCTTATTATCACCATTTTATGGCTTCAAGGCCTATTAGGCTGAACTGAAAATATGTATAAATTGAGTAACGGGCCAAATTTTGAGCTTGGTACTTTCGATGAAACTTTGCCTCTTAAGGTGATCTAGTTGAATAACTAATTATAATACTAAAATATTTCCATATATTCTTTAATTTTTAAAATCATTAAATTCATAAACAGGTCGTTTTGGTTAGTTTTCAACAGGACAAAATCCGCACATTTATCATAACAAAAATTCGTAGCTCTTGGTAAAAAAAAAAAAAGACACATACTAGCACCAATTAATTTTAGCAAAAATAGAAATGATTTTTTAGTGCTCAATAACCCAAAAATACAATAAAATAACCCAACCAAACTATTATGATAAAAAAAGTGCATAATGCATCGTCAGTGGAAATAGGTCCCATCCCATGATACAATATTCTTCATTGCGAAGAAGCTTGTGAATTCTTACAGTACTCAAAAAAAAAAAAAAAAGAAAAGAAAAGAAAAATCCGTATGTGTATAGGCTTTTTTTTTCAGTAACTTTGATCGAAAAAATTGAAATTAATAAATCAATTTTGGCTAATCCCTGTCTTAAATTTCTACCGCTGTAAATAGTACATTTCAAAATATAATTTACAGGCTAAAGATAGAACCTACTAAACAAGGTAAGAAGACTACCTGAAATCAAAACTGACATTACACGGATTGAAGCACGGTGAGGTAAAAAGGGTAACCTCTGCAAGAACCCGAAGATTGACTCCCGTTGGAAGATAGAAGATTCCAATCCAAGTCGTAGTTGGACAGATCATACGTTCCGGGAGAGAGAACGGAGATCTGAAGAGGAATCTCAAAGGTGGACCCTGGCTCGAGCCGGGCTCTGGTGGAACTCGATGCCGACCAGATGAAAGGCGCAACCGAATCGAGTGCCGGGGGCTTTTCGAGGCGCGTCCCGGCAGCGGTTGAGACGTCTTGCCACCCAGCTTGGGCATTGTTGAGATCAGAATGGGTGTTGACGCGCACAGAGGCAGCGACTTGGGAGGAGTTGTGTATCGTCATGCTGAGTTTGATTTCGCACAAGGAGGAGGTCGAGAAGTCATGGTGCAGACTCCGAGGCCCGTGTAGGAGCCACGAGATCGGGCTTGAGGTGGGAACACTGTGGTCAACCGCGGGGAAAGAAGAAGGCAAAACAGATCGGTTATCTATTTATATCGGAACTGAAGAAAACTGAGGAATGTGAATAAAAAATGCAGAGAAGAAAAACTTCTTTGGAGTTTGGAATCCAAAATAAAAGAAAATAATAATAAGAGAAAATTGATAGAAAAATTACTAAAAAGAAACTTGAGATTTTCTCATTTATATTTCAATAATAGTTTTAAATATTTCAAGAAAAATATCCTTAAACAACAAACAAAATATATTTTTCTCGCTTCTCCTCCCTCATGTTCCTAGAACTTTATTTCTCTACTCTAATTGAATTCTGGACTGTTTTTTTTTTTTTTTTTTAAGTACAGAATAAAGGATATTATAATTTTGGAACTGGAAATTACCTGCAATGACATGAATGATGGGAAAAGAGATGTGGAGTATCGGACTCCTCGGAATTAGGATCGCCCTTCAATGGCCGAGAGACCAATATGAAGTCGACCGTTCGGTCTCCCTGAAGAACAAAACAAAGTTGAAAGATGAATCATGAATGTATTGCAAGGGCGACAGAAGTTGCAAAATCACTAGAAAATAATAAATAAGCATTCATAATTAGAACCTGATGTGATATTTCCTGGTGCAGTCTCTCACTGCGGTGGAAATCAGCAAGCGGAGAGCAAGAAAGAGGCTCGGCCGAATCCCGAGGGCCCAATCTTACGCTGTTTCCAACAAACCCAGAAGCCAAAGGTGTCTTGTCCTCTGAGGTTTCTGATTTCTCCTGATTCAAAAGCAATGAAGCGAGTCATAAGGGAAGCTAAACACATTCTGTATAAACATTAGCATATGCTTTGGTACCAACCTTAAGCAGCAAAAAACATGACAAGGCTTGCCCAGCCATTAGACGTTGCAGTGGAGACGTAATGCCAGCTGGCTCAAGCAACGTGATTTCCCATTTTTTCCCAACAGAGGATAACTGATCAACCTGGAAGCTCAGCGAATTGGTCCTGTTGACAGCATCCATTTGCACAAGAAACTCGTGCAATTTTGACGGGCAAGGATTGACTTGAAACGAGACTTCTAACGATGGTAAAACCTAAAACCACAAACAAAGAAGTCTTACATTTGAAACACTTAATTTTGAAAGAAAAAAAAAAACGTGTCAGCTGAAACAGACGTCGCATTTGAAAAACAATAAGTTCTAGTGATTAACACCAAGCACGGAAAATATACAACGAGAACGGACTAAAAACAATCAGAAACAAAATTCATAAGGTGGATAAACGAATTCAGCAGTTGTCAGCGTAGCAACCCATTTCAAACACTTAATAAGGCTACACATCAAATTTCTAGGAGAACTGCTCAGAATTTTTTTGTAAGAAAACTATGACAACACAAAAATTCTAAGGGGCATGACCGATAATTACTTAATTCCAAATACAAAAATAGAAGTAATCTACTCTGACCAGATGTCTAGCTACCTGCACATTATGATGCATGCACAAAGTACGGTATTTCATAGTGCTTGATGCATCTTCTATTTCATAATATATTGTTATATACAGAGAAACATTTCCCGGAACAGCTGCCCGGAACCAAAGAGGCCATGAGAATGGAGTGCCTGCTTTGATAATTGTGTCCTGCAATATAGAAGATAATTAGATAATGGCATGTTCAAAACGAGAACAAAGTCGCTATAGATAAAGTGAGCACAAAGAAACTGACCTCTGGAAATATAAATACCGATTCAGGCATGTTACTATGGTTAGATTGTGTAGCGGAATCTCCAGGTTTTGAGCTTACTTCATGTCCTATACTTAGGAATCTTTGATCACTGACCTTGATCTTCAAGTTCTACACGAAATCACGTTACAAACAGTATAAGTCCTTAATATCAATAAAGACAAGCAAAAATTAGCTCACATGATATGGCCAAAACCAAAAAGAGAAGAAGTTCAACTTATGCCATTGATTCCACATTGTTAGCGTGTATACTAATGTAGTGTAGATAAATATGAATTAGTCTCAGAACCGGTCCGGTCCTGAGTTGGTACAGGCCCCACATAAAGATCCAAACAAATTCTTGCATCGATGCATATTTTAAACATTAAAATAAAACGTATAATATTAAATTTTTCTTTAAATATTGAGGCCCTTTTTTAAATTCTGTTGACATTTTTAGTGGAGAATTTTCTTAAAAAATTTGAGGCCTAAGGCACATGGCCCTGCGTGCCTTAGTCAAGAGCCGGCCCTGATTAGTCTTTTTTCTTATTCTAAATAAATCCAAATTATTCAGCAAGTAACTTCATCTCTCTCGGAATCTCGCACAAATCACAGCCTTTATCTTTCCTAAACAAAGGAGCAACGACTAATCACTACAAGACAGTGTAGCAATACAGAGAAAAAAGAGTAGATTGAGATGCAATTACTTTAACAGGACAGTCTGATTGGTTCTTCAACTCTAGAGCAAGACGCGATATCTCTCCTGCATATGCACTTTTTGGTAACATGTGAATGGAACCTTCGAGCTTGGGCAGACTCTGAACATTTAAAAGGAAGATAATTAAATCAACTTTAGTTTTCTAACAAAATTGAGCGAAACAAAAGAAAGTTCCCGCACCTTGATCACCAAAAACTTCAAGTTTTCACTAGGAGAAAGTTTGATTCTTTGTCTTCCCTTTTCCTTCCTTTTCTTCTTTACAGGGTCAGACTCGAAATTGTGAAAACCAACAACGTCATCCGACAAATTCCATCTTACACCAACAATCTGCAAAATGCCCTCTGTTCTAGGAGTAACGGTCAGTTGCACCTGGTTGATCAAGAAGTATTGTCAATAGATAGAATTGAAACACGAATCTTCTAAAGATCCCATCAGATAATTGATCATGCTCACTAATTCATTCTCACTTTACATGACTAGTCTGTATTTACTAATGACCTACTAAAGCTGATAAAAACTAAAGAAGGGTGAATAGGAGAGCCTATGATCAGCATTTTTTCAGACATATCTCAATTCACATTCTATTATTATCTCATCAACGGAATTATCTTTTTCCTAATTAACTTAAATCTCTCTCAAGAAAATATTCAATATGTGTTTATCTTTTCAGTTACGACAGCTCCTATCACGAGATCGAAATCCTGGGCTCATATCAAGATGGTCAATGTCGAGAAAGCATATACTAGATAGATGTGAAGGCGAAAACCTTGGCAATATCTAATACGCTCCTCAAGTAAAATATACTATAAGAATGTTCAAGCAGCCGAGTTTTTTCAATCTTTAATTAAAGAGCCAGATGCTCAAGACTTGTACTCGTTCCACATGGAGCACTCACCACTGATGCTTCGCCTCCTTCCAGCAACAAGTCAACCTTTGAAAGAGCAAAAGAGGTTCCATTATGACTCGTGTCCCTGCAATAGCAAAGCAAAAAGGGAAAATCAATTTGGGAAAGAAAGTTTTCAACTATAATACTATGACAGAAGCATGAATTGTTACAAAAATGCTTGACTAAAGAAGTATAAAAGTTACCGAACACACCTACTGGCTAGTTCAGTAGATTTGTCAGCCACAGCTGAGTCTGCACAATCACATATATAATTAGAGACAAAGACCAAAGAAGAAGAAGAAGGCTAGAGAACCTTGCATATATATTAAATTACCAGATGACGCCTCATCGGAGCCTGTGGAAATCTCGCATATCAAGGAGATGCTAGACACCGAGATAGGAATTTGCAACGGATTTTTAAATTTGATATCAATCCTAACCACCTCTGCAACAGAATCACCAAACACAAATATAACAAAATATTATTAAAAAAAATTATCCAATAAACTTCCTCCTAAGTTTTAGTTCAAGCAATGCATGTAACAAAATTAGTTCATCAAGAGACATTGGTGCAGTGATATTCTACGAAAACAATTACAAGGTAATGCAAATATATTGGTGCAACTAGAAGTGATTATATAGAACCTACATACCTCCGGCAACACAAATATTTGACTCTTTACTCTTTCTGGAAATCTGTTTTGAGTATAGCTCTAACCAATTAGCCCTGAAAGTGGACACTGATGGAATCAAGTCCTCCTCTAGAGAACGCCACGTGATTTCTTCAACACTGGCCTGAAATGGTTTGGACAAAAAAAAAAAACAAATTGTAAGCTCTACAAAAAAAGAAAACATAAGTTCTGAAAGCAAAAAGAGAAGAATTGGGTGTGTGAGATGAGAGAGAGTGAATGCAATTGTACTCACTGCTGCGGGTGAAGCATATGTACGATAATCTTCGAAGATAAGCTTGAGAGAAGCTATGTTAATCTCTGGCAATTTCAGTTTTGGGACCTCAACTGTTTTTCCTGCTTTCTGAATGTTTGATAACACAGAAAATTAATATAAAAAGTCATTTTGTTTTCCATGGACAAAACCTAGATTTGAAAGAAATTTAGCTGACTCGTGATACAAGAAATATAATGATTGAACAGGATGATATCTCGCAAATTCGAATATGCTGTACTAGTATCTCGTCTATTAGATCATAAAAAGGTGAAATCAGAAAGCAAAAAAATAAAATAAAAGTTGTAGAACATAGTGTGACCTGTACAATATGTAGAAAATGCTTCAAAAATATCTCCTGTGTAGTCTTGGCCTGATGAGTGCATGCCAAAACTTTTAAGACATGCGAAACGGCTAAATCATATTTCCCAAGAAGCGCATACCACCTGAATTAAGTAAATTTTAGCGAAGGGACTTGCTTTGCAATTCAGGAGCTTGAAAAAGATTTCAAGAATTAAAGCTGAATCAACTTACTGTCCAATATTGAAATGGACATGGTCCTTGATATGGCTCCAAGTAGTTTCTTTATAAACAGATATGGCATTTTCATATGTACGGATGGCATGTTCAATCTGGAAAGAAAAGCCGGATTAGTTCTCAAGAAAATAGACGTTGCAAATTAACTTTGGAGTTTGGCGGCAATCCTCCTTGAACTTTACTCATTGGCTCAATTTACCCTCAAATTTCTTTTTTTTTTTTTTTTTTTGTGAACTTTTTCCCTGCATTTTTATTTTGGTGCAAAAATACTCATCTCTGTTATAAATTAAATAAAAAATAAAGAAATTTTACAAGGACAAAATACAAAGTCAGGGAAAAGATTTAATCATTTACAAAAAGACAGGGCCAAATAAAGAAAAAATATACAAAGCGTAGGGCTTCATATTGGTTGTTCTTAATAATATCTGTAATAACGTTTTGACATTGATAAATCCATGAAGGTAACAAAAAGAAGGTGGCATTTTGCAGAAAAATGATGATGAAGGGGAAAGTACCCCAAATCAAAGCTTGTGGGGTATCGGTAAACTGCACCAATGAGTATTTGAGAGGGGATTGGTGGCAATTACTCATTACCTTTAGCATTTTTTTTTATATTTTTAAGAGATGTCGATTATTTAGCATTTCTTAACAAGTACCAAATACCTTATCACTGTTTTTGTAACGCTCGCCAGAAAGAACAAGATGAAATCCATATTTGTGAAGCATAGGTGGCTTGGACGATAAGTAACAAAAGGATGCTTGCTCAAGCATTACGGCAGAATGTAAAGGCTCCTAAGGAAAGTATTATTACCGTTAGGGAAAGAAACAAAAAGGAAAAAAAAATCTTATCACCTCAAAACTTGCTTATACAAGATGGATATTCACGTTACCTCGCTGCTACAAATACGGAAATACACAGTTGCTGCCTCCTGAAACTGATCTCTTGTCTTCAACATCTCTGCCCACCAAAGACCACAACGTGTTGCATTTTGCTTCCCAGGAGGCCCCAATTTCTGCATTCTTAAGCATTTTATTAGAAACCAACGTGTTCTCTTCTTTACCTGGTGATAGAATCTAAGTCTAGATAAAATTAAATATTAGTGTTCACGAACTGTGACCTATCTATGTTTCACTTGTGTCTTTAAGTAATTTTTTTTTTTTTTGAATTATTTGATAATGTTTAGGCATTGGATAGTTTTGGTTTTAAGTTTTAGGCCAGGTCACTAAGTTGGGTGAATGACTTAATATCCCTCAAATTTTTTTATGCCTTTGCATTTCCTGTTGTAATTTGGTCTACTTAAGGGACACTAAATCAATAAGTAAGAAGCATATTGAAGCAGTATTTGATAAATTAATGTAGGGTAACTAGGGTTAATCAAAAAAGGGAAAAAGAGATTCACTCGTTTTAGACTCATGAAGAGATCTGTTACCCGGGATCGTAACTTTTTATTAGTATAGGAATGAATATTAATTGTTCTGTCCATTGATTTCAAGTCACAAAACCTCATAATAGCACAAACAGAATAGATGGTAAATGAACATATACAAACCAAATATGTCGTGAAAGCATTTTCCATGCAGTACTCTGCCTCTTTTCTAGATTGATCTGACAAGAAATAAGCAAGCCCCATCACTTCCTGCAACAAGAAGTAAAATATCTCAAGGCTTCTTCGTCATAAGACCCGTTCAATAAAAAGCTTTTCACTCGACTAGTAAGAAAGAAAATAAGCTTGTTAAAATTTGCATGGTTCCATAAAATCTGAAGCACAAACGATGTCTAGTAGAGTAAAAGTTGGATTAATATCCGAG
The DNA here is from genome assembly GCA_954871525.1 of Parietaria judaica. Lineage (NCBI taxonomy): Eukaryota > Viridiplantae > Streptophyta > Magnoliopsida > Rosales > Urticaceae > Parietaria > Parietaria judaica. Next base: position 18,181,954 of record OX940865.1, on the reverse strand, counting down.
CAATTTAATTGTCGCGACTACCTGTACACCAGCGTAACGCTTCCAGGCTTTATCAAGCTTGTAATCTGTAGATATTAGTCGATAATTTGACAATGCAAGTTCGTAGTCTCGTAGCATGAAAGCATAATCACCCAATACTCTGATCTGAGATTCATTCGAGCTAAAAGTGTACCTAGAACATCAATTTAGGACCTAATTAGGAGAAAGAAACTATAGTGCGTAGTTCCAAATAAAATAAACGGCAACATACATTTGACCATTGGAGGTATCCGGAACTTCATCTTTCCCTTTTCTCCACCATAAGTTTTTAATTTGATTTTTGAAACCCTTCCTTGTTGCAGAAACCTGATTCATATACGATAAGACGGAAATAATTATAAGGGCTAAGAATAGTTCAAAACAGAAATATAATAATCTATTTTACTAAATGTCGAGAAGTATGGCACACCTGTTGGTTGAGCTCACGTATCTTTTGTTCCATGTATGGAATAATCTGCTTGGTTGATAAATCTTGCATAAAATCTTTCATCTGTTCCGAGTTGTAAGAATTGGAAACATAGGTTATAATTCTGATAAGCACAAAACATTCAATAACAATGTCATCTTAATAATACTTAACGGAAAGATGATGACAAACTCAAATTTACCTCGTTAATATCATCGACACTAAGGAAGCAACCAAGATTCTTATCCGAGGAGGCATTAGATTTCTGTCATAAGGAAAAACAGTTAAAAAGGAGAATAGCAACAATTAACATTACTATCACAAATAAACACAAATTGAAAAGGATTTAATGTAGGAACAAAGTCCTCAAAGTTAACTTACATGAAGTGCCCAGGGATTTTCTTGAACATCAACTAGAACATCTTGAGAAGAATTCATGCAAAGTAATTGACAGTCAGAGCCAAAAGTGTTCCTCATTTCTGTTAATGTCTTGCCCGCCCTGAGAATATTATAAAAAATCACTATTCACAATCTATCATATATTTCTTTACTTGTCAAGTCGTCATTGAAAGACCACAACTCAATCCAACCAAACTCCGGTTTAATAATTAAAGTAATTTTACAAAAATTAATTCTGAGTATTTTAGTTTTAAAACCATTAGAAAGAACGACATACTTTTCAGGTTCACCATCTTGATTATCATGCAACAATAGATAATGCTTCAAAATCTTTGGGTCCATTGCACCATCATTTAAAAGAGAAGGCAATTTATTAGGGTCGAAGAGATCAACAAATCGGTTGATAGGTTGTTCATCCTTTGAAGAAACAACCATGAGACCTGCAAGAAAGATAACATAAAATTTAGAATTGGTTGAAGAAAAAAAAGTAGCCATAACTGAAAGAAATTAAACTGAAATTAGAAACTGCAAAGTATTGCAGCTTTTTTATTCCATAAAGAAGAGAATAAACAGCATAAAGTGTTTGCAACAAAAGAAAAAAAAAAAAAAAAACAGATATGGCATGGAAATACAAGGCAAGAGAACAACTATAAACCGTCACAAGTTTTAACACCTTACATGCCACTGGATGGTCAAAAGCTTCATGGTCAGAAAAAGAGGCACTACGGACATGTTCTTTATTAAAAAGGTGAAACCACGATGGTGGACTACCGCGTTCTGATCCTGCAGAGAAACGTTCACACTGTTGCTTGTAATTATTTGAATAATCAATGGTAGAAGTAGAACACAGCGTTAAGTGGGTTCTTTTGAATTCTCATCGTTTGATATATTTTCCCCTTAAATTTAAGAAAGAAAAAAACGGAAAGTTTATTACATAAAGAGGATGCAACTGCTAGCTAGGAAGGTGTAAAATAAAATTAAAGTACTTAAATTGAAAGTCAACTTTAAACTGCATAAAATGGTGAGTACTTTTGGTGTTAATTCGTAGCTATCTGAAGTAATTCTGTTTACATTATTGCTTTGGTTTTCATCAATATAAAATCAGCTTCGAATAATCTAAAAACAAGCGAAAGTAAGCTTATCAAAGAAAGTGAATAGAACTGCTATATATGAATTACTTCAAATTAACTGTGCCTGCTAGAGGATTACAAATCTTGATCTTCTATGATTCTGTAAGAGAGAAAAAACACATACCAGAATCTAAACTATTTAATAAGGAAAGAGGATCCGAGCACGTGTCCGAAGAAAGATTATTCTCTTCCGCCTGGGTCACAACCTGGTTCAACCGCTCTTTTGCTACCTTGTTAAAAAAAGAAAATAAGACTTCAATGTCAGTTCCCAAACTCAGTGAGTAGCTGATACAATCTGTTCATACCAGATAAAAACGACTAAACCCCGGCACATTGAGGAATCCAAAAACTATCTCTGGCCCAAGTCTCGATTAGTTTTATCCTTTATTTTTGGTTGAGAAGAGCATAGTAAACCCAAAAAAACCGGAGTCACTGAGTAATTCCCAAAACTACGAACTCTCAACATTAACAAAGTAACTAGAAATAACACCAGTAAAATGTTAAGCTCATGAAAATACAGATTGATTCAAACCCGGAAAGTTCTCAAGAGGGTCAATCACTGTACTCTAACCAGAAAAATCAGCACTGACATCCCATAACGAAACAATGGTATTGAATATAACATGACTACAGTGAAAGAACACCTTAGATAGAAATTGTATATAATCCTAAGGCAAGCTTAGAATCCAGATTATTGTCTTCTAATCATCTACTTGCAGTTCATTTCACATTACCTCCCAATTCGATTGCCGAACATCCGAAGCGTAAAACAGCCGTAACCTGAACTTCTGAAGCCTGTAAGGCTGATCGCTCGCTGTTCGTACAGGAACTGAGACAAAAATCGAATTCAAGCACTCTCATTATCCTCGCTCGGAATACACACAATGAACGAAAGAGAGGCTTCAGTCCTCACCGTCGATGTTGTCGAAGTCGCAGAACGGGCTGAGCATGTCGACGAAGCTCAGGCCGTTCTTCAGGCAAGCTTCCTCGACGAGAGGAGTCGCGAGAACCATGACGACCGGCGTGATTTCGTCCAGCAGCATCGCGCCGAGCGGCGTCCTCACCGGATCCGCCATTCTCGCCTCCTCGCCGGAGACCTGTGTCGGCGAGATTACCGCTTCGTGGTGCTCGGAGAGCGATCCGAGCTCGCTCGATGAGTCGATGAGGTAGATCTCCGACGACGTTAATGGCGGGTGAAGAGAGAGAGTGAAACGTGAGAATCCGATCGATGGAGAGAGAATGTAAAGGGCCGTCGTGTGCTATTGGACTTTCGATGGGCTTTGGGTATTAATAACCAACTAGTGTATTGCATAATTTATAAATTTTACATTAAGTTTCTCAATTGAATGAAATACTCTAGCGGCCCAAGTCTTGGGTGTTAATGCCGATGAGCAATGAAGCGGTCCAAGTCTTGATAGGGTTCTTCACCTTTGTTGATATACTCAATGACATAAAATTACGGAATTCGATAATATATGATACCGGACCTCGTCACTTTTGGAGAGACTGCCTCCGTACTCATTTTATCGAGATCAAATAGTTTAAAGTGGGTTGTGAGACTTTATCACTATAGAGAGCGTTTGAGTAATTTGTGTTTAGCTCTGAGTTCGAAGGGTCCAAGAACCTTTGCGTAATTACAAACAACTTCATTGTTGTGAAAAAGTAAGCATGCTCATTCCCAGGGAGCTCATTTCCAGAGTACTCATTTTGAGTGTGCTTATTTCTAACGCTCTCATCTCAAGGCGCTCATACTTTTTGGACTTTTAATCAGTTTTGGCCCGACTTTTAAAGACTTTAACGGTGACAAAGAATGAATTTAAGAACTTCCGCCACAATTTTCCAATTTTATCCCCTAGTTTATTAGAGAGAGACCCTCACTTAAGAAGAAGAAGAGGAATGTAGTTGATTATAAATGTCCATTTCCTTCCTTCGTTCTCCCGCCGCTCTCTTCTCGCTTCCCATTCCCGTTCCCTTCGCGCTGCGATTCTCTCGCTCTGCTTCTTCTCTCCCTCCTCGCCGTCGGTTCTTGAGCTCGCTCTCTGCCATGGCGCACCGCCCCAACCACCGCGGCGGTGGCGGCGGAGGTCGCCGTGGAGGAGGACGTGGCGGCGGAGGCGGAGGCAGAGGGGAGCAGCGGTGGTGGGACCCGGCGTGGCGCGCCGAGAGGCTGCGACAGAAAGCTGCCGAGGTGCGAGTCCTGTATCCCTGCCTGTGTCTAGGAAGATTATCAGAATATTGATCGAGAAACTACCTTGTTCGAAAGCAAGGAGTTATGATTTAGCTTGAATCGTTGCTTATTTTCTTCATGCTAATGAATCTGACGAAGTTGACGAACTCCATTAGAACTATAGGTTGATGTTTGAATATCTCCACTTAGGAAAGTGAGTGTCGAATTGCTTAGATTTGAGCTTATTGTTGCTGTGTATCAGGTGGAGTCCATGGACGCGAAGGAATGGCGGGGTAAGATAGACCAGATAAGAAGAGGAGGAGACCTAGAAATGGTAATTAAGCGCAACTTTAGCCGCGCGGATCAGCAAATTCTGGCCGACATGGCTAATCAGCTTGGCCTTCACTTGTAAGCTCCTTTTATGCGGGTTTAACCGGCAGTACGTGCTCGTTGGCATTGTGTTTTGGTGGTTTGTTTTTCGCTACTTCATACTAACAGAATAATGGCGCTATATGTTTTATCTAATTATTTACTCATGTTTCATGCTTCTGGAAAGCAAGTCATGCATATGACAAGGGCAAGACTCTCGTTGTCAGCAAAGTTCCGTTACCAGATTATCGGGCTGATCTAGACGAGCGTCATGGTTCGACGCAGAAAGAGGTATATTCATCATGGTCCTAATGTTGTCCTCTTGTTATGTATATGTTTGAGTTATCTGTTATGGTCTCGTGTTGAGGATCTCGTCACGGGTCTGGAACCGAGAGAATCCTTTACCCCAAGATATCTACCCTAAACTCTGGAGAGAAGCTGTGCTAATTTAGCGACAAATCACTGCGTACATTTTATATGAATTTTAGGGTCTTTTAAATAGACCAATCATTACAAGTTTACAACTTAATGAGGCCGGACCGTAACCTTAAACATAATTATATAATTCAACCTGCAAATGTAATTAATTGATTATTTAGCAAGGTATCATTAAATATCATAAATTAACATGGATAAAATATGAAAAAAGCTATATCCGTAACATTGTGAAATTGATTGTCTTCCGTTCTTCAGATTAAAATGACTACAGAAATGGAAAGACGAGTTGGAAATTTGTTGGACGGGTCACAGTCCAGAGCAGGGGTGTCGGGTAAGATCTCTTTAATGGCATCTACTCAAAGGGGGGGAAGAACTTCAGCCGATGGAAATATAACAGATAATCTCTCGGCTCCGGAGATGGATTCATCCAATAAAGCCTTTAGTCTGGAGCTTAAACTGAAGCAGGACAAATTGAAGGTACCTATTCCGTTATGTTGTGATTGAGTAATATACGCTTGTTGCTTATATTTGCAATTGAATACAACATGCCTTTTTGATTTGGCAATGTTGTCTCAAAAACTGTTGCTCAGACAAGTGAGGGTGTGAAAGCAATGCAGTCATTCCGGGAAAAGCTACCTGCTTTCAAGGTGAAATCGGAGTTTCTTAAAGCTGTTGCAGAAAATCAGGTGCAATATCTTCTATGCTTTATGCTGTAAATTGCGAGAATATATGTAGAAAAGTGGGTTTAATTTTGAATTAGACATCATAGATTCATTCCCCTGTTGGAGATTCCTGATGCTATTTAGTTATGCATATGAATATTGATTAATTTTGTTTGGAATCACAGGTACTAGTAGTTTCAGGAGAGACGGGTTGTGGCAAAACAACCCAGCTTCCTCAATTTATTTTAGAAGAGGAAATCTCCAATTTACGTGGTGCCCAATGCAACATAATTTGCACTCAACCTCGCCGTATATCTGCTATATCTGTCTCAGCTCGTATATCCTCGGAAAGAGGAGAAAACCTTGGTCAAAGTGTCGGTTATCAGATTCGGTTGGAGTCGAAGCACTCTGCTCAAACACGGCTCTTGTTTTGCACAACAGGAGTTTTACTTCGTCAGTTGGTAATATATATAATATATATTTGATCAAATATACCTCCTTCAGATGGTCAATGCAAAATACGAGCTGTAGAAAGTATACTCTTCTTTGGTTACTCGATTTATATTTTCCATTATGCTTTGGGCTACAGGTTCAAGATCCTGAATTGACTGGTGTAAGCCACTTGGTTGTTGATGAAATACATGAAAGAGGCATGAATGAAGACTTTTTACTTATAATTCTGCGTGATCTGCTTCCTCGCCGTCCAGATTTACGACTTATTCTAACGAGTGCTACGATCAATGCTGACATGTTTGCTAAATACTTTGGAAATGCACCAACCATGCATATCCCGGTAATACTTACATTTGCTATGTTTTTTGAACCTTTTTTCTTCCGGAGGATTTTCGAAAACCCATTAAACATTAGATCTTATTTTCAGGGATTTACTTATCCCGTCACTGAGCTGTTTCTGGAGGACGTTTTAGAGAAAACTCACTATAGTATCAAGTCAGAGTTTGAGAATTCTGAGGGAAACTCAATGAGAAGAGGAAGACAGAAAGATCCCAAGAAGGATCCATTAACTGAGTTATTTGAGGTTATCTCTCAAACTTTTTGCTGCTTAAAAATAATGTTTGTGCTCATAGGAGATAATGCGTTTTCTTCGTACGAATGAGATGATGTAGTATACGTTGTACCCGAAATTATTCATTGTGCTAGTTCATGAAAGTGATGGGCTAATCTACATTCCTAAGGATTTAATACACGTATAGGTGAACAATTTTATTTTAAATATTTATTTTTTGTTCAGGATGTCGATGTCGATTCTCAATACAGAGGCTTTAGTGCATCTACAAGGAAGTCTCTTGAAGCTTGGTCTGGTTCGCTGATTGATCTGGGTCTGGTAAAGTTCTTTTCACTTGAAATAAATGTATTTTCATGGAAATTTCATTTTACATGGTAACTCAGCTCCATTTTTATGTTCTTTCTGTTTAATACGAAGGAATTGTCTGTTAATTTTGAAGATTGCAGTGGAAGATTTTATTAGAGCCTGACTTCAAAAATCCGATTTGAGATTATATAGTTCATACAACTCTAAATATGTTACGTGTACAAACCTGGGCTAATGTCATCATCTCTACTTAAAGAGAATGGCTATTGATATTTGATTGCAATAGACTTGTTTTAGTGGTGAAATAGTGGTTGCTTCCCACTCTAGCTTATGTTGTAGAAATATAAAAAGTCAGGGACTTGCTTGTAATTTTTAATTATGTTTTGTTCGTTAGTTTCTTAGGGTAATTATAGGAAAAATTAGCTTGTACTGTATATTTTGTTAATAGCTTCTGTTTATAACTTGAAACCATAATTTCCGATGGTAATTATAGGAAATTAGCTTGTACTGTATATTTTGTTAATAGCTTCTGTTTATAACTTGAAACCATAATTTCTGATTAATGAAATTTATCATCATTTCTTATCTATTAAACTTATATCTACCAGGTAGAATCGACAATTGAATACATTTGTCGCCATGAAGCTCCCGGTGCTATTCTGGTATTCCTTACAGGCTGGGATGACATTTCTAAGCTACTTGACAAAATTAAGGGAAATAGATTCCTTGGAGATTCGAGCAAGTTTATGCCCATTCCGTTGCATGGATCTATGCCTACTATCAATCAACGTGAAATATTTGATAGACCACCCCCAAACATAAGGCAAGCTAAAAAAATAGATCCACTGTGGCATGGATTTGAGTTGTCATTTTACTTTATATATATATGCATTGATGTGTATGATTTTTGTAGTCTAATACATAGTAATAGTATGATACAGTAATGAACCGAATAATTATGATTTCCAACATAATCCTCCCAATCCGTTTGATAGGAAAAACAGATGCTGAAACCGTTGCAATATAAAACGTGTTGCCTTCTTCGTCCTGATATTTCAAATCTTCCTTGTGTAGGAAAATTGTTATAGCAACCAACATTGCTGAGAGCAGTATCACTGTAGATGATGTTGTATACGTCGTAGACTGCGGGAAGGCAAATGAAACGAGTTATGATGCTCTCAATAAACTTGCATGTCTGTTACCATCGTGGATTTCCAAAGCGTCAGCTCATCAGGTATACTGGTACTCGTATACGATGGCAACAGTTTAATATTTATAGAAATTGTAAATGTAGTTTGTGGAATTTGATCTCTAGACTCAAACGTTTATTGTTGTGCGCCTATTATAGTTGTTGTTCATAAAAAAATTATTTTCTAGATTTATTTTTAGCAGAGTTTTTCTTGTCATTTGACGGTCTTCTGAAATAACACCAGAGACGAGGTCGTGCTGGGCGTGTACAACCCGGAGTTTGTTACAAGCTATATCCAAAACTGATACACGATGGGATGGTTCAATATCAGCTACCCGAGATTCTCAGAACACCCCTGCAAGAGCTATGCCTTCAAATTAAGAGTTTGCAGCTCGGCACTGCTGGATCGTTTTTGGCAAAGGCGGTTCAACCACCGGATCCCCTTGCCGTCCAAAATGCCATTGAGCTTCTCAAGACTATTGGAGCTCTAGATGATATGGAGGAGCTTACTCCACTTGGTATTAATTCTATGATCTAGAACCAAAGTTATTATAGAAAATATGTTATTAGGTGCTGGATATGATTAGGGTTAATTTGGGAGTTAACAGGTCGCCATCTTTGTTCTCTTCCGGTGGAACCAAATATCGGGAAGATGCTGCTAATGGGGTCGATCTTTCAGTGCCTCAGCCCTGCCTTAGTAATCGCCGCTGCTCTTGCTCATCGTGATCCGTTTGTGATGCCTATAGACAGGAAAGAGGAAGCGGATGCCGCAAAAAGGACATTTGCCGGCGATTCTTGCAGGTAAAGTCACGCAACTGAGTGGAATGATTTTTCGTTCTATGCTTAAATGAGGAGGCCAAATATTAGAAAAAATCGTCCTATTCAAGAAGTAATAATTAAATATATTTCAAAGAGTCGAAGTCATAATTCAAGAGGTGACAGATAATTTAAGAAAAATCTCTGTCATTTGTTAATTTTTATAAACCAAAAATTGCGGTGGTTTATGATGCAGTGACCACATTGCTCGTCTCAAAGCTTTTGAAGCCTGGAAGGATGCAAAGCGCAATGGAAAGGAAAGAGCCTTCTGTTGGGAAAATTACCTATCGCCAGTTACTCTGCAGATGATGGACGATATGAGATTACAATTTCTTGATTTATTATCGGACATTGGCTTCGTCGACAAATCCAGGGGTCCATCGGTAAGACTTAAGAGCTTATCTTCTAATTTCTTGAAATTATCCCTATTTAGAAGTCTTTGCGCTTCTTACGTTGGAATAACTGAAGATAAAAGGCTTGAGGTATCATGTGCTTGTAATCATCTAAGTTGTTAATGTAAGGGGTGAAATTTTATTGCCGGGTCTCGATACCGGTTTAAAATCCGGGATTTTTTTTTTTGTCAAAATCCTGATTCAAACCAGTATTTCCTTGGTTTAAAACCGGTACCTACTGGTTTAAATTGTTATCTCTGCCGTTCATTTATTGCAGATAAGGTAAATTAGTAAGAAGATTATAAGTAGGTATTGGTCTTTAATTCTCTTCAAATAAAGAGTTCCCTACTATATGTAATGGCTTTCTCTCATTATTTGAAGTATGCGTCTTTCGGCTTTCATATTTAAATTAGTAATAGTATACGTCTATGTAGGCTTACAACCAATATGGTAATGATATGGAGATGGTATGCGCGATCCTATGTGCCGGGCTTTACCCGAACGTGGTGCAATGCAAAAGAAGAGGGAAGCGCAGTGCTTTTTACACCAAAGAGGTTGGAAAAGTTGATATCCACCCTGCTTCGGTCAATGCCGGAGTGCATCTCTTCCCTCTGCCTTACATGGTTTATAGCGAAAAAGTCAAAACAACTAAGATTTACGTCCGGGACTCCACAAACATATCTGATTACGCCTTGCTTCTCTTTGGTGGCAATCTCATACCAAGCAAAACCGGGGATGGCATTGAAATGCTCGGCGGTTACCTCCACTTCTCTGCATCAAAGAGTGTTTTGGATCTCATACAGGTAATACATATTCCCTAGAGGGTTTATCTGATTTTTTTTATTTTTTTTTATATACAAAAGTAAGAGTTTTTGGCGCAAATACCCCCAAGTCGATTCAATTTCTTGCCAAAATCGTTCCTAATTTGGTTTCTTGCTGCACAACTTTCCCCTCTCGTATTTTTCTGTTAAAAGTTAAAATGAGGGACACTTGCACAACATAAAAACAAAATTGAGGATAATTTTAGTAAAAAATCAAGACGGGGTATTTGTGCTAATAACTCTTCAAATGAAGGGGGGTGTTTGTACCTTAGTACTTATTCAAATTCCAATGAACCTTTAAAACGTAGAAATTCAAACTGTAAATAAAACGTTGCTAAGATAAAAGATAAATAAATGATAAAAATCTTCATGATTTGCGTCTGCTCAAAATGCCTTTGCATATTTTAAGAACACTATGACGATATTAAGGTTTTTTTTCTTCTTCCATGGTGATGGCATTTTTCGTTGTAGAAATTGCGAGGAGAGCTTGATAAGCTTCTGAAGAAGAAGATCAAGGATCCAAGGTTCGACATCACCCGCGAAGGGAAGGGAGTTGTAGCTGCCGCCATTGAGCTATTACACAGCCAAAACGTACGATACTGATTATCCGCTTCTCTCGTTTTTTTTTTTTTTATATAATATTTAGTTTAGCAGGAACTAGGTTAAGTTTAGCAATATCATATTTTTATATATTTTCTAATCTTATATTCTTTCTCGAGAAAAGAGCTATATACTACCTGAATTTGGTGGGTGTAACTGTAAAGTGCATCATAAGTGAAAATGTGTATCTATAATTGATTCAAAATTCAGAATATATATATATATTATTTTTTTTCGGTTTAGGATTTGGGAAGTTCATCCGCTCGTCAAATATATGTCCTCAAAATGACAAAGTAAAATCGCGTGATGGTTGATGTCCGACTTCGGCCCTCAGCTCAGTCCAAAATCACGTGCCAAACTAATTAAGTTTGACATGCAAGAATAACTCAGCTTCGAGTAATAACTCGAGGAATACCATAAGTTGGACCAATCGAATTCGGGTTAGCGTGCAAGAATGACTCAGCACGGAGTTATAGCTTGACGAAGACCATTCAAAGTGATCACGCTGATCTTCCTCAAAAGTTCAAAACGTTGTGAAGACCAATTCAAAACAAATTAAGATTTTAATTCAACTGCCAAAACATGTGGCGTTGGGAGGGATCGTCGCCGGGATTTGCTCATTCGCACTTCGGAAATTGATGGAACATATGCCTGACTTCCAGAAATTCTCATTGTGCTCTTTAAATTATTTACAGATTTTTCCGTCCGAATATTATTACACAAACAACACAGCCAAAATGAGTAAGAATTTGACGTTAATAATAAAAAGGGATATTAGAGATAAAAGTCTCAAGTCTCTTTAAAAAATAAAGATTGGGTACTTTTTTTTTCTTTCTTTTTCCGGCAGGATAAGTTGACAAAGTTGCCAAAAAAAAAAATACGTGAGGCATGCTACTATAAGTGTTGATTAACATCGTTGTAAAAAAGAAGAAGATATTTATCATGCCTAGCCTCAAATTCTCGTACCTGTACCGTGTTTCGTGTTCAGTCCCAACTTGTGAAACCACTCAACTTAGGGTTGAATCGTGGGGGATATCGGTCGGATGCAGTCATTGGATGCTCTTGATTTTTCAAAGAACCGCTCCCCTGGAAAAATTCTTTCAAGTCTCTCGCAGATATATCGCCTAGGTATTCTAAACGTGTATGATAACAACTTGTCGGAAAAAATTAGTATCGGTACTGAGCTTCAAAACTGTGAAGCCTCTGCTTATGAAAATAATCCTGAACTTTGTGAAGCTCCAATTCTTTGAAAAAAACGACCAAACTCAAAACATAAGGAAGATTCTCATGAAGACCAATACGAGGATGAGATTATAACAACTGAATTTTACATCAGTGCAACAAGTGGCTATCTTATTGGGTTTTGGGGAATTTACAATACGTTGGCTTTTTATAAAGGAAACTAGCCAAAATAGCCTTTTAAACACTACAACTAATTTTTAAACCCCAAATCACTCTAAACTTTTGACAATATATATTATTCAAAAGTAGTCATGCAAAATGGCTTACTAATTGTGTCATTAATGAGAGTCTTGGGAAGTTGAGTTCAGAGTTTTGAAAACGTCGACGACAAATCGGTATCTGACGTCTCCTTTGGAAAGACGTTTCATCGCGGTGTTGACGTAATTCATCGAAACCACTTCGACTTGAGATACGATGTTGTGTTTCGCCGCGAAATCCAGCATTTCTTGCGTCTCTTTCATCCCTCCGATGCAACTCCCACCCACTATCTTCCTTCCTATATATGTCCATACCGTTCTAAAAATTAGGATTTTCATAATCAAAACCATGAACCCGGACCGATCTTAAAAAACCGGGAACCGGGTAATGCTTCACGATTGAGTATCTATCTTCCTTTCCTATATATAATGTCGTTTATTTGCATGGCAGTATTAATTAGAAATATCCAACAATTTACATAACCCAATAAACCTATTTATGCATCAATTAGTTTTAGATTTATTCGTGGAATAAATATCAAAAGTATTTGAAAAACTAACGATAAATATTTATTCTTTGTTTTAGCTGGACAAAATACCAATTCCTTTCTATCACGTTATAAGCATGTACCTTTGTTATGTTGAAGTTTTTAGGTAAAAAAAAATAGTTTTAGTCTAACTAAAACAAAAAATATATATTTAACTCCGGTTTTTCAAATACTTTTGGTATTTGTGTCGCGAATATCACTTAGCTATATATATAAGATATGTGAGAGTTACCCAAAAGCAGAGGAAAGACAGGGAGCTCAAGGGGCTTATCAGGAGCACCAAGCATGACGAGCTTGCCTTGAGACTTGAGAAGATTGAGAAGAGGCGCAAGTGAATGCGCTGCTGATACCGTGTCAATTATGCCATCCATTGTGCTCATGCAACCCTTCACAATCATTCCAAAATATGTAATTAAATAAATAATCATAGAGCTCTAGGCCTGATTAATTTTGGGAAATTTTCTGATTTTTTTTCTTTTAATTTTCTAGGACTTCGCCTGGGTGAGATTAAATTCGCCTAGGCGAAGTCCTGACCTTGCATTACAGTTTTAAACCGTCGTGTAAGTTTGCATAGTGGTTTTTGAAATTGTTGTGAAAGCTTTTACAACACAAAATTGTACGAAGGTTATCATTGTGTAATCTATGATCTACAGTAGTGTTATAATTAATTAGTTTAGTAGATCTTTAGAAACTTGATAATTTATTTCCCCAAATCACATAACATTCGGAAATTATTCCAGTTTTTTGTTTTCATTGAAAATTTATTTCCCAAGGTTTTTTTTTTTGGACAGATTTACCGCTCAATTAAGGAAACTTTTGGACAGATTGATGCTAGGTTTTAGACACTTTTGTACTAGGTTTTAGACATTTTTTGTACAAGGTTTTAGACATTTTACAACACTTGTGTAGTATGTTTTAGACACTTTTGTACTCGGTTGTTCGAAATTATTTTTCAAGAAAAAAAATTGGAGTAATTTTCAAATTTTATTTGATTTAGAGAATACATTATCAAGTTTTCCTTTTAAAGTAGCTCTGCCTCTTGACATAAAATTGATAAAACGCTCACAATTTTTTATTTAAAAATAGTTTATTATGTATGTTTGTTTGACCATTTGAAATTTAGAGTTCACGCAGTTTAACATAAAAAAAAGTCTCACTCGCATCTGATTTTGGTCACGGCTGACCAAAAATGAATCGGCGCCGAGGACTTCAACGGCCTCGCCTCTCTTGCTCGGAGACGTGCTGATTACAGTGACGTTGACGCCCATGGCCTTGGCAAATTTGACAGCCAAGTGCCCTAACCCGCCCAGCCCCACCACCCCCACTCGCATGCCCGGTTTGTCGAGGCCGAAGAATCTCAAGGGGCTGTAGACGGTGATCCCGGCGCAGAGGAGCGGGGCGGCTCCCGCTAGAGGTAGGCTCTCCGGCACGCGCAACACGAACCGCTCTTCAGCCACCATCACGTCGGAGAATCCACCACGTGTCGAAGTCCCGTCAGGACACACTGCGTTGCACGTGGGGACGTTCTCCGGGCAGTAGTTCTCGAGGTCGTTGGTGCAGCTGTCGCACGCGGTGCAGGAGCCGACCATGTAGCCCACGCCGACGGTATCACCGGGTTTGAATTTTGTCACGTGGCTGCCAATTTCCGTTACTACGCCGATGATCTCATGCCTGTTTTGAATTAATCAAACGGTAAAGTCATTAAGACCCGTTCTACTTGTATGAGTAATATTTGACTTGATATTTTAAGACAAGAATATTTGTGGTACAGTTACCAATATTGAATTTTATTTCCTTGTGACAGAAGGTTTAGAGAGTTAAAAAAAAAATTATGCGTAAGAAGTTTGAAAATTAAAGCTGAACATTTTTTTAGAACTTTTGTCGCGATAAAAATAAAATTTGAAACTTATGACGTGATTTTTTTTTTTAGCTTTTTCAAACTTTTCTAGACAAAATAAAATTAGATATATAATACTTTTGCCACAAATAACCATTCCAGATATTGAAGAAAAAATAAAATCCCTTTTTAAGAAGCTTACCCTGGCACTACTGGGTAGATAGAATTGGCCCACTCATTCTTGATTATGTGCAAATCTGTATGGCATATTCCACAATATAACACTTTCATCACTACATCTTTCAACCCTGTTTCCCTGCAACCAAACACCTTCATTATATATTAAATTATTAAAAAATAAAAATAAAAATAAAGAATGCAAACACAGTTGGAAGAGTCTAGCTAGCATGTAGTGGCAGAACTAAGAATTACATATCAGAAGGGCAAGAGTTGAAGCTTTACCGAAAATTGCAATTAGAAGATTATATTATATCTTCATAAAATATTTAGGAGAAGTTAAAATAAAATTATTTGAATTTACAAAAAAAAAATCTTAAAGCCGTGTGTCATTTGTGTTTAAGGACTAAAGGTTGGTTTTTGTATTTATATAACCCTAATGGTTTTTTGTTATTACGGTTTCATCCGTCATAGACTCATAGTATGGATAAACCTTAAACGGTCACGAGGCTAATTAAAGCTATATTTTTCGAGAAACGAAAAGGAAAACCTTCTGGAGAAATGGAAAGGAGAGAGGAACCCAGAAGGCTCTGTGGCTGCCCAGCCAAAGACCTTCTTCGGGAGTTCTTCGTGACAAGAATTCAACATATTTTTCTTTTCTTTCTTCTCACGAAAGAGTATCAATAAAATTTGTAATGAGCTTATAGGACAAGACAAGTGATGATAATGTATATATATATATATATATATTAACATAGATACACATACACTGGATGAGTGTGACCAATGAGTGTTGTACTTAGTTCTATGTGTCCACTAGGCCACCATATGAACAAAAAGTCATTATCAACAACTACTTGTGTTGTCGTTTTTCTCCCAATAAAAAGAAGGCAAAAAATATTAATTTCTGTTGTCATTTAATTAAAAAAAAAAAACAAACGAGTAAAGGACTTAAAACATGTATTCTCAATATGGCAATATCTACTTCAATCTCCATCAAAACACATACTTAAAACATGTATTGTTTATGGCTAAACTGACTTTTTCTTCACTCAATTTATATCAAATTGTAAATGAACATATTCGAGATTAATATTATTATTTAATTTGCTACAGCTAAGAAATTTAGGGTTTTTTATTTGTAGAAGAGGGTATTTTGGAGAATTATCCAATAAATAAATTTAATATTTTATTCATAATTCTGTTAATTTTCTGCTATATTTACGCCACGCCACATAAGTTAATTCCGCACTCAAGTCATAATAAAGTAGCTATTTCTGATTGTTAAAAAAAAAAATAGCTATTTCTGTTATTTTTAATAGGGGAGAAAAATACCCAAATTGTTTGAAAATAGGGCGACACAGAGCCAACTTAAAAGTACTCAAGTTCATCCTTTCTACTGAATCGGTAGACCTCGTCCATTTTTTCGTAATTTTTTTTTTACTATTTTCGTCAGTGATGACGTCAACGCAAATTAAACAAATAAACTCGAACGATTAAACACACGAGTATCAAAATAAAATAGTATGTAAACACAAATTCAGATTTTTATTTTCCTTCTCACTTTCTCTCTCGACTAGTTCATCGTCTCAATAACATTGCACGTTGTTGACTTCAACATTTACGTAAATAGTAAAAATAACTCATGAAAATATTGATGAGGTCTACCAATTTATCAAGAAAAATAAACTTAAATACTTTTGCCACTAATTTTATAGATTGGCTCTGTACCGCCTTATTACTTAACAACTTTGGTACTTTTGGCATTAATAATCCTTATAAAAGCTCAAACGGAGTCCGCCACTCCTACTTGATCCAAGTCCCTTATTTTTAATAAACTAATATACAATTGTAGTAATATATGAAGAAATTATAATCCGGACCACTGGTTTAGTGGTCCTTCCCATCAATGAAATTTCATTCGATGTCTATCTACTTACTTTGTTGGTTGATAATGACCAACTCTTACTAGCCACGTACGTAAACAACAACAAAAATTTATTTCTCCTCACTCTTGAATAACACCAAATTCTGTTTGTGTTGAAAATATGATATCGGTGCGTTTGGCACAACTTATCTAGCCTTGTTTTTATTTTTAAATTACACTAAATTGTTTTTATTAAACTAAACTGCTTTTCAATTGTTTGGTAAAATTGTTTTTACAAAAAACCCAAAAGTGTTTTTGATTTTTGTACATGAGTCGTAAAAGCTAAGATTCATAATTTTTGTTTTTTTTTTCTTTCTAAAAAAAAATACAGTTCTTAGCCTATTTGAGTCTTTTTAGCCTAAATCAATTTTTTTACCAAAAAGTGAATAAGTTTTTTTTTTTACCAGGAACAACTGTTTTATGAATAGTTTACCAAACACCCGTTAGTTTTTTTTTAAAACAAATTTTCTCTTAAATTAAAACTATAAACAATTATTTTTAAATTAAGTTGTATCAAGCACATTGGTTGTATCATTTTTTCCTTGTTTACATTGCTGGGCAAAATATTTATTGAACACAAGGAACACGCATTTAGAGACAAATGCGATTCAATTAGTAAATGACGTCAGTCTGTAAACTCACTGAATCTCTCTCTCTATGTAACTTAAGGCCCGTTTGGTAGTGTTTTTGTTGTTTTTTCATTTTTCATAAATTGATTTGTGAGTATGAATTCAAAAAATTGTTTTTTGTTTATTTTTAAAATTGCGTTTGGCAAGCATTATTTTCTAAAACAGAAAAACATAAACTGTGTTTGGTGTAATATTTTTAAAAAACAAATATATTGAAATCATGTTTATGGGAATTTTAATTAAAAAAATAAATATGAAAAATCAGTTAAATTTATTTATAAATAATTTAGATTTAAAATTAATACATTTCTTAAAAATATTTATAATTAATATTTCTAATGATATTATTTATTAAATAAATTTCAATTATTCGTATACTCGTAAATTTATTGGTATAATTAATGATCGATATAATCCTACAAATTTTATTTTGTTTTAGTTTTGGAATAATATATAAGTTTGTTGGTACGATAAATATTTATTTAAGTGTTTAAAATAATATTTCGGGTTAATATTGAAAAAAATATGAAGTTGGTAGAAAAGTGTCGAAGAAAACAACTTTTTTTTCGTTTTCACTTTTACCCACAAATAGCCTAAAGTGAAAACATTGATTTAAAAAACATTTGTACAGTAAAAGTCCACCAAACAAGATTTTGAAAACAAAAAGCACTGTATAACAGTCATAGAACAAGAAAACAGTTTTTGAAAATGTTACCAAACAGGCCATTACTCTCTCTCTTCCTTATATTTTCACTGTACCTGGACAATCAACACTACTGAAAGTTATTCTCTCAAACCTCCATTGTTGTTGTACCTTGAAGCTCTCTTACATATCTTAATTTTCGGTCATTGATTTCCTTGAAGAATGAAGACCCTACCACGTAGGTTTGGTCTTCAGACGATAGGTAAAAATTGTAATGTTGTCATAACGAGATAATTTCCTTCGAAATTTTAAGTTACATATATTTTTGAGTTCACATTAGAACATCATTATTCTTTGATTCTTTATTTTTTTTGTTATCAATAATAAAGTCAAGTAGTATCAATGATTTGGCATCTACAAGTGACAATTTGCAAACAAACAAAAACGACATTATTTTGTGATACGGCAGAGACATTGAGAACGACTACAACAACGAAACGACATGTATTGCATTTGGAAATCTATATATATAAAAGGAAATTAAAAATAAAAATAAATCGTCAGTTGATATTGATTTCAAAACGCCTTGCTTATGTCGTATTTCAAGCTTATTAATAGAATTTTATAAGCCAATTTCATGTTTATAGTCGCTTTCCTTTTTATTGTTTTACCTGCTATAATGCGGGCTTTCTGGATAGTTTTAACGTCGTTTTATATTATTCTCGGTACAAGCTTTGTCGTTTTGTTTATTATTTGTCCTGATCATGCGTTTCAAGTATTCTTGTCGTTTTTATCATTTGATTCGTTTTAAAAATTCGTTTTAACATGTCGTTTTCACTATCATTGGAGATTGGACTGATCAATGTTTATGTACTGCAAGATTCAATTTCAAACCACGATACGAGTGTATTTATCATTCTAAATGTGAATAAATTGTATTTTGTTCTCGCTTATCCTCTTAATAAACATATTTAGAAACAAATTAGTGGCATAAGTACCTAATGCCCACTTCTTTAGGATAGTATGTATAGTACATATGCTCATATTTATAAAAATAGACGATGACATTCGAAAGTAAAAAGTAATTGTTGGATTCGATGTAAATGTAAGCCATTTTACAATAACAGACTAAAAACAAATTTGCTCAATATTTTCTCACGAGGTGTAATCCAATAATTTTGATGGTCAAAATATGGCTTAGGGGTTTGAAGTCTCAAGTCTTAACTAATAATGTTACTTTGAGTCAACAATAATATCTTAACTGTATAATTTTTGGTTAGTTGGAGTCCTTTCTGTTTAGTGTTAAAAATTCGCTTTTGAATGATTCAAGCTATAATACGGAAGTCTTCACCCTTATTTAAACATTCACTTGATTGTTGTCAACGGGAGACTTGAAAAGTTTGACAAGATTCGTCTTTTTATTAAAAAAAAATATTATTTAACATTGTCAATATTCAATAGTTAGAGTACCCCTGTTAAAAAATACATTCAATCCTAAAAATCTTAGTTATTTTTTATATTTATATTTATATTTTAAATCTATTATTTAGTCGCTTAACTATAATTTTTATAAATTAAGGTAGAGAGCATAGATTTTTATTATGTAACCAAATTCAATAATATTTTAAAAATATAATTTAATCAAAATTATTAATCAAAGAATATTTTTTTTTTCCTTCATAAAAACGAATAGAAAGAAATTAATTAAAGCTGTAGAAGCCCTTCCGTTCTTCCTTCCCACGCTCCCACTCTGCTCTCTGACTCCGACGCCAAGAAAGCTCGAGACCTCTCCTTCTCCTCCTCCATTCTCAAACCCTAGATTTCCAGCTCCATGCTTCCCTGAACGAATCCCACTCCGAGATCCTTCCTCCCATGGGTCGCCCGGAGCCCTGCGTGCTCTTCGCCCAGACATTCGTCCATCCCAATCTCGACGAGTACGTCGACGAGGTAATTCCTCCATTGAGCTTCGTTTGTTGCACTGAATTTGAATTGTTCCGTGCTTTGATTGAGTTACGAGACGCTTTCGTTCTGTTCCTCGGTGGTTCCGTTGAGCTTTGTTTCTTTGTTTGTTTGTTGCATTGAATTTGAATCAGTCCGTGTGTTTGATTGAGTGACGAGACGCTTTCATTGTGTTTCTCAGGTGCTGTTCAATGAGCCTGTTGTCATCACAGCTTGTGAGTTCTTGGAACAGAACGCGTCGTCGGTCTCGCACTCTGTAGCGCTTGTCGGGTAAAGTCTGCGCTGCTTATCTTACCACATATTTGTTCCGGTGACTGTCAATTATGAGAATATCATCATTTGAACATGAAATCTCTGATATTTTGATAATTCGCTTCATAGTTCTTTGTCGGGGATTACGATTTGTTGTTGGAAATTGGAGAGGCTTGGTTTTAGGGGCTTACTTAATAATAAACAAGGAGAAGTTGTGAAATTTGATGTGTTTCTGTGGATTATCTGTCTTAGGGCGACTGCACCACCTTCTTTTGCTCTCGAGGTATTCGTTCAGTGTGAAGGGGAGACGAGATTCCGACGTCTTTGTCAGCCATTTCTGTATTCTCATTCGTCTTCGAATGTGCTAGAAGTAGAGGTAATTATCGCGTTAATGTGCATGAGTTTTTATTGTTTATTTATTTATTAATAATTATATATGTCAACTGATTGAAGATTTCTCGTAGAATATCGTCAACAACATTGACAGGCTTGTTTCAGTCATTAATTGAAGGGGTTGGGATTGAATTATTATTTTTACTTGTGCCTTTTAGTTACTAATGTGGCGTAGTTGATTGGATATTTAAAAACTACAACGACAAATATTTGGAGGGTTTTAACCATAAAATGAGAGTTAGTAGTTAAATGTTGGGTAGTTTTTAACCTTGGCGTATGCCGATTCTAGTTTCACATTATCTTGTATGCTATGATTATGCCTAAACATGGTATATGTGAATTATTTCTAGAACTTAGGAAGTATAAGTAAAACAGGGATGGAGTGAATGAGAAAACAAGCGGATAAGAGGGCATGTCAGAGGGATGGGAAGGCGGTAAAATATAACCTAGTAAACAATTATTGAATTAAATTCTTATCCATGATAGCTTACTAGTTACTAGTAAATGATACACCTGAATTCTGTCATCTAAAAATGTCAATACTATATTGATCTGTCGTTTTTTATTGACATTTTTGTTTCCTGGTCATTCTAGTGCATATTTTAACCCTTTATTTGATTACAGGCGGTTGTCACCAATCATTTGGTTGTCAGAGGCAGCTACCGCAGTCTGAGTCTGGTAATATATGGAAACACAGCTGAGGATTTGGGACAGCTTAACATTGAGTTTGACGACAGCTCTATACCTAATCTCGTTAGCTCAGTTGATGGAAAATTCGAAGACCTTCCTCTTCCCTTACGTTTAAATAATATGACTATGGAAGAACCTATATTGGCTTTGAAGGCTTTGTCTTTAACCCTACCTGGATCAGATATGCCGATTGAGGCCAAGCGAATTTTACAGGTTTTATTAAAGAGTTGCGAGTCTCCAAATCTGGATACTGATGGATTGTGTAAAATTATTAGCATAGTAGTCTCTGCAGCATCATGTTTTGCGACCCGTGATTATGCGCAATTGCCGAGTTTTATTAATGAAGCCGTAAAGGATCTTTCTAGGCTTTTTCAAGATGTCAACTTATTGGAAGATGGAATTTCAGTTGAGAGCGAGTCCGATATGCCTACTTCTAAGGAATTAGTTGACATGCTAAGGAGATTCTTTTGTTTTAAGGGGGATTCCCTCTGCATTGGGCATCACCATGTCTCAAAGGTGTGATACAGCTACTTTATTTACCACTTTTACAGTGTTTTTTACCTAGTAAAGTTACCTCACAATACGCACTTCCTCTCTCTTCCCTCCTTCAGTTCATGCCAAGTCAATTTCTATAGTTTTATGATATCATAAAGGGTTCTTTAGGGTAATAGCCAAACTTAAAAGTGTATTTAGCAAAATAGCCAAACTTTGGTTAATTTTGTAAACTAGCCAATTAACCACTTAAACAGAACACCAATTTGATTGTTAATTTTGGTTAATTTTGGCTAGTTTAAGTAGTTAATTGGCTAGTTTACAAAATTAACCAAAGTTTGGCTATTTTGCAAATCTTATGTTTCAATTTGGCTATTTAGAGCAATTTCTCTATCATAAATCAATAATTAAGAGTACATCTGATACCCTAATGGAAGCTAGTAAAACAATAATAATAGTAATTAGCTCGAATTAGTTCCTACAGAAGAAACCTATATTCCATTAGCTATAGTTACAATGACTAACTGGATGTAGCTGCTATTAGAAAGGGATAAAGTAAACTACAAATTATTTGAATTTGTAGTTACAGCTGATTATAATGCATGCGTAATATTCATCCATGAATGTTTGACCCTTTCCACACTATAACTTTATACATTTCTACTCTTCTCATCTATCGAGTTTCAGAGTACGCATGTCGTTTTGGGATTGAGCGTGGCTCTTATTTTGTGCTCTGGTCGGGAGAGCTGCTTTCACTTCGTCAATGGCGGTGGAATGGATGAGATTGGTTATCTTCTATGTCATGGCAGCCAGAATTGTACTGCTTCGATCTTGCTATTACTCGGTGTCATTGAGCAGGCCACAAGGTTCTCTTTCGGCTGTGAAGGTTTTTTAGGGTGGTGGCCTCGTGAAGAAGAAAAGTTACCAACTGGTATAAGCGAATGTTATGAAAAATTGTTGAATCTCTTACTACAACGACCCCGGCACGCCGTGGCTTCTGTTGCAACCCGTGTTCTTCATCGCTTAAGATTATATGAAGTTCTTTTAAGATATGAGGTATATAAGATTTGATCGATTACATTTCTTCAGCGTTTCTACATTTAATTGAATTAGCATATAATAGTTGTTTTGGTATCTCAGTCTGCAGTTCTATCTATACTGGAAGGAGTTTCTAATTCTGGCGGGATTTTAAGTGCCATTCCAGATTTGCTTATCAGCGCAAAATCGGAACTGAAAATGCTCTTGGTCAGTTGAATTTTTATTTCCTTCTTTTCTTAATGTATCTGCAACATGAAGAACAATAATAAGAATTGGTAATGAAACAAAACATAATGAGCTCATAAGCCAATGGTAATCACCAAAGAGATGCAAATTTGGTAATCTTTTTTTATTTTAAAGAAACAACGATTATATTAAAAGAACGCAAATTTGGTAATCAACTCGAAATTAAAGGACCATTCCCTCGAGAACTTGGCCAAAGCTCTGCAAAACAATGTCTTGGCATACCGATAAAACAGAATACAAAACCGTCTCAATGCCCGGAGCCACTAACATGAGAGGTTAGGGTTTCCAGTCTTTCCCTTATTGTTACCAAAATTAAACCAGTTATAATTAAAACATAATTAAAGTGCTCAAACGGACATAACAAAATACTAAATGACTATTTTGCCTTTCTTGTTGGTACTGGAGGCTTATCAAGCAAATACGTAGTTCTCTAATTTGTAGTTTTGGATAAATTTTCTGCAGAATTTGATAAATTTGGGTAGTCCGATTGACGACCCTTCTCCAGTCGCTCATGCTACCAGATCACTGAACCTCGGGCATATAGAAGGCGTGTTGTCATATAAAGCATCCAGTACCTTGATTGCAGCTTCAGATTGTTGCTTTCTGAATCAAGAAGTTGATTTACATGTACTTTCACTTCTCAAGGTACATTACAATCTTTTAATAGTCGGAGATTTAACTCAATATATATATATATATATATGTGTGTGTGTGTGTGTGTGTGTGTGTAATTTAGGTGGAAAATTGGATGGAAATTTAACAATACATTTTTTTTTGTAACTTGTAAGGGCAAATACAGATGTTAATGTGTTTATATTATAAAGTTAGATATTAATTATATTATTAGTTACAACACATAAGCTTCTGTACAAGTTGCAAAAAAACTGGCTTTTTTAGTTTCCATCTATTTACGTCCAAATTAATGGCGAAGGACTGAATCAGCAACAAAATGCTAATAGAGGGATCATTCAGCTCTTTTATCTTTTCTATTCTGAGGGCCCGTTCCCACACGCTTAATAGAGGGACCGTTGAGCCAATAACGGGTATATATATATTCGGAGATATGTGAACTCAAAATATATACTTGCATTATATATTTGAAATGGTGATAACTTTGTATTCTCTTGGTTCTATGAAAAATAAAATGTCTGCAAAACAGGAGAGAGGTTTCCTACCACTGTCAGTTGCATTGCTATCATCGTCGGCTTTAATTTCAGAAGTTGGACATTGTACGGATGTATTTGCGGATATTGCGTCATCCATTCAGGCTATAATCATTTCGCTTCTCTCCTGTCGCTCAGGTCCTTTTCCCCATCTATTTTTTTTTCTTTCTAGTTGGGTAATTACAACCTAGAAAGTAACCCTGAGGGTAAAAGAGTAATATACAAACTAAATACATACTACACAAATATTCTACTATTACCCATTATTTACTATCTGAGATGTAGGATCACACGATTTACAAATATGTTTTCTTAACCAGGTCTCATTTTCCTTCTACAACAGCCTGATCTTTGTGCAACGTTAATGGACGCCCTCAAGGGGGTTGATAATGTCAACAAGGATACTTGCCTTCCCCTTCGATATGTATCTGTTTTGACTGCCAAGGGTTTCTTGTGTGGTTCTCGGGAAGTAGGAATGATAATTGGGATGCATTTGAGGGTGGTTAGTCTTGTTTGCCATTCAAGCTTATAAATGCGCCTTCCCAAATATATTACTGACAAGTTTTGTGCTTATTTGCAGGTAAATGCTATCGATCGTTTGCTTACATCAGCTCCACATTCGGAAGAGTTTTTAGTGGTGTTGTGGGAATTGTGTGCTTTTGCAAGGTGGTTACATACTTTGTGGTTTATCTAGGGAAATATTAAAGTTTTATTCAATAATAGGAAAAAATATATACCCTAATATGATAATAAAGCAATACTAACAATACCAAAAGGAATATGTCTAATTAGCTTCAATTACAATTAACATTAGCTAATAACATATAACTGCTAATACAAAATATGTATTTTATTATCTATGGGTTGTGGTTCTCAATTTTCAGGTTTAAATGTGGGAGGCAAGCTCTGTTGTCTTTGGGTTTTTTTCCTGAGGTACACCATGCTATTGCAATAGTTAATATTGCTTGTTATTAGAAAGCGTAAAAACTTCAGTTCCACGTTAATTATCACTTAAGTAATATGACATGTTGTGATGAAATTTGCTGATTAACTCTTCATTGGTGCTAATAAGCGCAAAAATCTCCGGTTCCATACTAATAATCATTTTAGTTAATATAACACGTTATGGTGAACTTTGTTGATTCACTCGTTTATCGTACTGGTTCCCATATAATTTTTAAAATTTTAATTTAGAGCATATGCATCCTTTAAAAATTAATTTGACGGACTTTTTGCTGTGCTTCAACAGTTCTCGTTAGCCATCTCATATGCATCCTCATTTTTTTTTCTTCTGGTGATAATTATTTTTATGCAAGATTTTTAAGTACAGTATACTAAACCTTTTGTAGGTCATGAAAATTTTGATTGAAGCGTTACATTCTGCCAAGGAACCGGAGCCAGTTGCTAGAAATAGTGGTAATGCACCAACTCTGGTAGAGCTTTAAATTTTGTGATTTGTTATCTGTTAACATAGAGAGAAATTGAATAATATGCATGTGTAAAATGTTAATAAATCTATCTATATCAGAATTAACCGCGATATCGTAGAAGATTTAGAATTAAGTCTAGCATAGTAGAATATTGTTAGGTTCCCATGGTGTCGATCTCGTCATGGGCCTATCAGTGATGATAACTTAATACCCTATAATGTCTACCCTAAAATCCGACACAGAACTCAACTAATTTACCGAACAATACTTGGCTTTCTTTTCTCAATAATGAACTCTATAAACACAAAAATAATTACCCGAAATAATTTAAATAACAGAGTTTTAACAACAAAACGTAACTAAATTTACAAAAAATTTAGAACTAATGGAAGTTTCTAGAATGTTTCAAAGATGAAGATATTTCTAGAACATCTAAAATACAAAATAATACTAAATTAAATGCATTTGAGTCCTAATAGAAAAAATATTGATTGTTGGATTTGTCTTTGTTAAGGTTCTACTCACTTGTCATTTTGTATGTTCAGGAGCTTTGCCCCTAAATCTGGCTATATTTCATTCGGCTGCGGAGATTTTTGAAGTGATAGTCACTGATTCAACGGCTTCGTCTCTCGGTTCTTGGATTGGTCATGCCATAGAGCTCCATAGGGCTTTACACTCTGCTTCTCCAGGATCCAATAGAAAAGACGCTCCTACAAGGCTGTTGGAGTGGATAGACGCTGGTGTCGTGTATCATAAAAACGGGGCCACTGGCCTTCTGCGATATGCTGCGGTCTTAGCTTCTGGAGGAGATGCCCTCTTGACTTCAACAACAGCAACAGTGTCAGATCTGACAGATGTAGAAAACATTATTGGAGATTCCTCGAGTGGATCTGATGTGAATGTCATGGAGAATCTTGGAAAATTAATATCTGACAAGGCTTTTGATGGGGTCATGCTTCGCGACTCTTCTTTGGCGCAATTGACGACGGCTTTGAGAATTTTGGCGTTCATTTCAGAGAACTCTGTATGTAACTTTGCATTCCAGATGGTGTAACATTTTGAATTTTCAGTTGGCTTCTTGTTAGGCATATAGAAGTATATTGCTAGACAAAGGATAGGTATAATGAGCTTGCAAAGATTCGAGGTTACTCCTAGAAACAAGGCTAAAGAGTAGCTTACTTAAGAATCTCGTAGTTCTGAGTTTGTGAAGATAAGTTGTTTGGTCCTCCGTTATATTTTCCCATTGAGATCGAACTTAGACCTGTGCTCGAGAGATACCTGTCCAAACACTGGTTAGGGATGTATGGATTCTCGAGAAGTCGGTCTGTCTTGGCTATCAGGGCTTCCAGCACAGTTATCCTGCCACTTTCCATTGTGCTTGGCTTGGATATTTAATTAGGCTTAGTAAGGGCAACTAAATGTTTTGATGGAGTGAAGAGAAGTGGCTCATTGATGTTATATTAAACTTGTTAGTTCTCTTAGTAGGGTTTATTTATTTTTTAAACTCTTTTCCATTATAATAAAACTCAACTTTTCTTGAGAATTATCAGTTTGAGTCCTATCACATATACTTGTTGTGTTGAATATAGGCGGTGGCTGCTGCCCTCTACGATGAAGGTTCCATAACAATCGTCTATGCTCTTCTTGTCAACTGTCGGTTGATGCTTGAAAGGTCTTCAAATAGTTACGGTGTGTTATATGTTCTTTGTGAATCTTAACCTGAATTTTGTAGTAGTATTTACATAAGAGAACTGTCCAGTATCTAAAGTTCTGGTCAAAGTTTGATGTTGTTCTTTAAGATATTATCTAATCCGGGGCTTGGAACATGCCTTTTTTTTTCCTTTGATAGATTACCTGGTTGATGATGGCACGGAATGCAATGCCACATCAGATTTACTGCTGGAACGTAATCGTGAACAAGGCTTGGTCGATCTTTTGGTTCCTTCCCTCGTGTTGTTGATTAATCTTTTGCAGAAACTACAGGTTTGTTGCATTTTAGGTAGTTTTTTATTTTTATTTTTGAGATATCTTTGCTGGTTAATTCTATGTAATATTTTGATCATAGACATAGTTTTTGAAAGTATCACACCTAATAAATCTTATCTGCTTGACTTTGACTTTTTAGCACACTATAACTAACAGTAATACTACGGTCTGGTTGATATCCCTTTGAGAAAGCTTTCTCTGTGATTTGTTCTTGACTTATTTTGTATATCTTACTAAGTCCGTATGATTGTATAATATAATAGGACCAATAATAGAAATTATAGACAGTGTAATAACAACACTTTATTGATAGACGTATCCCAGGTCTCCAATTCGAAAGTTAGAATGAGAAAACTCTCCCAATGATGTTCAATAGGAAATTCCACTAATGCTAAACTTAGGTTAGGCCCTTATATATATGATTAGAAACCTAACCCTATATTTATTGTGAACTCCCCTAATACCCCTAAAATAATTTTATCCCTTGTCATATCACTCCATTTCTCATTGTTCTTAGAGTTACAAAGCAAGGTTGTCGTTCTGATTAGCTTGCTGCATGAACTTCAGTGATTTGGCTTCAAAAGAATAACATTTTTTTTGTGATTGCTATAACTGACTGCAAATTATTTTTTTCATGTGTTTTTCAATAAGAATGTATCCATGTCTGTCTAATTATAGGAAGCAGAGGAGCAGCACCGGAATACCAAGCTAATGAATGCCCTTCTTCGGCTACATCGCGAAGTTAGGTACGGCAACTAGTTTACTGTAACAATAGTGTTAGTTAATTAATTAGCTAAGTAAATTGATTTACAAAATAATGCCTAACTATATTTCTAGAACTCATGTTCATATCTATGATCTGATTCTGATTAAAATGTTTTTGTTTCAGTCCAAAATTAGCAGAATGTGTGGCGGATTTATCTGCTTCTTATCCTGAATCTGCCCTTGGGTTCGGAGCTATCAGCCATCTGATTGCTTCAGCACTTGCTTGTTGGCCGATGCACGGATGGACACCTGGTCTCTTCCATTCTCTCCTTTCTACAGTTCAACCCACTTCATTGCTTGCCTTGGGTCCCAAGGAGACTTGCAGCTTATTCTGTCTTCTGGTCTGGTCACTTTCTTCCTATTTTGCTTTTTTCTGTTCTATTTCGTAAATCATAAAGTTATATAATTAATAACGATTGCAAATAATTAGAAGTATTTCTATAAGTAAGTCCTATGTACAGATTATTAGCTTATAGTTTTCGTTATTTGACGTGAATTTCCTACTGCTCCACTTTATTGTTTCATTTAGTTTCTGTAACTATCACAGTGATACTTTAGCTCTTATGGAGGATGAAGATAAATGGGTTTATTGATACTTATTATGAATCATTTTGACATAATGTTACATTGTTACTACATTTTGCTTGCCACAAGCTTTATATTGAATCATTGGTTCTGTCATCTAAAATATTCCTGATTTTTTTTTTCAACTTTCGTGGCAATCCCAGAATGATTTGTATCCTGAAGAAGGTGTTTGGTTATGGAGAAATGGGATGCCCTTGCTGAGTGCCCTTAGAGCCTTGTCTGTTGCGACATTGTTGGGACCTCGGAAGGAGAGCCAAGTAAACTGGTATCTTCAGTCAACGCACCGGGAAAAGTTGTTTGGTCAATTGACACCCCAGCTTGATAAAATCGCCCAGATTATTCAGCATTACGCTATTTCTGTATGTCCAACATTCCCTTACTATTTCTTTCTGGAAAGATGGTGTCTGTTAGTTTATATATACAAATCTCTAATGCGGTTTGTTCATTGTGTTTCTCTTAACAGGCATTGTCAGTGATTCAAGATATGCTACGTGTTTTTATAGTCCGTAGTGGGTGCCAAGAAGCTGAAACTTTTTCTGTGCTTTTGCAACCCATGTTGTCATGGATTAATGAGCGGGTCTCGGATTCATATTCTCTATCTGAACTGGATAATTTCAAGGTCAATTTTCACTCTCACTGAAAATCTGGAGTCATCACTGAGTTCGTCAATTTTAATGTTTTCTTTCGGTGCTTTTCAGGTTTTCAGATATCTTGAGTTTCTAGCTAGCTTGTTGGAGCATCCAAATGCCAAGGTTTTTATTTTACTCACTTTTAGCTTCTGTTATTTTTTTTATTTGACTTGTGATCTGATAAGCACGCACTCACGTATAGGAGAAGCAATAAATGATTTGTTTTATGTCCTTTATTATCTTTTATATTTCTTGTCATTAAGGGTATTATGCCCCCACACGGGGCAGCCGTAGGTTATGTGCTTTGCTTTGCTTTGCTTTTGATTTCGACTCATCGAGTCGAGACATCTTGGTGAGTTTGTGCCCTGTTCTCGAAGGAAGAAATTATTTTTGTGTGATTCGGAATAAAGCTTTTAGGACTCATCCCCTTGTTGAATATCCGACGGCCTTATTGGTGTGTGTAAAGTGTTTGGAACCAAAATGTTCTAATTTTCATTCTTCTTTCTTAATCAGGCATTTTTGTCAAAGACAGGGCTCTTTCAGATTCTTAGCAAGATGCTGGAGAGTTGCTTTGCTTCCATTGACTTTGATGGTAGAAGGTTAGATAAAAGTGAGATTGCTATGATGAGCTGGTGTGTTCCTATATTCAAGTCGTTCTCGGTATTGTGTTGCTCTCGCACATCCTCGTACCGAACTGCAAAAGACGAGTTGTGAGTATCATATTCTTTGAACCCTCTTATTTCATGTATGATGTCGACACTAAATTTTATAAAACTAAATGATTTTTTATCAGGCCTGAATCTGAAACTTTAAACACTGAAGGTGGCTTGATGATTTTATCACATCTCCTCAAGCTTTGCCAGGTATCATCTATTTCTGTGTATCCATTAGATGAACACGCTATATCTTCACCACTTTTAAACATAGTTTTTCTGTGACAGGTTCTTCCAGTTGGAAAAGAGCTACATGAATGTCTCATAGCACTGAATGAGTTAGGTTCATCCGGTGTTGGTCGAAGGTCCTTGGCAGCTGTAGTTAATTATATCATTTCTGGAGATGAGGAAGGAAGATATGAAAGAGAAAACATCGGCAATTATGTCAATGACTTTGAATGGAAGAAGAAGCCGCCTTTATTGCAGTGTTGGAAGAGAGTGATCCAATCGATTCATCCTAAGGATGGTTTTTCAGAGTGTGCAATTGAGTGTCTCGATGCATTGAACATGGGATCTATAGCCTTTTGCGTTGATGGGAAAAGGTCAGTCCTACTATCACGAAGAAAAATTGGAATATTGATTTTGCACACCTATTATTGTTTCACCGGCTTTTAGTTTTCAATTGCACTTCTTTTTTCATTCTAAATAGCTGTAACGTTTTCTGTGACCCTTAAAGTAATCATAATTCAGAAAAAAAAAAAATCAATATTTTTATTTCACTCGCTTTATCAAAGTCGGCCCTTTATCTCTTTTTTTTTTTTTTTTTTTAAACTTTGTCAAGTAATGTACTTAATAAATAATTCCCGCTCCCTGATTTTTTTTAATCTCATGAAGTAGGGGTGATACGTGGAGCCTGGAATTTGAGGTTATTGTTGCAAACATGTTGGTTTTGCAATAGCTACTTGTTATTTAGGTTTAAGACTTTTTAGGTTTTTGAGATGTTTTTGTTATTCATGTTGTTGGTTTTCATTAACTGGCAAGGACTTATTTTGCTTGCTTAGTTTGAATTTGGACCAGGTGGCTGCAGTGAAATTCCTTTATGGAATCAAGGACAACGAAAATGGCATAGAAGGCGATTCTGATGAAAACATAAAATGCATGAACAAATCAACATCTTTGTTAAATTCAAATATCGAAGCCGATGTATACATGGTCGACTACGATATGAAAGCTGCTCTATATCAGGTAAATCACTTTGAATTATACATTTCTAATTTTCCCCAGATAAATTCGATTGCTGATCCAGTTCTCGATTTCAGGTCTTAAATTCCACAAAGTCGCTGTTCGTATTGCTGCAAAAGCCCGCTGATTTAATTTCGTTGGACGAAGTATTCCCTGGTGGTGTTGTTCCACTGTCATCTGATCTTCTCATCTCTTCAAAAGTCGATCTTATTTCCGATGAAAGGTCTGAAGATAATAACATGTTGGGGCTTGACGAAAAATTCCACTGGGATTGCCCAGAGCCTTTACCTGATAGGTTTTCACAGACGACACTCTCTGCAAAAAGAAAAATTCCATCAGCTGAAGGGCCAAATAGACGGGCCAGAGGAGATAATAATTCTCCGGCCGAGGCTGCATCAATTCAGAATGCATTTGTGAGAGGAGCAGGATCTTCTGCCACCTCATCGGTTCCTTCCCGGAGGGACACGTTCAGGCAACGTAAACCAAACACAAGCCGGCCGCCGTCAATGCATGTCGATGACTATGTTGCTAGAGAAAGAAACGTTGAAAACGTTACCAATTCTAACGTAATTGCAGTCCAAAGAATTGGAACCACCAGTGGAAGACCGCCTTCTATTCATGTGGATGAATTTATGGCCAGACAGAGGGAACGCCAGAATCCCACATCGATGGTGGTGGGAGAGCCAGCTATGCAGTCTAAAAATACAGCAAATCTCGGTGACCCTACTGTCGAAAAGCCCAGCAAGGCTAAGCAGCTGAAGACAGATCTTGACGACGATCTTCACGGAATCGACATCGTTTTCGACGGCGATGAATCTGAATCCGATGACAAATTGCCATTCCCACAGCTGGACGATAATCTGAATTCTCTGATCGTTGAGCAAAACTCTCCCCATTCTATCGTTGAAGAGACAACAGAGAGTGAAGTGCACGAAAGCAGCCATTTGTCCCGTTTAGGAACTCCCTTAGCGCCCAACACAGACGAAAATACACAGAGCGAGTTCTCTTCCAGGATGTCAGTTTCACGCCCTGAAAAGGCATTGACCCGAGAACCGAGCGTTTCTTCCGAGAAGAAGTATTTTGAACACTCTGACGAGATGAAGAATGCAATCACGGTCAACCCTTCTCGTGGGTTTGACTCTGTTCCAAACAATCCTCGATTTTCTGCGTCGTTGGCACCTTTGCCTGTCAATACTAGGAACCCGCCAAATTTACATCCAAAAAACATTCCTCAACCTGCTATCAGTTTACCTATACCTACAGGGATAATTCAGGGGCCTTATGACCCGAGGTTTATGATGAGTCAACCTCCACTACCTCCAATGCCACCGCCTCCAAATGCTGTGCCTGTGATATCTCATACTTCTGATCCGGTTCCGAGCCAGTCATCTCCGTTTGTACATTCAATGTCTGACCACCAGGCTTTTCCACCGGGCTTCCAAGTATGAATATCTTTATTTAGTCAAAGTTCATATTGTTTCATTGATCGATGAATTAGATTCGATTTTGAAATTCCTAGAGTTTAGGGAACAGTTCCAATTTTATTAGGTTAAAGGTTGTTATTTCTGATTTAGTGTAATCCTATTAGTAGGTTGTAATACTCGATTCCATACTGCGCTAAGAAAGAATACCTCTATTCTAAAATCCTTTTAGCTTTGTCTAATACTATTACGATATGTAATGCTAATAACAGTTGTATTTTTTTTCCTTACTGACAGGTTCATCCGGATTACCATTCTTACAACAACAACAATGCCACGTCTACATCGTCCCTTCCGAGAACTCCCATTTCTAATACCGGCCGGCCGGCGCCGCCACTTCCTCCTACACCGCCTCCTTACTCGTCTAGTCCCTATAATATGTCATCTAATAAAACTTCCACTTCTCAACCGCACATACACAGCCCAATGAGCATCGCATCCTCCGACCTTGCTCATAGCTCCGCCAGAAACAATCCTTATATGCCACCTCCCCAAATGCAATACTTGGTTTTCAGCAGGCCTATGAATCCCTACGCGAACTTCCCAACACAGCCTGCGGAGAATCTCTCCCCCATTCCTCAGCCAATGCATTCGCTCACTCAGCTGCAGCCGCTGCAGCCGCCTCAGCTTCCTCGGCCGCCCCCGCCACCACATCACCTCCGACCGCCGATTCAGCTGGAACAAGCGGTGCCTTTGCAAATGCTGCAGCAGCCACAAGCTTCTCCCATGCATGCTTTCTACCACAATCCAGTGGAACATGCTCAGCCACAGCCCCCGGATGCATCCTCGTCTCAGCAGCTGCAAGATCCGGGGATGTCGTTGCAGGAGTTTTTCAAGTCTCCTGAAGCTATCCAGGTAATTCATCTTGTTTACGGGAAACAATTCTTTAGCGTTGTATTATATTCTTATGTTAGAGTTTTTGCTTTTTGATTGGCAGTCTCTGTTGAGTGACCGGGATAAACTCTGTCAGCTTTTGGAGCAGCATCCTAAGTTAATGCAGATGCTTCAGGTATTGCTCTTTCGTCCATTATTTTCGAGTAATTCGCCTGCTCTTATTTTTTAATTAATGGTAATCACTGATTATTTTTCTTAGCAAGATCATCTACTGTATTTATGACGTGCTCTAGTCTAAACTTTGACGAGAACTGTCGGTTTTTTAACGATTGAAGGAAATCGCTTCAGTTTATAAATATGGTCCACGAGAAATTCGCAACATGATAGTTAGTTTAGGGGGGACATAGTGCTGCTGATTACTCTCAATTAAGTAGACTGATGTTAGGATTCATCAGAATTTCAACCGAACAAAACTTGTGCAATTCCCCATTTCATTTTTTTTTCCCGACTCTGACTTGTTGTTTCTTGCGTTTTGATAGGACAAGCTGGGGCAGCTGTAATGAGATGACGGCCGACTGTACAAATTATGCTACAGCGTCGACGCAAGTTTTGTCATCCGACGAGGAATCCTCCATGAAGTGTTGTAGTCTCTGGATATGTACGATATAAATAATCCTTATTTATGTAATTCTTTTGGTCATACAATTTAAGTTTAAGCAGAGATGGTCCATGGCTTCTGGGTTCGTCTCTGCAAATGATCGGAAACATTCCGTCTCTCGATGTAACTTTGCTTTCTTTTTTATCATTTTTGGTCAAATTTAATTTCATCTCCAATTTTTAATCTCTTCTTGAAAGCGCCTTTTACCAAACTGGAATTCGTGACTTGCAAAACCACCATGTATTGAATGGTGGTAAAGCACCAAAACCCATGAGCGTGATTCATACTTATATATATATTAGTTCAATATAATGTAACTATATTGTCCAAACAAGAAACTCTCACTGTAAATATTTTAGCTATAAGGGTCGGTGAAAATATTGCTTCTCGTTCGTTAATCAGTTCAGATATATATATATATATATATATATATATATATATATATATATATATATATATATTCTTTCTGGAAACAATTGCCTCGAAATCCAAGTCAAAGGACGTTGCTCTGATCGTATTCTCCCCAGAAATAATATTATTAATATAATACAACGATGTATTTTGTTTCCTTTGCAAGTGACAAATCTGACAGCGCTGAATTAATTTTGATTTAATTGATTCATTTACGGATCCGAGGAGCCCATGATCCAAGAGATCCTTTCTAAGTCAGTCAGTCTTCTTCACTTCAGAGACATTCCCACTCGTGCACTCCCCATTTCTTCTTCATAAATCAATATCATAAAATTATTTCAAAAAAATCAATTTCATAAAATTCTAAAGCTAAAAAGTGAACTATACAATTATATTTATAGCTACCACTCCATGGAAGGAAAAAAAAAAAAGGAAGAAGAAGAAGAAGAAGGCATATAAACAATGTTTTCTTTACTTATTGATACGTGATTATAAATGTATGTATATAGTATAACTTCAATACACCTAATAATTTTTTAATAATTAACTAAGGTATCAAGTATTAAGTTAATCAAATGATTTTTTAATAAAAATATCAGATACCACTATTTAACGACGCACCAATTAGATTAAATAAAAAAAAAAGACTTATCCTAGTTCCAATAAGGTTGAACCAAGAATATTAATATATTTATCGAAATAAAGGTACTATATATATCTAACAAAATTTAAAACTAAATAACGTACGTATTTTAGAAAGTATAATGTGTATTAAAGAAAATTAATCAAATTAAATTCACTACATTTGTAATGCCATTTTTAAATTAGGGTGATATATAAAATAGTTATGAAATATTATGGTTTTTATTTATAGTGAATTGTTAAGTTATATATCATGTGGGTTATAAATTCAACATATGCTATTAATTTAACAAGGTTTCTACTTTCTAGGAAAACATTTTTTTTTAAATTATTTTTCAACGATTAGCTAGCCATTAAATGGTGATTAATATATATCTAAATCCAATTAATAAGTTGCTGAAAATCATAATACCATTTCACGAGGCTGGTATTTACTATTTACTTGCAATGACTAAGTTGTTTGAAAATAGGACGGTTATAAAGATAATAATTTTAAAAACTGTGGTAAAACTTAAAAGTACTTAAGTTTAATTTTTTTTGGCAGATTGGTAGATCTTATCCACTTTTTTATTTGTATTTTTTTTCACTATTTTTGTCAGTGATGGCGTCAACAACAGATAAAACAAATAAACTCAAACGATCAAACCTAAGAACATCAAATAAATATTGATGTAAACACAGATTCTTGGAATATCAACCACGCAAATTCTTATTTAGAAATTGTAAGAAATGCCCATTTTGTGTCAAATGTTTAAGAAAAATGCCCATGTGTGAGAGTAAAAAATACACACAGTGAGCATTTTTCTTAAACCTTTGACACAAAATGAGCATTTTGTACAATAACCCATTCTTATTTTGTTTCTCATTTTTTCTCTTCAAATTCTTAGTTCATCTCCTCAATAGCATTACGATTTGTATTGTTAATGTCATCATTTATGAAAATAGTGAAATACTACCAAAAAAGTAGACGATATCTACCGATCTTCCAGAAAAGATAAACTTAAATATTTTTTGCCACAGTTTTTTAAATCAACTGGATGTCGCCCTATTTCCAAGTAACTTTAATACATTTGCCTCTAATAGCCCTACAATTTACGATAGTTGGGAGCCTTGTCTGCCATTGAAAGCCATCTGAAAGCTCACCCCTCGAGGCCTTTGCTTCCCCATGATCACCCAATCCCCTTCCGCCACGTCATCCAAACACAGACACTTCCTCTCTGCCTCCGCCACGCCTTGCTGCCCAATGCACTCTCACGTGGCTCACCAAGCTCTTCTGCAATGGCGGATCAGAGTGAGAGAGACCCTCCATTTATAGCACTAGTCTCCGAGCTCTCTCTCTAGACCTCTGATCGAGCAGAGAGAGAAAATGCTATGCTATGGAGAGAGCATGGAAGGCTAAGTCGTCGGAGATATCTCCGAGCTGTCCCCGGTGCGGCTGCTCCAACACCAAGTTCTGCTACTACAACAACTACAGCCTCTCGCAGCCCCGCTACTTCTGCAAGGGCTGCCGCCGCTACTGGACCAAAGGCGGCTCCCTCCGCAACGTCCCCGTCGGCGGCGGCTGCCGCAAGACTCGCCGCGCCCCCGCCAAACCCGCCCTCCCCGTCTCCCACCGCTCTTACAACAGCCATGTCGACAGCAGCGCTGTCGACGGGGCCGGTGATTCCCACATCGACCTCGCCCTCGTCTACGCCAACTTCCTGACCCAGAAGCCCGACCTCTTCAGGGCGGCTGCAGGTCGCCGTGGGGTGTCGGAACTAGGATGCAGCGACGGTTTTGATCACCATCCTTCGCTGGAGTTTCCGGTTAATCCGAGTACTCACGAGCAGACCTTGTTCTACGGATTGGAGGCATCGTTTGGGAAGCCGTGTCACGATGATAGAGTTTGCGCGGGTGACTTCGGAGTGTGGCCGCCGCTTCCGGGGCAAGAGGAGGCGTTGGTGTGGTCGAGCTCTCATGAAATGATGGTAGGTCAAGCAGCCATGCACGGCTCAGAAGCACTAGTTCTGCCATTAATGGCGGGTCCTCATGAAGCTGAGGATCATCATCATCATCACGATCAAGAAGAAGCCAATCTGTTGACTGGTAATTGTTGGAGCCCCTTTGATTTGCCTAGTGATCACGATGCTTTCTCAGGTTGCCACGAGAAACTATGATCTTGTATTTCTTGTTTTATATTATATATATACACACTACACTAGCAATACGATACGAGTAATGTGTTTATTAGAATATACGATTTGAGGGATCTTATAGTTATTGAATAAATCGGTAATACTATATCGGACTTGTATATTTCTATTATTATATTATTGATAATTTGATATGTACCTCACTTTTTCTCGAGATCAAATATAAGCTGAGATATTTTCAGAATTTTACCATGCATTATTGGTACGATGTTGTATATATATATATATTAATATATATATATATGATAGTTGTAACTTGTATTTAATATATTAGTTTCAAAGAGAGAAAAAAAAAAGATACAATGTATGCACATGATAAAACAAGATTGCGAGTTACAGTACCAACTAGTATAAGACGATCTATGAATAGATTTTCCTTGTTATTAAAAGCTTAAAACCATATGTTTTTCGTTAAGTGGCTCATAATAAGTGATCACAAATACTTGTTTCCTCTCATCTTTCAATGTCTGGGGAAGTAGTACCTATACAGCGCAAGTTTATTTTATGTTTGCACCCACAAAGAACTTGAAGGAAAAAATAATTATCAAACTTGTTTTCATATGAACGCAATTGTGGGTATTTAATGCTATCGTTATCGCATTCACGTTAAATTCGATCACAAAAACACCGAATATTAGGAAACTATATACGTACATCGAAATACTAGTGCATTTAGTGAACTGAGCAGCTGAAAAAGTCTAAATGAGTTCTCTATCCCACATCAAAAAAATATAAAAAAAAAATAGGGTGTTTGAAGTGTTTATAAATAGAAGGTAAAACAATTAAGGTGTTTCATAAGAGAACATCTACAATCTTTTTTTTTTTTTTTGAAATATGACTATTAGTGGCGCATTTTATGTAATGGAGGAATAATCAACAAATTAATGTTTTTTTTTCAGCAATGAGAGTGATCCCTTAATAATGAACGATGCCTTTTTCAACACGGTTCTGGAATTCAAAAATCTCTAGGGGATAGACCTTGACAACGTAGAGAATAATTAATGGGATGAACTCCCGGCCCCGGAGGTGCAGATCGCTTAAGCAGATGTAATCGACTCCTTTCCCGATGCGGTTTCGGATCAAGAACGTCCGGTATTGTTCCTGAAACTCAACGAGGTTGGTATTGGAGAAGATCTCCATCATTCCTATTCAAGACGTCGCTTTGCCGGTCCCGTCCCTGCCTAGTGGTAGAAGCTCCGAGTTCCCCGATTACTTTCCATAGGTATAGCTGAAAATGTTTATTGGCTGAGCAATCTGCTGGCCTTAAAAGTTCTCATCCAATTCCCGACTTATATGTCTGCGTGTACAACTAGTGGTCCATGTTGGAAATTTAAAATTTGTTAACGTAAGAGAATTATTAAAAAATTTAAATTTGTTAACATAAGAAGATTATTATGAGTACATATATATCAATTAGTGAGCAAATAATTATAAAATAATGGCAAGGTATTATCAAAGATTTTAAAGTAGTCAATAATTGACGACTTCGAAAAAACTTAATTCTGGAATTGTTTTGATTTTTTTTATTGTATAGAACAACTAAATAGGAATAAGGTCACCACATGTTTCAGGGATTACTTCATAGAGTATCTGTACTGAGCTTTGATTTAATATGAATTGAGTTCATAATTAGTATTTGGATAAAATAATAATAATAATAAAAAAAAATAGTTCTGTGTGATTTACACAATGCCAATGCAGTAATTGTATCTAGAATTTGGCAATGTGTTTTATTTAAATGAGTCAAAGGAATTTCAGTGTGATTTAAATACTTCAATATAAGGTAAATTTTGAATAAATGGGTGTCATAGTGAAATAAAAAAAACAAACAAAAAAGTGGACAAGGTAAATTTTCATTATCGGAGAGTCTGAATTAACAGGTTTCTCTAGAGATGGGTTTTGTAGAAAACTCAATACAGAGCATGCTTTATCCTTTAAGAATTTTGAAAAAAAAAACTAATGTTCGGGACCTAGCCCGAAAACGAGTTGCAAGGTTCTGGCGGAATTAAAAAAACGTGTAAATCTCATAGTTGCAGCTTTATACTGAAAGTTTACAAAACACAATAATTTCTTCGTTTTCGACGATAATGCAAGTTCGCTAACACTTTTTCCAGTTCGGTACCAATTTTTTTACATTGAGAAAATACTTAAAGGTCCTTTATGAATGCCCGAATCCCTTTTAACTTATAAACCAAGTTTTAGGAATCGTTTGGAGAGTTATTAGTTTCAATTTTGTAATTGGGTAATTATTATATAAGAATATCGATGCGTCAGAGTCCGAGTCGTGAGAACGACGTTCGTAGCGATTCAGGTGAGTCAAACTCATTGCACTACGAACTTGTTTTCAAATTATTATTTGATATGTTTGATTGTTTGGATTGTTGAAATATATGTTAGATATTATTTAATGTGTGCTTGCACGAATAATTTTATAAAGTTTCAGTAATAGTTGATTATACAAGATTTGATGTTATTATTTTGTGACGATTATGAATAATTCTCGAGAGAGATGTTGTATTCTATTAGATGATGACATTACGATTGGAAATATTATATGTGGTTATCTTATTGATCATGCATGTTATAAAATACATATCACATTAAGAACAATAGAAACATAGGAATTAATAATGTGTCATACCACATCTCTAGTACGGAGGTTTCCTAATATTAAATGATTTCTCCTTGATGAGATAATCGTGCGGTTTTGATGAAATGCCAAATAAAATGTATGATTTCTCCTTGATGGGATTAATCTTGCGGTTTTGAGAACTGCTAATGTTGAGTTTTGATATCTCCTTGATGGGATTAATCTTGCGGTTTTAATAAATTGCTAATGTTGAGTTTGATTTCTCTTTGATGGGATTAATCTTGCGATTTTGATGAACCGGTCCCAAAGACCAAGTTGGTGCGTACACCTAAGACAAGATTAGTAATATATCCTGAAACTTAAAATGAGGCATAATTGGACATTTGCATGTTATGTTTTGCCTTATATCTATTTTTGTGAGAAAATAGTTATTATATCCCACTAAGCTTTTAGCTCACACAAAATAGTTTTCGTTCGTACTGAACGTAAAAAAACCAATGATATGATTTTGTGATGGATTCAACGGTGACGGTGGAGGATTTTGCAAGGGATTGGGTGAATGGGTAATCACTGTGAAGACCTATTCTGCATATTTTATTTCGTACATGGTTTTGGTTTTAAAAAAGGAATTTCTCATAAATATTTTTACGTATTAACTTATTTTTCTTTAAGCTATAAAAAAATGGTCAAGTATTTTCAAAGAATTTAAAGTAGTCAGTGATGGCTTTAAAAAAATTGAATCGTCACGAAGTCAATTACTTAGACTACTAATTACTTCAACTTCTATCAAAGTTTGTTGTATATATAAGAGTTAGCAAAGACTTATAATATATTGTCGTAAGGTGTATTAATTAATTGGTGCAACACTTAAAATCTAGGCTATACGCGAACAATGAATTGCGTTGACAAAACCTCGATAATCGAAGAGAAGCTTCACAAGTAATTTGATTAATTCATTCATTAGCTTAACGTACTTGAATTAGTCACATAATTAGATCGAAACTTATTTGAAGCTGTCATGCAAACTTAATAGCATGTTTAGTTGTAAACTTTATTAACCACTAATTTGACATAAATTCGGTTTATAAGGAAAACGAAAAATACTTTTTGA
This sequence comes from Parietaria judaica, assembly GCA_954871525.1. Taxonomy (NCBI): domain Eukaryota; kingdom Viridiplantae; phylum Streptophyta; class Magnoliopsida; order Rosales; family Urticaceae; genus Parietaria; species Parietaria judaica. The sequence continues at coordinate 18,140,554 of OX940865.1, read as the reverse complement.
CCAAGAAATATTATTTTTTTCATTCACATTATTCATTCTCCCCTTCAACTTACGATCGTATATATAATTAAGAGAATAAAAACTAAACTTTTATTTTCCTAAAAAGTACGTCTATTCTAAAACCAAGGAGAATATTAACTAAATCAAATCCTAATTAATTCCTAAAATAACTCAAAATTGAAAATAAGAGACTGATATAATCAACCAAATATAAAAAGGATAAGTCTATAAAATTTGATTAATGATAAATGAAAGGTATCGTAGAGTTTGAAACTGTGGAAATCTCCATGATTCATGCAGCTCGTTCTTCATCACACTTCTTGCCATTGTTTTTGTTTATACAAATAGGTGACTATATAAAATTATATATAACTTAATTCGTTCATTCAGACGGAGTTAATGTGATCTTTAACCTAAAATTATATTATCATGATACGAACAAGCTCTCCCTTTAATAATATATATACATATATATTGTGCACTGCACGTATGTTTATAAGTATAACATGCATTATGTAACACGGGGTTTGACCGCAATGTGTTTCGCATAGGAAAATCAATAATGTAATAATATATACTCGTCCATTAAGAGTTAAGAGTTAAGACTATACGCAAGGTTTAGCCTAAATTGTTATTTATTGGGAAAGCAGTTCACCAAATTCGCTTCGATCCATAGCCGACAAGAAATATAGCTCATATTCTAACATGCATGTAACGTATTAAATTTGAAAATGGATATACTGTAGTTATCTCTTGTAAGCCTGATGAACATATATGTTAGGTACGATTTGGTCTTTATACATCTTTATAAACGAAATATTATTGTATTCTTCATACTTAACAAAATAAATAAGTCCTGTGTGCACGTAGTCATCGTCACAAGCTATTATATATGTAGAAAACAGAATGAGACACCCAGATTTAAAGTGCTGGCCTTCGGAAGTCAGCTCATATACCATTTTCTGTTGGATCCCAAACCACGGATCTGCGAATAACACGAGTAATCACCACGAATCAAATGAATTTAAGAACACAAATTTGGGAGAAGAATTTCTCTGATTAATATTGAAGGCAATTACAAAGATAACTCGAAAAACTTAATGGACTCACACTATACTCTTAACTCTTAATTTACAGAGTACACTGCTAAGTTTATATAGGCCTCACATTGGCAAAACCCTAGCTAACAGAATCGCACTAAATTAGGAAACTACCCTAAACAATCTCGCCAAATCTTTGCTTGCTCCTCAAGCTACGCGCTTTCCTTTCTGGGTAGACTTTCCCTTTTTTGCCCGGACATTCTTTCTGTCCCCGAGCTGACCTGCTCGTATGCTCCGGGCTGAGCTTGCCTTCTATGCGGACTCTCTTCATGTGTTCACCCGAGCTGGGCTGAACGTCTGCTCGTCCTTTGTTCTGGTCGGTACCCGGGCTGACTTCTCGCAAGTCTTTCTGCCCGTCCTGGCTTCTGGTCGTCATCCGGACTAAGTCAAGCTTAAGCTCACATTCTCCCCCGTAAGCTTGACTTGCTACACTTCTTACTCCGAGTAGCTCTCTCATCTCTGCGAACTTTACTCTCGCCAATGCCTTGGTGAGGATATCTGCCCGTTGTTCCCTTGTGCTGATGAACTCTACGACAATCTGTCGTTTCTCCACACACTCACGAATATAGTGATACTTCGTGTCAATGTGTTTGCTTCGTCCGTGAAACACTGGATTCTTCATCAACGCTATTGCAGATTTGTTGTCCACGTAGAGAGTTGGTGGTTCTCGTTCGGAACCCGTCATTTCATTGAGTAGTCCTTTTAACCACATAGCCTGACATGCTGCTGCGGTTGCCGCCATGAACTCCGCTTCACATGAGGATAAAGCTACTGTCTGCTGTTTCTGGGACTGCCAGGTGATTAGATTCCCGTTGAGATAAAACGCCATCCCTCCGGTACTTTTTCTATCATCGATGTCACCGGCCAGATCGCTGTCCGTAAAGCCGACGAGTACTTCTGCTTCACTTCCTCGGTTGTACTGGATCCCGTAGTTTGTCGTCCCTTTCACATACCTCAATATGTGCTTCACTGCCTACTGGTGTGCACTTGTGGGGTTCTCCATGTAACGACTGACTATTCCCACCGCGTGTGCAATGTCTGGTCGGGTATGAGTGAGATACCTCAAACACCCGATCACGCGTCTGTATTCCGTGGGATCCACTTTCTTCCCTTCCGCATCCTTCCCGAGCTGCAGCTTCGCCTCCATGGGGTACTTGCTCGAGTTACAGTCCTCCATCTCGAATTGTTTAAGGATCTTCCTCGCATAGGCCGACTGCTTCAGCGTGATACAGTCTTTCTTTTGCTCCACCTCTATCCCGAGATAGTATGAAAGTAATCCGAGATCGCTCATCTCGAATTCGGCCATCATCTGCTGCTTGAATCCATCCACGCCTTCTGCGCTGGATCATGTGACGATCAGGTCGTCCACGTATACTCCTACGATCAGAGTCTCCTGTCCGGTACTCCTGGTGTAGACTGCCTGCTCCCTCAGGCACTTAGTAAATCCAAGATTCTTCAAGCTCTTGTCGAGTCGAATATTCCACGCTCTTGGTGCTTGTCTCAACCCGTACAAGGCCTTGGAAAGTCTGTACACCTTATGCTCCTTCCCTGTGACGCCGAACCCTTCTGGTTGCTTAACGTACACTTCTTCCTCGAGGTCACCGTTTAGGAATGCCGATTTGACATCCATGTGGTGAACATCCCATCCTCGATGCGCTGCTAGGGCAAGGATCAGTCTTATCGTGTCCAGTCTCGCTACTGGTGCAAAGACTTCGTCGAAGTCTATACCTTTCTTCTGCACGTAGCCTTTAGCTACCAGTCTTGCCTTGTGCTTAAGGACATTCCCCTCTGTGTCCTTCTTCAGCTTGTACACCCAATTCAGGCCGATGGACTTGTGACCTTTTGGAAGGTCAGTTAGCTCCCATGTCCTGTTTTTCTCGATTGACTCCAACTCCTTCTTCATTGCTTCCTGCCACTCTTGCTCGGCTGCTGCCTCTTGGAAGTTAGTTGGCTCTTCTGCGCAAAGCAATGAGAGTTCCTCTAAATCCACCTCTTGAGTCTGCTCGTAGACTTCAGCTAGAGGTCAGAATCCTCGTGGCCCATCTTTAACAGAAGAATCTCCCGAGTTGAACGGGCTGGTCCTGCTCAGACTTGGTGTCCGTGGTGTGTCCGGGGTGCTCTCTCCCGGGCTGGTTGCCCTTGTCTCTGGCAAGACTGTTCCTGAGCAGGGTGTTCCGGGCTTCTGCTGCTCGGCAACATCCTGGTCTTCTTCTACACTGAACTCCACTGAGTTCTGCTCGGGGTCTCCTCGTTCGTCGCGCCAATCCCACTTCATCTCTTCTTCGAACACTGCATCTCTGCTCACTTGGAGTCTGCCGCGTCGTGGATCATAGAATCTGTGTGCCTTGCTTCCTTCCTCTGCTCCAAGGCACACCATCTTCTGACTCCGATCATCTAACTTCTTGAGATTAGGACCCGCAATCTTTACATGTGCGGTGCTCCCGAACACTTTCAAGTGTTCTAAGTGGGGTTTCTTCCCGTACCACGCCTGGTAGGGAGTGCACTCTCCTAGTGCCTTGGTCGGCAAACGATTAAGCAGATAGACCGCATGTCTCACTGCTTCTCCCCAGAAACTGGCCGGAACCTGCATACTCTTTAGCAAGCTCCTCGCTGTGTTCATCACAGTCCGGTTTCGTCGTTCCACAACGCCATTCTGCTGTGGCGTGTGGGGTGCTGAAAGGTGTCGCCGAATTCCTTCCTCGTCGCAGAATTCTCCGAACTGCTGTGAAGTGAATTCTCCTCCTCGGTCTGTACGCAAGACCTTCAACCTGTGCACCGTGCTATTCTCCACGATCTTCTTGAACTTTCTGAAAGCCTCGAAAGCTCCGCTCTTCTCCTTAAGCATATATACCCACATCAATCGACTGTAGTCGTCAACAAGTAGGAAGAAGTACTTGTTACCGACAGTGGTCGCAGGGGTGATCGGACCGCAGAGGTCGGCGTGCACCAACTGTAGTGGTCTTTCTGCCCGGAACTTGGCTTTGATCGGGAAGGGTATTCTCGCCTGCTTCGCGATCATACAGCTTTCACATAGCTGGTCGGGGTGCTGTATCTTAGGAACTCCGAAAGCCAAGTTCTTCTCGCCCATCATCTTGAGCGCGTGAAAGTTCACGTGTCCGAGTCGAGCGTGCCGCAGCCACGTCGGATCTGCCATCGACGCCATGAGGCAGACGGGCTGGCTGGTCTTCAGGAGGATCTTGTAGAGTCTGTTAGGTGTCCGCTCCACCTTCATCAACAGCACTCTATCCTTGGTCCACATCTTTAGGTAGGGCCCGGCTAGCACCACCGTATTCCCGATCTCCGTCATCTGTCCCAGACTGATGATGTTGCTCTTCAACTTCGGGATGAAGTAAACCTCGGCCATCAGACGCTGGTCGCCATTCTTGCACTCGAACAGGATCGACCCTCTGCCTTTGATCTCTACGACGGATTCGTCGCCGAATTTCACGTTGCCCGTGATATTCTCATCGAGCTCTTCAAACTTAGCTCGGTCCCCGGTCATGTGGTTGCTTGCCCCGTTGTCAAGATACCATACGTCGGTACTGACTATTCTCTCATCGTGTGTGAGGAGATTTGCAAAAACCTTATCCTCGATAAGAAAGACCAGCTCGCTGGTCTTCTTCGGGTAGCGCTGATCACTGAGATCCTCCTGACAGTTCTCCTCGGCTTCGTGCTCGCCGTTCTGTCCGGCCAGGTGTACAATCTGCTCGGCAAATAACAATGCCGGCTGGTCGTCTGGGAACCTTGCTAGGTTCGCCTCCTCGCCCTGGTTTCTGCTCCGGCACTCTGATGCGAAGTGTCCGAGCTTCTGACAAGAATAGCACTTCACCGTGCTCTTGTCCCTTCGTGTCGGTCCTTCTTGACGGCTCGAGCTGCTTCCGCGTCCTCGCGAATCTCTGCCTCGACCTCGTCCTCGACCTTGTCTGCGTCCTCGGACTTCTCCACTGTAGCTGTTCCGTCTTGAGAAATTTGAGAAAGATTCAGCTCCCCCGGATCTTCTCTGTCTCGCTGTCCACTCTTCATGCGTGAGTAGGAGATTCTGCTCGTCTCCTTTGTCGCCGTAGCCCCGAAGTCTCTCTTCGTGGGTTTTGAGACGCCCAACAACCTCTTCAACCGTCATAGTCTTGAGATCGCCGAACTGTTCAATCGACGTCACTATCTGCATGTACCTGCGAGGCAACGCACGTAGAAATCTGGTGACAATGGTGGTCTCGTCCACCTTGTCCCCCAGTGAGCGTATGCCGGTCACAATGGACGTGAGTCTCAGAGCGAAGTCGTCCACCGACTCGCTTTCCTTCATCTGCATGACCTCGAATTCACTCTTCAGGGTCTGGACTTTGGCATCCTTGACGCGATCTGCGCCCATGTGCATAGTCCGAAGCGTCTTCCATGCTTCTTTTGCGGAATCCTTCTCAGAGAGCATGAGAAGGAGTTCTTCTGGAACAGCTTGGTAGATTGCTGCGAGTGCCATTCTTTCTTTGCGCCCTTCAGAGTCGCCACCTTCAATGGCCTCCCACACTCCCTGCGCTTGCAGATTTACCCTCATCTTTAGCGCCCACACGGCGTAATTGCTCTTCGTGAGCATGGGGTAATGGAGTGTCACTGTGCCTTCCCTGGATTCTGGTTTCTTCACAACCAGATCTCCGATCGTCGATTCCGATGAAGACATGTTCTTCGATTGAAGCTCTGATACCACTAGTTGGATCCCAAACCACGGATCTGCGAATAACACGAGTAATCACCACGAATCAAATGAACTTAAGAACACGAATTTGGGAGAAGAATTTCTCTGATTAATATTGAAGGCAATTACAAAGATAACTCGAAAAACTTAATGGACTCACACTCTACTCTTAACTCTTAATTTACAGAGTACACTGCTAGGTTTATATAGGCCTCACATTGGCAAAACCCTAGCTAACAGAATCGCACTAAATTAGGAAACTACCCTAAACAATCTCGCCAAAATCTTTGCTTGCTCCTCAAGCTACGCGCTTTCCTTTCTGGGTAGACTTTCCATTTTCTGCCCGGACATTCTTTCTGTCCCCGAGCTGACCTGCTCGTATGCTCCGGGCTGAGCTTGCCTTCTATGCGGACTCTCTTCATGTGTTCACCCGAGCTGGGCTGAACGTCTGCTCGTCCTTTGTTCTGGTCGGTACCCGGGCTGACTTCTCGCAAGTCTTTCTGCCCGTCCTGGCTTCCGGTCGTCATCCGGACTAAGTCAAGCTTAAGCTCACATTTTCTCATCAACTATTCAAGCTAGACTATATTGATTGGGCAATTAAAAAAAAATTAAAAAAATAACTCGTTTTCTCATCTCTTAAATTTGGTTCAATTAACTTCTCTTATCAGTTCATCGGCATGCTATATTGATTTGCCTATAGTTCAATGTAATTAAATTTAATCTTTGTCCTCTATTTATTATTAAGTTTTTGTATAATACCATTGTTACTTATGGTTTTCTTAATGAATAGATCAAGTAATTTTAGCCGAGGTGTGTTACACGTGGTCTCTTACAGCTTTTATAGAAGTTCACTGAAAAACATTTCACATTGAAACGTTTTTCTTGCAAAGCAGTAAAAGTGGTCGTCGATATGTTGACTATGCTAGGGTTTTTCTCTCTTGTTTCCTCTTGTTTCAGTGGTAGGAAAATAATTGCATGTCTTCAAAATCTACATGTTATCTTATTAATTACTAATTTTTTTCTTAACCTTAATTATTTTGTGTTTTCATAAACAAATTCATCAAACACAAAAAAGTCCTATTTTCTATTCTAAAACATCACACCCGAAAATCAAAGGGAAGCTATCTAGCTGATGCAATAAGACTATAAGAGAAGCTGATTTTCCTGCATGCATATCGACTTCAATTCCTTGATTTATGCATGAGAATTATCTTCATTTACCTTGCAATATTACACATTAATAGTATTATATTTATTTTGTTATTGCGTACCTTAACATATTATAGGTTACTATTATATTTGCTTTAGCATTTTCTTATAAATTGTAATTCAAATCTCCAGGGAGGAGATTATGAATATTATGAATAGTAAAATCGATCTCTTTTGATCAATGATCAAAAGTGTATTTTCCGTTTTCCTACATCAGTTAGTATCAGAGTCATCGATCTTGCGCGATGGCGCCAAAGAGATAATCCGCTCCCGATGCATTCTTAGACGAGGTGATTAGACGTAACAAATACGCTGGATTGCGTCTAAAAGTGGAGGCCCTAACACGCTCCGTGAAAGTGCTTCTTCAACAGCGACCAGAAGCACAACCGGTCCCTCTTGACAAATCTGACACCGAAGACGACCACGACAACCTTGTCGCCGAAAATTTTGGTAGACTCGTTCACGTGATGCGCTCGTATGATGAAGATCTAGAAAATTGGCGTTGCGAGTCGGCGTTTGAGGTGGTTATCCCGTAGTACGGCGAGACGACGTACGATGAGGCGGAAAGTGGAGAGGTCGTGTACGATGAGTCGGTGTTTGGAGAAATGGAATACGACGAGCCCGTGTTTGACGAGGCGGAGTACGGCGAGGCCGTGTATTATGAATCGATGTATGGTGACGCGTAGGATGACGCTCCCGTGTTTGACGAGGCGGAGTACGCTGAGGCTGTGTACGATGAATTGGAGAATGGCGATGCCATACACGAAAACATTGTATACAATGAAGTAGAAGATGATGAGGAGATTGGCGATAGTGACGCAAACGTGTCTCTCATTGTTTGCGAGCCATGGTCAAACCCAATAGAGAAGGTCAATGTTGCTGTTGTGTCGGGCAAGGTCACCGAGGCAGTCACATCAAACAAGTACTGTGAAATCCGACAGATCACAGTTTTCTTTGCTTCACTCGGCGACGAGATGAAAAAGCTTGAGGTAGTTGCCATATTGTTTCCCTGTGAGATACTGATGCAAATTTTGTATGCAAAATTCGAGGATGAATTTTCTTTCGCGTGGAGAGAATGATGCAATAAGAGAAGCTGATTTTCCTGCATGCATATCGACGTCAATTCCTTGATTTATGCATGAGAATTATCTTCATTTACTTTGCAATATTACACATTAATAGTATTATATTGATTTATTATTACGTACAGATATCATGCTTAACATAACAACATATCATAGGTTAGTATTTTATTTACTTTAGCATTTTTTTATAAATTGTAATTCAAATCATTCAGGGAGGAGATTATGAATATTATGAATAGAAAATTCGATCTCATTAGATCAAGAGTGTATTTTTACGTTTTTCCTATAAACCGAGTCTACATCACTAATATTAAAAATTGGACTTCAATTAAATATTTATTTTTAGGACAGTCATATGTCTCGACATTATAGATAACTTATGAAGATCAATATAATTAAGATAATACATATATAGTAACTCTTAAAACGTGAAAAATGACTTATGATTATTCTTTATTAATTTATACTTTTTGGGTATTTTCCTTCCTCTTTTGAAAAGAGTAAGAGAAATGAAGACCAAAGCCGACATTGGAGAAAAGTTCAATTCAAAGTTTATTTTGGTATATTTGATCCTATCGAGCTTATAAAGTTTGGACCAGCACACATATATATAATATAATATAATATAATATAATATAAATATGCTTGTATTGCGCGTTTGTGTTATTTCAACACGATCAATATGCATGAACGTATAATAATATATTCAAATGAACCTCATTAAACATGAGACGCATGTATTGGGACCACAGATTTAAAAAGATCATTATTATATATATGGTGTAGTCATGCCTTATATATGGCCAACTCAAATAACAAATGTATTAATTAATAAATATTTTCCATACAAATAGTTGAAATAGATATGTAAATACCAAGGTTAATAAAGATTAGAAAATATGAATAACGGCAAAAAGTACGAGTGATTCTTAAACAAATTACATATTTCTTCAAGTTGATGAATATCCTAGCAAACCCACGTATCAAAACTAAGCAAAAGATCACCCGCATATTACGTATTCTAAACGAGTACGGTGCGGCTTGGAAGCGTATACATGTATGTAGATCGAGAAAAAGCCGATATGTTCGAGATGTCCGCACTTATGGCTATCGTGGAAGTATATGCAATGTAAAATAATCCCAAGAAAGGAGCCCATGTTAAAATGTCCGCAAGTACACTAATCCGCTATTGCTACTGTGGAAGCGAATACATGATAACCCCGAGAAGGTGCCTATATTCGAGACGACCGAGCACACATACACTAGGCCGTTCATGGCTATCGTCGATATAATTTGGTATTTATTATTTACGCCACCAACAATTACGGTCATAGTTGTTGATGTATATTCATGGAAGCACTTGCACAAGATGATTGAAGAAGATCGTTGTTCAAGATAAATTTTATCACTCACGTCCTCCATAGTCCATGCATATTTTATTCAGTAAATATCCAATTAGTAAGTATAAACAAGAATCCAGATTTTATACACGAATGCCTCCAAAAAGATAATACAATTCCAAATGTTAGTCATTGTTTAAAGTTAATAATTTACGGCCAATATGTTTTTAGGGTTAATTGTGATATTCCAAATACACGATTTTACACTATTCCAAATACACTCTTCAGCCTTCACACACAATCTGATTGCTTCTCTTCAAAGTTCAATAAGCCATACATAATTTTCTTTGAAAACCATGTAAGAGACGACCCTTTGTTTACAATGTAATTGTGATTGAACGTTAGACTTAGAGGTCATACATTGAAGGAGAAGACGACCCAACTTGAGATATATTGTTGGACGATCATCATATATATATAATATAATATATATATATAGTCTCATTACACATACTCGATGGGTACATATATCATTTGGAGAGGCTATAGCTAAGGATGCATGGGCATCATGATGTAATTTTATAAACAAATATTATTGGAATCTTGAAAATTAATTTACTTTAGAATTCCGATAAATTGAATATTGATTTAATAAATCTAATCGTTTTTTTTTTCAATTTTTTTTTCCCGTAAGTTGCTTAAATAGAGCTAAAATTGCCCATCTCATATATCCTCTCGTGCCCAAATTAAAACCTAAACTAAAATCAATCAGCAAATTACGAACAAATCAAAAGCAGAATATAATGCAAGAGGGGATCAAAATCAAATCAATGGAGTATCAATTTCATCAAGGTATCACAAAATTATACAAATCCCTTTTTGGGAAAGAAAACAACATCAAATCATATACATCCTGTGTTGTAAAGTGTAATGTGTTATGTACACTAACGTTCCAAACAAATTTCCAAAATTAGAAAGTCAGTTTTGAAAAACAATTTTCCAAACTATGCGATCAATTGGGATAAGAAGACAACAAGTGCGAAGGCACGCACGGCGAGTTCCTCCATGTCCGGGCATGGAGCTTCAAGATCTCCCGCGCCTTCTCCTTCGTTTTCGGGCCGCAGTCCACCTGCAGCACCAGGCACAGCTTCGCCACCACGCCCAGCTGCAGCATTTCCTGCACCACCGCCCCCGTGCCCGAGTATTTCGCCACCGCGTGGAGCACCCTCACCGCCCTCTCGCTTCCGGCGCCCGAGACCCGCAACACCTTCTTCGACACGATGGCCAGCCCTGCGCCGTGCCGCAGGAGATCCGCGCGCCCCTCCGCGCACCCGCACGCTAGCTCCAGCGCCGCGAGGAGCATCTCGCAGCGCCGCCACTCCCCCGTCTCGAGCAGGAGATCCACCGCCACAGGCACCAGGCCGGCTTCCGCTGCCTTTATCCGGTTCCGCCCCCACGGGCCCAGGCTGACCACCAGCTGCAGCGCCGCCTTGGTCGCTTGTGGCGAGACCTGGTCCTTTAGGATCTGAACCAGCTCCACGAAGAGCTCGGTCTTCACACCCGTCATCCTAACCGAGTTAGCAACCTCGATCAACGATTTAAGAACCGCCACCGAGCGGGCTCTCGAGTCGTAGCTACCTCGCCTCATGATCCTTGTCAGGCCTGCGACGATCTCTTCTCGCTTCCCGATCAGGCTCGTAAGCATTGCCTCCGAGAGGTTCAGATTGTGCAGCACCGATAGCGCTTCCTCGCTCTCGTCATTCCCGTTTTCGATCAGAGACGCTAAGAACTCCGCGACCCCGGACGACTCCAGGCACCGCTTGTTCGCCTCGCTCTCGCCAGCGATAGACCGTAGCTGCCGGAGAGATTGGAGCCGCAACTGGGGTGACTTCCTGGTGTCGGCGAGAAGCTTCGCAATCTGCGATTTGCTGATCGGCGGCTTTGGGGTCGGGATTCGCTCAATGCCGAGCGAGGCGTTGACGGTGCACCAGGCCTGGATCAGCCGGCGGAGAGTGTGGTTCGGGATCGGAGAGAGATCGGAGTCCGAGAGAAGCTGTTTGGTAACCGGGCAAGTGATCTGGCTCTTACTTCTCCGAGAGAAGAGCCATCGCTCGATGCTTTCTCGGTCGTAGGTGATTCCGGTCGAGACCGTGACCGGGTCCTTCATGATCTCCAGAGAGATCGGGCAGAGGAAGAAGGAAGGGACGTCGATTTCGGAATCCATGGACGACATGGGTTTCTGCTTGGTTCGCGAGAAAATTTCTTGGTTGGAGAATTGGTATGTTCAAGCTGTTGTTGTTGATGAAGGTTGAAGAGGCCGAAATGGGTATTTATATAAAACCAGAAGAGGAAAGAAACGCGAAGGAGTCGCCATAAAGAAAGAGAAAGTCAAACACGGAGAAGAGGAGAGAGAAAAGCTATAGAGCGTAACAATTGAGCACATGCAAGTGCATGCCCAAATACAAATGACTACATGTTATTATAATAATATATGGGGATAAAATTTTGATTAACTGGGTAATAAGGGTATTATGTAAAAAATAACGGTAAAGTACTCAAAACTAATTATTTATGAATCTTTTTCGTTCAATTTTTTCACAAACTTTGATAACCTTTTATATAGTGATATTAAATCACACTTAAGAGACATATTTATATGCACTAGGGGTGTGACTCTAGGTTATCAGGGCCCTAGCCCCTAGGCGAAGATTGATTTTGAGCCCCTTATATATATCATTCATACGTACAAATGAAAAATTTACTGTATTCGTAACCATAATTACACTATATCATAATTCGGGAGCCCCTCGTTTCAATAAATAAAATAATTATTATAGGCCCACGCCTACCTCATCCGTTCACAGGGTCAGCCCTGATATGCACATTCAACTACATAACATCTTCTCTCATTTGAATTGGACGGAAAAACAGATAGAAGACATATATGTTGACTTTGGGTAATTTAACAGTTATCTTTTCATTTGGATCATTGTTGATTTAGTTGGTCAATATATAAATATTTTTGCCGAAATTATCCTTAAGAATAATTGTAGTGAAAGAAAGAGGGTAAGGTTGACTTTTCTGTATAATAACTCGTGGTTTGAGAAATATTGATGTGTAAGTAAGTTTGAATTGTATGTATTTGATGCTTGGTTGGCAATGGCAAGGCCGACAAAGAGAAGTGGTAAGCAGATACAACATTGGCTGCTCACTCCAAGCGTCTACTTGGATTTTGCTGTCGTTTTCTGCCGCACCACACGCGCATTTTGACCAATTTTGCCTCTCCAAAAGTGGACGGATTTTTTTTATTATTATTATTATTAATATGGGAACTTTTACTATATATATTATATACTTTTTTTTTTTTGCATTTTATTAAATATCTTTAATTACTTAAATTTGTGAAATAAAAAATATATTATTTTTAATATGTAATATAGGTAAAGAATACGATGATTACACAAATGAAGAGTATTTTGAACCAATTACTTGGAGGGAATTAATTTTTGTAATCAAGGTACGAAAATGAGCTATTTACGATTAGAATACTATGGCCCAATGTTTTAAATACCGCTTGCCGATGTCGTTTCGCATTTTTCATTTTACGGATATATCGCTTGTCGATTGGTATCTCATAGGTAAATCGATGAATATGCCGATGAATATATCGTTTTGCATATCCTGGAAAAAAGATTTTCGATGGGCATGCCGATAGATATTCGAGAAATTTAATACCTTATAGCCTATGGGCTTCTAGTGATGTATATTTGTCAAGCTGAATTGTTTCAATTATTTAAATTATAAACGCCAAGAAAATTGGGTTGCTTTTTCAGACTTTAGAGCAATGACCCTCTTATTGTTCAATATTCATTAAGCAAAGATACAAAATAGGGTTCTGTAAATAATTTTATACCCAAACCTTCAAAAATTATCTATTTTATTTGATTATTTTGTGTTTGGGTAAACGTCATTTAGCTCCAGTGATTTTTTAATTTTTATTTCAAAGAAAAATAACGCTCGTCTGTCGGTCTGTCTTATTATTGGACATGTCATTATTATTTTACCAAAATTATATTTTCATATACTATTCAAAAGTAACATGCAAATGATCATGTGGTGTAGTTTATAATACTTTATAATTCCTAGTATTTCGGAAAGACATAAATGATTAATTCTGCTACTTTTATATTTTTGTATTTGAGATTATTTGTTAATAAACTAATAATGGTTAAAGTATTAAAGAACTTAATGTGATACACGAGTCACACGTATCTATTATTTTAAATTTTCAATTACGTAAGGTATCATGATACGTGTACCAGCTGTGACATGATAAACTCCTATAAATAAGATATATTACAGATGATTTATTCAAGTTTTTAATAACCAAGAGTTCCATATACAAACGCATACACAAACTATATAATTAATTCAACCAAATTGTTTAAGAAAATAAAAATGAAAATGAAGAGTAACGCTTCTTTGTAAACAAATAATTAATTCAACCCAAATTGTTGTGAATATTTTACTAATTAAAGAAGTGTCAAATTCAAAACAGTCGTAAATGGACTAGTAATCGGTGTCGATAAGAATATTATTGGCCTGGAAATATTATAATGAATTAGTTCTGGAGTGAACATGATTAAAATTATTATATCCACTTCCAAATTATTTATTTGCTTAGCTTGCATCATAAGCATGAATAGTTCTCTGTCTTATCTAAACTAATGAACTTAAGCTTTGACATGAATCGCTTAATAAATCACAATTTTATTGTCCTATTAATAGTTGTTGTAGAGTAACATTAATATTTAAATAAATGAGAGATCCATCAATTACTCGCCATATGATACAGATAATTAATTGAATTTATAAATTTATCAGCTCTATATTTATTCTCTTTTTTCTGTTTTGTTATTCATTTCGGACTTCGGTAATTTATAAATTACCATTTCCGATTAACTCAAGGTATGCTAATTATTACTCACAAAAATACTTACATCCTTTAAAAAGTATAGGAAATAAATTTTAGTGGTTAAGCTACACGAATAAAATAAAAAATCCCAACCTATAACTAATTCGATTTTTTTTTCTTTTCTTATATTTATAAAATATATAGTAGCTCTACCTTGTTGATCAGATTGGCGGTTGGTAAAGCTTGCCTCATTCTTTGCAAGTTATTTATTCATTATTGAAGAAAAAAAAAACATTATTCATGTGACACTAGTAATTAATATTTAATATAGAGAGAAATGTATGTAACCGGAATCAAATAATCACTATGAATCCTAGAGATGTGATGTGATAATTACAAATACAATGAGTGACATAGACTTGAGTAAATGTATTATAATCTATATATCTATATATATATATAAAAGGAAAATCTTACCATAATAAATTGGTTGTCTAGATAGCTTGAAAATCTAAAATCTTGCAATTCTAAAATTTCACAATTTTTTTTATTTATTTTTATACTATTTCAATATTCATTCAATTTTATGTTTATTATTTAAATGAGCCATTAAATGCATCCAACTTTATTAGATGTATACGCTTTTGTATACGTTTTAGCATTTATTTTGTAATCTTAAACCTTTTTTTTTTTCTTTCTATACTGTCATTTTAGTCAATTTTTTAGTGTCTTACTAACTTCTGTATTTATTAAATGCTGTATTTATTTTGCATTTAAGTGCATATGTATGTACATATATCATGTTTATTATTCAATACGAAGTGTGACATTTAATTTAATATGTTTTGTGACTTTTCAAAAAAAAAATATGCATGAATTCTATTTTTCTGTTTACACAATTTACTCTCATTTAAAATTTATATCGCCACCACATAGCATTCCATTAATAGTGACAAACCTAAAGGCCAAATTCAATATAGCGTAATTAATTTGTGAAATATGAAGAGCCCGCTTAACATGAACCATTTTGCCTCAAATGTAAATGTAATTGTCCTTATCTCTTGGTCCATTCGATTTTATCCACGCAAGCTTCTCTGTTCACGCTTTTGCTGATTTTTTTCATTCCTGATTTTGGATTTGGGTTTTGATTTTAGCCTTGATGGTTTTCATTTCATTCAGGGGGATTTCTTCGGTCAAGAATAAGGTAGTCACACTTCCGGTATGTTTCTTATTTCCTTGAGTTTAATTCCATTCTTTTCCGGTGAGGTTGATATGATTTTAGCCATTGTTTATACTTTTGTTGATTCTCGGGGATATTTCCTCTATAAAAAATAAGATCTTCGTGTTTCCAGTAAGTTTGGTTTGATTTTTTCCGGAATTTTGATATGATTTTAGCCATTGTGTTATACTATTGTTGATTCTCAGGGGGTTTCTTTATAAAAAATATATATATGATTTTCGTGTTATACTATTGTTGATTCACCTTGCCATCCTCCATTCGTCTTGTGTGCGAACCGCCATACCTACTACAGTGGTTATTTCTCATTATTTTCTTAACCGTTGTCATTTCTTCAACGAGATTATTTTCTTGCATTTTCGGTTTTGTTCCTTGGTTTTTTCGGCTTATTTGTGTTCTAATACAAATCAAACTACTTTTCAGTCGTTATAAACAAGATATGATATTTGGTAGTGTTATGATTTTCTTAATTTCGAGGTAACAAAGACATCGACTCCAATATCCGTCTATTGTATCACTTCTCTGGTGAGTTCTCGTATCTAATCTTATCTAAATTTTGTCCTCTGTATTATACATACTAATTAATAATTTTCTACATATCTATGGAAGTTTATATTTTTTGGGGAGATATCTTAGATTTTGAGTTAAATTATCTTAAAATTCACTTATCAAAAGGTCTTTGTGTTGGTTATGGCCTTAGGGGGGTGGGAAGAGAGTTACAAATACAACAATTTGGGAGATAGCCAATATGCAATAGGGTAAGTTATTTCTTTTATTTTTGTATTTCAATGAAAAATTTCTTATCAAAGAGAACGTATTCAAGGTAGTATAAATTTATCTTCATAAGCAACTAATATTTTTTTTTTGTTTCTCATAAGCAACTAAAATTATTGGAATTACATTTTCATAATTTTTTCAAGACAATGACACGTCTCTTTCCTTTTTTTTTTCTTCGACTTCTTAGTGATCTTCCTTAAAAAAAAAAAAAAAAAAAAAACTTCTTAGTGATCTCAATTTATCTTTGTTTATCAGTTTTATTATGATTCTCTTAAATCTGTAAGGGTCAGTTTGAAAATGATTATATAAGACGGGCTAAATTTGAGGTTTGAGCGATTAAACACGACTACATATAAGCATTTAATTATACATTTTCTTACTCTCTTTTTTTTTTTATGGGAAGTTTATGATAAAATTTACTTTCAATGGCATTGGACCATATCATATATAAATGTTGTTAAAGGTTTTGGTCAAGTTTCTTTTAGTTTCTATGACCAGATTCGTTCGGTTAGTTAGCTAGGTTTTTTGTGGAGTAATAATCTGATTTTGTTGTGAGGTGATGGCAGTGAAGCTGAGCGATTCTATACCTAGCTCATCGTCTACGAGTATTTTTTCTACTTGAATCATTAGCTACATAATAAAGCATGAAGAATTTAAAAAGTAACATGTTTTTGTAAACGGATGTCCGTATACGGCCCATCTTTTTCAAAAATACCAGAGATGACGTCTATGATTATTTTCTTGCATTTCATTTTGTTCCTTAATTTTGTTTAACTAATTCAATAAACCGTTGATTATTTATTTTTATTTTTTTAAATTGAGAGTCAAAGAATAGACCAGCAATATAGTTGTCCATTTGTGATTTTTTCAATTGTTTTTTTTTTTTATCAAAGTTACAATATGATATTCTGCAAAAAAAATTATACGTAGATAAAAGATTTTCCATTAATTAATCAAATTATATAATGTGGGTAATATTTAATTTACTAGAAAGAACTAGCTCCATAAAACTATCCTATATTCTTAAAATTTGTTATTTGTTCATTTTCACATAAACATGATGGTTTAATTTTAATATACAGATGGTTTAATAATATTTTTTTATCGAATTTGTAGGTAGTCTTTTATTCTTACGTGAATGATATTTTGATTATGCATTTATTTTTAAGAAGATTAAAATATATATATATATACTCATATTTAATAAATTTTGACAATAACACCTAAATAAAATAATAAACGTTGAGTTTTCTTTGGATGTAGTTGTTTTTATTAACAAAATTTATATGATTGCCTATCCAATATTTTAAATTAATTAAACGATATATTTTCTCGCCAAATTTGTAGGTAGTCTCCTATTCTTACGTTGTTAGTTATTCGCTGAATGATATTTTGATTATGAATTTACTTTTAAGAAGAGTAATATATATAATGTATACATATATATCTCTCATATTTAATAAAAATTTGACGATAACACCTAGATAAAATAATAAATGTTGAGTTTGCTTTGGATGTAACTGTTTTTTATTAACAAAATATATATAATTGCCTATCAAATATTTTAAATTAATTAAATGATATATTTTCTCGCCAAAATTGTCGGTAGTCTTCTATACTTGCGGTGTTAGTTATTTGGTGAATGATATTTTGATTATATGCATTAATTTCTAAGAAGATTAATATATATATATATATATATATCTACTCATATATTAATAAAAAATTGATGATAACACCTAAATAAAATAATAAACGTTGAGTTTTCTTTGGTTGTGGTTGTTTTTATTAACAAAATGTATATAATTGCCTATCCAATATTTTAAATTAATTAAACGATATATTTTCTCACAAAATTTGTAGGTAGTCTTCTATTCTTACGTTGTTAGTTATTTGGTGAATCATATTTTGATTATGCATTAATTTCTAAGAAGATTAATATATATATATATAGTAATATTTAATAAAAATCTGAAGATAATACCTAAATAAAATAAAATGTTGAGTTTGCTTTGGATGTAGTTGTTTTTATTAACAAAATTTATATAATTGCCTATCTAATATTTAAATTAATTAAACAATATATTTTCTCGCGGTGCTTTCCACTAGTATAAAGAAAAGGTCGATCGGCTCCGAAAAGTCAGCACCATATACATATAGTCATATAGTATACACCAAGAATCTAACGTCATTGCATTGGTGTTATAACTTATACACATTGTGTACATACATATATTTGACTATGAAATTTTTGTATGAGAATTTAATATTTATTATTATTAAATTTGAAGAAATTTAAAAATAGTTAATCTATTCAGAACTATAAGCAATATTATTTACTAGTTTAGCTAAAAGTGTAATTATAGAATAACTAAGAGCAAATCAATATTATCTTCTATTTTAGAATAATTTAGAACTTAAATGAATCTCCAAATATATCTGAAAAGAAAAATGTTGACCATTGAAAGTTTGATATATATATATATATATATATATATATATTATGTATAAACGTAGAAAACAATTAAAACGAATACTTCAATATTTTATCTTTTTTTAATTTAATTTTTGTGCTCACATTGAAATTAGTCAATGTCATTTTAAGTAATACAAATTACAAAGAACAAATCATTATTCGCTTCACTTTTTAAATAGATTAGTATTATAATTAGGGTAAATAATGGCAAAAGTATATTGAAGTACATACAATTCCACGGCATATTCTTAATCTTATTTTATCGTGATAAAAATACTAAAAGTAACTTTCTCATGTCAACGTAAGTTCCAAATGACATCGGTTATGACTCATTCGTAATATGTCACTTGTCACCCTTTTTTTAACATCACCGACAACAAGTCAATAACAACGATGTAGATAATGCTTATTCCGAATTGCTGGATTATACTGGTCCAGCGCAAGATCTAGTGTTTGTTTACTAAAATAGCAACGAAGTCGGAGATGATAATCCCGAATGTGAGTTACAAACTCCGACTTCAGGATTAGCATCTTCGAATTCGAGAGAAAGTGAGAGACATAACCGTGTAAAAACGTGACAAGTGACATTTGAGTGATGCGTCATAATAGAAACCAGTTGAAACTTATAATGATATTAAAAAGGTGATTTCGATAAAATATAATTAAAAATATATTGTGAAATTTTGAGTACTTTTAAATAATTATTTATTTTATTTATAACAATACATAAGACAAAGAAACTATTGCACTTGCCTTGTCTGTTGCCAGGTCAGCCGTGATAATCAGATATGTAAGCACTTGGTGTAACTAAAGTATGGCTGTCTATATCCATTCACTCACTCGCTTGTTATTATTATTATTATTATTATAATATATATATATATATATATAATATGCGTGTGTGAACAGCGTTACATGCATACTACTAATATAAAGTTGTGAATTTATAATGTATACAAATACAACTACTCATTGGTCAAAAGTCAAACCCAACGCTCACTCGTTGGAAAACGGATATACCACATTGATTCCTCTACACTATATTCCATTTTGTTTTTATTTTTTTTTATTTGGATGTAGATAAATGGAAAGTCAACTGCAACAACTACTTGCCACCTGTCACACCTCACCCAATGGCGTTCTTTTTTTTCAACTTTAGGAAAACTCTCGAATATTCTCTTACGATTCCACTTGGAGAAAGGGCAATTTAGGGAGAAAACTTTGAAGCATAGGGTTTTGACTTTTATTCATGTCAACAAAGATATTGCAAGGTCAACGTATTCACCACCGCCTGGATAAATTTATCAAAATAAAACTACTTTAAAATAACTTAATATATATATTAGTCAATGCTAAATTAAATCTGCAAAAAAACGTTACCATTCTATGAACGTGCGTTTGAGATTGAATATGGACCATCATGACCACTATAATTATGTCTATAATCATCTCATTTGATTAAAGTAGCTATAACGTTCTCTTCGAATTTTTGGGGTGACGTAATTAATAGGTCTCATCTTATAAAAATATGTTGGGAATTTGACACCGATTAGAGTTCATTACTAGAGATATTTTGATGAAAGGGAGCTCGGGGAAAACACGAACAAGCCCGGAATTCATGCATCATATGTAAAGCACAAACTCAGTCAACATCTTTGAGAAACGCACTCAACATGAATTTCCCTCGCAAACAACATGGATTTGAAAGAAATACTACGGTATTCGGTTTATTAATGATCAAGTTTGATCTTAACATAAAAAAAAAACGGTATTATACTCAAACTCTAGGTAAATCGACAAGAAGTTCTAGATGGCTATTATAACGAGTTTGACACGAAAACAACGTTGTTAAGACATGAAAATCGCAACCGGGATCAGATAAAACAAGCTCTAAACTCACATGCTGACATGATTAATGGACTATTAAGATGAAAAAAAATAGTTAACTTAATTTCAATTATTTCGGTTAAGTCCACGTGGATATATAGAGCTGGTAGTTGGAACTCAACGGAAAAATACTTGCACCATTTAACTTTAACAATGATTTGGTACTTCCCTTTTTTTTTATCATTATTACTTGTATTAGCATATAGTGGGTGGGTAGTTATATTACTAAGAGGAATATTTATGACATAAGTGCCTAATTTTATATTAAGTGTGTTAGTACATTCTGAATCTCGTTTTCAATGGTAATAGTACTTAAAATTACAAAAAACGGTATCAAAGTCCAGTTTTATCCATGTTAAGTTAACGTTTCTTAAACACGCGTACATGATCTAGTACAATAAAAATGTTAAACAATTCATTGTTTTCAAAGTTTAACCTTATTTATACATGTGTTTTTTGTTTAATAGACAAATTGGACTTCGATATTATTTTAATAATTTTGCCACTGAAAATAAATCGAATATATCACAAAGTACAAACATTTAATATAATATTAGATATTTATCACGCAGATATACAAAAGTAATAATAATAAGCCAACGAGGGTTAGTTTTATCTCCATATTTATTCCACTCGCATTTGGCATCACATGATGACGTCAAGAACTCTGATTCTTATATGCATGCATGCGAATTTTAAGAATATTTTCCACGTGGTGTTATAAAATTAGATCCTTTTCACTTTAGACGCTTTTACAACATTATTTGTCTTCATATATTCGCATTTTGCACAAAAGAGGATTTATCTATGCTAAAAAAACAAGAGTTAGCTAATTTTCCACTTGTTAAAAGGTTGAGTATTAATGGAATTTTATTGAAACAACACATTGTCGTATGCTCGCTGTACCATGGACTTGGGCATTTGGCCATATACTTATAGAAATATGATGTCATCAACCTCGGCTTTAGAGTTTTTATATGAGTATTATTAGGTTTTTATAATGCAACTGAAAAAATGGGGCAGTCATGGGGCGGGGGGCGGGGTGCCCCACGGTTTTGGGTAAAACGGGGTGTGCCTCGGACGATTTTTACCCGATACGCAGCAAAGCTCGAGCACCCTATGGGTAACCCTAGATTTTGAACCCTGACAAATAAATATAATTTACGAGCTTATTAACACATTCATTAATAGTGTTTGCGATACATGAGGATGAAAGGCGTATGCAGGTTCTCTTAATTTTAATTGGTGAAAAATAAAGGAAAAAGAATTCCAAATTATTAGTGAGAATGTAAACGTTGATATTATTAGAAACAGTAAAATAAAATATTGACGGGTGGATCATTTCAAATGTTAAAACATGAAAAGTTAAAAATTACAATCACTACTATCCTTAATACTTAGACCATCTCCAACCGTTTTCTCTACTCCTCATTTTATTTCTTCTTTTATTTTTATTTAATACTTAATCAATTCCAAACGAACTCTATTTCTCACTCTTTTTCCTACTTTATTTTTATTTTCTGTATCTCTTATTTATACTCATGTCCCTACATTTTTCTTTTCTTTTCTAATTACATCACTTATATAAAGAATTAACATACTGATAAAATTCCATAATGAAATTATATATATACACATTTATTAAAATAAATATTGAATAAATAGAACTTCTAATGTAATGGCATATTATTAATTTTTTTACAATGTGCAAATATAATTGTTGTATTTTAAATTAATGTACTGTAATATTTATATAAATTGAATATGTAACTGATAAATATAAAAAAATTATAAGGGCAGATTATAAATAATTTTACAAAACTAGGACATTTGTGTAAGTCTTTAAAAGATTAAAAATAAATAAATAGCGTTGGTGAAGGGTGCAACCCCATATATAGTATTGCACTATTCAATTTTCTCAGCCCTCGCTATAATAGCGTGAGTTTTGCAACTCCATTGGAGCAATAACGCTAGTAAGACCAAATCCAACCGAGCGGGATACTCATGTTTTGGAGTTACCCATTAATCCAACCGAACGTAAAAAACAACGCCAATAAAGCGTGAAGTGGGGTTGAGAAATAGTGTAGCGCCATTTATGAAGTTGAACTATTCGTTACGCCAAAAAATGTATTTATTTATTATTTAGTCCTTACAAAAGTTACAATTTACTCAATTGTCATTTTTTATATTATGTCACTTATCTCAAAATTGTTACATTATATTTGTCATTCAATTATTAATATTATTTACTTAAAATTTTAAAGCAAATAAGAGACAAGGTATTGCTAGAGTCTTCCCACCTATTTTTCAATCTCACTCAAGGTATTGCTCTTCCCGCTCATTATGTCATACAGGGAAATGAATATAATATGGGTTATTATATGGCTGATAATATATACCCAGAGTTGTCTACTATTGTTCAAACTATTCGAGAACCACGTCGCCCCAAAAAAACAATATTTTGCAATGAGGCAAGAATCATGTAGAAAATATGTCGAACGTGCATTTGGAGCTCTCCAAGAACGGTTTGCAATTGTAGCGGGACCGTCAAGATTTTGGAGAAAATATATCTTAAAAGATATGATGACTACATGCATAATTATGCATAACATGATAATAGAGGATGAACGTGATCTCAGCGTGCCCATTGAAGTTAACATAGAAACGCCACCATTGGAGGTTGAATTAGCGGAGAATGATGAAGCACGACTTCAAGAGTTTTTCACATGCTACATACAAATAAGAGACAAAGATGCACACATCACGCTCCGAAATGCATTGATCGACCATGTGTGGGAGGGATATTCTAATTCGGATGTATAATTGTACTTTTTATTTTATTTTATGTTATTTATTTTGAGTTGTAATTTTTTTTTAAATAAATATTAAGGTTAGAGTGTTAATTTATATGTTAAATTAATTTTATGAAGTAATATTTGATATGAATAAGTGATATAATTGAAAGATATTAAATAAATATAAGGGTATAGAGATAAATAAGAGAAAATTGAATATAAAATTAATATTTCAGTTTGTGTAAAAAATAGAGTTCGGTTGGAGTTGGTGTAGTATTTGATGTGACATGTACTGTAAAATAGATTATAGAGTAGAAAATGGTGTTATCAGGTGGAGTTGGTAAGACAATTTTTTTGCAGGAGCTGCCCTTAATTATTCATCAAAGAAAAAAAAAACTATTTTATTTCAAAGAAACACAAGAAGTAATTTTAAATTGAGTAGTTTTGAGTAGATTTTTTTTAAGGTTTGTACAAAATGAGTATTTCGTATAAATTTTAAAAGAGAGAAAAAAAAATCTTTTATGATTTTGATGATTTAGTTTATAGCTGCAATTTTGTACCTCCACACGGTTTTTGGTTTCTAGACTTTATACATTTGATTTTAAAAATAAAGAATTTTCGGAAGGTTGGTACCAATACTTGATGAGTATGAATTAAATGGGTAAAAGACCTCAGTTGGGATTTTGATTCACTCATACTTTTATTGGGCACACTGTCAAGAAACATGAACAATGGCCGAAATGGTATGCAGTGAATCAAAATTTCATTTTAAGGTCATTTTGACATTTTGCTGGATGAGTATATATCGAAGTGTCAGAAATTTCAGAAGAAGGAAAAAATATCAAGTTTAAAAGGTTTATTAATTTATTTATTTACAATGAAAAAGGATTCGCATTTGAATTTGACTATCGAAATACGTATAGCCAGTCACCACCGGAATTGGAAAATCGGCAGGTTTCGGCGGTTATAAAATCATGGTTCAAGCTTAAACTTCAAATGATGATAACATTTTTTTTAATTTCTAATCAGTTATAATTTCAAGAATGGCGACCAAACATCATTCATTATTTACTGTAGATTTCTAATAAGAGCTATTATTATAATGCGTTAAATAGAGCTTTGGAAAAGACTTCAATGAAAGACTTAAAATATATAATGTCTTACTTCCTTGACCAATTATTATGCTTAAACGTCCGCATAATGGTAAAAGTAAAAACAAGTGGGAACTAAAGTTCAAATTACATGTGTTTAATTGTTTACCCAAATGGACTTGGGTATATAATTAAATAAAAAAATAAAAAAATGGTAAGCTGAATATTCATTTTTTCTAAGATAGAGAGAATAATTCAAATATAACTTGAAAGGTTCTCGTTTTAGATTTAGTATTGCAAGGATTTACTATCAAGGTCAAGGTCACGCATGTTAAAAAACAAAAACACATAAAATAAAATAAAAACTAATTACAAATGCATGATCGAAATATGGGTGTCTAGAATGACTTTAAGCATGTTTATTTGAATAAAGATTACATCGTCCCAAAGAATTTAGGCCTCGCTTAGTAGCTTCTTGCAAAATTATTTTTCACTTTTTGAGTGGAAACAGTTAAGAAGTGAGATTTAATGTTTGGTAAATTATTCAAGCCAAAAAATTCTTCAATAATTAATTACGGAAGCAAATGAATGAATTGGAAAAGTGGGTTTATGATGTTTTCCAATAATTTATCTCATTTTCTAATCTTTTTCTCTCATATTGCTAATATTATGTAGAGTCATTACTTATGGCAGTTATTATGTATACTTATCAGGGGCAGAACGATGTAGTGATAGGGGAGAATTTTTTTTATTATGTTTAAAATTATTTTAAAAACAATTATGAAAATAGTAATACAAGTATGTGACACCAGTACACAACACACGAGGAGGCAAATAATTGGACAATTGTCAAAAGAAACTTGCAATATACATTTATGCTACTTGATTAGAGTCATTAGACTATAGCTTTTATTAGTTTTGTTTTAATATAGAAATTGATATGGTTAGATATGATAAATTGTATATCTTTTTATTAATTTAATTTAGAAATTGATTAAGCTAGATGTGATATATTAATTAGAGAATTTAAAAATTAAATTGGGTTAATTTTGTTTATTATTGCATATTAAAACACAGATTATTGATTCATGTAAAAAAAATGTGATATGTTAATAACATTGTCAAAAATTGAAGACATTTATGTTTCAAAATTACGAAAAGTCTAAGTTAGTGTTGATTTTAATATCGACAAACTAGAATGTGACTCGGGTGTACGATTAAAAAAATATAGAATGTTACCCGATAACAAAAAAAATGATGTAATAATATCCTTTGAAATATAATTAACTATATTAATTGTAGTATCCTATATCTCTCTTCTTCTTCTTTTTTCGTCACCCCTTAGTATAGTTCCTGGTTCCGCTCTGCTTATCATTGTACATGACTTTCACTATATCTTACGTATGTGATTATATTTATATTATTGATGTTTTAAAAAAATAATTTATATTATTGATGTTTAAAAAATTAATTTTTTTTAAGAAAAAACTAATGTACCTAATCAAAGGTTAGTTATATAAAGTATTAATTTATAACCCGTGTCAAAAAACTAATGTACCAAATCAACATGTGTCAAAGGTTCATCAAGAAAACATTCAAGAATATATGGCTGAGATCAACGACCGTTTGGTCGTTTAGAATGAAGGAGGAAATCAAATCAAAGTCCCACAAAACATCACTTTTGATTTAGCAGTTCAAAGTCGATTAAGCGGAAAAAAAATAAAAATTTGAGAGTAAATGATTTTTTTTCTTTTTTCACAACTAACACTTGCCATGACAATAGTTCGTTAAATTTTTTTGCCAAAAATGAAAGTTGAGGATATAAGAAAACAAATTTCCTAAAGAATAATGTATGTTATTGCTCCCATCAACAGATCTAATCTTAAGTTTCACAACCCAAACAGAACTACTTGAAATAAATGAAAACTACAATATAAAAAGATGGGGATAGCAAGAGAAAATATTGACAATTCTATAAGCCATTAGCTACAATTTCCATGGTCACCAAGGCCTTCCTTGTTTTCCAAGTCGACGCGCCAATTTGATATCTTTTGTCACTGCACCAGCAGAGCAACACAATAATTATGCATGATACACTTCTAAATTTGTGTATTTATAATTTAAGGGAAATACAAATATTTATACAATAATTATAGAATTCGGGTTTTCTATCCATTATAATTTTGGGTTATAATTGTTATGTTTTGCACCTCGCAGGCATTGTTAGGAGAGTTTCCCGGTCAATAAAGTTTAATTATCGATTTGGTTCTTATGAAAATATCAATTTGCATCTGATACTGTAAATAAAGCTTTAAAAGATAAGATCGAACATTCGTAGAAAGCCCGATTGAGTTGTTGTAAAACGGGCATTCTTCGTGTCAATTTCAGTTTATTCTCGTTATTGAAAAGAGGATTTATGTCTGCATAATACTACACAAAAATAAGAAAGAGAAGAGCAAACTGAACCTACTTAGAGTGACACGTTTGGCGTGAATTGCGCAGAGCATCGAGTCTTCAAACAGATGAACAATGAACTCTTCTGTTGCCTACAAACGTACTGTATTATATGTACTCGTGCATGATCATATATATATATATATATATATATATTAATAGAGTAATAAATAATAATATGAGGCCAAGTGTTTACGAGTTAATCACCTCCTGTAATGCTACTAAGGCTTCGAACTGCCATCGGGTAACCTCTGCAGGAGCAACCTGAGTGGTGATCTCTCGAACCTAAAAGAACCGACACCGAAAAAATATTCGACGTTTTATTTTTCGATTGAATAGTACAACACGATTGTTTGTTACTCATATCCCATAGTTATCATCAACTAATGAGAACAAAACACTGCAATGTTTTGGTTTTTGAAGAGAAAACCATGTTACCAGAACCTGTTTTATTATTTTACATCGGAACTAATTGTGAAACTGATTTTCAGGAATGAAAAAGAGGTGTAAAAACCAAAAACAGTTCTGGTTCCGGTTTTAAAAGGGACAGAAAACGACGACGTTTTAAACATACAAGTCTGACGAACGCAGCAGCAGGAATCAGCAGAGCACATGACTTCTGGTAGTGGCGGATCTCCTGAAGAGCCCTCGTACCGGGCTTGAACCGACGCTTCTTCCTCTCTCGTGTTGGGGGCTGTGGGGGCACTGATGGTGACGCTATAAACAAAAAAGACAAGTCCTTTTTGGCTTTTTCAAACATCAATCTCAAGTAAAACAATCAAAACAAGGAACGGAATTTACTTACCTTCCTGAGCTTGTCTTTGAGATTCGGTGCGTGTTGCACGCCGGTCCTTCCAAGTGTAAACAGACTTGATCAGGAACACACAAGCGTTGTGAATCGTAGAATGGTAGAGATACCAAATCGTTACGTGCCAAGATGTGAATCGAATTGGGAACTTCGGCCAACACTCACTAAACCCAATTTCACTCTTTGAGAGAGATTACGGCTATCTTTCTCATTAACGTGCACCCTAGCAAGAAAATTACGACCTAATGAGCCGAGCCGGCCCGACACAACTAAGTCTCAAACGGCAATTAAACTTCTAATCGACATTGACCCAATTAACCCTCTAAACGGCATAAATCCTAAAAAGCGGCACAAGCTCTCCATGAGAACTGATTTTCTCTTGGAGCAGATGGAAAAATCATCAAATTTCACAAACGAAAACGAATCATGTTTTTATCAAGACTAACTATACATCCTACAAATCAGCCATGCACAATTTAATCTGGGATTTGGGAATTAGGTCGAAAATTCACGAGGACCCACGAACATTTTTCCAAACGATTCGATTATTAACCGCTCAAATGACAAAATATTTCAAGGAGAAGCTCAAATTTCGAAACCCAGATCCAAATTCTCTGCCTATTGAGTAAGCGAAGCGAAGAACAGATATGAAGAAATGAGGAAGAGAGTGATACCGGAGTAGTTGGAGGAGGAGAGCTCGGAACTGCGAAAGATTGAAGAGGAAGTGTAAGCTGAGAGAGATGGTTGAAGAAAGAAGAGGCTGTGCATAGAGAAACTAACCAGTGGTGGGGGGTTTGCGCTTTCTAGAAGCGGGATGCTTCACCCTCGCCATGTTCGTCGCAGAGAGCTTCCAAAGCTTTCGATTCGAGTTTTGGTTTCCCGCTTAAACAGAGTGATACTATAATTTGGGATTACTTTCAAAATAATTCGGTAAAAATGACCGTTGGTTTGTTGGAAAGTGGAATAAAATGGTTTGGGATTATTTGTTTCCAACACTATACTCTAATTTCTTTCGGATTATTGAAATACGTTTGATAATTTCTTTCGTGTTAATGTTTTTTAAAAGAATAATTGCGGCATAAACTTCAATAAATTTATATTTTATATTTTAATCATAACGTCGAGTAAATACTTGGTGCTCTTACATTTAATTTTTTTTTTTTTAACATAAAACAACAAAACTACCATAAAAGCTTAAGCATGTCTCATATAAGCGGTACCCATCTTGTCTAATCTAAACAAACCTTTAACATGACCTGGAAGATGGTTAGAGTTGGTAAACAAAATATCTCTCCCTTGAGCACCAATACGAGCCAAAGTATCTGTAACTTTATTCCCCTCTCTATAAAAATGATAGATAGAAAAGTCCATATGATCTAAAATTTGAGTAAGTTCGTCCCAAAAATCCCATAGATACCACAAGTTGCATCTATGAGACTTTATCCAACCAATTATGATTTTAGAATCACATTCAATGTCAATACCATCGTAACCCATTTGTTTACAAATCTGAACTCCTTCAAGCACTACCCTAAGCTCGGCTTCATTATTAGAGCAAGTTCCAAAGAATTTTGAAAAAACTAAAAATGAACTTACCTTCGTAGTCTCTCAAGATACCGCCGCCTCCCGCAGAACCTGGGTTACCGAAACTACTCCCATCCAATTTGAGTTTAAGTCTTCCTCGTCTCGGTTTGCTCCATTTCACAACCTGAATTTTCTTCTTCTTCGTGATTAGGATAGGCACCTCCATATTTCTTAGCACTCTATCATCATCCACATTCCAAAGATGAATCTTTGAAATTT
This sequence comes from Parietaria judaica, assembly GCA_954871525.1. Taxonomy (NCBI): domain Eukaryota; kingdom Viridiplantae; phylum Streptophyta; class Magnoliopsida; order Rosales; family Urticaceae; genus Parietaria; species Parietaria judaica. The sequence continues at coordinate 18,110,893 of OX940865.1, read as the reverse complement.
TAGAACTCAAATCTTGTACCCAATGCTTTATAGAGAGCCAAACATGATAAACACTCTCCATTTTTCCTTCCATCCTAGCAATACATCTACGTCTCCATAACCACCAAATGATTAGACATGGAATTATACCAATTAAAATTCCTAGTTGAGACGACTTTTCTGCTCTATTGAACCATAGTTGAACACGTTCTTTCCAATTAGTTTGGTCTTGATAATTCATACCAACTTCAATTGAGACTTTTTTCCATAACTCCGTGGCGAAGTTATGTGCATGGCGAAGTTATTTTAATTGTAATGATAATGTATTTATGTGCATGTGAAGAAAAAATAAAATACTTATGCCGCAATAAGTACAATCAGGCACATGTGGCGATGGCATGGCACACATGGGGCAAAGAGTTAATTGTCACGTAGGAAGAGCTAACAGAGAATCAACCGGCGAGACTGGTGAACGCCTAAAAACGTACGTTGGGTATTATTATCGAGAATTTTCAAAGTCTGGTATATGCCGCCTACTTTGACCATATGTTGGGTATTTTTACCGCAAATAGCCCAAACATTGTCATATTTAAACAATGTTATGTTGGTTTCGCTGATTACGATTGGTTACCAATTGTCCCTGTTTTCGCACAACGCTCTCGCACACCACTAAAATTTTAATGAAGGAAAACAGAAAATAACTTGAAGTTGTTTTCTATGTTTTGGTCTTCAACTCAATCGGAAAAAAACTATAATAAATTATTATCATTCTATAACATTATTATATTATTTATATAATAAGATTTTATTATAATGTTAACTAATATAATTAAATTATTAAAATTATTTATATATTTTAATGATATTACTATAATATTAAAGAATGTACTTAAATTATTAATATTATTAAATATAACTTAATTACAATGATATAAATTCTTGAAAACCAAATATTGTATTACTTCATATCATATTATTTAAACATGTGATTAGAGTAATAAAATTTGAATATATATTTGTATTAAGTTTTAAAAAAATAGGAATGATATTAATATTACGTTAAAATCAAACATATTTTCTTTTCAATAACATAAATTGTATTTTATTGCATTTCTTTGTTCAGTCACAGATTAACAAAAGACTAATCAAATAATGTTTTAAAAGTCAAAGTCTTAAAACTGAAATCTAAAATTGATTCACAAACCAAATTACGAAATTGGTCTCCCCGCCTAACCCAAACACTAGTTTTGGGTTAAAACTTAACGTTAAACCGAACAACCATGCATGTGACATATTTTTCCAGCCACGTCAATAGTTGACTGCAAAAGTACATACAATTTTATCATTTTTTGTAATTTAGTCCTCATGTTTTTTTTTTTTTTTTTTTAACTACATACGTATATATCATGTCGTTTCATTGGTATACACATAAGTATCTGAACGTTAATGTTGGATTTTAACGTTTTTTTTTTTCTTGAGAGAAGGATCATGTAGATTAATCAGGGACTTAAATCCCTATATGAACAAAATTTTCCAGCCAAACTGAACACGTACAGGACCTAAAATCCTATGATAACACAGTGAGGCGGTTGGATTTTAACGTTAAATGTGCTTATAAAGATGTTACATATGTAGTCTAATTCATTAAGATTCAACGCAGTGACCAAGCTAATTCATCTGTGTGGAGTAACCTTAATTTTCAGGTATAATTATAAGACTTCGGGCTGATATTTGTTGGGCTAAATTGCACTAAACAAAAATCGTGAGAGTACGGTTCTAACGTCAAGAACTCCGATTGAAATATAGTAAAGAAAATTTACATGCAGTAAGTCAATATATATCTTACAAGCCACTATATTTATCTGTTTAGCCATGCATTTGCGTCAAAATCCTATGAGAATTCCTTAGGTACCCTTTCTTTTTTCTTGTAAGTTATTCACAAATTACTCACTACCAAATACAAGTTAATCCTTTCACGTATTGATCATAATTTTATTTAAATATAAACTAATATTAATCAATCAATCAATAATTAATTGATAAAATTCAGGTAGGTTAAGTTAAGTATGATGATAATAACCTATACAAGGAGAGTCCTTCCATTCCCCGGAATGTGCCTTCAACATCTCTCTGACTTTCTCTTTCAAAGCCACCGCGCTGTCAGCCTGCATCAACACGCACAGCTTCGCCACCGCCCCGACCTCCAGCATCTCCCTTGTCACCTGTTTCGTTCCCGAGAATCGGCAGAGCAACGAGAATATCGTCACCGCCCTCTCGTCCACCGCCATTGACACCCTCAGAATCCTCTGCGACACGGCCGCCACGCCCCCCCTGTGCCCCAGCAGCTGGGCCCGCCCCTCCGCGCAGCAGCAAAGGTGGAATAGGATCCTCATCACCAGCTCCACTGTCCTCGCCGATACCAGGGGCTCTCTGATATCGAGCTCGATGAGCTCGAACACAACGTCGCTCTCCACCATCGTCACTCGGTTCCGCCCGTGCCACGCCTCGAGCAAGATGCCCAGTGTTGCATTTCTGCCCTGTCCGGGCTTGGCGCACCGTAGGAACCCCATGATCGCAGCGAAGAACTCCGGCTTCAGCCGCGAGAGGTCTCTAGGGTTCGTCATGGTCTGGACTACGGACTGCAGGACCAGGGCGCCTAGCGTTTTGACGTGGCTCTCAACACGGTCGGAGGACAGAATCCACGTGAAACAGTCCATGATCAGCTCGTTGTCCTCGCCGATCGCTGGCTGGCTCTCACTGCTGTTCCGGATCAGCCAAAGAAGGCTCAGTGCTTGTTCAAGCCCTTCGGTCCGGTCCCGCCGGAAACAAGACTCGGCGACGAAGGAAAAAACTGCACTAGCAGTGCTGCATTCGGCCATGCACTTACGGTTCCATTCGTTCCCGGAGGCGAGAATCTCAAGCTGTCTGATCGCTTTAATACACCGATCGAATTCAGGCCGAGCGAGGGCTATGAGAAAGGCAGTGAGGCGGGGCTTGGAGAGAAGCGGTTTTGGAGTGGTGATCATCCATTCGAGATCGATGCCGACGTTCTCGGCGCACCAAGCCTGAATTAGGCGGCGGAGAGTGTGGTTCGGAGTTAGCCCGGAGCCCGGAGGGAGGGGCTGTTTTGTTACCGGGCAACTGCCGTTCTTGGCGGAGAACAGCCACCGCTCTATGCTGTCCCTGTCGTAGGTTATACCGGTTATGGCGGTCACCGGATCCTTCATGATTTGGAGGGAAATCGGGCATGCGAAGAAGTGAGGGACTTCCATGTTCATGTCTTCCATTTTTTTTAATGACACACGTAAACGCTCTTTTTACTGGAATTTGTTTGTTAAGAATATATATGCTTGTATGAATTAGCTGACCACAGAATATATAGTATATAATTTTTGTATATATTATCTTTATATATATGATGTCGATTGTAGAATATTATGGTAAAACATTTCGGCTAGTCAATAGCCATTAATGGCATTATGTATGTTGGTCAAACTTAGAGTAGATAAATCAATACAATACATAATATACAAATATATATATATATATATATATATATATATATAATCAAATCAAGCTGTATACGGCAAGATTATGGCGACGTGAAGTTTTGAAGTATAAATGCCCGATGGGGTACATGCAATGCAATTATTGCACGCCTTTTTTACGTAAATAATTACTACTACTGATATGTCAGTGAATGTTTATAATTAGTAGTAAGATCTTTGGATTCATAGATTTATTACAAATTAAATAAAGTGTAAATTGTATAAAAACAATATAAATAAACATTACATAAGAAGATATATATATAATAAAACGACAATGAATATTTATAAAAAAACAAATTATAATAATGTCTAATAACCAATATACAAACTTAAGCTAATTCAGTAAACTTAAGCTAATTCAGTCTCTAGCATTGTATTAATTATCATGAATACTTTTTTTTTGAAGGAATTATCATGAATACTTATCGAGTATTCGCGAACATTATTTAATTGTCGGCAGAATATATTGAAATTTGAATTATCGTTATCGTTTTTAATTATGTTTTTTTTTTTTGGCAAAAATTCATGAATAATAAAGTAAGTGGCAGTTGAGCATGGACGATTAGCACCTTCAAAATTTGCATGGTTTAATCTTTTTTGTGTGTTAGCCATTCTAGTCCTCATATATATTTATTAAAACTTGACTCGTTACAGATATATACTTATATAGCTTATATTTATAACATCATATAGATATAGATGTTATAATCTTATAAATAAAAAAATTCGTCGATAAACCCATTATCCATCTAACCGTAACCTAGCTAGTAAAATCCAACCACATCAAGAACATTAGTGTCTGACTCTATGTACCAGAGAGAAAACCCTAAAATCCAAATTACATGAGCTTGACGATTAACAGAACAACATGACACGACACGAACATCTTTAATGAGTGTGACAATGACACTATCTCCGTTTGTTTGTTTCAGTCACTTTTTCTCGTTCAGATAATGTGATAGGAGAAAAATTGTTGGTGTAATCCATAATTTTTCAAAGGCCGAGTCTTGTGGTCAAAAAGGTTGAAATTCAGTGGCTATATATATGATATGCATGATCATTAAAAGAACACGGTTATGCCATGAATCCACGATATATATTGTAATTGTATAAAGCAAACGACACGGAACTATAAATGTAACGTAATCGATCATTCGCCACATTCCATCCTTTGAACAAGATTGGGTCAAAGTTCAAAAACATACACTACCCACTAGGGTTATATTATATATATATATATATATATATATATATATATAATATAATATAATATAATATAATATAATATAATATATAGGGTTTTAAACTCATATCTTTAATATTATAGAGGAGATGTAGAGTTCTCACATACTAAAATAGGATTCACAACCTTTTATACCATATTTTGGTATTGAATTAATGCTCGCATTTTAATAGAGTTTTACACCCTTTTTTTTCATCTCCCAATTATAACACTAAATGAAGTCTGTTTTTTTTTTTTTCTCCTTATTATTGAAGTCCTTTTTTCTCTCCTGCATTTTAATGAATGAAACATAAAAATCATATTAGAAAACTAAATATGAAAACATAAATGAAAAATAAAAAACTCAAACGAACTCTATTTCAATAACATACTAATTAAAAAAAAATAGTACTACAAATATGGCGTTCAAGTTCAACCACTATTAAAAACAGTAGGGGACAACTGAAATAATATTAATTTCTATTAAAAAAGTTACTAAAATCATAATATAAAATTAAAACAATATTAATTAGAATAAATATGACATCACTTTATAGAAATCTTAACATTTAAATAATTTAAAAACCAAGAATCTTCTAAATTAGTATATTCATTCGGCAAGTGTTCAATTATTGTATTTTGACATTGAATATCATTTTAGAATTCTTGTACAACATTTCATTATGTTATTTTCATTCTTGTACAAATAATAGATATAAAATATATTTTTAAATTCAAACGCTGCTACCCTAGTCCTTCACCAAATTTAACATCACAAAACGTAACGCCGGCGCTAGCATAGTACGCCGTTAAATTTAGTTGGATACCATAATTGACGCCGCTATCGTACGTTACACTTTGCATTCACATTGGAAATATTTTTTATAAAATCTAGCACAATTTAAATGTTCGCTGCGTCCTTGGAGAAGCCCTCACGAAGACGACTATAGATTGAAATATGAAGATCAAACCATTGTTTTGAAATACGTTTTATAATTCAGAAAAGAGTTTTTTTTGTATATGTTTGGTATATTTTTACTACTTCAAAATGGTATGTAAGGAATGAGAAAATAACAAATATGTTTCTTAAAAAACCTAGCACTCTTTTTTTTTTCTTTTCTTGCAGCTTCATTTTTAGATAATTTAGTAAATAAGATATCAGTTAGTCTCTAACAACTGTTAAATAAAAGAAAAATCTAATACACATTTACTATCGTATCAAGAGTATATGAATTTTAATATTATATTTATATTTTTGTATATACTATGACTCGGTAATAAAATCAAATTTAGCGTACACACGTCCGCATATATTTATGGTAAACAATACTAATAGTCTGTAAAATCATACTGGATTTTAAATCTAATTATAATGATCGGTAGTTCGGTACTGAAAAGAAAAAAAACCGTAAAATTGTGGTTGTAGAGCTTATTAGCTGCCATAAATTTCGAGAACTAAACTTAGTGTCAAACGAATTTACTTAAAAGTTATGAGAAAGACCTATAAATATAGTCTCGAGTTTCTTATAAAAATTCACACGATCTTGACGAGTGTATCATATTTCTAAATCAAAGAGACCCTATAAGCCCTAATTATCACTTAAGTTAATTTAGAAATATTAGTTTTCTTATTCACAACAAAATAGAGAAGAAGAAAAGTATAAAATCCGACCTTTTTCTTCTGCTTCTAGAGCCACGTGAATCACGACATTATGGAGGTTAATTTCGACTGTATGAAAACTATATAGTATATAAATCATAAATGCCAAAACAAAATTTCATCACCATATATATAATGCAGACATCAATATCATTGACTTGGACTATATGTTTTTCTTGCTTTCATATACCTTTTTAATCAAGAATCAAGATAAGCAAGACCCAAGCCAGCTTCATTATAATATATACGTACGTATGAAATAATCATTGATTATTTAAACCTTCATTAACGTTATATGTGTAATTTTGTATATCTGTTCCTCAATTTGAAATGCAACACCGATTCATTTATTCCAAGTTATCCATGGTATTATTCTTTGTTACTGATTTCGAGTAGACTGATCGGAACTTCTCATGTAAACAATTGCGCAATTAGATCGCTCGTGGAGCGGTCGACGCACCGTGAGATCAACATTACTAAGAGTCTAAATCCTTTATTTATTTCTTAATGACTAATATGATCAACCTTGTGTTTCTAAGATAGAGAATATATGTAGCCCGAGAATAATAATAATAATAATAATAATAATAATAATAATAATAATAATAATAATAATAATAAAACGTAAACAAAAAATAATATTATGATCTGTTGTATAATAAATATGACAACAAATTGTAGATGCTCTACAATTCGAAAAACAAAGATATTTGACTTATACATACGAGTCCAATTTAGGCCTTTTACTCAATTGCCTTTCAAGGCATGGGCTTTCTAATAGATGGACCTGAACAATCACATAAATAAGCGTTATATGCGGTTTTAAAAAATAAATGAAGGCAGAAGTATCTAAAGTATTTAAAAGTGGAAATTAAGTTCCTTTTTTATGGAAAAAGTTGTCAAACTCTTATTTTGTGTCTTCCGTCATGTTTCCCGCCCGAACCAAATCACGTGTCGCGTTTTAAAACCATTTAAACATACCATTTTTAATTAAAAAAATAAAGTTATTTATCAATGCTAAACAATGGTAATTTAACGAGTTTAAAAACGTGACTCGTGGAGTGGTTCTTGCCAAAACTATGAAGATAAAAAAATACACGAAATGAGAGTTTGGCAACTTTCGCTACCAAAAAAAAAATATTAATGTTAACTTTCTAAAGATTTTGGATACTTATGCCGCTATTTTCACTTGAAAAAAATACTTAACGCTTTGATATTATTGCACACTCTTAAGTGATTTTTTACCACTTAGACGTAAAAAAAACAAAAAGAAAAAAAAAGTGATTTTTACCACTTAGACGTAAAAAACAAAAAGAAAAAAAGAAAAAACTTGCAATTTGATATCATCAAACGCGATTTTAAAACCAAAACCTAATTTAAAAATTAATAATTTGAAGAAAAAAAATCTAAAAAACTTAATTTGTTTACCATAGAAATATAGTATTTGATAATCATTACTATTTTTTTTTCCCACAAAAGTTAGTGCATGTAGTTACAATAATTCCAAAAGAAAAAAAAAAGATAAGAAGATAAAATCCTACAAAAGAGAAGAAAAATTCACTAAGTCTAAACCCAGATCGGGTAATTCAATTTATATTTTATGGAGTTGGTTAACTTATTATTATCCGAATTCCAGCTTTTAAAGCCCCTAAGTCTAAACCCGGATCCGGTAATTCAATTTATATTCCGCACGCAATCATTTTTTTAAACGGACCCGGCCCGGGTCTGATTTGGAACCCTCATATTTTTGTTTTTATTTTAGTTTTTGTTTTATCACACTCCCATAGAAGGCCTAAAACAGTGAGCTGGAGAGAAAGCGAGAGAGAGAGAGAGCAGAGCAGAGCAGAGCAGCCAATGCGAGGCTTCTTCTTTGCTCGTGTGCCACAGAATGAAAGCGACCCATTTCCAGATTCTCCGATGAAGCCACGATCTTCCTCTCCATTTCCATTTCCTCACAGCTTTCATCTTCGCCGCAGCTCCACGATTCCATAGCCAAGTAAAAACTTCTTTTCTCTTCTTCTTAGATTGTGTAATGGCAGGGTTTCTGCTCTAGATGGTTGAATTTGTTGAAATTAGAGTGTTTGTGTGCATCTTTTCACAGAGTTCTCTCTTTCCGGCGAAACCATCGCTGTTCGTAGTGGTGTGGCGGCCGAGCTCCGGTCATAGCTGATTTGGCCGGCGGCTTCGAAGTGAGGCGTTAAGCGAATCGTCTGTAGGTAATCATCATTAAGTTGAGACATTCTTTGGGGAGAAATTGCTGTTTTTATTTTTTTGTTGTTGTTCATCTCTGATTGTTGGGAATGAATTTGAAGTTTTCTTTTCAAAGATATTGAAATTGATTTGGGGATTTTAGATATGTAATACAATGTAAGATGTTTGATGTTTAGTTTGTGCAGAGATTGAAGCAATGTGGATTTAGAAGATCACTTTTGGATAAGTTAGTTTACTTTTGAAAGACGCCTTGTGACGGTCTTTTGGATATTTATGATTGTGTCCGTTTCACGGCAGACTTTTTTATGGTTTGTGGTTACGTCTGAAGGACATTGTATTGTGACAATGTGACTCGGGTTGTTGACGAGCAGCAGGCTACTATGTAGTAGACCAAATATCAAGATGTGAAGTTGGTATGGTTGATCCAGAGTCAACATTTCGACCCATGACACTTTGGCCACCTTTAGAGGAGATTAGGATCCCAAGTCAAGCCAAGTCGACTTGTGATTAGGGACTTTTAGTTCACCTATGCTCGACTGCCATAATAACTTGACGGGTATTAGGGTTGAAAAGGCGGTTGCTGCATTGCGTGGTCAATCGAAGGGTTTTGAGGCTTTTACGGGGTTTTTCTTGCTATTGATTTGAATAAATAAGAATTATTTCAAATTAAGATTGATTCAAGAATATGTTATGTCTGAATATGTATTTGAATTGATTGATCGAAGTAATAAAAGTTTGGTGATAGAAAATTTCCCTGGTGAGCACTCTGTGCTCATCCCTTTTCTTCTCTCGACTATTATGCTTTTGGTTTCGTGTCTCTTCGATTTCTAAGACGTTGTAGCATACTTCCCTATTCCATGTTGGCTTAGACTTGTAAAGATCGTACTTTGTATAGTGCAAGGCTTGGGGTTAACTGATTGTGCAGCTTTGTGTAGTCCATATCTTTGGATGTTAAACCGAATTGTGAAACTTTTTTCTTAATTCTGATTGATAATAAGCTTGTTTATTATGCTAATAATTATGTTCCCGTTCGGAATCTTGAATTTGTGTGCAGATACCATGTTGTGCAACAGACATATTCATCAATGCTAATTGCTTCTATGGATTCTGTTGTAAGTTTCCACAAACTGCTTCTCTTTCTGAGATGTATATAGATATATGCAGGTTGAAACATTTCCAATAGATATATCTTAATTATTTGCCCTGAAATTCTTCTATTTTAGGGTGATGAACAAAAGACGTCTTGTAAGTTCGGCGACCGATCGACCAGCGATGTTGTGGTGAGGCTGCGGACTCAGGAAGGCCGAGATGATTGGATATATTGCCACTCTCAGATTCTCACCGAAAAATGCAAGTATATCGCCGATCGTCTCTCCGAGGATTGGCCCACATGTCAGATCCTCGACTCCCGGAGCTGTGTTGAGGTTTACTGCCAAGAATTTGACTTTGACTATCACGTCACCGTTCTTCGCCTCTTCTATGTGGGCACCGATGGGTCATATGATGAAATGTGGCACGGTGTCAAGAATGCCCTCGGCATTCTCCGAGTGGCTTTTGAGCTCGGATGCCAAAAAATCGTTTCCGCTTGTGTGAACTACTTGGAAGCCGTTCCCTGGGAAGAGGCCGAGGAGGAGGAGATTCTAAAAACGATACCGCACATGGGTTCTGAGGTGGAACCGATCCTCTCCCGTCTCCAGCCCGTCAACCCAGCAGCTATCAGGAGGATTTTTATCTCGTCCATCCAATTCGCCACCTCATCACTGCCTCCATCCATGAGCGACATAAAGTCTTCAGCCCAAGAACAGCTTGAGTACATGCTAGCAGAAGACGACGATTCCCCTTTGTTAGTGGCCGACGAGGTGACGAGATCCGAGGTAAAGGTTTGCGTGAACCGACTCTTCTCTAGGTTCAACAATTTAGTGGAAGAGATTCTATGTGAACCGCTCGGTTCATCCATGGAAGATGAGAGAATGGGTACATTCCGCTCTCTCTTGTCAGATCTCTTGTGGGCGTGTCAGATACTGAACAAGCTAGAGATCATGAGAGAGTTCATTTATAGCTGGATGGATTCTTCAGATAAGATCGTTAGGATTGTTGATCAGGAAGAAAATCTGACGGCTGAGATCATCGAGACAAAGTCGAAGGTTATTGAGGTGGCTGCAAAAGTGCTCGAAGCAATTGGGTATGGCACGGTGATTCTGCCAACAGCAAAACGGCTTCAAATGGTGAAGATTTGGCTGCCATTTGTGAGAATTTCGAGACCTTTGATCGATTCGATCACAACCCGCGATGAAAACGAGGATAAAAATGACGAGTCTTGCGATACAAGTAATTACAGAGTGGATTCCGAGCTGTGGCAATCACTGGAGTCCACGTTCACATCGATCATTCTCGCTCTTCCATCGAGTGAGCAGGCTGAGATTTTGACAGACTGGTTAGGGAACAAGCAAGTTCAGTATCCGGATCTGACCGAGGCGTTTGAGGTATGGTGTTACCGCACCAAAGTCGCCAAGCGGAGGCTGTCGACGTCAGTAACAGTAGATAACGAAACAGCCAACGCCATTTGACCGTTACACTTGATTTTGTGACCCTTTTTCTGGATTTTGTTAGGGCATCGAATCTGTAAACAAGGACGGCTTTTCTAGGATTTTAATCATGTTAATTTACAGATGAAGATCAAGAAAGTATCATTTTAGTCATATTATACTTCTTTCAAGAGTAATCGCCATTGATTGAAAACTTCTTATATAGAGTAATTGCCACTACTGCGCCATGAATTTTACTTGCTGGTAAACTTTTTTCTTAATTTTTAGTTTTTGGCTTAAATGTTCCTTAAAACTTTTACAAAGTAGTACAATTCTATTGTACACTAAAAAAATAAATAGAAAATGTTAACACTAGTGCAACTTGTGAATTATTTTTGGATATTTTTCTTCATTTTTTTTAATTTTATAAAACTTCAATCTCGATTTTTTTAGCAATAAAATTATTGATTGCTTTACAATAATCTTATAATCTAACATCTTAAAATTATTAATATTAAGGAATATTAGTGTCAAATATTAAATTTTCAACACCAACTTTCTAAATTTGTTTTGGAGTTTGGACAATTGTTTTCTAAACTTTTTTTTTTTTAATCTGTAGTTGTTGATGTACATAATTGTAAGGCCAAATGGCCAATAGTCATGCAGCGTCAGAGTCCACTCTTCAATTTTAAAATTAATTAGGGAGGAGAAAGTTTGCATGACTTTGAATTTTCTATTCTCAAACATTAAAAAAAATTATGATATTCGTGACGGTATAAATTCAATCTTTTCTCGCAACGAAAATTCTCATGTTTCGTATTTTATTTTGTTTTTTCTAAAATGTTGTCTACTTCTTTAATCGATTTAGCAGAATTTTAGATGTAGTGTTATATTTTAAACAAGCATCACTTTATAAAAAATAAAAAATAAAACTACACTTTAACAACAATCAATACCTGAGGTTTTTTTTTTTTTAAAGAGAAATCAAATAGTAAATATTGGGATTTACATTGATAAAACAAAAATTAAAAGCATGCCACTTTAAAAGTTAAACCATTAGATACTTATGCCGTTATAAATGCCACTTTAATTTGGCTTGAAAAATAAGGTGTCGGAGGATCCTAATTCAACACACTGTAGTGTAACCTATTGCCATGAAACAACCTGATTTGGTATTTGATTAAGTTAATTTATTCATCACACAAGTCCAATTGCAATCATACCCTTATTTAAATAAGTTAATTTATACGGGTAAAGTAGGAAGATTCTTGTATCTTTATAAACAAAAGCCTAGCTCTTCAATCATACTGGTGCCTTGTCACAAAAGCAAGCCTCTAAAAATTGAATAAATAATTGGACATAACTTTAGTCTCATATGATTCACCCAAAGAAATTATCACAAGGCTTGCTTCTCTTGACACCACTTATATTATAAACTATTCTTAGTTCCTCTTATCCTTGTTACAATCTCTCTTTCTCTATAATATCCAATTTGAAAAACAAATAAATAAAAACTATATGGGCTGTATAGCCACTGTCAAACTAGAAAAAATTATTTTGTAAAATAGCTAACTTTTTGATAAATATTGCCAAATAGCTAATCAACCACATTAATAAATCACAAAAGACCTTATTATCTTTGTATTAACGTGTATTAACAAAGTTATTTTTTTCTTAAAAATAAGAATATTTACTTGTCTTACAAAAAAAAGATTAACGTGTATTAACTAAGTTAATTTGTTTAAAAATAAATTAATTTTTTGTTAAAATTTCAATCACGATTTTTTATTTTTAAACAAATTAACTCAGTTAATACACGTTAATATAGTTTTTCTGTAAAACAAGTATATGTTCTTATTTTTAAGAAAAATAGCTTTGTTAATACACGTTAATATGTTAAAAGGGTATTATAGGTATAAAATATGTTACTAAATAGCCACCTCATCGATTTAGCTATTTTGCAAAGAAAAAAGAAAGATTGGCTATTTGGCTAATCAAACGTTTCAATTCGACTTTTAAGAGCCATTTCTCTAAACTATATACATAGTTTTTTTTTTCTTTTCACAATTGTGAATGAATATATTGTTTGATTTTTTTTATTTTTTAAATGAATACTCTATCTCAAGCGTTATGTAGTTGGTGACAATAATTTCATATAATCAGGACAAAAATTTATTGTTCACCTAATTTTGAGAATTTCAAATTATTATATTTTCGTAATATAGCTCTCTCAAACCCAGTTTGATAAAATAGTATATACTATATACTTATATAGCTTAAAGGCATAAGACATGACCGGCATTATTTACAAAAAAAAAAAAGAAAAGACGATCGCTCAATGCTCCCTTCATAAATTTAAAATGTATAAAATTCTAATCAACATATTAGATGAAGGGAAGATAATAATAATAATAATAATAATAATAATAATAATAATAATAATAATAATAATAATAATAATAATAATAATAATAATAATAATAATAATAATAATAATAATAATAATAATAATACATTGTTTATTCTTATATTCTACCGTTTTATGCAAAAGTAAAAGAAAAAAAGAGGTATTTTTCCCTAATTTTTTTTCCTTGCCCAACTTCATTTATGAAATATACAAATCACAAATCTAGTTTTAATGGTATACCCAATTGATGACACCAAACCATAACTTGCAAAAATAATATACAATCCTCAAGCATATACTATACTATACTATGCTCCCAATTCCTAAGAGCTGAAATTGTTCTATTTTTGCTGCTGAATAATGGTGGTATAAACCTATATCAACTACAAGTAACTCCTTTCTTTACACTACCATATGCATACCTCCTCTTCTTTCCCCGCCCCCGCCCCGATTAAGTCACGAAATCCGGCAACAGCTGGGCGGCGAAGCGCTTCGGGTTCGGGATGTTGATGGCATCGAACGAGGCGGGGGACGCAGCGTGCGGATGAGCGTGGGGAGAGGTGTTCATTGCCGCGATGAACTCGTGGCGGGCCTCCCCGAGGCCGTGGTGATGATGGTGGTGGTGGATGCCTTGGTTCGGGACGAAGCTCTGGCTGTGGTGCGGGAGGCCCAGCGTGAGCGACACCCCGTTGCTGCCGGAGAATCTCGGTGGCGCGAAGTGCTCGATCTCCCCGATGGGGTACTGCCCGAATCCGCCGACGAAGTTGGCCTGCCCGCCCATGAAGGAGTACCCGTCCCGCCCTTGCCGGTCGCTCTCCCCGAACTTCCCCGGCTTGACGTCGCCGTCGCACCGGGGCTTTTTCGGGCTGCTCTGGGCGATGCCGTCGAGCTCGGACGGCCCGATCAAGGAGAACCCCCCGGTGGAGGAGTGGTGGTTCCTAGCCGGGGACAGCACGTACTGCTGATGTTGCTGATGGTCTGCCACGGCGCCCGCGCTGGCTGCATTAGCGGCGGCGTGGGAGTCGGTGGTGGCGGAGGCGGGGCTTTTGTCCTTGGACTTGGAGTCGGAGTCGTCGTTGATGCTCTTGTTCGGCTTTTCGCCGCCATTCTGTTCCTGCTCCTTGACCTCCTCAAGGTACATTTCCTCCACCATTGGCTTCCAGAGCCGGACTCGCGCGTTTATGAACCAATTCGAGACCTGATCATCATCCAATCCACACTACTTAGCAAACCACTTCACAAAGAAGTGAGACTTGAAGAAAATAAAAATAAAGGACTGGTCTGAATTACCTGGCTCCTGGTGAGCCCTGTTTGCTTTGCAAGCATGTGCTTGTCTGAGTCCTTGGGGTACCTATAGTAATTTCACAAATGATCGATATTCAATGTGGATTTATTTTACGACACAAGTTCGGAAATCATTGTATTGTCTCGTGATCCTGTTTCAAATCTGTTCATGAAATACGACAATAATAAGGATGCCTAATGAAATTGATTTTTTTTTGTTTGTTGTAAATTTGGAACTTATAACGTAATCGGAACTATGAACATGTTTTTTTGTTCTAAATCGATAGAGGACGAGAAATCTCGAGAAGTTGTAAAAAAATGCTTTTACAACTTAATTTGGAAAACTATTTGTCCAAAAATTTAAAATTCAATGAAACTATAACCGGAGCCCGGTGCTACTTATACACCGGCAATGCAACCAAGTTACAAATCTCGATAACGTCTGCGAAAAAGTAAAATTAAAGATCAAATATTTTTAAACTATTAAATTTTAGGGTAAACGGTGGCTAAAATACCCGATGTTTTAGTTTTTTTAATTATGTACCCAAAGTTTATATGTATAATATATATATATATATATATTATACTAATTTATACCCTTGAAATTTAGTTTATATTATATTATACTATTTTATACATTTGAAAATACTTTATATTTATACTTTATATTATATATAAACTTAATATACTATACTAAATATATAAATTAATATATAATATATATATATACAGTTTATATATATTGTATATACAGAGCTCGGCCCGAAAAGCCAACCCGAGTCCAGTGTAAAAAAGTCAACCCAAAAATCTATCTAAATAAGTCACTCGAGAAGTTTAATTTTTTTAAAATATTGGGTACTTTAGCCGCAAATGTTTGAAACATTGGGTACTTTCGCCGCAAGTATGACATGGCAGGATAGAATGACGTGACAGCGACATGTGTGCAACGTAGGGAGGAATAACGGAGATTTAACGGTTTGGCGTTAACGGAATAAACTTTGGGTATAATAGCCACAAAATTTTTTTTGGGTACATAATTAAAAAAAACTGAAACATTAGGTCTTTTAGACACAGTTTACCATAAATTTTAAATTAAACTTGGGTGGCAATTGCCCCCGTTTGTTCCGGCAATGTCGAGTAGATAGAGGAGTGCTTACGGGTGAAGGAAATGCTCGAAGAGCCAGGCGCGGAGGACGGAGACGGAGCGCTCGGGCAGGCCGCGCTGGGGTCTCCAGGCGTTCTGCTGGATCATCCCAAGCTGCTGGAGCGCGCGCTGCTGGCGGAGGTGGTGGTCCACGAACTTGAGCCTCGACCCCTCCGTCTTCCCGCCCTCTTCCTCACCGAGGCTCTTGCTCGCCGCCCGGATCTGACCCGTGATCGCGTCCTTAAGGCACCGAAACTGCTTCGATATCGTCTGCAGCGCCAGCGCCGTGTACGTCCGGGCCGACCCTATTCCGGCTGCCTGCTCGAACGATGATATCACCACCTGCATCTGGTGGTGGTATTGCCTGTATCTTTGCTCCACCTATAACATTACCGTACAACACTATATAAATATATAAATTCAAATAGATATATATATATATATATATATATGTATACAAACACCTTAGAGAGCCTAATTAGTAAATTACAAACAAACACACGATAAGAAGTAAATTTTATTAGATTTATAATTAAAATCTTAATTACATAACATTTATGGGAATTGGTCATAATATCATACCAAAGACTATTCATGAATTGGCAAATTAAGATGAGTGAAAAAACAATCTATATTTTCTCAAATAGAAAAATTATAAATAAAAACCCATATTTTTGTATGATTGAAAAAGTAATATATAGAATAATAATAATAAATATATGGAAGAAAATCATGTAAAATTAAAAAAGTTGCAATAATTGCATACCTCATCAAGCATGCTGATCAACTTGGCCTTCTTCATCTGCACCTCCTGCCTCTCTGCCGGCGTCAGCTCCGCCGCCCGCTTCCCGCTCCCGCCCTCGCCTCCGCCAGCAGCCACCGATCCCTCCCCGCTCACTGCCGCCCCCGATGACTCCCCGCCGGCCTTCTTCGGCGTCTCTGCCCCAATCCCCCCGCCGACGTTGACCACCTCCTCCAGCAGCTCCTGCGCCGCCTTCAAGTACTTCGAGCTCAGCAGCACGCTCTGGATCCCGGGCACACCATTAGTCACGCCCGAGACCGACACCGACGATGACGACCCCCCGCCGGAGACCCTCATATCTTCGCCCGAAGACGATGGCGGCGGCTGCTGCGCGTGCGCCTGCCCTCCCGGCGGAGTCCCGAACCCCAGCTGCTGCGATGAGAGCGTCAGCGACAGCCCCTGCTGCGCGGCCGAGCCGCGCGGGGTGTCTCGCGAGCCCGGAGGTGTCTCGGGTGGCGGGCCCCAGAGATTGTACTGCACACGCTGGGGGAGGAAGCCGTGGTGGAGGCCGTCAGCCCCGTTGGGAGCGGCGAAGGCGTGCTGCGGCGCGTTGTTGTTGTGGTGGTGGTGGTGGTGGGCGAGGGAGGCGGCAGCGGAGTTGAGGAAGAAGAGGTTCCCGGCGGCCGAGGAAGGCGGCGGCGGCGGGGCGGTGTCGGCATACGGGATGTACCCGGCGGGGTTCATCAGCACCAGGGTCTGTAGACCGTCAGGCGTGCCCGCTTGGATTTCCGAGCTTCCATGGAAGTACGTTGCCATGGCCACAGGCTTGATCAACCTCCGATCGCTGTCTCTATGCGTCTCTGTCGTGTGTAGTTCGTGACTACTTCAATTCACTGAAAAGAGACCATTGATTTCAGTTAACTCTAAGAGAAAGGGAGAGTCTTTCCTTGCTTTCTCTCTCCTCTATACGTGCAAAAACTACACTCATACATGTATACACATATTTACATATATATATATATATACCTTTTTTTTTTCTTCTATAAATCTGATTAACCCATTTTTTCGAGCTTCGAGATGAGATGATCAGACCAGACGCTCCAGGCTTTTTCTGCTTCTGTTCCTTTCTGGTACTCGTCAGATCGCTGATGGGAAAATACTGATGATCAGAATCCGAAAAACTACATGATCAATCGACGCCATGGACACATGTAAATGATCTTCATCTCTCATGACAATGAATAAAAAAAAAAGCAAACTAGAAAAGTAGAGCGACACACGAAGCTGCCTTGGCTTTGGCTTTATATCTATACGAGCTTAGAGAGAGAGAGAGAGAGAGGATTATAGTATTAGTTTTTAAGTATACATGGTGTGATGGAAATCGGATGGCTCTATGTATGCACGTGTTTCAAGATCATCATCATCATCAATCATCACACAGAATAATCTTCATCTTCATATATCATATTCACATACACACAGAGAGAGAAAGGACTGCAAAAGCCAAGGCACAAAACGGATCATCATCACTCTCATCACTTCCCACATATCATCTCTTCAATTACAGTACAAGAGAATAAGAAAAGATCAAATCTTTCTTTCCCTCGTTAACAAGAACAAAGTACAAGAAGCCAGTACACATCAATGAGAATTCCCTGAGTCTATATATATATATATATGTACCTATAAAGAGATATAGAAATGAATATAGTTCATGGAAAGCCCTCTGTCAGACTCAAATATAAGTCTCTGCAAAAACTCTCAACTCTCTCTCTCGTCTCGCCCCACTTGAAAAAGCATGAGAGAGAGAGAGAGAGTATTCGAAAAGGGTAGTTTCAGATAAAAGATACCTATCTTTATTCACTCACTCACACCAATAAACACAACAAACACAGCCATTTTTTTATTTCAATTTTCTTCAGAGGAGAGAACAAGCAATTATTGTAATGAAATTAGATTGAAATCTAATTAAACAGATTGAACTTGACCATGATTGAAGTGAAGTACCTGCGAACAGATCAAAGAACAAGAGAGAGAAAGAGAGAGAGAGATCAGTACTACTTCTTCTATCTTGATTTGACCCTCCCTTTTCAAATCATATATATAATTCAGCCACCAAAACGGTTTAAATGAGAAACACAAAAGAGATAGAGAGAGAGAAAGGGATGGAAAAAGAAGTATAGAGAGAGAGAGAGATGATATTGTGTTTAGGAAAGGAAATTATGTGTATATATATGTGTATCTATGTATATGATAAACTAAACTGTGTGTGTGTATGTATCATCAAGTGATCTAAAGAATGAAATTGTTTAAAGTGTGTCAGAAGATACAAACAACTGAAAAACGAGGAAACGTCTCCTTCCACCAAAGCTTAATAAAAATTATTACTTCTAATTATCACAATAATTTTGGTGACACGTGTGGCATAAGTATCCGTAAAGTAATATTTCGGGACGTCGGTATCTCGTTGTTTGATAACAAAATGTTCCGATAAAATTCGTATCTTACGTGCCCAATTTGTGAAACTCGTAGAAAAATATTAGAAACTTAATTTGCGATAAATAAACGTCGAAATTATATCGTCACAAAATACTATTATAAGGTACTTATGCCGCAATATTGCCGCAAAATATGTGAAGAAAAAGAAGAGGGCCAAGATGGAGGGTGTTTGTAGTGAGAAGAGGCCAAAGGGGGGTCCAAAATTTTCAATTGAATAATAAATATCTCTTTGTCTTTTTCTCATTTTTCAATCACCTTTTTTAGTGTATTATTATTAATATTATAGCCCTTTTCTTGCTTTTTTAAATCCAATTTATTTATTTATTTTGTGGTTGGATGACAGAGTTTGAAGATAAAGCAATTTAATTGCTAGCGAACAGAGGACCAACCATCACAAAACCCTACTTTAATGCCTCTCCGAATGTAATATACACACTTGTCTCCATTATTTACCCTACCAACAGAATTATTATGTAAAGTAGGATTTTACCTTGTACAAACATACAATCAATCAACCACATCAATTTATTTATAATTAAAAAATTAAATCATAGAATTAAAAATAGTCGGATATTTTGAGGGTGCAATGTTTTTTTCAAATATATTTTGTTTAAAAAATCGAGCTCTCAATATAAAATATATAAATGTACAAATAAATCCATAGTCAAATTAATGCTATCATATATTGAATAATATAAATATATAGTTTATTATATAGCTTGAAATATTAATGAGATTTTTTTTATCTTGTCTATATTACCTTTTCTCAAAAAAAAAAAAAAAAACAGCCTCTTAAAATCTTACAAAGTGGTAGGCACTAAAGGTTTTTTTTTTTTTTTCTTCTTGGCTTTAGAAGAATTTAATTAAAAACAAGTTGACCAAATGAGGGAAATATATGTATATATATATATATATATATATATCGAATTAAAATTATACGCGTTGAAAAGCATGTTACTACACATCCCAGGAATTAAGAAATCTTACGTTTAAAGCCTATATACATAACATATATATAATTATCATAGTTAATTTCACATGACATATTAATTCACAATTAAGTGTTCAATCACTATCGGTAACAATGATGGAAACAAATAAATAGTAGTGACTAACTTAAAGCTCATGATGTTAATAGGACTGAATCAATTAGTATTATTTATATCCATCAACCTAGCTTAGACGTGATTTCCATATTCATCACCATGATGATCAGGTTTGTGAAAGCTATGAGTTATAAATAATATATATATATATATATATGACTTGGAAATCTCGCTGTCATTCTCTCAGAGATCAAAATCAATACAATACAGTAGTAGTTATAACTTTCCATGAGTCCTAGGATTCTTTCATGGAAAAACTTTTAGGAAGTTTCTACTATTCCATATGTATATATATCAGAATATGGATCATAATTAATTAAATGATTTAATTTACTGCTATATTTGTGACTAGTAAAAGCCTCTGAAAAAAACATGCACTTAACTATCTTAAATGACCTAAAATTAATAAATACAGGGATGCTTTTGGTAGATACTGACCAGATTATTATTGAATAGTTATCTTAATTAGTAGGATTGACCTCTTTTTATATGTTATTCATGAGCTCTACACCAAGAAATTTTTCTTATTTTCATTGTTTACAAGGTATAAGAAACAAGCCATTATGGTGCCTCTCATTTAATGTCAACTTCAGAGGCTTAATATTAATATCTATATCTGAAGCAGTCAAAATCATCTGTATTTACTATATGTGTATACATATACATATATACACAGATATATGTACTAGCTCCAGAGAAAATATGATAATATATGCTTTCTGCTAAATTTATTTATTTTCTTAAATACTATCTACTAAACTAATAAGTAATATTCAAAAGAGCAAACTTAATCTCCAAATATGTATTATTTATGTACTCTATAATGAACTAATCTTAGCGACTGATATCTCAATCGGAAAAAAAAAATCCCGACGTGACTGATTTTTCGGTCGCAATGATGTGATATAACTATGTACATTTTGTTATATTATACAAGTCATTGAATAAATATTCCTTATTCTTTATTTAAAAAATGTACAATAACCTACATAAATAGTATAAAGATAAACCTATTTATAGAATTTAATTATTAACTAATAAATAAATAAATCTTGTAATCTTATTCAATGGAAAAAAGTTGGGCAGATCATCAATGAATTGATCTTGAAGCTTATCATCATGCACATCGCCTTCTTGATGCGACATTATTGATGTTTGTGTAGCTTTTAAAATTCTCTTTAAAAAGATCTTCAACACGAAATTGATAGTTACTTGCTAGCTAGTATAATTAAACATAATTATAATAAATAATAATGCTTTACAAGCCACTATCACCCATAAACACAATTAGTCAAATAATTAATTAGCTTCATGGGGCATGAAATGCGCATGAAGAAAAATCAGGGTTTTCAAGCTGCTTTTAACCCTCTTCGTGTGCATGGCCGTACGGACGTGTCCTCATAATGGTATTATTATTAGATATAAAAAAAATTACGTAAAAATCTTATATATTTATAAGTTGTGCACACAAATCACATCAAATTTCCTACCTCTCATTTATTTTCACACAATATTAGTCAACAATTGTATGCTCCAAATTTCCTATAAATACCCCCCTAAGTGGATGAATAATATTCACCTCTCACATTTCTACACTTACATTTATCTCACTCACATCTTACTTCTCTCCATCATCTTTTCCATAAAAACACACCACTCACCAAATTTCTTACCACTTAAATTCAAGGCGCAAAGTTAGTGAATTTATAACACGTTATCAGCACGATCACTCTACGTTAAAGTTTTTCAAATGGACAAAGCTAATCGTGAAGCTGGAGAATTTTGTATACTCGACTGTGGAACGACACACACAATATTGAAGGATAAAAAGTTTTTCTCAAACATAAAATCAACACAAGCCAGTGTGGATACAATATCAGGTCCTGTAGATCTGATTGAAGGAGTTGGTAAAGCAAATTTTACATTACCAAATGGCACCATGTTTACCATAAACAATGCCTTATTCTCCCCAAGATCTAAAAGAAACCTGTTGAGTTTCAAGGATATATATTCTCATGAATTTGATACTCAGTCTGCAACTGAGAATGCCATGAAATATATGTAAATCGGGGAAGAAATACGTACTTGAAAAACTACCAATGCTCCACACAGGATTGCATTTTACGTATATAAGTGCAATTGAATCAAATATGGTAGTTGCCAAACCTCCAATATTTACCATATGGCATGACCGCCTAGGTCATCCTGGTTCAACCATGATGCGGAGAATTATTGAAAATACACATGGACATCCATTGAAGGACCAGAAGATCCCTCAAGGAAAAATATTCCATTGTAAAGCTTGTTCTCTTGGAAAATTAATCATAAGACCTTCACCGGGAAAAGTTGAAACAGAATCACCTATGTTCCTTGAGCGTATTCAAGGTGATATATGTGGGCCAATTCACCCACCGTGTGGACCATTTCGATACTTCATGGTATTGATAGATGCCTCTAGCAAATGGTCACATGTGTGTTTATTATCAACTCGCAATATGGCATTTGCTAAATTACTCGCTCAGATAATCAAATTGCGAGCTCAATTTCCCGATCATCCGATCAAGAAAATCAGACTTGATAATGCCGGTGAATTCACATCCCATGCATTCGATGATTATTGTATGTCAGTTGGGATTGATGTCGAGCATCCTGTTGCTCATGTTCACACACAAAATGGTCTGGCTGAATCATTGATCAAGCGCCTCCAGCTTATTGCTAGACCATTGATAATGAGAACAATGCTTCCTACTTCGGTATGGGGTCATGCAATATTACATGCTGCGGCATTAATTCGCATCAGACCAAGTGCATATCATAAATACTCCCCAGTGCAACTTGTATTCGGCCAAGAACCAAATATATCCCATCTAAGGATTTTTGGTTGTGCTGTTTATGTGCCTATTGCACCACCCCAAAGAACAAAGATGGGGCCACAAAGAAGTCTTGGTATTTATGTAGGCTTTGAAAGCCCATCTATTGTTAAATACCTTGAACCTCAAACTGGGAATATTTGCACAGCTCGTTTTGCTGATTGCCACTTTGATGAAGAAAATTTCTCAGCATTAGGGGGAGAAAGAAAACAGCTGGAAAGAGAAATTACATGGTCTGTACCAACATTATTGCATCTTGATCCTTACACAAAAGATTGTGAAGGAAAAGTTCAAAGAATTTTGCATTTGCAAGATATAGCAAATCAACTTCCTGATGCATTTACAGACACAAAGAGAGTGACTAAATCTCATATACCAGCTGAGAACGCTCCTGCCCAAATAGAGATTCCAAAAGGGCAAATTGAAAATAAAGTCACCCATGAAATCACAACACGCCTGAAGCGTGGGAGACCACTCGGTTCCAAAGATAAAAATCCTCGAAAAAGAAAAGGAGCAGAGAAACAAGATGACCCCAATATAGAGGAACGTATTCCTGAAGAAATACGCGACGAGGAAAATCTAGAAATTTCGATTAATTATGCCACTACAGGTATAATATGGAACCGAAATATGGACATCGATGATGCACTCTGTTACAGTTTGGCATGCGATGTTATGGACGAAAATAATGGGGATCCTGAACCACGGTCTGTTACCGAATGTAAAAATAGACATGATTGGGCTGAATGGAAAAAGGCTATTGATGTTGAATTAGAATCACTTAACAAACGCAATGTTTTTGGGCCTATAGTGCTCACACCTGAAGATGTGAGGCCTGTTGGATACAAATGGGTATTTGTTCGAAAGAGAAATGAGAAAAATGAGATTGTGAGATACAAGGCTCGACTTGTTGCATAAGGTTTTTCTCAAAGGCCCGAAATTGACTTTGAGGAAACGTATTCTCCTGTCATGGATGGAATTACATTCAGATACTTGATCAGTCTAGCTGTTTATGAGGAACTAAATATGCACCTCGTGGATGTTGTTACCGCTTATTTATACGGATCGCTTGATACTGATATTTACATGAGAATCCCTGAAGGATTCAAAATGCCTGAAGCATCAAGTTCAAAACCCAGAGAAAGATATTCAATCAAATTACAAAGGTCTCTATATGGGTTAAAGCAATCCGGACGCATGTGGTACAACCGACTAAGTGAATATTTATTACAAAAAGGATATATTAACGACCCGCTTTGCCCTTGCGTTTTTATCAAGAAAACAACATCTGGTTGTGTGATTATCGCTGTCTATGTTGATGATTTAAATATCATTGGGACCAATGAAGAGATTCAGGAAGTAATCTCTTACTTAAAGAAAGAATTCGAGATGAAAGACCTTGGGAAAACAAAGTATTGTCTCGGTTTGCAAATTGAGCACTTTCAAAGGGGGATACTTGTGCATGAATCAAATTACACGAGAAGAATCTTAAAGAGATTCAATATGGATAAATCAAATCCATTGAGTACCCCAATGGTCGTAAGGTCCCTTGATGTAGGAAAGGATCCATATCGTCCATGTGAGGAATCCGAAGAGATTCTTGGTCCAGAAGTACCATATTTCAGTGCAATTGGAGCTCTTATGTACCTTGCTAATTGTACTCGACCGGATATAGCTTTTGCTGTTAATTTATTAGCAAGATTCAGTTCGGCTCCTACTAAAAGACACTGGAATGGGATTAAACATGTGTTTCGTTATCTCTAAGGAACAATTGATTTGGGATTATTTTACCCTAACAATACGAAACCAGTTTTGATTGGCTATGCAGATGCAGGTTACTTGTCAGATCCACATAAAGGGAGATCCCAAACGGGATATGTGTTTACCTGCGGAGGGACTGCAATTTCTTGGCGCTCCCAGAAACAGACACTCGTAGCGACATCATCAAACCATGCTGAGATCATCGCACTACATGAAGCTAGCCGTGAGTGCGTGTGGCTTAGATCCGTGACACAGCATATCAGAACCACAAGTGGTCTTCTAACAAATGATGATCCCATCATACTTTACGAAGATAATGCTGCGTGTGTTGCTCAGATGAAGGAAGGATTTATCAAAAGCGACAGAACAAAACATATTCCTCCAAAGTTTTTCTCGTTTACTCAAGAACTGGAAAAGAACAATGTCATCAGTATCCAGTATGTTCGTTCCAGCGAAAACTCGGCGGATCTCTTCATAAAGGCGCTCCCTACTTAAACTTTCAGAAAACATGTTCATGACATCGGGATGCGAAGACTACAGAATTTATCACCCATGTCAGCATGAGGGGGAGCTTTACGTGACTGCACTCTTTTTTCCTTACTATGGTTTTTATCCCACTGGGTTTTTCCTAGTAAGGTTTTTAATGAGCCAGCATGAACACGTAATTCTTGTAATGAGCATTCCAAGGGGGAGTGTTATGAATAAATGTGAAATGCTCATTTATTTTCACACAATATTAGTCAACAATTGTATGCTCCAAATTTCCTATAAATACCCCCCCTAAGTGGATGAATAAAATTCACCTCTCACATTTCTACACTTACATTTATCTCACTCACATCTTACTTCTCTCCATCATCTTTTCCATAAAAACACACCACTCACTAAATTTCTTACCACTTAAATTCAAGGTGCAAAGTTAGTGAATTTATAACAGCCATAAACTTTTCTGCCATATTCTATTGTAGTACTCTCACTATATATAAATAAAATATATATAGATATTTATCTTTCAATCTCTCTCAATCTCCAAAATGCGTCAGATTATTATACATTTTGTAAGTGGGTAGTGGGTACGGTCCCTCCAAAATCAAATGTGTGTTCTCCATCAATTTCAGTACTGTTTACCGAGACTCTTGCTTATTTAAGCTCGTCTCTTCTCATATCTTAAGTTTTTTTTTATTATTATTTATTATTATTTCTCTTTTTGGGTGGTTTCTGAGAAAATGACTTGCAAGGAAGAAAACATTGAAAAAGCTTCAGATTTTGATACTTGAAATTGAAAGAACTAGTGTCGAAATAGAGGCCAAAACATGATGACCATCTGCAGGCGGTGAAAGCGCAGTGTTTGAAGTAGTACACTACTACTACGATATGAGGCACCCATTCCCACATGTGTGTTTCGAGAGACTTGACCTATATATTTTATATCAATTAATGACGAAAAAAAAAACACTTCATTTTCATAGCCATTAAGACATTCACACATGTGCGTGTATATATATTGAGATATGATCAAAGGGGCAACTCAATTTATTTAAAGCGAAAGGTTAAATATACATATAATAATGTTGGGATTATTACTCTATTATTTATATAATAATAAGTATCATATAAGGATATCTAGTAAAAAATATCATATAGTAACAAAGTTTGCCTGTCATCTAAACTAAAAATTTGGCACCACCGTAGCTGATCTTAGTTTTTTTTTTTCAATTATCCGGATGATATAATTGACTTGGATTACGTCTACACACTACAAAATACATTCGCATTATAAGAACAGTTATCACTATTGGCCACCTACATTATTGTACTAAATTGGATCACTATTGTATTGAATTAAATACATACACTATTTATATGTCTCGCCGAGATGAACCCATAATCTCTCGTAAAGTTAAAGTAGTGAGTTTACTACTAGACCAATCTACCAATCAAAGACGCCATTACAAGTTTAACATCTTTTAATTTAAAAGTACCCATTGTATTGTTGAGTGATTTTTTATTATTATTATTATTATCAAATAACTATTTTTATTTTTTATTTTCGTAATGAAAAGACTAGAAATGGAATCTAATTTTGCTAAATTTAATGCTAGACTTTATGTGGACTTTGTGAGCAAGGCAAAAGACAAAGGAGAGGGACCCATCTACCCAAAATAATCTTCTCTATGGACCACACCACTAAATGCAGTTGATCAGATCATGAAGACCAGCCAACACATATCTATCCCAATCCAAAATTTGTGCAAATTGTAAACACAAATAATATCATTTCTTCCAAATAAAGTATATCTAGTGAATTACGTCAAGGGAAATAGTGATATAAATCTAATTTTTATTTTTATTTTTATAGTGATATTTATATAAATATAATTTTTTTAAAGTTAGACTATATAGTATTAATTTGTTAAAAATGCATAAAAATGTGGTCAAAAGAGATAAAAACATAAACAAATCATATGTCGTGACATGAAGTTTTATGGTAAGAGTTAACAGACTAAATAATATTTACCCCAAAATAATTATAGCGTTGATAATTTTACAAATAAAAATAAATACTAAGAATATATATATAAATAATATTTTTATAGCATGTGGATATTTTTGCCGTAATTATCTTTATTATTTCGATCTTAAAATTCCTTCAATTTGGTATTATAGTCCCATTAATACTAGAAAAGAGAGGAAAAAAAATGTCTAAACACTTCTAAAAAATACATATTACGTACTTATGACTTGATGAAAAATTAAAAATTCTATTAATTTAATAAAAAATTATTGAGTTTTCGAGAATACAAAGTGGATATTGAACTTTGATTATAAAAAAAAATGTAGGTTCATGTCACCATAAAAGTTAAAACATTCAGTATTTTTTCCTCTATCAACTTCACAAATATTGTTCACGTGTTCTGATAGTTAATTACTTGTGTTAGTTCATCTCTTCTACTATATTAAATTTGAGGAAATTGTACGAAATGTCCATTTTGTATCAAACCTTTATAAGAAATATCTATATATAAGAGAAAAAATACACACAGCGAGTAATTTTTTAAAAAATTTAACACAAAATAGAAATTTCGTTCATTAACTCTTTATTTTATTTATAGAACTTTACAATATCTGATTCCGTCAATCAATTACTTAGTACGAGAATCAACAAAAAGTTTATTTTTCTTCTTTCTTTTCTTTTCATTTAAGCATATATATTAGGTATTATATAATTAAAATTACTACAGGTACGTACGTACGTACATGCAAAATAAAAAATAAAAATACATGCAAGATCAATATGTGCATTAGCATTTATCCGAAGTACATCAGTAACTTTCAATAATTTAAGTGTAATAATGACATTCAACTTTCAGCTTTGAACCGACCCTATTTCAAGTTTGTTGACCAGAGAGAGAGAGAGAGGAGGTTGCTTTCATGGAAATGGACCCATTAGCTAGGTCTTAATTATCAACAAAAGGACTAGCTATATCGCTATAGCCTAGCTGCTTCTCATTAACTACCACACAGATGTTATTCGCGAACACCCGTCCAAAGACGCAACTATTATTGTGTTTTTCTTCAATGCTGCTAGATAGATCTCCAAGATCAATTAGCATAAAAATATGATTAACACAATTATTACGAGTACTCGAGACCCACTAATTATTGACTTTGATCGCTACTGTTTACTATCATATCCGCTCACACTCTCGCTAGGTAATTGAAACATGGAAATTAGTTATTAACTTCCCAAAATGCTAATGTTGACTCTCTTTTTTTTTCTATATTAAGCGAGGAGAATATGTGAAAACACGAATTTTACGTGGTTTGACTTTAGAAGGGCGCCGAACTTTCGCAACTCAAAGGAGAGTACGTGGCTAGGACCCGAGCAATAGAGCTATGTCTCCTAGTAAACCCCTTTTAAGAGTGTTGTTGAAACTTTTAAGTAACTCGAGCCCGAGTTAGTTAGAAAGTTTTGTACGAGTGTAGCGCCTCAAAAAGGGGTGGAGGATTTGTCCGACCGTTCACCGGAGTCTACTTGGCCTCTACTTCGGGCTGACGAACATGAATACACTTTGCCCGTACGGCCAAGCTGCCTGAGTGCATCCATTGTTAGCGTCGTAGGTCTGCGAAAGAGGTACGGTATTTGACCCGGTTCATGATTTTTTGGATTCCGAGCCTTGTTATTCCATTTCTAAATGTCACCTGAGCATTAAAAATCGTAATTATGAAAATATCGCTAGCAACAAATTCTTTGTTGATTAATCTTTTTTCTTTCAAAATTGATTTGAAAGATAGGGGAATTGCATATTTGGTATTTCCTTAATTTCCTCGTCTCACCTTTCAAGTCTTTCAACCTTATCAACAAAGCCAAAAATTCACTGAGTTACATCTACTATGTTCACACCATGCCCTTTTTTTAATTTATATTTTGCTTTTCGTTTCTGATAGTTGACATGTCTATATAATTTATATGTATATATATATATATATATATCACATCTGCGTAGCCTTGTGTATTTTCAGAAGATCACGTTGCCATATATATCTTATTTTGGGAACCGTGAGAGAATGTTCATGCATTTCCGAACGTTTCATCAATGCGTAAAAAAAGAAACATAATATTTCCATTCATAGTCACGTGTGTCACAAAGTATGAAACGAAGGGAAATAAATGTGTATTTTAAAATTATATATAATGATATCATCGTCGAAAGAGAAGAGAAAGCAGTCAAGGAGGAAACTGTCCAATAATTGATGGACATCCTCAGGTGGACATGGGTGACCTATATATAATAATGCTGTCACAGTTTACTTGTCTTTTTCGTTTTTCTTGTCACGTTTTCAAAAATTGATCCAACACCTTTCTTCTTGCGCAAACATCCGTATATATACGTGTATTTATACACATCACAAGCGAAAAAATGCGGCAAAAATATTTGATTTGTAAGACTTTTTTATTTATTTTATGTACTTTAATACTTGACTATCTTTTTTGTATAAAAAATATTCGAATTGCAATGTTTGTCTCACTTTACTACACGAATTTAAATTTTGCCGCAAAAATACTCAATAGTTTGCCATCAAAGCTTGCACTGTTTTCATTTCATCATGTTGCAACATTTTTGTGGAGTTAAGAAATTATTATCGCAAAAAAATAATAATGTAAAAAGCTTCAAATCGAGTACCTTTTTCGTAGAAACTTAATTTTGAGTATTTAAGTGAAAGAAATTAGAGTATTTTCGGTGCGATTTTCCTTATAACATGACGAATTGACGATATCTATTTATCTATCTATCTAAATTTAGTGTGTCTTTTTCATATATATCATTTTATCTACGTTGAAACAGTACCATGTTCTTAAAAAAAAAAAAAAGAGTAACATGTGAATTGTCGAGAGCTTCTTGAATGTGATAAGCCTTGTCAATTGCGTGTTTGTCCTTTTTAAAATCTTTTTGAAATATTCTCAAAAAGAGATGGAGGATCATATGCCAAGAAACATTATCGGCATCAAGGAATGTAACAAATATGAATGACATAAATCGTATACTTAAGATATTTATTTTAATAAATATTTTAAATATATATACATATGTGTTCTTTGTGTTGACCCAATTTTGAAGAATTTAAAATTTAATTAATTATTCAAATTGTAAATATTATTATTTTACCGAACAATAATACTTGATTTGCACATATATCTTACAAAATAATAATTAATAGAATATGATTAAGACAAAACGGTATTTGAGTTTAAATTTTTATAATTGAACTACCAACATATTCGTAACCCGTCGGCTTACTAATAAAATAGGAACATCAATCTCGGAATTTTCTTAGTAGGTGCGGACATTTAAATTATTTAGTTTACTTTAATAGAAAGTTGTTTTTCTCTCTTTCCAACAACATAAGATGCAGCCTCTAAGCCACACATTCAACAAAGTTCTATCATTAAGTTTAACCACATATCCTTATATTTAATATTCGGATATGAGTGATTGCGAGAGATTATTTTCTCAGAAGAATATGTCAAAAGATTAGCACAAGTGAATTTTTCTTATTACTTTTGTCGGGAGAGGAAGAAAATAACATTAAATACTTATTTCTTTTTTTTTAAATAAATTTATTTTCGGTATATAAAAATTAAGGTGTCAATCATTGGTTCATTTTTATCCTAATCCCCAAAAACCAAAGTATATCAAATGGTATATTTTATTGCAAAATTGGCAGGTAGGTCTTCACCAATTTTGATTGACTATAAAGTAGTTCAAGATAAACTAGCTAGCTATTTCCAAAGCTATTACTCTTATAGCGATCTAGCTAGCTATATCTAGATAACAATTTCAATTGATATACTGTTAATGTTTAACATTTGCACACATGTAATATATATATATAAATGTATTAATATATATATATATATATAGCCCACTTACAAAAACATCTACTCACAATCTTCAGTATTTTAGTCTCCCATAACAAATCGCTTATTAACAAATACAATTACAGAAATCTTCCAGCGCTTGGCCTTGAAGCCTTTTATTTTATTTAACATTTATTTTGTTTGACTGTATTTTTATTTTTAGTTTATTTTATTTTTACGCGTACTATCATAGTGATTTACAAAACTCTACGTTGACTAATCAACCAAAGAGTTTAGATAAACTTAAAATTCCAATTTTTCTCGAGTCGCCAGTAATAATGAACATATTATAAAAACAGTCGTAAATTGTAGAGGGCGATTTTTACCGCCGTGCAGTCACAAAGATAATCGAAATAACACGAATAATTATGAATAATTCGAATATCCTTGATTTATTATGATTTCGAGAGGACCCGGTTTCTTCCGTTTAATAGCTCGGACAATCGAAGATTACACACTCTATTTCTTGAGAGATCGAGAATACTATGAATAAGCTAACTCAAAGACTCAAGAATCGCTCTCTCGAACTCGCGATATGATGGATACTCGAATGAAATTATACTCAGTCTACATTCGTATTTATAGGCTTGAGGATATTCTAGATTGTTCCCCAAATCTTGCTAGGGTTTCCTTCTGTTTCGCTATGATTGTTGTTGACCTCCCTTATTTGCGTTGGATATCCCACGAAATCCTCAACTGAATGAGCCAATCTTTCCTCTTTTCTCGCGATCTCGAATGACTCCCTCTTTTAATTCGATGAACTTCTCTCGTTGCGATGAGGTCTTGGGCCGGCTCTGTCAGATGATGACTCCTCGTAGGCTTCGCTTGCTGGGTCTTACTTCTCCTATTCTTTGATGGGCTTGGATTCTGTAAACGATATTCCTCTCGCTTTATGTCGTTTATTTCATAAACGACAAAGGATAGTGTTAATGAGAGATTTGACAAAATCTGACCATAACATAAATTACAACTGTTTTTATAACATGTTCATTACTACTTGTAACACGAAACGAAACAAGACATTTTACGGCTACATAAGAAAGTAGTCATTTTACTGCAGTGTACTAATTAAGTATTTATGACATGTATGAGTATGCGGTCAGTCATTATTTTGTATTTTTCTTAATGTTACATGCGTAAACATGTAAGATTAAAGAGGTTTTTGTCTCTCTAAAAATCTTCAATAGTTGTAGCATATATATAATCTTAGGATAATGCGGCAAAAACTCTTAATTTTTTTTTTTAAATAGTACTGCGGCTTATTCTGAAATTTTCAATTGCGCAATGCGCCCATTACAAATTTACAATAATATAGGCTGTGACATTTGTGTTTTTATTAGTATTTTCTTGTCTTCATATTTCTTTATTAAAATTAAGTTATTTATATTTGTATACTTTATGTAATTTTTCATTTTTAAATAAGAAAAAGTGATTGTTAATTTGAATCATACACGTATAACATTATGTATTTAATCAAGAAAATAAAAAAAATTATTTTTTAAAAATTTAAGTACTTTTACCGCGATTATCTTTTCTCTTTCAAATTTTAAAAGCACATACTCATATCTAGATGAACTACAAATTATCAGATTAAAAGTTTATTTGGACAGAATTATCACCACTTTCATATTAAATACATTATATATATAAACGCGTCTACACTATAAGGAACTCTAAATACAATAAGAATGATTAAATTATATCCCAAAACTAACAAATTTATATATTATTAAAATTAAAAGTCTTATTTAACCCCCTATTTTATAATGCAGGGAAGAAAATCTATCTATGGTGAGCCAAAAGGTTTGGAGTCAGCCACGTCACGACGAGCACCTAAAAGCAAGAGTTAGGCACTGCAATGGCCCACGGTCACGTGGCACTAGCGCGTCATTTCCACGCGCGAAAGAAAAAAAGCATTTGGCAAACTTTTTTAAAGATAATAAAAAATATAAATAAATGCAAAGAAAAAATAAAAGTAATTAAAACTTGACTTGTAATGTTTGCACAGTTGCACTTGATTACCTAAGTCCGAGTTGGAGTCACAAGGAGCTCTTTCAAAAGTGTGCGCATACTCGCTCTATTATTCTACGGCTTCAACCATCTCGGTTACTTGTCGCGGTCCAGTCCTTTGTTCGCACCGATAAGAAAACGCGCTCATACTTGAGCCAGATGATAGAACCATCACTTTATCAACGCTTGATTGAGGCTCGCTTAGCCTCAATTCACGGTCACGGGTCAACTCTATGTTTCCCACTATTTGCACGTCGTGCAAGGATTGATCTTTCTTATAAAAGGCAGGTGGATTGCTAAGACAAGGAGGTTGGCGTTTTTGGTCTCCGCTCCCCTTGAGAAACGAGAGGATCGAACGACTGAATTTCAAACCATAGAAAAAAGTAGAGTGCATGGTTGGGTTTTGTAAGGATTCTAACCGACTAGACAACCCCCGATATTGAATAAGGAATCGTACAAGGTTAAACCTCCCAACACCCTTGCAGCTAGAGCACAACCACCTTTACAGTTTTTTTTTTTTTTTTTCGTTAAGAGCCTCGAATCTCGCTCTTGTAATTTCTCCTCTCTCGTTTGGGACTCTTAGAAACACCATCTATGCATAATCAATCATCTAACGCTTGACATATAGTCTTAGTGAAAACTCTAGTATATTAACCACCTCATTGACGGGCTGAACCACTTACAATCTCACGTGTTGATGGTCGTCTTACCTGATTCTTTTAAAAATGTATTCGCTTCTTACACTCTAAAGTTAAACAGGGTGGTTAAGCAAAAAAAAATTGACTCAACAACGATAATATATGTAATTAAAACAAATATATTCTGCAAACATAATTCAAAATACATTATGCATCCAATAGTTCAAACAGAAATCATAATCCAAATCTGAGCTAAACACAAAGTCTTGTAGTAGTTTTAAATTTTAACATAACATCTTCTCTTAACATAACAATATAAGATACATTAATTTAGAACTTTAACAGTCAAAAGACACGCCGAAAGGCGTGAGTTATGTAACAAAAGTAGACATAGTGAGACGCGATAGAGAGTGAAAACGTGAAAGAGTGAAAATAATAAGTAACCCAAAATCAAGAATCGTTAGACGATGAATAGATAAATAAATTAAAAATATATATTCTAAGTGTTTAAAGTTTTTATTTTAAATCGATTTTTTTAGTATGCAGTCGGGTTATCATGTTGACCTAAGAAAGTGAACTCAATTGCCATCACGACGAAAAGTTAGATTGGCCAAAATTAACTTAATAATTAATAATGGAATCGAGGTTATATGAAGCCGATCCTTATCGAGCCGAGTTGGACCATGGAGTAGGGTCAGAGACGCTGACCCATATCTGTTATTTTGAAGAGAGAATGAATTAAATCTCATATGAATACAAAATAAAAAGTAAATAAAAAGTAAATATAAAAAAAAAAAACCCTCAAATTTCCTTACTAGGTCCGGTATAACCTTGGAGACAATGTGGTGGCTTCACAAGAGGGGCAATTCTAGAGACACAACCAGAGATCGACACGTGTCCTGGAATATTAATATAAATTTAGTCGACAGCGACAAGGAAGAAAAAGGCAGTTGCGGAAAGAGTCGTCCCTCTCTTCCCATTGGTTGCTTTCTTGAATTTCCCACGTGGGTCCCCCTCATTCGTGGAATTAGGAAAGACTGTGCAGTTGACGCGTGTACAGTGACGTGGTGGGGCTTCATATCTGGGGACCGCCACACAACACTTCAAAACATTTATCTATATATATAAAAATACTTTCTTATTTTTTAACGCCTACAGAGTACAGAGTATATTACCAAATTTTTAGAAAAATAGGCACACGGTTCTTCTACTAGTAGTTTAAATTTAAACTTTTATTTATTTATTTTTTGGGTTAATGGCTGAAAAGTCCAAATGTTTTACTTAATAGTGGTTAAAGTTCTTAATTTTTCTACGAAGAAAATTCTTCATTTCATTATATAAAAAAACTGTATAAAATTTGTCAATAGTTTTTTTTTTCAATGTTGTTATATAATAAGGGCCGGCTCTGACTACAACACGCAAGCAAGGCCGGCCCTCGGCCCCAAACTTAAGTGTTTCAATTATATATATATATAATTATATATATAATTTTATATTTAATTAAATATAAAAGAATTTGATATTTTAAGGGGCCCATAACTTATAGTTTAGATAGAGCACGATAATCTCGGGGTCGGTAGTGAAAATATTATTTTTTTTTATGATAAAAGTTCTCGATAGAATTATTTCCTTCTTAATTCATTTCATCCATCTTGTTAACTGAAAATATTAAATTTGACATGAATATTATTTTAAGTTGTACGTTATATTTAGCTTTAGTAAAGATATATAAAGAACGTCATTCATTGTAAATATTTGAAGAAAAATATTTAATGAAAAAAGTGTTTTCCCACTATTAGAATGTAAATTACGAACTTCAGTAGCGAAAAAGAAGAAGTTAGTATAATCTCGTTAGATTAATACACGATGAATAAATAATCTCAATAAAATAATACTTTTGTATGGTCTCAATTCTAATTAATATTATTAAATTTTAGCTTGATAATATAATAAAACTCTATGATCTTAGTTTTATTAATTTATAATGATTTATTGTATTTTTTCAATGACATTGAGAATTTTTACTAAAAGCGAAAAAATAATCAAATATTTATACTGTTAATTTTAGTGTTAATGACGGCGAAAATACTCAACGTTTCGTTGAAGAACGTCTTGTGTACTCAAAGTGTAAAAGTGGTGGTAAAAATGCCCAAAGTCGTATTTGGGGCAACCACTGCATTCTCGTAACGCAGTTAACTACCCATTAACTCTGGCAACGTGGACAAACGTGGGTTGCTGACGTAACATTTTTTTTTCACGTGGAAGTAAACCTTTAACTGGGGTCTTCAACGTGGTAAAAAATTGTCATGTCAGCAACCCACATTTATCAATGTGGCTAGAGCTAAGGCGTAAGTTAATTGCGTTACGAGAATGGATGGTCAACGCTCCAAATGCGACTTTGATTACTTTTGCCACCACTTTTAAACTGTGAGTATACGAGGAGATTTTTGACCAAACTTTAGATATTTTCACTGTCATTAACCTCCAAATTTATAAAACATTAGGTGTTTTCACCGCTATTATTTTTTAGTATTTAGGATAGGAATATAATTAATAGGGTTAATTGCGGCAATAATGCACAACCTTTGGTCAAGAGGGGTTTTAGGTCCCCAACCTTTCAAAGTGTGGGTAAAAATACACAACCTTTCTTAAATGTAAAATTTGTTGGTCCTTCCGTTAGGGATGTTAAATTCTGGTGATGTAGCACTGTTAAACTGCCAAATGGACTGTCAGCTTGTAATATTGATTGTATAATTTAATTAATAAGAATAAATTAAATCATATTTTAATTATGATTAAAAAAATTAATACTTTAAATTAAATAAATAATTTTTACCCCCTAAAAATCTAACAGGCTCTTCGTCAAACATGAATATTTTTTTTGAAAAACGACGGATTATTTAACAAGATAAAATTTGCAATGATTACATAACGACAATTTATTAGAAACGACTAGAATTTTGAAAAAACAACTGATTATTAAAAATAACTGTATTTAAAAACGACGTAGTAAAGATGTGAATAATATTGAAGCACGAGTTCGAAAATAAGAACTACACGTTAAATAAGTATTGCTTGTTAATTTAAAGTATTAATTTATTTTTTGAATCATAATTAAAATATTTTAATTTAATCTTATTAATTAGGTTATGTATTAATATTACAAATTGACAATGCATTTAACAGTTTAACGATGCCACATCAACAGAAGTTAACGTCCCTAACGGAAGGACCAACGGATTTTAAATTTAACAAACGTTGTGTATTTTTACCCACACTTTGAAAAGTTTGAGACCTAAAATCCCTCTTGACCAAAGATTGTGCACTATTGCCGCAATTAACTCTAGTTAATAATATTTAATATTTGGATCAGTGAGAGAAAGAGATACTTGTATTCCACGTGGCGAGAGATTAGGGGCTTGATACTATAGGGGATTGCGTTGCGTGAATCCTTCGGAAGGATGGGGATGTAGGGATGGTGACGTAAGCCGTACGCAGTGTCCGCATCTTTTAGAGCGACAAAAATCCAACATTGATATCATTACAAGCTTTTGGACTGTAGTGAACCCTGAAGCTGAAATATTTAGAAACCCAAATCAAAATAATATGAGACAAAAACATACCATGCGCCTCTCTTGCGCGTGAGGAGTTGTGAGATTCATATTTTTTTCTTTTTAATTTTTTCTTTTAGAAGTTTATAGTTTATAGTAAACTTTATACAACTCTTTTTTCTTTTATTTTCTTTTGTTTTCTGTACAACTCTAAATGTTTAGATTTAAGCTTGATATGTGTAAATAACAAGTGTTTTTTTTTTTTTTTTTTTTTATAGATGAAATAACAAGTGTTAAATATGAATTAATACATATTTCAATAAGTTTTGTTCATTTTTTGTAATTTTAGTTTTAATTAATCTATATATTGATATTTTTTCCTCTTGTGACGTAGAAAGAAATATAGAAGAGCGCGTGATATTGTTATTCTGCAAAATAATGATATTATGGGGGAAAATTATATAGTGAAAAGTGTAAAAAATATCATTTAAGTATGAATAGTGTCAGAAGCGGAGTTACATATGCACCAACGAGTGCATGTGCATACGGTTACTTCAAATAAACAAAAAATATTATTCAAGATTTAATTCGACTATTCTCATTTCTTTCTCTTTTTGAATCGATAACTTTATTCTCCTATCCTTCGAAAATTAATATATATATTTATATGTCTAATAGTTGCTTTAATGTATAGTTGTTATGATTATTGTTTGTTTACGTATCTGAAAAAAAAAATCGATTGAAATATATTCCGTGCTTCGCTTGAAATGAAAGTGTCACTAAATTGTATTGATATATACATTATATGTAGTATGTATATATATTGATTGTTGTGCCTGGTATTACATATTTATATTAAATGCGCAATAGAGACATTTCACTTGTAAATACGGGACTTGTGTTTGTTAACTTAATCCTTGTGTTGCTTATCTGAACTATATGTCATAAGTGCATCATGGTGTTGTATTATATTGACTGGATCATCTTCGCACATTGCTTTGTAACACGTTGATATTTTCTAATTACTCAATATCCAACGACGTTTCAAATTGGAATAGGCACCACAAAATTCGTCTATATTAGGTTTCATATTCGTCTAATCACCCAATATCCAACGACGTTTCAAATTACGTCTAATTGAGTGTTCGTTTTCTACCCATGATCAACGTTTTTCCATGACTGATATTACATGGGACAATCAGGCCCTACCATATTACTGATCAACCGTGACCGTGAGAACATTGCATTGTATGTTTAATTGACTTCCATGTCTATTTCCCAGCCCAAAACTCAATAGGTACTTGTCCTTCACGGACTTTTGGAGGTTTAATAATCTAAACATAATTTTTTTTTCGTACACTACACGTATATTACATAAGTATTTGTATGAATTAGATAGGATAAATAAAAACACTTTTACCGAATAAAGTATTGAATACAGAGCAACATCTCCTCGCTCGCAATGTGTTAGCTAGTACAGAGCAACTGCGCGCAACCGGCATAAAAATATTTAAATATATATATATATATATATATATATATATATATATATATATGTATACTGAATTTAGCTTTCAGAAATATATACCTCCTTATTTTGTAATAAGATAATATATGATTGTCATTCAATAATGAAATCCTTGATAAATTAGTAAGGCGAACAACTACCAGTATATATTAACGGATACTCGAATTATTTTATTGTGATCAGAATTAGTAATTTCGTCAAATTTCGTTCATTTCAATAAAAATGTTAATAAGGAAGGACTCAGATGAGTAAGACAAATAATTAAACTATTAAATCAAAGTAAAATTTTGTGGAGGTACATTTACTCCTTTCATTTTCTAATTGAGATTGGATAGTTCAAAAGATCCTTTTAATAGAAATTTAATAAATTATTGTTTTTTTAATTTGAATACTTGAGTATCTATCGATGTAACTGATAATATTTATATATATATATATATGAGGATCTTTGGATTTCACTCCTACTCTCACTGTGACTCGAACTCAAGACATCTAATGTCTTAAGTGATGTACTTGTTACCACTAGACCAAGCGCATCTTGTCAAGCGTAAAATGAAAATAATATTGCGGCTCTTTCCCATTACACCACAATGCAAATTTTATGTAACCGATAATAATTTGAATACATTTTACTAGTTAAAAATACCATTAATAAAAAAAAATATTTTTTTAATTATGAAAGAGACACTTTTTTTTCAAAATAATTAAGAGCCATAAATAATTAAAACATAGCTATCATGAGTGGGTTATAGTTGAGGGGAAAGTGGTCGATTAATGATTTCTCAAGTCATAATCTTTCAAGACTTTGGTTAGATCGAAATTCCATTAATACTGCAACTTTCCCTTCTCTGATATTATATAAGTACATAATCAGTTTGTTAGTTATTAATTCCATTAATTCCACGTATTATAACATTCTGATTGCGAGAGTGAGAGTGAACATTTATATTTGATAAAAGACATGCATGGCCGTACGTAAAATTATGGTGCAAAATTCTATAAACAACACCATGCAGACACGTACGGACAGAAATTGCTGTTTATTATTTGGCCCGAAAAGCACATGTTCATACACAATAAAAATCCATTAATCATTACAAGTGATGATTAAGATAGAAAAAAATGTTGGCAGATTGATTATTAATCAGCAGGAAAAAAAAATCATATAACACATATGCATTAGCTGGCTGCCACGTCGCCACATGTATTATTAGAGAAAAATAGCACCACTACTAACATTACCTAATTAATTTTTCAAAAAACAATTGTAAAAAACACAAATAGTTAAAATTAAAATGTATATTAATTACACATATAGGTCATATTCATTTACATCGATGTTTTACAACAAAAATGAGACTAACGAATTGTTTTATGAAATTTGAATACCTTTTCTTCTTCAATATTTTTTTTTGAAATTATTATTTGTATA
Source organism: Parietaria judaica (assembly GCA_954871525.1). Lineage (NCBI taxonomy): Eukaryota > Viridiplantae > Streptophyta > Magnoliopsida > Rosales > Urticaceae > Parietaria > Parietaria judaica. The sequence continues at coordinate 18,070,352 of OX940865.1, read as the reverse complement.
ATATCTCCCTACTAATTAGTAGAGTTCACTACTCTTATAGGAATTACTTCTATTAATTATTTAATTATGACAAACGTTATTTAGGTTCAAGATTCCTTCCGTCTGCACTCTAAGTTTACAGTCGGATGAGGCCTCGAGCTATCTGACAAGCCGGATGGATGTCCGACACGATAAAGTGAGAATCCAATCTAATTTTAAGTGGTGCACAATCGTCGAAGGAAGCATCACGTAGCCTCAATAAGCGCCAAATTAATAACACGCTTAAAGCAATACTATTCGTGTAACTATTTACTATATCATGCCTCACAATGTAACCCTAATTCCTCCTTTATAAAGTGAGATGGGGATTTTCTAAAGAGGACGGTCTCACGCATCCACCAAATAGAGAAGTTGTGTTATAGCACCAAGTCTGGAGAAAAGAGCGAACGGGCTTTGTGAGGATCTCGGTCACTAAGTGAAATGCTCTTCCGTGTAAAGAGACTATCCCAAAAATAAAAAGAAAAAATTGCCGGGCTGAGAAAAACTCTCCCAAAGCATCTTTTCTCTCTCTTTGGGACTCATTTTCACCATTGAGACTAGCGCTCCCTATTCCTCTTGCAGGGTTTCTTAGGAACTCTACTTATATACGGATCATCCTTGTAAATTTACCAAATAGTCACAATCAAATCCCCGTAGAATAAGCATCTCATTATGCATAAGCGGAACTACGATTTGGATTTCGGGGTGGCGGATTTAAATTTTTAGTGCAAACAGAAGGGGTTTAATTGTAATTTTTTAAAAAATTAGTGCTAAAAGTGATCATTTAAAAAATATTGTGGTGGCTGGAACCACACCACATTTTTGTGTGGTTCCGCCTATGTTATTATGTACCGGCCGAACTACGAAAAAAAAACTTGTGGTCTTTATTCTTCCGATCGCACCTAGTTTTGCCGTGTGGTGAATAGTCCGCCTTATCCTTACTTATTTAACAAAATATTACGTCAACAACCATAAAATTGTTAGATTTAAATTGGGCGCGCGCACATATATATATATGTATACAGTAGCTACAACTTCGTTAAATTAATACACAATAATTAATAAGTTCAATAAAATAATATATTATCCCGATTGTAACTAACACGACTAAATTTTACCTCGATTATATAATATAATTACCCGATCCCAATAATAATAATTTATAAAGGCTGCACTGTATATATATAACGTACGTAATACAAAGTCATACACAGGTAGCAAACTGTGGTAGAGCCCAGTTATGTGTATATTGGCACAACAATGCCACGTGATTCTCACCTTTTGGCCTCAACCTAACGGAGGAGAGGCCTTGGACCACCACTACTAGTACTACTCTCTCTCTCATGGATAACACTATTTAGGTCTCTCCATATTTAATACAACCAACCAACAAAAGTCGTTGAGACTTGAGACTCTTCTCCTTTCATTAGTTAACACTTCACTATATTAAACTCCTTAATCATGGCTGCTCTTTAATCAACATCACATAATAATACACTCCTTTCCATTAATTAGCTAACAAATCTTATCACCCTAATCTTATAAGAGATATAATATCTATTAATTTTGTATCTCTAGAGTTTAATATATAGATATCTCCAACCTCATGCATTTAATTATTTTGTGTCCCTAGCTAGTAAGATTGATAGGACTTCATCTATGTTAGAGCCTCTTCAACTTAAAACACCGTTTTGGTATTTATTTTGATGGGGTTTTATCATCCATTTTATTTTTTTCGTTTGTAACTATAACACTAAATATCACATCAAAAGTATTTCTATTATTATGTTAATAACATAAATAAAAAATATATTATTTAATAATATTTTAATATATTTTATCATAGCTTTGATTTTTAATTCACTAATTCAATAAAAATAAATATTACTAGTTATATGACAAATATTTGACATACAAAATTAAAATTTTCTAAAGTAAAAATATGATATGAAATAATATCACATTATTTAAAAAAAAAACATATATTGCGTTTAAATATTTTTTTGAAAATGCGATATTCGTTCCTTAAATGTTCAATTCGTGCCTTCGAAGATGAGTTCTGAGAGCTACATGTATGTTATTGCTTTTAGTGCTTATGTTTAGTTTTTGTGTTTGATTTTAATTTTATAATCAATATCTAGAAGTCTATTATTTTAAATGATCTTTGGTTTATGTGTTTCTTTTATAAATTTTGCATATTAATTATAATGTTAAACTAATTATAATTAATAAATATACAAAATATTAATTAAAAAAACATATTAAATAATCATTGGTAAAAAATATATGTAAAAATATTTATAATAAATGAATATATGTAAACATATTAAATAATCATTGGTAAATGAGTCACACAAATATCTATAATAAATAATAGAAAATACTTTATAATAACATATAAATGAAAATACTTATAATAGGAAAAAGAATTGTCGTTGCTATAGTATCCCATCAAATTTGCGCTATAACGTCATGGTCATAGTAGAATTTTGAATGTGCCGCTAACATAATTCTCTCTTTCACAAGTGACAATTATGTAAAATTTAACAATTTTTCTAAAATTTTGTTAAATTAATAAAAAATGATCGTAAAGAAAATAAAATAGTGAATATTGAGAACGCCGAACGTAAATTATAGAAAATATAGAAAACTTAAGCCATAAATATAAGATTGGACTGGTATAATTATAATTTATAAAAGCAAAAATATTGATATATTTTAAACGTGTAAGATGGTAAGCGTTCATGTATATTTAGTGATATATACTGATATACATGAGCCAAGTTGAGTGATATATATTTAGTATTTGAAGAACATGCCGACATTTTCTGATTACTAGTCGTTATTGGCTTCAAATTTAATAATTCTCATAGTAAGATATGGAGTTTAATTACGCAATTTCGAAGCCTAAAATCACGATAAATTGCATAATCTAATAATAATTATGATAGGTCCCGGATTTCAATTTTCTAATCTCACCAACTAATATTTGCTAATTATTTATTGATTGGCCAATTAAAATAATAATGAATTTGTAGCATGGAAAAGAGCGGTTGAAAGTTGCTATAATTCTTTGCCCCTTTTCTTGGTCTTCTTCGCTACCAAACAAGGGCGTGTATGTGTTGAGAAAATTCCCTTTCCAACTTGCAATATATATTCGAATAATTAGCAAATTGAAGTAGATATTATCCAACTTAATCACTATATTTATAAATTATATATATATATATATATATATATATATATAGGTACGTGTCCTTGCTATGTCCATGGAATTCCAACAACTGGATTTGTTAGGCAATATATATCGATTTATAGCTAGCAAAGCGTCACACACAATCTTCTCTATATTTTGACTCTACTTTTTTTTTTTTTAATATATCATCAAAGACATTGACATCTTCTTGTAGACAAAGAAACCCACAAAAGAAATCAATTAAAGGAAGCCATACATATATAATATAACTACACAAATATAAAAATAGTGAAATCTTCAATTTTTAATGCATATTAAAGAGACAAGTGAGTGGAGAGAGAGAGAGAGAGAGAGAGAGAGAGAGAGAGAGAGAGAGAGAGAGAGAGAGAGAGAGAGAATAGTATATAAGTTTAAAGAATGCAACATTTTGTAAAGGAATTGGATTGTGACTTGGAAGATACTATATATCTAAAGATAAACTTAGGAAGAGCGATCATAATAAAGGAATGATATTTTATTTTTATATAAAAAAAGAGACAGCACTAAGTGAACATTTTCGTGGGATAGTGACAAATTTGTGTTTTCAATCATAATCCGGGCCGTCCGATCAAAGATAATTACGGTCCGACGGCTGAGAATCAGCTAATTTGATCAAATCCGAGTGGTTAGTTTGTATAATAGCAACACTTAAAAAAAACTTGTTTAGTTTAAAGACCAAGTTGAGGTTCTTTTTCATGCTTTTTGGCTTCAAATTTTGTTGTTCTGTGACAATGATGATATGGATTCATGGTTAACTTGTTTATTCGATGCTTTGATTTTGGAGTGTTAGTGCTTCAGAAAGATAGACACTATCTGTCCTATGTAGTATTATATATACAAAGAAATGTTCTATTTTTTTTATAGATATGATGTATACAAAGACACTCCACTGATTATATGATTGTAATGTATCTTTCACGAGGCAGTGTTTATGTTGTGTCTCTACATGACATTCAGGTTTTGAATATTAAAATCAAGTTTGGGTGATTTGTCACACTTTATTATGACTTATGACTTAATAGGAATTAAACCTTGAGAACTATTACTCTTTGGGCATATTCCGGGTATTACTTCAAATTCAAAAATGCATTAGTTTTTAGTTTTTACTTCAAATTGTGGTAAATAGTGTAGTATTTTGACTTTTTTTTTTCTATTATTATTGTTAGAGTCACATTATTAGTCATGATTATATATTTTCGTATTACAAGATATGTTCAAAGTATAAAAACAATGATTATATATTTTCGTATTACAAGATATGTTCAAAGTATAAAAACAACTGAGACTGTTAATCGCAATTACATACATACACAATTTTTTGTGTCTTGCTAGGATCGAGGCTAAGACCGCGCGTTGAGACGTAGTGTGTTTACCACTAGGCTAAGTAGTGTTTTTACTTCCATGTACAAATATATGCCAAGTTAAAAAATTATTATATATATCTTGGAGGATTGTTTTTTATTTTGTAAATGGATAAAATTAACAAAACTTTAATTTTTGTCATACATTTCATCCCTAATTTATCTATAATAGTAATAATAAAAATAAAAAATTGATCTTTACACATTTATTCTTTATGTGTAATTTCAGTTAAGGATGTGCATGAGTTGGATTAGGTCGACCCGTTGTTAAAACTAAACCTGACCCGATTTTATTGGGTTTTAGAAAAGTGTCCCAATCCGACCCAATTTTTTTGAAGGCCCAATCAAATCCAACCCGAAAATAATGGGTTAGGTTGGGTCATATTGGACTTAAATATTTTTCCTTTTACCGAATAGCACTTAAATTTAAGCGGTCAATCAATATACATAAAGTTACTATTAATTTTTAAACAGACAATTCAAAAACTAAACACTATTTTAGACTTAAACATTCAACAATGAAAGTACCGAACATAGTCATAAACTAAACTAGAAACATGGTCGTAAACATAAACTAGAAACATATTCATAGAAATTAAATAATAACAAAACATAAAGATGTGAGTGAGTATTTTATTTTTTACTTGTTGTGTGTTTTTACTTACTAAAACTACACCAATATATTAAAAATATTAATTAATTATTAAAAAAGTTTTGCATAGTCAATTGGGCTAGCCCAACCCGATGGCTACGGACCAACTCCAACTCAACTATATATTTGAGTTGGATCCAACCCCGTAATTACTGAATTAATTGGGTTGAGTTAGATTGGGGTTGTGTTCAATTAGACTGAGTTACACTGCTGGTTTGAGTTTTTTTTTTTTTTTTTTGTTAACACCGCTAAATTCAGTTACTAACGTATCTATGCTTTCAATTTCTAGCGCCTTTTTTTTTTTTACCGTTTCGGAGTTACTTTTAAGTCACAAATATAGCTGAAATTAGTGCAAAATGTAGGTATAACTTATGTGGTTAAGATGGATATGGAGTTTCTGTTAGCGCAAAAATGAGATTATCATACAGTTACATTATTACTCCAGCATGCTTGCCATTTTGATTGGATCATATATCTTTCAACAAATTTAAATGGAAAAAATATAAAATAAATAAATAAATATTTGAGAAAGTGCAATTTCATATGAGAGAGAAAAATAACTTTAGAAAAGGCTAGTGAGAGAGCTAGTACAAGCTAGAGATGATACTTTGAATGAGTTCACCTTTTTTCCTTTGGTACCAAAGAGAGAAAAAGTAAGAAGAAGAAAGAAAAAAAAACAGTCTATAAATACATTGATTTATACACTCATAGTAATAGTGATAGTTAAAAAAAATATCTAGTTTCTTTCACACCTGATGTTAGGTTCAATCTTTGACTGTATTCAAGACTTACCCAATAAGAGAAACAATAAATACATGGTGAATTTATTAACACATTAAAAGGTTCATTGAACCTTTGAATGTGACTAGTGATTAAACCATCAATTAATAATAGAGTATCCTTAGGGCCAAAAATGAAAAAACAAAAAAAGTGTGGTCCTAATAGTAATAAAGGGTCAACTTGGCAAGCTTTGAAGCAATGATAGAAAGTATGGGGTCTAAGTGTTCATAAGATTGTTTTTCTTGTGCTGTTCAATCATGAGATTCCTGTTTATGAGTTAGAGAGGCAATGTTTTCCCTACATGTTTTCTCAAAGGACTATACTTTTCAATGCTATGTTTTTTTTTTTTTAGTTTTTTTCTTTTCTAATATTGAATTATTTTTTATGACTACCATATCATGACTTCTTTTTTTATGAATTACCCTCAAACTGTAAAGATAAATGTGTTATTATCTTTTACTTCATGCCTCTAATAATTTTTTATTAATACATTACAGTATTTGCTCATGATTTACAAATTACAACGTGTACAAGCACAGATGTAAAGGACCGGACAATACAGTGCAAAAGGAATACTAATTCGAATAATGCAAAAATGGGAATAGAAATATATCACACAAAACAAAAATACATTGACATAATATAAATTATAATGTGTGTATATATATGTATCACCCTAAAACGACAATATATCTATGATTGTTGACGGCGAGTGAAGACGAAGTTTCAGCGTTACAAGATTAGATTTGAAAGACATTTGACCTAAGTTGAGCAGAAGGGGTGTTACAACTTACTTGCATGAAATTTAATCAATTGGGTATTACTGACACATTGAGGAAAATGAGGGGTGTAAATCAAAACTTTTCATTTGCAAAATAGGGGTGGTGAGAAAGGGACTAGTGGGTCTCCACTCTCTAGGTTATCCACTTTTTGCCCATATAAATTCATATTCACCGAGCAAAAGAGTAATAATTGAGAAAGGACTATCCAACTTTCTCTTCTCACTTTTAGGGAATGACAATTGTGACCAATAATACACCATATATTTATAGTACACATAATTTTTCGTAATGATAAATCTCATTTGTATAGAAAGCAAGGTGTTAAATTTTGCGTTAAATTTTGCAAAATTCCGACTGATTTTCGTTTTCTGTAGGTATGCGAAACGAAAGTCTCATCGTTTTGTTGGGTTTTTAATTTTTTTCGCGAAATTCGCATGGGCACGTGGATGGAATTTTGTTTTTCGTTTTTGTGAGTAAAAATTGCGAAAAATAGTTAGGGTTTCGCAAAAAATCATTTTTTTTACCATTACGACTAAACCAATTTATGAACTACTTTTTGGCTTCTTTTTTTATTATTATTATCAAGGGAGCTAAAAGATTGCTCTTAAACCTGTATATTCGAAGAAATAAAGTCGAAAAAAAAGAAATAAAATTTACCCAATTAGGAGAATTAAGTGGAAGAACATATGAAAGTGCTGAATTATTCATTCTTTGTTTTGCATAAGATAAATTTAGAAGATGAGACAAAATGGCATAGAGTGGACAAAGAAATGACCTGCCTCTGCTTTTAGGTTACCAATTAAGCCCAATATGTTTCTCTTATGTTGCTTGTTGGGGCTTGGTCCACCTATTTTTTAGGCCCAAAATAGAATAATCATATTGGATTTGGAAGAGTAATAAAGGAAGAATCGTCTCTTTCTTATAGATTAATCCTCAACCTTACTTTTTTGTCCTTGGAGTTTGTTTTATTACGATAGACGAATTTAACTATGAAGTGTTACGTGACGTCCAGTTGACTATGATATAATATTGTAATATCATTTGATTATCACGTGAAATTATTATTATTTTAAAATTAATTATCAAGGGATATTTGCGGGTAATTTTCTTAAACTTGTCTGTTTGAACCCTGAAAACTTAAGTCTAATTCACTCTCAGCCCTTTGCTAACGCAAGTGAGGCACATGCCTTAGGCCCCATTATTTTAGCAATTTTTAAGCTTTAAATAGTAGAGAGCCCTAAAATTAAATGTTTAGGGGCCAAAAAGATCACAATTAAAATTATTATATATAATCTAATTGTGTGTTATTTACAAATATATTTCTTACTTAGTAGAATCAATGTTGTTTATGTTATTCTTGTGATTTTCTATTAACTTATAAATAATTGATGATATTCATGTATTTTTTTTTATTAACTTACAAATAATTATGATTTATTTTGTATTTACGTGATTTGTATGAGGATTAAAAATTTAAATTGCCTCGGGCCCATATTATCTCTGGTCCTTCCCTAATCACACTTTTTTTTTTTATAATTGAACGAAGATTATTATTAGGTGCCACATCATTAAAATAAATAAATAAAACCATCATTTCATAGGGGGACTTCTAATATGTCTTATCTCTCTCTCTCTTTCCCTAAACACACGATCGCTATTGCTAAAATTGGCCTTTTATTTTATTTTATTTACAATTCTACACATATCAAAACTTAAAAGCTTTGTGTAATAATTTTATAGGAAGAAAGAACAAGTGTTTAGAAACAGCAATATATATATATATATATATATATATATATATTAGAAAACACAATTCCAACTTAAAAGGATAATAAACTGTTTTTTTTTTGTTATAATTTTTTTATCATGAACATTAGATCTAAACTTGACAGTCTAAATTAATTCAAATTAAAACATTAGATAAACGGTTGCAATTTTATTTTGTTTTCTTTACTTTAAATTAAGAGATTTTTCAGTTTATTGCAATAATAATAATAATAATAATAATAATATATTATCCTTTCAAAATCGGAATTCCAAATTTTTAACATGTCAAATTCACGTAATTATTTTCACAAGTTAAAATTGACAGCTTCCATATTTTAACAATCTTTATTTGAATAATATAAGCTTTATAATTAGATTGATAATTGTGATAAAAAAAAATGATTTCTGTGAGTAGAGAGAAAACTTTCATACGTTTTGGCGAAATCCTAACGATTAATACGATAATTAAATGAATTAATTCTTGCTCGTTTTTGTATTTTTGGTTTGTTTAATCGTAAAGCGTGTTTTTTTTTTTTAATTATAGTTGAAAGTTTTAAAATTTTGCTATAGAAAAATTACGTTCAAATTTTTCTTAAAACCTTAACATTCTAGCATAATAATTTTTAGATTCTTGAATGGGACCATTATCGACACATACATGGACAGAAAAAATAATATATAGAAATTTTGGGCCCTAGGATTCATCAATTACTGATGGGCTTAATATAACGTAGCCCTATTGTTACCTCTATTGCGCCATAGACGAATATTATGAAGTTATGTTTTGAAGATTATAGAAATGTAATATATATATATATATATAGATAGCAGTTTTAGCCAAGTAGGGATTTATACTAGTACCAAGCTTAACATACTTGATATTTAAGACTTGGTTTGCATTATTAAGGCAGTGACCAAATATCGGCCTAATTTAGGATTGTTGTGATGTTTTTAAATTTATATTTGAAAAGTAATTTAATAAAAATATGTTAATGGATTAAGTAATTTAGCTGCTGACAGGGCTGGCCCTGAGTTTTAAGATGCTATTGGCGAGCTAAAATTTTTGGGCCCTTAATAAATAAACACAATCAAATTTCAAAGCAAAAAATACTACTTAAATTTTATATAATGAAACTCTAATAAAATTTAGTAGTGAAATCATGAATACAATTCGACACAACTACAAAAGTACAAAAAAATAATAATTTATAAACTATGTAAAATAAATAGATCAAATAGCTAGTGTGATAACCAAAAAATGCTATATATCTATTTCCATTGCTCAAATTTAAATGAACATGTGAAAATCAAATAAAGTCTAACACAATAGACAAGAATCACCATTCACCGATACAACATTCACTGTGTTTTATAATCTTATCTAATAGCATTATACTTGGGCCCAAGAATCAAGAATAAACTTTATGAAAAAATCTATGTGATTTGTTCTAGTAATAAATTACCTCTTGTTTGTATTTGTGTGTCGCAGAGTCGATGAAACAAGATTGAGAAAACAAAAGACTTAATAAACTATATATATAACCCTCAAAATATGGGCCCTCAATTTTTAAATACACCTAGGGCCCTAGGCCCACGCCTATCAGGCATACCCTCAAGGCCAACACTAGATGTTGATGAACTTTTTAATTTGATTTCGTTAATATTTTTAAATATTATTTTTAAGTAGAGAGTTAATGGTTTAAATTAGGAGTGAAATTGGAATTCGGAACCGGGATTCAAAAAGTTTTGTCCATGTTTCGGAAAAAACGGGACACCAATATTTTGTTTTGGTTCAAAAAATTCTGATTTTTTATCTTCAAACCGAAATCGGGACAAGCATAAAAACAAAGACTAAATTTGAGACATTTTGTGAATAGCCAAGACATTAAGGAACATTCATAAAGATATCTAAAGAATCAGTCGGATTCTATCTATCTTCGTCCCGCTTGAGTATGTATGTATGTATGTATGTATGTATGTATGTATGTATGTATGTATGTATTAAAAGGAGTCAAAATCTCTAAAATTATCTCTAGAGGAACAGGATAAATTCAGGCCACAATTCGGGGAACAATCCGAGACAACATACAAAATACCATGTCCAAAGCTCAATCCAACTACGTCTAAATCTAAAACATATAAGAAAAAAATAAAGAATCCAAAGCATTAAAACCATGTCTTTTTTTTCTTTCTTTGATTTCTTTTTGTCTTTTTTTTTTCCTCTTTCTTGTTCACTTTACTACTTCCACGGGTAAGAGCGAAAGGAACAGAAGTTTAAGCGGGAGGTACTTTTGAACAGTTTCACCAAGAAACAATAAAAAAAAATAGACATAATTCATATAAAAATAATTAACATATCGGTAATTATATTAATGGGTTAATGGATCAAATAATACACAACTCTTCTATTTTTAAAGCATCCATGTTCAACTCCAATTCGTCCATATGCATGCTTATTTCTAAAAATTGACTGCTGTCATGAAATTATTTTTTCAATACGACTAAAGCTTCAAACGTATTAGTAATTTAAGAACTCGTAAGAGGGTTAAGATTGCGACCTCCGCATGAAAACGCCAACTCAAATGCCACCATAGAAACTGGTACATATGTAGCACATTTATAGTAATATTTTAGAAAGAACTTTATAATTTTGAGAATTAACGTAAACATCCCGAATTGTAGAGTCTTCACATCCATCCCATTATATTTATCCTTGAAATATCTTTCCATTTTATGTGTTTTGTTTTTTCAATATCCATAGTACTTTGCATTAACGACGAGTCAAGTTTGTCCACACTCGTGATCATTTTCTTCAATCTCGATAACGCAAAATAACATCTCTACAATTCTTGGAATGAATTTTTCCTTCTGATTAGTAAAAAATAACTATGAAACAATCGAGATATAACCCAATTTGTACTTCGGATCAAGCACCCTGACAAGAAATACAATCGGGTCTTAATAAGTCTACAAGAATACGATGAGTATATTATGTTGTTCCCATACCAAATTGTCGAGACGATCTGAAACTTCAAAGTAATTGATGTAGTTGAGATCTATATTTAATCTATCAAAAGCTTTTCGATACTTCATTGTTGATTATAACTCAAGACACGTCGAATTCCATCGAGTTGGAACAGCCAAGGATATAAGCGCATTTTAATCTCTTCAAGGTCAATCCACTAATTAAACCTTTTCACGATTGATGTAGACGATCTCACATATAGTACCGCTTTTGAATAGCAGATATATAAGACCCTAAATAATGTAAATTGTCTCCAACAATGATATTTACGAAGTGGCATTTGCATCTCATGTGAAACATTTGACCATCCAATTTCAAATATTTTTTGTTTTTCTTTGCTTTGTCTGTAGATAAATCATTGGAAGTAGCACTATCCAATATTATTGATTGGATTTTCATTTTGCCTCGACCCAAAATAATTTCATTAACTTTTGTGTGATCGTATGCTCTTTTTGTAGTTATTCTTACTTAAAACTTTAAAGCTTCATCAACCCAATATACACATGTTATGTTATTAAAATTTAGAATTAATGTCGAACTATCTTATATGAAACTTACTCGATGACCAATCAACTTAATTTTGAGCTTCAACTCTTTTTCTTGGAACCCTTTTTAGAACATATTGTGCAAATGTGATATGACAAATATTCTCACGTTTTAGTTTCATTGTGCATTACTTTTGGAATTATATTCTTTCGATAGTACGACAAGGGAGCTCCTCCATCACGAATGGTCAATTCCCCCTTCGTACTACCAAAATATGATATTCTTGCCGAATTAGAGTTTGTTGTTTCAACCATTACCAAACTAGTACCTATTCTGTTTGGTACTTCAAGGTCTACCAATTGTTGTCGATATTTCATAGTTGTGTATTGCTGGACCTTCAACTCAATCGAAGCTTCTAAGAAAACTGAAAAGTCTTCTATTTCTTATCAATGAGCTTATTTTGAGTTCTTCTTACATATCACAATGGGTTTGATGGTTTCACATGTCAAATCTTGTGAACCATGAGTATTATTTTTGCAATATATACAACTTGAACAATCTCTACCTGATTTGTTTTTTTCGTTTAATAATCCCGACAACCACTTGCGTAGATACACTTTTACTTTTCATCCATTTAATTTAATATAATTTCTTCGAAAGGTACGATACATTCGATTCTAATTCATTTCACTACTATCCAAATTAGTAATATTATTTATTTCCCTATCTAATGACATTTGTACACTGATATTCTATAAATATTTATCCATAATAATGCATTTAATAAGTGAAAAGTTTTGTGTAATTAGAAAATATTAATATTTATGGCATTTAAAAAAGTGCCGGTAAAAGTTGAAAATTCTACGCTTTCATGTAAAGCGCAAGCAAAGATGAGGTTATTTTGATCACTGAAGTAATAATTTTGCCGGCGTTTTTTATAATCGATCTGTCGGTAAAAAGGCCCTATATTTGATAATTTAATAAATGTTTTACCGGCACATAACGCAGCGAGAAAAAAGGTTTTTCCTAGCGTGTTAAGTTTTAGCACCTGCAAAACGGAGATGCTTTGGCGGCACGTTTTAGCGCTGGAAAATAAAAATTCCTGATGCATTTAGCCGCACTTTGCCAGCTCTTATGCGCATCGGCAAAAGGAACTATCACCGGCGCATTTGGATTTTGCGCCAGTGAAGGAACTTTTCCCTGATCATTCCAGCCCGGTTCTTGGTGTCGGCGCTCTTTTGCGCATATGAAAGTTGAAAGCATTCACCTGCGCTTTTGGTTACTTTTCCGGCGCTTTGTTGCGTCGGCAAAAGTGCAGTTTCTTATAGTGCAATAATCCATAATATGTTCTAACATAAAAACAAGATGAAATTAAAACAAAGCATATGAATCCTAGGGTTAATCCCGGAAGAAATACCATTACTTTGAAAATATGGCCCAATAAGTACAATTTTTTTTAACCGGAACAAGTTTCAATTCTCTTGATTTGGACCTTCCGTCATCTTACCGTATTCACCCGTTACTTTGAGCCATGTGTCAATCCTACAAGCCTTCTGGAGGGAACAATGTGAGAATATTTCAGCATTCAAAAAGACAAACACGACAAAGTGAGAAGATTTAAAATTTTTTTGTTTAGAATGATCACATTAAAATTTTGGATTGTTATAATGCATTACTCGGGTTTAGATTAATTGTTTTTATTAGATCATTAGAAGATTGATAGATTCTCTGTATAATACCGATATGATATAGTTCGGACAATAACAAAATCGATCAAAGAACAAGCTTAGAGCTCAAATTTTCTTATAATCTTTCAACAACTAAACTAAAAAATGCTATAGCCAATGACTATTAAACTATGTTCCCTAAAATAACATCTATGATTATAACAACAAATAATAAAATAAATAAATAAATAAATAGACACAATCTTAATAATTAAACCATGATTATAGCATATACAAATAATTGCCATAATTTCATCAACAAATTTCCATGATCCATGCTCCATCAAATACCCCCTTATATAACTTAGGCTAATTCATAGTCATACTTCTTTGATCTAGCAGTTAAATTTTTTGGAAACTTCGAGAGATAATTGTTTTCTCTTTTGTTGAACAGCAATAGCAAGAAGGCCAAAAAATTATTATGGAAAGTGCGAAAGCATTAGAAGAAAAGGAAGAAGAAGAAGAAGACGAGTGGAAGGTAATTAGGTACATAATATTATAAAAACAAAACCAAGAATCAGTGGAATTTTTTTGTCATGTAGAAACTCGAAACTGGTAAATAAATAATAATTCATAGGCACTATCAGATATAATAAACATAGTGAGTTCCCTTAATATCCACTACTTCAAGCTCTATTTTTGAGAACCAATCATAAGAATAATAGATCAATTTTTGAGAAACGATAATAATTATGCCCGACCTACTTTATAAAGTTCAAAGTACATGACCAATCTTATTAATCAATTATAAACATATTTATGTGCGCTCGCAATTTTTGACCTTATTTTTCATGTCCTAATTCTCAATTACTCGGTACGGTATTACATCGGAAGTCACTAACTCGTGAATTATAATTTATGTTCCAACTTTTTAGATACTAATCCACTAAAAAAGCAAAAGAAAAACTAGCTTTAGGGACATAATTATTATTCATGGTAATCATATATATATATAAGTACTTAAAGAAGAAGAAAAAAATTATCTTGAGTCATAATCACAATTATATAGGCATTACCGTAAGTCAAAAGCGAACATATGCGGTGTAATATGATTCGTATAAGTTGAGTTTTTTAGTATGTTTTCTTGTTAAAAACACGCTAAAAATGGTGGTGGAAAAAGTATTGGTTCTCTTATATTGCCAGCTTAGCTTAATAGTAATGTATAATAATAGTCAACTAATTGTAAAGTTAATTACCGAGGTCATATATGTAGTTGCACTCAACGCGTTTTGCTTGATGATTAGTAACGAAACTACGTATGTATTTCTTCACTTTGGAGACAGATCATGATACGAAAAATATATATGTACAAATAATAATATAGTAATTAAACTGTATATATGTGTTTGGATTATAGAGTACTTGGTTGTACTTGACCACTCGATGAGTTCCAACGAGGCAAATCTGATTATACTATAATAAACATTTGATGTACTTGATAATTGAGATTGCCAAGTTGAGTTGAGAACAATCTCATAATTGATCATCTTCAATTATTCTGTTCATACGTTGCATGTTTTGCAATAATCTACCGATTTGATTATTTAAAATTTGCCAATGTAGTAGAATAATATGATTGATTGATTGCAACTAGTACTGCAATAAAATATACTTGATTATGGCAAATTCTTCTGTTGTAAAATTAAGTAGCTAAGAGCATTACGGGTATATAATAATCCCACGAAGAACAATTACTATGCGGCTATGTGATTTTTTTAAGAGGGAGATGGAGACCTAAATAACAAAGTAGGTACGTTGGCCGCTAAAAACACAAAACAATAAATAGAGGTTGAAATAATATAAATAAGAACAAAATTTTTACACACCACACAAAAAAAGAGAAGAGAATTAATAAAATTAAAAATTCTCTCTCAAATATATATTATCGTTGGACAAAGAAGCAATGGAATCCAAATATGCGTAACTATAAAACTGTAAAGGTCTACAGAATAAATGCTTCTAGTTTTAAAGAACCAAACTAGTTTCTTTATTTTATTTTTATTTTAAGAAAGTTGAACAAAATAAGTAGAGTCTTACAATAGCTACAAAAGTTATCACATTGAGATCTTTGATCATAAGCAATATGAAAAAAAATCAAACCCTGAAGAACACCCACGACGCATTTCTCAGCTCCAGCCAGGCTCGGAATTCCCGTGAAAGATCCATCAATGTTGCATTTTAACTAAGCAGTGGGGGGAAACGCCATATAGCATAAATCATTTTTTGAGCTTCTCTTAATGACAAAACCGAAATACTTAAGAATTTTGAGGCCATCCATATATAGTGATTGAAATCTCTAGCTTATAAGAAATTTGCCACCTTTATTATTTACTCTCTATATATATTAACTTGTGGATTTTTATACATAGACCTCTAGCTTATTATAAACATTGAAGAAGAATCATAAAACAAAAAAATCACATTCTAAGAAATAAGTTTGTGGTATATATATTCATCATTCTTTCTGATCATTACAGCGCGTGGATATTTTTCAGTGTCCACTTTGCAGATCTTGAAGCTCTCATTGAGCCGTCAGTCACAATCAAGACGCGCTCATAAGTAGTCCCTAAGAAACTCGTCAAAAGTCATGGCGTCAAATTGCTTAGTGCTTTCACGATCAATTAGGGTTTGTGATATTTTTGCGACATTGTATCTTGACATGATATGTATGTGTAGTTCAATTCTCAAATATATAATAATATAAAAAATAATCACACTTTCGGTACGTACGGATGGTAGTACCAGAAAAATATCATAAAACTAGTGGATAGGATCGAGTTGATGAACAAAACATAGGACTCTCTCACGCATATTAGGGTTTTTATTGGATAGCTGTTTCCCTCTTGCAATGATTGTTCATCCCATTTCCATAACAACTAGGGCAACTTGATCCCAAGTTTTTTTTTTGGCAACATTTTAAGTGTGTTGAAAAAGATGTTCAAAGGAATGTTTCCTAATCCATATAAGTTCAACATCAACTGATCATGATATTCGTCTATAAATATATGAGAAAGTTGTATATATATGTGTGTGTGTGTGTATTTATTGGCTAATTATCATCCTATAAGAAGTATTCCATGCACATACAAATTCCACACAATTATTGACTCGGATTCTACTATCTAGAAGGATAGTGAAATGCTGACTTGGCTATTCCAAAGAAACCCTAACTTCTTTGTTTAATTAGTCTATGGATAAGTACTTCTGCAGATTATCAACCATTTGTGATATGAGAAGAAATGAATTTGAATTGTGCCATTGTGAAACTATATATATATTCCTTAAGTACATGATTAGATAATAAGATATATAGAAAAACTGAAGCCGCCATAACTTCTTTAATCTCTCTCTCTCTCTCTCTCTCTCTCTCTCTCTCTCTCTATATATATATATATATATATATATATATATATATATATGATGCTTTCCATTGGCATATGGTGTCACCATGACCGGATTCTGATGCAAGACAATCACTCTTGAAAGCAATGAGTAGTGGCGACCTTGTTCTCCGTTGTACTAAACTGCTTGAAAGCACACACTAACTTTTGTTGGATCACATAGTTAATTCTTTAACATTTGTAATAATATTATTTATCATTGTGATTTATTAATTAGATATGTAGTTAATGCGTAAGCACTTGTAGGTTTTCAAACAATTTTCTAATGAGACAGCATGTAATTCCAACTTCTTACATAGGTCACTTGTCATACATGATGTAGCAAGATCAAGATTATCCATAATTAGTTTATCTTAGAGAAAAGAAAAAGAGAGCTTTTGGTTCAATGAAATTAGACACATGAACAAACAAACTATTCATCACCTATTTAACATGTTTTCTTTCAAGAACAATGTAAGACATTCTTAACCTACATGATATTAGATTATCCAATTAAACCACATTAGGGAAAGAAACAGGGTTTGAACGAAATTAGACACATGAACAAACTATTCAAGATTACCTATTTTGACTCGGACCTGTTCTAAAAAAGTCTAGGCATTTTGAATTGTTTGTTGACATGGACAAAGTCAAGGAAAACCTTTGAAATTATTTCAATATTGGACCTTGGACATAATAGTTCCGAATAGAATCTATTTAGAAAGAAAATCTTTTGTCCCATGGTAGCCTGCTCCGGAGTGTAACACTTTTCCATTTAAGAATAATGCAACATCTTCTTAACCAAATTAATTTACACATGATATATTAGATTATCCACAATTGAATTACCTTAGAGAAATAAAATGAGGGGTTTTAAACGAAAATAGAAATATCAAAGTATAACATTTTTCATTTAAAAGAATAATGCAAGATTGTCTTAGCGAAAGCAAAATTATATAACATATAAGATTGTCTAAAACTAATTTAGAGATATAAAGAGGAGTTTTAGACAAAATTAGACATATGGACAAACTATATTCATTACTTATCAACAAGTGTGACATTTTTCTATTTATAAATAAGACCAATGCATCATATTTTTCATCAAGTTGAAGTATACATAATGTAGCAAGATCAAGAGTTTGTCTTACATGTATACTTTAAGTCTTTAACTATGCCTTAATTAGATTATCAACAAACTTTGGATTCTGAATGGAAATAGCTAGACACATGAACAAACTATTCATTTCCTATCAACAGGTGTACTATTCATTTAAGAATAATGCAAGATCTTCATAACTAAGTGAAGTTTCTAATCAACACGGTGCCAAATGCTTGTGCGTGTCACTATAGAGCAAAATACGTCTCAAGCTAGAGGTTTGTTTTATTTTATTTTATTTTATTTTACTTGGCACGATTGTGAAGGGTTCTCATTTAAACCAAGCCACGGGCTACAAGTAGCTTCATCACGATTCCACTACCAGTGCTTCTCATAAACCAAAGTTTAAAGCAAATAAATTAGTACACAAATTTAGTAATAATTTAAACAAAAAGTCGAGTTCGTGCTGTTTTCGAGAAATAGAGAGCATATTCTGTCACATTAAAAAATGCTGAACACGCTGACTTTCAAAACCAAACAATTTGGGGCTGTTTAAAAGTTTATTGGATACAGTGCATGTCTCACACAAACTTTATAATATAAAGTGATCACTGTGACTCACAAGTAGTTCAAGAGAATTCATGTGGCTTTTCATTTGTTTTTTTATGTTCATTCTTTGAAAAATCCTTAAAATCTATGGCAATCCCCAAAACTATGTTTATGGAAATATTTGAGTATTGCTCTAAAGGTAAGATGATTCTAGAACTTAATTGGTATTATATATGTGCATATAAATTAAATTAGAAACCCTTTATTATTTCAAATAGTGGGATTCAAACTATTGCTTTTTTTTCTTCTAGCGTATTATATTGAAAATATGCTCAACTAAGATCCAAGCCAAAAAGAATAATAAACAAATAAAAAGAAGCGCTTAGTCAGCCACACTTGAAAAAGAATTCTCTTTTCATGGCAAGATCTTTGTCCTCTTGTCCTACAACGAGACACCAAAACATGCAACCAATAAAATATATGATTGCAATTTCTCCATCTCTCTCTATAAATAGCCCGTTTCCGAGTGAGAGAGAGAGAGTACACTAAGCAAAGGCCATTTTCCTCCTCAAACATTCATTCTCCAAGTGAAAGGATCAAAGACTATCTATATTGAAAGCTATAGCACTATGACGGTTGAGTCCGCGAATTCTCAAGAGATCTCGTCGGGGGTTTTGGCGAGGCTCAAGGGCAAGATCGTCAATCTCGGACGGACCACAAGAAAGCTCGGGAAAGATGACCCGAGAAGAGTGATTCACTCGCTGAAAGTGGGACTGGCTCTCACATTGGTATCGCTGTTATACTATTTGAGGCCTCTCTATGACGGCTTTGGGGTGGCAGGAATGTGGGCCGTTCTGACTGTCGTCGTGGTTTTCGAGTTCAGTGTTGGTAAGAGACAATCCATGCATGCAATATTGCTATAGAATATTCTTTGACTCGTAACTAATACGTAACGTGAATTACATGCATGGTGTTGCTCAAAATTGTACGTATAAAATCTCATGTATCTATCTGTTTTTTAATCTTTACAGGAGCAACTCTTGGGAAAGGACTGAATAGAGGCCTTGCGACACTGTTGGCCGGGGCGTTAGGCGTCGGAGCTTTGCACTTGTCAAGCCTTTTCGGAAAACAAGCAGAACCTGTTGTCCTTGGCGTCCTTGTTTTTCTTCTAGGTATGTCATAATAATATATCGAACCTACATAAATATTTATGAATGGAGCGACGGAACCTTATATAAATACAAAAAAGAAATTGAAAATTTCGTGTTAAGGCACAATTAATTTTATATATGCTTTGTATATTCATGCTTACGGAGTGTTTAATTTTTTTTATTATTATTATTTTTGTAGCTGGAGCAGCCACATTTGCAAGATTCTTCCCGAGGATCAAAGCAAGATACGACTATGGAATGTTGATATTCATATTGACATTCAGCATGATTTCAGTCTCGGGATATCGAGTCGATGAGCTTTTTGAGATGGCGCATCAAAGGCTCGCCACGATCCTAATCGGAGGCGCGACGTGCATATTCGTGTCCATATGCGTGTGCCCAGTTTGGGCTGGCCAAGATCTTCACAACTTGATTGCCTCAAACATAGACAAACTTGCCAATTTCCTAGAAGGTATATATAGCTCGATACATTTTATAATATATATCTATAAATATATATATCCTCCAATATTATAGAAGGGTTCTAAGAGTGAAATTATTTTCAGGGTTTGGAGAGGAGTATTTCCAAGATGTTCAAGAGATTGAAGGAGACTCATGCAGTGTAAAAGCGTCTAAAGAAGACAGGTCGTTTCTTAAGAGCTACAAAAGTGTCCTCAATACAAAAGCGAATGAAGAAACTTTGGTGAGCACTATATATATATATAAAGTGTAATATATATGGAATATATAATTATATACGAACCTGAAAACTGAGCATATGTTTTCTTCTATGTAGGCAAATTTCGCAAAGTGGGAACCAGGACACGGCCGGTTTCTCTTCCGCCACCCGTGGAAGCAATACCTCAAAGTCGGAGGCCTCGTCCGGCAATGCGCCTACCAGATTGAAGCTATGAGCACTCATTTGAGCTCTGAAACTCAGGTGTGAATCATCTTAATCATTCTAAGTGCCATTTGTATTAAATTTTCTTCACTAATATCTCTTATTCACTTTTATTAATTAACATAATTACATGTAATTCTTTCTCAGGCCCCGGAAGATTTTATGAGAGTAATCCGAGAATCGTGCAAGAAGATGAGTACCGAATCGGGCAAGGCCTTGAAAGCATTGGTCACGGCGATGAAGGCGATGAAACATCCTGATGAGTCTGCCAATCAACACGTTGAGAATGCCAAGAACGCAGTCAAAGACCTGAAAGCGGCGCTTGAGGCTGCGTCAATGGAGGACTCCGACCTACTAGCGATCGTGTCGGCCGCCGCAGTCGCGTTTATACTGATCGAAATTGTCGAGCGTCTTGAGGATATATCTCAATCAGTCCATGAGCTCTCACAGCTGGCTCGTTTCAAGAAAGTCGAGCCCAAAAAGTCGCAGGAGAGCGGTGCAAAAGCCGGACATTCCTCGTCGTTGCTTCACCGGGGAATTGTAAAACCGGTGTTCGACGGTGAAGTCGGTGCTGAGGATCAAAATGACCATGTTGTAATTACAGTGCTCAATGAAATAAGTACCGATCGTTGCCCGGAAATTGCTCAAGCGCCGAAACCTAGAGAGGCATTAGTAGTGTGAATATATATTATAGCATATTAAAACACGTATAGACTAGTGAAAAAAAAAAAAAAAAAAACTCAACTTCATTACTCGTTGAGTACGACCATTGATTACTTTAATTTGATCATTGAATTAAATCCGAGTTAGGATTTAGTGAGTTTGTTATTAACTTGAGGGAATATTTTTTAACATCATTCCCTTTTCTATTTCTTTCATTGTACTTCGAGTTTATTTAGAAGATTTATAATAAGGTTTTTGTATATGATTTTTTTCATGGTATCTTAATGGAATTTCCTTTGATATATTGATCATTTATATGATACCACTATTACTATTGCTTTTGCTTTCGGTTTGTGTTAATTAACTTTTTGCAAAGGAAGAAAAAGAAAAGCAAGTGGGAATCAAATTAACCCAAGTGATATAATTACTCTTTTTTCTTTAACAAAAGTACTTCTCAATTTAGATTATTATTGTTATAAATAATCAAGACAAGAGAAAGAAGATTTGGCTTTGTCGTTCAGTAATTAATATTGCATTCCAGTTGTAAACATTATAGTGTCGTAATGTTTAATTAACCTCAGGATATAAGTGGAACCCTAGGGTTGTTTATAAAATATTGATTAAAATAAACAAATGTCAACATCTAAAAGTGGACATGTCATGCCAAAAAGTGCTGTATTTAAGTATGTATACTTTCATGGAACCTTCTCGAATAAAAAAAAAACGAGTCATCTGTATAATATTGTAATAAATATTGGCAAATTTTTTTTGATAAAGTTCATCCGTAGAACATCTACCTTGCTATATATAAGTATGATGATCAAGCTTATGTAGCACTAATGACGCTTGAATTTGGACGAATCTTACATTTAATTATACCTAAATTGTCATATAATATTGTCTTTAATTAGCTAGCATACACATTCACTAACATACTGCATACATAGACTATATATATATATAGATATATGCAACGCGCATATCACCAATACATCTAAAAGATACGAAATCATGACTTTTAGGGATAATGGTTCTATAAATTCCCAAATATGTAGTACTCTTTTTTTTATTAGCAATAACAGAAAATAGTATTGAAGTCAAATCTCAATATATATATATCGAGATAACGTTTGTTAGCTTGAAATACGCATAGATCTCTAGTATAATTTATGAGTTTAATCGTAAATGTACACGTGTTTATCATATATTCTAACATTGTTCCCTCCCCACCCCCCAAAAAAAATGAGAGTATGACAACTAACTTAGAATACTAAGATGGTCTTGTGATCCCGTCTAAAATTTATTAATAAAACTTTACTTACGGTGGATAGTAGTTGAGTACTTATATGCCGTTAATTTTTTTTTTTTTTTATGTGTATCAATACATTAAAGCATAAGTCTAAGTATAGAATGGGGTACGTGTGAAGAATGGAGATGTTACCAACAGGGTTGGCCCTGAGTTTATCGGGACACTAGGCAAATACTGATTTTAGGGCCCTTATGCGTGTATAGAATGGGGTACGTATGAAGAATGGAGACGTTACTAACAGAGTTGACCTTAAGTTTATCGAAGCCCTAGACAAAGATGATTTTAGGGCCCTTATGCGTGTATATCATTCATAAGTGCAAATAAAAATTATGTTGTATTCGTAACCATAATTACAATATATCGTAATTCGATGACCTTACGTTTCAGTAAACAAAAAAATTATTATAGACCCACGTCTACCTCATCTGCACTTAGTGCCAGGTTAGCAAAGCAATCTTATAAAGAACGATATCCTAGGGAGTATATAGAGTTAATCGCAATGTCTTAGGAATAAAATCAGAGCACGAGTTCATATACTTGAGCTTAAGATGGAAACTATAATAGTATTTTTGCCAAATATACACACGAACATCATATATATGAATGCAGTATAGTGTATGCCAGGAAAATATCAGGCTTTTATGCTTCAAGTGCGTATTTGGTTGGAGTGCAGATACTGCATATATATGAATATGGCAAAAACAAACATGAGTCTCTTAATGGAAAAATATACGACCCAATTACGGATCTTGATTCAAGCAACCTCATATAAGTATGATATATATATATATGTGTGTATATATAATGATGGTACACTAGTGATCTACTTGTTAGTGTTGCACTCACAAAGCACTTGCTAACAAAACATGTTCTACATTTTAAAATCTCCGCGTGGTATGAGCTATTTTAGAGTTGTAATTATTAATGAGCTAATATCGTGAAAACTGTACGTACTAATTAATGCCAAAATTATTTGCATGGACTATAAAGAAAACATGCAAATTGCAAGAGCACTTTGAGAGATCTCTATCAAGCTAATCAACAAAGATATATCTGAAAAAAGATGTAAAATAGATTAATGTGGAAGTGGAGGCATGAGTTATTTCCCACCATTTTAATGCAAGTGCGCATTGACGTTAGTACGAGCTTGAAGAGAATTTTATATTTATTTATTTATCGAGGAACCATTAAGAAATAAACAAAGTGATTGTTTTCACTTCTTTCTTCATTATATAATAGCTAATATTTTTCGCCTTTCTTCGTTTAAAGTTTAGTCCAAACACTTAGTGCGTGTATATATATATATATAAACATTTAATATAAAATGATCATTTTATATTAATAGTATAAATTAATGAATATTTTCCTTTGAAATTTATTTGTTTATATAGCCTTGTTCTTTCATATAATAATAGCACTGCCCTCTTAAACATTTAAATATGACCTAAAATAATAAATTATGTGCATCACATGATTTGTACGAAGATAATTTTTTCTGTTATTATGATCTTAAGAGTAATTTTACTAGGTTGATGATGTATTCTCTAAAGCACTCAAGGTATTCAATATAGTGGAACACTTGTAAATTCTAAACATGTCTTACAAGATTAGAGAATTTAAAATAATAAATAAATAAGTATCAAATACATCATGCTCTTAATATTTTTTTAAAAAAATTATTATAATTATCGAATGCGAAAGATCGAAGCGATATTGATAGAAATATTTTGCTACTATAAAAAATTTCTGTATATTGAGCATTTGTTGTATGCTTAACTATTGTTTCTTACTCAAATTTTTCGTTTTGGTAAATATGTCAAAACTCATGGTTGTCACTCATTTACCATATGAATATATTTTATACTAATAAAACTTAAGATAGACATGATGAAAAATGTTTTCTTTTTTAACACATATAAGAAATTAATGTTGAGCACACAATGCTTTAATGGTCAATTGGATTAAGTAGTTAATTTGAAGACTAATAAAAAAGCACGTGGTGAGACGTGAGTGTTTTACTTTTGATGCGTTTTTATTAAGTGCTAGTTCGATCATCCCTATCATTATACCTCCACTTAGCAGCAGTACTGTATTAGTTTCTAATTAATTGACATCAGCACCTCATGATGAATTTATTCGTCCATGATTGTCAGATTATTCTCTGAATATCCCTCATTTAAAAGTACCAACTTGCTTATTATTTTTTATATAAAAATGAAGAAATGCAAGATTTAATAAATCTATTAATAAAATCAAACTTGGTTGACCTATTAGTAAACCCACTAAACGACTCCACGAGAGGTCTCGAGTTCGATCCCAACAAGATGCGGAAATTGTGTGCG
This sequence comes from Parietaria judaica, assembly GCA_954871525.1. Taxonomy (NCBI): domain Eukaryota; kingdom Viridiplantae; phylum Streptophyta; class Magnoliopsida; order Rosales; family Urticaceae; genus Parietaria; species Parietaria judaica. The sequence continues at coordinate 18,045,125 of OX940865.1, read as the reverse complement.
TATGTAATTACGATCAATGTTAACTGCAATATTGTCAGTTGTTTTTAATACACTGTTAACGTATATTGTATGTGAATACATATAATCTTAGTCAATAGTGTCATCTTAATGAGAAAAAAAAAGTTTAACTACTTGATCGTATTCTAATTCGATGTTAGATTTTACTCGACGAGGGTAAATGAAGGTACTCGAGGGAAATCAGAAAGCTCAACTTTATTCACTTGTCTTATTTTTATTTTTTATTTTTTAAAACGTACTTGAATAATAGTGTTTAATTATTCTTCTAATCAAAGTCGGTCCTTGACTACAAAGCACACAGATCATTTTTTTAGGCTTCTAAAAAAATTTCCACCGAAAAGAGGTCCTCATTTTTTTAAGAATTATTCTCTTATTATTATTATTAGTATAATTTTGTTTGGATCTTTGCCTCAACTCGGGTCGGGCATGCATATATAGAGACGATTTTCCACACTAACTTTAAAAATCAATGTAACACAATCATATTAAAGAGAATATCTTTATAAGGAATTAGAAATATTAAGTTTGAAACAATAAATGGTTTGAGTTATATATAGTGGATTTCAGCTGCCCAAATGTTTGAATTAGTTACATAATTAAATTTACTTATGTTAACTATACTACTCATGTTCTCCATGCAGAGAATATGAGCTTCCGTAACTTTCTTCTATTCTCGATCTACCACTTTCATAAATAGTTTTTTATTTAAATATATACTCTTCTATTTTAAGATTATTACACAAGACCTACATTTACATTTTTACCCTTATATTTGATCCTTTGCAAGTTCAAATTTACAAAAGGCAAATTAAGGCATGAATATATTAGTATAGCTAACGAGCAATATTTAATTACTTGGATCATGATATTTCTTAACGAGTATGATATTAAAAGAAAATAGACAAAAGGTCATTCTTTACTCTTTGAGAAGTGTTAGATATTATGTATAACTATGATATTACATTCGGAAAACGAACAATTTAAAAAAAATTTAAAAAAAAATCCGACGAACATCACGATTCTTACATGTGGTTGGCAAACATAATAGCGAATCTTGCACTAAGTACGTCGATATATTCTCAATCTTTTTTTAGCGATAATCTTACGCAAAAGCCACAAACTAGTATCAAGCTCAAAATTTATTCATATTCCACCAAATTTTTTTATTTTTTTTACAAGATGAAACATATTTATGTTTACGGCTAAATTTCAAATATATTAACCATTTTACCTTTTTTTTATATATTATTGTCCTCTGTTGATTCCCACTAATACTAATTACATAAAATATATAAAATATAATTAGCAGTGATCCCCATAACGATCAATGGACAATGACCATACTTACTAGAAACTACCGCCATATCGTCTGGTTGGGCATTAAATGAGCAATCTTCAGTGTCTGATTGTGCATGAACATCAAAGAAAAGCTCTAATAACATGTGCGCAAACTTATGTTTACTTAATAAAGTTGTGGCATTTTCGTCTTCATAAACAAGTAAGTTGAAGGGCGAGATTCTAAGTTGGAAGCACATGCTACACCGTATCATCATTTTGTTATATTAATTATAGTCAGACCTCAAACATAACGATATAACTTCTAACGCTCAGAGACAGAGTATCAAAAGCCAAGAAGGTATTATTAATTTGAAGGTCAACACGAAGATCTAAGAAATGTCAACCCATTCTCTATTGATTATATGTATACAATGCTTCATGTGTGTGCCTTTTGTTCATCTCTCTTAAGCAATATTAAACCGTTTCACCTTATAAAGAGACGTCGTCTCCTCTTAGTAAAGGAGTTTCTGAGTGAAAATATAAGGTTGGATTCTAAATACAACAGTAATAGGATGAACTCCTGTCCTTATAAATTTTGCGAAGATCAATTTATCTATTAGACAACAATTTATTGTTAATTTTCACAAAATAATTATAAAAACAAAAAATGATTAGTAAAGAAATCCCAAGTACCGACACGGACTAGTTATCGACTAACCACCTTGTTTTTGTCGACTAATTGCAAAATTTTAGTCCCCGAGCCAGCCTTCTGCTTTATCACTATTTATTAATAGAAATTGCACCAAATAGCTAAATTGAAACATAGGTTTAGTAAAATAGCTAAATTTTGATTAATTTTGTAAACTAGCTAATTAACCATTTAAGTGAATTTCTATTTTGACTAGTTTATAAAATTAACTAAAGTTTTGTAAATGGTTAAACGGCTAGTTTACAAAATTAACCAAAATTTGACTATTTTACTAAACCTATGTTTCAATTTGGCTATTACGCTTAAGAGCCCTTTATTAACTACCTAGATTAAATAAATCCCAAGTTTGAAACACTGTAATTGCTTGGAAATAATCTTAAAACGTATTAAAAAGATGATGACTAGATACACGACTTTAATGAGAGACTCGCTTGCAATCCTTAGGATTTTCAGTAAATACGAGTTCGTGCTTCGATTAATAGTAGTACAACCAACCTAAAGCATTATATATATCTACACTTGCCCTAAAGTATAAATAATACACACTCTCTCCTCTACCACCCATAAATTGGATTCTCCACGTGCGGGGGCAACAGCCGCAAGTCCTTACAGTGCTGCTTGTCATAATTCCGCGTCCCCGGAGTCGCTCCCGTGCACAGCCTCAGGAACTCGTTGCCGGTGAGGCAGTAGTGGGCCAACGCCAATCCCCCGTCGACCATCTCCGACAGGTTTGGCATCGATGCTGCCTTCGTCATCGCCTTTTGGTTTCTCGGTCTTTTAATCTTCTTGCCCTCGTCTTCTGTGGTGCTGAGAATCTTGCTGAGCTCAGAGTAATCCATGAATCTCTGGGTGGCGGCCTCCCACGAGAGATTGTACTGCTGCTCGGGAGTGAGGGGGGCGGGCTCGCCTGCCATGGCTTCCTTCACTTTGGCTACAAAATCTTCAGGAGTCTTGTATGTCAAGCAATTGGGGAAGGACCGGAAGAACTCGTTCGACGGGTGGTCAGCGCAAACTACGAATTTTCCCATCGCCAGAGCCTCCGCCGTGGCGGTGCAAAGCACGTCGCTCACGCTCGGGTTTATGAAGACTTTGTACCTACAAGTAGATTCAGGTTTACATGTGAGTTCCGTGTGAGAAACAAAGAGTGATTTACACTTAATTGATAAATTAAAAATAAAATTAGATTATCTAAAAAAATGGGGGTCCAATAATCTTACCGGTGGAGAGAATCATCTGCATGATCTCTTCCTTTCATGAAGTTGAGATTCAGCTCCAGTCTTTTTGCTGTACTCTGGACTTCGTTGGCATCTTCTCCGTTCCCGAACACGTCCAGCTTGAAACCGTCGAGGTCGTTTCTGTGCTTCGACAACAAGTCTATCAACTCCCTGTACCCCTTTGCCCAGACCATCTTGCCTAAGAAATAAGCCCCTTCTGAGAAGGCTTCTTGACCGTTTTCCCTCTCTTCGGCAATCTTTTCTCCAATTTTCAGAAACTTGGGGTTCACACCATGAACGTTGCAGATCACTGACCTAGGTAGATCCTGTGTGGCACCTGATAGGCGAAGAACCTAGAAGAAGATCCAAAAGAAAGATAAATTACCGGAAGAACACGACAACGTCAGGGTTTAAGAAGGTAGCATAAATGAAATTGCTAGTTTTTTTTTTTTTTTTTATATGTATAGAAATTGCTAGTTGAGAGCGGAAAGTTCCAACCAAAGTATACCTTGTGACAATATGCTCTTGTGACCCAATTGTTTATGTGTTTCACAAAGAACGCTTGAAGAGCTCCGTTCTTCTCCCGTTTGATATATTCCAAATAATTTGTGTGCACAACACCAACAACATGGTTGAACTTGTCGGTCCAACGCTTCCCGTGATGATACCAATTGAGGTGTTCTGGTTCTTCAAGGATAGCAATGTCGGCATCCTTGGACGGAACAAACTGAGAAGTATCTCCAGCTGGTATTATGCTCCGTCTCTCTTTTGAAAACTTCAGAAGCAAGGCAACAACGTTAGACATTTATCAGAATCAAGCATAGCTTGATGAAACATGAAACCTAGGAAGAAGTTCATCCTTCTACTAATTCACTAATTTATGCTTGCCCCCCATTTCTCATTTGATTTAGTCTCTTGAAATATCGCCAAACATTACAACCTAATGGACGGGGCCGAAACACAGTTACTAAACATAATATTATAAATTAATCCGTAAAGCATAATTATATAATACGGTATAATAAAGACACTAGATAACATATATAAAGTATGCCTAATGTTCCGGACACTACCTTTCCAGGGTAAAATGATATCTTAAAATCGGCTCTGAATCCGACCCTTTCCTCAAGCCAGTTGCGGATGAAAGATTCCTGCTCTTCCGGTGAACTAAATGTTACATTGCTGGGGTACACTAGCTCTTGATCTGATTTACAAAGCCATGGAACCAATAATGTGACGTTTTGTTTTGCCGACTCCGCAAGATACGCAGCACGAAACAGTGGATTCACGGCAGTTCCAGTCATCCAAGGTAAACTAGCCGTTGTGACGATAGCGACATGGCGCTTGCGCTCTGATGGCTCTTGCTTTGGCTGTTGGTCTGTCCAGAAGCCACCCTCGTAATTGTGCCCAGTGCTTTGGAGGACGCTGGCTATCCTCAAATCCAAAATGTCGTTTATGTTTTCGCTCTCTAAATTAGAGAGTTCTTCTGCGGAAAGAGAGCGGTACAATAGTTGGTTTTTGCTTTTGCAGCACAGGTTCTCTACTAATTTATCACATAACTCTGCAACAACAACAAGAAGACAATCATGGCTTAAGAACACATTTAATATCATGATTAGACATTTAATTATTAGAGATGATTTTGAAATCACAGTGGATCTTAACCCAATAAATAAGAAGAAAACTAAAAAAAAATCTGCATCTACAATTAAGGTATACAAAATTACATACCCTTTCTAAAGCCAAGTTGATCCAGGAACGGTTCAGACTGCCTGACCAAAGATGCCAAAAGTTCCGGCACATCCAATGGCGGTACATCCTATTTCGCATAGACAAGAAATATTAGCAGAGTTCATAACGTTGAACCCTTACATTTTTATAACTAAATTCCAGCCTTAACAAGATAAAACAAATGATTAGCAAAACTTGACACAATATTCGACCATTTAACCCGAATTCAATTTGTTCTATCCATTAGAGCCTACAATAAAGTTCAGATAGTGATTGTTTTGTCTTTACCAATATTGTCATTATTACACCCTCAGAAAAAGCCTTCAATGAGGATAAAAATAAGAAGAGAAAAAGGTGAAGAAAAAAAATGTAGACAATTTGCCAATTATCCTAAATAAAAAAAAAAAAAACTACGGGAATATTGTTGCTTAAAATGGTAGGATCTTTCTTGTTCAAAATACAAAATCCAAATGCCAAAGGAAGGTAACAAAACTCAACCTCGTGATAGCAAAAGAACGGATTTAAGGGCAACAAAAGCAAATATAAAATTGAGGAAAGGAGATGAAACAAACTATGTAGATGCACTACTAACCTTTGAGTCTTGAGGCTCCTTGTACATTGATTTCTGAAAAAAAAACAAAAGATATTAATTAGAAGGCACAACAAACACCATTTTAACACAATAATTATATTTACTAGACATAACCTTAAGAATACACTTCCTAACACCAAATAAAATTGGATTAACCATAGATTAACGTTCACCAAACTGCAAGGTAATCAGTACGTTCAAATTATTCTTCAAATCCAAAAAATACGAAACATGACACTAGATGACAATGATGCCGTTCCGTAAAGGTAATCAGTACGTTCCATCTTGAACAATATATTTAAAGAATCTAGAGAATATGAATTGCTATGGCTTTTCTCACTCGCAACTTATCATATGTTATCGCTACAAATTACAAAATCTTCCAGTCAATAATTCAACCATGTTAATCTGTCTCTTCTTTATTTGCCCACAGCCTAACGCAGACAGTATTCTAGAGATACTGGATTCCATAACTGATCATGTAACCATAATAACACAATGGCATCACTTCTAGCATTAAGTCTATATTTCTGACTACCACCAACACTAAGATATTCTGAATTTGGAGCTCTAAATTCAATTAAAAAAAACTGACATCAGAAATTCAAGTAACAAGTTTGTGGTGAAAAAACTCCACACGTTTCGATTCTGATGATCGATATCATCATAAAAACCAAAGACGTCAGAAATTCAAGCAACAAAATCGACAAATTTAACACAATATCATAAAACCAAACTCAGCTACTAGAAACCAAGAAGAGAAAGATTACAAGAAATAGAAATGGAAATGGGAAAAGCTTACCAAGCTGGACTTGAATTTCTCCACAAACTCGCTGTTCTTGAAGCCACTGAAGATCTCAGCCGACGAGCTCCGCTTCTCGAACTCCTTCAACCTCGTCTTCAATGCCCGAATTGGCTCCCAATCCTTGGCGTCCCCTTCCTCCGCGTCCGTCTCTCTCTTCCACTCGCCCCAGAACTCTTTGAAATTCAGCTTCCTGCCACTCCGAACCCTGTCGAAACTCAACCTCGCGTCACCATCGGCCTCCGCTTCCGACACAATCGCGTTCCGAATCGCCGACAAGTCGATCCCAATCCTCGACCTAGGAGTCCACTTCTCCAGGACTTTCCGGCTGAAATCCGGCGACGAGTACGCCCGCCGGAATTCCGAGAGGTTCGGCTGGAGCCTCTTCACGAAGTCAATCTCCGCCGGCGGCCGCGACGACTGGATCGCCGGGACCGAGAAAGTGGACGCCGTGGAGAGGAAGTTCTCGAGCTCGCGGTCGAGCGAGTTCGCCAGGTTCTTGAACGAGTTCGCTCGCTCCCGCATCAGCTGGAGATCCGCGTCCGCCGAGTGCTTCACCTCCTTCCACCCCTTCGAAATGAACGAGAACGCGCTCGAGGCGGAGGAAGAGGAGCTCCAGTTCGGAGCCTGAGCTTGACCGCCGTTGAACATGGCGGCGAGGATTCGAAACCCTAACGCTCCGTACAACAATGGAGGTTTTGTTCAAGAGCACTCTCTGAGAGAGAATTCAGACAGAGAGAGAGAGAGAGATGGGTTTTAATGGTTGTGAGTTCTTCTTCCTCGAAATCCCATGGAACAAGATTGCACACGTGGCTCTCCACGTGGGATGAGGCACGTGACATTGGGGTTGAGCTCGCGTGAGGGGGGAGATGACGTGGTGAGATTGTGGTACGTGGCGATAAGTGATTGGATTTGACGAAATCGCTACGAGAATATTCTGGAGGCGGTGAATATGCTAGGTGGGAACTGGGAGGGGAGGAGTAATCTGATGTTTCTCGGAGCAGGGAATCGGTTTCGGGAATTATTCGTGGTCAGTTATGAGTGGTTGATATTTGACTGCGTTGATTTCGGTTACCAACGAAGTGTTCTTGATGTCGTTTTCTTGCTTGAGATCTGGACAAATAAATTTTTTGTAGATAGATAGATAGAGGTTTACTTATCTTGTTGGAAATATTTTGGAGATTGAAAACGCTACGGTTAGAGCTTTTAATACTCAAAGACGTGTTCTTCGATCGTGAGCAGTCCCCAAATGTAGGGTAAAAACCCATTCGACCGAAAAAAAAAAAAATATTTACTAAAATCCGGATACGGATATATTCGGGACTGGAAAAAATAATTCTCGGATATATCCGGATCCGGGTTTTGTTTTTTTAAATATTTTAATTAAATCTATTTTCTGGGCCGTTGATCTTGTTGATCCAACGGCCCAGATTAAAAGTTTTTTTTATTTTAAAAAATCCGGATATTTTGATATCCGGGTTGCGTAATACCCGGATACGGATATATCCGTATCCGGGTTTTCTAGATACGGATATATCCGTATCCGGGTTTTTTTAATTTTTTTTAATACCGGAGTTTAATCGGGTGGGAGATTTTGGGGACTAATCGTGAGAAAAGGATATTTGTGAGGAATGGACTTTTATTATATTTTGAAGTTTATGTGTAATTGTGTAAGAATATTCGGATATGACAAAACAAACTTAAATTCGTATTGCTCCAAGTGTTTGTGAAGAACGGGCGTAGACCAAGAACAATATTATTGTAAGAATGTTAATGTTTGAGCGAGAGGAAAACTCGTATTTAGATAGTATAGTTTTCGTAATGTTTTGTGAATTGCTACATTCGTGAAGTTGTGACCCAATTTTTAAAATAGTACTTATAAGTTTGAATGCTGAAGTTGTAGAATGTAATAATACGTCTCTCGGTTGCAAATAACTGTTAACCACTTAATGAATTGAGCCTAGGGAGAAGCTCGAGAGGCAAGTTTACGTTGCTCGTGTCGATGTCACATGCTTAAAAGCACTTTAGAAGGCGTCGTAGCACTTCCATATATACTCACGCTCAAAGTACGATTTTTCGGTGACGTCTCGAGGGGTAGACAAGTGACATAATCTTACTTTTTTCACATAGCAACACAGTAGATGAACTATGTGCTGAATTAAATCATTATTGTAGATTCTATTTAAAATTTAAGCACTAAAGGCTCTATGTGTTCAAATCAATCCACATGAACAAAATTCCCTAACATATCTCAATTGTATAATATGACATTCTATTCTAAAGTGCCTTGTAAGCCCAATCACTTGTTTTTTATTGTTATGGATATCTTAGAAATGTCATCTCTTGGAGACTATCGTTGTCAGAAAATTATTAGATATTAGATAACGAATTTGTAAACTAAATACAAGTACAAAACAGAAAGAGAAACGTGTTTCAAACAATATAGTAAAGTTTCAACCATTACGGAACCGGCAATATTGCTCCAACTTTCAACGATTAAACACGAGTGACACAAGTTGCATACAAAATATCAAGGACAAATATTAATATCTATGATTTTAACGTTTACATGTATGTGTATTTATATAATTTTTTTACTTGATGAAATACTTTATTGTGACTTTGTAATGTGTGTAATTTTTCTGTTAAAAAATTTAACAAAATATTAAGATTAGATTTTATTAGTCTAAAACTTGTATCTAATCTAGTTGAAACAAAATTATAATTTAGTAATTAAGAAAAATCGATCTATATATTTGTAACTTGTTTTCATCCTTATACAGCCTCTACATTTTTTGTTATGTCTTTACGTAGCTTTTAGTTTTATATTTTAGTTCTTTTATATTCTATGATTTTTTTTTATTCGACTTTTTAAAATAACATGAGAACTTGACAAAAAGACTTTACAGATAAAAAAAATACATCAAAATAAAAAGTTATATACGAATAAAAATACAAATTCATAAATAAGATATCGTTTTTTGAGAAAGAGAAGCTAAACAAAGATTAAAAAAAAGACTATTAATGTGTGTACTAAATTACCTATATTGATCCATAATAATAAAACAATATGTACTCGAACAAGATTTCAACTAAGATACATGGTTTGTAAGCTGTAACCAACGATGACGATGATGATAATAATAATATATAATTATTATTATTATTATTATTATTCAAAGCCACTAATATTTAAAATTAAAACATATATGCATGAAGCAAGAAGTTTCCGGTGATAACTGATATATTTATAAAAGCAATATGAAAATAGTATTAGGGTCTACAACGCAGTGATTTCTTAAAACACGAAGCTTCTAGTTTCCTTCCACAAATTAATAATAACTTGTATCTTTGTAAACAAAGTGATCAATTTGATTATTGGGAAGAAGAATGTAGAAGGGAAAATGACATGGCATATATAATAAAACAAAAGCGGAATCTTGTTACTTCTACAAACATCATATATTTTTATGGTTCTCTTTTCATGGCCATATATTCAGAGATTCCAATGGCACAAAATTTAGCGGTTGTTAGAGCACCTCCAAAAATATTTTTTCTCCAAAAATATTTTTTCTTTTCTTTTCTTCTTCTTCTCATTTTTACATTTTTTTAGCAACTTCATTTACATGATTACTTTAATAGGAGACAACCAAAAAAGTTACGACCATAGTCTACCATATAATTATTATAGTTGAATAATAAATATTATCGTCTTTAGAGCCTTAACCACAACAAAAAAAATGAGTTTAAAGAATTTTATTGTAATTTTCTCCGATTATTATTACGGTTAATCTCGATAAAAGTTCTAATATTTTTAAAATAGACCGGTAATTTTTAATTTTTTTTACCTGGACAAAATTCTAAATCTCTGGTTTTGTATTCCTATTGGTACATCCGTCAAATTTCCGTCATCCACCGTTACTCATGCCACATGTCACATAGATTTTTGGCTATTTAATTAAGGGTTTATCTCGGCAAAATTTCAATACTTTCAAAAAATAGATGTGTAAGTTCTAGTTTTTTTTTTTTTTTTTACCAGGGCAGTTCAAATTCTCTTATTTTGTCTCCTCATTTCACTTTCGTGAAAATTTTCGAACCTTAGATTATGTCATTTTGGGGGTTGAAAAAGCAATCATGTTCCCGTTTAAGTAGATACCCCACTTTTTTCTTTGATCGTCCAACTTTCTGATGGATAAATTTTCCCCGTAATGAGGCCTCACAAAGTTTCGCCGTTCAACTCCTACCCAAAGATCTTGGGCACTCCGTCATTGCTCTCAATTATGATCCCCGAGTTTCCCAGCTTAACATTACCATTATAATATGTAGTGGAATGAGGAGAGAAAACTAAAGAATTTGAACCTTTTTTCGGGTAATTTTTTTTTAAACTAACATATCTATTTTTAAAAGTACTAAGACTTTTGTCGAAATTAACCTAATATTGAAAAGCCACATTTGAGTGACACGTGGCATGAGTAATAGTAGATGACAAATTTTTTGACGGAAGTACTAACAGATATTCAAAACCAAAGAATGAAAATTTTATTCAGAAAAAATATATTTATGTCAATATTTTAAAAGCATTGAGATCATATTATATGTGGTGGGGTACTGTGGGCTACTTCATGTGATCCGATAAGATGTTTGTGTATTGTGTTATGGCAAGGCCTATTTGTCTTTGCTCGTATGAATGTGGACCTCGACAACTGTGGCTTTGAGGCCAACCTAAGCTCATTTTCAAATAATATGTCTATAATTCCCAACTAGTGCTCGCCAAGTCCAACGTTTATTTATTTGGCTTAATGGTAAATTTATGACTTCACGAGAAATTTGCGTTTGATCCTAACAAAATCCAAAAATTATGTATTTATGTAATTGCGACTAATAGTGTCAGTTGTTCTAACATTGTTAATATATCTTACTATATGAGTACATGTAATCTTGACTAATAATATCACCTTTATACAAATAAAAATAAAAAACTCAATTCCACCAAATTACCGAATATTTCTATGATATTATGTAAAAAGTAAAAAACATGAGTATACTAGTTATTTGTTATGCCGTTTTGCACATGGAACATGCACATATTGTCATTTATTTTCTGTTTGCTTTCAGTTCTAGAAAATCAGCTTGTTAAGTTAGTTATTGGTTCAAGGACTTATTGTAAATGATATAAATTGGATTGGATAGCCCCCTTGTGTAACTGCTGTTGCAGGCAAGGTTGAGATTGAGAAGAAGGAATATCAAATCTCATAACACAGTTCATGGGCAGAACTGGGATTTAATCATGGGAGCTGGTTTAATTTTTTTTTTAGAAAGGAAGGGCTAATTTATAGTTTTAAAAAATTTAACACTAAAAAAATACAAAAACAAAAATTTTAAGGGTTAAAAAGTACAAAAATAGAAATTTAGGGGGGGGGGGGGGGGGCTTAGCACTACAAGTGCTTCCGCCTATGACACAATTCTCTAATGACTTTTTTTTTACTAGTGAATAGTCTCGATGTTTGATCAAACTCTTTTCTCTCTCTTTTTATATCTTTAGATTTCATTCATGCCTTCATGGTGACTCGAACTCAAAACATTTAATATCTTAAGACTTAAGTGATGTGTTTGTTACCACTAGACCAAACACATCTTGTCATTGATCAAACTCAACTCTTAATTTTGTTGAGGTTTTGTTACATACATAATTTTTAACTTTTAAGTTAAGTATCGTTTTTTATAAATTAAATAAGTATTTAATTTAATTTATTTGTTGAATTATGAAGCCTAATTCAGCATATAACAGATATATATATATATATATATATATATGAATAAACAGTCAAGTTGAATAAAGACTTATGCCCATTTTCACAGGTGTTATTGATATAAACCCTAAGATGTTCTGCATTTATGGCTTTTTTAGTCGCCATCGTGTAAGGAAGAGCACAAACGAGAGAGATTGTGACTAAGTGAGTAGTAAATAAACTCCTAATAAGATTATAGTGGATAAGATTTTTTTAATGGCAAATGGACGTACATGATTTTATTAAATCATGGTATCTTTCTCATTTGGGACTTAGGTCCGAATTCAAACATTATTGTCATTTAATTATTCCTTTTTTTTTTCATTTTAATTAGTTAATTAAGCGGAGAGTTTGTTCAATTATGTTACTGAGTTTTATGTGTTCAAGTATAGTCCGACCCGATGGTCTATTTAAAAGTACAAGCATCTCATTAAAGGGCTCAAACCACGTAAAATATTTGTGTTTCCGCTATTATTTGTCATCATGCTGCAATGATCTCTATTGAAACTCTTAACGTTCGAGGGAATATGCATCAATATAAATGTTGGTTAAATTGTACATCAATTAACTCACTACAATTACACTATCGATTTTTGCCACTTGAACCTTGAGAATATCTAAAGGATAATATATAATTTTTAAAATATAAATTTTTAAAAATGTGTCCCCATGGCAAATATTCACTTTTTTTTTTTCGAATATGCTTTTTTGTTTTTCTTAATCAGCAAGTTATGGGCGGTGATCCATATGCCAGACCCATGCATCAAGTTGTGGTATTTTTCCCTTTTCAGTTTTTTTATTTTTTGGTATAATTTTCTGCCCATAACTACTTTCTAAAGAAAAATACATGAGTAACTATTTGCACATAATAAGAAAAATTGATCCATGATTACAAAGTTACTCCAAGTAAATAATACATGATCAACTACAGGGAAATTCTGTTTGAAATAACATAGAGAATATTATTGATTGCTGTAAAGAAATATATATTTTTTCGGGTAAACTGCGATTAATGTACCTAATGTTTGATTCACTGCGAAGTATGTACGTAATGTTTATTTTTGACGGCTAATGTACTAAATATTTGATTCGCTGCGGACTATGTACCTAATGTTTATTTTCGATAGATTTTTCGTCCGTTCCGTCACTTGACCGTTAACCAGTTCCACGTCAGCTCCACCTAAGCACCCACGTGGCGCTGATTCCTCCAATCGCGACCTGCCACGTGTCATGTTGCATTGCAAAATTGTAAAAGAAATAGGGTGGATAGGAATCAAACTCATGACCCCTACCTTGATGAGCTTACACTCAACCCCTTAAACCATTGTCAATTCTTATCATCTAATTGTACACATAAATATTTATATAAAAAACCTATACATAAGTTGTAACATGTATAAAATATAACATGTTTAAAATATAAAATATAAACCTATAATTTCTACCATATACATATACGTAAGGGATACTAATCATGTAAACCTTTATTATTCTATTCTTCTCCTTATATATGGTAGATATAATAGGTTTACATTTTAATAGGTTGTTTATATAAATTTTTATGTTTACAATTAAATGAAGTGACAATGGTTCAAGTGATTTAGTGTAAGCTTAATAACGTAGATATGGGTTTGATTCCTACCACCACAATTTTTTTAACAGTTTTGCAATGCCACATGACACGTGGCAGGTTGCGATAGGAGGAATCAGCGCCACGTGGGTGCTTAGGTGGAGCTGACATGGTACTAGTTAACGGTCAAGTGACGGAATGGATGAAAAATCTAACGGAAATAAACATTGGGTACATAATCCGCAGCGAATCAAACATAGGGTAAAATAAACATGGGGTATATAATCCGCAGCGAATCAAACATTGAGTACTGTTGATGCAGAAAAATGCTTCAATCCATTAGCGGCCCAATTGCTCGTGTTGGGCCGGGCTTTAACGTCGTCTTGTGGATCTGGCAAAAATTCCCCTAAGTCGGGCCCCTCGTCCTGAATTGTGGGCCCAGGCTCGTGTCCCCAGGCTATACCCTCAGCCGCGCAATGGACTGGGGGGATAGACTGGACACCGCGTAGAACTGGTCCTATCAGGCGGGCCAAGAACCGAGTAGGAATTTCGCCAGAGCTTCCGCTTTCGTTGGATTTTTCTCTTCCGGGACCTGACAAAATAACACCGCGGTCAGGGAGAAACGGGGGTTTTGCCCCCCGATTCACCTCCGATGCTCAACATTAGCGGGGTATTTGAGTGAATATCGGTTTCTGGAAGTCTCGAGAGAGTTTTGGGAGTGTTTTTAGGCGTTTCCCAAGTGTTTGGTCGAGTGAAAATCCCTCCCCAAATGGTGGAGACCGAGCTCCTATTTATAGGAAAAAGCCCGGATCTTGTTTTGAATTTATCTCTTCATCCGGGAGGCCCCCGGGGGAAAATTATATGTTTTTCTGACTCCCCGGGATGTGGCCGATCCAATTCCGCACGAATCGCGGCGATCGGAGCAGCGACGCGCCCTCACGCGCGGCCGGAAGGCGGCGGACTCAGCAAACTTTGGCTCCAAGTTTTGCTGACTCAGCGTCCACGTGTCACGCTGTGGTTAGCTGAGGCGTTTCCCTCGCGCCCATTGGCGTGCTGACACGTGGCTGGGTCAGCTTTGACCCTTGTGGGCCCTGCAGAAGGGCGATGGGGCCCACCCGGGGGTCCCGGAGGGCCCTCGGAGGCCTCGGGTGGTCCCCGAGGCCGATTTTCGCAAACTTTATGTCGTTTTTGGGTGTTTTGATATTTTCGGGACCATCGGGACCCTTTGTTTTTTGAAATCGGACTCCCGGTGAATATTTTGGTAAAAAATAGGTTTATTTAATAAAGAAATAATTAATTAAATAATTTTCCTTTATTAAATAACTTTTGCAAAATTACCCCATAACATTAACCCCCCAGTTTTTCGGAAGGCTTTGCCTTGTGGAAAACTATTTTTGTTCGTAGGGTAATTTGTAGCCTTTGCTTTTTGTAAAGATGTACGGTGGCGTCCCTGGGATGAATACTCTGTTTACGTTCGTGAGGGTGTTTTGCTAGTACCTTACCGTCATACGCTTTTACGGTCTCGTGGGGGCTTCCCCGTAGATCACTTGCCGTGTGTGCACGGGAGTGTCTCAGGGATAACCTGCCAGCGACGCTTTTGCGTGTGCGGAGTCGGTGTTCTTTTGAAATAACCCCCCATTTACGTTTTCAGGAGCTTTCCTGAGAGATGACCTTCCGTATTTTCTTTTTTTCGCAAAAACAGGGTGAGCATGAGAGCTCTTTTTTATGAAGAGGTATGTGGGCGTCCCCGGAAAAACCCTATGCTTGCGTTTATGAGGGTGTCTCATCAGGTCCCTCTTCGTCGCACGCTCTTACGATCGTGGGGGTTTACCCGTGGATCACCTGCCGTGTGTGCACGGGGGTGTCCCGGAGATGACCTGCCAGCCGTATTTTCTTTTTTCGCAAAAACAGGGTGAGCATGAGAGCTCTTTTTTATGAAGAGGTATGTGGGCGTCCCCGGAAAAACCCTATGCTTGCGTTTATGAGGGTGTCTCATCAGGTCCCTCTTCGTCGCACGCTCTTACGGTCGTGGGGGTTTACCCGTGGATCACCTGCCGTGTGTGCACGGGGGTGTCCCGGAGATGACCTGCCAGCCGTATTTTCACGTGTGCGGAGTAGGTGTCCCTTTGAAACGGCCTCTCATTCATGTCTGCGCAGTGTTTGTTCCAAGAGAAAACCTGTCATATCTTATTTTTTGCAAAAGGGCGAGCGTGAGAGCTCTTTTTATTCATAATACTTTTAGATAGATATCGCTGAAAAGCGAAAACTTGTGCCTCGAAGGGCACTCTTACAAAACCGGTGTACCTTCAAGGGTACTTCTTGGAATTTATAAAACTTAGTAGAGAAAGATACGAGTTTACTTGGAGATATGTTGCCGACAGTTTCCTGGCGGCCTTTGGAGGCTAGCCAGACGACGTGTCGCTATCAACCATCTTTCGTGACACATATTCCTTGAGTTGGCCGTCTTCGATCAGGACCTCGATCTGCTGCTTTAGCTGCCAACAATTTGACGTCGAGTGTCCGGCCTCTTGGTGGAACTCACAGTATTTGTTTTGGTTCCGCTTGACGCCTTCCGGCATTGGCGGGGGACGGATGAACTTTTCTTTATGAAGTTTCAGGATTGTCGCGGGAGAGGTGTTAAGCGGCGTGGTGTCACCTCGAGACCGTTTCCCAGACTGTTCGTCGAGGTCTGGCGACGTGCCTGGTTGGCGTTTCTTTCTTCGAGATTCATCGTCGTTTAGACGTCGAGTTTCTCGATCCACTTGTCTTCGGTTGTCGAAGTACTCCTCGACCGAGATGTCTCGAGTGGCTCGTGCCATCAGCTCTGCCATGGAGGTCGGCCTGTCTTTGACAAGAGATCTCGCGAAGTCGCTCACCGAGAGACCGTCAATCACGGCAGTGATGGCATCATCGTCGGTGTAGCTGGCGACCTTGTTCGCTTCTTCTACGAACCTTTTCAGGTACGCCTGGAGGGATTCGTTTTCCAGTTGCTTGAGCGTCCACAGATAGGACTTGTCTTTTCTTCGCGTCAACGAGCATGAGAATCGCGAGATGAAATTCTTTTTTAGCTCTTCGAAGGAATTGATAGAGCGCTTTGGGAGTTGCTGATACCACTCAAAGGCCGGACCTACGAGGGTGAGGCAGAATGCTTGACACATTGTGGAGTCAGAGCACCTCTTTAGCTGCATCGTCGTTTGGTATCGGACCAAGTGGAATGTCGGATCGTTGTTTCCGTCATAGACGAAGCTTGGTAGGGAGCTGAGATCTCCCACAATTCCTTCCGCAAGCACATCGTCGGCGAGGGGGGATATGGTTCCTTCGAGCATGCTTCGCATGACTGGATTTGAGCTGTTGGCGGCGGCGAGCTCTCGTATCTCCTTTTTCAGTGCTTCGAGTTCGTTCTTCCATTCTGGAACGACCGACGAAGCTACTGTCGGTGGTGGCGCGACGGCCGCTGCCTCGTCTCGGGGTGCCATTGTGCTTTGAGAGAGGCGAGGGTTGTGAGACCTCCAGGTCGATTGAGACTCCGTTGGCCCTAGTGACTGGGAGTCCTCAGGGGTGGGTTGTCGTTGCATCTCCAGACTGTCTCCTCGGGTTGGCTCCGGATCTGGGGATCCGTCTCCGCCGAGGATGTCATCGACGACGTGGTTGAGCCCGAGGTATCTGGAGATTAGCCCCGCTAATCGAAACTGACTATTCTCCAGTCGTGATAATCGCGCGTCGTTTGCGACATCTACAGGATTGTTCATTCCCGGCTGATTTTGAGCTGGGCTTTGTGCCCCGGTGTTCTGGTTGGCGTCCCCAGTAGGGGCGCGTGTGGCGTCGTCTGAGAGGTTGACCGACATCTTTTGAAAGAGTACGAGACGTGGTCCGTGAGACGGCTGAGAGGAAATCTGAGGCTGCAGGCGTGACCGAATATTTTTGAGGTGTTTTCAGTGGTGCCGAGCGCGGTACAAGATGTTCGCGCCGCGATAAATTTCGCAGCGTAGAGATAACAAAGCGGTATTGTGAAGACCTGCTTTTTGTAATCTATTTTCTCTTTCCTCTTTTTTCTCTCTTTTTCTTCTTTTTCCGATCAGGAGGCTTTCTCTCTCTTTTTTTTCTTTTTTTTTTGCCTACTTAGGCTGTCAGAGCTTCGCCGTCGAGCGCCTCGGTGGCGGATTTCCTTCGTGGGGGTCAGCAAAGGCTTGTGAACTTCCCGGATTGAACTTATTCGAATGCGTTCGAGTGTCTTCGAATACCTTCGAGTTTCTTCGAGTTTCCTCGAGTTTTCTTCGAGTTCCCTCGAATTTACTCGAGTGTTCTTCGGGTTTTTTCGAACGCCTTCGAGTTTCTTCGAGTGTTCTCCGAATTTCCTCGAATTTCTTCGAACTTCCCTCGAGTTTTCTTCGAATTTCTTCGAACGCCTTCGAGTGTTCTTCGAATTTCTTCGAACGCCTTCGAGTGTGTTCGAGTATTTCTTCGAACGCCCTCGAGTGTTCTTCGAATATCTTCGAACTCCCTCGAGTGTTCTTCGAATTTCTTCGAACGCCTTCGAGTATTTCTTCGAACGCCCTCGAGTGTTCTTCGAATTTCTTCGAACGCCTTCGAGTGTGTTCGAGTATTTCTTCGAACGCCCTCGAGTGTTCTTAAAATATCTTCGAACTCCCTCGAGTGTTCTTCGAATTTCTTCGAACGTCTTTGAGTGTGTTCGAGTATTTCTTCGAACGCCCTCGAGTGTGGCCGGTGGCTTTGAACGTTTTCGAGTATGTTCGAATGTGTTCGAACGTACTCAAACGCCTTCGAATGTGGCCGGATGTGCTGGTAGGGACTCGAGGCTTAAACTCGTGAGCCCCCTTCTTCTAGCGCCAAAATGTTGATGCAGAAAAATTCTTCAATCCATTAGCGGCCCAATTGCTCGTGTTGGGCCGGGCTTTAACGTCGTCTTGTGGATCTGGCAAAAATTCCCCTAAGTCGGGCCCCTCGTCCTGAATTGTGGGCCCAGGCTCGTGTCCCCAGGCTATACCCTCAGCCGCGCAATGGACTGGGGGGATAGACTGGACACCGCGTAGAACTGGTCCTATCAGGCGGGCCAAGAACCGAGTAGGAATTTCGCCAGAGCTTCCGCTTTCGTTGGATTTTTCTCTTCCGGGATCTGACAAAATAACACCGCGGTCAGGGAGAAACGGGGGTTTTGCCCCCCGATTCACCTCCGACGCTCAACATTAGCGGGGTATTTGAGTGAATATCGGTTTCTGGAAGTCTCGAGAGAGTTTTGGGAGTGTTTTTAGGCGTTTTCCAAGTGTTTGGTCGAGTGAAAATCCCTCCCCAAATGGTGGAGACCGAGCTCCTATTTGTAGGAAAAAGCCCGGATCTTGTTTTGAATTTATCTCTTCATCCGGGAGGCCCCCTGATGTAGAGCGGAAATAACTATTGTTAATCTAACTATATAAATAAAGTTACCGGGATAGTCGAACTCAATCGTTGATTCGGCGCACGAATATCCAATCGAAGAACCTTCCTCGCCTATTGATTCGCGCACGAATAGCTAGACTCGGGCATCCAAGAACCGTTGATCCGCACACGGATACCGGATCGAGGGCATCAAACTCGGAGCTCGCTCACGAACACTCGGATTTGGGGAGAGAAACACAAAGTCTCAATTTTTCATTTCATTCAAAAGCTGAGGAATTACAAAGAATGACAAACAATATAAAGAGTTTTTGTTACCCGGAATAAAAACGAGAATCAAGGCATAAATGAAAATAAATCATACTAATGATGGAAAATAAATAAACTAGTAAATAAAAGCAAATAAATCGAAGATTGTAGCATGATAAATGATGGGATCTTCGCGTTTAATTCCCGATCTTCCGATCCATGATTTACGACATCATTCTCCCGGTGTTGAGAAAATTCGTCCTCGAATTTATTTGGGGGGTACGGGCATTTGTGAAGTCGGGTGGTTCCTCGGGGTTGTTCTTTTCCATCGTCGTGTAGGGCGGCTTGGCGGGCGGCTCTTCTTTAAACTTATGTGTAGACTTGTCGAGTGCTCTTTTGGAATATTGCTTTGATAGCTTAATGGGAAGCTCATCGGGGACTAAGAAAAAATCCATGTCGTGTGCTTTCACCTCCTCCATGAATTGAGTTATGACAATCGTCTTCCGTCGGGGCTTGCTTTGCCCGGTCGGTATGCTCGGTCCGGTAGTCGGGGTCGGAGCCCAAACAATATGAATCTTCTTCGTTGTGGCCAAAAGCAACTTGCAAACTTTGAGAGACTTACTCGTGTCATCCTTGATTTTCTTCTCGTCACATTCGGCCTCGCCGTATACGGACTCGTCGTACACGGCCTCTTCGCACTCCGCTTCGTCGTACACAGAATCGTCATAAACGGGCTCACCGTACTCCGCCTCGTCGTAAACGAAATCGTCATACATGGGCTCACCGTATTCCGCCTCGTCGTAAATAGAGTCATCGTACACGGGTTTGCCATATTCCGCCTCCTCGTCTACGAAGTCATCATATATGTCGTCGTTCTTTGGCTTATCGCAAGCAACATTCTTGTTCTCGAACTCCTCGAATAAGAACCAATTGTGACTCAGAGGGTCAACACCACGTTTTCTCAAACACTTGGCGTGCGATGAGATTTCCTGGGTTGTTTGGGCCTTGTGGGGCGGTGTTGGTGCTGTCCGGTACATAATGGGCACGATCGTAGGGCTGTAGCATGTGTTGTGGGCGTTGGGGCGCACTCTGGGCGCGTTCGGGGTGCTTTGGCAAGCTGTGTGGGCGCGTTGGGGGGGCTGTGTGGCGCGGTGGGGGGCTGTCTGAGCGCCCTTGGGGGCTGTCTGGGCGCAGTGGGGTGCTGCCAGTGTCTGTGCAGCATTTCGTCGAACACCTGGCGTGGGCAGAGAAGAAAAGCTGAATTTGGACGAATTTGAGGCTCGTTTTCTCCCATTTTCGTCGTACCTTCTACACTTTGTCCTAGAATATCGTTTCTTCTTCGTCAAGTAATCATTGATCATGGTGGAGAGTTGAACCAACTTCTCCAACGTCGCATCCATACCTTCACGCCATTCTTTGTCCAAACGTTGTCGCCGTCGGGAATCTCGCCGTGGCGGCATGCTTCAAGATCTTTCGGCTCTGATACCAACTGATGTAGAGCGGAAATAACTATTGTTAATCTAACTATATAAATAAAGTTACCGGGATAGTCGAACTCAATCGTTGATTCGGCGCACGAATATCCAATCGAAGAACCTTCCTCGCCTATTGATTCGCGCACGAATAGCTAGACTCGGGCATCCAAGAACCGTTGATCCGCACACGGATACCGGATCGAGGGCATCAAACTCGGAGCTCGCTCACGAACACTCGGATTTGGGGAGAGAAACACAAAGTCTCAATTTTTCATTTCATTCAAAAGCTGAGGAATTACAAAGAATGACAAACAATATAAAGAGTTTTTGTTACCCGAAATAAAAACGAGAATCAAGGCATAAATGAAAATAAATCATACTAATGATGGAAAATAAATAAACTAGTAAATAAAAGCAAATAAATCGAAGATTGTAGCATGATAAATGATGGGATCTTCGCGTTTAATTCCCGATCTTCCGATCCATGATTTACGACATCACCCCCGGGGGAAAATTATATGTTTTTCTGACTCCCCGGGATGTGGCCGATCCAATTCCGCACGAATCGCGGCGATCGGAGCAGCGACGCGCCCTCACGCGCGGCCGGAAGGCGGCGGACTCAGCAAACTTTGGCTCCAAGTTTTGCTGACTCAGCGTCCACGTGTCACGCTGTGGTTAGCTGAGGCGTTTCCCTCACGCCCATTAGCGTGCTGACACGTGGCTGGGTCAGCTTTGACCCTTGTGGGCCCTGCAGAAGGGCGATGGGGCCCACCCGGGGGTCCCGGAGGGCCCTCGGAGGCCTCGGGTGGTCCCCGAGGCCGATTTTCGCAAACTTTATGTCGTTTTGGGTGTTTTGATATTTTCGGGACCATCGGGACCCTTTGTTTTTTGAAATCGGACTCCCGGTGAATATTTTGGTAAAAAATAGGTTTATTTAATAAAGAAATAATTAATTAAATAATTTTCTTTTATTAAATAACTTTTGCAAAATTACCCCATAACAAGTAAATTAGTCGCAGTTTGCTCTATTTTCTCATCGTTTTGGATTTAAAAATAATGAGTTCTATATATATTTTATACAATTATCATTTTTATTGTATTAAGATGACTTTAATAATAGCACAACAATATTATTGATAAGATGAATAATTTTTTTTTTGGATCGGCGTAAAAATAAATAAAGCAAGGAAAAAAAAGTATAATGGGCCAGAAAATGGGTTGGCTTATGCTGTGTAATTTGAAGAAGCCCAAGTTGCAGGTTCATCACTGTAATGACACGTGTAATCCACGTGTCACATCTGTACCTTTCAATCTTACTCATACTTTTTTTTTTGTGAAAAAGGGAGAGTTTCATGGATGATCCTTATCTTACATCAAAATGCCAAAGACACCCTTTAACCAATAATAATTCACCAACACCCCCACTCTTAAGTTCTTTTGCTCTTTGCTCTTATGCAATTAATTTCTAAATTGCCAATTATCCATTATATACTTTGACTTGATTAAAAAAAATGAATTAATATTTGTACATGATTTCAACATATGTATCTTTATCATCATTGATACGAAAATGGACTTACTAATTCCCACATAAATACAAGGAATTGATTTGGAATTCTATATCTTTATTGTCCTCACTTTTTCTAAATAAATATTTTTAAGCATAACATTCTTAATATTAAAATCTTATCTTAAAACGTCACCGTCCAAATACTAAATATCAAATACTCCTCCGTAATATTAATACGGTAACGAAAACATATAGCTTAATGATATGTAAATAGAGAGAAAATACGTAATATACTTATCTCAGACAATAATTAATTATTTATGAAAAAGTATATAATTACAATTTAACATAATACAAACATAAGTAATCTAGACAATTTGATTAAATAAACACATATTTTTAGTAAACATGAATATCTCATTTCTCAACTAGTTTCTTGAAATTTCGAATTTTCTATCACACTTGAAAAATCATCTCATCAGAAGGAAAAAAAACGTGACATGAAATATATGAAGTGTACAAAACCATGTTGATGCTCGGTTCTATTTTAAAACAAGGGGGTGCTAAATGAATATATTTTCCTTTGATAGGGTGTTAGTTAAACATTTATACAAAACGAGGGGTGTCTATGAAAATGTCCGTACGGCAAAACCTCTATTTAAGCCCTGGAAATCCAGTTTGATTACGCGCTTTCGATAAACTGTCTCTGTCTCCAAGATCAATCCGTTTATTTTCTTTCCCGAGAAAATAAACTTTTCTCGGATCTTCGATGGGCTTGCTCTCTAACAGGTATGTCGGCTTCGATCTCCACTTCTCTCTCTCTCTGCTACTCCGATCCTGTTTGGTTGGCGAGAATCCACGGGAAAATCCGGAGGTTTTTTCCTCGGAAGCCAAACAGCACTTGCTTGTAGGGTTTTCTGATTCTGATCTGAAATTCTGGGAACAGAGTGGCGAAGGAGGGCCTCAAGCCTGGTGATCATATCTATTCTTGGAGAACAGCTTATGTTTACGCTCATCACGGTTCTCTCTCTCTCTCGCTCTTTCTCTGCAATTACTCCACTGAATTTCAGCTTGTTTGATTGAACTAATTAGATTCGTTGTTAAGGGTTTAGACTTATTCATTGGACAAGCTACATTAGAATAGATATATTTTTGGGTACTTGTGCCGCTAATATGTCGCTACACTATGATCACAATCATAACCATTATAGAACACTAGCCCGATCATGGATTTTTGATTTTGCTTTCGGAACTTTATTAGGATGGCCTATTCGTTGAATTTTAATTTAATGATATTTGCGGCATTACTACTTACAAAATAGTATTTTGGGGTGGTATGGTGATATTTAATATTTATTATTGGTTAAATACCCAATGTTACGACAAATGTGTCTCATAAGTCTCCAATTTGAACACTATAAATCGAGACATTGAGTATCCAGCCCAGAATAAACAAAGAAAATGATTATACTGCCTCAAATACCACTTTATGGATACTTATGCCGCCAGTATTCATTTACATATGACTATAAAGAAATAAATTGCTAAAAGACCTTCGTTGGGATTTCATTTAGAAACATACCCCAAATAGAAACAAAACACTGTTCACAGAGGGTATGAAACTGAATAAAATCTCAAATAAGACTATTCTCGAAAAAAGCCCTGACTATAAAAGCAATTCTGAACTTTTATAGTGTTTTTGCTCTTTGAATTTTTGTTTGCGAGAAAGTTTGTACCTTGAAATTTAAAATAGTTTATGTGGTGTATTTTGTTCTTGAATTTTATTTGTGAGGAACGTTATATTTCAATTTCAAATATTCACAATAGTCAATAGTGCAGAATACTCTTTATTGTGAAAAGATTTTATTCTGCACCAAAACTGTTTGCTTTCTTGACCTTTGCTTTTACTTTCGGAACTTTATTAGGATGTCTTATTCCTTGAATTTTAATACAAAGGATATTTGCGGCATTACTACTTACAAAGTAGTAGTTTGGGGTGGTTAGTGGTATTTATCACGGGTTAAATACCCAATGTTACGACAAATGTGTCTTATAAGGTGGCTGAAACTGAAAATAACAAAGCTTACCGCTAAATAAAATTCATAGGATTATCATCATTTCTTCTTTTGTAATACGTTTGTTTTATAAATGATTCGAAATGTGATGAATTTAAACCAGGCATCTTTGTCGGAGACAACACCGTGATCCACTTCACTCGACGCGGCCAAGAAGTGGGAACTGGGACAGCGCTCGATATCCTCTTGGTTAGTTCATCACCGGCCCGGTCAACCCTAAACTGCCCCGACTGCTCCACTGCCGGAGACGGTGACGGTGTTCTCTCCTCGTGCCTCGCTTGCTTCCTCTCCGGCGGCGTACTCTACCGCTTTGAGTACGCCGTCAGCCCCGCCCTCTTCCTAGCCAAGGCCCGAGGCGGCACCTGCACGCTCGCTGCCTCCGACCCAGCGGAAACAGTGGTCCACCGAGCGAAGTACCTCCTGGAGAATGGGTTCGGGTGCTACAACGTGTTCAAGAACAACTGCGAGGACTTCACCATCTACTGCAAGACGGGTTTGCTCGTGCTTGACCGGTCGAGCATGGGGCGGAGCGGGCAGGCGGCGTCCATTGTCGGCGGGCCCCTAGCGGCTGTTCTGTCCACTCCGCTGCGGCTCGTGACGGCCAACGTGTACGGGATGGTGGCCACAGCCGTGGGAGTGTACTGCGTTAGCCGATACGCGGCGGATATCGGGATGAGGAGGGATGTGGTGAAGGTGCCCGTGGAGGATCTGACTCGGAGGCTTGCTGCGGGCCTGCTTCAGGTGGTGGAGTCTCAGATCGCGGCGCCGATTGCTCGCGAAGCTTCCCAGATCGCCGCTCGGTGATTGGGTTGTTTGGCGTCCTTTTTCTTGATTTGGCATTTTGTTTTGAATGGCAATTGATTTGTGTGTTAAACTTATCTGACTAATTTTGTATAATGTCATATATTTATAATAGTGTTTGTTTGAAGAAGAGATCCACGTGAGGAAATGGCCCTCAATTTATGAAAAATTCTCAAAGTAATCTTCAAAACCATATAATTATGAAAATGTTTGTTCAAATTTGGGAAATTTTGTTGAAAATTTACACTTTGCATCGAATTAAACCACTTGAATGTTTCGCTCGGATCAACAAGGGATTGCTACAATTACGAAAAAATTAAATCATTTAATCACCAACAAATCTATATATTTATAGAAGGAAGACTTAAAGAGTTCAAAAATTCTTTAGCAAACTCATGATTGTCATGTATTGAGATTTCCCTATTTCTACAAAATTTTGATTTTTTTCAATGAGAATAGATGGCTATAATAGCACATTCAGGACACATTCAATATAGAGAATAATTATATTCATACGTAACAGTATATGAGAATGCTATAACTCATGCAAATTTATAATAAATCAATATGTATTTCAATTATCTCTTATATTTTAACGTATGATAGGAAGACTATAAGTCATTGCCTTTAATTTTTTTTTGTTTCGTCAACTTCTAAACGAAGCTTACCATGTGTATAAGTTAGACGTTAATACTGCCTCAAATAAAGCTAAGCCAAAGAGAGAGACCATATGCTGAAGATATTTGGACAAGTAAGTTCTCTATATTTTCCGTTAGTAATTTACCGATAAAGTTTATTATTATTTTTACTCACAACCAGGGCGAACCCAGCCACGATTGGGGGTGGCTAATGTCACGCTCGGGTTGTTTGGCGAAAATTTTAACATTAAAAATAGAGAACTTAAATTTTTATATTTGGTACATTTTTTAAAAATGTCTCTGAAAGTAATTTAGCGACTTTGGTTCAGTGGGTGACACCTACTTGAACATCGCCTATGGGAAAGGATCTAACCTTGCCAACTTATCTATTTTGTACACTATTTTCCTTTACTATGTTTTTGGTAAAAAAATATTCTTGTAACTACATATAACTTAACTAGAGCTAGGTAGTGAATAATTATACATAATTATGGATAAAGATGTTAAAGAAATTATTGCTATACATATAACAATGTGTCGGAATTTTTTGTTTGTTTATTTATTTTTAATTTTAAAAAATTTGATTGGATAGCTAATTCAATATATTATAATAAAAAATATTATATTTAAAAGCTCATTAATATAAATAATAACGAGTTAGTCTTTTTACTCGCTACGTAATAAAAAAATAACTATTGAATTTAAGAGTTTTAATAAGATACTTTATTTATTCGCTACCTTTTAAAAATACTCCGATATATAATTTAATTCTATTTGTATATCGTCACCCCTGACTCGAAATCCTGAGTTCGCCCCTGCTCACAACATGATTTTCCCGGTGTCAGTTCTCATTCTCACCCATCTCCGTTTTCTCTCCGGCAACGTCCGATCTTCGTTGCCTCTCAATCTACAATTAGGTATCTTTTCTCAATATCTTTTTTAGTGAGTACTTGTGTTAGTCACGTTTGGATTATGTTTTAGTACTCATTGCTGTTTACACTCGCATTCGTCGCGCCTTCAATCTCCCGCGGGCTAGGTTTTATGATCCCAATAATTTCAGTGAATAATGTTGTCCGCATTTGGATTAGGTTTATTCACGGTTTTTTTTCTCTCGCATGTTGTTCGTATTTTCGTGGCCCCTCTATTCTCTCTCCAACATAATTGGTGGCTCAAATATTCTCTTTCCGTTGAGGTTTATTCTCTCAATATTTTTTAATATGTAATTTATAAGTGTAAGTACAGTAGTAATTATGTTCTTACCCTTACATTTATACAAGTCATATGTGCAAGTAAATGAAATAATTCCGACATCCATATTTTGGCTAACGGTAATTTTTTTCCCACACATTTTGTGATTCTCTCTGTCAAATAACTCCAATTTGAGGCATTTACAACATTTACGCAGCTTATTTATTTAAAACTTTCTCCAATTATATACGTTCATATTTAATGAAAAATCATGCGTTAACATTAACTAGTGGAAAGCATCGCGCAAAGGCGAATACATTATTATTTTATATAATATATATAACATGTTTTGAGGAAAGTTAAAAGAACACATAATAAAAAAATACGAACAACTGTATATCGAATAAGTTAAATACATATGTAATAGAATCATTGTTCATTAAAAAAATGGCAATGTAAACTAATGATTAAACGGGTAAGACAAATCAATATCTTTGCTCTACCACAATTAGAATTTTCAGGGTGTCCGTATCAAGGACGTCATGTACCTCCTTGTTGAAGAATCCCGAAAACGTCCTGAAACGCAGAGATAGAGAACCAATTCATTTTATTTGAACATGCATACCATCTGCATAAAAAAAAATCCAAATAAAATATGTGAACATAATATAACCAAACTCTCAAATAAAAATAAGTAATAAGAAAGACAAACCTCAATTCAACTATTAATCCAGTTTTCTTATGACACAAAGATCTTCCTTGAAAATCTTTGGGTGTATAACTCCAAAGTGGAGATGCATAAATAATTATATCTCAAACACATGAAAGAAAACAGAGCCGTATGCTTGGTCTTCTCAACTCAAGCAATATCACTAAATAATCTCTCTATATACAAAGAGAGCCATGATCATAACTTTCATTTGGTCAATGTTCAACTTGATACACTCATCAATAATGACTTGATAGAAAAATACTACTTATATATGTAAGTATTACAGTAGCTGAATTTACAATGATTGTCATCGAATCTGTAAATAAAAATAAAAATAATTGCAAGTTAGAGATACATACCCGGATTAAAAACCATGTTGCTCGCACAATTTGCTACGTCTATTAGAGCTTGTAACGTCACGATCGAAAGGAATGAAGAAAGAAATACAATTTAGGAGACATAATCTCTCTTACCAACAAAAATTAAGGCGAATGAAACAAATGCAATTTCTTAAGATCAAATTACATATCTGATAAATAAAGAAAGAAAATCATAGAAAAATCTTATGAAAAATGAAAATTGAAAAGATCTCTTATTGAACTACAATCTTCCACTTTGGATACAAATATTGTAAATGTATAATATGTATCCAAAATGAAAACGCATCTAAGATTCTTGACAAATGGATCCTTTCGTCTTCATGCTATTTAATCTCATGAGTATTCATGGTGCGTTTGACACAACTTATTTAGCTATGTTTTTGTTTTTAAAATAAACTAAACTGCTTTGTACGTGTTTGACAAAATTACTTTTCCAAAAAACACAAAATCGATTTTACTTTTTTGTACATGAATCGTAAAAGCTAGAATTCGTAGCTTTTGGTTTTTTCTAAAAACAAAAAATACAGTTTTAGACTATTTTAGTCTTTTTAGCCTAAATAATTTTTTTTATCAAACGTTAATATTAGTTTTTCTTACCAGCAACAACAATTTTATAAACAATTTACCAAACACAAATCATTTTTTAAAAAACATTTTTTTAACTAAAACTAAAAATATTTTTTTGTAAAGTTAAGCTGTGCCAAACGGACCCAATATCAGTGATAAATCAAATAGAAATCAATGGTTAGTTGTTACTGACTTATGCGTTATCAATTAAGAAAGGGGCCTTGTGCTTTCATGTTTATTGTTTAATATGATTGAATGAAACTTAACGTGTGCAACTAATGACTAATGAATTAATTGCAAAATTATTTTGTTCATAAAAATAATTCAAAAATATAGAAAAATAGGAATTCTCATTGCTTTTGGTTATGCTATATATATATATATAATAATTCAACTAATGTCCACTTGTGATTTTGCTTTTATATATATACTAGTGGATTGCCCGCGCTCTGCGCGGGTATAAAAATATAATTTTAAACTTTAAATTAATATATTAAACAAATTTTTTCTTGGTATACTAAAAATGAGTATAAAATTAAAAAATGTATATTTGTATTCAATAGTGCATTATTGATAATACTATATAAATAAGCTTGCTTTTGTTTTAATAGTTTATTCAAATAGTGAAAAACGAATCTATTTCGGTATTTCCAACATATTCGGTATTTCCAACATAGTCGTATTATAAAAAATAACTTTATTAGATAAATCAAATCAAGATATTATGATAATAATGCAAAAATAATATAAAAAATAAAAATACACATTAATTAATTTATTTTCTCAAACAATATATTATTTGAAATTTAATTTATCAAACATTTTCAAAAAAACTTTATAACATCTTAAGAATATATATACAGATATTGTCATTCTCAGCATACTATAGTCTATCCTAGTAAACATTTTGAATTTTTTTTAATGCACATAATTAAGGTGTCTTAGTTATTATTAATTTTTTCATGATATTTGATGCCACTAACTTCATCGTTTAACTATCACATATTTTTGTGTAAAGCGTTTATTCATCTTCCAATATAATTACTACTTTCTTTCTTTTAAATGCATGCAAATTGATTTCTATTCCAATAATTAATGACCAATTACTAATTCTCTAATTTATCTTATCTCTACTACATCCTCAAGATAAAAGTACGTTTACAAATTACACATATAACACAAAAATAAGATAAAACTAAATAAATAAATTTAACCAAATGCTATTTATTTCGACTATTTATCTTCAAAACCACCAAAAGCACGAATCAATATAAAAGCAACTATATATATAAATTATCAAATGTCACCTTTGAAGAATAGATCAAAGTATCAAACACCCATTCACCAAAAAAAAAAAAAAAATCAAACATAAAAGCCAATAGATATGTGTTAGCCATTAAAAGCCAACATCGCCCATATTATAATTAGCCAAGTTATAATGAAAAATAGAAGAAATTGGCAATTATATCATTCACATAATGAGTCACATTTGTTATGAATGTTAGCTTTATTTCACAGTTATTTTCTTTTACCAGATCCATTATACTTAACATTTTTAATCATCATGAATCCTTTCTTTGATCTGATTATATTAGAAAACATTAAGAAGTAATTTTTTTCACTCCTTAATGAATTTTTATAGTTAAAGAAAACTTAATATTTATTATTCAAATAAAATTTTTTGTTGTATTTGTAATAAATATTTCCAATGTCCAAACGCCATTATATGAAATATATGAATATGGTTATATTATACAGAAAAACTATTTATATATATAATGAGTGTATAACTATTTGTGGAATACAACTCTTGAAAATCTTGATTTGCGTAAAATCTTGATCCTACGCAAATGATTATTAACTTTATGTTCTCAAAGGATCTATGAATCATAGAATGGTTTGTGAAAGTCAATGTGTTAGTGTAAACTGTAAAACAATCTTTTTGTGATGCCTAAACATGGATAGTGCAAAAGGCAAAGAAATATTGCAAGTCAAGAACTTTCTCAAATAATATGTATGTAATAATAAATTGGAAACAAGGAAGTAAAAATATATCTTTTTGCACTAAATTTCTAAACATTGATCACCATTTAATAAAGATAAAATTACACAAATTTTTTTCTTCTAACACAACTATTATGGTCGTTGTTCGAATTGTTGTCTTGTCGTCGTTCTTTAAGCCGCCGTGGTCATTTTCTTAACCAATATCGTTGTCACTGTTCTTAACATCATCGTTCTATACTAATGTTGGATCGTACCTTTGAAAATCCGATAGCTTGCATCCGTAATATTCAGATTTTCTGCATAAACACACACATATATATATATATAGAGAGAGAGAGAGAGATTAATGAAAATGATGATCTTTATTTTTTTTAAAACAGAAGCAAATAAAAGGAAAATAGACATATGCATGTGTGATATGTGTGAATTGTGGATATATACACACTATACACTCAAACTGAACATATATGATATATACACTATACACTTATATAAGAATTTAACTAAGATGAAGCACTATTAATTGCCTTGAATCAAGCAAATAATATTTATAAAAAAAAAAACACAATATTGTAAAACTACTTACCAAAATACAAAAATAGAAAAATAATGAAAAAACAAAAATACTTACAGAAATTTGTTTGCATGGATGTTGATTTCTTCAGTGGACTTGAGTTTACGCATTATTCATCGCTGAATCACATAATAAAGATGTATTAAGTATTAACAAATATTAAGAACAAAAGAATAATAAAAAAATAATAATAAGAACAGCACAAAAATAGAATAAGAATCTAGGTTTAAGAACATATGATCATTTCATAATCGATGCTTTCTATAGGTTTATATATATGTAACAAAATGCAAAAGTGAGAAGTCACAACTTGAATGCTTGTAAATATAATAAATGAAAGGGATGACTAAAAGCCTATTCGTTAGTTACATGACATTTTATAAGGTATTTAGTTTCTTCATGTTTAAACATTCATTAATAAACATTCATTAAAAGGCATTTAGGTTTATGAAAAAAATAATTATAAATTGTGAGAAAATAGGAAATCCCAATACCTTGATTCTATTGTTCTAAATACATTGTAGTTCCTCTACATCCTCTTTTTCTAAATACTTTGATTTTGTTGTGCCACATCACCTATGAGTTCCTCCTTTTATAATATATAGATTAAATATA
Source organism: Parietaria judaica (assembly GCA_954871525.1). NCBI lineage: Eukaryota > Viridiplantae > Streptophyta > Magnoliopsida > Rosales > Urticaceae > Parietaria > Parietaria judaica. The sequence continues at coordinate 18,013,243 of OX940865.1, read as the reverse complement.
TTAAATATGATTGAATTTAATGCAATGTGATTGCTACACCAGAAACTTGTTAGTATTTTATGAATGAATTAATTCTGGTTTTAGATAAGCTGTATTGGCAATATCCGGCTGTACATTTGTTTGGTGCACTTTGACTTTGATTAGTCTTGTCTACGTGGGACGGGCAGCTTGCTGGTGGGCGAACCTGCCCGTCCAGTCTCGAGACGGACATCCCGTTTCCATAATTATTTATTTTTAATTTTCAAACGCTTTTTTTCTTCTTCTTTCAAATTGGGGTGGACAGTCGAAATCCGCCCACCCATGTGCGTGGGCGCAGACAGCTCAACCCGCAGTGGTTGGTGCGGGCTGCCCACACCCACGAAATGCGGATTTAGACGGGAGGTGGGCGCGGGAAACCCGCACCCGTCCTTCTAGACTGCTCTAATTTGGATACACCATGTTCTTTAGTAAATTTGAGTAAAAATAATTATTAAGAGTATGTACACTGAAACAAGATTCATGAGGTGTTTGTCAATTATTCTTTAGGCAACTTTCTTTTATCTTTCAAAACGAATCTGTAAAAGAATGAATCTGAACAGGCATCTACGTCGGGGACAACACCGTGATCCACTGCACCCAGCGCGGCCAAGAGGTGGGAACCGGGAAAGCTCTGGGCGTCCTCTTAACCAGCTCGTCTCTGCCTCACTATACCGTAATCTGCCCCGATTGCTCCCCCTTGCCGGCCGGAGATGGCGACAACGTGCTCTCCTCGTGCCTCGCCTGCTTCCTCTCCCGGCGGCACCCTCTGCCGCTTTAAGTATGCTGTGGGAGCCACCCACTTCCTCGCCACCCATGGTGGCACCTGCTGCCGAGCCCCCTCCGACCCTGCGGAAATCGTGGTCCACCGGGCAAAGTTTCTCCTTGAGAACGGCTTCGGGTGCTACAACCTGCTAAGCAACAACTGCGAGAACTTCGCCATCTACTGCAAGACGGAGCTGGTCGTGGTCAACCGTGAAACAGCCATTGGGGGGAGCGGGCAGGCCACCTCCGTTCTCGGTGCGCCCATTGCGACGGTGCTTACTATGATGCTCCGCATCTTGACAGCCAACGTCTACGGCATAGCGGCGACGGGTGTGTACATGTACTGCGCAAATAGACATGGTGCGGATGTTGGGATTAGGAAGGATGTGGAGAAAGTGTTCGTGGAAAATTTGGCCTCGAGACTTGCGCCGTCTGCAGCTAAGGCCACGGCCACGGCTCCGGCTCCAGCGAGCGAGTCTTTGCATAATGTCCCCCAGTGACATCGCGGTTTGGTGCACTCGTTTCTGCTCAACACTGACGACCATTGAGACTGTCACAGGGTCAATTTCGTACCTGAATTTTTGACCTTGTGCGGCGCCGTGTACACTCAAACACGACCAGCCTTCCCCGTGTAAACCAACTCTCGTATGCAAACCTAGACTAAGTACCCAATGAATTTCGACTAAGCAAGTAAAGTATCACACCACGACACAAGCTTACGGGGCACACCCCAACCTTTCTTTTTATTAAAAGGGTAGACTCAGGTGCGCTAACGCCGTTCCCTTCGTCTCACTCACAAAGCTCTCGCAAAGCACTAATCCTCACTCTAGCCTAAACTCGCATATGGTTTCACACCTTTAAGATAGCCACATTCGACTTTATTTATAGAATACAAAGAGAAATCCTAATCCTAATCGAATTCTAAGTCCTAAGCCTTATCCTATCTTTAACGTGTTATCCTTGAAGATAGCCCACCATCTTCACGAATCCATGGGCCGAACTCTCCCTTTGCGCGTCCTTCTTGGGCCTTCCGCGTGGGTGACGCTCACCGAGTCCGTGTAGGTGACACTGGCCTTCTCCGCGTGGGTGACGCTCGCTGCGTCACCGCGTGCCACTTTTCCCCTGCCCGAATGCGCGTATCCGCTGCCCTGGTTGCCCGCGTGTGAGTTCGCTGCCCGTGCCCCTCGTGGACACGCTGCCCGAGTTTGCTGCGTGCTTTCTCTCGTGTTCCCGTGCGTTGGGCCGCTGCCCCATCCGCACGTGCTCGGCACACCGAGACTTCTGCTTGGCACACCAAGACTTCTTCTCGCCTTGCCACTCGTCAGGCGACTCGGGAGGCTTGTTGGGCCTCCTTCCCGTGCTTCCCCGGGCACGGATCCTCTCTAAGGATTTTAGGGTGTGACAAACTCTCCCCCGCCGGATTGAACCGACGTCCTCGTCGAGTTTTCTTCTGAGCATGTCTTCATCTCTTTGCTCCTGAATCGCCAAAGGGCATCGTCACGCTCCCACGTAGCGTCGCACGTTTTACTCCCTTCCCACTGAACCAAGAGCTCGTCTCTGCCATTCTTCAAGCTCGTCCGACGGTCTAGAATCTGATGGACTCTCTTTCCCGATCTAGCTCCGTACTCTGCTCTCTTCTCTTGAAACCTCTTCCGCTCCGAATCCTCGTGATACGGCCTCAAGAAGCTTCCATGGACGGTTGAATGGAGGTTCTTCATCTCTGTCGGCAATTCAAGGCGGTACATCTCATCCCCGACCTTCTTCGACACATCGAAGGGACCTTGATACCTAAGTAACTCGGTCGTTTGAAGCTCGTCCGGTAGCTTCCTTCTCATCTGCGGCGTCAGTTTTAGCAACACCTTGTCGCCTCTCTCGAACTGTCTACACCGTCTTTTCTTGTCCCCTTTTCGCTTCACCCTTTTCTGCACCATCTCTATTGGTGTCTTCCTCTGTGGGACTCGAGTTGTCGGTCTCGTTCCGAACTCGTGCTTGTGCTTCCTCGGGGAAGGGGCCTTGCTCCTCTCCACGGGTTCCTCTCCTAGTGCATTAGCCGGGTACCCTGTCTCAACAAAAGCTAATGTCACCTTACCCGTTTCTTGGCTGGCATCATCTCTAGCCGCCAAGGGCACTGTAGGCTCCTGTCTCTCACTCCCGTCGGGTGTCCCAAGGGTGGGTAGCGGACACTTCACACTACCGCAGTGTGGAATAACGTTCGCGTCTTCGGACTCTTGCTCGCTGCCGGTTGTCACTTCCGTGGGTGTGGCTCGCTTTCTCTCGGGGCTCACCACCCATATGGCATTGAGCGACTGCAGGCATCCCATTCTGGCAGGAACCTCCTCTGGTTGTTCGGGTGTTTCGTCTCGGGCAGTCATGGCCGTTAACTTCATCGTCGTCGGGCATTCTCTCGCAATGTGGGGACCGTCACAAAGGAAGCACCGTAGACCCCCTCTGGAGTTGCTTCGGTCCGACCTTCCCTTGGCCGATCCCTGTTCTTGCCTTCTGTCCCGTCTTGGAAGTTCATCTTGGCTTTTATTGCTCCCGTCTGAGTTCTCCCTCCGATCTGTCCGCGCCGGGGTGTGATTGAACTCGTAGTCGACTAACCCGTCTGCTGCCGCCATTGCAGTTTGTAGGTCACGAACGTTTCTTCGCCTCAATTCCGTCTAAGCCGAAGGCTGTAATCCTGAAAGGAAATTAAACAGCTTGTCCTCCTCGGACATGTTACGGATATCTAGCATTAACGAGCTAAACTCCTTCACATAATCGCGAATCGATCCGGTTTGCCTTAACCTCTTTAAGGCGTCTCTCGCAATCCATGCCGCGTTCACGGGCAGGAACTGAGTCTTTAGCTTCGTCTTCAGATCGTCCCAAGTCTTGATGCTTTCCCCCTCCGGGCCGACTCCTTCGGTTAGCCGGGTTCTCCACCACAACTTAGCATCTCCCTGCATGTACATACTCGTGATTGTTACCTTGTCGTCGGAATCCAAGTGAGCTGCTTTGAAGTATTGCTCCATGTCCCATAGAAAATTCTCTAGCTCCTTTGCGTCTCGCACCCCGCTGAAGGGTTTCGGCTCGGGAACCTTAAACCTCGGACCAGCACCTTTGTTGACTCCGCTTGGCAAGCTGTCCGTCGCTCGCTTAATAAGTCTAACGTCGGCCTCCAAATCTTGAACTCTTTCCGATAACTGTGCAGTAACCTCTGTAAGTCGATCGAGTATAACATCAGTCTGGGCGACCATCTCCTTCTGAGCTTCTAAGATCATCTTCTTGAGTTCCTTGATCTCCGCTGAGTGCTCGAGCACCTGTTCGTCTAAGGACTTCTCGTCATTGGCCGGTTCATCAACCAGCGACTCCAATGTCGTCGATCGCGTTGCCTTCACCATTCTTGAAGACAAAAATCAGCTCTGATACCACTTGTCACAGGGTCAATTTCGTACCTGAATTTTTGACCTTGTGCGGCGCCGTGTACACTCAAACACGACCAGCCTTCCCCGTGTAAACCAACTCTCGTATGCAAACCTAGACTAAGTACCCAATGAATTTCGACTAAGCAAGTAAAGTATCACACCACGACACAAGCTTACGGGGCACACCCCAACCTTTCTTTTTATTAAAAGGGTAGACTCAGGTGCGCTAACGTCGTTCCCTTCGTCTCACTCACAAAGCTCTCGCAAAGCACTAATCCTCACTCTAGCCTAAACTCGCATATGGTTTCACACCTTTAAGATAGCCACATTCGACTTTATTTATAGAATACAAAGAGAAATCCTAATCCTAATCGAATTCTAAGTCCTAAGCCTTATCCTATCTTTAACGTGTTATCCTTGAAGATAGCCCACCATCTTCACGAATCCATGGGCCGAACTCTCCCTTTGCGCGTCCTTCTTGGGCCTTCCGCGTGGGTGACGCTCACCGAGTCCGTGTAGGTGACACTGGCCTTCTCCGCGTGGGTGACGCTCGCTGCGTCACCGCGTGCCACTTTTCCCCTGCCCGAATGCGCGTATCCGCTGCCCTGGTTGCCCGCGTGTGAGTTCGCTGCCCGTGCCCCTCGTGGACACGCTGCCCGAGTTTGCTGCGTGCTTTCTCTCGTGTTCCCGTGCGTTGGGCCGCTGCCCCATCCGCACGTGCTCGGCACACCGAGACTTCTGCTTGGCACACCAAGACTTCTTCTCGCCTTGCCACTCGTCAGGCGACTCGAGAGGCTTGTTGGGCCTCCTTCCCGTGCTTCCCCGGGCACGGATCCTCTCTAAGGATTTTAGGGTGTGACAGAGACCATATATACAATGGTTTAAAACCCTGCATTTTTCTCCTGAGTAGCAATGATCATATGCCTGTGTCGTTGAGACTTGAGATACTTATTATTATGAGCTATATTGTTGCTTTTGATTTAAATCTACAACTCAGTTTTATATTAGAGTTTTTATACTTGGAAACAGGTGAAATTTATTTTCATACATTCTAACTCCAATGTTTGAAAACGACAAGTATCTTGCATCTTGCTCCGTTGGAATGAAGCCCACAAATCGAATAAAGTTCGAGAACTGTTGTGCTAAACGACCCTTATGGCGGAAAACGACTTTCTTTTTAAGTGTAGGTTAAACGACACTTTCATGTAATCCTGACCCGATTTTAGTCTTTAAAAAAATACACTTAAAACTGAAACTCGAAACAGAAATTAAGAATTTTAAGCTCCGTCCTGGTCTCCGGTTCTAAAATTATGAAATTCCAATTTCACACTAAAATCGGGTCAAGACTACTAAGACCGAGACCAAGACACGGCCCGACACGGAACCGAAAACGGAGTTCACAGTAGTAGAATATTTCTTTTCATTATGCAAGAACATGGAAGTCAAAATATAGTGTAAATGATGAATTACCAAACTACCCTTTCCCCTTTCCCTCCTCTTCTTCTTCTTCTTCTTAACTGGGAAAAAGGAATTTAGTCTGAATATGGCGGGAACAAAGCTCTGAAACCCTCGGTTTCCAATTCCTCTTTCTTCTCCATCTCCAATTCCATGCATGCGAAGCCTCTTCCCTTCGCCTTCGATTCTCAGCTTTCCCCGCGTCTTCTTCCCTTCTTCGACCTCCATGTCCGCCTCCAGCAGAACGCTCGCCGACTACGCCAAGTCGGGGCGGTCGACGTGCAGGAAGTGCTCCGAGGCCATCGCGAAGGGGGCTCTGAGGCTGGGCCTCGCAACACGCGACCCTCGAGGCTTCGACAGCACCAAGTGGCACCACTCCGCTTGCTTCGCTTTCGCCGCCGACTCCAACGCCTCCGCGCAGGACATCTCGGGGTTCGATTCTCTACAGGTTCGGTCAAGTGCTCTTCGTTGAAGCTTTTTGCTCACCATTGCAAAATCTTACGGTCATTTTCAAGTTTCGCCATTGTTACATACATAAGGCTTAAGCTTTAAGTGAGCTCGAAAAGTTTATTCGCTCTCGAAACAGAGGAGATTCGGCTCGGTGAAGATTGACGACCATTCCCGTCACAGGAACGAATTTAGGGAACACTTTGTGTGGTCAAACTTGCTATATATAAGGTGTTATTTTAGCTTTTCAGTGTTTGATTATTGCAATTTTGTAGTCATTTGATAGTTTTCAAGTATTCATTCTCGGGTTACCTGGAGTTTTGGCCTTAATGTTATGAATATAAAGCATTAAGATTAAGGTGTTTGTATTTTATATCAGTGTTGTTTTTCGTTTTACGGTAGAAAGGTGTCAATTTTCTGTTTTTTTTTCTTTCCTATGTTGACGACTTATGCGATCTAGGTCGCATACAGAGCGGTAATTTCCTTTATTTGAATATTCTCTTGCCTGTCTGAGATTTCAGGAAAGTGATCAAGAAGCTTTAAAGAAGTTGGTCGTTGCAGCCCATACAACTCCGAATGAGGTAAGTTGTGAGTTACTTATAAACTTAGTATCCCCGGGATTGAGATCTTGTGACGTGATAAACTTCTAAACTTAGAAGCGCTGTAACTATCAGTGAAAATGGGGAACTATTTAGTGCATAATGGTGTGTACTGTGTATAGTCTCTCATTATCGGCTTTATAGTTAATATTAGCTTTAAATTAATGGAATCTCTTTAGTAACAAGCTGCTGTTTTCTAGAAAGCAAATAATGTTTCCCGTAAGATATGTGTCCTTTACTACAACAAAGCCGAACAATATGGTAAATTTTAGCTAAGGATTTTTTAAGCTAATTTTCTAAATTTAATCTCAACCGTGATAGGCTGTAAAAGAAGACGGAGATGAAGAAAGCAAATCAACAAAGCGCAACACGAAGAAAAGAAAGGTACAGCGACATAATTACAAGGGGTCTCTCGTTATTGTTAAGGAAGCAGATAGTTCTTCCATTATGATTGTATTTTACTGCAGAAATAGATAAAATTGACTATAATGATAAACTTTAGCTAAGGAATTGTTTGGTTTGTTTCAAGAAAATATGACAATGAGGAAAAAGAATCAATCTTGCATTTGCTCGGGTATTGCCGCCTGACGAGGAAGAATGGCGAGCCATAAAAATAAAATAAAATGCTGATTTGGGTACATAGGTAAACATTAAATGTTAAAATCATCTTGTTGTGGGCCTACTAAATTTCACTTTGTGCACTTTCTGAAAGGAAGACTCTCTTTTGTTATTATAAATGAAAATGAAATGGTGTGAATAATCTCTCAGTATCATTGTTGTGGTTAATTATAAGCATCGAAAATGAACTCTAGATGTTCCTTCTGTAAACTTTTTTTAGGAAGCATTTGATTGTTTCCTCACAAAATAGTTTCTTGTACTACATTCAGAAATGTGGTGTCAGGGTCCTCATACCTAAGGAATGTTTGGGCTTGTAAGCTGAATTTATAATTTAAATCTTGGTTGTTTTAGGTGATAAAAGAAGACAGTGATGAAGAAAAAGAATTATCGGAAAGGGACACGGAGAAAGAAAAGGTATTCTTTTGATATGGTGGAATTTTCTTTTTTCCTTTCCTATTTAAGTATGAAAGTAAACATTGAAATCCCACAATCATGTTCTTGATGGACTACTGCAACCGGGCTCGTAAGCTGGTTTTCAAATTTTATCTCGATTCTCAATAATAGGCGATAAAAGAAGGCGATGATGAAGAAAACAAAGTAAAGCCAAGGGACACGAAAAAAGCAATGGTAATCTTGTATGATATGGTGGAACTTTCTTTTTCCCTTTCGTATTCGAGTGTGAAAGTTAACATTGAAATGACACTATAATCAGGTTGTTGATGGACTACCAAATTCGGTCCCATAAGCTGATTTTCTAATTTTAAACCCGGTTACTGTATAATAGGAAATAAAAGCAGAGGGTGATGAAGAAAACGAATCAACAGAAAGGGACTCGAAGAAAGCAAAGGTATTATTGTATCATTGTATGATCTTGTCGAACTTTCTTTTTCCTTCCTATGTAGGTACGAATGTATGCACTGAAATGCCACAATACTCAGGTTGTTGATGGACTACTAAATTCGGTCCCGTAAGCTTATTTTCTAATTTAAACTCGGTTCTTATATGGATCAAAATGGACTAGTATGTGATACCAGATGTATACAGGTTTTCATCTTATTTTCTAATTTAAACTCGGTTCTTATATGGATCAAAATGGACTAGTATGTGATACCAGATGTATACAGGTTTTCATCAGTTTGGTCAATATAATGAAAATTCACTAAATCTCCCTTTTTTTGCTATGATATTGAAAGGCTCCTATTCCTCTCCAAAGGATGCAGGAGCAAATTGTTTGTTTCTTTTTCATTAATTAAGTTTTATCTGTGTCATGAGGGCATTAGAGTCTTCCTATTTTATGTCATTAGAGGTTTATGGATGCTATATAGACACCACCACACGGCAACCGTAGTTTTTTTTTTTTCATGCTTTAGTTAGGACTTTGTATCACTCTGCATCATCACCTTGGTGAATTCCCATTGGCCGTTTTGTGTTGTAATTTTATTTGCTTGATTTTCGTACCCGGGTCTATCAGATATGTCTGGAACAAGAAGTTCAAACTTCAAAAAACATCATAAAAGACACCAAATAAGATTTTTGTGTTTGTTGCGAATGTAAATTATGGTTAAGGTCGGGTTTGTTCTTCTTATCGTGTCTTTTCTAAAAAAAATTTTCCTATTAGGCAATGTCATATAGTTGTTATTTCATTTGTTCGGTTAGATGTCTCACATACTAAATATTTTGCCTCTTATTAACTTTATGTTAATTTCTTGTAGTTATCTGATTTCAAGGGAGAAGATCATGGCATAGCATTTTCGATTTCCCATGTCAAGAATAAGTACAAGGTCAATACTGTCTCTTCACTTGCTTATAACAAATCATTACATACATGTTGCTTTTTATTCTCACAAGTTCTCACATAATATATTATGATTTCTGTTTTTATTTATTCAGGACGCAAAACTTTCACCTAATTGGAAGGCGTTTGAAACGGTTATATTTCTTGAGCGGGTGAAACACATTGTCTTACTCTTATTATTGCTGTTTCAATATTTTTAAATTATATATGCAGGGGTGAAACTGATGTTCCGGGTTTGCTTTTTCACCAGTTACAAAATCAGAACCAGATATAGTGGGTGTTTAATAAATCAAAATCGGTTTTTTGGATACAAATTTTTAAATCTTATCCGGGGTACAATCCATAATTATGAAAGGAAAAAAAGAAGAAAAAAAACTTTTGCAAATTAAATAAATAAAGAAATAAAGCAAAACTAATTCTCAAAACTTTTTTTATTCTAAAATCAATTTCTGAAATAATTACGAGTGTGTAATGGCTTATATATTTACATATTAACATGTCCAAAAGTAAAACGTAAAAATAAAACCTGTACAGTTAAACTTTTAAAAACTGTTAAGAAAGCACTGAACTCTAATACCATATGTTCCGACTTTCGGTTTCTCATGAACCATTTTTTTGTGTAAATCTTTGACTCATAAATATACTGATGTCGTTAAACTTGATTTTCATTTTTGCATGAAGATTTTATGATGCATTGCAAATTGAAAGTCATCACTTTGAAATCTCATATCCATGTGTATATGCGCTTAGCTAGTACATCATACAAGAACATGCACAACAACTTGTACCTTTATAACAGGGTTTTCCTTCATCTTGTTCATGCAGGAAGACGGTCTTAGGGATTCGACTAAAATTGCCGCTTTTGATTTCGATGGATGTCTCGCTAAAACTTCGGTGCGAAGGTAGCATCATTTCTTTATCTGGGCATTTTGTTGATTAGCTTCACTATGGTGGAAATAGGACATCTGAAATACTAACCTAAACCACTAAGCTTACAATGTTAAAGTCAGGATGATAGTAGCACATAAGATCGAAATGATGTATTCTATCTCGACTAAGAATCAAATTAGTTTATGATTTATAAAATTAAAAGTACAGAGAAATTTGGTACGTTCCAGGAAGACAATTACACAAAGCTCGCAGATATAAATTCTACCGACGAGAATTCACATGAATGTGAACCCCTGTCATCTCTTATTGCTAGAAATTACGAAAACCAAGTTCGATCCTTCGAGATCACGGACGTCGTTCTGTTAATGAGTCTAGATGACACACAACCCGATGCAAATCCAAAAATGCCCAACCAAATCATAAGTGGCGCCTTTTATGATAAGTCATTTTGACTTATTGGGATTTTTACGGGCTTTATTAAAACATTAAACAAAAGGTCTAAACTTAATTTGTAGAATTTATATCCTAGAATTCTTCAAAAGAAGAAGCTTAATCGCATTGTTATTTTCAGATTCTACGATCATGTGTATCTAATATTAACTTTAATTTATTCAGAATCTTCATATAAACTTTGATTCACTAACAACCTATGTTTCTTCTGTAATTTCAGAGTAGGTTCGGAAGCTTGGTCCCTAATGTATAACTCAATACCCGCTAAGCTTCAGAGCCTGTACAGTGATGGCTATAAACTGGCTCTATTCTTTTATCTGCTGCTATTCCGATTTTGACACTGTATAGCTTAGATTATTGTATTTATGTGACTTCTGACGGGTAATTCATTATCAGGTAATCTTCACAAACGAATCGAACATCGAGCGCTGGAAGAACAAGAGACAAGTTGCTGTGGACTCTAAGATTGGGAGACTGAACAATTTCATTAAAGAAGTGAATGTTCCAATTCAGGTAATAAGTCTATTTCTCTGCTGTATAATATACTACTAATAAAGCCGACAATGAAGCGTTTGAGGGAAAAAATGACAAAATTACATGAGGGATGAAACTTGTCAATTCGATTTAGGTTTTTCTTTCTTTCATGCCACTGAAATGATTTTTTGTGTTGGGAAATTTACAACCGAAAAACCCTTAACAAGAGAAGGTATCAAATTTTGAATCTCAAAATTAATTAGGAAAGATAGTTATCTACATTAACTTGAGATATCTGTATATATCATCTCTAATGCTAGTACTAAATAAGCAATAGGCATTTAAATTTGGGTACCAGTTTTGGCTATCAAGATTGAAACCGATACCGCAGCCCAAACAGGATGTGATGATGCGAAAGAACAAAAAAAAAAAACAAATTTGTGTTAATTTGTTTCAGTTAACAAAGCGGTTTTTGGTTTAATTGTTTTGCTCCTAATTTAAGCCTTAGTTCTATATGGACAGATGTTTATTGCTTGCGGGATTGGTAAATCCGGCGTTCAACCAGAAGATCGCTACCGTAAACCGAAACCTGGGATGTGGTATCTCATGGAAAAGCATTTCAACTCTGGGATTCGTGTAGATATGGATAAGTTAGTTTCTCTTCTTTATCACACTTTTTTGTTTTATAGCATACGATTAATCCTTGGAGACTTATTTAATTCGCCATTGTATCATCCTGAATCCGGTTTATATCTCTGTTGTGCTTTAGATCTTTCTACGTTGGTGACGCTGCTGGAAGAGATAAGGATCATAGTGATGCTGATATTCAATTTGCTCAGGTAAAACCGCACTTGCGTTAGTTGGTTTTCATAAACAATCCAACGGTATCGTTGGTTGAATTTAATGAAAAATGGAGTTTGACTTTAAAATAAGTTAGCTCGTTGTCTGACAGCTTTTTAATTGTTGCCTTATTCCTAAGAAACTTATCAAAACTTAAAGCCGTGAATTTCAAATCGTTGGACAAAATTTGTCATAATTCGTCTGATTTTCGGACAATGATTTGGACAAAATAGGACAATCTAGTCCAAATTCTAATCACTTGTGTCCGCTTTTAACTAATTAATGTCTAAAAACAGACCATTAGGACAATTTTTGTCCGATTTTATGGCAATAAAACGTCATCTTTAAACAAAAACAAAAACGAGTAGGTAAACGCTCTCCGAACTGGCCCATAACTTTGTTCTTAGTGTTCTCTCTTCTGTCTTTTCAGGCGATTGGTTTGAAATTTTATGTGCCCGAGGATTACTTTGGCGAGCCACGAGGCTGAAAGAGGAAAGTCCAATCTTAACCCCAAAAAGTTTTTAACTATTTACGCAAGTGACCCCACTGGACTTTTTGTTTCAGTTACATCCTTCACTTTTGTACGGTTAATTTAGACGAAGAGGTTTCTCTAAGTTTTGTATACTTGTTCTACAGTGAATTTGATGGCCTCATCTTCAAGTAATGCTAAACTTACGGACAGAATTACCATGTTTTCCGTCCATTTATGACGGTTTCCGTAAATATTTTTTTAACTTCCTTCTTTCGAGTCTAAATTGGTCCATGAAAAACTTTCGAGATTAGAATAAAGTATATAATTTTGATTGAAAAAAGGAAAAGAAAAAAACTATGTTAAACTCAGCTTTTAATTTAATGAAATTAAAATAAAGTTGTACGGAAGTGGCACATGTTTCTCCATCTAACGCTTTTTACAAAACTGGACGGTTTATTTAACGGTTTTCTACTGCGAATTGGAAGGAGTTACTATTTATTAAACTTGGCTACTTTCTCTACAAGAATTTGGATATGCATATGCTTTGGCACTGTTGATTGTAACTTTAAATATTTTTACCGCTACTATCCTTATATATTCAACTATAAAAGAAACTTCCTCAGCTTCCCAATTATTTTTAACCGAAAACAGATCAAACCGCAACCGCTATTCAAGCAATTAAAAACCGAGAAAAAAAAACGAATACTGAATTAGGTTAAAACGGGGTTTTTGGTTAATGTGAAAACCGCAACCGCTTACCCGGTTTTACCGCTTTAACTAAATATAATATAATATTTATTATATTCTATTTACCATACCCATCACACGTCAAAAAGATTTTTCTTATTTAATCTCTCGGTCTAATTCATATTTTTTAATTTTTGAAGTAATTATTCAAATTTTTATGTTTCTATTAATTATTTATTGACATATTAATATGTGATTTTGGTATATTTTCTTTGCATATTTGAGCTTAATTCGGATTTTTTCATAATTACGGGAAAAGTCTTCTAAGTTTATCTTTTGTGATTTGTGAGGTAATCTATTAATTTTTTTTTTTGGTGTTTTCATTGATTAAATATATTTTTTTAAAAAAATAATATGAAATCTTGGTGTAACTTATTTTCAGATTTGAGATTAATTTGGATTTTCTCATAATTGTGGCAAAAGTCTTCGAAGTTGATGTGATGGGAATATGTGTTTGTGTATGATTTTATTTATATATGTTTGTGTATGATACTGTTTTTTATATCATGAAATTCTATTAGATAATAGAATAGAATCAATAATTATCATGACATGCTTTTATTTTTGGTATTTTTAAAACATTATTTTAAAATTGGGAAAATATAAGCTTAAAAATATTTTATAAGTTTTCCGTCGAAAAGTATCGATAATCATCGAAAAGTATCGGTAATCGGTAAGTTATAGTATTATAGGTTTCCGTCGGTTAATCGGTAAGTTATAGTATTATAGGTTTCCGTCGAAAAGTATCGATAATCCGTCGATAATCATCGAAAAGTATCGGTAATCGGTAAGCTATAGTATTTTAGGTTTTCCTTCGGTTAATCGGTAAGCTATCGATTAATCCGTCAAAAACGGTAACCAATTTATCGGTAAGTTCGGTAAGTTGAACCTTGCTTTTGCTTTAGCTCTATGCCACCCTATTTCCGGATAGCTTTGATACTTTTGTCATTAATAACCCTTTTGTTAGTAGATAAATAAATTACTTTCTTCTCATCAAATCAAATCAGCGTGATATTTAGTAATTAACAATATTATCTGTATTTAATTACATAAATATTATTTAAAGAATTAAATTATCAATTTCATGAAAGCAAAGTAATTTTTGAAGGATTAGCGTTAAAATGACCCCCGAAATTAACATTAAACTTTTATATGATTTTCTCCGTTTGAATTTATTAAAATATAGTGGAAGTATATTTTGTTCGGCACCACTAGATAGAAAACATAATGATATATTTAAATGAAGGATAGATGGCAAGAGGAGTTTCCAAATTAACTGGCTTCGTATTCCATTCATTGGTTTTTAATGTAGTAACGTTAATATCACATTCAGCCCTTACCATTTAATTCAAAGAAACAAACTAAAATTTACTTATTTTTATGTGTAGAGATATTTTGTAGCGCTGAAGTGTAGATTTGCGGTTCATCTCTGGCCAAGCAGATATTGACTCGTGGTGAATCCGTGATACAGATTCGAGCATCCATAAGATGGCCCTTTAAAGAGGCGCAAAAAGAGTAAGTCATTAATAGTACCGATGCAAGACTTCTTACTGTTGCGGGCTCTAGGCATCATAGAATACGACATTATTATGGTTCAAGTCCACGAAAACGACCTACTTAACTAAAATTTTATTTTGACTGCTGACAACGTTTTGAATTGTAAGTTCTAAACCGCTAATAAAATGTGTTAAATTTTGGGTCGAAATCCTAAGTTCAAGTACATGTGTCTCTCGTAGCCTTGATATTCCATCCAATTCTAATTCAAGGATAGATGTAATCAGAAAAAAGGTGTATGTATTATATAGGTAGATAAGCCAATACTTATTAGCTAGATAAGTAAGACTTACAAAATCATATTAAAGATCTTTAGATGGATAAATTTTACCAACAAATTCGATGTGGGAGAAAAATCAGTTTAGAGATAAGGGGTGAATAACTTGATTTTCGGTGCGGTATTTTACAAATATTTAGACCGATATATTCCAAATCAGTACTCTTTCATAAATAAATAAGAAACTAAGTACTCTATTTGAAAAGATAAAATCGCATTTATAGCATATTCGGTATTCAATTGCGATAATATCGGTATTTTAATCGTATTTACCGCTTTAAAGAATATGATTAAAATTGAGTAAAAACATTAATCAATATGTAATATAAAATAAATTTATATATCGAACTAAAGTCATAGGTGCTGAATTTGATTTTTTGTTTGATTTGTTTTATGATAATCGAATAATGGTACCAAATTATATATATTCACCTTTTATTCGGTGCATATGGTTTTAACCGCTTAAATTTTATATTTGTAATATACCATGTTTTTACATCCGATTTTAAATTTATTTTTTAATAGCTAACTCCTGATAAATAAATAAAATTTTATTCGAATTTTAATCATCGATGACTCATCATATGTATTTTTGAAGAACAAAATTGAAACGGGGAGACGGAGGGCCATCAAAATGCGATGGTCATGTCGTCCTACACTGAATAAATCTAGTAATGCAATAGCGCATTTGACATGGGCCGTTAGGGCCACCCCATTTTCAAAAATAAAAAATTAATTGAACAACGTAAAAATGAAAATGAAGAACATTGAATGCCATTTTTTCTATGTGAAAACCGAAGGAATAATTCTGACATTTATAATCAACTCTTTCTAATTTATCCATCTAAAGATGTTTAATATGTAGATATATATATATATTTAAATTGAGGTAATTTTTTGTTTAGTGTTATGATCAATATTAAAAAATTATAATAATTAAGTAAATTTATAGTTAATAAGTAAAATCTAAAACATCAAGCATGTTGTTACGCAATATTTACTCGTTGGATAATACGCTAAAAATTAACACGTTCCACCAAAATCCCATAAACTAATACACAAACAATTCTGTCATAGCTTCCGCGAAAACCCGCGCCCGCCGCAAGCTTCATAGCTTCCACGGAAAGGGTTTTCGCAGACATGTCACCCGCACTTGATGACGATCTTATTTTGCCTGAATTTGTTGAATGAAATTAACATAAATTCCTGTTCTCAGGCCTGATATGGAAGAGTTTGGATATAAAAGCTGGATCTGATAATCGCATATACAAAGACAATAGAGAGATGAGGATGATAAGGCTCTAAAATGTATACTTAACAAGAGCATGTCATGTTCTACATGATCCAAAAACAAAAACAAAACCTCGAGACAAAATTTTGCTCCGGCAAAGATCACCGTAAAGGCGATACAATTATGTATGGAACATATTTGGTCACGCAATCTCAGTTAGAGCTGAAGCACGATAAGTCGATCTGACCGAAACATCATCAAGCAGCACTTTATCTAGACGAGCAAAACTCCATTCACGCATCCGTCGTTCTCCGGATTGTTCGTGACCTGAGCATATTTACCTGCATCGAGCATTGCCATGTTAGAAACACTGCAAAAAGTACCGATGGCCATGAAGCTTGTCCTCCCAACAAATCAATTTCAACAAAAATAACTAATTCTAAAATCATTTTTAAACCTTAATATATTTTCACTGAATTTGTAATGACTAATGCTATAACTAATGCTTACCCCATACGACCTTCCCTCCCGGAGTAACGAGTCCGAGCTCACTGCAATTCACCTGGCAATTGAAGAAATGCACAAGTATACCTATTAATACTCGACTCGCTACTTCAAATTGAAGATGGTATAGAAAAGAAAAATGGGATACCTCGATGATAGTTCCCTTTGTCAAGACGCCGAGAGAGGTATACATAGCACCATTCGGATTTTTCTTGACCCCAATTATCTCGAGATTAAAAGTACATTTGAGTTCAGGATGTGTGATGTGAGCTTTTGTGAACCGCAACCCAGAAGGGCGGATAAACCGCTCATACTTCGGAGGTTTCCTCGTAAACCCAGCTCCCACAAATGTGGCCTTTGTGATCATTCTCTTCCATTGTTTAGCTGTTGAAGAGAATATATAAATATATGTGAATCTATATATACACTTGTGATAAATAGGAAGAATTGCTAGTTGCAAAACCTCAATTTGCATCTTAAGTCGGGCATGATCAAATACTTTGAAAATCTATCAACACCCAAGAAGGTTGAGAATCATAATACTTACTTTTCCGTTTACCAGTTCGGAGAACTTTGAACATCTCATCTTCAGCCACAGGCCTTACCTAAAGCACCAAAATATTCACTAAGTTATTTTTAGTAATAATGTACAGTTTAAAACAAGAGCTTACACAAACTCCTTAAAGAATAAAAAAAACGATGCAACAACTTTGATGAAGAACTACGAATGCTAAACATATAAAAATCTTTTTAAAAAAAAAAGGTATCAACAATTTTACCTTCGGTAGAGGAACTTCCCATTTCCCAGCTTTCTCTTTCCTCTTTTGCTTAACCGTGTTACTAAGAATCTACAGCAGGGTGAAAATTCAGATCAACAAAAATAAAATAGGAAGCAAACAAATTCTTCCAACAGCAAGCAACGGAAAATCGTACTTTTGCTCGTGCTGTTTCGTCACGGTCAATCAGATACCCAGGAACTGACCCCTCGGGAACACTCTCATCGGTCTTGCGTCTGCTTGATGATTCCTCATGCATCGCCAATCTGTTCACAACCAACAAGTTAATCATTATCTACCCAAAAAAACAAAACAAAAAACGCACACACAGCCTATATCAAAGCGTACTCATTACATCGATGACCAAATATATCTAAAAAAATATCTAAAGCACGGATATCCGTCTTCAGCCCGAATAAGGTTTCGAGCCCGAACTAAGATTCCGCTTAATCATCATTTTAGATAGTGACTTGACATTAAATCTTTTGAACAAACAAGAATTCAAGTGTCATCTACTGAATTCCAATCTGACTATATCATGCAGAAGCACCAATTTACAAAGTTCTATATTAGAGCCTAAATTAACCTTACTGACTATAATTGATCACAAAAAAAAAAAGCTTACGTTTTCTTCATGAGAGCCTTCTCAGCGTAACGCTTCTTCGCAAACATCTTCCCCTTAATACCCAAAGCCTGCGATTTCCACAGCAACAAAAATGTCAGAAAACCAATCAAACCTCAAACACGAAATCACAGAGCGAAACGGAGAAATCAAAGACCTTTTGAGCAATTTCGGAGCGCTTGTGCACTTGGCGAGCCTCCTTCTTGCGCTTCCGCTCGAAGTGGTCCAATCGGTAGCCATTGCGCTTCCTGTGAAGCTCGATGTAATCTCCCTGAGGCTGAAATCGCGAAGAGACGACGACAAAGACGAGCAAAGCCAGAGAGTGAGAATCTGAAGAAGAGAAACAATCGATTCAAAGATCATCAAACAACGAAATCGGGAGAAAATCACCATTGTTGCAGCGAATGAGCTTCAATTCGGAGGTCGGAGAGAGAGAGAGAAGTGCAACGGTATGGAGGTTTAGGTTTTATGAGTCGAGTTATTCTTCTTCGCTGAGTTGGACCGAGTCTGTGGAACTCGGATTTTGGGCTTTTTATTGGGCCTATTAATCGGTCTGTTTTCAATGGGCTACAAAAAATGAGATATTTGCCGCCTAAATATAAGAGTTTATCTAAGAATAAAGTCCTATTTTTTCTTTCCGAAACTTGTGCTTTCTAGGTATTTATGCCGAAAGAAAGATTGAAACTTTAAAATATACCATTTCAATAAGTTGGGTACTTGTGCCGCAACAATAAAATCTTCATACTTTGATACATTTTGGATCTTATGCCGTAAATATCTGGAAAAAAAATACTCATAAAATGTGGAGACTAGACTGCAAAAAAATATACATCTTAATTAAAAATGATGACATGGACTGATTAGTGTTTTTGCAACAAACCAAAAAAAAAAGCACAAACAAAATCAATATTATGTTATTAAGCCAGTTTTAGGTAGTAACATGTTTAGGACTAACTGAACTACCGAAACTAGTTATTGTTTACAACCAAATCTTCATATGTTAGTTACACACGTCGTGTTTGAACGATACTAAATTGAGTTTAGGAACGCTTACGAACTAGTTTACAGAGAGCGCTTATCTCGAGTGCTCAATGTCTGCACAATTATAATTTTTTTGGTGGAGTCATAATAATCCCACTAATTTTTTAAATTTATAATTTTTTAGTGTTAACCGTTTTGAATGTACAAGTTAATTTTTTTTTCAAAATCATTAAAAAAAACAAATTACCGCTTTTAAGTCTCAATCTTAATTCCGCCGAAGATCCAATATTTTGATCTATTTCATTTTCCTTGTAACATACTCGAAAACTAGATACTCCTCTCTGCACGCTCGTTTTGTCTCTTATATCAGTTATTCTTTCTTTCACCTTTAAAATACATACTTAATATATATATATATATATATATATGCACACATTATTTTTACAAGCTTTCAAATTTCAATATGAATTGTGTGTAAAGTTATTTGGCGCCTAGGGTATATCAATAAGGCAAGTACCTAATGTTATAAAATTGCCTTTTTCATGGTCTCAGTTTGTTTGTTTGTTTGTTTTTTTTTTTTTTTTTGGTGACTGAATTAAGCACCCAATATGAATATATATCAGTTATTCTTTCACCTTTTCCATATGGGTAAAATTGGCAGTAATATTTTTCACACGTTTTCCATATGAATTTGTGTACGTACATTTAAAGTAATAAACAATAAATTGGTGTGACGTCCATGCAGAGGAGAGCCATGCCATGCTCGGTCTCTGTCTGATAAGAGCGAGAGAGCATCTTCTTCGCGTCTATGTTATCTTCATCACACTCCGCTATATGTATTGTATCCCATCCCATTCAATAATTGCATTTCCATGTCATCAAAATAATCTATATTTATTTATTTACGAAAAATAAAACAATACAATATTAATTCATATTTACATTATGGGAACAGAAAAGGACATGAATTTAAGTAGTTGGCAATCCAATCGAGTTGTGAATGATTTCTCACTTATTGAAGGAAATGCTCACATTAGAGGGCCAACATTGCTACTTTCTCCGTACCATAACAATAATATTGAGTCGTCACTTGCGACATTTCATACATACATTATATATGTGTGTCGTCACTTGCGACATTTCATACATACATTATTTTATTTTTTGTGTAAGATTATTCATCTAAATGTCAATTTTTCAAGGTATTAGAGAAAATAGAAAGTGACTATAAAGGTCGAAAATACGCATCAATTTCTTATTTAATATAATAAACTAAAATAAATTGGTGATCATGGCGTGATTTAATTTTGCTAAATATCGTCTGTTTTATGGGCTTTATGAGGCCTGCTTATTTGTTGGCCTTTATCATAAATACAATCAACTACCAATTACCAATGCGTTAAGCCGTATTAAGGATATTGATGATATAGAATAAAGTCATAAACCACAGTTTAATGATCTAATTTTTTTATTTTATTTTTTTATCTAATTTTATTAGTTACATAAACGAACGTCAATTTTAGCGATCTAATTTTACCGGAATATCAATTGTCAATTTTTTATTTTTATTCTTTTGAATAGGACAGTTTTGTTGACTAAGATTAAATGAACTGATCGTATTACAAAATACAATTCGCATGTTAAAACAGGATGAGATTACAAAAAAACGTTATTTTTGCGTTCACTGAGTTTGAACCCAAGACTTTTCAAAAAGTCTAGTAAGTTTATCACTTAAGCCAAATAAACGGTAGTTTTTCAATCATCAATTATATAAACATGATACAATAATAATGTTTCCAATTTATTTTATAATAAGGTGGAAATATTTGGCAAGACCATTCTAGGTTCTAACTGAAATCCAAAATCAATAAGTAAAAACCTGCAAAAGCTGGAAACCATAATTATAACAACTAATTGTATTTCGATGCATCATTACTCGTATACTATAGTGTTTACACACACACATATATAATTGTGATGACTTCATGATAATACACACGTTATAATAGGAGAGATAATAAGCGGAAAAACATATTTATAGCAAAATACAATAATACATGTGTGTGCGTATTTGTAGAAAACTTTGGACCCAAAATTTCCTATCTAGCTACAAACAAAAAAGTGGAGCAAAAATACATGTGGGAACTGTGACCCCATTTTTGTCTTCTTTTTTTGCTCATATTTTAAAGCTAGCTTTTGCACCGCCAAGAAATCAAGCTCATTCGGTTAGGAAATATACTGAGAAAAAATAAACAGACCCCACAAATTTTATAATTGAATGTTCTATGAATGAAAAATAAAAAGTTAGTGAAGAAAAATCAAAGATGGTGTGGAATCATAGATCTAGCTCTTTCTTTTTTGTGGAAATAATGATGGGTCCAAAATGAATATAGTACATATTAATTAAGAATTGGAAACATTTGGCTATGATATATGAAGGTTGTTGAATGTACCACAGTAATTTGGTATTTTTCATGATAAATTAATTTGATGTGATTGTTTAATGAAGAAAAAAGAGGAATATCTTTGTAGCTTCAAACAAACATAATTGCTGAACTTTCAAATCGATATGAAAATGAGCTTACTCCCAACTCATTTTTATCGTCGATGTCGAGAATAGCAATTACCCATGTCGGAAATAACCCTTGATGTCGGAGATAAACGCCGAGCAAATGTAGATGATGATTATTCCTGACATCAGTGTTAATCCTTTATGTTGTGTATTGAAAAATTATATTTGAGAAGTGAATTATGAAAGAAAAAAAAAAGGAAAACTTCATAAATGACCTTCAAAACACTTATCTTTTTTTTTTTTTACACCTCCAGTTTTTATAATTCTTAAAAAAACTTTTTAAAATTTTATGTATAAAAATACTATTAATTTTGTCCATTTTTTCGGACACGATATGTCTATGTTTCAGGACGCGATATGTACATTTTGCAGGTTTAGTAAATGAAATTTGAAAATGTTATTTTGAAAATTATGAAAACTTGAGGTGTGATAAAAAAATGGGTAAACTGCGGCTAATGTACCCAATGTTTGTTTTTCTGCGTATTATGTACCCAATATATTTTTGACGGCTAATGTACCAAAACTTTATTTCGTTAGATTTTTTCATGTTTTCCGTCAGTTGACCGTCAGCGATTGTTATGTACACTTTTTGCATTTTTGACATAACTCACTCACTTTTTGTCCAAATTTTAGGCACGACCTACCGTTTGAAATATAACAGATATATCTACAACTTTTATGCTTTAAGTTTTGTAAAAAAAAATTGATTCCAAAATTTCAATTATAACGTAAAACTAGACATTAGTTTAATACAAAATTTTTGTTTCGAGCAAATTTTAATATACTTAATGGCTTTTTATGATGAAATATTAAACTACAAAGTTGTAGATAAATTGTTTATCTTTACAACGGTAGTTTATTTATAAATTCTGGACAGAAAAAGAGTGAGTTATGCCAAAAATATGAAAGATATGATGTGAAAAAAACTTTCGTATTTTTTTGTATAACTTACCCTTTTTTGTCCAAAATTTATAAATAAACTACCATTGGAAAGATAAAAGATTAATCTACAATATTTTAGTTTTATGTTTTATCAGAAAAAAATCATTAGATATATTAAAATTTGTTCGAAACAAATATGTTGTATTAAACTGATGTTCACATTTACGTTGTAATTGGAATTTCGTATTTTTTGAAAAACTTTTTTTACAAAACTTAAAACACAAAAGTTGTATATCTATCTCTTATCTTTACAGCCGTAGGTCGTTCATAAAATTTGGACAAAAAATGAGTGAGTTATGTCAAAAATACGAAAAGTGTACGTATCACTCGCTCACGGTCAAGTGACGGAAAACACGGAAAAATCTAATGGAATACAGTTTAGGTACATTAGTCGTTGAAAATAAACATTAAGTACATAATCCGCAAAAAATAAACATTAGATACATTAGCCTCAATTTACCCTAAAAGAATACGAAGTGTTGAAGATCCTTTTATGGAATTTTGTAAAAACATAACATAGATTTAGAGTTTACGAATTTTGAACACAAATTTTTTATTTTAAGATAATGTAAGTAAACATTTTTTTTAAATAGCCTTTTGAATTATTAATTAGATTTTTTTTAAAGAAATTATCATTTTCTTTTTCTATTTTTGCGTTATTTATCTATTTTCAAGATAATGAGCTTTATCATTTTTCATCTTCTCAATCTCATATATTCCAAATAATTCCCTAGAAGTAGGGGTGAAATATTTATCCGCCATCCGCTGATCGCAACTGTATCCTATTCGCTCCGCTACGAAATATCCGCATTTTTATCCATTTTTAATCAACCGCTTGATATGACTATGGATATCCGCAACTGCTTTTCAGAATTGGATTGGTTAATGGTTATATTTTTTTAATTAAATTGGATATCCGCTTTAACCGCAACCAGATTTTAAATATAAAAAATAATTAATTAAATATATATTATATATAAATATTTTTTATTTTATTTTATTAGTGCTATCGGTGGATTGGATTGTCCCTTATATTAACCTAGGTAGGTTATATTCCTACTATGTCCTTTGTTGTTTGAATATAGTTTTTATTATAATTCAGATTTCATCTTGGTTTTTTAATAATCGTTTGTATTCATATTTGTATGTTTAGAATATGTAGCTAATATCCTAGTGTTAGACCATATGATTTTGTGGTCTCTTATGTCATGCAAATATAGTTTGGTACTTTGGTTATTTATGAAATATTATTTATTATATTTTTGAATGTTTATGTTTCACTATTCTTACTATATTTTTGTATGATGTATTTATTTTTTCACCAACAAAATTAATTGGATAATATCCGCTTTCCGCCTTAAATTAACCAATTCGATCCGCTAACCGCTAACCGCATTTAAATTGGATAATCGAAAATAAAAATAGTTAATGAATACAATTATTTTATATCCACATATGTAGATACGGTTAGTCAACATGCCCATATCGTATCCTATCCTATCCACTTTCACCCCTACCTAGAAGCTATAGAACTGTTGTATCACTTCAACACCTAAAATTTACATAGGGTGGGTCTAAAACAGGAAAACAATTTTTTAAAAAATAAGATATATAAACTAGAAAATAAAATGATGCACGACAACCTCTGATTTCAGTCCCAATCACTTTAGTCACCAAAAAAGAAAAGAAGGCTTATATTTTTCAATAAAAAATATACTTTTTGTAATTATGTATTTAATATTTTGAAAATGCAACGAATTTAAATGGCTCAAATTGCTTAGTACAGCACGTAAATTATGGCTTTATATAATAAAACAAGAAGTCAAATCAAGCTTTACTCTTATATTTTGACGCACTTTAACTTGCTGATTGTAATTACACTAAATCAACCTTTTTAATTTAATCTAATATCCTACGTGTTTCTTCTTTTTGTTTGAGATTAATTTGTAACAAAAATGGTCCTTTCATTCATGTCATTAAGAACCATTAAAGTATGGAAGATAATAACCTAATTAAAGTGGGTCACAGTTAGTTTAGCTTGCCTTGCAAAACTAATTTTTCAATAAGAAAAAAATATAATTATTTAATGTGATTTAATTTGCTAATTCTTATCGCTTATTTGATGATTACAATTTACAATCATTTACCATATCAAGATCTGCATTCAAGTAAGTGGGAATAACCTTGATGCTGATGTATTTGACTTGCATATAGTAACCACTAACCACTGATTCAGGAAATCATTTTTCATGTAATCAAATCAATATAATAGATTAATATATATTTTTTAATCAAGAAGAATCAAGATCAAATAAATCAACTAGTCTGCAAAATTAATCCAATTTAATTAAATAAAATTTACGTTCCGTTACTTAAGTGGGACGGGCAGCTTGTGCCTGCGATACGGATAAACACGGGCTACTTACAAAATGCACGTCCAGATGGACCATAAACATGAGTTTCCGCACTTAGTCTTAATTTTAATAATTTAATTAAATTGGATTGAAATGAACTTAAAAGTTTGTTAGTTCGGAATAGGGTGTTAATGAAATTGAAAGTTTATAATTATTTATACATTTATTGAAATTAGATTTAACTACTGTTGTGATATCTATATAATTTAATTGTTTTAATCAATCTCATATAATAAGAGGTTATTGCTTAATTTTTGGAAATCCAAGCTTATACTTTTTGTACATTGTTGACCATATATCGTTAATAAAAGTTAAAGAAAACATAGGATTAGTGAAGTAATTGTGGAGCGAGTGACACGCGAAAAGGTCACTTATAACTTTCTCAAAAATCGAAGATATATGTAACTTTTTTTTTAGTTTTGCAAATATAAGTTCGATTTTTCACAAATATTTTAATGAATGAATTTCAAGTCGTGCAACTTTTTATATGCCGAGTTATAAAAACAAAAGAAATAAGCTAATCAGGGATAGGTAATAAATACTGTAAATCTTGAAAGTAAATAAATTAATAACAAAAATGTAATAATTTAAAATAAAGAGCATTAACAAAAATTAAAGTTAGAAATCCGTCTTGAATTATTGAGAATTTAATTATTTTTTTCCATTTCAGTATCATTTATTATATAATCTCTCGGAATCAACAAATTACACAATTAATTATGAATTTATCCAAAAATTAATTATAATTTTTTTAATACGATGCTAATTGTGTACATCAAATTTTATGAATATAAGTTCAATGTATATTTTGTAAATAATAATAATATCAAATATATGTGTAATAATATGTTTATATCATAAAGATATTTAAATATGTATATATAGATATACATATGATAAAGTGTTGTAATTTGTATCATAGGCAAAATTACTGTGACGTATTAATGTGGAGTTGCAAGTTGCAGATAAAGTTTATAAAGAATTAAGAGCCACTTGAGTGCATATATATTAGTCAGGTCAGACTTCAGCCCACTCCTCTTCCCTGTATTTGTTGACCACTGATTTACACATGTATTCTCCAAAACTCATCGAGCAGAGTAAAACTCTCTTTAAAGTTAAACCAGTCTGAATATTCTCTAGCTAGATCATATAATTTTGAAGCACACAGTCCCTTAGGAAATTATTGATCAAAAACAAGAAGAGGAAAGTGAAACAAAATATAAAAATAGTGAGAAGGTCATAAAATGATATGAAAACAAAAGAAGATAAATAGCGCGTGACAATCCAACTATCTAGAGTGTGAACCACAAATCACAAGAAAGAAAATATAAATGTTATGTCAAACACATGGTCATGAGTTCTATTTATTTTATAAGTTCGTGTGCGATTTTATTGTTCATGTAAAACGATAAATTGTTGAAATTTTTATGGCATAACAAAATTTTGACACACCATGGTTATCAAGTAGTTCTGAAGGGATTTACGGCCCAGATTCGCGTAAATAATGTTGGCTCATATGTGCTCGACAACTTCAACTTGCGAGCCACGACTTGATGCAAGCATGCAAGCAGCTTTTTCATACCCGAAAATCACTCAAAACAATTAAAGAAGCTCTTCAAATTGGCGACATAAGTGACGAGAATCCAATGCATTTCAAGGCGGAGACTATAAATAGATGATGGGAAGGAACTAGCCAAAGGCGTACGAAATTCTCCATCCGGGTACCCTCAACAATAATACTTTTTTTAATGATAAACATAAAAATATTAGTTAATTGGTGCTCTTTTATTGATCAAAATTACACATATAAGAATTTTTTATTTTTTTTTATCAAGAATATAGGTAGTTTCCACCCACAAAGACCTTGGTAAGTTCGCCACATCTAATACATACTTCCGCATAACTATTTTTTAAATACTTGTTGTATTTGTAAATTATAAAAATAAAAAAACAAAAAAAAAGTCTATAGAGTCAGACCAACCAATTTTTTTCAGTCATGTGAATATTAATGTATTATTTTCTTAAAGCCATATTGTATTTGTCTTTTATTTCAAATTATTTCATATACAGTTTCATTTTTCAATAAACCCTATAAACAAAATATGAAGAGATATATTGTAAGATTAATAACTCCGATCTCTCTTTTTCTCCTACATTTTCTCTCTACTATTTTGTTATACTTTAACGTTAGTCTCTTTATTTTAAAACAAACCTTAAAACATAACCCTTTTTTATAACATCAAGCCTAAAAATATAACCCTCTAATATATCACATAATAATATCGAGACAAATGCATAAAGATGATGATAAAACTCACATCGGTGGGTGCTTTATGAAAGAAGAGAGGAAATAAACATGTCTTGTTTCTTGGTAGAACTTCTAATCACCAACATGGCAATTAGGTGCATATCTTAATGCATATTATTGCTAGTTATGATAAGAACTTATGGCTATTCTAAATCTCAAACAGGTCAGAAATCATAAAAGAACAAATACAAAATAGAGAGGAGCTATCAAGATTGATTACTTTTAGCATTACTACTAAAGCCCTCTTAATTAGATTTTGTCCTAAAAAGTCATTATTCATCAACACTTGATTACCAAAAAAGTGAATAGATTATATTGAAAATTACCAGCTTAAATTCTCAATTTGGCAAAATGCTTCAATTTTTTATTTTTTTATTTTATTTTTGCAAGACAAATGTTTTTTTTTTTTGAATTGGATGGCACTATTGGCCAAGATTACATGTACTCACATTACAAGATATTGTCAGTATAAGAACAACCGACACTACCGGCTAAGATTACAAATATTACGCAGTTTCTGCGTGTCAAAAGATCGAACCCAAGCCCTCATGGAAAAGTCTCATTGTAGTGAGTTTACCACTAGGTCAAACAAGCTTGGTTTGCAAGACAATTGTTCTCGATGTCTAAAGACTTTGACCGAAAAATGCACTACTTAGATTAGATCTTTTAGCGATATAGGCTCTCACAAGTATAAAAAAAAAAAAAAAAAAATCGAGTTAGATACGTTACAGAACTTTATTCTTGCAAGGCGTTTAAAATAAAGAAAAAAAATCAACGACGTTATTTATTGAGATTTTTAATTTTGTTTTTCTAAAATCATGACAAAATATTAACGATGTAAGTTGTTTTTTTCTTTTGCTTGTTCTTCTATTAATTTTAAGCGATTTTTCGTATAATAGAGTAGGAAAAAAAAAACAAGAACACGGAGTAAATTCATAAATTGTTTTTATAAAACTATTAGAGGAAAAGTTATTTGCAAAACCACATATACCTAATACCATTTCCCTCCTATTAACTTTATCTCGTTAATTTGGATTCTGATTGTTTTGTTTCAACTTTGATCAATGTGCTTCATAAGATCTTAAATTATTAAACCATTTGTTCTCTATTACCTTAATTTATTACAGATTTTAATTTATATTTTATTATTATATTTCTCCTATACATATAAACTGATTCAAATTAAATTTTCATTGTTGAATGTAAAAATTTCGTCAAAAATTTCTTTTTGTTGACTCATTAGTTTTTTTTTTTTCTTTTTTTCTTTTTTTCTAATCTTAGGAGGATCATAATATGATTAGGAGAGTAAAGAGTTGATATATATATATATATATATATATATATATATTTAATGCATATTAAATCACAAGGAGATTTAATATATTCGATCACGCACGATCATATATTAAAAATAGAAGGTGTAGGTAATTGCGATTTGAATAAATTAAATCGCATTTGTGTAACTGTACCTTTTGATATGATCTTCTTCGAAATGCTCATTATTAAATGATAAATATCAATAAATAAAATAAATCAATTGTTGAGCTATATTATTAAAACTAAAAGTAGTGAGTATTTGAAAAATAAAAGCCATGGATGGGGTTTTATTAGAATGTGCGCGAGTCATAGTTTACACATTCATTTACCGATCCGTAATCATCTCAACCACATGCTTCTCGCTCTTAATTACACGTTCTCATATATATATATATATGTATATATATACTTTTCTTTATTTATTTGTTGCTACCATTATTTATTTCTAACATGTTTATTGCTTATATGTTTCTACTCATTTTAACCGATTATCATTATCATTATTTTAAAAGATTTAGAAGAATTCAAAACATGAGAGCGAGCAAACATGTGGTCAAATGGTAAAAAAATAAAAAATTACATAGTGAAAGTTCGTTAAGTTTTGTTAATTATTACACTAATTTTTTTTATATCAATGAAAATTTGTGCCTTCAATTTTTTTTAAATATAAATAATATTAAAAAAAAAAAACTGAAGACATTAAAGTTGATATTCCAAGTTTCCAAACAACTATGATGTGCGGGTACGGTGCAATTATTTTTTTACTTCATTAAAAATCTTATTTTTTTGTTTTTTACTTTTTTTACACACATTTACATGTGCAACTCGTGCATATTATCGTCCCTACGTAGTTCCGCCGCTGATTAGTTCTAATAAACACTTTCTTAGTACAAGCCAGTAAAGTCACTTACGGATTTTGTTACAAAAATTATTTGTAAATTAATGACAACTGATTTATCTCTAAACTCTAGTCAAAGCTAAATAGAATACACATCATATGTACCTATAACAAGGTGAATAAAATAAATTAAAGAGAAAAACTATTCTTCGTTAAAATTCTCTCCAGTTCTTCATTTGTACGTTGTTTTAGTTAATAGATAGAGGTTTGATATCTCGCTATGTATTCTTGAATCTCAATTGAATTGACACTGAAGAAACACAAGAAATAAATAATACTCTAAATAATATAAATAAAAATATTACGGTTCACAAATAAAATCAAACTTGAATTATTTCAAGATTTAACAATTTTAAAGTCTTCAAAATACAGTAGAACCTCTATAAATTAATACTCGATAAATTAATAGTCGCGATTAAATAATATTTTTGTTTGGTCCCGACTCAGGCCTAACTAACTAAATTACTAGTTCGCTAAATTTATAAGATTTTTTTAATAAGTCCCAAGTGATATATAAATTAATAATTCAATATAAAAAATTACATACAAATTTATAAAATCACTATAAATAAAATATAACATAAATAGCTATGAGAGTACACTAAATAAAAAAAAGATAACATTGCATCACTAATCATGTCTTCTTAAAATATGATTCTAAAGTAATTTGATTCTTCTTGAAATTGATGTCTTCTTGAAGTTCATTTCTAAGCTTTCGAAGAGCATTAAGAAGGTCTAGTGTGGTATTCTCATGTTGAGACTGATCGCCGCTACAATTGCATCATTCCGTGAAACAGGTGTTACGAAATATGTATTCTTCCTATTATTGTGATATGAAGATTAGAGAACAAAGCTCTGTTTTCTAAGCGAGAGAAGAAAACGAACCTTAGTTGCAGAGCGTTAATGGTGGATAGCTTCTCGGAAAGAGGAAAAACAAGTGAAAGCAAAGGCGTATAGCACACTTTCCTTAAAGCAGATTCGACCTCTCACGGTGGTGCTGAGATCGTCGGCCGTCTCCTCCCAGGATACAATGGCAAACCGAGCCTTCTGAGCACGATCGAAGACTCCGGCGAACTGAACCGTAAGTCCTCTATTACCCACAAGTTTCTAAGACCCTAGAAAGTTTGAACCGCAGAGCAAGGGAAGCGATTCAAACGAAAATTTTATGGAAAATATTTCTGTGTTTTTGTGAGATTTTTGGTGTGTCGAAACTAACCAAGCTCACTGTCCATTTATAGGGCGATTTGGAGATCCGAAATGATCACCATGATCAAAACCGTTCAGCCATCCTCAATGTCATTTTTGTAGGGCTGTCTCGAAAACCCGGAATCCGGTTAAAAATCCGTATCCGAATCTGTATCCGATCTTAAAATCCGAATCCGAATCCGTATCCGAAAACCGGATCGATCCGGATTTAAAACCGGATTCGGATACGGGTTTTAATTTTATAAAATCCGGATATCCGTATCCGGTTTTAAACCCGGTTTCTATTAATATTT
This sequence comes from Parietaria judaica, assembly GCA_954871525.1. Classification (NCBI taxonomy): domain Eukaryota; kingdom Viridiplantae; phylum Streptophyta; class Magnoliopsida; order Rosales; family Urticaceae; genus Parietaria; species Parietaria judaica. The sequence goes on along the minus strand of OX940865.1, from coordinate 17,982,376 downwards.
TAATTTTAATAATATGTTTTAAACCCGGTTTCTATTAATTTTATATGTATTGTGTGACAATATGTATTAGATTTGTTCGGTTTTTTAGACAATGGGAGAATATGTAGACTTGTACGGGTTTTTTTGTCGTTAAAATTAACTTTTTTTTTTTAAATAAATAAAAACCGGATCCGGATTCGGATCCGGGTTTTGAAAACAGATATCCGGATTTCTGGATATCCGGAAATCCGGATATCCGGTTTTTCGGATTCGGATCCGGATATCTATTTTCGGATATCCGGTTTTTCGGATCCGGATTCGGATAGTTCCGAAAAACCGGATATCCGCTCCGGTTACACCCCTACATTTTTGAGCGTTTGAGTAATAAAGCTCTGTGAACGTTTTATAAGCTTGTAAATGCACATGAATACGCTTTTGATCCGATTTAATGTGTAATAACACTTTGAACGTTTTTTCTTCTTTGTAAATGCTTCTTTGAGCATTTTTTCCTCAGACCAAATTTCATTTACTTTGCTTATTTCTTACAACAGGCTCTAATTTAATAGTCTCGATATAATAAATTGAAATATTCGTTTGCTAGTAAAGATTTTTATATAATTATAGCTGATTAATAATTTTTTTCTTCATCAATGTATAAATTAATAAATTATTAATTTATATGTGAGTTAATAATCCGATAAAATAATATCTTTTGCCGGTCCCAACAATATTAATTTATAGAGGTTCTACTGTACTAAAAAGAAACATTTGTTAACCTGATTCAAGTCGTGACATACATCGTTCTCAAAGATATTTCTAACCATATGTGAATTATAAATACATCACAATTCTCATACTTATGGAATTCCTTAATGAAACGTAACCAAAGCAACCCAATAGTCTCTTCTCAACCAACCATTCCTTTTACTTTCAGTATTTTTGCCTCAATAAATCAATCCCAATCGTTTGTCGTGTGATTCCGCGTTTGGTGGTGTATATTTTTGTCAATAGTATTGCTATTAAATAAGCTCACGAGGATTATGCAATGATTCCAATTTTGTAAATATCTTATATAAAAAAAAAAGAAAGTCATTGTGGTTATTTCAATAATTGTTATATTTTGCCATGTGAAATAAATCATTTTACGATGTGGCTACTTTTTTTTTTTTTTTTTTCATTGGCTTCTTCGTGTGTGTTGATTTATGATACTTTTTTATATGAAGCAACATGCCAAATCAACTAGAAGACTGACCGGATTAGTCAAACGAAGTGGACATAAACCGTCCCTATATGTGTTAAATTAAGGGTTAATGCGAAAATATCTAAAATTTGATTAAAGAACTCCTCGTGTACTTAAAGTTAAAAGTAATGACAAAAATACTTAAATTTGTATTTGAGAGTTAACCACTCCATTCTCGTTACGCCGTTAACTTACCCGTTAACTTTGGCCGCGTTGACAAATCTGTTTTCTTAAGTGTAATCATTAGGGGTTCAATTAGTTGTATTAAATAGTATTAATAAGGGGTTTAATTCGTTATTTTGTCATAAACGAGGCTGATGTGGGCTCGTCCACCACGTGACAAAAATTGTTATGTCAGCAACCCACATTTGTCCACGTGGCCAAAGTCAACGGGTAAGTTAACGTGATACAATAATAGAGTGATCAACTCTATAAATACAACTTTAAGTATTTTTGCCATTATTTTTAAACTTTAGATACTCGAGAGGTTCTTTGACCAAACTTTAAATATTTTTGCCATCATTAACCCTTAAATTAATAAAGGCTTTATTTCTTTGATTTGACCACAAACTTTGAAAAAAATAAGAGTTTCTGGTCGGTGGAACTGATCACCCTCGGAAAATGAGAGGATTGTATACTGAAATCTGAAATATATACAAACAACAACAAATTATCGTAATCAATTGACAATTATATAAATATAAAATTGTTGTTTTGGGTTTTTAAATTTCTTTGTTAGTCTTCGCACTTCTAATTGTATTTATGAATAAATCGAGCAATTAAAAAAAGATGTCACGTTTTGTTTCGTAGAGCTAATTTTTTATTGACCTATGCATTTCCCATTCTGAAGAACAAGGTGTAAGAGAATATTCAATTGACATCATCGTATTGTTCTTTATTCTCTCAATTTTTTGTTATTTATGTTCTTCACTTTGTTTTTCTTTATTTTACAATTTATCAGAATACTGCAATTGTTTGATAATTGCTAAACAATTATGACTATTGTAGATAGTGCATTGCATTGACATAATTGTAAATCCGTAATTGTGGAATCATATATAAAAACATTGATAAACATTTATTTAGAGAAGTAAAAATGGTTTCAATTCAAGGTCATTTCCACTATCAGTCACATGATGATGAAATGTGGGGTTCACATAACAAGGTTTTGCATGTAATTAACAAAATGAATCTCACATTGTACATACAGAGGTGTCGATTGGCTCGGCCCGGCCCGGCCCAAGCCCACCCGCCCCGACTCGTAAAAAAATGAGTCTGTCCCGCCCCATTTTATTTTTTTTGTGGGTCGGGCTAGGCCCGCCCCTATCAAAAAGGTCAGGTTGGGTTATGTTTTTCTAGGCCCGCCCCGCCCCACCCCGAAGCCCACATAAATCCGCCCCGTGGCCAACCCGCCTTGCCTCGTTTAAAAGCCCACATAAATCACATTATATATATATAAAAAAATTAAGTGGTCATACTAATATTAATGAAAATATGAAAAATTACTATAAATATTTTATTATTATAGAATGTAAAAATTATCTTTATATTACACAACTCATTACTTTGTTTATTGTATATATTCTATATAGTTCTTTAATTTTTCAATTAAACAATTTCAACTTCATTAATCAATTTTAAAATTCGCTAATCGATTTGAAATTTTTTGTGTTATAAATAGAGTTTTGGTAAACGATAATATATAATTTGTAAGAATGTGTTTGAATTTCCAAGTATGCGATTGAATCTTATTTGCATTATGTTACTCGACTTTCAAAAATGAGAATTTAAATATCGAGCAAATATAAAAATTTAAAGGTATTATTGTTCATTACTCTATTCATTATCTTTAATGTTTATATTAATTTTAATTTGTATTGAAATTCATTTATACTTTTCCACTCAAAGATGTAAATCATTATTACAAATCAACCCGGAAAAATTCAACCTGTTTTGGTTTATGAAAAACCCCTAAATTCAACCCAGAAAAGCCCATAAATTTCAACTCGTGAAAAGCCCGCCCCGCCCGCCCGCCTCCTGACATTGTGGGTTCAGGTTCATGGCCCGGGTGGACCTTGATGGGTCTTCCAAAAACCGCCCCGCCCTGGACATTAAACGGGACGGGTCAAGCCCACCACGTTAAACATGTGGGTTTAACGGGTTGTAGGCCGCCCCGCCCCGCCCCAGCCCACGTGACACCTCTATGTACATATATTAACAATTATTGAAAATTAAAAAAAAATGTTTTTGAAATTACAAATTAGTCACTCCATTAAAGCTCGATATATTATGTTAGACAAAAATCAGATGATCCCAAAGTAATTGGAGACAACACATTCGATCTGCAAACTCACTCTACAATCCAAAAAAAAAAAAAAATCTCATCTACTAAATTAAATATGTTTTAGTTGTATTTAATTTGATAGGTTAGATTATTGAATTAATAAGAATATACTCTTGATAGAGCGAAACAGTAATCATAGATCAAAATCCACCCACCATGCCCAACCAACCGTTGTTTGACACCCTTTTGTTCATAAAGAAAAAGAGTGCCAAAATATTGTCTCCTAATTAAGTTCATATTAAATAAATAATAATACTAACATAGATGCGAAATCTCTTAAAATTCGGTGTATATTATATTTGATAATAATGTTCACGTGAACTACATAGTATTGCCAATTGCCCTATGGATACTACAAATTCTTGCTTCACATGGTATTAATGATTTTTTATTTTTTTAAAGAACTTGATTTGGTATAGACTTATTTTCCTAAATTGTGGCTATACATTATAGATCTTTTATCATTGCAAAGTACATTATTTTTCCTCGTACATTTTTTTTTTAGAATTAAGTAATTGCTGCGAGTTGATGAGAAGCTAATAAGTATAAAGTAATAACAAACAATTATTCATCCCAGTAAAAAAAATGCTAATAATTTTTTGTGAGTTAGTGGTTACGAGCTTACAGTTTGCTGTGGGAATTTAGGAAAAAAATAATCCAATATTAAGTATTACGAATTTTTACCTAAAAATTAAGTATTTTTTCTTCATGTTTTTTCTTTCTTTCTTTTCATGTGAAATTTCTTAATGGGTTCTTAAGGGTAATAACCAATCTTGAAAGTGGGTTTAGTAAAATAGCCAAACTTTGGTTAATTTTGTAAACTAGCCAATTAACCATTTAAGTGAATTTCTAATTACATTATTACCCTTAATAATTAAAAACGAAATTAAAAATAAATACAAATTAACCACGTAATTTGTGGGTTATTAATCTGAAAAAATCAATGACATTAATTATGAATAATTATATTAATTAAAAATTTATTTATTTTCATTAATTAAAAATATTGCTATTAATTGAAATAGCTATAAATATGGTAACAACCAAAACCAAACATTTTTTTTATATAATTCGAATTTTAAATTAAAAAAATTATATAATTTTCGGATTTATTTTTTTTCAAAAATTATAAACAAATTAAAGATGCGAATTAACGTAAATCAACAACGAATCATAATAAATTAACATCGAATTAACGTAAATTAACAACGAATTTACAATGAATTAACAACGAATTTACATTAATTTACGTAAATTAACAACTAATTTACAATGAATTAACAACAAATTTACGTTAATTCGTAAATTAACAACGGAGATTTCGTTCCCGGAGACGGCCAAGTACTCCAGAAACTCCCATTTCCCATACACTTTCGGAATCGGACCTCCGAAGTAGTTCCCGCCGATGTGGAGGTGCCGGAGATTGGGCAGGTCGACGACGGCGAGAGGCACGTCTCCGGTGAGGTTGTTGTTGTAGAGGTCGAGCACGGAGAGGCTCCTGAGGCGGGAGAGAGCCGCGGGGAATGTGCCATTGAAGACGTTGTTGGAGAGGTTGAGGGAGGCCAGCGAGGGGAGGAGCGAGATCTCCGGCGGGATCTCGCCGGTGATGTTGAGGCCGGAGAGGTCGAGGGCGGTGACGCGGCGGCGCGTGCGGTCGCACGTGACGCCCAGCCACTCGGCGCAGTGGGCGGTGGAGGCGTTCCACGAGGCGAGCGCGGGCTGGGCGTCGGGGGGGAGTGCGGCTTTGACGGCCAGGAGGGCCCGGTACTCCGGCAAGGCGCGTGGGGCGGCGCGTGGGATAAGGAGGAGGAGGAAGAGGAGCGAGAATGTGAGTCGCATTTTAGAGAGAGAAAGAGAGGAGAGAGAGAGAGAGATGATTCAAAATTTGTAATTAAATTCCAAAATTTGTGCACAATTAATCATACCATGATTTGTGGGATAATGATAATTACCAATTTAATTAATTACGAAAATAATAAACGAAATTGATTAATTAAAGGGTATTTTAGTATTAAAATTTGAATTAAATGTGACACCTCATGTTAATTGGCTAGTTTACAAAATTAACCAAAGTTTGGCTATTTTGCAAAATCAAAGTTTCAATTTAGCTATTTGGTGCAATTTCTCTTTCTTAATTTGCCTCTTAATATTTCTTTCGATTCTTGAACTAAATTTCATTATTTGTAGAGCATTTGAACTTAACTTAGCTCCCATATTATGTTAATATCCACGACGTTCCACATCAAAACTAACCGTCCATCAAAATACTAGTGACTTGAGATACTGGCGGTATATCGTAAACAAAACGACATATGTGATGCAGTTTTCTATTAATAACGGACTTCGATTTATTTTTAAAAATCAAAACTATAATTTTTAGTTTTAAATTATAATCCTGACTCCAAATTGACTTTTTAGATTTTACCCGGAAAATGGAAATTCAAAATTCCGGATATTTTGTATTTACCGGTGTAATTATTTTCATACGGATAACAAGGGATTAAGTTTAAAGACATTTTTGCAAATGAATCTTGAAAATAAAAAAAGACAAACATAACCTCTATAGACAATAAAGCCCTTTCCATGAATACACTACAAAAAGGATAACGGCAACAGCGAAATTCCCAAAAAGCCGCTCCTTTTTTCTACATTACTTACTTATCTACTCTTTTATATTAAATAACTTATTTATTTATTTATTTATGATCCTTCGTCACTCTCACATTCTTTATATTTTTATTATTATTAAATATTAATAGTACAGTTACACTTGTAACTTCCAATTCTTCGAAGTTCGAAGATCTTAATAAGCTTTCTCTATAAGCTTGTCTCTCTCTCTCTCTAAAGTAAACAAAAACAATTCCATCACGCCTATTTAATTATTTATTTATTATTATTTTTATAACAATAATACTTTATTTCAGTGACACTGTCTCTCCGAACTCAATTTTCTCTCTCCCAACGAGCCTCCATTGACGGCCATGTGAACACCCTCCGAGCTTTCTCTCTCCAGATCTCTCTCTCTCTCTCTCCTCCTCGTCTGCCATGAAACCTTGCCGGACCTCGGTTCTCGCCATTGCCCTCTCTCTCTGTCTCTCCCTCTCGCTCGCCGCCACCGACTCGGGCGACGTGGCGGTGCTCAGGGAGCTCGAGCGCGGGCTGGAGAACCCGGAGCTCCTGAAATGGCCGGCGGAGAGCGACGACCCGTGCGGGACCCCTCGCTGGGCCCACGTGTTCTGCGACGGCGACAGGGTGTCGCAGATTCAGGTCCAGAATCTCGGCCTCCAGGGCCCGCTCCCCAAGAGCTTCAGCGAGCTCTCGGAGCTCACCAACATAGGGTTTCAGAGGAACAGATTCTCCGGGGCATTGCCGAGCTTCAAAGGCCTGTCGAATCTCCGGTGGGCGTATCTGGATTTCAACGAGTTCGACTCGATCCCGGCCGACTTCTTCGACGGCCTCGAAAACCTGGAGGTTCTGGCCCTTGACGGCAATGCCTTCAATGGCAGCTCCGGTTGGATGTTCCCGAGCGGGCTGCTGAGCTCGGCGCAGCTCGTGAATCTCACCTGCGGAGACTGCAACCTGGTGGGGCCATTGCCGGGTTTCTTGGGAAACATGTCGTCGTTGCAGGTCTTGACTCTCTCCGGGAATAGCTTGTCCGGGGAAATTCCCGAGGGCATGAAGGGGATGACTCTGAGCAAGCTCTGGTTGAACAACCAGAGAAGCGGCGGCTTGAGCGGCTCCATCGAGGTCTTCACGACAATGGAGTTCCTCACCGAGCTTTGGCTTCACGGTAACCAGTTCTCGGGGAGGATCCCGGCGAGCATTGGGAACTTGACTTCTCTCAGGAGCCTCAAGCTGAACGGGAATCAATTGGCGGGTCTGGTTCCGGCGAGCTTGGCTGCAATGGAGTTGGAGAATCTGGATTTGAGCGATAATCGGCTGATGGGCCCGATTCCGGCGTTCAAGGCGATGAATGTGTCGTTCGGATCTAACTCGTTTTGTTCGGATAAGATCGGAGGTGCGTGCGATCCTCAAGTGACGGCTCTGATCGAGTTTCTCGACGGGATGAACTACCCGTCGAGGCTGGTCTCCATGTGGGTCGGGAACAACGCCTGCGACGACTGGTACGGTTTGAGCTGCGACGGCGGCGGGAAGGTCTCCGTGATCAATCTGCCCAAGCTGAGCCTCAACGGCACTCTGAGCCCTTCGCTGGCGAGGCTCGCCTCCCTCCGCCGGATTCTGCTTGAAGGCAACCACCTCGGCGGCTTGGTCCCGGCGGACTGGACGGAATTGAAGTCCCTCTCGGAGCTGGACCTGAGCGGAAACGACATTGCCCCGCCATTGCCGGTTTTCAACCCCTCCGTCAAGGTCAACATCAATGGTAATCCGTTGCTGAAGCACGACCCGACGAAGGCAGTCCCGTCGTCGCCAGAGAGTAGCCCCGTGCCCGTGCCGCCCGAGAAACAAGGGCCGGGAAGCCAATCGGCCCCGAGCGGGAGAGCGACTCCGGGCAAAGAGCCCGACCAGCTCGAAGCGAAGAATTCGAAAAAACCCAGCCTTGTTCCGATCGTGGCCCCCATCGCAAGTGTGGCCGTGGCGGCGGCTCTTCTCGTGATTCCCTTATCGATCTACTGCTGCCGGAGTAAGAGAGCTGCCACGGTGCCGACCTCGCTTGTTGTCCACCCGAGGGACCCCTCCGACCGCCAGGGCGAGTTCAAGATCGTAGTGGCGAACGGCGGCGCCACCGGTAGCGCTTCGATGGCGAGCGACGCCCTGAGCCGGAACAGCGGAGAGTCCCACGTGATTGAGGCCGGGAATTTGGTGATCTCGGTGCAGGTGCTGCGCAACGTGACGAAGAACTTTGCGCCGGAGAACGAGCTCGGGCGAGGCGGCTTTGGGGTGGTGTACAAGGGGGAGCTCGACGACGGGACGGCGATCGCCGTGAAGAGGATGGAATCCAGCGTGATCAGCAACAAGGCGTTGGACGAGTTTCAGTCGGAGATTGCCGTGCTCTCGAAGGTGCGTCACCGGCACTTGGTGTCCCTCCTCGGGTACTCCATTGAAGGCTACGAGAGAATCCTCGTATACGAGTTCATGCCTCAGGGGGCTCTCAGCAAGCACCTCTTCCATTGGAAAACCTTCAAACTCGAGCCTCTCTCGTGGAAGAGGCGACTCACCATCGCTTTGGATGTCGCCAGAGGAATGGAGTATCTCCACACATTGGCTCACCAGAGCTTCATCCACAGAGATCTTAAGTCGTCGAACATCTTGCTCGGTGATGATTTCCGAGCCAAGGTCTCAGATTTCGGGCTCGTGAAGCTAGCTCCCGACGGTGAGAAGTCGGTGGTCACGAGGCTTGCCGGTACTTTCGGTTATTTGGCGCCAGAATATGCTGGTAAGCTTTCTCGATTCTTTTTTGTATCCTCAGTTTGATAATCATGCTTAAAACTCAACTGGTTCAATGCTGTATCTGATTTCCAGTGACCGGGAAGATCACGACGAAGGCTGACGTGTTCAGCTTTGGCGTCGTTCTGATGGAGCTCTTGACGGGGATGATGGCGTTGGACGAGGACCGACCGGAGGAGAAGCAGTACCTGGCGGCCTGGTTCTGGAACATCAAGTCCGACCGCGAGAAGCTTCTGGCAGCGGTGGACCCCGCGCTCGATGCGGAGGAAGAGGAGAAGCTGGAGAGCGTGGCTGCCCTGGCTGAGCTGGCAGGGCACTGCACGGCCCGTGAGCCCGGGCAGCGACCCGATATGGGACACGCGGTCTCGGTGTTGGGCCCGCTTGTGGAGAAGTGGACCCCCCTGGATGATGAGGCGGAAGAGATCTCGGGGATTGACTACAGCCTGCCGCTCAACCAGATGGTGAAGGGGTGGCAAGAGGCGGAGGGGCGGGAGTTCAGCTACGTGGATTTGGAGGACAGCAAGGGAAGCATTCCAGCCCGACCCACGGGCTTTGCCGAGTCCTTCACCTCCGCTGATGGCCGGTAAATCACCCCGCTACCCTTGTGCGTTCTTTCGGAGGTGTCTCGTGTTGTCGTAGTTTCTTCAACTTTTTTCTTATTACAGTGTTCTCTCCAGAATTTATAAACCGTCGCAATTATTCACTTGACCGTTGAATTATCGACGCTTATTGTCAATTTTAAGCCATACTGCTACGGTTATGATGATTTCGTCTCTAAATATTAGTACGCGAATTGCGTCTGGCTTAAAATTTTGATCTAGATCGTTGATTGTTAAACGGTCATGGGAAAAATTGCTACGATTTACGAGTTCGGTGGGAGAACCGTAATCGAAAAAAGTTAAATCGGAGTTGCGATGACGGAATAGGGGTAGGGCTGGTAATTATGTCTAGGGTTTATGGGTGATTCATGGCTCTTGTTTGTGTTGGGTGTAGATAGGATGTGGTGGTGTTACATTTTGGGGAAGTTGAGATGTTGATAGCAAGTTTTTGTGGTGAATCGAGTTTGTTTTTGTGTTTGTTTTTTTAAATTTATTTTTGGGTACTTTGCCAATAATGCTTATGTATATAGAATATCAAGGTGAATGAGAACTTATTGGTTATTTCTTTATTTAAGATTCTTACTTACTTCCTTTTGTTTTTTTTTTGTTTTTTTTTTGTTTTCACTTATAGCCCTTACCTGCTTGTTGAATGAAAAATAGGGTGAAAGTTTTGGGCCCGATATTTCCGAGTGTGGCCCGTTACGTCCCAAAAACAAAGCTTTATTGTCAGAAAAACGGAGAAGCGGGAACTTTGCTTAGTGTTTTACCGTAAATAACTAATAATATAAATATTTTTAAGAGTTATTGAAATTCACGAACGATGAGTGAATTTTGCGCTTCCGAGTTAGAAATAGCCCTTCAATTTAACAATTTTTTTTTTTTAATAAAAATAATCGAGAGAGACTTTGTTGAAATGATACAATAGGGATCAAGCAATAAAAAATTCAAAACTCGATAACTGTAGAGGGCGTTTTGGGACGCCCTACAGTCACAAGAATAATCGAAAGAACACAAATAACTATGAACATGAATATTCTTGATTTATTATGATTCCGAGAGGACCCGGTTTCTTCCGTTTATTAGCTTGGACAATCGAAGATTACACACTCGAATCCTTGGGAAATCGAGAATGCTATGAATAAACAAACTCAAGAACTCAAGAATTAATCTCTCAAACTTCCAATATAATGGTACTCAATGAATTTATAACGAGTTTATATGCATATCTATAGGCTTTAGGGCTTCTAGATTATTCCAACGAATTGTGCTATGGTTTCCTTCTTTCTTGCTATGATTGTTGTTGACCTTCCTTATTTGCGTTGGATATCCCACGAAATCCTCAACTGAATGAACCAATTTCCCTCTTTTCTCGCGATCTCGAATGACTTCCTCTTTTAATTCAGTTGGGTTTTCCCGATGAGACTCCTCTTTGATGAGCCTCTGCTCGATGCGCTCTCTTGTCGTGATAAGGTCTTGCTCCCTGATAGGCTTTGAGTCCTCGTGGGCTTCATCGCTGTTGGGCCTTAAGCTGCTCTATCTTTTGATGGGCCCAGAATTTTTAAATAACCTTGTCGATATTCTTTGTCATTTGCATATAAAATGACATCAGTAGTGTTGAGGGATGATTTGACAAAATCTGACCTTAACAATAACAAGTCTTTAGGTTCTCCTTAAATAAATCATTAAATGGTATATTTAAATTCTCAAAAGGAATTATAGTTTACTGAATTTGTCACTCACGATTATTTGTTTTTTTATACGTATATATATCTAACATGTCAAAAATCGTTTTGTAGCTTAGCTTGTATGGTCAGAAAATGTAAGGATTTCACAAATGATAAAGCTAAAGAAGTGATGATAATATGGCCTGGGGACCATCCTATAATTTACCATCTTACTACCTATTTTTGATATTTTGCATGAAAATTCATGTCATGATCAGTTCACTGTCAAATTGTTTTTTGGGGTAGATTTTTTGCATTTGGGTTGTTATTAATTCTCTTGATAGATTTTGGGGCAATTTATAATTTTTATTTTAAAAATTAATTAAGTTTTTTCATTACTTTCCTATTGCAAAGTTTCATGTGCCAACATATAATTTGTCTACGCATTATATTTTTTCGACTAAGTTTTCGTCTATTTTAAACACATGACGAATACGATATGACTGACCTATATTACTTTAGATTTTTGTTGTAAAATGTGAAGTATCATGAGGTTCCACCTCAAAACCAATTGGCAATGAGGGGAGTAACCCATGACCTTTTAAACCTTGCTAAGTCCCCATGTCTTTTCCATGTGGGACTCAACATGCCCCCTCGAGACGGTGGCTCTTTGGCTCACTCGTCTCGGGCCGAATCCTTTTTTTTTTTTTTGGACCGGTGCTCGTTTGAGCTTAATGGGCTCTGATACCATGTGAAGTATCATGAGGTTCCACCTCAAAACCAATTGGCAATGAGGGGAGTAACCCATGACCTTTTAAACCTTGCTAAGTCCCCATGTCTTTTCCATGTGGGACTCAACATAAAACATTTTTTGATTACTAGGCGAGAACTGAATGCTCGTAATCAATTCTTTGAAATTTTCGTAGTTCATATACGGTAAGAAAAGACACAAAATATAAAAATACATAGTTTAATATTATTAGATACTACAAAGTAATTATATTCCTTCCTCTAAGCGCCACGGAAAATTGATTATGACAAAAAATAAATATTTGAGTTATCTTCGATATTCTTCGAATCTTTCGAAGATATATATATATATTTCTTCTTTAAGCATCATATTCAAAATTTTCAAACCTCGTTAACGTCCAAAAATATAATAAACCAGTTAAATTCCTAAACAGAAAACATGGCTCATTCAGTAATTCAATCTCAAACTCTGAGAAAGTGGTATCGTTTTCATTATAATTTTGATTGATCATATTCATAGTGAACCAAATCAACATTGTTTTCATGTTGACCTTTCCACATGGATGAATTACGCAACCTTGACTGAATTGAGCCCACAAAACATGAAAATAACTAAAAGCAAAAGACAAAAAAAAAATAAAAAATAAAAAACAGATGAATACGTCAAAAATCAGATGTAAGACAGTTTTTAACGGTCAAAATCACTTTTACTTTTAAGCTGAAAACAAAAAATAAAACTTAATTTTAAATTGAAAATTGAATACGTCGAATATTAAATATAAAGAGTACAATTACAATTGAGTAAAAATTGAGTACTCGCGTATTGCACGATATTAGCGATATCCGGTTAGTATAAAATAAAGTAAATGGCACATTTATTGCATATGAATAGAGTGTAATATATAATTTAAAATTTAAAATTTTACAAATTTTTTTTATTTATTCATTTATATTGCAATATAAATTTTATTATTTTCAAATTTATTTATATTAAAATAAAAATACGAAATATCTTATATATATAAATAAATAAATACGTATTTATTAGAATACCGCACGGGATGTAGTGATGTACATTGTTGGCCCGTATGTCCTTTTATAATATTTGTGAGGATGAACTATGAACTATGAAGTGCGACAAATTAGTTTTATAATATTTAATTATTTATCCAAGGAACGTGGCAATCATTTTCAGCTTGAAAGAGATGAATGAAAAGGCATCATTTCATGGTGACACGTGGTCACTTGCCCCAATCTTTGTTTCCATGTTTGTCGTTTTGGCATCATGTATTAAGAGCTCTCCTCTCCATCGAGACACTTGTCATCACTACCATGCTTACTTGCTTTGTAAAAATCTACTCCCACGAGTTACACACGATTAAAAATCATGTGCAACGAAATTCTACTACTGTTTTTGTGACGTAACTGAAAGTAGATTCGTTGTTTAGGGTAAAAAAAATAAATTAAACGTAGATCATATTGAAAATTCGAATATTTTTTCCGATTTGAACGAAAACTAGAGTTGGGATTCATTTTTATATAAAAAAGAAAAAGCACGAAAAAATCTCAAAATTATTCAAAATAATGAGTTATATTTCAACTTTATAAGTGCGCTGATTTAATTCTTAAAGCTATAAAATTTACATTTTTAATTGATTTGTATCACGTATTCTTATTGTGTTTTTGAAAATTTAAAAATAAAATAAAATAAGTGCATCCGAAATGTATACATCATTACTTCCGTCATTTATGTCGTAAATTGTAATAATAATACAAAATATGAGTGCCTTCTCTACTGGGTCATGTCATTTCATTTTCATAGCAAGTCAATAGACCGATTAAGTTTTTGACCAAAGAGCCAAAATGACAAAGTCAGTTAGTACTTTTAATCAATATTTTAACAGCTTAATACCTAAATATACAAGAACCAGTGAAACCTGGCTTGTAGGAGGGAAGAGAAAACAAAACTTCAAGTTAAGATTCTCATCGGTTAAAAGTTAAAACTATTTAATTTATCCCCGCGATTTTGCAGCTAATTTCCTGCACATTCATACAAAAAAAGTAATGTAAGAGGTTTATTATTGCTCTTGCAAAGGTATCTATCTAATCAATTAAATAAATTTGCAGATCAAGCGTGTGTCGAGGGAACAGTTAAAATTTCAGAAAAACGTCGACATTAAGAACCGGAAAACCACCAGCTTTACAAGCAGCAAATGCTAAAACTAATTAAACTGAGTACGAGCCTATTGAAGGGGACAGGGACAACACCACATAAGCAATTTGAAGGGGGGTACTTGAAAAGAAACTAATAAGATAGCCAATTTTAAGCCGAAAACAGAATATAACAAAGACCAAATATAATCGGTAAAACTCGTATACACTGAAAAATAAATGAATACCAAATCATTTGGTAGCGGTATTTAATTTTTTTAGGTATTTGGATTTTTATAAATAAAAAAATTACTGAATTGCAAACCGCATGTATACCGCAGATGACTAAAATATATTGATTGATACTCATAAGGTTTTAGTCTTATTTTCTTTAAGCGGATTTTAATGCTACCGAATATCCTACAAATGCGATTTTTCCTCTAAATAATTGGTTTTCCTTTTCGGAAATGCAAAATTCTGTCTATTATTAATAAATACCACACTGTACGTACCGCTCAACCCTAACTGGAGTAAATCTCTTTCACTAATATGATCCTGAAAATATAGTCCCAAAAGCTTACCTAAGAGCAAGGACTAATAATATTATGTATCCTCTGCAAAGCATCCCATATGATATGTCTTGGTAAGATTTGAGTTCTGATCTTTCAGATAGGAATTAGGTTGTGTTGAGGACAGCGGCGGGGAAGGGCGGAATTGTTGGTACGGAAGATAAAGAGGCGGTAATAGCAACGCCAATTGCCGATCCATAGCTATAAGTCTCCCACATTTACTGAGAACGAAAATGTCAAAAGTTAATATAAGAAAATTGGGATTTTTTTTATCATTAGTCACATTTTAATCATGTCTCGTGATTTTATTATGTTACGTCTTGTTTAGTTATGTTATTCTAATGGGGTTTCAAATATATATTTAATATAGTTTAAGGGTGTTGAAAATTACGTTCAGGGTTTGGACCCGGCCTATTACGTGATATTACTTGGTCTATTTTAGGGATCATAAGATCAATTAGAAAGACATCAAAGAACAATTTGATGAATTCGTCGCTGGATTAGGGTAGTTGCCCTTTAAAGTTTAAGGTAGATATCTTGGGGAGATAGGGGGTTTTCAATTTTCGTAGCGAGAAGATACCTACGACTTGAGGCCATAACAAAGATCTGGGTACCTTAAGTTTAGGCATACTAAGGGCATTCTAGTCTTTTGGTGGGTGAACTCTAAAGTCTATTTATTTAAGCAAGAAGAATGGAACATTTATATTTGTTGAGATTGCTATCTCTATGTTAGGCTTATTTAATTGTATCTTTAACTTTTTTTATTAAGTAGGGTATACTCGGATATTTTTGTTTAGAGGCTAATTAGTTTCCTATTGAACATCATCAAGAAGAACTGTCTAGCTCTCGAACAATTGACCGGTGTTTGTATTGTTAGTCGTCGTTTATCAATAGCATTTTTGCAAGTTCATCACCTGGGTGAATTTCCAGTTGGATTATTTATACGAACCTAGCCCATACCAGACCCGACTAAGGTTCATAAGCGCATGAGTAGAACTCGCCCCCAAAAGCTAAGTCGAAGGGGGAGGGATCCCATGGGTTTATAAACGATCAACTAAGCCCATAATCAGTTGGGACTTATCATACCACCACATATCCGACACTGACACCAACATTCACGTTGGTCCATCCGGTTGGCCCACTCTAGTTTTTCTAGGTCGCCCCTTCCACAAGTCGCTCCTTCTTGGGTCGCCCGTTCAGCGACGAGGGTGGAGCGTGGTTGGCTCTATTATCAATTGATAGGAACTAGCCAATACTAGGCCCGTACCAAGGGTCATATGCTCATGAGTAGAGCTCACACTCAGAAGCTAGCTTGAAGAGGGAGGGATCTCATGGGTTTATAAAAGAAAACAATAACTAAACCCATGATTAGTTAATGTCGGACTTATCAATTATCTGTTTGGTCTTATCTTTTTTAGAATAAAAGTAGCTTAGCTTAGAGTAATACCTGCAAGCTTTTGTGAACAAATTTTGGTAGCAGCAGATCCAATGCTATAAACAAATGAAGAAAGTTGAGAGAAATGGTCAAAGAGAAATGAACATATATTTAGATTAGGCTTCGTTGGTACCAAAAGAGAATATAAAGCTGTATCAGCTCCAGCCCCGAGAAAATACTGCAACGCCATTGCAGCGTGTTCCTGCAACAGGATAGTACATTTGATTTACAAAGTTATAATGAATTATCATACAGTTGAAATTACAAAAGGTTAAAAAAAATTAAGCATGATTACCGTTATATGTCTAAATACATGATAAACAGAGACGCCTCTTGCGTGAATATAGCTACCTCCCTGTTGAATAAAAAATGGGGCCAGTCGAATAAAGGAAAAGAAATTAAGAGAGAATACAAAAAAAATATACAAAGATGAACCGGTTATTTAAGTGTATGAAGGTACAACTTGTAATTCCTCATCATATAAATACTCTAAAATCCTAAAATCTTTTCTGATTATTATGACTTTTAAGACTTATCATTAACGACTTTACGAACTTTATGTAAAAATATGTCTTGTTTACTATTAATTCTATGAGATATATAATATTTTATGAATATTTTTTCTTATAATTGAGGCTTAAGCCTCTTGAGGCTACGGGAAAATGCCTCGGTTCCCATTTAAGACTTTCAAAACCTTAGGTACAAGCCACAGCATTAATTTCCCTTTCCTGTTATTATTTAGTTTGTACTTTATTCCATTTGTTTAATTAATAAGCAGTAAGCAATATAGTAGATAATCATAGTATATTTCCTAGTACTTAGGATAGCATTGATAGTATGATTTCTGTTTAAAATTAGTTATAAATTCCTAGAATCAAGGTTATTGCTAAATAAATATCGCAGCCGATTTTTATTTAGCTTTTAACAGCTTTCACATCTAATTAAGCTTGGCCTATATTTGAGATATAACGAGTTCATCTTATGAAACACAATCTAGTGCTAATTAAACCAGATCACCTCATCAGGGGAGAAGAAAGCGACTGCATCTGGATCGATTGAACCAGCGGGATGCAATGATACCACGGCTCTAAAAACCGAAGGGAAAAACAACTCAATCACTGCAACTTTATCGATAGAAACATCGCTCACAGACCCGTGTTCTGTTCTGTTTGAGCTATGAAAACCGTGTTCCTTCAGAGCTTCGGTTTGACTTTCGGTTGCTGAAGAGGAAAGTGAAGAAGCTCTTTTAAGCCAATCTAGGCGTTCATAGGTTGAGATTTTCAGATTCGGTACTTCCTTTTCCAATCGACTCAGAACATCTGACAGTGTTTTGCAATCACTAATCTCTTCTTGATTTACTGTTCTGTGTTTCTTAGCACTCGGTTTTGTGTTCTGTCCACTCAGATCCTCATCGAGATGAGGAAAGAATCGCCTTTTCTGATCCGTGAAAGCCTTGAGAGCCAACCTTATAAATATCACGTCATCCAATCATTTACTAATAATAATCAGTATTCTCGTTACTTTTTCATTAAAAAACAAACAAGACAAGCTAATTAGTCTAACTATCATTTGTAGTCCCCATTTCAATAAAGTTCTCATATTAAGCCCGATACCCGAAAGTACATTAAAACATATTGTCATGTCGTGTTCTTTCTTAATCAGTCTAATGTATCATTCATAATCTCCAATCCCCCATCTTTACACTAAACTCTAAATCCTATACCCTATACTCGAAAGTTACATAATATATATTTTTCAGATCGTGTTCTTCGCTCGATCAAATTTTAAATATCATATACAATTCCCATTTCGAAAGAGCCCTCGTCTTTTGCCATACACTTAAGCTCCAACATAATCAGCTTACTCAGAGTGTTGCCCTAAACCTTAGCACATAAACTCTAAACCATAACCTATTTATTACACGAAACGACCGAACTCATATACACGTAAAATCGATAAGCTGCACACAGCTAAATGGTCTCTCATTCAACAAATGTTTGGATTAAAAAGTTCATGTTTTGGTACAAGTAGTTAACACAACACAGTGAATTCCAATAAACCAACCTGGTCCTATCGACGGCCGACGCACCGGCCTGCCCGGCCACCTGGCGCTTCCACGCATACGCCACGACAGCGCCGTCGGGGCAGACCAGAGGCATGTGCAGTCCCCACGAGTTGCTCCGGGACCGAAGCGATTCGCTCAGAACTCCAGACTCCTCCAACTGTTTACCTAATTCAACCAATCAATCAAAAATCAATTCTCACATCTACAGAATGCGAATTTGAAACCCTAGTCGAGGAAGCTACCGATCGATCGGAGGTCCTGGAGGTGCTGACGCATCGAGGCGTCCTCGCTCTGGAAGAGGTGCATCGGCTTGGTGCTCTGGTGGGGCTGACCCGCGAGGAAGAGCGCTTCCAGGAGACGATCCGCGCCGAGCCGGATGTCGGCGATGAGCCGCGCCGCCTGCGAGAGGCGCTCAATGGCCTGAGCCACCTGCTTGGGCGGCGCGTCCGCGTAGTTCGCCTGAACGCCGGCGCTCGGCGAGGCCATCGCCGGCAATGGAGCTTGCTGCTGCATAGCTAGTAGCTACTTTGTGCCTCGGCCCTCAGATACTTCTTCCTTCTTGACTAAACGATTTAAGCCAAATATTAAAATGGTAGTTTTTTTAAAAGATTCGTAGTTAAATGGATATTTGATACAATTTCTTTTATAATAGTAAGTATATGCGCAACTCGCGAGACCCGGTTTTCGATTTTCATAACCATTAAATTCGAAAGGCAAAAGGCAATATTACGACTAATGCGAAAAACGCCCAATACCGATGTTGCATCATATGTTCGTTACGATGATTAGGGCCGGCCTTGAGAGTATAGGGGGCCAAGCAATTTTTTTTTTAGGGTTTAGAATTTAGGGCCTGGAACATAAATGTAATATTGTTTTTTTACTACTAACCATTGCTCTGCAAGTTTTTTTGGGTACATTATGTAAACAAACGTTATATATTTTGGGGCCTGAACTACACTAAAATTTCACAAAAATTGTTGGGCCCAAGGTCAATGCCTTGCATGCCAAGGCCCAGGACCGGGCTTGACGATGACCAAAATCGAACACGCATATGCACACGAGTATCAACCAACAAAATTCCGAAATTCATAATCAAGCTATCTTGAGTTCTTGAACGTCTTGTTCTCCCCGTACCTCTTTAAGCGCTCGAGATTCAAAGTCATTTGACGTAAATGCATGCTCTGATTATATATATAAATTTGGCCAATATAATCACATATATTTAGAATGAATATATATGATAATATTAATACGAGAGTGTTTCGTAATTTGGGTCGATATTAACAAACTCATTAAAAAAGTATATTCTATACAGAATAAATTAGATACTAATATCCGAAATACAACCACCAATCATTGATGCAGTTAGTTAGTTAGGTAGTGCATTTTCTCTATAAACTAATATTATAAAATAATATAAAAATGATAGCGTCATATATATATCGCTCTCTCACTCAACAACGTAACGTATATTCCCATCTCTCTCCCATGGCTCTCCCTTCTCTCACCTTCGCTTTCGCTTTCGCACTCCTCCTCGTCGAAGTCGCCAAGTCCGACCCGATCGGGATCGGAATCGGAATCGGAATCGGAATCGGCGATGAAATCCAAGGGCTGAAATCGTCGTCGCAGCGAGAGTTCGACTACTTCGCGCTGGCCCTCCAGTGGGCCCCTACCTACTGCCGCCGCACCCGCCATTGCTGCTCCTCCAACGCTTGCTGCCGAGGGTTTCCTCTTCTCTCCCTCCTTCGTTTTTCAGTTTTCACTTCTCCGATTTGAATGCATGGATTGGTTTTCGTTAGGTCAACGATGCTTGACTTGGTGACAACCATGGAAATGTGGTCTTAACATGAATTGATTGTCTTCTTTTCAGGGAAAATGCTCCGACGGAGTTTACGATCCGTAAGTACATGTTTCTTCCATTGCTATTCATAGACATTGTTTGGATTCTGATCTGGAGAATCTTGCATCCATGAAAAGAAAGGGAGTGTGTTGGTTGTTTCTGGTCACGATCATTTAATCCTCAAGGAATTACAAACATGAAATTAGATTCGCCAACTGAATCCCCGTTTTTATTCAGTGAATCAAACTAATAACAAAAGGACGTTTTCTTCGACAACACGGTCCGCTAAGTCCGCTATCATCGGCGGACTAAAGTGATTCGCCTAATTGACTGCGTTGCCCTTTCTCCTGCTATACGCGATGATAGCCGGTCTGTCAGATTCTTAACTATTTCACCCTCTCGTGATGGCAGATGGCTTGTGGCCCGACTACAACGATGGAACGTGGCCCGCCTGCTGCACGCAGGAGAGTTTTGATGAGAACGAAGTATGTGCTTGTTGTTCATATATACTCTCTCTTGGTCCCTAATGTCTGATGAATTTTTTTTATATGCTTGTAACTAGAAGAACTGTGTCTGATCACGTGAATTGGTAACGAGACCTGAAGACTCGGGGTGTAGCAAGTCCCATAAAGCCTCTGTGGTTTGTGAATTTAGGATTTGACTTTCTGGGTTTTAGGAGGGGTGGTTCTCTTCTATAGCTTGAAGAGAAGTTTCATCATTCTGAATTTCCGATACCAGACTATAGGCGCATTTAGAAAAACAGATTTGTGCTCACTTAGTGAAGATATTATTCATCCGGTCTAGAATTAACTGGCTAGGGTTTTATGGAAACATTGAGCTTGCTTATGTAAATATAGGCGCCAACTTTTCATTTACAAGAGTTAGCAGGAAATCAGAGTCTTTCTCCCCCTTGTGAGAGTGATCAGGAATGAAATAGTTCATTACGAGATCGATTCGAGGGTCGTAACAGAACGGCTCACCCTGCTGATTATGTTTCAATTCGGTGTTGCTACATCTGTCAATAAGAAGTATCTTACCTATGTCCACTAATCCGTGATTATTTGTCGGTTTTCGGTTATTGATTTTGTAGATCTCATCATTGCAAGATGTTCTAAACAAATATTGGCCATCTTTGAGTTGCGGTACGTCAAAAACTTGTCATGGCACTAGAGGACCATTTTGGGCTCATGAGGTAAGTGACCATTGATTTAATCTGTTAATTTTATGTGCCCTATAGTGAAGCAACCACTGTAGAGAACTGACATTTGTTCATCTTATTTCTATGGTGGCTGAATTGGATCCTATCCCATTGCCAGTGGGGTAATATTTTCATCTTTTTTCTTTCATATGTGTTTGCTTTTTTGTAGGAACTTGTTTCCTTTGTGCTTAAATCCCATTATTTGGTTGAGAATTTGTACACACAGCGGCTGATTCGTTTGTTTACTGTTTTTCGTCTAGAATATTGCTTCATTCATTTTTTTTATTATTTACAGAAAAGCACGGGACTTGTTCTTCTCCTGTAACTAAGGATGAGTACAACTACTTCTTAACCACTATCATGATTTATGAAAAATACAATGTAACAGTAAGTTACCGAAAAACGGAATTTTGCCTTTGTAAAAAGTACAAATAGTATTTTGTTTCCTTAATTTTGTATTCCTGCTAATTTGTATAGTCCTTATTCTGTGATCAGAGTGTGCTTGCTAAAGAAGGATATGTTCCGTCCAATTCGGAAAAATACCCTCTCGGAGGCATTGTGTCTGCCATTCAAAATGCTTTCCATACCACTCCACAGGTGATATGCAATCATGGAGCTATAGAGGAACTTCGCATATGCTTTTACAAGGACTTCACGGTAGTTATCTAACCATGCAATTTGTTTTCGAGTTTGATGCACCCAATATTATTATTATTGTCTTAAAAGATTTCAAGTTCTAGTTTGGAGGTGAGGATTTTGTAATACGATGATAGTACCCGGACTAGATAATCAAAGAGAAACGTGAATATATAATAAAATAAATATAATACAGTCAAACATACTACACTAAAGAGATCTCTTAACGGGCTAAGAGGTACCGGAAATCACTCTCACACCTCTCCCCCCGCACTCACGATAACTAGTTGTGTTGAACCCCTCCGAGCCTACCTCCCTAATCCTAGAAAGAGACTAAGCTAATTTTACTAAACCTTAGATTAATGTTTGGATCAAAGATAATCTTTATCACGAAAAGAGACCTATTCACAACTAGGTCCAAAAATGATACATCGGACTAACCTAAAACGACATGTTTTAAGAAACAACACTACGCTTAAATCATAAATAACTATGTAAAGGACATTTTAGAAATAGAAGAGTAAATATAAATGCAATAATAAAATAACTTAGCTTGATTGATACGAGCCCATAACCCGCGAGTCTTAACTCCCGATTCCATGTTAAGATTCCTTTTTTTGGTATATATTGCCAGACTGGTATATATTACCAGTCTTGAGTCAAAGTCTAGAGATGTAATTCTCGTTTGCCTTACACATCAACATTCTTAGTGTGTAAATATCTGATATTTTTGCTCTAAATTCGATAGCCTCGGGATTGCGTGAGCGAATCAACCACTCAAAAGGGCAGAGTATCTTCAGGAAATTCGTGTCCAGACTACATCAGCTTACCAGAGTACACGCCATTGGGTAAGTTTCTTTATGCTCATTCACAGAACTTCTGAATACTCCGTCGTACAATAAGTCATGTCTTCTCTTATATACGTCCACTACCGGCAAGCGATCCGATCTTTTAAAGCTTTTGCCCAGTTCCCATTTTTAGAAGGAAACCCGGTTTTCCAACCGAAATTGAGCGGGGCCCTGGCCAATACTTTTATTCATTTATGCTACATCCGAATGAAAGCAAAGAGCATTATCATCTTCCTAAACAAAAAGAACTCGTTTGATGTGAAATTTCATGTCTTATCCAGATATCGCCAGCGATGGAACGGTATATCCGTGGAATCCCGAAGAAGCCACTTCTTAAGGTCTGTTTAGCTTGTAGTAATCAGAGAAATGGAAGCGTTTTAATCACTAAACATTCTTGTGATTATGAGCCAACCATTTATCCCAAACTATCTCTACTTTAGAATGCTGCATTTAAAGTTGGGACTTGTTGATATGTAAATAAGTAAGTCGCTCTTTCTATGCGCTTCTTTCTCGCACAAATATATTTGAAGGCTTTGTTTATACAAACAAACTTGCTGATATTCGACTTTTCTTGTTATCTTCACTAGTGAGAACCATAGATTGACAAACCTAATGCTTCGTAGCTTCAAATTGGTAAGCCATAAGCCATTTGACAAGTCACATTTGACAATTGACAACGTCGAAAAATAGCACTTTCGATTAATAAATTTGGAATTTCCGAAACTGAAATCTGGTTCAGTTCAAGTTCTGTTTTTCGGATACTGCATGGAGGTTCATATTTTCGGAATACTCTGGTGTTGTTTGGTAGACAACTTAAACTGTTTTTGTTTTCTTTATTCAGAATTTTATAGTTGTAGTGTAAAAGACTTTTGCAGTTGTTTTGAAATAATTGTTTGGTACACGTTTTTGTTTTTTATTTTAAAAAAATAAAACAACAGAATAATTGTTTGGAATTCGATTTGATTTTTTCTTGAAAAATAAAATATTTACTACATTAATAAAATATAAAAATATTATTACATTAATAATATAATAACATAAATATCATGTTTAACATATCAAAGCTATATACTATATAGTCTAAATAATCAGGTTTAACATGCATCAAAAGTAAAATATCTCATGCATTTTATTCTATTATTTTTCACCAACATTATATTAAACCTAGTATTCGCGTGAATTGTATATTCACCACAATAGGTCGTCCGCATTCATTTTTCTAGAGTCATCACACAAGTAATTTATGTCCAAACATCACATAGGTCAAGTCAGATTCGGCATCGGCATCGGCACCGGCACCGGTGTCGCAGTTAGCTTTGGTGACTTAGTTGACATCGAGATTTTGAAGGTTCAATGGTGAAGTTTAAAGGTGAAAATTTGGTATCCGTTTTCCGGTTTTGTCTGTTCCGGAACCAATCCTAGATCGATTTAAAAAAAAAAAATCCAAGAAATTTAATTTAAACCCAAGAATTGGTACTTCTCGGTTTCCATTTTTAGAACTGAGAACCATAAACGATGCCCTAAACAAATATTCCCCGGTTTTTGGTACCGGTTTTGATTTTAAACTACATGTCATTTTTTTAGTTTTTAGTATGTCATTTTAGTGAATTTTAAACTTTTATTGTCGTTTTTATACTATTTGTAATTTTTAATTTTTAAAAATACATGTGGTTTTTAAGACAAGCACTTTTAAAACCGAAATCGATACAAAAATAAAATTCCCGATTTTTTCTTCGGAACATGAACGAAAAAAAAAAGAGTTATTTCCCGGTTCCCGGTTCTAATTTTACTCCTAATGAAGTCGATAGAAATAAGGAGTGATGAAAGAAAAAACTGAGTGAAAAAAACAGAAAACAACAAAAATCTGTATTTGAAAATCCTTAAGAAAAACAGAATAAAACTTGAAATGTTTTGGAGTTCAGTTTGATGAGTTACATACCAAACAGTCATTCATTTTTCTCAGTGTAACTGTACAAGTTAGAAAACTAAAAAACTGTTTTCAAGTTATGTACCAAACACAGCCTCTATCTTTCTGAAAAAAAGAGAAAAGTTAATTAAGATCTACTTTGGATTCGAGATCTCACCTTCGGATTAATAAATGAATTATAGTTTTTTATTCCAAGAAAAAGAACCGGACCGGTATTGGAAGATACCGATCTTATATAATAATAAATCCTCTGGATTGCGTTTGTATACTGTTGAAATTAATTACAGTTATAACTTAGCCATTATGGATATGAGACATTAGTTATAATTTATCTATATGAAGGCCAATCTGTGAAAATAAATTACACTGTACGCATGAGCATGGATTTTTTTCAAGCTGAATTGCCAAAAGAATAATTTTGTTTAAGTACTAAGTCTCCGTAACATCATGACTAGTTATCATACAACCTATTCGGAATTTATTTGCGGTAAAGAATTGCGACATTTGCATGGATTTTCCTAGTTGAATTCTTTCTTTAAGAGCTACATATCATGCTACGTTATTCGGAAATTTATTTGGGGGGAAATACGAAACTGCCGTAAGCTGTTGTAAATTTTTCAACGACATGCCGCCGATGACGAAGTCGAAAAGTTAAGTAAGTGAGGGTTAGCATTAAGTAACTGCTCAAATACTGTCATATTCCATGACTTCTCTTTGGGCTCTGCCCTATGTAAATATCATAATTTTGTATTTCAGTATTGAATATTGATCACTTAACTTTGGCCATATATGTTATGTGCTATTTTAATATTTAAGTCAAAATTATTGATCTGGCGGTAACTAATTAGGATGACTTTAGTGTTATTATTGTCATGATAATCATATGAAGATAACTTAGAATACTTATTAAGTCTTTGCATGACAAGAATTGCAATAATTACCTTAATATATAAGGTTAGGTTATGGTTTTCTTTTGTTAGTAATCAGGGCTCTGTTAAGAATTTCGACTTAAAATTTTAAATCAGAAAACAAAAAGTAAAACAAAATAAAAAATTTATAATAGAATTATAGTGATTCTCTCCTAAAATAGAAAGTACATGCACTTATCGCACTGAACAATGTCGATCAACTTTGACTGCTCTGTATCACATCTAACTTTGACTGCTCTGTATCACATCTAACTTTTAAAGCGAGTACCTCTTTATCGGGTATGTCAAATTCAAATAATAAAAGTATATCGTATGTTTTTCTCTTTTTAACACAAAATGAAATGTTTTCATTTTATTTCTTGTCGTTGGAGCTTGAAAAATTGTTGTTGAAGCTTGAAAAGACCAATTTTCCTACTTATTTATTGTGATTAATGATACTCTGTAAGCTACCTTTATTTGTTTTTTTTTTTTATAATGTTATAGTTAATACTAGGCACTATGCATGCATGATACGGTAACTAATGATTATATTGATTATTTTTCAATTAGCTTGCAAGATGGATTTAATAAAAAAATTATTTTTTTTATAATAAATTTCTTCGTTTTATTTTTCATGTATAAATGTAGTAAACATTAAACATATTTCAATTATAACACGTGAAATAATCCGATAAATATACGACATACTCTTATTATTTGAATCTGGTATTACCCGAACAATGTTAATAAATTTGAAGGAATCTTAGTTAATTTGTTGGTGAAAAAAGAACAATGTTAATAGTTAAATTTACTCTTATCAAACTCTAAAACGTGTAAGATTCCGATAAACGGGGCGGAAGCACCTTATTGGGTGTGTGGTTCAAACTTTAAAGTTTAAAGTTTAAACTACCCCTAAAAAAATTGATATAATAATTCCTTATTTTTATTATTTTAAAATAAATTCATATAAAATTTTAATTCCTCGGGTACATTATCCGGTCGATGAATGTATGATATATGTTATTTTTATTCTACTTTTTAATAAAATATATATATATATATATTATTTCACATATAATCACTCACTTGCCTAGCACCCTCCGAATAAAACAGTAGAAAAAACTGAAAACCAGACAGAGAAAAGCGAACCCACTGCAAAATGTCGTCGTTTTAAGTCTTAACTTGGGGCCCAAGTCTTTCTCTCTCTCATACCGCCAATCCCATCTCCTCTCTCTCGCACTTTCTCCTTCCAAATACCGAAAATACCCCCCACCGCCTCACCCATATTTACCTTTCTACCCCAACAAAACCCCACAAAGCCTTCCCCGTATAAAGCCCTTCCTTCTCTCTCCCTCACCACCAAACCCTCGTTCGAATTCTCTCTCCTCTCCTCCGCCATCGCCGCCCGTTATGGTGCTCGAGATTCGCGGCGCCGCCGCCGGAGTGGCGTCGGTCCCGGCAGTGCTCTTCGACGGCGAGAACGAGATAAGCATCGGGAACGTCGTCGTCTACGAGACCCTGGACTTCAAGCGCTTCCTGGCGGTGCTCAGCCAGAAGATCGGCGTCTCGCCGCACCAATTCGCCGCCTACGTGTCCTCGCCGGAGGCGGATCGCAGGATTCCGATCACCGGGAAGTCCAACTTCGCGGCGATCCTGCGCCTCAAGAGCTGCCTCATCGTCGTCGTCCTCAAGCGCTCCCGCCGCGAGCGCCGCCGCCGGAGCCCGAAGGCCGGAGATCTCGGCGAGAAGAATCCGCCGCGAAACGTGGTGATCCTGAGGCGGAGCGGCGAGAATCTGGAGCTGGAGCGAGAGAGGTACGTGAGGTCCTTGCTCTCGGGTCGGGTCGCGTGCGAGGAGTGCCTGCGGGCCGAGGACTCGGGTCGGGTCGCGGAGTTCCACTGCTGCGTCAACGACATGTTCGTCTTCGGGTTCAGGTCCCGCGCGGGTCCGGTGACCCGCCCGCATTGATTCGGGTCGGGTTTAGTTTCCTTTTTTTGAGCGTGTACAGAGTCCGCAACAGAGAGAGACGTGGGAGAGTGTGATTGGGTGTGGCGTGGTGTACCGTAAGGAAGGTGCATCTCTTTAACCGAAGGTTTGAGTTAGGCTGTGTACTTTTGGATTGGTACAGTGTTCCGTGGGTCCCGCAGGAGGGGAATGGTGACCTGGCACTTATCGGATTGGTTGATCTGACAGGAAACAGTGACGTGTTCTTCGTTGGTGACTTCTTTAGCAAGAAAGCTATATTAATAATAATAATAATATTTTTCTTTTGGTGGAATAATGGTGGGGTTTTTAGGGTTTTGGATTTGTTTCCCACCATATTTGAAATAGGAAAGAATTTGTAATAGAATATAATAATGGTTTGGTAGAATCAAGGAACTTTCGGGGTTCTCTTTAGAATTATTTTTGTATTTCATACTAATTATTTTTATTATTAATTATGTGGTATTATTTTTATTATGTGGATTTGTGATGTAGTTTCGTAGTATTGCTTGAGTGGCTGGCTAGTAAGCTGTTAGACAGATGTCCCGTTTCCCTGAATTTGGGGACTTATTCGCTGGATTCCGACCTTTAATTTGGCATATACATGTCTTGAGCTACTTTGTGGGACTTTTGCCGCTGTGAGAAATAACTTTGGTCGTGTTTTTTGTGTGGTAACGGAGCTTTTTTACGTTATGGACCTATGGTAGGTATGGTAATAGTAGTTGAGTAACGTCGTAACGTAAGAGTAAAAGATAAAATTTTCATTTAATCTTAATTAATTTTGAGATTTGAGAAGATAAAGATAAGAATCTTAATAAATTACGAGAAGATAAAGACGAGAGTCAAAATAAAGATAACCTATGGTCATGTATTCCTTGTTTTTTACTGGGATGATGTTCTCGAGTTATAGGATATACTTTTACGATAAGAATAATTAAATATTATTGATTATAAATATTGGGTTCGTTTAGTACAACTTAATTTTTATAAAAAGTTGTTTTTAGTATTAGTTTAAAATATAAATTGATTTGAAAAAAAGATTGTCAGGTGTTTGAAAAATTATTTATAAAACAGTTGTTGCTGGTAACAAAAATAAATTTAACGTTTGGTAAAAAATTTATTTAGGCTAAAAATACTAATGTATTTTTGTTTTTAGAAAAAACCAAAAGCTACGAATTCTAGCGTTTACGCTTAAAATCGATTTTGTGTTTTTAAAAGAATTAATTTTTCCAAAACATGAAAAACGGTTTAGTTTATTTTAAAAACAAAAACAAAATTAAATAAGATATCCCAAATGAACCCATTATTGGTTATGATTATATATATATATATATATAATTTGTGCGTTTCAAATGATTGAACTTAAAACTTCTTGGAGAGTCTTATAGATATAGTATATACACCACTATTGAACCTAAATTTTTTTAGAGAGTCTTATAGTATAATACACCACTAGGTCATGCAAGTTTGGTTATAATTATTATTTTTAAATAAATTATAGAAAATAATAATTGAAAAAAACTAATATTTAGATATAAATAGATATTTCTTAAAATTAATATTTATTGCATATAAAGTCGTGTAACGCTGCTTTAGACGAGAAATCAATCATTATCAACAAAAATCCGGGGATTTAGGCTTTAGGGTCAACAAAACCCCCGGGTTTCGGACTTTAGGGTCTTATGTGGTCGTTATAAAATCCATTCAACAGATAAGCAGGGTAGATGTAAAATTCTTTTAGTGTACGTAACATGAAATTCATAGTCTTTTTATTGTTTGTGTGTTTAATTTTCATACATATAAGTTTTATATAAATTTATTTACCATAAAACCATAAGAAGAAATTAATGTGAGTGGTTGTGGTTCTATAAGAAGAAGAATGAGAAAAAACAAATAAATCATAAATGAATATTACAAATCAACAAAAATTACGATAAAAACACGTGAGGTAAAAACTGGTGCTACAAGTTTATTTGGAGTTATATGGATGGGCAACAATAACAAGAATAAACGAGTGAGAAGCAGTCAATCTGATGTTATATTATAAAGATACATTACTTGTTTGTAGTTTTATTGATATGTAATAATATTGGGAATGCACGAGTGTTGCTTACAATTGTTTGTGGTTATATGGCAGGACTTAAGGGTCAAAACAATATTTTCTAAAATATTAAGGGTTAACTGATAATTTAAAATAAAAAATTCAAGGATTTACCAATATTTTTTAAAAAATCAATATGATTGAAAAATATCTTTCAACACAATTAATCAAATTGATAAGTTTGCTAATACTATTTATATATATATATATATAAAAAGAAGATAATATTCGTATTAATAAGTGTATCACAATGAACACTCAAATTTTTTATTTATAAGAATAACGGAGAAATAGAATAGAAAATATAATAAAGAGAGTATTACTATTACAGTTTAATGATACAGTGTAATTGACTATCCAATAATCATCACTTGTAATAAAACGTGTATGAATCAACAATCCTAAACATACCGAATATTTTATTCTATAGCCAGAAAACATAATAGGAAGTTACTACTCTAACTCTAAATTATTAGTATCAAATGAAAAGACTGTTAAACTCTCAAATTAGACCATTTCACTTCACTATTTAATATCGAATAAGGTAGCAAATAAATTTTAGAAGAGTCTAATTTTAGAATTTAACAATTTTTTACACGGACTTTCGTTTTAGAAATACATGTAATACTACTTTGTGATTTTTCTCTTTATAAACAGAGTACATATCATTTTCCTAAGACTCCTACCTTATAATGTATCTTTTTGGAACGGTTTTAGACTTCCATGAGTTGAGGGGTGGATGCTTTAACACAAATTCGATTCAATTTTATATTTATTTATTTAATAAGGTGATATTAGTGGTCAAAGTTACAATGCATTCTCGTATTACTAATATTCATTCTAATAACATGTGATACTATTGATCTATAATTTATGTTTTGATTTTCATTTGTTTCGAGAAATATATCGATCAATTCCATACAGGGACATAATATATAATTTTGTGGGGGAGGCTCATCTTCATCGGAAATTGGCTAAGCATACAATATGCAAGGGGAGCATCCATTTGCGTCCTTTGAGATTTGAACCCGCTTAGAGGTATGTAGTAGAGTTACCATTAGACCAAACAAACTTAATTTAAATTGAAAATTCAAATTAATACATACCCACATATTTTAAATAGTTTATCATTGTTTACATCAAATGAAACATTTTTTTTTATGTACAAGTGTGTTTCATGTAAGACTTAAATTCATTTCTTTTATAGCATTCGATTTCACTTCATTGCGGCCCTATACGACAAGTGAGAGAGGAGCCTACCTAAGTTCTCAATCTCGAAAGGCCCCATCATTGTTCACGAATAATTAAGTTTAATTTCGTTTGTTAAGCAAAAATGATATATTCATCGTAAACTTAATTCAAAAAAAGAATAATTTATGTTATTAAAATTCAATCATAAAATACACATGTTTCCCGTACATGAAACTTTAAAGAAATAAGGACGAAACAAACTTTAAGGAGAGATACAAAGAAAAGTATCTTGAAGTACCTGAAAGTTAACGACATATTTCAAATCTTATTTTTTAAACGTAAAAGTACTAAAGTGTTAAAAATTATGTATGTCGTTAGTACCAAACCCTGAACTTTCATAAAATAACAATTTTTACTGCGGTATAAGTAAATAAGTTGTTACGGGTATTTCACGGAATTGATTTAAAATAATTTTATAAAGGAAAACTTATTTAATTGATTTTTATTTTATTTTATTAGGTCAATTTTAGCCCAAAACGCCTTGCCACATAAGCGCTTGGGGGCTAGACGCTAAGGCGCTAGGCTAATGTTACGGGTATTTCACGGAATTGATTTTAAAACAATTTAATACAGGAAAAATTGTTTAATTGATTTTTCTATTATTTTATTAAGTCAATTTTAGCCCCAAATTCCTTCCGGGGGCCCGTCTTCATAAAATAAAGTGTCTAAATGCTCCTAAAATATTAAAATACATAAAAACGATGTAAAAAGGTCAAAAATCGGCCTTGGAACGCCCCCGACACCCTACAAAGGATCTGGGAACACTTTGGGTGGGCCCCTAGGGCCCCCACGAGCGCCATAGGGTTAGAGTGCGCGCCACACTCTCCACGCGCCCCACAGGATCCTCCATGTGCCTGAGCGCTTGGATTGACATGTGGATTGCGCCGATTGGTCGACCACAGTGCGGGGACTCGACAAACTATATAATATAGTCCAGGGGGCTTCTCGGAGTAGTTTATAATTGTATTTGAACCCGCGGACCCTATTATAAATAGAAACTTAGTCAGTTCAACGGTAACTCATCGAAACTCGCTAAAAAAGCTCTTTATTACTCCAAAACTCTGGCTCTCTCAAATACTCTACAAATTTTTAGCGTCAAAGGTGAATACGGGGGCAAACCCCCTGTTCTCCTCTCATGTGTTCTTTTTCCTAAAATTAGGAGACTGAGGATCCAGTTAGAGCGGGAACCCTGGAGAAGATCATGGCCATATTTACGACATTCCTTGTCAAGGATCTAGATCCAAGTAGTCGTCGTTCTATCCCTTAGTCTTATATCTCGCGGAGGTATACTGATTTTGTGGATAGGCCGGAGGACCCGAACTAGGGTCGGTGACACGGGTAGAGGGTCTAATATACATGATCCACCGAAGGCTAGTTTGTGAATTTCCCTACGTGGAGACCAGGTCTAAATGGCGTCCCAAGCCTGTAACCCGGCCTTGTCCATTTAAAGCCCAGTGATGTCAGGTAGCCGGAGGGTCCGTCTGGCCCAAGGTGCTAGTGATCCATGCCCAAAAGCCACCAAAAGTCAACAAACGACAATTAGCTCGGCCCAATACAAGCAATTGAGCCGCTACAATGTGTGATCTAATTTTCAGCATCAACATAAGTTATTAGTAATAGACGTAAGTACTTAAGTTTTTTTTTTTTTTTTTTTTGTATAACTTATGTAGCTAGTGAGCTACATAAGTATTTAAGTTATTATTATAGACGTAAATATGTAGAATTGGCGGATAAAATTACAAAAATAACATAAATTACAATAACTTTAGTATTTATGTCTTAAATAATAACTTGAGAGTCCTTTATGATATATTTGTAATTTTAACCACCAATTCTATATATTTTATGTATAAGATAATAAGTTAAGTTCTTTATCGCTAATAAGTTATAATATTAAGTATTTATATCGTCAATAATAACTTAATAACTTATATCGCAATATATATTGATATTTTATAAAAATTTACATTTGGATACTAACGTTATAAATATTCTTTAATATTTTAATACTTTCATTTCTTAAAAATAAGATTTAGAATATATTTAAAATAATTCAAAGTCTTTTGTAAAATAAGAAATATATCATGTAGTTAATACTTGATAAATACTTATATTAATACCATGAATATTCTTCAAACGTTAGTAACCAATGTCCATCTAATAAGCGTGTCTTGATGGTGACAAGTGACTCGTGAGAGGCGATCTCACATCGCTTTCGCTGTGTTTTATTTATGATCAATTATATATATATCACTAAGAGAGTACACACAATAATCATTACGCATCCTTAATTAATTCAAGTTTCGAAAATGAGCATAATGATACTAATAGGCCTGCTTCTAGTTGTTGTGGCAAGAAATGCCCATTCTTTGAACAATCTCTCTCCTGCATCCCTACTTGTATGACTAGCCTTTACTTCTCTTTTAACCACATCGCTACAAACAACTCATTATTATCTACCGCCATTGTACCATAAAATGACTGTATATCAATCGGTTATTGGTTTTAAGGATTGTGATAGATTTTTGAGGACTATTAATAAGATTTAATAAAATTAGTTATTGATATTTATTGAAGATTGATGACGGATTTATTGAGAATTATCGATGATAAAACCGTTAAAAATACTTTTAAGAATATATTTATTAAGTTTATATATGATCTTGAAAATTTTTAAAACTCAATAATAAAATCATGTGATACTCAAACATATGTATATAAAATATAATATTACTCTCACGGTTGCTCATGCTCTAGGCATTGCCGACAAAACATGTGGTATTGAGTCTATTGATAACGGCTAATAGTCTTTTTCGACGTGTTTATCAACGGAGGATCAATTCCTCTCAAACCAAGGTTCTAAATTTTGAGATAAATTGATGACATGTTGTCGATAAAGATAGAAAATAACGGTACGAAAAGCCACAAGAACAAATTGCGGCTAAGAGTGAGATACCACATGTTCGTTGGCTGTCGCTAAAGATAGGTTTGAATCCTACTAAGAACAATTTTCCATTTTTTTATTTTATGCGGAGCCGGTACTGCTTCGATAAAATTTGAGTCAATTCTCAATATATACATGCGTGTGGGTCGTGGGACTAAATCATATGTATTTAATATTATAGATTATTAAATGGCTATTCGTTGCCTAAACACTCGACAAATAATCTCTCGTGTGGATTTAACGTCCAGTTATAAAAAGATTTAATAATCTTTCTACTTTAAAATTTAAATAAACATCATGAAAATATAATTTAGTGAAATGTAAAATAAAAAACTTGACCTAATGTATGTATCTTAAGAATATATTTTAATATCTAAATTTATATATATAGTTAATTTTGTTAATTCATGATTAAGAGGCTAAATTCATACTACACTATTTCTATTATTTAAAAAAAAGTAAACTCCGACTAATGTACCTAATGTTTGATCTTTTGCGGATTATGTACTCAATGTTTATTTTTGGCGGCTAATGTACCAAATGTTTGATCTGTTAGATATTTTTCGTGTTTTCCGTCACTTAACCGTTAGAGATAAAACATTGGGTATATAATCCGCAGAAGATCAAAAATTGGGTAATTTTATATATAAAAAAGAGTTATTTCTCCCGTCAGTCCTAATAATATAAGGGCTATATTAGCGCCACTAAATAATAGTCTTTTGGTTCATTAAAAAAAAATAAAAAAAATAGTCTTTTGGTTTTCTCCATATATATTCCCTTGTTACATTTAATACCCAACCTCACTTTTTTCGAAGTAGTAAGCTAAAGAAAGAGAGACTAGCCTAGAAGAAGCTCAAGGCCTCGTTTGGTCTCCCATGGCCGACTTCCCACAAGTCCCCGATGACATCTTCATCGCCGAACGTTTCGCCGCCTTCACTCTCCTCACGCCGCGAAACGTTTCCAAGCCTCCCTTCGCAACACCTCGAAACGTTCAGGTCTGGTTTCTTCATTCCTCTCTCTCTCTCTCTGAGCATGTCTTTCACTCTGAAACTAGCCTCTTCTTCCTCTCTCTCGCAGCGGTTCGGCTCCGCGAGCCCATCACCACAGCCATGCGAAGCTTGCTTAAGCTTCAACCATGGCCGCGAGAAGCAGCTCGTCCCGAAACCCTACCACCACGGCGGTTCCGAGGCTTTTCACGAGTACCAGCCGAGAAAGCCAGTTCAGCTTCAAGCCCAGGTCAATGATATTCTTTGTCTCTTTGTCTTGTCTCTTCGTATGACTTGCTTTTTCGTTACCGTCAGCTTTATCGGTTGACGAGGGGCATTCCTGTCATTTTTCTTTGCCAGTTTGATGTGTTCCTTGAGGCTAGGGCTAGGGTTCTGCAGAGGTTAAAACAGGAAGTGAATTACAACCGCCTCCGTCAAAACCGCTTACCGCCGAGGCGGGGAAGCGGTTTCGCGAAGCTCTCGGAAGGGACTGGCGTTTTCCATCCTCGGGTTTCGAACGCAAATTCCGATACTGCCCCTACCTTCGCTAACGCAGCCTTTGCGAAGAATAAGCAAGGTACTGAGGAATATTCAAACAAATATTTACATTTATATTCATTTATTAGAGATATCAGATATGAACTTATATGTTATTTGCATGGGATTTTAATAAACATTTCTTATATAAATATACGCAGTCTCTTCAGTAACTCGTAAAACGATAACGGTTAATGTGTGTTTTCGTTACCGGTTCTCGTTAGCTTTCGGTTAACCCCTGGTAATATAAGTCATAATAATCATCTTTTTTTTCTTTTCTTTACATTATTTTGTTGGTCTTCATTTTGAAAGACTAAAGTAGCGAGTTCAAATTTCAAACATCGTTTAGTCTTTTCTGTATATATCACTTCTTTACAGTACAAATATTTTATTACATATATAAAACTTTTGGGTACTTGTGAGGTCAAAAGAAAGGAAAAGGCTTTCATGCTTCTACGACAATTTATTCTGATTGTACCTTAAAACCATATATGGAAATAATGGAATGGTCCTACCATCGAGTCCCTACTGACTAGACAAATAAATCCAAATATCTTTTTTTAAGACATTATAATATATAGTTATATACACACATAGACATACGTACATTATATATTTGCATATACGAGCATACTCAGGTGTCTCACGTGGCAGTTATGAGACACGACCACGACGAGCAACGGATTCATGCGGCTGAGAAAAACTCCATCGCAGCTCGGACAAGCCTTCGCGGGAATGACGACATTAATTACCGTCTTACCCCTGAGCTGAGTTTGCCCAAAGATTGGACTTACTGACTCGTGCGTGAGCGTGACCTAGGGTAGTGGACTAGTTTCATGTGTAATTGCGTTTAGGAGAAGGGCAAATCAGTCTTTTTCTTCTTTTTGCGTTTGTGCAGTAGATAGAAATTATATGGCTGTGTTGACTGTCGTGTACTTGTTATATTATGATCCTATGTAGTGTTCGAACTTCGAAGGTTTGTATAATAAATAAGTTAGGTTTAAATTTAAAGTCGGAGGGGTATTAATGGAAGAATGAGCAGCTTTTGGTGTGGCATTGATTGAGAGTAGAATAATATATAAGTTTCTCTTTGGTAAAATGGTGATCGTCTTGTCATTGTTAGTGGCAATCCTGCCAAATAAGTGTAATTTTGAACAATAAATGCTTGTGGCTGGATTTGCCAGTTTAAGCATCAGAACTTCACCTTTTTCTTCCATACAAATAAGAATT
This sequence comes from Parietaria judaica, assembly GCA_954871525.1. Taxonomy (NCBI): domain Eukaryota; kingdom Viridiplantae; phylum Streptophyta; class Magnoliopsida; order Rosales; family Urticaceae; genus Parietaria; species Parietaria judaica. The sequence goes on along the minus strand of OX940865.1, from coordinate 17,945,785 downwards.
GTATTTTTTTAGCCCCAATTGTACCCCTTATTTACAAAATTGTCATTAAAGTATATGGGTGGATTAGAGCTGCACAGCGATGGTCGCCACTGGCGACTCGACGAGTCGCGACGGCTTCCGGCGAGTCGCGACGGCGTCGCGATGGTGGGCTGAAAATCGCGAACGGTCGCGAACGGGGATGAAAGTCGCGACTCCACCCTCTGCAGCCCTCTCTCTCTCTCCTTCTCTCTCTCTCCCTCTCACAGACTCTCTCTCTCTCTCTCTCGGCCTGCCATCGCGACGAAGCCACGACCGGTCGCGATTCCGGCAGCCACGACGCGTCGCGACTCCATCTTTCACGATTTTTCACGATTTTTTCGCGATCGATCGCGATCTATGGGTGTGCAGCTCTAGGGTGGATCATGGATGTAAAGGGAGCATGTCATACTAATTGAGATTAAAACATGTTCCATAAATTTATTTTGTTTAATTTTATATGGGATAATAGCGGCAAAAGTGGCCAAAGTTAGGTCGAGTGTGCAAATAAGTGGTCAAAACTCAACACTTGTGGAAATGACGTGGAAACGGCGTTGACTTGTAATGGATGGAATTTGTATTGTCCACGGTTTGGTAAATTTTGGCTACTTATGTCGATATTAAATCGGTTGGTTTGGTAAACTTTGACTACTTATGTCGATATTAAATCGGTTTGGTCACTTATTTGTACACTTGACTTAACTTTAGTCACTTTTGCGGCCATTATCCCATTTTGTATTAGAGAAAATTGCGGTATATATTCTCAACTCTCAAGTTACGAATATTAGTGCACATAATTTTATGTTATTTTTTCTGCGGCGTATAACTTCAAGTTCTTAATTCGTTCTCATAGTTGTGTTGGCGGTAGACATTGAAGTTACAAATCATGGCGCCATGTCATCTTCTTGTCCACGATATTTTCATGACCCGTTAGTATCGTGCCACATCAGCATCCAATAATGTTGATTGGACAATATTTTCTTAAAAGTGATAGCAAGGTGTAAATTGTAAACGGTATTAGTAAATGATTTTTTTTTTATATATAACACAACAAAATTAATATAAAACTGTGATTTTTTTATTTATTTAAGACATTGCCTATTTTTTTTTATTTTTTTTAACGAGAATACTATCGGTTGAATAGCAATATGATTCCAAAATATTATTTAGCTTGCTAGTATAATATTGAATAATTTCCAATAACATTTCTTTATTTTACATTGTTTACAGTCGTTACATAATCAATGTTACTAAAAATTAATAAGACTTTATTTTGGGACCAATATATCTACATTATAAGAGTCGTAGTCTTCAATGAATTCGATTACTAAATTCAACCACTAGTATCGGAACATAGATTATACAATGGCTTAGAAATGTAGAGTAAAGTTTACACAACTGTATTTAATCCTCGAATTAGGTCGGGAGATCTAAAAAAAACGCTAGATATCATCATAAACAATATAAAGCTTTGCACAAAGAGATCTCGCATACATGAGATTTTTTACTTTTAGCAGAATTTTGATGTTTAGGCCTCAAAATCGATATTTTTCCTTATGAAAATATTTTTTCTATTTTTTAGAAACGTTTTTCGTGTTATTGATGTTGATATATTGTTTTTAATGTTCATATATAATTTTTGAAGTTCATATAGTGTTCTTGATATTCATATATTACTTTTAATGTTGATTTGAGTATTGGTGTTCTTGATATTCATATCGTGTTTTTAAATATTGACCTAAAATCTCAAACCAATTGAAAAAATAATGATTTTAGGGCTTATACATTGGAATTTGAATATAACAAGAATTCTCATGCAAAAATATGTAAGGATTAAATTGTTGACGAGAAATGCTATAGGAAATGCTATAGTATTTCCTATAGCATTTCTTTATTTTACATTGTTTACAGTCGTTCCATAATTAATGTTACTAAAAACTAATTGTGACAGTCACTAATCCCGTGAGCCACGAGGGCAAGACCGGGTAAGCTGTGCAATCCCACATCGCCTGGGCAAGGGGATGTGCTGATTGGACGTTCCCGAGACTGTGCAGGTATGGGACTGCATGGTTATCGGAGATCATACAGGTATGGGACTGTATGATCGAAGAAGAGGCTTAAATGAATTGATTGGTACTACCTATGTCAACAAGATGCATCTTCTTTTCGGTTGCCCGTTCATAGGAACTCCAAAGTTAAGCGTGCTTGACTTGGAGTAGTACTAGGATGGGTGACCTCCTGGGAAGTTTCTCGGGAAGCGTGCGAGTGAGGACAAAGCACGCTGGAAAGACTCGTGTTGGCCTGTGGGGACAGTCGTCGATTCGATTGAGCAGCCGGGGCGTTACAGATGGTATATGAGCCGAGCCCAGCCGGAAGTGTGGCCGACGAGGACGTCGGGCCCCCATTAGGTGGGGTGATTGTGACAGTCACGAATCCCGTGAGCCACGAGGGCAAGACCGAGTAAGCTGTGCAATCCCACATCGCATGGGCAAGGGGATGTGCTGATGGGACGTTCCCGAGACTGTGCAGGTATGGGACTGCATGGTTATCGGAGATCATACATGTGTGGGACTGTATGATCGAAGAGGCTTAAATGAATTTATGGTACTACCTATGTCAACAAGATGCATCTTCTTTTCGGTTGCCCGTTCATAGGAACTCCAAAGTTAAGCGTGCTTGACTTGGAGTAGTACTAGGATGGGTGACCTCCTGGGAAGTTTCTCGGGAAGCGTGCGAGTGAGGACAAAGCACGCTGGAAAAACTCGTGTTGGCCTGTGGGGACAGTCGTCGATTCGATTGAGCAGCCGGGGCGTTACACTAATAAGACTTTATTTTGGGACCAATACATCTTCATTATAAGAGTCGTAGTCTCAATGGGTTCGATTACTAAATTCAACCACTAGTATCGGAACATAGGTTATATAATAGTTTAGAAACGTAGAGTAAAATTTACACAACTGTATTTAATCCTCGAATTATGTCGGGAGATCTAAGAAATAAGTGCTAGATATCATCATAAACAATATAAATCTTTGCACAAAGAGATCTCGCATACATGAGATTTTTCACTTTTAGCCGAATTTGAACGTTTAGGCCTCAAAATTGATATTTTTCCCGATGAAAATCTTTTTTCTATATTTTAGAAACGTTTTTCGTGTTATTGATGTTGATATATTGTTTTTAATGTTAATATAGAATTTTTTGAAGTTCATATAGTGTTCTTGATATTCATATATTATTTTTAATGTTGATTTGAGTATTGGTGTTCTTGATGTTCATATCGTGTTTTTAAATATTGACGTAAAATCTCAAACGAATTGAAAAAATAACGATTTTAGGACTTATACATTGGAATTTGAATATAACAAGAATTCTCATGCAAAATATGTAAGAATTAAATTGTTGACGAGAAATGCTATAGGAAATGCTATAGCATTTCCTATAACATTTCTTTATTTTATATTGTTTACAGTCGTTACATAATCAATGTTACTAAAAATTAATAGGACTTTATTTTGGGACCAATATATCTTCATTATAAGAGTCGTAGTCTTCAATGAGTTCGATTACTAAATTCAACCACTAGTATCGGAACATAGATTATACAATGGCTTAGAAATGTAGAGTAAAATTTACACAACTGTATTTAATCCTCGAATTAGGTCGGGAGATCTAAAAAAACGCTAGATACCATCATAAACAATATAAAGCTTTGCACAAAGAGATCTCGCATACATGAGATTTTTTACTTTTAGCAGAATTTTGACGTTTAGGCCTCAAAATTGATATTTTTCCTTATGGAAATAATTTTCCTATTTTTTAGAAATGTTTTTCGTGTTATTGATGTTGATATAATGTTTTTAATTTTCATATATACTTTTTGAAGTTCGTATAGTGTTCGTCATATTCATATATTATTTTTAATGTTGATTTGAGTATTGCTGTTCTTAATGTTCATATCGTGTTTTTAAATTTTTTTTACCTAAAATATCAAGCCAATTGAAAAAATAACGATTTTAGGGCTTATACATTGGAATTTGAATATAACAAGAATTCTCATGCAAAAATATGTAAGGATTAAATTGTTGACGATAAATGTTGTAGGAAATGCATTTCCTATAGCATTTCTTTATTTTACATTGTTTACAGTCGTTACATAATCAATGTTACTAAATATTAATAAGACTTTATTTTGGGACCAATATATCTTCATTATAAGAGTCGTAGTCCTCAATGGGTTCGATTACTAAATTCAACCAACAGTATCGGAACATAGATAATTCAATGACTTAGAAACGTAGAGTAAAATTTACACAATTGTATTTAGTCCTCAAATTAGGTCGGGAGATCCAAAAAATATGCGCTAGATATCATCATAAACAATATAAAGCTTTGTACAAAGAGATCTCGCATACATGAGATTTTTTTACTTTTAGCCGAATTTCGACATTTAGGCCTCAAAATTGATATTTTTCCTTATGGAAATCTTTTTTCTATTTTTTAGAAACATTTTTCGTGTTATTGATGTTAATATATTGTTTTTAATGTTCATATAGAATTTTTGAAGTTCATATAGTGTTCTTGATATTCATATATTATTTTTAATGTTGATTTCAGTATTAGTGTTTTTGCTGTTCATATGTTGTTTTTAAATATTGACCTAAAATCTCAAACCAATTGAAAAAATTAACGATTTTAGGGCTTATATATTGGAATTTGAATATAACAAGAATTCTCATGCAAAAATATGTAGGGATTAATTTTTTGACGAGAAATGCTACCTATAGCATTTCCTATAGCATTTCTTTATTTTACATTGTTTACAGTCGTTACATAATCAATGTTATTAAAAATTAATAAGACTTTATTTTGAGACCAATACATCTTCATTATAAGATTCATAGTCTTCAATGGGTTCGATTACTAAATTCAACCACTAGTATCGGAATAAAGATTATATAATGACTTAGAAACGTAGAGTAAATTGACACAACTGTATATAATCATCGAATTAGGTCGGGAGATCTACAAAATATGAGCTAGATATCATCATAAACAATATAAAGCTTTGCACAAAGAGATCTCGCATACATGAGATTTTTTACTTTTAGCCCAATTTCGACGTTTAGGCCTCAAAATCGATATTTTTTCGTATGGAAATCTTTTTTCTATTTTTTAGAAACGTTTTTCGTGTTATTGATGTTGATATATTGTTTTTTATGTTCATATAGAATTTTTTGAAGTTCATATAATGTTCTTGATATTCATAAATTATTTTTAATGTTGATTTGAGTATTGGTATTCTTGATGTTCATATCGTGTGTTTAAATATTGACCTAAAATCTCAAACCAATTGAAAAAATAACGATTTTAGAGCTTATATATTGGAATTTGAATATAACAAGAATTCTCATGAAAAAATAAATACGCACTCAAAACTAATACTCGTGCTTAACATTATTTAGCTTCATTTTTGCTTATTGATCAAATTTGAGAAATTAAAAAAAATTGATTTTTTTTCAACGACTTAGATTTACTTGGGAATTAAGTTCCAACCACTTAGAATTATTTATATATATACCATTGAAAAAAATTTGTATTTACAAATTTTGGATTCCAAGTTTTGTAGGAAAAACACGAGACTCGGAAATTGAACTCTTATTTATTGGATTGCTCGTGTTATATGACTTCCACTAGAATTGCCACAACAATATGAGATTACGGCCATTGGTGGAGGATTCCTCGGCCATCCTTAGCATTCCTCAAGTACACTATAGTATAAAGCACGAGATTATGTGGTATTAGTCTACGAATGATAATTATTAGGTTAAAAGTGAATATCGAATTAGCTTTACTTCGACGTTCGATCTCGCATCAATATATGCATCCAACAATGGTACATCTTGATAGAGTAAGATCTGGAAGGACGCAACTCCTCCGATAGTTAAACTACACAAGTGGAAGTTTGTAAAAAGATTTTGTAACTTGTGCGGCGCTCTATTGCCGATTTATACAGACGAATACGTGGTGCGCTTTTTGTCACTTTGAGAATAGAATTCTGGCTAAACTCGCAATTAAATTTACAAAATTGTTTAGCTAGAGTTTGATTGAGCGTTAAACTTTTACTTTTGAAGGATTCAATTTGTAACGAGAGAGTCCCGGCCCTTAGTTGACATATGCATACTCCTCAATTTTAAACTCGAAAGATTTAATAAACTTAGTCTATCTTTGAAAAGAAAATCCAGTCGTTCTTAATTTCTTATACTATATATCTTCTTCAATCTTCATCCACTAAAAAGGACAACAAAATTTTGGAAAAAATATATTCACGAGAAAGACCCGTGCCACGTGGCGCATCGAAACAAACTCGTACGAAGCCGAAAAATATATTACGATATTGCCCTCTCCCCTGCGGTCACGTCGACGTGTGGAGGGAAAAAAAGTTTGCATTCGCTCATCGAATTCTCGTTTCAACAAAAAAATAAAAAATAAAAACACCGAAATTCACGTCTTTCGCGTTTATCGAAACAGATTGTATTTCCAGAGAGAGAGAAGGAAGAAGACGACGACGACGACGACGACGAAGATGGGAGTTCCCAGGGCCATGGAGACTCTCAGCGAGCGAGCGGCTTCCATGAGAGACTCGCTCCACAAGAGCCAGACCATCACCGATTCCATGGTCGCCATTCTCGGCTCCTTCGACTACCGCCTCTCCGCCCTCGAAACCGCCATGCGTCCCACTCAGGTCCCGTTGATCGATCATCGACTTCCACATTTCTGTTTTTTTTTTTTTTGTGAATTTAATGCACATTTTGTTTGGTTGTGATTCTGATTGATTGGTTGATGGTTGAATTCGTGATCTCTCTGCTCATTTGGATATGGCGTTTCTGGTGACACTATGTAGATAAGAACGCATGCGATTCGGAAAGCGCATGAGAATATTGACAAGACGCTGAAGGCTGCGGATGTGATTTTGGCACAGTTTGATCTCACTCGCAAGGTTATCTCCATTATAATTCTGTTCATATATATATTATTGTTTTTGAATTTTGGAGCTGTATGATTAGTCTTGCGAGAAGTTCAATGGAATACTTTGAAGCTGAAGATTGAATTCGACTCTTCGGTTTCCTGAGAATGATTGGCAATTCTTTGATTGATCCTCGGTTCTTAACTTTTTTTCTTCACCATTTTCATTTCCATGATTATATTCATTTACTAAAATTTTCAGGCAGAGGCTAAGATCCTGAGAGGGCCGCACGAGGACCTGGAGAGCTACCTGGAAGCAATTGCTCAGCTGCGAAGCACTGTTCGGTTCTTTAGCAGCAACAAGAATCTTTGGAGCAGCGATGGAGTGCTTAATCACGCGAGTAACTTGCTTCTCAAGGCCATGTCGAAGCTAGACGACGAGTTCCAACAGCTTTTGGCTAATTACAGGTTTGTTTCAAGTTGATACCTCCTCTCTCAAGGATATGGTTTGAATTATTCCGTTCATGTCGACGTGGTTTGAGCTTTTTCTTATAATTTCAGCAAGCCGGTTGAACCGGATCGCCTTTTTGATTGCCTACCAAACTCTCTGAGGCCGTCATCTTCATCGTCTGGGCCGAAAAGCGACTCTAGTAGTAGAAGTGACCACAGCAAAAACTTAGAAGCTGCAATTTACAAACCGCTTACTCTGATCCCGCCCAGGGTTGTGCCATTGCTACACGATTTGGCCCAACAAATAGTTTTGGCGGGAAGTCCCCAAGAGTTACTAAGATCATACAGGTGATTATTCAGCATGATGTATTCTTGTCTTTACAGATGATTGTTTTCTTTTCATTTTAGGGTTCGATATTTCATGTGAAAGATGTGTACAATAAAAAAAAAATCGCTTATTTTCTTTGATAAGCTGAAAGAAATCTTATAGATTAGGACCCGACAAAACCAAACACAAAATAATAGCCCAACGGAAATTCACCACATCGATAAATTTCCAAAGTTTTTCTTCAGGAGCAAGGCGAACACTCTCCATTACATGTCTTGATAGGAGCTTTTTAAGTAAACAAATAATGAAAACATGAATGCTGTAATTGTCACCTAACTAACAAAGCCTAAAGACAAATAAGGACCAAACTGTCCAGGCTAAGTTAAAATTTTGGGTCTAATAAAATCTTATGAACAGGGACACTCGAGCTTCAGCTTTGGAACAGAGTCTTAGGAAACTAGGTGTGGAGAGACTTAGTAAAGACGACGTCCAGAAAATGCAATGGGAGGTTTTGGAGGCTAAGATCGGGAATTGGATACATTTTATGCGGATATCCGTACTTTTCTTCAGTTACACCTTTTCTTTTATGATGTATTAAAATAAATGTCTTATTATCTTTAAACTACTTGAAACAGGTCAAACTGCTATTTGCCGGTGAAAGGCAAATTTGCGATCAGATATTTGAGGGTGTTGATTCACTTAGAGATCAGTGCTTTGCTGAAGTTACTGCAAACAGCGTGGCGGTGCTCCTCAGTTTCGGAGAGGCTATTGCTAGAAGTAAGAGGTCCCCAGAAAAATTATTTGTGCTTTTGGACATGTACGAGATAATGAGAGAACTTCAACCAGAGGTACTGTATTGCATTAGTTACTTGTCGCCAAAGGAAGGGTATGATGGTTGTTTGGTCTTGCACGTTTAGTCTTTCTTATTGTTTATGTTATTCGAGTGTTTTGGTCAATTATGTCGTTACGGTAACTTGATCTTTCACTAGGTTTTGTGTTTACCATATGGACGCCCGACGCGGCCTTCAATGGTTTTATCCTTTGTTTTTTCTTGTCATACTAAACATCGTTTGGAGAGCGTTTGAACTTGCTGTCATACAAAAGGCCGATATTGTTATTGTTTTGCATCGTAATACAAGAAAAGGGTAACGATCACAATTTGTTTAATCCCGCCGGTCGACTTTTATGTTTGGAAAAGTCCATGTGCTTTCATATACACTTTGATTAAATTATTTAAGATAAATTAATCAGCTTATTAGTTTGCACGCACGTAGATGTTTTTATGATAAAAGAACAGAGAAACTGTAAGGAATACAATTATAGGTACAAATTAATTAAATAAAATAGATGTTGGCTTGTTTCATTTGTACGTATGACAATTTATTTTTATCGAAACTTGATTCATTTTCTTGGTGGGATACAGTTTGATAGTCTATTCGGAAGCAAAGCTTGCTTTGAAATGCGGGAATCTGCGTCGAGCTTAACAAAACGACTTGCCCAGACTGCCCAGGAAACGTTTGGGGATTTCGAAGAAGCAGTTGAAAAAGATGCTACTAAAACCGCTGTTTTTGACGGAACTGTTCATCCTTTGACCAGCTACGTGATCAATTACGTAAAATTCCTGTTCGAGTACGTTATTCTTTACATATCCTATTCAGTTTTGTTATCCTTTCAGGCTTAATTCTTTCCTCTTTCCTGGGTTACCCGAACGTTCCACTTTGCAGCTACCAGTCCACCTTGAAGCAACTCTTCCAAGAATTTAGCAAAAACGATTCGGATGATGAGCTGGCGTCTGTAACGACGAGGATTATGATGGCCCTTCAGAACAATCTGGATGGAAAAGCCAAGCAGTATAAAGATCCCGCACTGACGCAACTATTTCTGATGAACAACATTCACTACATAGTGAGATCCGTGAGAAGGTTTATGTGATATAGTTTAAATTTTAGTTTGTTCCTTGGAGATTCGAGTAATTCTGCAGCTTATAGAATATGTACATGATACAGATCAGAAGCTAAAGATTTGTTGGGAGATGACTGGGTGCAGATACACCGACGCATCGTTCAGCAGCATGCGAATCAATACAAGCGGGTTTCCTGGGCAAAGGTTGTCTCTTTTTAAATTTTACGGAACAAATCATCGCCACAAAATCGGTAGTCCATAATGATTTTCGCTTATTAGCACACCCAACAATAATTTTTAATCTCTATTAAATAAACTTATTACGCGAAATAGCCAGGAGACGGAATTGCTGCCAATTACTCAAAAATACACGAAGCATAATGATGCAACATGCTGATATTGTTTGCCATTACTCTTTGGTTGGGCAGATTCTGCAATGCCTGACAGTGCAAAGCCAGAATTCGTCGGGAGACATGGGAGGCTCCGGCGGACTGTCGAGAGCAATGGTGAAGGATCGTCTCAAGACTTTCAATGTCCAGTTCGAAGAGCTCCACCAGAGGCAGTCCCAGTGGACTGTCCCCGACAGCGAGCTCCGCGAGTCTCTCCGCCTCGCTGTTGCCGAAGTCCTCTTGCCCGCTTATCGATCTTTTATCAAACGTTTCGGGTAACTCCCTCTCACTCACTTCCCTACGAATCGAAATGCATCAATAAGTTGATTTTCTTTCTTACATATACATATACGAACAGGCCTATGATCGAGAATGGGAAGAATCCAGGAAAGTACATAAGATATGCTCCAGAGGATCTGGAAAGAATGTTGGGCGAATTCTTTGAAGGGAAGACCTGGAACGAACAAAAGCGGTAACTTCTACAACAAGATACACGTAGATAGATCGAGTATTTGATGTGAACCTTCTGTACATTTATGGTTTCATGAGAGCGATTATGGAAATAGTCGCTTTTAGAGTGATAATTGGGCCGAACTGACTTTGTAGGGGTCCTAGGAAAAATTTAGAGTGAGAGTGAGGCTGGCCCTGAGTTTGTAGGGTCCTCGGCGAATTCTCAGGATTCTTGACGAAATAATTAAGTTGATAAAAAAATGTAGATATTTTAAAAAAAATTTACATGAAAATCAAATGTCTCGAGCATTTTGAGGCCGTCAGTTACCACCGGTGCTGGATAGAAAACCTAGCATAGAGGGATTCCCAATGGCAAACGGTAATGAAGCTCGATTGTCGATTTCGGAAGAAAGCTCGAGTTTTCCATTGAGCAAAATTTGGTATTTCTTTTTGTGCTTAATCTTGATGCTTGTGGTTAATATCACAACCGAATTTTCATTTTTTTTCTTTCTTTCTCGATATTAGTTCCGTTTTAGTACTGCAACTCTACCGATTTCTTTTGCTGTTTGCAATATCAGTTTCCGGTTTTAGTACTGCAAGTGATCACCGCATTGTTGTGGATCACATATTCCATGTTCACCGAAACAATTTTATACCATATCTGTATTATACAACCAACTTTGTTATCAAAACAAAATATAAGTGATTCTTCAGCTCAAGGTTTCAAATACAGATTATAAGGGTTTAAATGACCCATCTTTATCTTTATAATTTTGGTTTGGGGTGAAATAGCAAAATAACTTTTCTTTTATGATTTTAGTGTAGATTTTGCCTTTTGAACATATAAAAATAAAATTAAATGATTTTTCAATTTCAGTATAAATATATATATATATATATATATATATTTTAAGCTCATTATTTTATGAAATAATAAAAAATATCTTTGGCCATTAGAAGTTAAACTCATTTCAAAATCAGAAAAATACCCAAATTATATATTAATTCACACTTAAATCGTAAAGGATGGTCATTTCCGCTATTTTTGAAATTTATAGGTCAGATGTGCATACTCATCATAAAATAAGGTAATTTATGTTATTTTCGGAAAAGATAGGCCAAAGCCACACATAACTCATAATGAAAGGGCCCATTTTGTCAATAACTCGTACAATTTAGACGTGTTTTGAAACCTCTTCAAAAGTTTCTTAACCGCATGAAACCGCTTTCGTACTCTTCTCATCTTCACAAAAATTGCTTCAAATCTGTAAACCGAATCTCTTTTCACAAGAACAACTTGAATATTCTCTCACATCGTATACACTTAGTGCAATATAATATATATATATACACACACATGGCTTTCTTGTGGTGCAATCAATCGCAAACGTTCAAAAGAGTAGCGAGTAACATCGTGCTCGTGGGGATCGTGGGCTGTTTGGCCACGGTGTTTCTGCTCTCCCTCGTCTCCTTCAGCAACTACGTTGACTCCAAATCGGGCCCGCAGACCGACCCGCTCCAACTCCACGTGGACTCGTTCTCGGTCTCCGATTTCACCGTCTCCGAGTCGACGTTCTCCGCGAAATGGGACGCCAACTTGACCTTCTCGAACCGGAACAGCGGCCTGAGAGTGATGATCAGCGGCTTCCGCGTGTTTCTTCACCGCCGCGACTGGCAGCCTCTGGCGTGCGCGTCGGTGGCCGACGTCGAGGTCGAGCCCAAGAGGCGGCAGACGGTGGCGCTCCGCTTCGACACGCGCCGGGTGTGCGGCTTCGCGAGGCCGGTCAACGGGAACGAGCTGCTCTCGGAGTTGGCCAGAGACTTCGAGAGCGGCTCGGTCGGGTTCAGTCTGCGGATGAAGGTGTCCGCGTTTTACCGCCTGAGGCTTCTCGGACTCGGAACGTCCGTCGTCTTGACGCCATTTTGCCCGGATTTGGATGTCGGGTTTGCGGCGGGGAGAGGCGAAGGTAAGATGGTTGGAGGGAGGAATTGCTCTATTCCCTTGCCAAAGTAGAATTTGGCTTATGACTCCTTTGACAATTTTTTGCTTGTTAAACTTAAACCATATATTATATTATAATTTTTTTTGCTTGATTTAATTTTCCTATCTTTCTTACCATATCAAAACTATGCATTATATATTTGTATTCACATGAATTAATTGTCTTATCAATTTGAATTAATGGATCAAATTTGGGGCCCTAGCGGTTGATGTAATTAAGTATGACAATTATTTGGATACGTGACATTATTCAATTTCAGATAGTTATTTATTAATGATGAAATATGCTATGTGTTATTAATATATTTTAGCAGTTGGAACCAGATTTGGGGCCATATTATCGTGAGGTTGGCTGATTAATTAGCGTAAATTATGCGTGATATTGTGAATGATATCACTAATGGTATGATTTAAAGCAATTATAGGGATGAGAAAGTGTGTATATGTCGTGTGTGGGTTGTGTTTGATTTTATCTTTTACTAGTTTTTATAGACTTGAACTTTTTTATTTGTTAATCGTGTTTGAGGATAAAATTCGTAACCATTTCACTTAATAAATCTAAGAATTTGTTTAACTGTACTTGTGTCATCTTCCTCAGTTTTTTTTATAGAAGCCAAAGTTGACCTAGTGACCTTCTTAGATGACAACTCGTAGCATTTTTTTTTTTTTTCATTTGTGTTGAGATTGTTTGTATTTACTCTTTTATTTGCTCTTTATTTGCGGTGATATGCCAAAGTTACTTTAGGATAGTTAGTGGAATATTTTCATGTATATCGTACGCTCGATGTATGAGTTATGAGCTGATAATGATTAATGATTATAAAAAAAAAAAATCAACTTTTTTTTTTTTAAAGTCGAGTTTTATTTTGCAATGACGTGTTTCGTGCTCTTTGTATCTATATACGTCTGATTTTATTAACCGTGTTTATCATTTTCGACAATACCTATATCTTTAAGATCGAACAATACACATTTACATTGCAACATAATTGTTTCTTTTCTCGTGTAGATCACCTCGACACCGCCCATAACAATTACAGTTACTCAATAATACGGTAAAGGTAGAATGAAGAGAAACTCTTGTATTAATATAGTTAAAGAGGCTGAAGATATAATTAGGAATAAGTATCTAAATTTTGACCAACTGCAGCGACATATTTATAAGGTAAAAAATAACGGTAAATGTATCCAAAATCAACGAAACTAAGACATCACTTTTTTCTATCCTTTTTTTTATCAATAATGTTTTTATAATACCGCATGGCATCAATTTGATTGAAATATGAGTCGTCTCAGTTTTGTCCAAGGACGTTCGTCATCCACATGGCATCTGACTAACGTCCTTAAAAAAAAGTGGACGGAATATATGTCCCCTCAATTTTGGTGATTTTAGATACTTTTGTCGCTATTATTTCACTCCGAACCTATACCGCTTCAATTGATCAAAATTTAAGTACTTAAACCGCTAACTAATAACCCAAATGATTATTATATCTAGATGAATGGAGAGTTCTAGGATGGTCAAGTCTTTGCCGTTACTCACAATTCGAAGACAGCAAATGTGCCTTGTGAATTCCGACATAGAAATTACACTACTGGCCTGCAAAGACACTAAAATCCATTGACCACATTTTTCCCAACATAGAAGTTACAACAAAGATTGTACTAAATTTGCACCAAATCTCTCGTCCTCACAAAAAGTCACCAAAACAAACACAAGGAAAAAAAACACTCATTTTCTCTCTCCCTAGAGGTTCCCGAGAGAGAGAGGCCAAAGAAATCATTCATGGCTCACCCTTCCGACGACCAGCACAGCAAAGGTCCCGCAACGTCGTCGGGGAGAGCCGACGAATCGCAGCCTCAGCAACCCGCAGCGGCGGCAGCGACCGTGCCCATGGGGTACCCTCCGGCGATAGGGTACCCGCCGCCCTACCAACCTTACCCGCCAAACGGCTACGCGCCAAACCCCGCTTACTACACAAATCAACCCTACTACCCGACTCCCGTCGTGGGAAGAAGCGGGTCGTCCTTCGTGCGCGGGTTCGTCGCCATGATCGTGGCGATAGTCATCATGACCTGCGTCGCCAGCATTGTGACGTGGCTCATCCTGCGCCCTCAGATCCCAGTCTTCCGCGTGGACAGCCTCGCCGTCGCCGGGTTCGACCTCTCGCGGCCCGAGTTCGCGGCCGAGTGGGCGGCCAACGTGACCGTGGAGAATCCGAATCACAAGTTGAGGATCTACTTTGAGCAGGTACCGTGCCTTTTTTTTAAATTATTATTTTAAATTCCTGGCTGAAAGTCTTTTACCGGTTCTCGGTTTCAAGACCGAAGAACATTACCGATATTTACCGCAAAATACTGATTACCAATGCCGGTTTCGCCCCTGATTTCCGGAGTTGAAATCATTGACAACAGGTGCAGTGCTACGTGTACCACAAGGAGGACTTCCTGTCCTCGTCGGGCGTGGACCCGATCTTCCTGCCAACGAAGGGGCGGGAGACGGTGGCGGTGGCGCTGCGGGCCAACAACACGGAGCAGCACTCGGTGGCGCGGTGGGTGGTGGAGGAGATGGGGCGGGAGCGGAGCGCGGGGGCGGTAGGGTTCAACGTGAGGATGCTGGTGCTGGCGACGTTCAAAGCGGGGAACTGGTGGACTCGGCACGCCTCCATGAAGGTGTTGTGCGAGGATCTGAGAGTGCCCTTCAATGGGGCCGAGATCGGAGGAGTTTTCGTTAATGGCGGGAATAAGCGTAAGCGGTGTAACGTCTATTACGGTTAGAGAGAGAGAGAGAGATAGAGAGAGAGAGAGAGAGAGGTGTTGATTCATACAATGACGAGTGTTTGATTCTTTTATTTTATTTGGTTTTGTGCTTGAATCATCATCACTCTTGACGTGTAGAAATGGCCTCATTTTGTAACTAAAATTTGGAGCTAACTTTTCTGTTATGAATTGTGCAAGTGTAATTTCTCGCTACCGGTGAAATTTTTGTCATCGGTTCGGGTCTTGGCCCGGAATCTGGGCATCCTATAATTTCTCGGACTAGTTCCTAATTACCAATCTGGCAATGGTCTCTAAGGATGAGATTTTTTTCATCGGTTCCAGTCTTGTCCCAGAATCTGGGTAATGTAGACAGAATTGCGTTGAACACAAAAAACACGTTTTGGTGAGATAAAACTCGAATTTCTCAAGAAAAACTTTTTTATAATCATGTTTGCTCTTCTTTTTATTACAAAAGAAAACCCTAGTAAAAGCCCTAAAGCCGTGATCTAGTATACCTAATATAACTAAAATCAAATCAACATAAAATAAAGAAAATCAATGAAAATAATATCATAGTAAAAGAGAATAAATCTCACTCATGAATTAAGTAAATTTAATTCTCAATGGAATCGGGTGGGTGTTGACCAAATCAACGTGTGTTGCATCACCGGGCTTGTATAATTTTTCGGCGTAGCTTCCAATTAAAAAAAGGGAATTTTTCTAATCCGAAATATATTTTCTAAATAAAAAAGATGTATACATATAATGTATTAATAAAAAAAATATATAGCTTATATCTTAATTAACAAAAATCTTTACAATTATTTGAGAAAGCATAATATTGTATAGATTTTGTTCAAAATCCAGTTCTTTTTTCTTCTTCAAATCTTTGGATGAACTATTCTGTCTGTGACGACGAGATATAAAAACTTGTGTATCGGTCTTTTCGTACCCAATATTTATTTTAACTCCCTTAGAAGTCCTATTTCATAAGGGCCTCGTGTAATTTGTTTACAAGAATGTACTCGATAAGAAAATTAAGAGAGAAAAAAAAGGGTGGTTCGGATTGTATTGAAGAAAAAAAAAATCAACTTTCTAATCCGAAGATGATAACCAAATTCAGTAAATTGCTGAACTAAGTTAAGTTGTATGATGGTTGAATCAGTCAAATTTATTCCAACTTTTCAAATGAAACCATTTGACATGTGGTGAGGTTTCGAGAATTTTGGGCTTCAAGAACTTGGCCCATATCTCTTACCAATTTTGGCCTACATGTATCAATCTCTTTTGGGAAGACACATAAATGTTTTCAAATGACAATTTTCTAGCAGATGTGACACTATTAGTCAATGTTACAATGTGCTCTTGTATTATTAGATGCATTCAGTGAAAAAACATGTGATACTATGTAAATGAGGCACACATTTGTGTCTTGTGAGATTTGAACCCATGACTTCTTGAAGAAATGTGTAGTGAAGTTATCACTAAGCCAAACAAGTTCGATATATTTTTTTTCTTCTTTTTCAATCAAATAGGCAGTGCACAACTATTGCATTGTCAAGGTACACAATTCAAATTAGAAATTACATCACCGAATTGTAGCGTGGAAAACCTCAGAGCTGAAAGTATAAACCTAAGAAATTCGTACGCAACTTAACTCCACCACTAATCAAATTAATTGATTACATTAATTTTTTGTCTAGTAAACTCTTAGAAAGATCATGAAAAATACTTAACAAGAGCTCGTGAGAAGGATAGGAGAACTACCTCATCACTATCACATTTTGTGTTTCGCTGGGATTGAAACAAGAACTTCTCGAAAAGTAATGTAATGGAGTTAGTATCGATGATATCAGCTAATAATCTTTCATGGATTTTCCTCCCTCTTTCTCCTACTCTCGGAATTCTTTATTTATTTATTTATTTATTTGAATTTACTCTTCGAATACTCTCTTCAGTCTTAACACACAATCGGATCGCTTCTCTTCAAAGTTAAACCCTCAATAGGGTATTTAAGTCAGTGTTGCAATGGGCTAGCTCTCAGAGCCCACCCAAGTGCCATCGACTCTGTAATGGATGGGCTTACACATCTGATCTGTATAATAGTAATGAACTATTATGATGGACTCGTTATTAGTCATTACTAGTTGTGGAATAAATAAGTATAAAAAGAGTAATTAATTCAGGGCATTTTTATGCGTGGTTTCTGGGCATGGTACGATTATGCGCATTATAATAAGCTGAATCAATGGCAATGGTAGGTTTATATTTGTAATGCGTTGTTGGTGAAGAGCATTAGACCGACACCACTGGTTGGCTCATATTAAATAATTATCACAAACCAAGTATATAAGGAACCATCATTAACCTATCCTCACCTATTTACTCAAAGATTCGCTTCAAATATATGCACATTAATATATAGTTATATACACATGATATATATCCCTAAGGACCGTAACTATGTATATGTAGATTATATAATAGTACTCTAATAATACTTATATTGGGCATGATTAAGATATTAATTGCTGGACGTTTCGCGTGTTAACAAATTTCTCTCTCAAGGACCATGCATGTATGTAAATATTTACGTAATTGGGTATTATTGAGACAATAATTGCTGGACCGGATGTCTCTCTCTTTATATTTATATATATATATATATATATATATATTTAAATATATTCTATACATACACAATTGAGAAAGAAAGTTAACGTTGGTAAATCCAAACTTTATAGACAAGAAGTTGTCGAATTACACACGTGATTCTTATGATTTAACTCATATACAACGTTTACTTAGATGAATTTTTATTATTCTTATTATTTATTAATTTATGAAAAGATCCGAAAACCATTAGTTCCATGGTTCCGTTTTCAATTTAATATAAACATTCAAAAATAACACAAAAGCAACCTCTAAAATATCTCTTATATCAAGACAAAATCAATACATCGCAAATCTAACTTGTTAAAGACACTTAAAACACCTACCAAAGTCTAACATAAGCGATTCTCATCCTAACTAATCTAAACAAGCATTTTGATTAAGTTCGAGAGTTGACTATCCGTGAAAACCTCATTCTTATCATTAGCACCACGTTGTGCCAGCGAGTCCGCAATTTTATTTCCTTCTCTATATAGGTGCTGATTAGTGAATAGTGTAAAACTCCGAACGGACTGCTTGACTAGGATACACTATATTAATTATCACCTACTTTAGATCATAAATAAATCAACAAATTAAGGTGACATAATTTGCAAGAGTCTTTATGTTTACATTGGAGAAGAAAAGTACACATTCATATATATATATATATAGGGGGCCGGCACTACGTTTTAATTGATGGCTTCAAGAAATTTGACGTCAATATTTAGGAATGGAGATTTATCTAATGTTTAAAAAGCTATCTATTTTTGGTTGTGCAATCAACAAATTAAAAGCATCTAAAACGCTATTATTACCCATTCATTTTTAGATCCATATCAGCAATTATCAATTAAAATTATCTCCCACTCTTTATCAATTTGGCCCCAAATTTTTGTTTGCATCATTTTGCACCTTTGAGTATTTATTTTAGAGATATTTGTGGCAAAAATACCCAAAAATTACTCAATATACATATTCTTATTTTTGTCGCGGCAAAAGTATATACGCCGAAAAAAATTCATCTAGTTATGTGATCGTGATTGTATAATAATTGATTGAAACTATTACATACTAACCGAAAATCAACATCCTTTATTATTACCATTAAGAAAAGCTGAAAAGGGGACTAGAATAAAGTCAATACTTCCTTGAATTATCGACAATAAAATAATAGCCTTATGGATGAGATGTCTATATCCTTCCTCTACCGTGAATATTCAGCAAAAATATCACAATTAAACTTCCGATTAATTTCTTTGATTATAAACTAAAAAATTTAGTCTATTACTCTATTCATCATCTTCTAACAAGTAGGGTCATATTTCATGACAAGACTATAAAGTATAAACGCCCTTATGAAAACAAGACTAATAATTTATAATTAAATAAATCAACCTCAGTTTCGTTATAGTTAAATCATATGTTAATATTGATATAAGATATTTGGATTCCCAAATACCCTTTATTTTCTTTCACTTCAATCACTACTTTTTCTTTGCCTTTATTTGAATTTGGAGTCTTTTGTCATTTGTGCACCACTCCAAGGGTCTCTTATATAATTATACCCCACAACTTTATTCCTTCCATTTTCTTTTGTTATTTGTCTTTTTTTTCACACAGTGAATGAATGAATGAATGTTTGCTCTCACTTTTTGTCTGGAATGTTTCTGAATATTGCAAGGATGTTTTGAGGTTTAACTGTTAAATATAAATATAAAAAAAAAAATTAATGGGAGAAGTCGAAGAAGATCTTGTAGGGACTTTGTCTATGGAGAGGGAAAAGAATCAGCATATATGTCAGTGCAACTGCAAAGAACTCTTCGCTTTTGGGATCTTGCATTCAACACAAAACAAACCTAAAAGTTTGTGAATATTATTTCAAATTTATATATAAATATATATGTTTTTTTTTCTTTTTCTCATGGAATATTGTACAAAATCATGTGTCATTGAGTTACTCTTAGAAGTGGAAATGAATCCGTTTTAGACCCTATCTCAATCTGAAAGCCGAATAATAATTTATCCAAGTTCAAGACTTTCATATTTGACATCTTTATATGTGGCGTCGTGTTGACCAAGGTTGTCGTCAGATTATGCATTTGCATTTCCTTCAAATGCCTTTTTTCCCTAGTTGTATTATATATAAAGGGATATTTGCGATAAATATCCTTATATTGTTATAAAATATATGACTTACATTCTTCTTCTTTTTTCATAAATTCTCAATAATATAATTTTTTATAAAAGTAATTAAATTCTTTCTTTAACTTTCTGTCATGAAGTTTCATATTATTAAGACAGGATTTGTCTATTGTTTTTGCTCATTTTGACCAAGTTTTGCCTCTTTTTTTTTAAATACGTGGTGACATGACTGTAATATTTAGGCTCAATTTTTCCGTTGTGAAACTCGTTTTCACTTCTATGCGAGAATTTAGTGCTCATTGTCAACTCTTTGAAATTCTAATAGTTCATACCCGGTCAAAAAGGAAAAAAACGTAAACAAATCATACATCGCTATGTAATTTACATCATTAGAAATTTGTGCTATAAAAAATTAAGAATATAAAATATATTTAGTAGATATGACATATGAGTATTTTTGCCCTAAGATCCCTATGTGTAAACATAGTGATTGAGAGACACTTTTCAAATTAATTTTATTTGAGTTTCTCTTTGTTCATTTTTGAATTAAGAATATAAACACATAAAAAATGGAAATTGATTTATCAGGCACGCAATTTTACC
The DNA here is from genome assembly GCA_954871525.1 of Parietaria judaica. Lineage (NCBI taxonomy): Eukaryota > Viridiplantae > Streptophyta > Magnoliopsida > Rosales > Urticaceae > Parietaria > Parietaria judaica. The sequence continues at coordinate 17,925,123 of OX940865.1, read as the reverse complement.
TCAGTTAGCTAACTTGTTTATCTAATCAGTCTATTATTATTATTGAGGAATTAAATAAAGCATCACTTACTATAAGAAGTAGAGTTATTAGCACTATTAGCTCAATTTTTATTATTATTATTTTTTTTATGAAAAAATTACGAATTTTCTTTTTCAATTTCTAAAATAATATAAATATATATGTTTTATTTTTTATGATGGATGTTCGGATTGAGCTTATCAATTCTAAAATAAATAGATCGGCTGTTTTGTTGGTTATGCCCGAACCCGATATTGTATCTCTCGGATTATCGGATATCGACCCGATAACCATAACCGACATAATGGGCCCACTCGGGCCCAAGTATTAATTATGATTCATATTAATTAATAATAGATTAATTAATCCATGATTGGGCTTTTAGAAAGCCCATTAGGTGGGCTTTTAGAAAGCCCACTAGGTCATGACCATAGGGTATTATAAATACCCTAATATGACTCATAATTAAACACAACACACACAATAGAAACCCTAGCCTCCTAGAATTCGAGCTCCCTCCCTAGTGAGTCGAATTTCGTGGCTTCCTCCCCGGTTCAATCAACGGTTGATCATCTAAACACCAACTAGGATCTAACCTATCCTCCGAGGTGTTTTCCGGTCATCTAAGACGTTCCCGAGTGACGTGGTGTACGAAATAGAGGCGCAACACTTGAGGCGCTAAATCCTAAATTCGACAAGCTCCAGAATCAAAGGAATCGGCAGTTATTCGGTACAGTTGGCAAAAGTACCGAAGTTTGGTAACGATCTCTAAACTGTATCTTAATTCTCGTAATTATTCTAGATCTTTATTGTTCGATGATATCCCGTGATTTCTGCCTCGGGATTGAGAAAAGTCATCGAAAAACCCAACAGTGGTATCAGAGCCGGTCTGAGTAATTTTCAAAAATTAGATATGTTGACCGAAATAATTTTAGAAAATTTTTGGTGTGATTAGATTTTCAGTGGGAGCATTAGAAAATTAATTATGTTAATTTTTGTGTGTTGATTCGGGATACGATTTTGAATCGGGATTGGATTTTATTTAAAAATTAACATACCGGTATTTAGATACCGAATAATTTTCTGTAATTTTAGAGGGTTTAATAATTTTAGTGGGAGCAAAATTGTTATCGGAATCACTAAAAACGGCAACGAAATTTGCCGGCGCATGCATTGGGATGTGTGCTACCTAGGGTTTTTGAAACCCTAATTTTTCGTGTGAAATATTTGGGGCCCAGCCATTCGGATGGCCCATGCCCACACCAATTCACGCGGGTCGGGTATTGACCCAAGTCAAACTTTCGCGGGTCGGAGAACGACCCACAAACCCACGCGAAGACCGAGATCGCCGATCTCGTCCACGCACGACGGTCGTGCATTCCCATCGTTTGACGACAGGGATAACGGCGAGCTTGTGCGACGAAGACGATGCATGAGCTCCGGCCAACGAAGACGTCGCTCACCGTGAGGAGAGCCAACCCGTGCGCCCAATGAAGTCCGTCGCACAACCACCTAGCCCACGAAGTCCGACGATGAAGCAAGTCCTCGTACAACCACGGCGATTCCGACGAGCATCTGTGACGACGGCGAAGACGGGCAGCTCGGCGACGGCGTGGCTCGATGGGTGACGGCGCGGCTCGGAGGCTGACGGCGCACGTGTTGCGCGCGTGAAACCCTTGGGTTTCACCCTTGCCTCCATTCGATGTGGGCTTGGGCCCAGTACAAAACAAAAGCCCAAATGGGCTTTGGTCAAGTCAGCCATTAGGCTGAACTGGTTTGACCAGAGTTGACCAAAACGTGATGAGCCAATTAAATGGGCCCATCACGTTATGTTGACCACAAATTCGGGTTTTGACTCGAAGAACGTGATCAAACCCGATTCCCTAAATTATTAATTTTATTTTATTAATTTTATTTAATAATTTTAATTATGAATTTAATTATTATTTAATTTTAATATTGTAAATTGGATTTACAACAATACCCCTCTAAATTAAAAGGAAATTTATTTAATGATAAATTTGTTTAAATCTTTAATTATTTTAAATAAACAAGATTTAAACAAATTTATAAACTTAGTAAATTGGATTTACTTAGGCGGGGGCTGTTTGCCCTGCCCATAATGCTCGGATTGCCCGAGGGCAACCCGTACAAGCTCGGGTTTATCCCGAGCTCGTATCCCGGTATTTGATATTTAATTATATTTATGTTTAATTAATTTAAAATACGATTTAATATGTTTATTTTATTTTATATATAGTTATTATAAATATCTTTAAATATAAGAATTGAAAATCTAATATATGATATTAATTATTAATAAATATGATTTATTCAATATTATTATCAATCTTATGAAGTTTGTTTCCATTTAATATTTATGTTATTCATTTATTGATTTACAAATTGTTTGTTCATAAATTTTATTTATAATCAATAATTCTTAATTAGATAAGATAATGAATAATCTTTTATTTATTATAGTAATAGAAAAGAACTAAACTTTTATGGAAATAAAAGATATATATATTATGATTAAAGATAATTTATCTATAAGATAGTTATTTATCTTTTAGTTTGTTCTATGACAAAGCATGATTAAAGATATCTTATCTATAAAGATAGTTATTTATCTTTTATTCATTAATAGAAAAGATAAATCATGAATAAAGATATTTTATCTTTAAGTGATTTATTTATCTTTTATTTAAAGATAAAAAGTTTTATCTTTAAAATTTTCATAATATATATATATATATGTATGTATATACTTTCAGAAGTATATTTAATACAACATTGAATATGTTTACAAAATAGGATTATGTATTACATATTCATTGTCTTAATTCTTAGAACATTTTAATTAGTTAACTATGTTTAGTTTAAGACAAAAGTTAGGATCACCTAAAACCCCTCAATAAATATTAGGTATAATGTCTTCCAACGGCCGGATCCTCGATCTAATTGAGATAAGTTTTGAGTGTGTCTCTAACCCAAGGGAGTACTCTTATACCCTCTTTTAGACGCGTAGGGCGACCTATACTGTCCGCCGATTCACCCCTTGGGTCTACCTAAACGAGTACTCTAATTAGATTAGATATCGTAGACAATTCTTTTGAAACCGGTTAGAATGATAAATGAAAAATTGTTTTTCTTTTCTAAACGTCAGAGATAATATAGGATATTAGAGCAATTGTTGACTTTCTCTGAGTGACTAATTAATGGAATTGATGAGGGTTACTTTTCCATTAACAAATCACGAAATATTATATAAAGCCCTTATAATATAATTGTTACATCTTTATTATAATGTATGCCTTATAATTTACATGTACAACTCTAAAATTAGTAATGTGCTTATTATTTGTTTCATTTAATGTATGTGAAACAAGTGTCAACAAAGAACCACTTGAAAATTGTTTTAAAGAACATGGAAACGAGTTTCCAAATCAAAAGGAAAGAGATTTCCTTGGAATGGCAAAGGCTTCTGAAATAATGTTCGGAGCCTTGATAAAGAAATGATTTTTCATAATAGATGAATACTCATTTGGAGCCACCTGACAAAACTTCCAGAACTAATAAGAATGCTTATAAGAAGCATTTCGAAATTAATGATAAAATGCTTTTCAAAAGCATAAAATCACTATAACATGGAAGTTCAATCAATATCCTCTGAAGATATGTGTATAGCAGGTTAAAACACAAGCGATGAAAGATCACAGAGAACTTATAGAATTCAAGAAAGTCTGTAAATTCTGAGGTTGGTTATAATTTGGGAAATTGATAACTCACCTTAAAGAAAAGCTCATGTAAATGATAAGATATTTAATGATCTCTCTATTGACATCGTTTAGGATTCCTTGCTCAACTTTCACAAATTGGTTGTGATCAAGTTTAACAAAGAGCAATGGAATAATGGCTCTTACAGCAAAAGGTGAGTGGGACTCTAATCCTAAAGCGATCACATATGCGATGTGATTCCAAAATCTAAAAGTGCTTTCACTACAGATAACAAGGATTGTCCGACTTTTCTTTGTTGGAAATCACGTCTCGGATTCCGTATAATTATCACGATTTATACGTCCGAACCGTCAGGGTAACTTTTAAAAATTATTTTAAAGCGGAAAACTTGTTATCCAAACAACGGTCCGAATATCGGATAATAACCATATTCCAAGATCTGATAAATATTATGCAATTTAATATTCATAACTCATTATTAATAAACTAGTCATAATAGGAAATAAATAGAAAGCAGTAAATGTTTGCATTTATTAACCCAATGCATAAGGCCGTACCTCGTTTGGCGATTTCGGCTGCGCACTCTGAGTCGGGCAGGGCTCCGCCGTTGCTGAGGGAATCTCCCGTGATCTTCCGGGATATTCTCCTGGAATCCTCGTACCGAAGCGTGGGCTTCGCCGGCAGGACTCCGTCGCAAAACTTTAACTGATGGTTCTTTTTAAGCTTCCGGAGAAATAGTCTCCTAAGCCGAACCAGAAGAAGAGATCAGAGAGAAAATTCGCAGACCCTGAAGGAGAGGGAGAGTTCGAATTTTTCTCTGGGGAAAGGTGTGAAAAATGTGTAGAATGAGCTCCCTTTTTATAGGCTCAAGACTGTAACCGATTTGGAGATATTCCCTCCCTAAATTCGAATTTCATTAATTAAATATAATTAATTATCTTAATCCAATGGTCCAGATTTAATCTCATCTAAATCCAATGGATATAATTAATTAGGGATTTAATTAAATAAGAAAGATTTAGATAAATCAAAAATCCAATCTTATCTTCTTATATCATAAAATTCGAATTATATTATATATATATATATATAAAATTCGAATTCTTATTATCTCAATCCAACGGTTGAGATGATTCCTTAACCGATCTAATGGATCAAATAAGTTTAGGATAAATTAATTTATTAAAACAATTTTTCGAATTTATCCATAAATGTAATTCGAATATATATACATATATATATATATAATTAATCAATTCTTAATCCGACGGCATAGATTAAATCTTAGACCGATCCAATGGATATAATTGATTAATCAAATTCGAAAAATAAAACTTGGTCACCAAGTTATTAATTTCGAATTCATCAATATCCTAATCCAACGGTTGATACTAAATCATAACCGATCCAATGGATAATATTGATTTTAGGGATTTGCCAAAATACCAAAACATTTGGTACTTATGCCGCAAATATAGAAATACTAAATCAAGCCATTCGAATTTACCTAGGGTTTTATATAACAAACCCTAATTCGAATTTACACATATTAATATATATAAATATATATATTCATTTATTAATATAAATCCATTAATTATTAATTAATTATTAATAAGATATTAATAATTAAATCCAAATAATTAAATTATATTAATAAATCCTGATCTCAATATCACACATAAAAATGTCATGGTGCCACACCATCATTTAAATTCGTGACATGTGATTTAATTTCAAAGTTTATCGAACCGATCATAAACTTAGAAAATCCATAAATCACTAACCGTAAGTCGAAATGACTTGGTTCAAAAAGCAAAGTTGCTTAGAAATTAATTTCCAACAACATGGTGCTGATAGAAAATCTAAATTCTAACTTTCTTTTTTGTCAGTTAATTTCGTGTACCAAAATATGATACTTTTGCCACGCCTACGATAAAACTATCTGATGTCTGACACAGACCTTTCAGTTTTATAAGTCAAGCCAAATGATTAAACATTATCCAGAATGTATTTTAATCACGTACGTATCATCCATTACGGAGCTATCCTGGGGACCATGGACCCGTATCACTTAAGCTCCAACGAACTGCTAGTTGTTCGTCAAACCTCGAAGTGATTCCACTATAGACCCGAGGCTGCACTCTTTAGTGATACGGTATATATTATTCCCTTTATAATAGCAGGGTGTCCATTGATACAATCAAATTCGGGTTATTGATCTTTCACTTGATGATTCATAAATGAGCAGGCGGTTTTTACCGTTATGCCCCTCATTGTATTTACTTCCTTGACTCAGTCAGCAATATCATGAGTAACCCACTTATGGTTTCGATTCATAAGTTGCGCATGGGTATCTCTCACTTCTCACCACCGACAATCAAGGGAATCATCATCACTCTAAGGAGAGCTGTGTGATGCCCATGTCTATGACCAAGCTACCCTTACTGCTGACTCTCATGTTCCCAAAATAATAGTGTTGGGAACAGCTGTAATATTTCGTGTTCTTTAACGGTTAAATCAAAGAACAATCAAGTCAGCAGCTTGGACTCAAGATCACTCAGGACTTAGATCGAATATCCATTTGATCATCTACTAGTGACTCAACTCCAAGTTATCAGTGACGGTCTTATATGATAACTTCCGGAGTTTAAGTCAGGTCCAGTCCAGTATGAAGACACTTCATACTTAATGCACTTCTAGTGAGTGTGACACACACAAAATCCAGAATAGGATTATCACTTAGTCACATTAATGACCTTATACGATTAATGGGCTCCCACCCAGTTGATCAGGTCACGGACATTTTAAGTTCATTTATTATGATTATTAATTCTTCCTCACATTGACTCTGTTGTGATAATAATAACATAATTGCATCCTTTATGAACTAAGGAATCAAACATTCTATTTTACTCTACCAGAAACTATAATAAGATTATCATAATAAGCATCATCTTTATTCAACGACTTGTCATAATCTTTTACAAAGGGATAAAATATCTTGTTTAAGGACACACATGTCCAACAGTCTTGAAAGAGGTGAAATATACAGAGTAATGACTCTTCTTTAGGTACAAGCGTTTTAAGATAGTTTGACTATTTTAAATGATATATGTTCAATATATGATATTTAACGTTGTATGACAAAAGGCTTAAACCATATAAACTCAATATAGCATATCTCTAGTATTGTCATATAAGTCATAATAACGAGAGACGCATCACCAAGCTCCATAATGATGGACATCTTGATCGTTCTGATTATGAATCTTAAGAGAAATGTGAATCTTCTCTAACTGACCATATGACAAAAGGCTCATTCAAAGGGGCACACTAAAGATTGATTGTGGCATTAAACCACACATGTTCATGTGTATGTGGTCAAATGCACAATTAGGATAAGGAAGGCTGATGGTACTTCATTAATTATGACTACCAACTGATCACTTCAGTCGGTACAATCATGTCTATTTAATTAAGACAAAAGTTGAAATCTCTTGACCGGTTCAAGGAATTCAAGAATGAAGAAGAAAACCAAAATGCTCAAAATAATAATAGGTCCTCGATCTGATCGAGACAATTAATATTTGAGCAATAAGTATAAAGTTTTCCTGAGTGACAAAAGGTTTGTCTGATCATTTATTTCTCTCGATACACCTCATTTTACGAGGTGTATCGAGAGAACTCAACAAACTCTGTTAGACTTTGTTAGTACAATGATATGCTTATGTTTATAAAAGGACATACACTTTTAACTTGGTGCTACCACACTTTACAGTGTATCATGAAAAGTGATTCCGACGATAACATATAAAGATATGATAAGGGATAAAACCCAATTTGTCGTTTACGAGAAAAATTAATACACAAAATAGTTGTGACAATTACGGAGCCTTTAAAAAAGGAAATCTTTCCTATAAAGTCTAGTGGGAGAAAGTATGCACTTCATGAAGTACATAACTCAGAAAATCTCCAGGAACTCAAGATGAACACAGAGGATGCCCACCAATGGTTGACTAAACTCCAGATAGGATCGTGGAAGAAAATCAAGCCGAATGTAAAATGCTTTATATATGATTAAGCATTTGAGCAACCTAGTATGACACAAAAACCGTGTAAGTCGGATAAGGAACATCATACAACTAAGAAAAGGATCTTCTCGTTTTGAACACAGAAGAACAAAATACTTAGATAACAATGATGAACCAACACTTACAATGAAACGGTCAAAGGTGAAGACCCTGAGAAATGGCTAGGAGCCATGAAATCAAATAGAATCATGTACATATACTAAGTATGTGACTTAGTTAAAGCACCCGAAGGGTTTATGCCCATAGGATGCACGTAGATCTTCAAGGGAAGATATTAATGAATGGTAAAGTACAAATGTACAAAAGGAGACTTGTAATGAAATAGTTCAAACAAGCCTATAGTAAAGACTAAGAAGAAACGTTTTTCTCTTATTACCATGACTAAAGTCAATTATGATTTCACTTGCTATTTCCAACTATGATTTAAGAATCAGGCAATTGGACATGAAGATAGTTTTCAGAATATAACTCTGAAAAGGAACATGTATTGTACACAACCTAACTAACTTCATTGATTCATAACATGTTTCTGAAGCATGCAAGTCAAATAGATACATACGTTCAAGTATGATCTATAGCAAGCATCTCTCAAATGAAATCTAGTTTTCAACGGAGAAACTAATGAGATTAGACTTCATCGAAAACAAAGATTAACCTTGTGTATACACGAAAGCTAGTGGGAGAACGGTAATCCTTTTAAAGGATAGAAAATGATACGACGGAAATTCTTTAAAGTAAAGAATGAATAAGTCATAGTACATAGAAAGGATGGCAAGTAAGTTCAGTGTGAACAAGAAAAAGGACTTATTTTGTAACTCCTAAGTTGCATCTTTCAAGAAAGCAGTGCCCTGAAATGTCAGAGCAATACAAACATAAAGAAAATGTTCTCTATACTACTGCTAATGACTTTATAAAGAAAGCCATATTATGTACCCGTATTGATGTATCATTTACCTTAACAAAACAAGCCAATTCCAAACTTATCCCAAAATAGTCACTGGACTATCGTAAATAATATCTTCAGGTACCTTAGCGACCAATGAAAGATCACTTATTTACGACAATGTTGATCAGTCAAGCATTATCGCTTATACTGATGCAAATCACCAAACTAATTGGGATAATTTCACATCGCAAGTAGAATATATACTCTGTCCTAAATGATGGTACTGTTATTTGGAACAACAGTAAGCAAGCTACTATAGTGGACTTGACCATCAAATCTGAGTATATAGCATCATAAGATGCAGCTGTAGAAGCTTTCTAGATCAGGAAATTTTGTTCCTGATCACAATGTAGTTTCTGGCATTGGCGATCCAGTGCGGCTCCTTGCTGAAAACAACGGAGCCAAGGCACGAGTCAAGAAACTAAGATCACAGAACAAGAGAAAGGTTCTCAGTGATCAAAGACATAATTGATCAGAAGATTATTGCGATGAAAACAGTAGACACAGCGTAAATGTGGTTGACCCGATGACCAAGGCTTCATCAATAGAAAAGTAGTATGGTCATACAAGATCTAGAAGAGTCTAGATGCTTGTGGTCTATTCTAACACGTTGAACTCTTACTTTATTTTGTTAAAAGTATAAAGTTCAAATACAAATTTTATGTAACAATTATACACTAAATTTGAAGCACAATATTATTTATTTAAAAGGCAAGTTTCATCATTTAAAAGGCTCATATCAATATTTTATTCAAAATCATTGATATCAAGCTATACAAATGTAGTTCCTAAGATGTCTTCGAGACATTCTTGAATTTCCCCAGTCAAAGAAATCATTATGAAGAAACAAAGAGGGACTATCAATGATATTCATAATTGACTGGTACATGTTGTTAAGATAAAAGGAAGGGGTCCTTGATATCTGAGAGATATTCTTATACATGTAGGCACTAGTCGGAATGACTAGCAGTGCTGGAAGACTCGCACTCTAAATATTCTCACATGGAAACAAAACCTTTATATAAGGGGACACTGAGAAACTTAGAGATATGAAGAGACTCCAAAGTTTGAGAACATCATGAGTCCATCACTGGGTAAGTTGCATGCTTAGATTACAGCTCAACGCTTACCGTAACTGGAAAGTCATAACAGTTGTAGTTGGGCATGTGATAAACCTTGTAGGATGGAATGACGTTTCAAGAAAACATGCATCCCCCCATTCCTTTTTGGGGCTATACACTCGGGGCCTTCTGAATAGGATAAGTATAATGAAATCTGTGGCCACAGGCAAAACAAAAGAGTTTCTGTTTTGATGTTTCAATACTTATGCCCGAATCAGAAAACATTAGATCAGGCTTAACAGGTGTTCCTAACCATGACCTGTGCCGCATCTAGAGATGTAAAAGGATGTCGAAGGAATCAGTCATATACCATATTTTAATCGTAAAGAACCACATGGTTCACCACGATTAATCTATAAAAGAGGATTTAAAGTTTTGTAGATTGGGGGAAGTTAAGTCTAGGTGGAGGCCACTTAATTCTTGCATACTCATATGAGTATGTGGCCAACACTACAGAATCCTACAGAGTCACACCGAACTCGCGACGGAAACGGAGTATGATGATTAAGTTACAATGAAACAAACTTCACGTGTAACTTTGATGAACCAGGCATGAGTAGCTGAGAGAATGTACATCTAACCCAAGGCGGCATTCTAGAGTAATACTTTATGTGCAGTGCGTGCACGGAGATAGCCAATCCGGTGCGTTCGTGCAAGTGGGAGATTGTTGGTTATGCCCGAACCCGATATTGTATCTCTCGGATTATCGGATATCGACCCGATAACCATAACCGACATAATGGGCCCACTCGGGCCCAAGTATTAATTATGATTCATATTAATTAATAATAGATTAATTAATCCATGATTGGGCTTTTAGAAAGCCCATTAGGTGGGCTTTTAGAAAGCCCACTAGGTCATGACCATAGGGTATTATAAATACCCTAATATGACTCATAATTAAACACAACACACACAATAGAAACCCTAGCCTCCTAGAATTCGAGCTCCCTCCCTAGTGAGTCGAATTTCGTGGCTTCCTCCCCGGTTCAATCAACGGTTGATCATCTAAACACCAACTAGGATCTAACCTATCCTCCGAGGTGTTTTCCGGTCATCTAAGACGTTCCCGAGTGACGTGGTGTACGAAATAGAGGCGCAACACTTGAGGCGCTAAATCCTAAATTCGACAAGCTCCAGAATCAAAGGAATCGGCAGTTATTCGGTACAGTTGGCAAAAGTACCGAAGTTTGGTAACGATCTCTAAACTGTATCTTAATTCTCGTAATTATTCTAGATCTTTATTGTTCGATGATATCCCGTGATTTCCGCCTCGGGATTGAGAAAAGTCATCGAAAAACCCAACATGTTTTTCGTTATATTGTGTAACAATATGTCATAAATCCCTACATATCTGATAAAAAAGCAAGGTTAATATCGTCTAACACATTAAATTATAGGATATGCTCAAATTTATATAATTTGCAAAAATTATATTGCTTTAAATTGGTTGGTAAAATAAAACGTCAATTAGTGAATTTAGATTAAAAAATGTGGGACCATGATGACCTGGACTTGGAAGGCTCAGCCGCGGGGATGATGTAACTAGAACGCTTTGAGGATATAGATTAATGTTGACGGTGTGTCAGTATATACGTAAAGATTAATGTTTATACTTTATAGTATACTTTATATATAGACTAATCTAAAACTCATAAGATTTTACTTAATATCTATCGATATAGATGTGTAAATTATGGTAGCCTTCGTTTATGTTTTTTAAAATATTTTATATTTTATTTTTTAAAAATAGAAAACAAAACATATAATACATTTGTTTAGTCATTTTATAAAATATTTTTATAATTATATTTTTCATTTTTACAAAGAAAATAGAAAATACCAAATATGTGCTAAATTTTTTCTTTTTAAAAAAAGAAAAACAAAAAGTGGGACTCATTTTTTTAATATATATTTTAATAATTTATCCTCATCATATTCACATTTATTAAAATATTTTTCTTTATCTCTCTATTTATTAAAAATAAGACATAAAATCTAAACAAACACATTTTCAAAATATATTAATAAAATGACTTAAGAAAATTACAAATGCAAACAAACAAAAAAAGCTCAAACAAACGCTAACATAGTTATTTGGCATTAATGCTCCATTTGTTAAGAGTTATCAACGAAAATCATCCTTGTAAAAAAAATTAGCGAATTTGATATGTTTTGTGGCTTTTGTGTGGTAAATGGTAATAGACGTAATTCTATTTGGTACCCGGATTCTTTTATTAGATATCCAACAAATCCCATATCTATATATAATTCAGATTTAAAAAAAATAGAAAACCAGATTTGGATAGTCTAAATATTAATTTTTAAAACTCGGACCCGACCTAAAAAAATATTTTTTTTTTCTCATACTAGGCTTGGACTATATCTAGTCCATTTATTCTCTTTTTTATTCTTTGAACTTTAATTGAAGTAGCATGAATTTAATCCATCAAATTCAATTCACATGTTGTGTATCATTGATTAAAACGCAAACCAACGTATAAGATTATAATTAATAAATCAAAATGTTAATTACAATCTATACTTTAAAATGCAAAAGTGATTGAAGATCTAATGTGCACAATCAAAATTGAAATGTTCATGTAGAGTTTTACTTGCCATATCGCATTTATGATAATACAAGATGAAAAGTGAAAACAATCGTTTTATGATTCAATATAATTTGTTGATATAATAAAAATTCAAGATTTCCATATCTCATTTATGATACTAATTTATCCTTTGAAGTTTTTATTTTTTATTTTCATCTTGTAATTTCTTAGTGTTGAATTAAAGGAAATGCCGATGGTAGGGATAGTTGCTGGAAAGGAATTTATTGCTCTTTTTCCTAGGTTTCTCAATTTCGCTTTTTCTTTAAACATAAGAAGGAACAAATTAAGACGAAAAAAAAAACAAACTATTGAAATATATGTATATATATATTTATTGTTGATGACGAAAAATGGATCAAATAATATAGCAGCCCAAGTCTTGATTTTAGAATGGGCCATCACTGTTTGTTGACTTTATTGGACCATGGATCTTGATTTCTCGGTCCGGAGAACCAGGACTTCCATTTGTCGATCAAATCAGAGCCGGTTCTTAGATCATTGATTTCGACGGTCCAGGACTTTTGCTTAACAGCCAGATCAGACTTAGACTCTGGATCGTCTACCTTAGAGAACCGGGACTTCGTTCAACAGTGAGACCGAGCTCAGATCAGACTTAGACTTTGGATCGTATACCTTAAAGAACCAGGACTTTAATTTGGGGGAGTTGGAGAGATTTTTCGGCACCTTTGCTTTAGCCTGCTCCTCCGTCTTCGTCTTTGTAGAGTAAAGAGAAAAAAAATCAAATTTTTAGAGTGGCACGGAGGGGGCTCCGTAAACCACTCTGACACTCAATGTTAGTCGGGTATTTATGTCGGAAGTAAGAAAAAATAGGAAAACATATTTTTTATGGCTTAGAAAGTGTTCAGACTTTGAATAAGTTGCCATTTGATAGAAATGACCCTCCTATTTATAGAAACTTCTTAAGGACCCTAGGCAAATAAAGTATTATTTTATAGGCCCATGCGCGCCCTTCGGACGCACATTTTGCCTCGAGTGTGCATTTTTTATTCCCGAGGGCGCACTTGTTTATTTTAATATTTATTCAATAATAAACATTTATTTTTGATTTTATGGGCTTTTTGGTTTTAAAAAATAGGCAACCGGAATGCGATTTTGGGTAAAAATAATAATTAAATAATTAATTAAGAACTAAAAAATAATTTTTTATTAATTCTAAAAAAAAAACACCTCATGTATATATATATATATATCGTTTTCTTGTTTTGCAAAAAGAGATTCACCTTTTGATGCCTTTTATCAAAGAAAAAAAGTGTATATATAAAAAGAAAAAAAAATACAAGTTGTCATGCCAAATTAAAGATCTAAGACCTTACAATTTCTTTTGAATACTTTATATATATATATATATATATATATATATATAAAAAAAATTCCGAGTAATTTTGGAATAAGAAAATGATAGATCCGAGTAAATTTGGAGCTCAAAAGTTATAGTACTATAAAAATCCGAAACCATAATATTTTTATCTTGGTTTTTTATTTTTGTAATATATATATAGTGATTCAAATTTACTCAAATCAATATCATTAGTGGCTCATGTTTTGATAAAAATTAATTTATTATTTTTAAATAAATTGTACTCGGAAGTTTTGATCTGAACTTAATTTTATATCCACGACGTAAAACATAAGTGTTAATTCCTATAGTATTACATCGAATTTTCGGTACTTAGTTTGTATTTTGAGAATGTGCTGAAAATATCAAATATTATTGGTACGTAATAGATTCTTTACTAAGCTGCGAGCATAATTACAGATAATGTTATCAAATATTCATGATTCTTTTCCAGCTTGTATTATTTTGGCTTATATGAATCTAATATAATAAAAGTATATTCTTGAACCCTATAAAAAATAATCAAATAATAATTATACGAAAAATGGCTGAGCCAGAAGCTTCTATGCCATAACGAGTGGGCCTAAAATCAAAACGTGTATTGTGAGTCATCTTATCTAATTGCAATCCTACGATATGTTTTCAATTTTTTTTTTGTTGCATATTTTTTTATATAAAATTATGGGATAATAGCGGCAAAAGTGGCCAAAGTTAGACAAAGTGTGCAAATAAGTGGCCAAACCGATTTAATATCGGCATAAGTAGCTAAAGTTTACCAAACCGTGGACAGTACAAATTCCATCCATTTCATGTCAACGCCGTTAGCGACGTCATTTCCACAAGTGTTGAGCTTTGGCCACTCATTGTAAGTTAGAGCCGGCACTAAATTGAGATTTAGTAATATTATTTTATTGAGATTATTAATTTATATGAAATTTTACTGGACGAAGTAGTCTTTCAGTCTATAATGCCAAGGCTTCGTGGTTAATAGTTTGGCACACCAAGAAGGTCAGATTAACCCCGAAAAAGTGATCCAAAAATGTATTTGACCTAAAGTTTCAGGGTATGTGCGACCAAATATTTTTCCAACCCAATAGTAAAATCCTTACCATAGTTTTAAAAAAATAAAAAATTTAACAGTAGCATCAATGATTTGATATGGGTTTTGAGATTAGTGAAAGTGACTAATACCTTCTTGTTCTATTTCTTGTTCCGTAAGATGGTTTTCTTTTTATTTTTTCTATTTCGACCCCTAAATCATGATCAGGTAATTTGTACAGGGCCGAGAACCTCAAAAATTTGTTAGTACTTTCTATCCTGTATCCTGGTGAACCAAACAAAGCGTAAGTCTTCCAAGCATGGAGAAACTAAACTAATCACTAGTAACCCCTACATTTCGCGCAAAGTTAACAAAAATGATTTTTTTTTTTTCGTAAGTTATGTGTGGTGATTTCAAATGACTAAGTTTATAAAAGCATAGTACAATAAAATTTCACAGAACTAATAATATTAATAAAATAAAATAATGGTCCCTAACAATTAAATATATAGAGCTTTTATGGTAGGCCGAGTGTGCAAATAAGTGGCCAAAGCTCAACACTTGTGGAAATGACGTGGCTAACGACGTTGACATGAAATGGATGGAATTTGTACTTACCACGGTTTGGTAAACTTTGGCTACTTATGCCGATATTAAATCGGTTGGCCACTTATTTGCACACTTGGCCTAACTTTGGCAACTTTTGCCGCTATTATCCCTAAAATTATTGCCATATGAATGATTTTGGAAGAATCAAAAGATTAGGTCACGCATAAAGCCATTAATCTTTCCCCTAATCAATTTTGATGTCATAGCTCAATACTATTTAATTCCAACTTTATTCATTTACTTTTCTACCTTATAAGTTCAATTTAATAAAAAGTGAAGTGCACAACTAAAGTTTCACAAGCTATTATGTATGCCTCGTAATCAACTAGTAATTTTTTAATTTTTTTTTCTTCTTGTTTCAAATAGCCTAATACGAGAATGACATTTTTTTTGAATGGGGTGGCACTATCGGCCAAGGTTACAATGCACTCTCGCATGACTTAGATATTTTCAGTGTAAGAACAGGTGGCACTATTTGGCAAATTTACAATAATGTAAAGGGGGCACTCATTTTGAGTCCCATGAGGGTTTGAACCCATGACATCTTGAATAGAGGAGTGGTGGAGTCACCACTTCGCCAAGCAAGTTTACGAAAAATGACATTTAAACTACCATGTACATGGTTTGATAAACCTAATATATGTAATATATACAATAATGTCATAGCAATACAATGACACTAGCATATCACTCGGATTGGGCTCTATAAAAGAATAATAATAATAAATAAATAAAACTTTTTGTTAAATCCGTAGTTGGTTAAGTGCCCAAATTATGCCCCTTTAACCCGAAAATTACACGAATGTTGTTTGATTTTTTTTGTTGAAAATCATGTATCCTTTTAAACACTTAAATATTACGGATAAACTTAAAAAATTATTTTCACAAAACTTGATTTGAGAGCGGATTTGTAAATTTTTCAGTTAAGAAGATATCTGCGTGAATTCCTCTTTGTTTTATGAACAATCATTACGACAATGGAATATATATATATATATATAATAATAATATTTACATTAATGTAATGAAAATACTATGACTAGAGTATCACTCGGATTGGGCAATAATGGAAAACAAAAATCATCTCAGTTAATCTACAAAATTTTATGTATCTATTTTGTTTTATGAACTAATTAACACTACCACAAAGAAAAACTAGTCGTATAAATACAAGACTAGAATAATATATATTATATATATATATATATGAACATATGAAGATGATGATCAAAATGGTAGAGTGCCTAGGAACCAATGGTTGAAAAGGCCATGCATTGATATTGATATAGTGGATGATGAGCAGAGACACGCCATGTTTAATCAATTTTGGTGTAGAGCATAGAAAAGCCAAGCCAGAAAGCGATTGGCTTAACTTATTTCTCGCATTAGGATGGGCTATATATATACATTAATTATACATAATGCACTACTCCCATAAGGTAAAACCTAATTTCATAAATAAATTTTTAAAAAAGGGTCTTTAGGCCTACTAACATTATTACATGTCCATATGTTAGATACACGTCTTCTTGATAGAGACGTATTTCCTTCATATAACTATATGAATAGTCGTGTGTATATATGGAGAAAAATCCCATCAAAACAAACTAGCTAAGGAGGCTATTTAATCCGGCTCAAATAGTTTTGGTAGTAGTTTGAGTTGATAGATAACTAATTAGATTTTAACGGGAATTTTGTTTTTTTTGTATATTTTTATTTTATGCAAAAATACGCCTTTACGCTATAAGTAATATTATATTATCCTCTATTTTTAAAACTTGTAATTAGTTTCATTAAAAAAAACCATAATCCCTAATGTTAGCTTAATAGAAAATATTCGGTGTATTTTTGTTAAAAATTCAATTAGAGAGTAATTAAAATTTTAGATGAAAGGGTAAGAGGTAAATTGGAGATTTTGAAAATTTAAATAATGGAAGAGCATCTTAAAAAATTAAAGTATACTTCGATGTATTATTTTATCTTTTTTTTAAAATTACTATATTGTTATGAAAATAAATAATAAAAGGTATGTAAATATAATCAGAAGCAAACGCATGACTAATTATACATTTTTTGATTTGGCTTGAAGCTAAAGCCACAATAATTCTAGTGTTTCCCTAATCATGTGAAAAAGAGATCCCACCACTACTTATAAACAAACCACTATATAGCTACCACCTCACAATTTAATTATATATATATATATGTATATATATATAACATTTTACCTAACGCATACATCCAAAAAAAAAAAAAAAATCAATTTGGCTAACAATAAAATAGAACACTACACTTCGAACGCAATAATTTTTATAATTCTATATCTTTTGAAAAATTATATGGCTATAGTAAAAATAAACCTTATATAGAACAGGGTTGTTCCAATATTCCTTTCTTCTAATTATGTTTTTTATTCATCATTCACACCTATTGATCAAATAAAAATCATATAATATATTACATATGTAAATATATATAACTCTTCTGAAACCCAAGTGGTGAAAATATAATATGTACATAGTCATACACACACATATTTAAACGAACCACTCTTGACAAGCAAGGCTTTGCTCTCACTCCTCACCCCAACCTTCTCTCTACCTCTCACACACATTTTTAAACCTTGACGGAATCCGATGTCGGAGAAAGACTGCGGAAACCACGACAAGAAGAAGCGGAAGAAGCTCCGGCGCTTCTGCTGCGGCCTTCTGATCTTCAACTTCGTCGTCTTCCTGACGGTGCTCATCATCTGGGCCATCCTCCAGCCGTCCAAGCCCCGCTTCGTCCTCCAAGACGTCACCGTTTACGCCTTCAACACCTCCGTCCCCAACTTCCTCACCTCCAACTTCCAGGTACGGTCGATTGAGTATTTGAATTTGTATCTTTAAAATACGTGAATATAATTATTTTTTGGAAAAACGGTCTTACGAAAAAAATTGAATTCCAGGTCACCCTCTCGGCCCGGAACCCTAACGATAAGATCGGTGTCTACTACGACCGCCTCGACGTATTCGCGGAGTACCGGAGCCAGCAGGTCACCTACAGGACCCGGATCCCGCCGACCTACCAGGGCCACAAGGACATCAACGTCTGGTCGCCCTTCGTGTACGGAAACCTTGTGCCGGTCGCGCCGTTCAACTCCGTCCAGCTCATGGCCGACCAGTCCGCCGGCGGCATCTACGTGGTCTTCAAGGTCGACGGGCGTGTCAGATGGAAGGTGGGCGCATTCGTCTCCGGGAAGTACCACTTCTACGTGAGGTGCAACGCCTACATCAATCTCGGGAATACCAATTCTGGCGTCATCGTCGGCAACAATGCCGTCAAGTACACCGTCTCGCAGCGCTGCAGCGTCAACGTATGACCGGTATTGACGTTGACCCGAGTGAGTAGTTATGCTCATAATACCATCTTTTTTTTAATGGTGAAAAAAAGGGGGAAAAAAAGTTGTATGTTTTAACTTTATTTCGATTAGTTTTTTGTGTATTCGTATATCACATTATAAGCGCTCTTTGAATTTGTACATTTTGCTATAGAATAAATTGAGACATGTTGTTATAGCGAAATTACAATATATATTACTGAATTGTAGAAATAAAATCTATATATTTCAACAAGAAAATGGGCAATTAGTGTATTTTTTTTTTTAACTAATGGGGGTTGTGACTTGTGATGTCGTTTTCTTTATCTTTCAGATGACACATTTTTCCTACTATTTTGCTTACTTTCTGTTCACCCATTTTGCTTCTATCGTTATCTCTTCTTATCTCTTTCCCAAAATTCAACCCTGACTTGAATACATATATATGTGTTATATATATATATTATATATTTACAACTTGAATTATGTGTGACATGTGAACGAAAGATTTGTGACTATCTAACACCAGACTTGGTCACACATAGTGCCATCATCATTCATAAGCATATGAAAGAAATATATAATCAACTCTTTATAAAATAGTAAGAAACCATTAAAAACATAGTCGGCAATAGAATAAATATAAATAATGGAAGATGCAAAAGGGTATAAAGTGGTCCCATAAATTCGATGAAGCCGTGGAGTCTTTCAATAGGTTTATGAAAAAGTCCATATATTTTCTACCTAATTTTACTTTTATAAATACCCAGCAAAAAAGAAACTATACCCAATAATCCAAGAAAAAAAAAGATATCTAAAGAAAAGTACTAAAAAATAGTTATGATTGTATGAAACAATAAAAATCATAAGTATGAAATATAATTTTTGAATATATTAAAATTTACACTTTTAATAATATTTAATTTTTTTCTCTTCACATGGTTAAGTGGTGGAATTTGTTTTCAAGTAGAGTACTACTACTCTCTTGATCTTCCCTAACCTGCCCTTCACCTATTGATAGATGATAAGCGTTGAAAAAAAGGCAATTATTTTTAATGTGAAGGACTCAACGAGGTCTTTTTCAACCCTTTAAATTAGGATTGAAGCAATATTATTCGCAGCCCAACAATGCACATGCACAAGCTCAATATAAAAAGACTTGATGTGCACACACACGCAATTTCTTATCGTATGATTATTAAGTGGTGCCTTCTTTTCCAACTCATACCACACACACACATTGATTGAATTGAATTATATATGAGATTCTTTTTTACCCTCTACTCTTTATTTTTGTGAATAATGTACCTTTTATTTTCAAAACAGCCAAAATATGACCTATCGTCTTATTGTCTATTTCAAATTAATTTTTTTACAATAAAATGTAAATCCCAAAATTATAGTTAATTATCTCCCCGCGTCTTGCCATGATCAACTAGTCGCGTCCTCGCCAATATATTTTGGTTTTTAAAAAAATAATGGTATATTTTTAGTGAAAAAAAAAAAATACTAAAATATATTTAAATCAAAACAAAAAATAAAAATAAATTTGCGGATGTAATACTTTTCAAAAGTTTAAACGATTAGAAGGTAAAGAAAAGAACGAAAGTATACTTTGAGTTTGAGTGAATGTTTTAGTTATTATTATATGTTTTTTTAAAATGGAGGGTGTATTGTTAATTAACTTTAAAAGAAGAGGGTAAATAATTTGTATATTATATATTTAACGCTTTGAATCTCCTCGCATTAATGTACGAGTCGCCAGCAATAATGGACCATATGCTAAAATTTAGCATTTCTATTAGTTTGTCGAGCACTTGGCTTCTTCCAAGATATATATTATTTATTAGATCCATTTTTTATGGGTGATATTGTCACATGCATTGGTGCCTAAGATTGGGCATCAAATATTATGCAAAATTGGTCACATTTTTTTTTTCTTAAGTCAATGTTGGTTTGGTTCATTGATTCATTTAAGCTTGGCCAGATATTGTACAGACAGGTATTTCTATTTATTTATTTTCTCCATGTACCTACTTTAATAATTGATTCCAAATTTAGGTGTAAGTTGTAACAATGGCCGGTGAGTCAATATTTTATACTCGCTAGGAAAATAATTATCTCTATTGTCATACTTAAATTCCATTATTTATTTCTAAGTATTGCTTTATAGCTAATGAGATATTTGTGATATAAGTGTTTAATTGTGTACTAAGTGTGTCAACATATTTTCAAGAGATCCAATTTTGTCTAAGTGGAGTTAACATTTATATAATTATAAACATGTGACACCTCAAATCATAGAAATGTTGAATTATTGATTTTTTATTTTTTTGGAGTTTAATCGTAGACGTATTTACATGTTCCTCTTCTAACAAACGGTAACTCGACGTGCACGAAATTGAATATCAACGTTGTTTCGATGCCTTTGGGGATTACTATTGCTAAAAAAAATGATGAATAAGTCAGTTACTTAATAAAAAATCAGATATTTATACCGTAAATATTCATATAATATGATGACCTCAACCCACAAGGTTTGTCTTATGTAAATGAATTACTTGCATGAATTTGGGCTTGGAAGGGAAAGATAATAGTGCTGGGATTGCCCATTAATTTGGACTTGCTACAAGCCTCGTCAATCTGGAACTTTTTTTGGGTCCATTTCACTTTTTTTTTAATTAAATTTAATTTTAAGAAGCGAAATAATCTAATAAATAACTAAATAAATTGAGAAGTAAAATAAATGTTAAATTCAAGCGAAATCAATTCATATTAAATATTCTAAAATATTAATCAAGCCATTTTTTTTAATTATAAAATCTTAAATAAGCCTTTAAGCTTCTACAGTAATCTCTTAAAAAAAAAAAAAAAAAAAAGACTTCTAAATTCAACTCGACTCGACCTGACTCGACTTTTTTTTTTTCCTGTTATTATGTACAAAGGGAATGTCTGAAGGTAGGCTATAAACGAAGCTTGATTACACGATCTGTTGTGCAAGTATATAATCGTAAATAGACAAATTTACTAGCATATTTTAGAAGGTTTGAATTTTCCTTGATAATCGTCAATTATCCGTCTTGCCAGTATTCATCGACAAATATTTTAAGTCAAATCAATTATCCGTAGAAACAATGTAAAAGTGACAAAAAATTGGATATTTTCATTTTTTTGTTGTATTTTTTTTTAACAATTTTCAGCAAAAGTACATTTAATGCAAGTATCTAGATCGATAAGTTGAGTTGCTTGGATTCAAAAATAGAATTGCTATTTATATACTAGCAATGTTATTGTTTTCTTTTATTTGTTTCATGTGAGACTTTCCAAATCCAAACATATGTGTATTTTTCATTTATTTCTATTTGCTCCATGTGGGGACTTCTCCTCAAAGTCAAATAGTTAATTATGTGCATTATCAAACTATGTAATACCTTTTAATCTTGTTTTTATTTTCTTATGTTTGAGCATGACATGATTTTATTTACATTTGCTTGAGTATGACATTATTTATTTGAGTATTTACATATATGAGAGAGAGAGTCAGTCTATATTTTATTTACATATGTAAACTTAGTGAATATATTCTTATAGCTATTTTAGTGATTTTTCATCGATAAAATTTTTATAAGTGTCGATAATCTTCGATAAGTGTAGATAACGATAAGCTACAATTATAGTACGTAGTTTTCCATCGATAATCCTAAAAAAGGACAACAGATTTATCAACAAAAATAAAATTTTGAGCCTTGGTTTCAAGTTTTATAAAACCAGTCATGTACTGTTATATATAGTTTATTATAGAGTCCGAGATAAGTAGATAACCATACATAATATGACACTCAACTATTTTGTTTTTAATATTATTTATTTATGAAAATCTATATATGTACACACCGTTCAATTTTCAGCAAACCCGTAAATCAAATCGACCCAATCGACAGTGGTTGGTTAAAATCTTATGAAAACCCTCATTGTAATACCGTTGCTCTTGTATACCCGTAAACTTAGACCGAAAGAATTTCGGAAACGATTTCTACAAAGAGTGATTATTATTAAATTATATGTGCAAGTCCAATAAGCTCCCATATGCTTATAAAATAAATATGACCATACAACTAGCACTGATACTGCAAGTGGCAAAGCAAATTGTATACATTGACAATTAAATAATACATGTCTCTTTTAAAATCATGACCAAGTTTGAATGTTTCTAGAGACCCAAGGAATTTCGCACGCAGGTTTGACTTCAACCTCGTACACCCATTTCTAAAAACATCCAAAAGAACATATTAAATTACTTCTCAAAAGTCAAGTCAAAGGGTACCAAACCCTATCATATCATAAGGTAGCAAAGCACTATAGTAACTATTTTAGTTCACAAACCACTAAACACGATCTTATTCAAATGAACTAAATCACTTCTCTTTTCTTGTATTTTGCTATAAAAGGCCATTGCATTAAACCCTAAACTCATCAACGCTTACATTCATAACCCTTTGAGCTCAATACCATCAAGTTCTCATTTCCTTGCTAAGAAATATAGCTATGGCAGAGATCGCCCTAGAGATACAACCTCAAACCCAAGAGAACGACAACCCTAAACCAGAGACGAAAAACAGCCTAGGCCGCACCATGCTCAAGCTAAGCGGGGCTGCCTTGGGCAACATTAAGCTTCTTATTCCGACAATGGCGGACGGGGAGAAGGTGCAACCCGCTTCTGAAGAAAGCCCTAACAATGGGCCCGATGAATCAGCGCCTGAGAAGCCCGACAAGCCCAAAAAGGGTCACAGCCGCCTGAAGCTGATACTCAAGATCCTCGCCGCCGTTGTCGTCGTTGTTGGGCTGCTGAACTTCTTCTTGTGGGTGATTATCAACCCTCGCAAGATGAAGTTCTACGTGACCGACGCTCAGCTCACCGAGTTCAGCCTTAGCGATGACAACACTCTTCGCTACAGCCTCCGCCTCAACCTCACTGCCCGAAACCCTAACAAGAGAATCGGCTTCCGCTATGACTCCATCGTGGGTGGTGCTTACTACGGCAAAGAGAAGTTTGATTCCGGCAACCTTGCCACATTCTACCAGCCGCCCAAGACAACCACCGGGGTTGACACGTGGTTTTCAGGAATCAAGAGGTTGTCTCTCGGCTGGGACGAGGTCGAGGGATTTAACGAGCACAAGAGCTCCGGGGTTTACCCGATTGACGTGAAGATTAGGGTTTATAGTAGTATAAAGCTTGGGAAGATTCGCATGGGAGATTTCAAGGTGAAGATCAAGTGTGGCTTGAAGGTTCCCTTATTAATTGGTACTAGTAATGGTGGAGAGTCTATAAAGCTAAGCAATAACGTCGCTGGTTTTAAGGCTACACAATGCCACGTGGATTTTAATCCCCTCGTCGTCATCTATAGTGATTAGTCATTGGTTTTTTTATACTAGTAGTAATGCATCTGATCGGTTTGTAGTGACGATGGAATATCATTTATAATTTTGATGAATTTTTTTAATAAACTTTATTTTTTATTGTGAATTATAAATTAAAGACATGTATCATCATATTTTACAAATTGCTTTATTTTAGTAATATTTTACTTTTTTTTTTTTAAAACGATTATCAAATATGTATTAAAAACTTAAAAAATAATGGATAAATGAAATAGTGTTCTCAAAATAAATATTCATATTAAACTTGAAGAGACTTTGTCCGGATATTAATAAGAAAATTGTCGAGTGGCCCTCCGTCAGTATTATTAATTTTTATGACGGATTATTAATTGCTTTTTGATACTATTAGGCTATGTTTGTTAAGCCAACAGTACACACATATATATACTTTAATGTCAAGGTAAACTGGTAAAGGTAATCTATACTATATATATAGTAACTAAGGTGTCATGGTACGATGTAGAGAAAGAACTGAAAATTAAATTTTTTAAGAATATTCTTTTAAGCCTTGAAAATTATAGTATTAAGATTTGTCATTTTTAGAATTAGTGAAGCGCACGACACCTCGTAAGATGGAGAAAGAATATATGCACTAGTGGCACGGAGAACTCGGCCTTGGTTCGGCCTATTACACGTCGGGGGTAGTCGGGGGCCGAAGACGGAGGTGTCAAACTCAACGTCGATGCGGCGTGGAACAAGGATACCGGACGAGCGGCATTTGGTGGGGTAGTAAGAGACAACCGCGGAAGACTCCTCGGGTTTACGGCGACGTCCATGGAGAAGGTAGACTCGGCCTTATCCGCGGAATGTTTCGCGATACGTCATGGCCTCCATTTCATTCTTGAAAGGGGGTGGAGTGTGTCGGAGGTGGAAACCGATAGTTTACGTGCAACCCGTCTTGTCAACGGCGGAAGCCTTAATTGTGTCCAAGGTCCGATTATAGCGAACATTAGGAATTTGTCTAGTGTGGTCATGTGTCGTTGGGCTCCTCGTTCTTGCAATGAGGCGGCAAACTTTGTTGCTCGATCCCAGTTTGCGGGCCGTATTCCCGACTTGTGGTCGTGTGATTGCCCAGATTGGTTTGTAACCACTATCCTTAGGGATTTTAATCCCGATTTTTAATACAAGGTTTTGTTTCTTCAAAAAAAAAATATGAATATACTAAATATATTTTATTTAAATTTTGAGTTGCTATCGAATTGCCTATATCAAATACAATGCTACAATCACAAATTGCTCGTAAAAATATACATATTATCATTTCACAAATCTAGAAGATTAACATAATATAACTCAAAATTCTCTTCTGTGATCTCGATCGATTGGTAATCCCGTTACGTACAAGATATCCTGGAGGCCAAAGTCCAGGAAAGATTTCGTTTTCAAATTTAAAGCAGCTTTTATTTGGTTCGCAAAACCCAACCACGGCAGTAACCAAGTTCCGTTTTGCTTTATAAGACCGGATGTGTTTTGTAGAATGTAGTTCAACTACTTCTCAA
This sequence comes from Parietaria judaica, assembly GCA_954871525.1. Classification (NCBI taxonomy): domain Eukaryota; kingdom Viridiplantae; phylum Streptophyta; class Magnoliopsida; order Rosales; family Urticaceae; genus Parietaria; species Parietaria judaica. The sequence goes on along the minus strand of OX940865.1, from coordinate 17,899,289 downwards.
ACTCTCTCATGTGGTTTTCACTCGATAAAAATTACTATCAATATGCATGTGATATGGTTGCGAATGCTTTCGTCATGACGAGATATACTGAAATATCAAGCAATCGAATTAAACTCATAAGAAGATATCAGAGATGAGCGAATGTTGGCATATGTTTCAATACTAATTAAAAAAATCGAAGAGCGGCAACAGTTCAAAGAATTACTATTAAAGAGATAAAATGAATTTAGGCATGAGCTACGGTCAACGTACACCTAATTAGCGTTAGTGCAGATTTCACTCACATTTAAAAGATATTTTAAATCAATCAACTCAATAGTATATGCAACTAAAATAAGATAAACCACTTGTTCAAATTCATATAACATCCGAGTCAAAGATCGTTAACAGACTAATTTCAATGAAGAACGAAATTTCTTAGAGTTCGTTGATTCAAGCATAGTTTGATCACCCTCCTATATTATGTTATTGATGCGCAAATTACTGATTGAATTAATTGGTGCGTCATTTTTTATTGCCGATTTTATTTTTTCTTAACACTGCCGACCAACAATATTACAGATGAAATCTACATATATGCAACTTTTTACTGATTTATTGAAACCACTATATCTTGATTTAATTTTTATTATAACTTGCAAGTTTAAACACGCGTGGAACTGTAAAAAAAGAGAGAGTATACCTAGCATATATATATATATAGGATGAATTAACGCCATCATATATAAAAATATAGCTACGATAAAAACTTAAGAGGTAAAATACGTCTGAATCTATCCATAAGGTTTTTACTTATAGCATCGTCGTTATAGGTCTATATCTTTCTTAAACCATGTAATAGATAAAAAGGAGCAAATTGTCGTTAGACAATAACAAATAATCAAGTCTAGTTTCAGCGATGACAAGGCTATAGTGAGATTTATAGTTAAATTTTTTTAGTGTGGATTGAGGTGAGAGTATTCGTATATGTACAGCTTGTGTAAGAATACACATGAATAACGTACGGTCAACGTAGACCTAATTAACGCTAGTGCATACTTCACTTACCATTATTAAGATATTATACATCAATCACATGAAACTCAATTAAATAGGCAACTAAAAGAAGATATAAAAGCCAATTGGTCAACTTCACATAATATCATAGTCAAAGTGAGACAATCCTTTTGAGACTAATGTCAAAGAGGAATGAAATTTCTAAAAGCTCTTTTGATTTTCAGGTGTAGTTTGACAACTCTCCTTATAGTATAAGTCTGAGTTTCTTTTTTATATCTTCTATATTTTGCAAAAATATACCCCTTTATATTTAAAATAACCGAAATATATTGATAATTGCTAGTATTTTAGTGTTTTGGAAAACACATGGTATGGTATATTTTTATTATCAAACATCAAATTAGACTATATGCGAAAACAAATTCTAAAATTATGGATACGTTTAAATTGGTGAGAGTATGAGAGAGTATAAGAATAAACTAAAGAACACTTTGAAAATTGAAATTATATTTTAAATAGAGGTATATTATTACCAAAATTAATAATCAAAAGTATATAAAAGCGAAATTCTTGAAATAAAATTGATGCGTAAATCACTGATTAAACTAAAGAGTCAAAGTCAACAGCCGAACTCCATTGTTAGGTCTTAGAGCACGTAGTAACTAAAATATTATACCCGCTTTTCACAAACCATAGCTCTCTATGCTTGAAACTACGCGGCATAACTCACTATATAAACAACTCTCTACTTAATCCTCAAAGCATTCATATTCCTTTCTTTCTCTTGCTTTGCATAAATATCCATGGCAGAAATTGTCCTAGAGATACGACCTTCACCCAAAGAGATCATAAACCCTAAACCTAAGAAGAAGAACTGGATCCACCGGTTAATAGTCGCGGTTCTCAAGCTCACTGTGGCTGTTTTCGCCATCGTCAAGCACTATGTTCTTACAATGGCGGACGGGGAGAAAGTGCAGCCCGTGAATGAGGAGAACCCTACCGGCGAATCGGGCGGAAAGCCCGAAAAGCCCAAAAAAGGCCGGGGCCGCCTCAAGCTGATACTAAAAATAATCGCCGGTGTTATCGTTGTCGTCGGGGTGGTGAACTTCTTCTTGTGGGTGGTTATAAACCCTCGCAAGATGAAGTTCTACGTGACCGACGCCAAGCTCACTGAATTCAGCATCGGCTACGACAACACTCTTCGCTACAACCTTCAGCTCAACTTCACCGTCCGAAACCCTAACAAGCGGGCGGGCTTACGCTACGTCTCCATCGAGGGCGGCACTTACTACGGTGCCGAGAAGTTCGACTCTGGAAACCTCGCGACGTTCTACCAGCCGCCGAAGACAACCAACAGTGTCGACACGTGGTTTTCAGGGGTGAAGAGGCTGTCTCTCGGCTGGGACGAGGTGGAGAGGTTTAACGAGCAGAGGGGCTCTGGGGTTTACCCGATTGACGTGAAGATTAGGGTTTATAGCAGTATAAAGCTTGGGAAGATTCACATGGGAGATTTCAAGGTGAAGATCGAGTGTGGCTTGAAGGTTCCTCTGCTAATAAGTAGTAGTAACGGTGGAGAGTCATCATCGTTGACCTCGAACGTTGCTGGTTTCAAGACTACTCAATGCCACGTAGATTTTAATCCCCTCATAGTCATGTATAGTGACTAGTTAAACGCTGATTGGGTCTATATATGGAGGAACTGGATGGCATAAAATATGTTGTCGTTTTAGGGACTTTTTGTTTTCTTCACTCCCTTTCTCTAGCATGTGATTATTGGGAGATCTAATCATCTGAATTTGTTAAAAAGAATATGTTTGCTAATGTTCATCTTTGACATTCATCCGTGTATACTAGTGATTCTACGAATTTGATAAATAATTCAAGTATATATATTATATAGATTAAACATGGAACTAGCTCTTAAACAATAAAAATGATCATAGGCACGTTAATTTTCTAAGAGATTATCATGGAAGATGTTGGAGATTTTCATAATCCGAATTAGTATAAAGGCCGTCGCAAAATCCTTGGGCTTGCACCTACAACTCCGATGGGCCGAAAGACCTATTCCTAGTTTGTGCCTTCTCGAGAGGGCACCCGGCTTGGAAGGAGACGGATGAGTAAGGACGCGAAATCCACGAGAAGAATCCCCAAGAAGGACATCTTGTAGATCATTTAACGAGCATTTCCTCCGAGTGCTAACTCCCGCGTCGGTTTATATTAGAAGACCTCGATCGATCTATACTAAGTTGATCAACGATATGTACATTGTACTTTGAAATCGGTTGTACTAAGATTTACGCCTCTTGATATATATATATATATATATATATATATATATATATATATGTTCAGTTCAGCTATATAGGCAATAGCAACCGAATTTAACTTTTAACAAATATTGTGCATTAAGTAAAAAAGTTTTTAGCACACATGTGATAATTATTAACGCAAATAGTGATTTTTGAAAAGGGCCACATACTCAGTGAGGCACTAACATAAACATTTTTAACTCGAAATCATTTCTAATGATACACGGTTAATTATACATGATAATTAATTAAGTTTCACGAGAAGAATTTTTTTTAAAGAGTTTGAACTTTCTCTCAACACCATGTACAACTGTGTGGGCCGTGCATAAGGTGAGGCGGAGTAGGCCCGCGCGTATGGTAAATAGTAATCTCAAAAAAATTAATTTTAAGGCTTCATGATCACTTCGTCTATCAATAAAATTTTATCTTCGATCAACCGTGTCCCAAGATAAAATTGAGTGATTTTACTACATTTTTCATCGTTTATTGAAAAAATACGACCAAATTAATAGATAATCTTCAAATCGAAAACAGTAAGTCATTCAATTCATGCTGTATTTAGGTTAAATTAATGCAAGTGGAAATATTTTTTTGAAGTCAACGTAAATAATTGGCAGAGAGAGAACCAACTTATGTACTTTTGGAACTTTGAAGAAGATCATGATCTAAAACACCATTTCCACAATATTACGACGCGTCTTCTTACGTATCTCAACTATAATATTATATGATAACTTAATAGAAGATTAGAAGTATATGATAATAATTCCTAACAATTACCATATATATGGCTAATACGAGTATATTTGAACCCTTAATACCCATCTAAAATCGATATTATTGATTTTAAACATTTATAATAACATCTAAATTCAATCATAAAATCATGGCAGATCGTGATATAGAGGAACAATCTGCCCTACCAAATAACTCCGATAACCGCTCCCTGGGCCGCCTCCATCAGCGTCGGAGCTGCTGTCATGTCTTCATGTCTCTTCTCTGGAAGGTCGCGGCGGTCCTCGCCATCGCTGTCGGCCTAGCGATACTCGTCTTCGTCATCGCCGTCAACCCCCATAAGATGAAATTCCACGTGACGGACGCCACCCTCAAAGATTTCAATCTCACTGCCACCGGCACTTCAACTTCCGGAAAACGAGACGTGATGCTCCGATCCAACTTCCGGGTCAACTTCACCGTCCGCAACCCCAACAAGAAAATCGGGTTCCACTACAAAGTCGTCACGAGTAAAGCCTTCTACGCCGGGGAGGAGTTCAACTCCGGCAACCTCCTCTCCTTTTACCAGCTTCCGAAGACCACCAGCGTTTCCGAGGCCTGGTACACCGGGACCGGAACCGGGCTGCGGCTCAGCGAGGGTGAGATTGAGCGGTTTAATGAGCAGAAGAGGTCTGGAATGTACCCTTTCGTCGTGAATATACGGATTTTTAGCAGCATTACGCTGGGCAAAATGAATATCGGAGATTTCAAGGTCAAAGTCAAGTGTGGCTTCAACGTTCCTCTCGTGCATAGCAACGCAAGTTCTTCCTCTAATGCCGTTTTCAAGACTGCCAAATGCCACGTGGATTTCATTCCCTTTCCCGTTATCTACTCTAAATAGTTTTATGTCAATTTTGTTCATTGTAATGATTTTTTAACAATCCTATATTTAATTTCTTATTATTAATTCAACAGAAGTAATTGTGAGGAATGTGTGGACTCGCGGTTTATTCTTTCAGAAGTGATTGAAATGACCCTATTGTATGTTTTTAGTATGGATTTGACTCTATTAATCTAGCGATAGTTGAGAATTGTGATGATCCTTCTTTTATATTTTTATTATGTGGATTTAACAATTTTTCAAAAATGTATGATTTAAAAAAAAAAAAAAAAATTATGAGGTAAAAATAATAAAAATAAACTTGACTTGAAAAAGTTCTAAATATTTTTCAAATGTTTCCATTTATTTTTAATTGACGATCAATGGGCTAAATTAACTTAATACTTTTAATTGACGATCAATGGCTAATTTGTAAAAAAAGAAAAGAAAAGAAAAAGAGCTTTTTCATGCGACAGGATAAATAGTATATATCGTTTAAATATATAATCAAACGTAAACACCAAATCGGGATAGCCCATGATCTTCTAGGTTGTAATCGTTGTGTTGATAATTTTATTTTTTATTGTCTTATTGAAATACCTTGATCTTATTGGTGGCATAATTTACAAGTTGCAGTAGAGTGTAACCACCACTCAAGTCTCAAATGGGTTGAAGAGTGTTATCTATTTTTGTTTATTGACCGCTTAATATATCTATTTTTTAATTAATTATCAAATAAATGAAATTACAAAATAAAAATATTCAAGTTCTAATTGGTTGCACGGTGCACTAAGGGGTAATCAAATTTTTCTTATACAATCAAAAAAGTACTCAGATTAATATTACCCATTGTTCAGAATCAGAAGGTCAAATAGAAAACGTCCATGCACATAATTATGCATGTAGCATTGTGATTCTGTGTTAATCATGATCATCAGAGACGACTTGGACAAGTTATCCTACTAATACAGCCTAATTATTCTGGTACATATTTTATTGTCCATTTGCCTGCCACTACATTTCTTGCTGTACACACATATATATATATATATACACAGTGGCGAGGCCACTTAGACCCAAGAGGGGTCAGTGGCCCCCACTTGGCTAACCAAATCTCTATTAAAAAAATATATTTGTCCCCACTTAATTCTTAATGTTAATTGTTTTATATATAAATATAAGATCCCACTCGACATGGCTGAGAATATTAATCCAAAAGTCAACTTTCTGAAATTCTTCAGTCAAACTTTGAAAAGTCATAATCCTTCTCCAAATCATTGTGAACTATGAAGCATGAATTCCTTCTTAAACATGAATGAATAACGTTATAAGATAATTAACATTCGTTAGATAACAAATTCCATTCCAAACTCTAGCAAAAAGAAGCATATCATCACGATCCATGGTGCTCCTCGGGTGCGGCCCCTGCGTTTGCCTGACGGGCTTGATCGTCCGGTTAATTGCGCTCTTAGGCCTAGCAGTCGCCCTCTTCTTCATTGTCGCCAACCCCCAGAAGATGAGGGCCCAAATAATCAATGCGTCATTCACACAATTCGATCTCGGCGAGGCCAATTATCGGACAATCCAGTACAACCTCGAATTCAACCTCTCTCTCCGAAACCCTAACCGGATCATGGGACTCTCTTACAACATGTTCGGCATCGAGGCTTATCAGCAGGACAGGTTCTTCGACTCCTCGTGGATGAGATTCTACCAAGCACCGAAGAACACAACCACGATGAGATTCGAGTTTGTAGGCAAGCAAGATCTGTACATGGAAGGGAATTCGACCGAGTTTCTTGCGTATAAAGCGCGGTTCGATAAGCAAAAGAGTGCTAGGGTTTTCGACATCAACTTTAGTGGTGATCTCTCTGTTAGGGTTAAGATTGGTGCAATTAGGATTGGAAAGTTTTTTCCGAAGATACGATGCATGTTGAAGGTTCCGTTGGTTACAATAGGAGTGAGAAAATCGGGATCTACGGGTTTTAACAGTACTGAGTGTAGTGTTGAGCTCAAGGCAAGCTCACTGTTTGACCCTTATTTAAAATAGGATCCATGTTTCGTGGAATGGTTTTTATTGAAGCTCCTAATTGTGTTGCGTAAAATGTACACGGTGATTTTTCTCTTTATAGTTTAATTTATCAAGTATTTCATTTATAATTAATTCATGTACGGAATAAAATTCGGCTTCGTGGATCCTTTGAGTCTTACGTTGCCCTTTTTACGTAAAAAGTTCTAATCTCAAATTACGTAAACGTACAAGGAAAGAAAATATGTTAAACTCGTTGCGAGATATTATGAGAATAATATATATTTGTTTGCCTCATTCACCACATATGAATGACTAGAATTTATATATAATTTTTGGATATTATATTGCCAAATATATTGACCTCTATTTTTGACTCAGTTATTGCGTTTTGTAGCATAATTCTATCTTCTGCATTATTTTCTTGTTTAACAATTATATAACTGAAACATTATAAACATTGACTAAAGTATTTACTAAGCTTTTGTCCTTTTTTTATTTTTTTAAGTGTAATTTAAATTACTATTTTTAACACTGCTGAGAAACGGATACCGAATATTTCGTACAAAATTTAGCGCTTTCACCCCTGAGTAGAGATATTACTATTGATCTCATGATAATCACTAATTAGACCTTTTAACCTTTTAACCTTTTTTTTCTTCTTCTGCTTTTGCTACGAACAACTCCAAAAAAGCAGGGTCAGCGAATGGGTGCTGGGTTGTAGCACTTGAGCTGCACTCAAGAAGCCCATAAGCTCGAAAAAGTGATAAAAGGCTAAAACATGGATCTTAAACGCCATTACTGGTCCGGTTATTAGTTAGGCCCAACATTACAAAATGAAAAAATAATTAAAAAAATGCAACATTGTTATCATAAAGTAAATGGATTTTCTTTATTAAGAAAATGAAGGGACTGCCGAAAAGTACCAAAAAGCAAGGTATTAAATTTTCCAAATATCCATCGGCACGTCCATTGAAAATTTTGAGGATATGCCAAATGATATATCCATCGGCATAGGAATCGACATACTAATCTAGATATCAATCGACAAGCGATATATCCGTAAAATAAAAAGTGCGAAACAACATCGGCAAGCGGTATTTAAAACCTCGTGAAAAAGTACCTTATAATATGCATTATATTCTGAATTTTATTATTCGTCGTAAAAATTTGAAAAATAAAAAAGTGTTCATCTTAAGTTCCAATGGTTAGTTTCAATTTTAATCTTTTAGCTCAAAGGTTAAGGATCACAAGTCACACTCATTTTAAGTCATATATATGTATGTCTATATATATATTGTATAAGTTAGGGGTGAACAAACGAGTCTTCGGTTCGGTTTTCATACTTATTTATATAGATTACCGCATTTTTGGTTTTTCTAATTTTAAAACCGAAAGCCGCACTATTGAAGTTTAAAACCAATTTTACCAATTACCGATATATCGGTATTAAATTCGGTTTAAATTCGGTTTTAACCGCATTTTTATGAAACGCAATATAATCATCATATTTTTGAAAAATTAAATTAGCACTACACAATCTAAGGTATAAAAAAAGAACTAATTGATGAAATAATTCAAATAGAGTCAATTATCTTGACATTTACTCATAATTATTCAAATGGGAAGAATAATTACACTAATAAAAAAAATTGTTCAAAATAAAATAAGATTAAATGAATCAATGAATGAGAAAATCTATGCTAAAACATTGTTATATAGATATTGAAGGCTAAAAGTCTTACATTTATCTATTTTTAAATGTATAAAAACATACAAATTTAATATCGGGTTAATCGGTAATCGGTAGCGGTTTTTACCGTGAAACCCGTAACCGCTACCATTTAGCAAAAAGCGGTAGCGGTTTAAACCGCATCTTTCGGTATTTCAAAAAAAGCATAAATTTTCGGTAGTTAAAAAATCGGTAAATTAATGTTATCGGTTTTAAATTCGGTTTAAGGTCTTTTTTGTACACCCCTAGTACAAGTACAATAAATATGATTATTTATTTTTATAAATACTTAAGTTATTATCATTTATCAGCGATATAAAAATTTAAATTAATATTTATCAACGTTTTATGTGATAAAAGTACTCAAGTTTAATTAAATTTATTAAGACATATTTAGATAGAGGAATTAGCGTTAAACGTTGAATCGTAAATATTGAACATAAAATGAGTGATTGAAAAAGTCGTGGTTAAAAATACAAAAGTTATAAACATGATTTCAGGTATATGCACAAATATTCAAAATTATATATAGGCTATAGCTCACTTTTCCCCACTATCTAAATCTTGATTAATAACTTAGATAAGAATTGACTACTCCCTTTACAAAATAATCTGAAAAGTTATACTTGTCTCAACGTGTCAGTCTTAAAAAAAAAACAAAAACAAAAACAAAAACAAGCACACCAAGTTTTTTCCAATTTAATTTGTATATAAAATATAAATTATCTCTGACAACATTCTTCTATTCTCGAGCTCTACAGAAACATATTACAATCATCATGAAGATTTCAGGAGTAAAATATATCGAAAAAAAAATTATGAAATAGAGTTAATGACAGTGAAAATACCTAAATTTTGATCAAAAACTCTTCGTGTACTTTAAAATTTAAAAGTGGTGGTAAAAGTATCTAAAATTGCATTTAGAGCTTTGACCACTTCATTCTCGCAACGCAATTAACTTACCTGTTAACTTTAGCTACATGGATAAACCTAAGTTGCTGGAATAGTAATTTTTTGCCACGTGAACGAGCCCACATCAGCCTCGTTTACGATAAAATGACGAATTAAACCCATAATTAGGCTCGTCCACGGGCAAAAAATTGCTATGTCAGCAACTCACGTTTGTCCACGTGGCCAGAGTTAACGGGTAAGTTAACTGCGTTACGAGAATGAAATGCTCAACGCCCAAATACGAATTTAAATATTTTTTCCACCATTTTTTTACTTTAAGTACACGAAAGTTTTTTTTTTTTTTTTTAAACTTTATGTATTTTCGCCATTATTAACTTTATGAAATATTCATCAATTGTGATTGACGAAAAAATTATAGTTTAACAAGCGTTTAGTGGGTTCTTTCGATTTTAGGATAAAAGTGAAGGCATTAGAGAATTTTCCCTACCAAATTTACTTTTTTAAATTTGTAAAATATATATATATATATAATATTTTTGTTAAATTTTTTCAAACTAGCGGATTGCACTAGAACAACATTACGAGAAACGTTGCTTTGCTGGGGATTGCTATGGAATTTTGAAGTCAAGAATAATACATTTTGCTAGATTATTATTTATGATTTATGATTACGTATTGTTTTGTTTTATACGACTACATTAGTACATTATATTTCAATATAGTATTACTGATTGAAAAGACAGTTGACCGACCTGGCAAGATGCTATTGGTAGATAGAAGAAGCCTTACCAATTGTGAGAAAGTCAGAAAACGATGTCAATATAGGTAACTTCTCTTTAGCAAAAAAAAAAAAAAAATATAGGTAACTTCTATGCTCATACTTTAGATTATATATATATAGATATATATATATCCTCGTTGAAATATTACCATTATATCTTAGATAGGATACCAAGTTATACTTATTGGTGTATAAAATTATTATCTTTGTCTCTCAACCAAAAATATCCACATCACTATCACAAACAAACTCTGCTTACGAAACCAAGTTTAAAATTTCCAACGTGCCCCATAATTTAACTCATAATTTAGTTTCATGGGTTAGTTAATACGTTATGAATTTACTAATAAATAACTTTGTGTTAGTATAATTTTGCATATTAATTTGATGATCGATAGATATTATGTAAAATAATTTTTTATTTTATTTTGTAACTTACAAAAAATTAGTCAAAATTTTGAATACTTCTATAAATTTTTATTTTATTTTGACGATAGGTCGGTATCAATGTGTCTAGTGCCGACTGCCGAGTGCCAAATTTTCCAGCGTAGCTGCGGCAAGCTGCCGGTTGCTCGAGAAATAAAGCTACTTGGCATAGAAATCAACAACTAAGAGATTTGTATCTTTGTTTAATGTATACGTAAGAGTAGTTAATTGAGGGCTTAATATTAAACTTCGGTTTCACATATACTCTATAATAAAGCAAAAGGCTTTGATTGGGTCAACTTCTCCATAAAGGCTCATTATGAATAAATAACTCTTACAAAACGGAGAGATTTTCAAAATCGGACGTCGCTCTCCAATAAAATAAATTAGGAAAATAAAGGCCAAAGGGCTTCCAAAGTCAAGTCAATAACGCCATAAGTCCCATGGAAACTTCCTTGAATCACATTAGTTTCATATGTGACATTATAGCCTATTGAAACACGCACACTCATATAATAAGAATAGTAATAATGGCCCTTGAATTTCGTAGTTGGTATAGTTTGGCCCGTGAATTTTACTTTTTTGGCAAAACTATATTTTGTACTTTAAAAAAATTACAACAATGTTGCTTATGCGTTCAATTCAAAAGGTATTTTCACAAATTTTTATTATTCGACTAATTATCTATAGAAAAAAAAACTAACACTGAACTTCATCATTTTTTTTCTTCATAATAACAATTTAAATCTTAGTCGCAGATTGAGCTCGGAATGAACCTTCATCTACCAACTACGATTAAACTTTTATCGATGTACACACTGATTTTGATACTTGAATACTTAAAATTAGTTGGTAATTGATATACCAGTAGAATCATAGGTACAAGTATTTAAGTGGACATTGATTTAAAACCTTGATAAATAGTAGGGCGCATAATTGACAAAAAAAAGTTTGAAGGGAGGGTTTGCACCAATATATAAAGTTGAAGGGCATTAGTACAAATTAATATAATAGTTAATTAGCAACGAAACAAAGCAACCGCGTCGATATTAGATGATCCAAATACACGTTTCCAAAAATCACCCAAATCAAATAAAATATATTTATTATAAAAAAAAAAAAGGAAAGAAGAAAAACACGTTTTGAGCAAAACCCTATATATTTCAAACCTTGTCCTTCCCAAACCTTCCATCACCAATTCAACGTTTCTCATTTCACGCTAAGCTAGTTCAAAGTATAACCCGCAGTCTCTCCTCGTCATCGTTCTGACATGTCGGAAAAAGCGCACCTGAACGGAGCCTTCTACGGCCCGGCGATCCCACCGCCTTCGTCCACGAAGCGTGCTTCGTACCACCGGCCAGGCCGGGGCGGCGGCCTTGGGTGTTGCTGCGGCTGCATCTTCAGCTGCATATTCAAAGTCATCCTCTCGATCATCCTCACCGTCGGCCTCGCCATCTTCATCTTCTGGCTCATCTTCCGGCCCAACCGCGTGAAGTTCCACGTCACCGACGCCAAGCTCACCGCCTTCAACCTCACCGGGGTCACCGCCAACGGCCCCAACAGCAACCAGCTCCACTACAACCTCGCGCTCAACATCTCGATCCGAAACCCGAACAAGAAGATCGGCGTCTACTACGACCGCGTCGAGGCCCGTGCGTTCTTCGAGGACCAGCGCTTCCACACCCAGCAGCTCGGGAAGTTCTACCAGGGCCACAAGAACACGACGACGCTCGATGCCGTGTTCGCCGGGCAGAGCATGGTCGTGTTCCACGCGGACGAGCTCTCGGAGTTCAACGAGCAGAAGGCGGGCGGGTTCTACGACATCGACGTGAAGCTGTACCTGAGGATCAGGTTCAAGGTGGGCGCGGTGAAGACGTGGCGGTTGAAGCCGAGGATCAAGTGCGAGCTCAAGGTTCCTTTGAGCGTTAATGGCGTCTCCAACGTTGCGTTCGAGAGGACCGGGTGTGACGTTGACTTCTGAGCATGCAGTTGAGAGTTGAGAGTCTTCGGTGATTCTTTGTTTATTATTCTTTCTTTCGTTTGTCCCTACCTTAGTGTTTTTACGTGTAGAGATACGCATGCTTTTGGATTTTGTTATTGTTTCCTTGCTTTCTTTTTGGATCCGGGATTTTGTTCCCTGATTCATAAAGAATGTTCATAAATAAAATACATACGATTTTTTCCTTTATTTCTAATATGTTAATTGTTTTTGCGGAACTAGAGATGTTTAAGGGAGAGGTGTGGCTTGGCCACGCTGGGTCATGCAGGCCACGCGATTCTATGGCCGAGATGGGCCACCTTGTTGCTAAATCTCCCGTGGAAGCATACGACACTGCCCACGATCAATATTAATTTTAAAAATAATGAATGAAAACTCTCGTCCCGCCACCAACGGAGACTGTTGTGAAGCAATCTCCGGTCGCGGGACAACTTAACGAGAAAACATTTTTGTGGCAAGGGTATCATAAGATGTCAATATCAATATATAGGCAAGTTGGCAGATGGAGATATTTATAATATATATATATATATGTGTGTGTGTGTAATATAAACATTTAACATCGGTTATCAATAGGGCATTGAAAAAATGGCAATGCAAAATGTATCACTAATTAGTCATGTGGTGGAGCCAAGCCAAGAAGCTTTGGCAATTGAGTATTCGGTTGTTGATCGCAATCAAGGATGGCATTTTGTTTTTATTTCGTTTATGTTTCATTCTTTGTACTGTTGATAGATTCAAGGGTAATTAATTACTAATTACTCACGTGGACCTAGGAAACTTGATGCATGTGCAATGGTCTGCACTCGTGTAGACCTAATATTAACACATATTCTGATCAAGTGTTCTTAAAGCATTAGATCGTAACATTTTTTTTAAGAATTGAGATTCGGAATTCATATGGAAAGAAAATGAATAAAATACTTTTTTTACAAATTATTGTCATCTTTGCTTTCTCTACATGTGTCTCATTGTACGTATTTATTCCCCGAAAAGCCACTTATTTCGGTTTTGTTCCCCGATTTTTTGTTTCTGAAAAAATATTCCCCAAATTGTCTCTGAATTTTTTTATTCCCGAAATACCCTTTTAACCCAATATTTTTACTCAGACATTTTTTTCCTCCCTCCCTCTTTCCCTTCCACGCTCCCAATCGAACTCTCGCTTCCCTAACTCACACACGAGCTCTCCTCACTCACGCCGGAAACCACAAACCCACGACCTCACGCCGCGCCTCCTTCGTTCCACTCACCGCCGAACCCTAGTCGCCGTCGGGAACCACGAACCAGTTGCCGCCCAAGGAACCCACGAACCAGTCGCCCACCGATTTCAGTCGCCGTTGGAATCCACGAACACAGAAGTGCCACCGAACCCACGAATCAGGTTCGTTTGACATGTCTCTAAGGTATATTTAATGGGTATAGTGTAGTTGATTTTAGGGATTATTTTACGGTTTTTGTAGTTGATTTAGGGCTGATTTTAGGGTTTTTTTTAGTTGATTTTGGGGTGATTTCTGGGTTTTTGGCAGTGATTAAAGTGTACGTTGGAAGTGGAGGCATGGCTTCATTTGTTATATATAATGCTGAATATTATTAATTTGATGCTTACATCTTGTTTGATAAAATGCCTGAATGAACTGTAATTCCTAGCCTTTTTTTGATAGTTATTTTAATGGTTTTATATGTTGAACAGATAAATCTATTAAATTTTTGCATCATGCAATGTGAAGACCACCGGTTTCCAATTTGCCGGGTATTACAAATACGAACACCGCTTTCCACTTTTGCACCATATTTTCTCGGCATATTTAAAGATTTATTTCTTCCTTATCTCCCGCAGATTTGAAGATTTATATTGAATACGACGGTAAATGGGTTTTAGAGCAAGCCGGTTGGCTTTATTGCGGTGGGAACGTCATATTTTTTCTCGTTAATAAGGACATAAACTACCCCCAATTCCTACAGAGATTGCACGAAGAAATTGGGTGTGATCCAACGATCTATGATCTAAAGATGACATTAGCACCTCAATTTGTCGGTCGTCCACCTGTCACGGTGACTTCAGAGCGCACCATAATGGAGATTGTCCAACTACGAACAGAATTATTGCATGTTAATCGAGTCATAAGGCCATCTTCACTAGACAGTCCGGTTATTGTTAGTTCTCGTGGAAGTGCTAATCACAAGATTCCCGAATCTGTAAATCGCTTAGATAAATTAGTTGAAGAAGACCCCGTCGTGGATTTAGCCAAGGATGATGTTGGCGATATGCTGCCCACCGAGTCAAAGCCGTCAATGAGCGATCAGAGTCAGAATCGCTCACCTATAGCTTGTTCAAGTTGGAAGGATCCCAGATTTATTAGAGAAGATTTGGTATGTGATATTCCCAACACGGTCGGAGCTTATGCTTTTGCCGTTGGTACTATTTTCCCTAACTTTGAAGAATTGAAGTTGGCCGTTTCGAAATATGCGATGGAAAATACCTTCGACTTTCGTGTAAGAAAATCTACACCATATGTGTGGTACGTGAAGTGTTTTGGCGAAAATTGTGGGTGGAAATTGAGAGGAAATCTATTACCACAATCCGGCCCGTTGGTCAAGATTGTTTCATCTCATAAAGAACACACATGTTCTTTAGCTAAACGAACACTCGACCACAGGCAAGCAGTACCTAGAGTGGTTGGGAAACTCATTATGGACCGATTTAGCCCCCAGAGTAGTGCAACTTATGCTCCGAGGTATAACTTTTGATAATTGTCATAATGTAGTTAGACAGTTTTATAAATTTTGTTTGACAATTTTTATTATAAAGTTAGACAGATTTTTATTTTTGTTATGCTTCCAGTTAGACATATTTAGTTTTAGGTATAACTTTTGATAATTGTCATAATGTAGTTAGACAGTTTTATAATTATTGTTTGACAATTTTTAATATAAAGTCAGACAGTTTTTTATTATTTCTGCAGATTTGTAATTGTTCCTTTATTTTTGTTATGCTTCCAGGTAGTCATTTTTTTTAATTTTTGCTAATTGTCTTGATGTAGTTACACAGATTTATATTTTTTAATTTATTTCTTTATGATTTACAGGAACTTGCAAGCCGACATGAAGAAGTTATACGGCGTTATAATGTCTTATGAAAAAGCATGGAGATGCAAGGAAAAGGCCGTTGGTTTTGCGATGGGCACTCCCGAAGATTCTTACTCGAAGTTACCCCAGTACTTGTACATGTTAAAGGAAAGGAATCCAGGATCAGTGACTGATTTTCAAACAGACAGTGAAGGCCGTTTTAGATATGCCTTCTTCGCCATTGGATCTTGTTTACAAGGGTTTAAATCACTACGGCCAGTAATATGCGTGGATGCCACACACGTAAAGAGCAAGTACGAGGGACAATTGATTGCAGCAATAGGATTGGATCCTAAAGAGCAATTGTTTCCACTCGCTTTTGGTCTAGTGGATCAAGAAAACACGAACTCGTGGGTATATTTCTTTACCCACTTGAAACAGGCCATTGGGAAGATTGTGATCTTGTATTTATCAATGATAAGCACTATACCTTGATCGAAGGGCTGGGAAGAGTGTTTCCAGAGGCATTCCATGGACATTGCTACGCTCACATTAAGAGAAACATAAAATTCCAGTTCAAGAGCGACCTCAGCTGCAATTTGGTGTATTGTGCTGCTTATGCTTACACACTAAGAGAATATAACCATCACATGAAGATCCTTTGGACTTCGATCTTTTTTCCTTGTCGCTCGATTTCAACTTGTTGTTGCTCGATCTTCTTTCCTTGACGCTCAATTTCAACATGTTATTGCTCGAACTTTTTAAAGGGTTGCTCGGACTCATCCTTTGCTCTTGGAGTGGAAGGACGATTCTTATCGTTAGCAACTTCTCGAATAAATGGAAGGACAATAATGGTCTACAAACGAATAAAATTTTCGAACATTAGTAATAAAAACTGTCTAACCATAACAAATAAACTATCCAATCTAAAATTAAAAAGTACCTTTTTCGTTTTAAAAAATGTTTTCGCAGTTGCAAAATTAGTGATCTCCGGTAGAATACTTAAAGCCCACTTGAGTAATGGCTTGTCATACCCTTCAAAAGTATAGTGGGGTATTGCTTTGGAATTACAGAAATTCTTGCGGTGTTTTCCGACAATCTTCGGCCAATCAAACTTCCGAATGAATTCGGATGTTTGCTTCCACGCAATGCTCCCCCACGGTTGCGCGAAATATTCTTCCTCGGGAATGAGATGTGATTCCGGCGCGTACCTTGTTTTGTTCAACCGCCCAAGAAATACACCCTCGCATAGAAGAAAAAGCCATTCCCATAATTTGTAATCCATATTATGACCATCCTCTTTGAAGAACCCATTTAATTCGAAACCCTAAATTTGTACCCAAAAAAAAAAACCAAAATACCTATTTAATTCGAAACCAAGTCCGAGTACCTCAACGACAGAGAGCAACGTCGTCAATGGCGGGTTTCGCAAAGCTCTGGGTTTCGAAGAAGAGCGAGTGAGAGGGCGAATGGAGAGGCGTGGGTTCTGCCAATGGCGAGTGTGTGTGCGCGTGCGCGTGCGCGTGCGCGTGCGTGCGTGCGTGCGTGTGTGTGGGTGTGTGTGTGTGTGTGCGTGCGTGAGTGTGTGTGAGAGAGGCGCCTCCATCACGCAATCGGGAAGCTCGGAAGAGGGTTTCAATGGCGAGGAGGTCGGGTCCTTCAGAGAGAGAGAGAGAGAAAGAGCGGCAGTCAGAGAGTGTGGTGAAAAATATATCGAGTGAAGAACAAGTGTAAAAAAGGGTAGTATTGTCCAAAACATGGCTAATTATAAATTGGGGAATATTTTTTCAAAAACAAAAAATCGGGGAACAAAACCGAAATAAGTGGCTTTTAAGGGTCATTTTTTAAAGTTTCCCTATATATATATATATATATATATATATATATATATATATATATATATATACACACTTCATGTATTTAAATAAATACGGCAATTAAAAGATGCCATTGAAAGTGGCAACAATAGAGTCATGTGGTTGAGCTTAAAGAAGCTCGATCAATTGAATATTTGGGTTTATCATATTAAAATACATTTTGTTTTAATTTCGTTGTCATTTATTTCCATGTCCTTCTCTTATATTTTTGCATCAACTTTCTTTTAATGGAATATTTGTTTCCAAAAATAAAACACAATGTAAAACTAGATCAAAGTTGACCAAAAATCCGTTCAACAGAAATTTATCATATAATTAAACCTCATATAATATATATTCTGTGGAAGCACACACATTCGAAAAATAGTAATTAAATTGCAACTATACAAAGCAACCGCGTCAACATGTACAATAAAAGAAACACGCCCTAAATCATCCAAACTACACGCTTCCAAAACACTACAAATTCCAAACCTTCTCATTCATAAGCCTTTCATCAATATTCCCATTTCCAAACATCATCGTCCAAAGCATCATTACCCCGGTTTCCGACATGTCGGAAAGAGCGCACCTGAACGGAGCCTTCTACGGCCCCGCCATCCCACCGCCTTCTTCCACAAAGCGCGCTTCGTACCACCGGCCTGGCCGCGGAGGCGGCTTCGGGTGCTGCTGCGGCTGCATCTTCAGCTGCATATTCAAGATCGTCCTCTCGATCGTCCTCACGGTCGGCCTAGCAATCTTCGTCTTCTGGCTCATCTTCCGGCCAAACCGCGTGAAGTTCCATGTCACCGACGCCAAGCTCACCGCCTTCAACCTCACCGGCGTCGCCGCCAACGCCCCCAGCAGCAACCAGCTCCACTACAACCTCGCGCTCAACATCACGATCCGGAACCCGAACAAGAAGATCGGCGTCTACTACGACCGCGTCGAGGCCCGGGCCTTCTTCGAGGGCAAGCGCTTCGACACCAAGCAGCTCGGGAAATTCTACACGGGCCACAAGAACACGACGACCCTCGGTGCCGAGTTCGCGGGGCAGAGCATGGTCGTGCTGGGCGCCGACGAGCTCTCGGAGTTCAACGAGCAGAAGGCGGCCGGGTTCTACGACATCGACGTGAAGCTGTACCTGAAGATCAGGTTCAAGATCGGCGTGCTGAAGTCGTGGGGTGTGAAGCCGAGGATCAAGTGCGAGCTCAAGGTTCCTTTGAGCGTCAATGGCGTCTCCACCGTTGGGTTCGAGAGGACCGGGTGCGACATTGACTTTTGAGTCTTGAGTCTTGAGTCATTCTTTAATCCCACTTCTTCTTTCTTATTCTTTATTTCGTTTGTCCTTAGTGTTTACTTTTTGATATTGTTTTCTTATATTCTTATGTTGATAAATAAAATACATTTTATTTGTTTACATATATTAATTGTCATCTTTGGCGGAATTGTTTTTGTGGTAACTAAATGGTGCTAGGCCGGCTTTCGAAGATAAATAATTATCCGAGCGATGATTGGGATTAATTAAATATTAAATAAGTAGATATTCTGATTCAAAAGGCTAGTAATCTTAGATAAACTTTCAAATTTTATTTTTAATTTTTGAATTACGAGTTATGTTTACCCGACCTTTCTCGTCTTGATTTCAAATTTGCATATACTTAATTTTTTTTTTTAAAGTCAATGGGCAACATGGTGTATAATTGTATATTGTATATATAGGGAAACTTAATAAGTAGGTTAATAAGTAGGTCCGGTGGATAGAGCTGCACAGATCCATCGCCAGATCCGACCACGACGCGTCGCGGCGTTCTCCAGCGCATCGTGACTCTTCGCGATTCTGAGCCAAAAATCGCGACGGTTCGCGGCAAGACCATTCCATCGCGATGCACCTCTCTCTCCCTCTCTCTCTCCCTCGCTCTCTCACAGAGGCTGGCTCTCTCTCTCTCTCTCTCTCTCTCTCGCGATCCATCGCGATGCATCGCCAGGCTCTCTCCCACGACGCGTAGCGACCCGACGTTTGGCGATTCCGGCGATTCCGCCGCGACCGGCCGCGACGCCGTTATGTGCAGCACTACCGGTGGAGTAAGTTTGAACGAAGAAGTACTCGATTTTAATAAATTACAAAACTATGCCCGATGGATTAAAAAACCGGTTGTTATGGTTCATAAAACTTTTAATATAGAGTAAAAAACTGTGTCTAAAAAAATATCAACCATGTAGACAAAAACTGTTTATATAGAGTAAAAAATGTGTAAGAAAATTACACTGAAAAAAAAATAATTGAAAAATTGTTACAGCTGAAGGCAAAAACTGTTGAAGTGGATTACACGGGCATAGATTTACAATTTATTAAAATTGAGTTCTTTTTCGTTCACTCTTATTCATATATATATATGCTAATAAACATCGGTTATGAATACGGCGTTGAAAAGATGGCATTAGCAAGTGGCAACAAACACATCAATTTTAAAGATTCAATAGAGTATGAGTCACTTGTTGGAGCCAAGAAGCTTCTGTGATAACCTAAATATTAGCTTATATAATTGACAATCAATAATGACATTTTTGTTGTAACCAAAAAAATAATAATAATGACATTTTTGTTTTTATTTCGTTTACATTCTTGTGTTGATAAGTTCAAGAAATTTAGACATGGAGCATTAAATTACGGGCAGTAGATGAGTAAAACTATTATAATTAATTACATATTATTAATAAAAATGCGAGTAATCAGAGATCATTAGGATACTTCTATCGATGCATTATAAGTCAACTCCTTACCTAATTAGAATTGAAATGTTCTTCACCTGTACACGCCTAGTTTACCATTAATTCTTAGAATAAAAAAGTCAAAATTGTTTTGTCATCCTTATATTGACCATATATAAAGTATGGACCAAATGCTTACCTTACATACAAAATGATTCGTAACGTGATTGATTACCTTCGCATTTAGAGCATAGGTTGTACATAGGTTGGGTTAGATTGGATTGATCCGAGTTAAAAACTTAATCCGACCCGATTTTAATCAATCACATTACGAATAAAGGGTTTATCAATCAAACATAATCATAGACATAAAATAATAATTGAACATAAATATGAGACTTAAGGGTTTATTTTACCTTTTTACTATGTGTTTTTACTTACATAAAATAAATCAAATATTAAAAAAATGTAAAAAATTACTAAAAAAGAAAAGCTTCGTTGGGTCAATTGGGCCGGCCCAACCCACTGCATCCGGCCCGACCCCACCCGATAATTTATTCAGGTTGGACCCAACGCAACCCGATATTTATTGGGTTGGATTGGAATTGGGTTCAATTGGGTTGAGTTGAACGGTTAGTTGAGTTTTTTTTTTTCTTTTTTGCACACCCCCTAGAGCATATATACAGTGGCAGGCCAGGCCAAGTTTGCGTTTTTTGCTCGAACTCTAGGCTAATTAATTATTTGCGGCCTTAAGTATTTAAAATATTAATTATTTGATTAAGTTAAAGTTATATATAAAATATGGGACTCTTAAATTTAGAGACTCAAAGCACGGCCTTGTTCATCCAAAGTTAGGGTCGACCTTGGCGGCAGGTAACAGCTCCTCAAAAATCGGTGCTGTCTACAATTGTAAAGTCTGGAGAGGAAGTTCATCGCTCCTCGCCCCCACATGAGAACTTAGGAAAAAAGATACGTATACAAGAAAAAAGAACGATACTAAAAGTTCTCTTACTAAATAAAACCAATAAGCTTGTTCAAAAGGCCATGATAATATTTTTTTTCATCGACTAAATCGCTCACCATTTTTTTTTTTAAATCTCAAAGGCTCTTCTTGTAACTTTTTAAACACCAAATGAAATATAAATCTTTATGCTATTATTGGCGAATGATTTTTCGTTTTTGTCCTTTTTTTTTTTGTCATGACTATTGACGGAGTTTTTCCTCTATTTTGAAGAGGGCAAATTTTTATTTATTTTTTCTTCACAAGTAAATAGCATTTGTATGAAGATTTAATAACATTTGAGGCAAGATATTAAATTTCTCGAATATCCATCGGCATGCCCATCGAAAATATTTTTTCGAGTATATGCGAAACTATATATCCATCGACTTACCTATGAGATACATATCGACAAGCGATATATCTGTAAAATAAAAAGTGTGAAACGACATCGGCAAGCGGTATATAAAACCTTGATGTCTGAGGCAGTTTATATTAAGAAATTATTTCACCATTTCTAAAAATTTGAAGTCTCATAAAAATATTAGAACCTTACTTGTAGTATCAATTTGGTGCATGAGTACCCGAGCATATTGCTAGACTCGAGGCATCAAAATCGCATTTTCCCAAGAACTTAAGTTTGAAGAAACACAAATGTTTTAATTTTTCGTTTCATTCTCAATTGTAATCACAAAACAAAACAAGACAATATAAATAACCTATTTCTTCTCAAAATAAAAACAAGAATTAATGCATAAAGGAAAAAAATAAATAAATGTTATAAAATAATGAAGAACTAAGCTAAAAACATAACAAGAAGAAAAGATAATATGAGAGGGAATATGAAAAGTTTTATTGTTTTTTGATATATATGTGTTACAATGAACCACACATGCCTCTATCTATAGAGCTTGAAAGTGTGAAAATATGAAATACAATGAGTAAGAAAATTACATCATAATAACCTAGTTGACTATCTTCATATTGGCATCCATGAAAATTCTTGTTTTATAACAAAAAACTAATAATGCTAATGGCGAAGAGAGCAAATAAATTGAAGATTGAAGCTTGGTAAGTGATGTGATCATAGCGTTTAATTCCTGAAGTTTTCCTTCAATGAATTTAAAAAGTTTTTTTTTTTTTTTGCTAATGATGAAAATTATGCTTAAGTTATACTCAATTAAAACGTATACATCCAAATTAGTAAAAATATATCTAAATTTCATTTAGCTCATAGTGTTATTGATATATAGCTCTAATTAGACACGGTATTAGTTGTTAGTGTTACGTTAGGGGTATAAAAACACTTGGAAATACGGGCTTTAGAACCGTATCCAGACCTGAACTTCTTTAAGAAAAAAAATGTAACGTATTAAACCGGATTTTTTTTTTCTTTTCAAAACCGCATCCAGATGAAATTCGAATCCCAATTTAGGGGGTTAAAACTCTCGGAACTCATTTATGTGTTACTCAAACCCGCTTTTTAATTTATTTTTAGTTTCTTAGTACTTTTCTCTATTTCTTTTAATACATTTTTCTTCTTTGTACCGTTTCATATTCTTATTCTATTTCTAATATATTTGTAACTTAATACACACACAAACATATATATATATATATATATATATATATATCTATAATATAGCATTAACAACTATTTTTCTATCAAAAATAAGGTTTTTCATTTTCATTTTATTTTTACTTTTCATAAATTAATCAGTAATCGAGTTTTAAATCCAGGTTTTGATATTAAATATGGGTTTAAAACTGCATCTGTAAATTCAGGTTTAAATTATTTCAAATTCAGATGTTGGTTATGATTTTAGAAAACTCGGATATCGAACTCGCCTGGTCCGATTATGTCCAAAAATCCGGGTACCCGACCCACTTGCACCCCTACTTATGGTTCGATTTATTTACTATATTTTATTAATGAATAGTTATCAACGCCATTTAATTTACCAGGATCAGAGTGCATTGATGTCTATCTGATTATAGCATTCTCGTATAAATTCAGTCCAACGGCTTGAAATAAGTTATACCCCAAATTGATTTACTCAGTGCATTTAATTCACTACTCCCATCGCAGGTTGCTTTTACCCAGAAAATGCATTCAAACTTCTTCTAAAACTTACAACTTTATAGTCTCCTAATTAAAGATTGTCAAAACTCAAAACAAATAAATAATCATTAATGACCATGGAAATAATTACTTAACTTGTTTGGTCTATTGCTACATTTAGTACATGTCTGCTCAGAAACTTTTGAGTTTAATTCCACTTAATTGCAAAAATTAGGTATCTTCTTGGTCAATAATATTTACAGGTAAGTAATGCGAGTATATCATATAATCCGATTACATGTAATCTTTGTCAATAATGTCATTTCATTAAAAAAAAAATAGTAATAAAGAATAATGTCATTTCATTAAAAAAAAAATAGTAATAAAGAATGCACAATAACATTATCTAGAGTTTTTTTTTTTTTTTTTAAGATTAAGTTATGAATTAAAGGTATACGAATTGGAAACTGAAGGGGTTTTTAAAAATCTATAATTGTTTGACTCGATAATATTTTTCGTAATCAATGAGTACCTCAATATATTATATGTAAAGAAAAAAACATATAAAAAATATGTAGCGCAATTCAATTCATATATAGTTCTCACTTCCTATAAACGTAAGACCCAAATATAATATTGTTCACACAGTAAGGATAAACATCAATAATAAGATGTGAGAGGAGCTCTTGAAGTTATACGGCGCATGGCAGGGCTGGACTTTTACGATTTAAGCTTGCTCAATATTCAAAACCAAATGCGGGTTAATACAAGTATTTACACGACAATAAGAGTTTGCACGAATTGTGCAACATGGTATTCAAATACTTGTTTTTAAACTTGAATAAAGTAATCCAAATAAAATTCAAATACATACCTGAATTTTAAAAATAAGAGTTTAGAATAAGCTAAGTGAAAGTGGCCAAACAATAAATTATTTAATAATTAGTGAATTATTTATTTTAAATTATTTAATAGAAGAATTAAAGAATTATATAGGAAGTATTTTATAATTAAAGTAATCAGTTATATAACATAAATATAATGTCATTTTTTGGTATAGCTTATTTAATTATTTTTCTTTTGAAAAAAAGAATACATTTTTAAAAACTGACAGGTGTTTTGTAAACTGTTTATAAAATAGTTGTTGGACTTTTTTGGTTCCATTTTTTTAAATGGTTTCTAAATTCAGTTTAAGAAAAAAACTAAAGGTGTTTTTAGAAAAATCCAAAAACTGTGAATCTTAACTTTTACGACTCATACAGAAATCTAAAATCGTTGTTGTATTTTTTGTAAACAATTTTTCCAAACACTTGAAAAGCAGTTTAGTTTTTTTTTTTTTTAAGACACTTTAAGCGGAACCAAACGCACCCGCTGTTGGTAACAAAAGTTTATTTAGCATTTGATAAAATAAATATATTTAGAGTAGAAAGACTAAAATAAACTCAAAATTGTGTTTTTTTTTTACTAAAAGCCACGAGTCCTAGCTTTTAAGTATGATGCAAAAAATCTAAAATCGTTTTTGTATTTTATGTAAAAACAATTTGGCCAAACACATACAAGGCAGTTTAGTTTATCCTAAAAATAAAAACATGGCTAAATAATATGTACAAAAAGCGGCCAAGGTTTAAAATTCTACAATAATAAATGCCGAACAATTTTTTTATTATAAAAAATTTCACTATTATTATAACTTAAATATTTATTTTAACTGAAAATGTTTAATTATATAATTATTTTACAAAGCAAGCT
Organism: Parietaria judaica; assembly: GCA_954871525.1. Taxonomy (NCBI): domain Eukaryota; kingdom Viridiplantae; phylum Streptophyta; class Magnoliopsida; order Rosales; family Urticaceae; genus Parietaria; species Parietaria judaica. The sequence goes on along the minus strand of OX940865.1, from coordinate 17,874,063 downwards.
TAAGTAAGCCTCATGGCGGGCTTAAGTGAGCCGAATGACGAGTATAAGTGGGCCGATGCGCGGATGAGCCACGACGCGGGCTTAAGCGTTTTTGTAGCAGCAAATTACATGCGCCCTGTTAGTAAATAGATATCATTTTCTTTACTTCTATTGGAAAGATATTATTGTGGATTCGAAACATTTGAATTGATGATATATTTATTTTCTATCAAGTCTTAAGCAAAAATTAAGCCGATTTCTAACCATTTAAATTAATTTTCAACTCCACTGGGTCCCCCTTTCAAATGTTTGACTTTGACATCAAAATTTGTCGCGTGCGTATTAAATATTAATATAATCTCGATTAAATGGCGAATAACGAATAGAATAATAGACATTGATTTGGTTAGTGTTTAATAGTAATCCATCAAGTACAAAGCATTCAATAATTGCCCAAGCTAGTGACGTGGCAGGAGTGGATAAAGGGCATTCTCGTCAACCCAAATAGTTTCAAGTTTCAACTCACAACACAAAAGCACTAGCGATATCGACGTGTAACGCTGAGACTTGGGGATTGACCAAAATACCCATCTTTACAAAGTTACGTTACAGCGACCTACCAACTCCGGTCAAGACCCGGCAAAAATACCAAAAAAGAATCACACTCCGACAATCTCCAAGCTCGCTGCACCACCGTAGCTACCATGAGGCCGCGTCGGCGAAGGTGACGGCGTGTAGTACGGAGGCGAAGCGCACGGCGTCGAAAACGGCGTCGCTTCGTCGTCGGGCTCCACCGTCAAAACGACATCCGTCACCGCCACGTCATCATCACCGTCGTCGCCACCGAACTGATCCTGACCGTTCGTTGACCTCTGATCGGCCTCCTCCTCTTCCTTGATCGTGAACAACAGCCTCGACGGTCCGTACATCTCCTCGTGGAGCTTCAGGGCGTCGTCGTCGTCGATCGAGCTCCGATCAACGTCTCCGGAGCGATCAGGACCGTCCGTTCTGCTTACCTGGTCAGCGCTGGGCTCGATTCGGGACTGGTTCTTCCAGCAGAAGAAGTAGAGAAGCTCTTTGGAGGAGAGGACGTAGACCGAGGAGTCGCCGGCGGCTGAGGCCGCGGGGGTGCTCCGGCGACGGAATCTCCGGCGGCGCCAGAGCACGTAGGCGAGGTCGGCGGCGAGGATGACGAGGCAGACGGCGAAGATGGCGACGAGGGTGTCTCCGAGCTTGCTGAGACCGACGGCCATGGCGGAGTGGGAAGGGAGAAGTGAGAGTGAGAGGAGTGAATGAGGTGGTAAAGATGGAGAAAGTGGAATTTCCGTGGTGATGACTCGTTTTTTTGGGTGGACTGAGACCGTTGACTGGGGACTCACCGGCTGAGGGAGAGAATATTGGTCTTTCAGGGAAGTGGTGATGACCGGTGATGGCAGGTTAGTTAGTAACGGATTGTGGATTGTAGAGAGAAGGTGGGAAATAATCATGTTAATACAGTAGGGTATCCGGATCCTGCAGGGTATTTTATTTTTACATCCGGGTAAAAATCATGACCATAAATTTCTTGTTCCGAATTTTTTCGAACTAGAAATTCTGGCTACAGTTTTTACTTGAATTTGAGTATCCGGTTATGAATTTTATACATTTTTTTAGTTTTTAATAAATAAAAAATGTTTTAAAAATTATTAGTTTTACCTCAAATATCTTAAAAAAATTACAGCAATACCCAAACTGAAACTGTAAAGATTTGAGCCGGTAATTAAAAATACCTCGTTTATTGATTTATTGAGCATGATAATTGGTTATACATAAACAAATACATCGGAAAATTTAATAGTCTTCGTGATTGAAATAATAAAAAATGTCGTCGCTTTGGGTGTTTCTTCTTGAGCTCATTCTTCAGCTTGGAGCCAATCTTAACTTAGAAGGATGATCTCGATTGAGAGAGATGAGTAATTGTGAGAGTTAGAGAGTTGTGTGAAAGAATTGGTAATGAAATGTGGTATTTATAGGGATAAAATCGTTAAAGTTATAATGTTGTGGAGGAAAATTGACTCGTTAGAAAATCCAACCTCTACATTGCTACGTTCAGATTCCAACATTAAGATTTTTTATTTAAAAAATAAAAATAAAAAATTTAGGTTGTTGGATCATCACAACCAACGACCACGAATTTTTGGCTGTTGGAACAAAAAACTGGAACTAGAAAATTATTGTTATAAAATTATACAGAATCGGACTTCTGAATCCAGCTTTTATCCAGTTTCAGAAAGTTATGATTTTTTTTTTTCTTTGAATTTTTGATTTCTGACTAATGTATTTACATGAGAAGTGGGAAATAAGAATTGTGAGAAAAAGATCAACAAAGCAATATTTTGGAGCCTTTTTCTTACCAAAAATCGACCGCGAGTGTAATTTAATGTTTGTAGCGAGATGCGTCGGGGTATATTGAAAGTATCTTTTTTAAGATTTTAAAAATAAGTAAGCGATCTATGCCGATTTGATTTTACGATTATAAAAAAAAAACATGGGTATATCACTAATTTATAAAATAATAATTATAAAATAAATATTAATTAGTGTTTGAGTGACAGTGTTTGACCCCTTGTTTTTGCACGTCGTAAATTATATTGTTTTTCTTTAATTTTAATCTTTCGCCAAGTTTTTTTTTTTTTTTTTCACCAAGTTGAATGTAGCATAATCTCTCTCTCTGAAAAAATACAAAAATTATTAATATTACGAAATGTAGACTTATTTGAATATATTTCTACTATGTAATAAAATTGGTCACATTATGAAAAAAAAAAATCATACAAGTTCTTAAACAAATAATAAAACTAATGAGTAAAATTCGGGAGCATTACGTAACCTATTTTTTATTTGGAGAAAATTTCACCAATAATATAAAATTTGAGGACAATTGCCAATTACTCAAAAATTTAAGCTGATTTGGTTGACATTAATGATGACGTGGACGTACAGCTGCGTGACTGTAGCTATCTTGGTGTGGGTGTAAATTTGAATTAAATTCCGGAGAGAGGGTCTTAATCAGATTAGTTTGAAAATTGCTGTCAAAATGGTTGAAGATTCAGAAGATGTGTCGTGTTTATCGATAATATTTGTAACGGTAGAGTAATTATGAGAATATTGAATCGACCGTTACAGATAGTGGAAAGGTAATGATGACGGAGTCTCTAGATGCAAAATGACATACAAAGAAAACGACATGCTGTGTAAAGTAACAAGTTTTTGTTCTAGGACATATAATATAAACGACATGAATTTTAAACGCTCATTTTCAAGAAACTGAGATTTTTTGAGCTAGTCAACTTCGTTAGATATTTTGTGTATATATATAATTAGAATAAATTCAATAATACATATCCAATGATCTTTGGATTGGATGAGCATTAGCTTAGTGCTTTGATCTGGCAAGGGCTCTTGTTATTTTTATAAAATTTTGAAACATAAGTGATTTTCAAAACGTGTTAGAGACTCTCTTCATTGATTCCGGTTATCCACCCGCGGTAGGGCCACAAGCTGGTCAACGCATGGCAGAGTATCAAGAGAGATACCGAGTAGTGTGACTTAGGTGAGTTTGTGATGGCAAAATGTAAGGTTTAGAAGACTTCGTGGTCTGATTCACATTCTTATGTGTTTGAAATTCGTTACGCATTAATTTTGCAAAATATAAAGGAACGGCCGCGAATTTTGTAGCACTTTGAAGTGCTAAAACTTGTTAAACTTAATTATCCAAAGCCTTATGACAAAAAAAAAAAAAAAACATTAAAAAGCATGAGAAATTGAATTTGCATATTGAAGACTGAAAAGCAAATTTATAAATAATAAAAGTTTGGGTTAAACGGTTTTGAAGTAGTAGTGTGTGGAATTAGGTTGTTTGAGATCACTGTAATTCATGGATACAGGGAAAGAGAGCAAATTGCAATTAATTCACATCATATTAATAAAATGAATGCAATATTTAATTCTCATAATCTATATGAGTGTTTTATGTAACATTTATTTTTATAATTGGAGAGAGTGCTTGACGCAAATATTCGACGTTTCGACCAACGCATTCTAAATCAATTTTTTATCGGTAACTTTTTCAATAAAATTTACTGTACTTATTATTAAATATGATAGATATTATTATAAAATCATCAATAATTATAGAAAATGAGTCGGTTACTGATTTGCTTACATATTAGTAGGTAGACTCATTATAAAATTTAAAATATCTCGAGAAAGAATATAGTTTTTATATGATAAATTATTTTATATATTGATTTGGAGATAGTTTTATTGAAGAGAATGTCAACCGGAGATTATATAAATTAATAATCTTTTGGAAAAAATAATGAAATTAGTAAGAGCGCCTTCTTCGAACGTACTATCGTTGTTTGACTTTCACAATTTTATAGCTCACGTCAACCACAAACGCTCTTGTATTTTCAAAGGAAACGCACAAGCCAATCACGTTCTTTGCCAATAAATTGCATATTATAGTTCCGTTTCAGGGTCAAGAAACTAATAATATAAATTCATAAAACATTGTTTATGATGCCTCACAATTATTTAGTATACTGTTGGAATTTTTATAAAATTGAAAAAAAAAAACGGTAATCAGTTTTGCGGATCATATATTATAAGAATACAAACAATCACGTATATTTGGTAATTGCTGAATCCTGATTTTAAAGTCCTATTCTTCAATGTGGGTTGTAATTGTTTTTTGTTTTAATCCGTGGAGAGATTTGTGTAAACGACAGACTTTTAAATCATTTTGTTATTAACAAACTCCACTGATTGAGTCATAATATTTCATCATAAAGCTCTTCATTTAAGATGCAAGTAACGTATTTTTCAGTTAAGGTTTAAGAATTTACAATTCTTATAGTTGTTTTTTTAAACCACCAAGCTTACCAAAGGTTAAAAAAATAAAAATAAAAATAAAAATAAAAAAATAACTAGTCTTTGATGAAGGACTTGAGTAATTTTTATTTGAGGATCCATCTAATTTTTCTTAACCTTGAACATCCATCTAATTACAATCTAGCTATAACACTTTTATTATTAGGGATATCTATGAGGGACCAAGTATATATATTAATGTTACTTATTAAATATATCATTCAATTATAACTAAAATACTAACTCTAACACCTTCTAGCCCAGCCCTGACTAAACAAAGAAACTGTGTAATAAACTGAAACAAACACATATTATTACAACAAGTAATTCCTTCATCAAAGTGAGTCAATATAAAATATGAAAGTTTGGTTTCATTTATAGAATTCAGACATTCGTTTTCTTTTTCCTATCGTTTACCAGTCTCTAAATAAGTGTACTATATATATTCACACACATATACATATGTATATGCTTTTGGAAAACGACCAAAAACTATTCATAAAAAGCATAATTCGAATGAAGAAAACCTTATAAATGTATTCTTTTTTCTGATCATCTCTGGATTTATTCGCGTGTGCAATTGTAGAATCAACCTCTTTTTGACCAACTATTTCATTCAAAGACCACCACACACTAATATACGTATATTCATACATACTACTCTCTCTCTCTCTCTCTCTCTCTCTCTCTCTCTCTCTCTCTCTCTCTCTCTCTCTCTCTCTCTCTCTCTCTCCCTCCCTCCCTCTCTCTCTCCCTCCCTCTCTCTCTCTCTCTCTCTGAAAAACGATTATGTTAAAGCACATGAAAGTGCTCAAATTCTCCTTGGATCCCTCAATATGTCATCACTTTCGAATGAGAAAACCTTTGAAAAGCACCCACAGTGGAATATCGTGGTTATATACATGTGATATATAGCATTTTAAGTATTAGTATTGTTGATGATCTCAATATATGCGAATTAGGGTTTCCATGGGATCCGAGATGTATAGATTTCCCTTACTTTCATGCAAAAAGAGGACGTAATGGGGACAGTGACACAAGTAAGAAAGAAAGAATTAAAGAGCTTTAAATAAAGTCTGCGAAAGACCGAAGGAACGGTTTGTGGAAACTTTGTCTCCATGCTTGCTCTCTTTCGAGGGACTCTCTTTTGCTATTCTCAATTTGAATAATGCCTTTTGTTATAGAATTTGGTGATCAGAAAAAGTGTTGGAATCTCTTTTGACAACCATTAATGGTAGGTTCGAATGTAAGAAGGTTTTAAAACTAGAACGTTAAATTTCACTGGCCAGTTCCGAAAATATATGCTTAAAAGTGACCCTGGAATTATAATTATAAAAATACACCATAGAAGCAATAAATTACGGAAATAAAATAAGATTACTAAACGAGAAAGTGATAAAATTTCAAAAAATATCGTTTTGAAGCGTGCATAGATAAGTAGGAGCCCCCGCTACTAAAATATATTAAGGAAATCTGTGGCAAGAGTTTGTGAAGCTCAGTCAATTGAAGCGTAATGTATATAATATAAAGTAGGAAGCAGTATGTATACAATATTTTGTTTCACCGGAGCAAAATATACAGATTAAGTAAGGAAAACTTAATTAAGCTCTCGACATAAGTATACATTTTTTTTTTCTGCGTATTTTTCATCCATGCCTTGTTAACGTCGTTATATCTTTACACGTCATTGTATTGTATATATGTTGCCAAGTTTTCCTAAGTTTATGCAGTTTTTCTACAAATATTTCAATATTTAAGAAGAAATTCATATTTTGCCACCCAAAACACATACATCTAAGCTAAGCTCAAGCTTTCGGCCCCTCGAGTTTGCTCGAATATTCAATCCCATCTCCCTTTGCCCTTCCTACTGGAGGGAGCAAATTCCGCCAATATATATGTGTGCACGCACGCGTAGTATCTTATATTTTCATGTGGTGTTATGTTTGTGTCTAGAAATTTAAAGTCTACCGCATTTTTTCCTTTTGATTATTTTTTAATAGATCAATAAAAATGCAGTTCTAATTTACAACCAATTACATTACGTCAAAACCTTAAGAATGGCGATCTTCATAACATCTAGAATAGTGTTATGCTATCATTTGCTGGCTCTAATGAGTGTAGAATAGTATTATAAAACTGATTATAGATAGCATCTCAATATGTAATATGCAAAGTGATCTTTACTTTCATTCATAATGAATCAGTTGCCAGAATTTAGGGCACAAAGTGCTTAATTATTTAATTTTTATAAAAGCAATGAGAAAAATTAAAGCAACTTAATTAGCAAAAAAGAAAACAAAGCAATATGCCAAAGTGATTCTAATAAATGATCAGTATAATATTTATACACACTTTACGCATCAAAGAAGATCTAATAATGATCAGTACTATTAAATTATGAAAAATAAAAGATATATATGAAGAGAAAGATGCATGATTAGAGCCTCCCAAAAGTTATATGGAATATATACATAATCATATATATGTGTTAATATATACAAATTACAATGAGAGAAAGGTTTTAAAGCAAAGAAAGAAGCTCATAAAAACAGGAAAAGTATATAAAGTAAAGCAAAATTGAGAATAATATGTAGATTAATAGCTTCAATAAAAGAATTTGAGTGAGAGAAAATTGATCGATGATGTTGCCCTAATGAGTATGTCTTTTGTCCAACAATTTTTTAATTTTATATTTTTATAATTAGAATTATCACTCTTCCTTCTTATAATCTGATCATCAATAAGATTTTGAATTCGAGGCTCTCAGTCGAGCTTTATCCTTTCCGTGTTGATCAAACAATCATTGTCTTAAGAGTTATCCTTATTGTTCGACAATCAATCTTTATCTTTTCTTTATGGCATATTTATATTTATTACTTTATCGTCGGGATTCTCCTTTTTATTCAGCGAGGAAAAATAATGATTTAACAGTCATCGAAAAGGTATCAATAATAAATCTAGGCAATTTTTTTTAGTGAGTTTGAAATAAAAATACATATATAGAATAAAAGGAACAATGAAAGTATGGTACATTTTATATGATGCAAATATGCAGATGAGGAATTGGAGGAGAATTAGTTCTAAACAAGGGCCGACTCTCAGTTTGTTGTGTTTTGTCGGAACAGTACTATTGTACTAAGTTAAAATCAATTTTAATTGAATTAAATATAAATAATACATCAAAAGAAATTGGGGCCCTTGAGGTTCGAGACACCGACCTCGTGTAGCTACAAGCAATTAGGGTTTATTGTACGCTAGAGATACGATGCTATTGATCTGAAATTTTCCCTTCTAGAGTGAAAACCTGAGGAGCCATTGTTTTTAGGTTTTCAGAGTTTTTGAAGCTTTCAACAAATCTTTGGTATGAGTTCAAGTTGCACATACCGTTTGAGAAGGAGATAGGATGGATTCGATTATAGATCAACTTTGCGAGGGGATCTTGCGTGGATCGACACTCATAAGAGTCGTGGCCCTCAGCAAAGAAGTTACGAAGTCGATCCATTTATCATCAAGCTACGTGTAAAGATTACAACGCTGGTTATTACATCATCCCGAGAGATTCTCCGGTTTTGTATTACATTTATTTTTGGAGAGATTCTCCATTTTATTGTTTTATAATTCATCGTACATATATTTCGTAAACTTTATTATATTGTCGATTAATCGGGATGAGTGCCGCACTGACGTAAATTATACATCGTCCATCACTTTTTTGCACATAGTTAGTTACTTTCATTATCTTGATTATGTTATCTGCAACTGCATGTTAGAGAGCTTGACGTTATAATTTTTATGTATGATAAGGTATTGGTTGTTTAGTACTTTTGTTTTTACACAATATATACTAAGAAACAATAACTCCAAACATAAAAATAAAATACAATAAATATATATATATATATATATATATATCATTAAGTAAATAAACAACTGCCGTTTAACTGGGCTGGATCGGTATATATATACAGCCACAGGCTCAGTGTATATGGGCTTCCTTGAAATTTCCACGTACGAAAGAAGAACCATCGTCACATGGAGACCATGCACACGTAAGCATCGCTTGTATATAAAATTATAAATCAAGATCTTTGGATAATTGGTGCATGGATTAAAGTTCGATCTATACGGTTATTAATTAGTATACGAATATCAAATATTTACAAAAAATGATTTTTAAGGTCTCACAAACAAATTTAGAATATATTCGCTATGATGAAGGTAGAGTTTTTATGTTTATCCATGTGGTTTGTCGGCCACTCAACCTTAATTATGTGTTAAATATAGTACTAATCCAACACATTGTATATATTGATTAAGTGAATGACAAAATATTCAACTATATAATATATTGTATTTGTATATATAAAGTAGTGCAAATTATGAGAAAAGCTAGAGCACCAAGTAATTAACCAATCGTACGTGCTGTCTTCGTGTAAAAATACCTGCAGATTAAAAATTAATGAGTGCATATTGATTTATAATATGGTGTACAAATAAACCGCGAGTTAATTTAATTGGACTAGAAGATTGTACTAATCATCTCCATTTAAAATGATCTTCATATGTTTCCCAGTGTCATAACATAGCAATCAATGACAATATTTCCTTCCTACTCTCTCTCTCTCTAAAATGTAGAAGTTTTCAGTCACTTTCCACAACCCCAACTATATATTGCTTCATATTAGAACCATCTTCACAACTGACGAAAAGACGAGATATTTTATGTGTGATTTTTGTTTTTGTTTTTTTTTGTAATCATCTTAATACTACAATTGAAAACAATATGTAGTATAAATAAGTTTCAAATTTTCCTTATCGAAAGTTTCTTTTTTTTAAAAAAAAAAAATTATATACCATGGAGAGAGTTAGATATAGCATTAGACATAGATAGAGAAAACCAAAGTGGCTATATATGGAGGGTATTTCTGTAAAGATATTGGAAAGATAAATGAAAAACTGATACATTTTTTCTCAGGCGTATAGACCTAACAAAGAAATATAAATTTTAGATAAAAAAAATAATATGTATATATATATATATTTGGTATGTCTTAAAGTTTATACTTTTTGACACTATTAGGAATATATGCAGGATGCAGCAATTGAAAAAAATATGAAGTAGGCCACCATTCATAGGTATTTTAAGCAGGCTCGAGATGTTCCGTGAAGTGCTTCTGCAAGCGTCTTAAATTTGACAAGTCATATCCTTTGACTCGAGTATCCCTTTTGCAAATAAACTCTAAATACTAAGATCGGCTGAACGGTTAATGCTATTTTCTTTTAATGGGTAGTAGAAAATACCGATATGTTTTACAGTTCTTAGATGCAATATTGAAGCATCATATTGAGTCTTGTCGGAGTTAATATAAGAATGAAAACCTAGAGTTATTCCTCAAAATCGTATTCTTGTGAGAATTATGAATTTGAGGTCCAAATTTATTATTGGCGCTTGAATAAAGAGCTCAAATCGAATATGTCCTAAATTTAATATTCCTGAGCAAATTAATATGAGAAGGAAATTTCTTCGGTCAGATATTCGTATTATTCGGATCAATAATCCTAATTGGATTGCATTCTCGCTAACTCTTACCACATCTATCATTTATGTTTACCACAAATATCCTTAAATATCCTTATGTATATAATATATTTGTGTGAACAAAGATACATGTTTAAAAAAGGGATCACTATTTCCTAAGATTAACATATATATGCTGCTAGTTCATGTTTTTTTTTTTTTTTGGTTCTAAAATAAACGAGTAAAAGTAATCACTTTATTTTCGTCTTCCTGCTTTTGAGGGGAAAATAAGATTCCAAATTCCCTCACATATTATTATTATAATATAATATAATAACCGAGTGTATTCTCGAGTGTATTCTGACAGGGATATCATGCCCGTGATCGTAAAAGTAGATCATTATTGATACATACATATAACCTGAATGGATTCTAGTAATTTATAGAAATATGATAAGCGATATCTTTATAGAAGTAATTTTGTAGAATTAGAAAGTTAGTTTTAGCGATATCTTTATGCTCAGATATTCCACAACATGTCGTTTTTGTAAATTAAGCTACATTGCATTGCTTTTATTTAGCTATAGATTATTTTTCTTCTTTTAGCTATAGATTAAAATTCAAGATTCTACAAATCAATAAATTAAGAGACAAAAGTTGATGTTGTTATTCGTAAGTGCAAGTTTTTTTATTAATGATAACTCTCTGCCCTTTATATGACAAAAGAAATTCCGGCCATAGAAAAACCGAGGCCATTGCAACTGGAAAAAAAAAAGGCCATAGCTCATCAAAACCCTAAAAAATTATATATGAACAAAAAGTTCCATACCTTATATTATATATTAACAAAAGAACATGATAATACTAATAAAAAAACTAATATTTTATTTCGTCTAAAGACCCCCAAAACTAACATAAATGAGCCATGCATAGTTACTTCTAAGTTCTTCGTTTCATATTTTTTTTTCTTTAAAACCCTACTAAAGAATAGTAAACGAAGCCACGTAAGTAAGAAGTGTTAGAGAATAAGATACTGTTTAGCTAATGGATTTTAGTTAAAAAGAAGCAGAGGGAGTCGCAGAAAACCATCGTGTTTTCCACACTGCATAATATTTCCGAAAAAACCCTAACCTTTTGAAAAGCCACAAGCGACAAATTCCCTACTTATGCTTATGGGTCTTAATTAAAAGCTGTGAAGATAATGATCTTTTTTGTGATTCTAAAGTAGAAACATCTTTATTAGGGTTTAAAGAAGAGATGCTTATCGACCAATTTCTTAATCTTTCTTCTTTAAACGCTTTTACTTTAATTTCTTTCTTTCTTTCTTTCTTTCTTTCTTTCTTTCTTTCTTTCTTTCTTTCTTTCTTTCATACCACAACTTTCCAACACTTTCCAAGGATGAGAATGTTGGGTTACGATAATCAAAGAAAAACAAGAAAGAGAAGATATTCTTTTAGGAATTGCATCACAAGGCATTAAAAGTAGTGCCCTTTTGATATTTCTTAGGGAAGATTATTTTGCTTTTTTTCTCTTCTAAAGTAAAAAAAAAAAAAAAAAGTTGCTTCTCCTTTGCACAACCCTTACGTTATGAATCATGCCTTACATATTTTTGTGTGGGCTCTCAATATTTTACCATTACGAATAATATAAGTAGAGTTATGAATATCATCCTTTTGATCAATTCTTAATTATTTTCTTACATCTTAATCGCTAAAGTTCAGAAAGCAGATATACATTAATTAAATTGGTGCATGTATGTATGCATATATGATATATCATGTTTGATTTCAGTACTTAAAATTTAAAGTAATTAGACATTGTTCTTATTAATAAATAGAAAAAAAATTATCACTTTATTGATCGTGAGCGCCATATTTCTTTAATTTTTTATATAGAATTTCCTCCTTTTATTTTATTTAATTGTTAAATAATATTCGTTACCGTTAGAGAACGATAATATAAATTTTTATTCAGTGACGTTATAAATGACATTATTATCAAAAGTATAATTGATGTGAGGCTATAAAATGAATGCTCATCCTTTGACAAACTATAACATATATAAATAATGAATCGCACAATAACTGTATCAATTTTTATTGACTAGTTCATTTAGTTCTGTTTACGTTGATATATAAATAGTATTACACTCAACTTTATTCTATTCAATATAGCTCATGCTCATCAATTTATACAATATAGCCGATGAGACAGTGTCTTATGATAAAAAAGTATTCGTAAATCGTAAGCCAAAAAATGCGGGCAACAATAAATAAAATAAAAAAAAGACAGAGTTGTTCTTATTTTAATTCAGAAGATTTATATGAGCCCAATTTGTTCAAAATTTCAATATATATATATATATGAACACTTGGAAAGAAAAGAAAAACTAGTCTTGTTGTATTGGTATCTAGCTCATAATAATGATGATGGAATCATATTGACTGAAAAGTGAAAAGAACGAATCTAAAGACTGAAAATTTGCTATTAAAATGACTGCCGTGCGTGTTATACGCATGTGCGACCACTGAGAGACCGACGCATCATTGCTATTAAAACTAACTTTCTTTGTATTTAGCAAATTAATAATTGAGGCTCTTGAGAAATAAGAACATGCTCAAGTTCAACTGCTTAACAATTGGTAGTTTGGTACGTTATTCAGTGATTAAAAAAAGTTGCTAACTTTTGCTCCAAATAGGAGCAAATAATCAGAGTGATATTCATATGAGGATAACTTTTAATTATTTTTTATCGCGGTGAATATTTTGAGTATTGTTATAGAAAAAAAACGTAAATCATAAGTAAAAAAATGTTTATTGCATATTTAAAACTACGTCATGAATACAATAAATAAATAAAATAGTTACAACTTTCACCTAAAATCACTAACCACTAGTAGACTTGAAATGGTTCACCCAAAAATCAGCATAAGCACAAATAAACACCCTATTAATAAAATAAGATTTATTTTCGACAATTGACTCGAGCCTCATCCAACAACACCCTTTGTTGCCGGTGAGTCGACGCCTCTGATCTCGTTTCATCCGGTCAGTTGCCGTCGCCCATTGTCAATCAGGGTGTGGTCCCGCAAGCAAGGTTGTGCCTCTTAGGGAGGCTCTTTTTTCTACCCTAATTCAATTACATTACAATTTAAAATTTCAGATTAGAAACGTACGATTATAGTTTAAAGAATATTAGTGAAAGATTAATAAAGTCTAAGTACACATGTTAGTTGAATTGGACAGTTGTAGATCGTTGATAGATAGGTTAATTGTTATTTATGTGAAATTGTGTTTTATTTGTATTTTGTATGGATTGAATTTTTTTATGCTTTATTATTTATTCCCGATTTTTTTTTTTTGGCAAATTATACCTGAAGCAATTATTTTAGCTAGGAAGTAGTTCTGCTTTGCGTTTATATATGTTTGTGTGTGTGGTTGATTTTGTAAGGAATAAGTTCTCGAAGATGTATCATAAGTAGAATAAAGTTGAAAGCGAACCATGTTTTGTTTGGCATAAACTTAGTGACCCTTTATTACTCTTATGTGTTGGTATTAGTCCGACAGACGAGCTTGCGAGCAAGTAGATGCTTCGATGATTCCATTCACACGTAATGCCTCCAATCATAAGGAGCATAATGTGTTAAAGCTAGCTTCATGTATACGACTTTATAATAGTACTAGTGCATGGCCTTGGACACGCCATATTGCCATCCTCGTGAGGCTAGGGTTTTTAGTGACACAATACTTCTATTTCTATATATGTAGGGGTATATATCCACATATGTTGTGTATACATACCTCTATTTTACGAATTTATTTAAAAATAACTTGTGAAAATAAAATTTCTGAATAAATAATTCATATGTTTATTTGACAAGAATTTAAAATCATCTTGTGGATATATATTAAGTTTCAAAATTATAATTTTTACATCAATAATTTATTTGACAAGAAGTTAAAATCATCATAGTTATCGTGTTCATCATCATAGTTATTGTGTTCATGTTACTAAATCATCATAATTTATATAAAAATTTAAAGGTAAAAAATGGATATACAGAATAAACTAAAGTTTTTTTTGGCAGACAAAATAAATTGAAGTTGATCGGTAGAATTGATAGATCTGTCGTATATAATATATTTCTGTATGATATACTTTGTTTCTTAAAAACATGAATGTATAATATATATATATATATATATATATTAATTAGTTTCATTTAACCAATTTTTAAAGTTTCCGCACACACTTAAAATTTTAATAGTGTTAAGTATTCGTGTTTTTCTTTCATGTGAGACTTGACATGCTCAATATAAGAATGGTATTTCTTTTAGGCTCACTCATTTTCAGCCGATTTTTTTTTTATTGGATCTCATTTAAAGTTAAAAGGCTTTGATACCGAAGTATCATGTAATTCTACTTTAAAATCAATGAGGAATAACTCATGACAATATACTAGAGCTAACCCATGATCTAATAATCATAGTCTTTGATACGGTAAAAAATTCTAAGTCTTCGTGCCTTTTTATGTGAGACTTAATATCCTAAAACTATTAACATCCATCGGTCTACTAATCATATAGAAACACGGTATTCTTGCCTTTTAGTTTCACTTACTCGTTTATGTGGGGAGAATTAAGATCTGATCTATTGTCTCGTTCTATGGATTCTACACATGAAAACAAAGAGATTTCTATATGATGACGTCATTATTCCATTTCTCATATCCTATGATTGACGCTCTCTTCTTATTGTTAGTTTATGCATGCATGTTTTAGAGTACTTTGACTAATACAGTCCCCCAATACAAAGTAGTGGTGTGCGTTACGAGATTTAGATGGCAAAAGCGTAATATTTGATTATCTTTTTTACGTGCCAATAATATATATAACAATATGATCGAGCAATGGCCAATAAGTGAACAACAAGACAACATGTATGTGCTTTTTCACGAGCAATGTTCTCGGTGACTTGAGCACTACAACAAGAAATGGCAAATCGTATATGTTGACTATTGCTTCAACGTGATCATAATTTACAATACATACTATATATAGTGACACATAAAAGTATGATGCTCAATTGATTCGTTCTTAAAGAATTAAGAATACAAGTGTTGGTTTGGTTTTATATGAACCATTATGAAACTGCTTTTCAAGGACACCGGATAAGATAATATATCATAGTGATAATAGACAAAGTATCCAAGTTGGAGTAACTATCTTGATAGGTTTAAAAAAAAAAAAAAAGTGGGAAAAGTGTGTAAGTTCAGTAAGACATTAGTTCCTTTTCAGTCCAGTTTTTTTTTTTTTTTTAATGTTAATAAAACATGAACCCCATTAATTAAAATAAATTGTGAGAAAAATTAATTTAAAATGAAATTGTGTAGCGGTGATGATACATTTTACTACCGTTTGTAGCAGAAATTGTACAATCTATGATTGTTTTTCAATAAAAATTAGACGGAGTACTGTTTTACCTAGCTGTTATGCACTTTTTGAATAGGAATCCATTTTATGAAAGATCTTGGTTTCGTGCTTATGTGGGTCTCCGAGATCCTTTCGATACCTATGTTTAGGTATTTTTTCTAACAAAAAATGAACTTGGACAGCAGTTGACACAATTGACTACAACTTAAATCTTTTTGCCGCTATTATCCCTAGATTATTGCGTTTGTAAGTATACACTATTGTTATACACCAATGAAATCAAGTGCTTTAACATTGATGCATGTTAATAAACTATCTAGATCTATATGGTATAAAATTACAATTTTAGAATATTGCTGACATTATTGTTTTCTTATATTTAAAGACCTTTACACCCCTATTAGAAATCTAGTTGACATTAAAGTTATACAAAAGGATACTTTTGGGAAAATTTATCACTTAAATATAGTACTTCGGTACATGCACAAGAACTAAGGCTAGATACATAAGTGTGATATAAAATTGCATGGGAAGGACTGAAGAATCTTAATTAATAGTTAATAATCTTGAGCTAAATAAGAAATTTGAATAAAATGTTTATGTTGTTCCCTAGTTCAAGCTATATGTTGAAATAATTTGAACTAAAAGTAAAATACAGTTTTTCTCATGCAAAATGAGAAAAAGATAGAAGAAGTGGAAATAAAAGAACAATAGGGTAAAATAAACGAGTTACTAAAGAGAATAATATCAAAGTAGGTAATTACCTCACTAACCCCAATCTATAAAGAACGACTAATATACAATGTACAAGTACTTTTACAAATTAAGCGACACACATTTTTCTCTTTGTCTAGACTTTAGGCCCTAAATGTGTGTGAAAGATCTAAAGACATAATGTTAAGGACAAAGAGAATTCGGAAAAGGGAAAGAAAGAGCTTAAAGGAAAAGAGAATAAACTAGCTAGCTTTTGCATTAGTTTGAGAGTTTCCAAAGTCTCTTCTTCTTCACAATTCTTGAATCTTGAAAACCACCCTTTTATCCACACACTCAAGAAGCCCGATGTCGCCGATTGACCGATCCTCTTCGGCACGGTCAGCTTGTTCTTCACCGTCGTCAAAGGAAATGTTCAAATCAAGAGTCAAACGAGGACTATTTGTGCCATGATCATGATCTTCTCTAGGCTGATTTGAGTGACGATCCTTCTTATGTGGAGAGCAAGCCCTTGATCTAGAGCTAAAGCTTTCACAGCTCAAAATGACGATACTGTCCTGGAGCTCGATGTCTTCTCCGTTTAAATTCTCGATCTTCCCTCTTTCAATGGCTCTTTTGAACCCGATTTGAGAGGGATAATCAGCTTCCACAACATCTTCCACTAAAAACACACGGTGCGGATTAAGCGACACTGCCTCGCCAAATCTCTCGATGTAGCTGCAGCTTTGCTCGTCCCTCGACCTCTTGTTCGGAATATTACGGCCATTGTCCTCTGTCGAATCCGCTCTCGTGGCTGAGCAACTGCTTAGCGTGATTGAGACAAACTCGTCGGAAGAGCCGAATACGAGCCTGGCTAATTCTCTGGCGATCTTCTCTTTGGCTTGCATGTCGACGCCCTGAAAGAAAAACCACGTCTCTTCTTTGGTGCGATCGACATCTCCGGTCTTTCTTGCCAAACCTGACCGGCATTGCAATACCGTCGTCGCGATTTCTGGGATTATATCTCTTTGCCACGGGACTTTTTGCTCCAAGGCGTTGCATAGGGTTTTCAGGTTCTCGGAGTTGAGCTCCTTCAACTTGTTCGGATACTCGGCTTCCATGGGGTCGCTTGAGGAAGCCGAAGTAGGAGTAGAGTTGGGATTCGACGAGAATAGTAGTATAGGTTGTTTTGATGGGTGGTTTCCCTTGTTCTCCGGGAAATACATTTTTAAGCTTGGCTCGCTACTTCGATTAGGGGTTTGATCACGTGCCCAAAATTTGTGATCTCTAAAGGAAGGGTTACACGAGAAGCCAGAAGCTGAGGAAGAAGGAGAGACTGAAGAGAATGTGATGAGGGTTTTCTCGGGAAAATAGTTATGTTGTTGTCGTTGATGACTTGAATAGCAAAATGAATTCCACTTTTTGTAAAGGTCCGAGACCGAGACACAGGTCTGAAACGATCAAAAAAATAAATAAAGAAAAAAAAGTTAAATTGCAAAGTAGTAAAAAGCTAGCTTTGATTATCATCTCTTGTGCAGCACTAAAAATGTCATGTTGTTTTTCAAAAATATATATATATATATATATATATATATATATATATATATATATATATATTATGTCGTGGAACTCGAACCCGGTATCTTAAGAATACAATTTCAAATATACTAAACCAACTAAATCAACCATACTATTGTACACTAAAAATGTAAGGTGTGTACTATATTTGTGGTTCAAAACTCGTAATTAGAGAATCCAATTTCAAATATTCAACCAGCTAAATAAAATATTCAAGCAACATAATACATTAAGAGCTTGTGAAAGATCAACGTAATTATAATGCTTAATTAGTAAGAAAGTACCTGGTCATGACTTGATGATCTAAGCCTTTTAGCATCATCGGTACGATGTTGGAGCCATGCAGGGAGGTTTGAAGCAGCGGAGTCACCATTATTACTCGTTTGCATGTCTCGAGCTTCAGCCTCGAACATGGCCGAACACTCATTGCAACAAGTCAGCTTATTATGATCTCCATTATGAGTTTTGCTTGTGGACTCGTCACTTCTTTGGTCACTGATGATAACAAAAAAATGCATATTAATTAATAAGATTATAAATGGTTAAAAGAGAAGGGTAAAAAAAAAAGGTTAGACACTTTCCTTCATCGTTAAGAAAAGAGAAAGAAATGTCTATGATATATAATATCAATATTTCCGACTTCATGATAAAAAAGATTTCTTAGTTCATTATGTACTTCAATCTAGTTCTTGCTTTTTGAAGTGATAGAGAAAAGAAGGAAAGATAAAAATAATAATTCCAAGCACCTTATCTTTTTCATGTAACAACTTTCATTGCTTCCTTTTACATTAAGGAAAAGTGATCATTACTCTCTTCATGATTCAATCCATCCCACGGGCAAAAAAAATAATAATTTCAATCATTTGGTGAAGAGTAGAAAATATAGTTGATGAAAACCCTAACAACGAGAAAGAGGATAAACTATGCATAATAATTGACGGTTAATAGCGGCATAAGTACCTAATATTATAGCTTTTTTGCCGTGGTATAATTTCAATTTTTTTCACGGCCAAATTCTTGGCGTTCACTATTTTATTTCTCATCAAAATTCCATCTATTTTTTATTGACCTAATAGGATTTTGATGCGCCGTTAATAAAATTCCATCTCTCCCATAATTGGCATGCATGTTTTAAGACTGAACAACATATCTAAAATCAAATAGTGAACATTGAGAACTTCCTCTGTGAAGAATGGTGAACAAACTTAAGCCGTGAAAAAAAAATGGGTACTTATATTGCTATTAACTCAATAACAAATTACCATTTTACCTTTCACTAGTGAGGAGGCTCAAGCGAAGGCTTCCTGCTGGAATAGTGAGAGGGTGAATTCCCCAACTCTCCAATGATGGATGATCGGATTTACATCTCATGTAGGTTTGAAAACTAGCGATGCCCACAAGCCAAAACCTCGTGACACTCTCACCAATTCTACACACTAACTTCCCAATCTCCATGATCAAGTGCTCAACAGGACAGTAATACTCTCTTCTTTGTTGATGAGCATCACCGTTTGCCCTAATCTCAGTGACCCACTTGAGATCTCCAAGGTACAAAACCACCCCTTTGGCCACACAAGTCCTTAAGAGGCTCTTCAACTCTCCAATCTTCTGCTCAACCTCAACCCTAGAGAGAGTTTTTGAGGAGGAGAGAGAGAGTGGTATGAACTTGACCTCTCTCAATTCCTCAGGAACATCCTCCTTCTCTACCTTCTCCATCACTCGTCGAACCACGCCCTCGATATCGGCCACGCACTCGCCCACCACCACGACGCTTCTCTTTTTCTCACTCGCCAAGCACTCTACCACGCTCGTGACATCCTCGCTCCTAACGGAGTCCCTGTATTGGTCATGAGACAGAGCGAAAAGATTGCTCGTACCACTCTCCTTGCACTTGTTGATGTTGTTGTTGTTATTTGCTGTACTCGCTGAGTTGGAAGAGCATATCTCGAGCGAAACGGCCTGCTCGACATTGCTCTTGACTTGCGTGCTCGAGAATCCAGCCTCTCGCATGACGCGGCTCACGCTCGGGTCGTCCAAGATAGAGATGATGAGCTGCTCGAGCTCGATCTTCACCGCGAGAAGCGGCTGCTGCTGGCTCTCGACCGAGCCGCGCCTCTGGTGGGCCTGCGCGCGTTTGAAGGCGGCGATCAGAGCGTTGGAGATCGTCGGGTGCGGAGAATGGTGGCCGTGGTGGGCCCCGAGCACGGATGCGCCGGAGCTAGAGGCAGGCAAGCGGTTGAGAGCGACGTTGAAGCAGAGCTCGAGAGCCCGACACTGGAGAGGATGCGAGTGGGATTGAAGGCACGCGGTCTTCAGCAGCCCGGCCGAGGCTGAGAGCATCGTGCTCGCGACATGGAGGGGCGTCACTTGCCCGTGACCACGCCGGCGTGCGAGCCCTACTGCCTGCTTTACCACGCCCGCCGCCTCGGCCGTGAGGCCCTGCTGGAGCGTGCAGCCCCCGGCTCTCATGATGTATTCTTCAACTTTTCGCGACACTTCTTGATCTTGGGAAAGCGAAGGATATATTGAGGTTATGATTTTTGGCTCAGGCTGTGTGTGATCATGCTGTGCTGTGTTGATATGGATTGAGAGAATAAAATCGGGTAAGATTCATGTAGGGCTTTATGAGACTTCAGTATATGTAGGGTTTTGATTTTGTTGGTAGGTCTTGAAGTAGAGAGATCATAAACTCATGATATCTAGTATTTGCAACATGATGTTTATGTCAAGCTTCTTGTATGTTATCTAGTCTAGATCTTTCGTAATCTTTGTCATGAGAGAGAGAGAGAGAGAGAGAGAGAGAGAGAGAGAGAGAGAGAGAGAGAGAGAGAGAGACTGAAATTTATGCTAGTTGGGGTGTGCTTTTCTTGCGAGAGAGGGTAAAAAATGGGGTCCAAAGTAGTCGATTTTGTAGTGGAAAGTGGATTGCATGTGCTGACAAGGTAGGACACTATTGCACCAGTATCAAAAGCAACGCAGCTTTGCTACTCTCACTAATATTTAGAATAAAAGATATGGATCTCTCTCTCCTCTAACCAATTTTAAAAAGTAATTAATAATCATACACACATAGATATATAATATACGGTACGTATACTAATCTAAAGCCAATATTCTTTGATATATGCTTTTGTGTTATTGGTATAAGTTAATCATGTATTTACATATATATACTAATTTATTCATGCCACTGAACGGTCCTTTTTATCTCCATCTTTTTTATCCCATCTCTCCTTTAAGGTATGAAGCAAGAATTCCTAATTTGAACACAACAAAATTCTGTTTGACTTCAATGAAGACCAAGAAGGAAGCAAAGCAAAGGGAAAGTAACTAAAGTTGATGCATAATGGAGTAACACTCATACAACTCTAATTACCCTAACGAAGAAGGAAAGTAACTATATTTGGATACCTAGTGCCTATACACAGGAGAGTTTACTTACGCGTGTCATGGATTAATACACCCAGTTTTAAAAGTACAATTTTATTCACAATTATTCTACAATAAAAGTTGTTGCAATTATTTGTGATATAAGCCAAGAATAGGGCTTGTAATCAGTATCCGGATACGAGATATGAACAATTACGATACGATATAAAATTATATAACGAGTGGTCACAACACGAACATAAAAAACACGATGTGATCTAACTAGAAAAGATAAAAAAAAAATATATATATATATAATATTTATATATGTTATTTAAGGGTTCTAGTATATTAAGATATATGTGTCAAAATTATATTTTTTATTTTAGGAATCACGTTCAATAATTATATAATCAGTATTTAGTTTTATTTAGTTTTAATGTAGTGCATGCACTTGGTCGGTTGTACATCCGCATTAATTGTATCTAACTATGTCAATTGTATTCGTGAAGTGTTTAATTTGAATCAATTTTCTAATATTGGATCCATATATACATCCATATATGTGAACCATTATTCTGGGTAGATCGTTAGAGATACAAATTATACATAAAGCTTGTATAATATGCAGAAAGAGATGCATATGGCTATGTAATGTAGTGGTATTCCACTGAAATTTGGCCATAATTCCGAGGACCTGAAAAGGAAAGGTAAATGGGACTATATGTCCCTCAACTCAAAGGAATCGGGAACTGTGTACGATTTTCTTCCGGAGGAATAAAGCGTCCCTATTTTGGTGATTACTACACTTGCAAACTACACATATTTATATATATATGGGAATATCCGAATATATATATATGTATGAAATATATCAGACACATAAGTAGATGATGATATATATCACATTCACATTGCATGGGGGTTTAGAAATCAACAAAACATTCCCTTCATTTTTCTCTGTCCATTATTACATAAAGTTTGGAGCTTTTTGGACCCCTCATTGATTGGCTTAGAAATGAACAAAACACATCCAATTGATGATGCTCAGTATATAATTATAATATATATACATATATATATATATATATTATATCAAAAAAAGACTTCCGAAACTCTCAGAATTGACGGGTCTTGTTTCTTTCTCTTCCTTTTCTTTGTTTTTAACGTTACCTATATTGACTGCAAAACTTTGGGTCCACTAAGTCATCAAAAGACCAAGACGTGCCTAATTGCGTCACTATACAAGTAAGTGCTTTCTCTCTAAATCTCCATATATAAATTGAGAATTTTTACATTTTTTATTACGTAGTGTCATTTTTTATAGGTATTTTTATCGTCAATTCTTATATATAATATATATAAAATATTGTTGACAACATTTTTTTATGATTTTCTTAGAAAACGCGTTCTCTAATCACTATATAATGTGTTGAGTATCGTGCTTATTAGTTAAGGCAACTACAAGCTTTTGGGAAGGGAAAAGTAGTGTGAAGATACTATGACTTCTTTGTATGCACTCGGCTAATTTATGCTTTCGTATATGTGTTATAGAAGTAACTTAACGAGGAAGAGAAACAAATAATTCGATTTTTTAAACAAATTAATCATAGGGGAAAGATGATATTTAATTGCATGTAAAAGGAATCTATATTTATACTCTTACAAACCGACCAGGAAGCTTTGGTGGATCCCTAGACTTTGTAACGAAGTAGCCAATTTATTAGCTAAATCTCGTGTCCCCGAGGGGACGTCAGACTTTTGGTCTTGTACTTGCCCGGAGTTGCTCGATATGTATGTCCAAAGGGATTTAAGGCCCTATTGTTAATGAAGTTCATTTTTCCCTAAAAAAATGACTCAACGCTCTGGTTTGAGGTCTCTAGACTTCACTGAATTCTATTGTTTCGAGCGCTAAATTTGTAGTTTATGAATTTTTGAGAGCTCATCCGGTTCTATCTTTTTCGTATGTACATATTCTTTTTATTCACTTTTATTGTGATTTTTGTGGCATTTATTTCTTTCAAGTAATGTTTTCATTTCAATTAGTTTTCTATGAAATAAGATTCTGGAAACCCCAGTAGCTTCAACATTCAAGTACTGCGTGTTTCCACTTCTTTCCTATCGCGTACCTAGAGTCTCTACATCTGTTATTTCCTTACCACTAATTAAGCTTATTACATCTAAGTCCTCAAATAACTATTTTGGTAAGATATATATTAAGAAATTTGAAATGAGAAACATGGTTATAATTGTTATTATAATACCCCCACGACCATGTAAGGTTAGTGCATTAAATGATTAGATATGGAGCTTTTGACGGATAATCCAAACAAAAATCTTGTTATACCAAATCATGTGGAAGGACCACAAGCCAAAATCTCCCTAACAGGAAAGGTCACTTTCATTCTATGATCTTCGCAAAGATACTTATATAATTGTAATCAGAATGTGACTTCTCGATATTTTTCTACATTTCTATGCCATGCCATGCCATGAAAATTTTCAGCACGTATAGGAAGCAATATGTACAAACAAATTGCTTTAAAAAAAAAAAAAAAAAAAAAAAAACCCTTCTACAGTGAATGTTAATATCGATGTTACTATAGGGTTAAGTATTTAAGAGATCTCTTTGATCTAAATCTCTAGAAAGATTTCCCATGCTCCACATATTATTCCCAAATATTAATAATTTATTGGCACAAAGTTATATTTTATTTTCTTATTTTTGTGTTTTAAAGACATATTATATTTAACATTTTTTATTATAATTTTAACCATATATTGATTCGCCGCTAGACTTGTTTAGAGTGTTATGTGAAACCTAGAAAGGAGAGCTAAACCCACTCACTGATCAAATATGCTTTGAGTGATTAAAAAAATAGCCATATTTTGCAGTTTGCCCACAAGAAACGAGAGATCTGCCTTTTATCCCTCAATCATCTCTCAGCCTTAACATAGTTCTATAATAATGCTCCTTTTTTTAGTATATATATACGTCCATGTGTGAAGTATCCATGATATGCCCTTTGAAGAAAACAAGATTTCTAATTAAAAGGTGAAATATGTATTCAATTTTAACTTCCAAAAAAATGTAAAATACAAGGAATAATATAAATATATTAAAAAATC
This sequence comes from Parietaria judaica, assembly GCA_954871525.1. Classification (NCBI taxonomy): domain Eukaryota; kingdom Viridiplantae; phylum Streptophyta; class Magnoliopsida; order Rosales; family Urticaceae; genus Parietaria; species Parietaria judaica. The sequence goes on along the minus strand of OX940865.1, from coordinate 17,849,454 downwards.
ATAAAAAATATGAAGCGAACAATTTATCAAGACCATAAAAAGTCTAAAAAAAATTTAAGTTACAATACTTATCTCATAAAAAAAATTAAATAGATTCAAGTTCAAAACAGATAACCAACAATTTTCAACAAAGTCCGTCACTCTACGTAGCGATCAACGACATTGAATGAAATCCGAATATAGTGCTACATCCCTGAAGTTAAAAATTAACTACTACTTATAAAAATCAACTAGATTTAATTTCTTGCTCTCACCAAAAGAGGACTTGTTTTATATACTTATAAATGTTAAACAAGATATATTACTATTATTAATGTCATGAAGTCTTTGCACGTCACACTTTGTACTATAGTAGTATCTCTAATTCTCTTCGATAAATCATAACCATATTTCATGTATATATGGGAAAGTGGCGGCATAAGTACCAAGTGTTATATGTATATGTGTGTGACTTGATGTATCTATTTATGTGGGAGTAGATAGAAGTGTTAGTGTATATATATAGGTAAGGAAATAGCATTATAAAATAACGTATGTGCCTGCATAAAGATGGCCAAAGTAATCCAAAAGCCCTAACTGGTTATATTCTTTCTGGTTGAGCATTATGGCCCAGTTCTCAGTCAAAAAAGCTTCTTCTATCTTTGTTGGCCTCAAAAGACTTGCAAACCCACAAAATTATTTGAATACAAATTGCAAAAGCATAGAGAGAGGCTACAAAAAGAAGTGCTTGAGTTGAATGGGAGAGTAGTGAGACTTTCAGAATATTTTCCATTGCTTACATTACACCCTAACATAATCCAATTATTTATGAATCAAATCTTAAGTATCTAAAACCTTGATTGTTTATAAGGAATATAAATTTTTTTTAGACCAAAGGGTCTTATTTAAAAAATTTAATTTTTAAAATTTTGCTCTTAATGTTTTATTTTATTTTTTCACTTTGTACCCTTAATTATGTTTACTCAACCCCTCTTGCGATACTTAGTCCTCTGAATTCTATATCCCGGGTCGGCTCCGAACTTGGCTAAAAGCTTTTGTGGTATAAGTATAACATTATTATTACTCTAAGAATATACCGTGAGTTTGTATAGTTATCCTTTCTATATATATTCTCGCTCATGACATTCATTATTCATATGTCTAGTTATTTTTCAACCATTGGACGTCTAATTAGTGACATTGTTTATTACTTCTTTTGGTTAAAGTAAAGCATTTCTCTCATAAAGCAATAATAAAAGTAAAATATGGCATTATCTACTCAAAAGGGCCGCTCATTTTATATGCTTTTGAGCTTCAAATGAGCATCTTTGGCTTCTACGTGGCCATGTGGGTGAAAGCAATATCCAAATCCAAGAGAGATAACTATACATACATATATATATATAGTTAATTATAGCATTTGGCCAGAGTTAAAGGCTTAAAGGTAAGAATGGAGAAAAAAGTTGGTCTAATTTATCGACAGCCTTATTAATGTAAAGGTGATGGGGAATTACGTACCACTCACTCACTCCTTTTCCAAAAAGTTCTCATTATTTTTTATGCAAATCATATTCACAACGCTCCAAAACACATTTCTGTAATTCAGTTTAACCTTAAAAAGGCTAGAATCATGAGTAGTTAGATTAGCTAGAATCTATATCTCTCTGTCAATATATTAAATATACATATATGTTTATATTCCTTAGTAAGACTAGAACATTGACAAATAGTTAGGGATATATAGCCAATGCCGATAAAAATAACCATGACCAAATTTTACGGTTATATCGACTGCGTAGTAAAAAAAAATTATATGTTAACAGTGATCTGTGCCGATGATTATTGCCGGTAGCTCGCTCGAGTAGTTGTTAATAGGTAGTAAGTACGGGTAAATAGGTAGGTAAATGTAACTAAGTTAATACTTATTAATTACTTGGTTTGACTTGTATTTGTTTGATAACATTAAGTAGTATAATGCTAATTGCTAATCACATTCTGCAGCCTTAGATAATCACAGAACCGAAATATGAAGTTTCATGGGATTAAATAACGATGACAGTACAATGCCCGAACATTTCGGTGCGATCCCTGTACCAATATATATGCAAATCGGCAAACATGAATTCTCCAAGACGGCAAATCTCTTTTTTCTTTTTTGAAATGAATCCAAATTACATGAATAAACCGACCTTTCCTTCGAGAGCAGGGTCGAAAACTCTCTCAAATGCTAGAGGAAAACGAAATCCTAAAATAACCATGAGACTAACTGGCAGGCAAGGTTGCTATCCTAATATCCCATGGCCGAAACCCTTGTTACGATAAATGAGGAAAGACGGAAGTAGCCTTCGTGACACGATTAATTCTGATTTTATAAAAAGACGTTTCGCCCTTCCGGCGCCCATCGAATTGCCAATTAGTGCACGTGTAGTAATGTACAAGGAAAAATAAAACCTCTTATCTTAAGGAAGAAAGAGAAAAAAAGATCTAATAGGAACAAATAAAGGAAGAATAAACAAATAAATAAACAAAATTGTAATGTCCATTTCTGATTAATATAAAACAAGAGAAGAGGAAAAAAGCATTTTCTCACGGATATAACAGAAAGCTTCACTGATCTTCACCGCTGGATAAATCTTCGAAGAGAGGACGAAGAAGCACGGGGGCGAGTACGTTCCGAACATTCGATCTCTGCTTCTTAGTTTCCTCGACTATAAGTGATCGAGCAGCCTCGCAAGCTTGCATACTCTGAAAGCCAAGAGTCCATCTTCCATGTGGGACGTGATTATTGGACACGTTTGATCGGTTTCCTTTAGCATTACCGGACACTAATCGTGGATCGAATTCTCGTATTTGTAGACGCAACCATGGATTTTCCTCGTCTATCTTAGGCTGATCGATAATCGAGAAAAGAGAAACAAAACAAAACAAAACAAACCAAAACAGTGGTATGAAGTCAGGATATAGTATTCAAAGCACGGATAATTGGTTTTTAAATATTGACCATAGTTCAAAATTAGGCACACACAAAAAAAACACGTACGCTAAGACCGGCCAATGGAGCAATGGCTAGAATGACCCCACGTTGACTCCGGAAAGGGTGTTTCTCGGCCAGAAGTAATCTACCAGAAGTTCCATTTGCCACCGGACATATATAGATATCTCGGATTCCGGCGTTGGAAAAAGCAATCTTGCAAGGAACGGCGGAAGCTGTAACGAGATAATTGTGAATTATCAGAAGCTCAATGTAAATTACTTATGACTTTATACTGGTTAATTAGAGGATTAGATTGTGTATAGTAAATCCCTATTATTGATTAAAATATAGTTGGCAGTGATGCCCTTTATCTTTCAAAGAGAGAATTTATCCCCTGAACTTTAGTTTGTGACAGCAATTTCCCATATCTTTCAAAAAGTAGCATGTTTCCCCCAAACGTTGAAATTTCTTAACGGCAAATGTTCACTTGCGAGTAGCACATGACTTACTTAAATATATTTTCATGATCTTTTTTCCTCTAAAACGGTTAGATTTCATTTCATGAATTCTTCCGCAACAAACTACAGTAAATAGATATAGTTTCAGTAATCAATTGACAAAATACCCTCGAGTAAGTCAAGAGCTACAAAAAAGTTTATCATTTTTCATCATCTTTCAAAGCCTAGAAGAAGAAAAAATTATTATAAGAATAGAGGGTATTGGTGCCACAAAGTAAGGTTTTGGGGGTAAACTACTCTCTCAAATATAGCGGGTGGGCATTATACCTATAACTCAGTAATATATTAGCAGATTTCATTCATCAAAAGCTACATTGTAGTCTAATACTCTTAAAAAAAATTAAAAACGAACCTAAAGAAACTTCTGAGCCAAAGCCCGCATTCGAAGTATCCGAAGCATGAGTTTGACCGGCATCAGCAACCAGGCTATGTGTTGGGACCAGTGGATGTTCAATTGACCTTTCTCTGAATATGTATGACTTAAGATGAAGATGAAGAACGAACACCTGATGATTAACCATCATAGAATTGTCAAGTACAATCCCATGGATATAAACAAAGAGAATATTGACAAGAAGTTCGCCGATGACTTATACACGGTAATATTCGATATTTAGTTCCTAAAATCATGCGGATATTGAAATCCAAGGAAAATAAAAACCCTATGATTACAATGATCATAAAATTACATTTAAACACTTTTGTACATAAATAAGGATTTAGCGACAATAATGGAAATCGCGAGCACGACAAAAGAATTTCCTGGGCTTTAAATCAATAGCTGATTTGGTAAAAGTTATTACCGTTATATAAAGTAAATTTATATGATAGCTAAAAGACTTCAAAATCTATGGCGAAAAAAGTAAAAACCTAAGTAACTAACTACCAAGTATTCGACTTATACATATTTAGTAACATCTGACTTGATAAGCTTACGGTTATTTAGGGTAAAATATAAAAAACAGAGAATCTGACCTTCACTGTATCAACCATCCTTTGCCAGTCACTGTTTCCGGTTTTATCGTCTACAATTATATGCAAACAGTGTACACATGAGTATGAGAGGAGAAGAAAATTCAACGAGGAAGTTATTCAGAACAGATAGTCGTATCTCCAGTACCGTGAGCGGCATGCTGCGCAATGGAAAGCTCCAGTGCAAATAAAGGATCTTTACTTTGGCATGATTCCTCCAGAACTATAAGCGATGAAACAAAAGAATCAACTCTAGCCGTCTCACTATGATAGCATTCCTCCTTTTTATTGTTCTTATTCAAATTCAAGTATATAAATCAGAAGTTGATTGAAACAAAGAAATTGCTGTATGAAGATGAAATTTTACATGTTCTACAGCTTGTCCACTCAGTTCTTAGAGTATCTGGAACTTGATCAAACCAGCATCCATCAAGTTCTCCCTCTAAGTTTTCACGAGACTGCTCGTATGAAGTCTGTGAAACAAGTCATTTGAGCAAAATTAATATCTATGCAAGAAAGTAAACGACCATCCATTATTTCCACTCATTTTTTGTTGTGCTCTCAAAAGCCGTTGTATAAATAAGCTGAATCTTACATTGAACAGTTGCAAATTATGGTCATCGATCCGTTTTTCTCGAGCAATCAGTAGCTTTCGAAGGAACCACCCTGTATGCCACTTTATTAGTACAGAGAATGGTGCCTGGCTGGCTAAAACCTTCAATAATGCTTTTAAAATCTGAAAAATGAAAGTTCAAAGCATCACAATATAGAAAGTTTTCATATAGTAATAGCATTTACAATTCTATCAGAATAAAAAATATCGATAGTAATAAAAACATCAACTAGAATATTTACCTGATCCCTATATGCCGAAAAGAAATTCTCATCTGCTTCGTTCATTCCATTTAATCCGATAATGGGATGCAACGAACAATCAAGATCTAGCAAAAACATCGAAAAGAGAAAAATTATTAGCAAATTCTAAAGTATATCATTAAAAAAGCTGTTACATAATGTAAGTGTTTACATAAACTTTATAAATAATTGATACCTTTACTTTCTGCAATAATGAGCAATAAAAATAATAATTGTAGCATTAGACTATGGTCCTCAGAACAAATAAATGCAGCTATTCCACTCCTACAGCAAGAAAAATAATATTTAGTGTAATTCATTAGCTTACATGAGTTGATAAGTAGAAAAGAAAAAAAAAATCTTTTTTTGGTGAGATCACGGGACTTATCACAATGTGACAGTTGTTTATACCATAAAAACTAAAGAATTACTATCAAAATAAACAACCTCTTGATACAGACATTATCCGGAGGATAGTTGATTTTTTCTTCTTCAAATTCGAGCTCCGTAAATAACATTTCTTTCATTGCTTTGAGCCCAGAAATTGAGCTGCTAATGCCGTTGTCGTGAACTGCCCTTCCACTTAAACCATCTTGAAACCGCGAGTTCATGTAAGGGTACAGAAGCCCAATGGCTACGGGGTTGATTATGCCTTTTCCACTCAAGACTTGAAGAAGACGAGATAGAAGGTATACACAAGTGGCTGTAGACAGATCTAAAACCTGCATCGAAAATAATATCGACGATTAATGCAAGCAGGAGTAAGAATCAATAATTATAAATTCCCAAAGCTTAATTTCTTTCTAGGCTTTATTTATATTTCTTAATTATGTATTAAGGACTTTCATATTAGGGTTACTTTACCATAGATATGGGCTTAGGGTTCCTAATCCAATATATAAGTGCCTATCTAAATTTAGTTGTGATTTTTATTGGTGGTTTCCTATTGAACATCACTGCGACCGTTTTCTTAGTCTAACGGCTCGAATAAGGGGTTTTCACTAATTTTTCACTTTATTTTATATAAGGTATTTTCACGCTTCTGATTACGGAAAATTCCTTCCATGGAATTAACCCGATTTTTAACTATTTATACCTGTCCTTTAGGACCAGAAGCTTTTTCATGACCATAACAACCTTAAATACTTACAAATTCCAACTTATCATACCAAATTCAAATTAATCAGCGGCATGTCAATCTACAACCTATTCAAAATGTATATATTTGTGGTTAAAGAGAAAAGTCGATAATTTTTTTCTCACATTTGTTTTCTTTAACTTCATCAATGGATGCAATGCAGGAAACACCAGTAACCTGAGAAGATTTTCAGTGACTGATCTAATCAACCGAGGTTCGCCGGTATCAAGAATATCTTTGAAGTAATACAGATCATCGACAATTTTTTCAGCTTGCAGAAAAAGTTGTTTTCTTTTTGTATAAATACATGCATCCCTGCATCAAATTCAAAACTATCAGTTTATGCATAGTAAATACAATTCTCATATTTAACTAATAATATGAAACTCCAAGAGAAAACCGAACTGAACTTACTCAGGATCATGGACAAGGACATCAAGGTGAGAGCATTGTTCTTTCAAGCTTAGAACCAAGTCAGAGAAGTACTTTGAGACCGGAGCAGTCGTTATGTACTGATAAACCATGTCATCACTAACTGCATAACCAAAAGGACACTGATGCAAAATACCAAAACTGCATTTCATTTAAAAACTCTAATGCACCTTATAATTGATATTATATTAAAAAAATTAAAATCAAACAAAACAAAGCAGAAAAGGGGGAAAAGTTTACCGTTGTATATATTCAGTGATAACGACCGGATAGCTGTTTGAATCATTTTTTCCTCGTGACCAGCAAATTTAAGAGCCTCGTCAAACAGAGGGAATGAAACAACCGAGTCCTGAAAAGTGAGCACGATAACTTAGGCTTAACATTAATAAACTTCATTAGTTAAAATCGATCACTATATTCAATCTTAAACTTACTTACCTTATGAACCTTAACAAGAAGGCAAAGCGTGTCCCGGTTAATTTTACTGCTAATTGCTCTGGAAAATTAAAAAAAAAAAAGAGAGGGGCGAATTAGAAATCATTCTCTAAAAAGCATGTCCAAACTAGAACTTATATTAAGAAACTAATCTAGAAAAAACTAACAAGTCAAAATCAATTGTGAAAAGCGAGGAGCTTAATGGTTACACACTCATTGAGAGAGCTCATAACCTCAAGAAGGAAACATAATACTGAGCCAGATCTCCTCGATTGAATTCGAATCGATGTACTATGATGTCGTTTATATGGCCGTTGCTGAAACAGTAATCTGCAATATTAAACAAAGAGTTCACGACCATCATTGGCAGAATCGCTCTAGAAACGAGAGAGTGACAGAACGCATAGAACACACAAGTGATCACAACACTATTGACTTACAAATCGCATGTTCACTACTCAGATTTTGGATCATTATGCTCAGATACTGAAGCAAAGGCGCTTCGATTCTCGAATTTTTACTGATCTTCAGAACGCGAACAAATTCAGCCAAAACTTGATATTCCATAAAACATCTGCATATATAATCAGTATGTATACATTACACGTCGTAGAATAAAAACCTAATAACAAAACCGAACAAAACGAAACTGTCCGTACTCGAAAATCGCCGGATCTTGTCTATCGCCATAGGTGACTATCTCCACTATAGATTGCAAAAGATCTATCACTAGCTCCTGGATTAGGAAACGCGAAAATTCAACAATTAATCGACTAAAAACACCAAAATTCGGACAGAACTAAGCCAAATTTACCTTGTTATGCTGATCAACGACCTTGATTTCCCTAAGCTCGCAAACCACATGCCTATAATCCACAATCAACACGGAAAAACGGCCTGAGAAACGGAAATCCGAAGCCATTGCGACACCGAGACGATCGAAAAAGCAACTAAAGCTTACTTGAAATGCTGGAGAGAGAAGCGATCGATGGAGCGCCACAGAGAGCGCCACATTGTCGGAGATCTCGCGGACTGGTTGATCGGGAGAGACGAGGAGGACGAGAACGAAGAAGACGATGAGAGCGAGGGGCAATTTGGGCATTCGAGTGAAGATTTTGGTGAGTGTTGTTCCGGTTTTGACCGTTCGGTGGGTTTGTTTGTTTGGCTTACGTGGCGGGCTTCGGCCAACGAACTATCAAGGTCGGTTTGATGAAGGGAGAGTGCTCGAAACGCCGTCGTTTCGATGGGGGGGTTTGATTCTGTTTGGCCTTTTATCGGGCTTGGGCTTTTTGGGTCAGCCCAAATGATAATGGATTACTTTTGTCGATAGGCCCAAATGATAATGGTTTTTCTCCATCTTGCAGTTAAGAATTACGTTTCATTGGTTGAAGTGCTTATAGTGCTAACGGAACATGAAGTTGGATATTATTACCGTTATAACTCCTCGGGTGCTCTATCGAATTGACAACTGCTCCCACAGGCCAACTCAAGTCTTTTCGGCGTGCATTGTCCTCACTCGCACGCTTCCCGAAACTTAGGATTATTCCGAGCCAAACACGTTTAACTTTTTTAACTTTGAAGTTCCTATGAACGAGCTACCAAAAACAAAATGCATTTTGTTGACATGGGTAATACCAATCAATTCATTTAAGCCTCTTCGACCATACAGTCTCATACATGTATGAATCTCAGATAACCGTGTAGTTTTATACCTGCACAATCTCGGAACATTCCATCAACACATCCCATTGCCCAGGCGATGCAGGATTGTACAACTTACCCTTCTTGCCCTCTCGGCTTACGGGATTAATGATTGTCACAACCGCTATATAAGTATCTAAGAACCTCCATGTCTAAAACATGGATAGTTACCAACCATATTTTCCCAAAAATATCTCATATTTGACTTAAATATCATTCATAATTATGCAACATTAGCATATAGTAGGGGTGAAATCGATTGGGGTACCAAGATATCTTTGCTATATTCGGAATTCGGGTTGTGCGAAATTCAAACCCAGATCCGTCTTTTGAAATTCAGGTTTTGATTTTCAAACCCCTGTTTGAAAACACAGATTTGGCTTTCAAATCGAATCTAGGTTTTAGCCCGTTATCTACCCGGTTCAGATTGCTAAAACTTAAATTTAAACAATACATAAATAATAATTAAAAAAAAAGTATCAACCCTAACATTATGTTAAAGGAAAAGGGGAAAATAAACATATATTTTTTTAATGTTTTTAAAGTTTACGTGAGAAAGAAATAAACAAAATACTTTTAAAATCCAATAATTTGAAACCGGTTTTCGATTATGGACTTTTGAAAAAGAAAAACTAGGAATCTCATCGGGATTAAATCCAGAAGCGGACGCCAAGATTCAAAATCTACTTTTGGACTTAGATACGAGGTTTTACTTTGGATATGAACCGGTTCGAGTATAAAAATCCGTTTATGAGAATATGTTCACCTAACATATACCCTTTACCTTTTGTGTATAACAAAACTGTGGAAGTTCGTACGAATTTCTTCTTTCTAGTGGACTACCAATGACAACCAAAAAAGAAATCTTTTTTTTTTTCTTTTCTTGGGAATTAATAAGCATTAAATATAATAAATACATTACATTGACCTGTATGTTCATTATATTCTTACACTTACAGGTTTTCTTTACTCTTTTTTCTTTATATTTAGGACTGGCATATAATAAATACCATCCATGTGATTGTAATATTGATATGACTCCGATAATAAAACCATATAATATATCATTGTCGGGATGATGCACACAGGATTGGATTGAATAGAATTTTTTTTACTGTAATACGTACATTTTGAGATATTATTTATTTATTTTATAGATGTAGAAAAAATATATATATTCATATACAGTAGAACCTCTATAAATTAATACTCGATAAATTAATAGTCGCGATTAAATAATATTTTTGTTCGGTCCCGACTCGGGCTTAACTAGCTAAATTCATAATTCGCTAAATTTATAAGATGATAATTTTCTTAGTAAGTATATAGATCCCAAGTGATATATAAATTAATAATTCAATATAAAAAATTACATAAATAATTATATAAAAAAATATAAATAACTGAAATCACATTAAATAAAAAGATAAAATTACATCACTAATTATGTAGTCTTCTTTAAATATGATTCTATAGTAATTATTATACAGCTTTAACTATCACTATTCTAAGAAGTTGTTGTCATTCCTTTTTAATATCATTGGGCTCTTTAATATTTCTACATTGGTACTATGATAAAATCTTTTTAAATCATAATAATAGTCTCTCTTGATATTCTTAATATTGATACTTTAGTATTCTCGATATAATAAATTGAAATAATTTTTTTGTTACCAAAGATGTTTATATATTTATAGTTGACTAATATTTTTTTCTTCATTAATGTATAAATTAATAAATTATTAATTTATATGTTAATTAATAATCCGATAAGATAATATTTTTTGCCGGTCCCAACAGTATTAATTTATAGAGGTTTTATTGTACATATGAGTGTATTATATTCCCATTTATTTTTCTTGATATATAATAAAGACTTTTATCAAATAAATTATTTCAATTTACAATAGAGATGTATTTTCATATACATCGGCGTATTATTTGAATTTATTTCTCGTGATATCTTTCGTCATACCGTATTAATTATGATTCCAAATGTCAAGGTAAATAACATCTACTACTAATTTATCCACTAATATGTCTGAAAAATAAAATTTGAATTTTTTTATAATTCATGATTTAGATAATTGTGAAAATATACCAATGGTAATGAAACTTTGAGGTCTCTAAAGTTTTACTTAAATGAGTTTTGCTCGAGTTACTCGATAAAACTCGATTAAGTAATTCATTTAGCCTCATTCTTATTTTCTAACTATTCAAAAGACAAAGAAATGATTTTTAGCTTGTGTATAATTCTTTGAAAACAATAAAAGATTGAATACATGCATGGTGTTTTTTTTTTTGTTTTTTTTTTTTGTGTGGGATGGCGGCCAATGTTACAATGCACTCTCGCATGACTTAGATACATTCAGTGTAATAACAGGTGACACTAATGGCCAAATTTACAATAGTGTTTGTACCCGCATAATATCATGCAAATTTTTTATGAAAAAAAAAGAACTAATTTGAGGAGGACAAGTCATATAAAATATGAAATTATGGTGTACTTCGATCGTGAAAGTATATAATTTTCAATAGAATTTTTGTATGTTATATGCTACTATAGTACTATGCTAGTATTTAATGTAAAAAAAAAAATAGTAATCTAGAGAATACAACTAAATTATATTTCATTTGACAACTGCTATTGTTAATTTGTTACTGAATATAATTTCAACGCAATTAATAACCGAATTATTAGCCTCTAATATTAGTTGTCATATTAGATACATTAATGTATAGAAGGAAACATGACATTCATATAAGTTAAGAATTGTCTGCTTTTATATTAGAAATAGCGTATTGAATAGCATTAGCTGCCTTACATCAACAATTAAGGGAAAAATCCGTTTTTTTTTTTCATGACAAACTATTGAAGAATGAAGATGCAAGGAAAATAAATAAGAGAGTAAAATAAAATAAAAACTTTAACAAGCCATGAACCAATTATTTCCTCATAGTGGGAGTAAATATTATGCGCAAACAATCATGCTACAAGATTTGCAATGATTTATAATATAAGAAATAATCATTTTCTTCTTTTGAAATGGAATCATAGTTACTGATTAATTAATTTGCTCTTTATCGGCTCCTTTTTTTCATTTAGAGTTTCACCAAACGGTTTCAAGAGAAAAATAGGAAGTTGATAATCATAAAATTTAAGTTCTGTGATAAAAAAATAAAAATAAAAATTTGTGACAAAAGTAGGTGATAAATAATTTAGGGGTTATATTAACGTTATATAAGACTTTAAGGGTAAAAATTATAAAATATTATTTTCAAGGATAAAAAATTATATTAAAAAAATTAGAGTTCAATTGATCATATATTGGCTAGCTATTTTATTAATTGACTATTTTTTCAGATTATAGTCATGCGAAATTTATGTATAATGAATGCTCGCTAAAATAGATTCGAGTAAGTAACTTGAAAGTAGGTAGTTAAAAACTTAAAGTCATTTGGCCATGTCCTAGATATTCAAATTGTATATTGAATTTATAATTTTGACTTGTACTAAAAAAAAGTATATCGCTACTTTAATTATTATTCGGGTATTGCCGCAAGCAACACATTTACAAGTGTTTCCGGTAAAATGTGACTGTGAATTGTGCATGTTAAAGCTCAAAAATTGGTACTTTTGCTATTTGCCTTCTCAACTTTTTAGTGGTTGAGTGAGTGATTGCATAAGCACTAACATAACATGTCAAGCCACAAGTTTCCATGAATCTTCAAGCCGAGTGCTGAGCCTCTCTTTCTTTTGTTCTTTTTCAATCTACAACATGCACACCAATTATCCTTATCCCTCTTGAGGCTAAGTCCCTTTCATTTAGGGTTCCTTTTTGTGAGGAAATTTATCATTAATGTTCTTTTTTCTAGCTCCCTTAATCGGTTATATTTTAAGATTAACAGCGCCGTAACTATTTATATTTTAATTTTTATCATGATTTAAACTTGATCTATGTTTTTTTAGATTATGTTATCAATGTTTAATAATTTACTCTTCTTTAAAATTTCATCTACTTGCTATTTAAGTTTCATCAGTACCACAAAATGTTTGAAATTTTACAAAAGTGACATGTGTCCAACACTTCACAACACATTCAACACTTTGTTGAATCGATTGAAAAACTGAACGAAATTTTACGGAGAGACAAAATAATGGACATTGAGAATTTTAGTCTGAAAAGGTAAAGAAAAAAAAAAGATTGATTTTTGCCAACATAGCAACATACTATTGTGACAGACAATCGTCAATCTCAATGAGTCGAGAGGATACAAGTATGGGACTGCATCGTTGTCTAAGATTGTATAGGTATGAGACTGTACAGATCGAAGAGGCTTAAGAGAATTCATTGATACTACGTATGTCAACGAGATGCATATTCTTTTCCCTATCTCATCAGAGATAACTCCATATTTAAATATGTTTAGACCTGAAGCAGTCTTAGAATGGATGATCTTTTGGGAAGTTTTTCAAAAAGTTTGATGAACAAAACACGCTGGAAAGATTCATATTGACTTGTAGGGACAATTGTCAATTCGATAGAGAGGCCCAAACGTTGCAATAGTAGCGGCCGGCTGCGAAGCCATTAACACCGAGGATGTTGCTAGTAGGGACAGATTTATGTATTGCCCCAGAGGGCATGTAGTCCCCCAAACTTTCGAAAACTTTTCAAAATCTATTAGAAGATTTCTAGTTTTCAGTTTTATAAATTTTTATACCTCTAAAAATTTCATTTTTCTTCCAATCTTTATCTTTAATTATGTTCCACTAATCTCGCACAAAGATCCGCCACTCGCCGCGGCTGTGAACTCAACACGGTCATATGGCTTCCGGCCACCGGACAGCTGTATGAAAAATGACACCACATAAACGCCACTTTTGTCCTTTGCAAGTTGCAATGTTCATACTATAAGCATTCGATGACATGCAAAACAAAACAATATTGGTAGATTGGTTCTATATGGTATAGAGAAAAAGATGAATGCCCATTTCACCATAGAGTAAAGAGGTAAGATGATAAGATTGAAGCCCACCATTTGGTTCTTGTGTTGTGTTGTACCTCAAATTCATAATATAGTCCATAACGGATTTTTAACTTTATTGTACAATAATGCGTTACTGCTATTTAATTATTTTTTAAAAATAAATCATATGAGTTGACTTTTGTTGCATATGTAGGTCATACCCATATGTTAAAGTCAAGTTTAAAAGCATCATTGATATGGAGGAAGCTATGATGATGATAGTTTATTAAAATTATATTCTCCTATTTGTATGTTATTTACTAGAAGATTAAATTCTGAGATTTTACCATTGAGAACTTAATGCTGTGCTGGGAAAGCTGACACTAAATTAATACCCACTTAATTCTATAGCGATGTCTCGGTAGCGAAACAGAAATATTATTGCTTTCTACTTACTAATCCGAGTGCCTTGCTGCCGGCGGGAGCCTTTCATGGCGCCCGGCCGGCTGCGCCACAACTTTTTTTCCAAAATCGGTCATCAATTTATATAATCTTATTAAAAATCTCATTGGTATTACCCGTAAAATTAGACATATATGGTTTTCGGTTTCTAAACTTTAAATTTAAACCTTGAAATATATATTAATATTCATCGGTCCAGTCTTAGTAATCGCGGAGGATGGCCACTATGGGTCTTGAGCCCCTTCACGGCGGCAACGTGCAAAACGGCTAACTTTGTGTCCTCCGCATAAATTGTTTCCACGGTGCGGTGCTCTCACGGCATAATAAGGCCGGGTTGTTGGCCACATTGACAAACAAACATAAAAACATGGGCTTATGCTAAAGAATTTAATTTTCACTATATACTTGTTTCTTACCTTCCCAATATTTTATTTGGTTGCGCGTATTTTAGAAATAAGTGATCAGAATACAAATCTATTTCTTAATAAATATCAGGTGGGCCTAAAAACAACTTTTATAGTATATTTTTTAAATAAATTAAAAAAAAAAAAACTCAACGTAGAAAATACATGTAAAATTAAAAATAGAATGAGAAAAAGCTTAACCTAATGCCCAAAACACAAGAGATTGGGGCAATAATTAAAATGGCACAACTAAATTTGACAGACTAGCATTTTTGTCCCTAACAATGGAATGGGTTATGGGACCATATAAATATAGCTGCAATTTCGCATATAGACTCTGCCAATTTGATTTTGGATTGGGGCAACAAGACCATCACGTCACCTATAAATATTAGGACTTTCAATTTGTCAGAACTATATGCTCATTCTCATAAGAAACAAATAACAAATTCACATATCTTAGAAAAATATTGAAATATGATTTATTATATTTTTTTGCACAACGCATTACTTACGCATAAAAAGGTTTGGCATTTACAAGTGAGACCAAAGTAAAAAAAAAAAAGGAAAAAAAAAAAACTCAAGCTTCGCAGTGAGATTTTGGGATTTTGATTGAATACTATAATTTGCATTGTAAAATAGTATTTATCAAATAAAATTGTCAAAATCTCTTTTATTGACAATTTTGCAAAATAGTATTTATCAAAAGCAATTTTGCAAAATTGCTTTTATTGCTTTAACAATACGACTTCATGGCATATATTTTTGTTTCTGTTTTTCTACTTCTATTTACGGGTAAGTAATGTTTTAGAAATACTTTACAAGTCCTTATTTACAAGAAAATTATTTATGAATAAGAAAAATCGAGCATTTAATTTCAAAATTTGTGTTTTCCTTGTTTTATCGGTAAACATGTAAAACAATATTGTCAAACACTTCTTTTACTTCACCGAAATGAAATAATAAAACAAATAAACAAACAAAGGAGAATTCTTAGGATAGCATTTTATGCTTTCTTTGCCGTGAAGATTGTCACGCTTTTCATCACATAGCTGACCATACACTTTCACATAAAGTGAAAATAAAAGAGGTAAGCTTTGTTCACTCACGATTCACTGTCTGTCATCAAAAGGCAAGCATCATTATACCCTTTTTAGTAAAAGGACCAACACTAGCAAGATAGATACCGACGATTTATTATAAAATTAAACAATATGTATGTATTCGGTTTCTATCAATGCAGCTGTATATGGTATACCGACACGTCAACAATTTAAGTTAAAACTTGTTCCATAGGACTCGTTAGTCGTAAAGATTGATGTTTCAAAAGTTCAACGTTATTTATAAATGTCCGATGACAGGACGAATGATTGAGTATTTGAACTTTTTATTTTTGAAAGACACGTTCGAGTCTCAGGTATCCTTAAAAAGAAAGTAACAAAAAAAAAAAAGTTTAATTGCGATTATTCTTTTTTTCTTTCTTTCAAATATCTAAGTAAATAGAACAACGAACATAATTATATCCTTTTAGTAGTATACCACTCGAAAAGTACAATGTATTGAAACTTGGAGCAATTTTGCATGATTCGTGCTTCTACTATGATAATACACTTCAAAAATTATATATATTAAAAAAAATTAACAATATAATTCAAATTCGTTGACTTATGTTACGCTGCGATTATTCCCTCTTTGTTTAAACTTTAAACTAAAAAGATTGAGCAACAATTTTATTTTTCCTGTACTGCCCTCACTTGCAAGTCTTCCTTCTGAACCCAAACCTCTCATTCTTCAAATCATACTCAACATGGAAATCCATCTGCTGAAAGTTGCCCAAGATGATCGCGGGCCCACTGCTGGCTGCGCCGCGGTCGCTCACCACTGTCAGGCACGCCACTCCGGAGCTTGTCACCAGCGAGAAGTAGTTCGCCAGAGGAAGATCCATTTTTGCCCCTCCCTTGAACTGCAAAACCAGCTCCGGAAACTTTACGTCCTTGCCTTTGGAGACGTCGAAGCAGGGCATGAGACCCGTGGCGTTCTCCACCTCCCGGGCCCGCGTGTACTTCCCCATTTGTCTCGCGAACTCGTTGGCCACCGCTGTGTGGACCGGCCGTTCCATGTACGTGAATGTTGACCCTGAGTCCACGATCGTCCCCCCATGACCGTCGTTTCCCGGTTTTAAATATGCGTACGGGATCTTCACTCGCTCTCCACCGACATAAACACGCCGGAGAAGCACGTAGTAGTACTCGTGGAACACCGAGTTTGCAGATGGGTTCTTCTGGAACGGGGTGTAGCTAATTCCCCCTCCTAATTCACCGTCGTTTTTGTGCAAAACGAGGTCGCTGCTAACCGGAGTGTCATCGAACCTGTGGACAATTCCGTCAATATCGAAAAATATAAACGGTATATATAACCGGTTTATCGTACAAAACGGAATTCGTAAATATATTATTTAAATAACAGAATGATCTCAAATAAAGATAAAGCTAATGTAAAATAAAATCAAATTATAATTATAAAATGGTTATTAAGTGCAATATTCAATATTTTCAATTTTAGTGGCATAAATTCTTTTTATATGGTCGAAGTACACGAAATTTACTATTTCTTACGACTGAAATTTTTAATTTTCTTTATTTTGTTCTTTTTTATAATTTTGTCTATATATCTTCAATTTTTTTAATAGAATTTTAAATGTATAATCAAGTTCTTAATCAAGTGTCACTTTGACAATTAACAGAATTTCATTAGCGACGCATCTATAATTTTATTAAATAAATTGACAATTTTTATAGGGAATTGATTAATTCTTATTCGGTATTATATTCCGTTTTAATACGCAGATAAAATGAATGAAGTATTATTAGGTCACCTGTGGGAGACCAAGCAATGGGAGAATCCGGCGAGCCCCAGCTGCGAAGGGAGAGATTCTTTTCCGCGACCGAACCCGGCGATCCCTGCCGGCTGTCGGACAGAGAGGAACGAGCAGCCAATGAGGAATTCCGGGTACATTCTCCGGTCCCCAGTGAACGAGAGGCTCTCCGAGAGAAGCAGCCCGGCGGTGGAACCCGAGCCATACTGAATGACGTAAGCCGGGCACCCTTTGGTGGCGTTCCCGGCGGGGCAAACGGCCTCCGACCGGTCGAAAACCCACCGGCATTTGGGGTTGGCGCAGCCGATGAGCCGGGCCGTGGACGAGAGCTTGGGGATGAACCTCGCGGCCTTCTCCGCGCCGGGGAACTCGCAGCGCGCGCAGAGGTAGCGTGCTGTGCAAGGCACCCAGACGAGGCTCGATCCCGTGTCGAACACTAGCTCGGTGGTCTGCGCCGGAGTCCCGAAGCCCAGCGAGACGGCGTAGCCGCCGTAGGAGCGCGCCCGGAGCGCCGTCCTGGGGGATTTGAGGTGTTTGGCTCTGGAAATGGAGGAGGACACGAGCGAGGAGAGGATTCCGAGTGGATCTGAGGCTTTGCGGTGGTGATGATCGAAGGAAGTGGGGATGAGAGAGACGGTGAAAGCGGTTTCAGAGGAATGGGCTAGAGAGAGGAGAGAGGAGATGGCGAACAAGGAGAGAAGCATTGAAGAAGACGAAGAAGAAGAAGCCATGGAATGAATCGAGGAGCTTCTTCTTCGAGCTCAGTGAGGAGTGAGAGAGACCAGAAGGAAGTTGAGTTTGGTGTTTATTTTTACTTTCTTAATCTTTCTTGTTTGGTTTATATGAAGAAAGACAGAACAGGTGTGAAACCGTGAAACTAACTAAATTTAGTAACGGTTAACGGAAGTATATGGAGTTCGACGTTACCAACGTTATTGGCTTGCCACTGGGAATATTTACAGTTCTTGCCACTCTGAGCCGATCGATGTCGTCGAAGGAAAAAGTAGTCGCGGTAATTCGGATTTCGTACGATACGGAATTGAATTGAAAGCTTTGGGCCTGTTTGGTAAGTGTTTTAGAAATCATTTTCATTGTTTTAGTACCGTTATACAGTGTTTGAGAATTGAAAACATGTTTGATACAAATTCACTATTGAATTGTTCTAGAAAATGATATTTTCCTTTAGTGCAACTATAGCTTACAATTGAAAACAATAAAAGAGGTGTTTTCAACGTTTTCTATGGCAATTTCACCACAAACTCATCCTCACTATTATTATAATAGCGGCATAAGTACTCAATATTTTATAATAACGGCATAAGTGCCTAATATTTTTATTTTTATTAACACAAAAATTAACGTTTATTTTTGTACTTATGTTGTAATAACTTATTTTTATCAACACAAAGATTAACGTTTATTTTTATTATAAATTTCAATAACTTATAAATATATTTAATTACATATTCATATATTTTGAATATTTTGTAATATAAAGATTTTTTTTTTAATATTTCACACATTAGAAGTAATTGCAAAACAAACTCTTCACCAAACATGATTTTATTTTTTTAATTTTTAAAAATAGTACCAACCAAACATTATTTCAAAAACAAATCAAATTTTTTTTTTACAATCTATCTCTTAAAAATAATTTTTCAAAAACGAGAACAACCAGATAATGCTACCAAACAAGCTCTTAGTCACTCGAAGTTACTTCGTTGTTAATTAATAACATAATTAATATATTTAGAAAATTAAAATTGTTAAACCACATAATTCCAAAACCCCTTAATTAAGTAAATTCTTGAGTATTTTACAAGATTAGCTCGAAAGAAAGGATATTTGCTACAAAATACTTACAAGTTAGAGAAATGTGACATTTTACTTTTATCGCTATGTACATTATCATTTTTGTAAAGAAGTGTACATCTCATGTATCCAATAATTATAAATTCAATACTTAAAATTGTAATTCTCTTTTGATAATCTTAAAAGTATAAGAAAAAGAAATAAATTGTCCGTTTTAGGTATTTTTGCCGCAAAAAAATGGAAAAGGTAAGGAAAGAGGGCCCAAAAGTAATGTGTGTGGGATTAAGAAATTTTGTAGCCGTTAAAAGAGAACAAACTATAATTGAAGGTGCATGTGTAAATACTAGAAAGGACATGGTGTGATTGCGAAGTTGGGAGAATTTGCGAGCACTAAACAGTAGATCATGTGGCCATGTAATGCTGCTGAATCGTGACCCATTGGGTTTTGGGGCCCAATAACATAGCTAAAAAGCAACACAACTAAATGTTTGGAGCTTTCTTTTTATTGTCTTGGTCTACAAACGTTTAATGTTGTTTTGAAGCAATTGGAACTAAAAATAATTGAGTTCAATTTTATATGGTCACATGAGAATGCATTACGGATCGTAAGTTATTTAATTATGGCCAAAACAAATTATATGGGCTTAATGTATTTAATTATCTGATTAACATGCGTGGATTCAATGTTACAGGAAAGCTAAAGCCAAGAAGTGACTGGAAGATTGGAGCTCGCTCTAAACCGCTTCTCACCATTTTAATAATGATATAATAGTCTTGGGTTGAAGATACTTTGATCATATTGCACATTTTATGTAATAGTATCACATAAAATGCTTTGTTACTTTTTTCTGTGTTCATTAGTCTTAACCAAGTGAGCAGTGAATTGGTTAAGCAGTCAAAGCTATAATTATGAGCTTCTGAAAGTCAACCATTAAGTTTCTTCTAGAAGGTCAACAAAACATATAGCAAACTTACCTAAACATTCAAATTTATTCTCAGTTTCATATAAACACTGTAAAGCAATTATAAATGCAATAGCACTACCAAGCACCAAAAACTTTAAAAAAAAAAAAAAAAAACCGAGTAAGTATCAATGCAATAGCACTACCAAGCACTTTATTTTGTGTAATTCTATATATTCTATTTGTACTCTTAAATCCGATTTGAAGAAAAACAGGGAGTATCAATGGTATTATATGCGAAAGAAAAAAATTAAAGCAAGAGAGGTGTTATAAATAGTCAGTACCCCCGGAAGGTTCTTGCGGAACACAACATCCAAACGACTGAACGAGCATTGAGGGTGTTCTCACTCTCAATCTTCCCATCTCAAGCTTACATTTTTAGCAATCTAAATTCGTAACTGAAATACCAGAAATAACTCACTCAACATTACCAATTCAACGACAAGGTGTTTTTGTTTTTTTAGGGATTTAACAAGTACGTTGTTTCTTTCTTGGTTGAATGGTACTTTTTATTTATCTATGAAATTAGGCGCACCAGAAAAGAGCGGGAGGATTGTGGTCAACAATACGATCTTTGAGAAGCTGTGCGTACGCATGGTGATTGTGGCTCCCATGAAGAAGCTCCTTCGCTGCATCGTCCTTAATTCGAGAGGCATTGACTAGCATGGAGTACTCACTACACGGATCAGATTAATTGGTGTCAATTTAAATTTATATAAGTGAATAAGATTGAATTTGGTGCACATTTTGCTAAGCTAGACATTCAACTTAGTCCCATTGGAGTTCAAACTGAGCCCAACTTGGACTTTAAATTGGAATTGCATATAAAGATATAAATTAAAGGCAAATGAAAAAAATGCTCATTTGTAACACAACGTTTTAAAAAAATATATATTTTTCGTAAAAAAATCACTAACAAAATAAAATATAGACCAATATGCCCTTGTGAATTTGGGCCTTTTTTCCAATGACGTGTAATTATGAGTTGTGTTTTAAATTAATTAATTAAAATTAAATTGATATTCAGTTTAATGATCGTTGGATTTGAATAAAAAACTGAATATATCCTAAAAAATAATAAAAATAACTGAATCTATTTATCCAACCATAATTAATATTCAAATAAATTCCCTTCAGCATTTTAACGACCAAAATTTAAAACAAAAATTCAAATATATTCTAAAATAATTAGTTATTTCCGCCATTTTTACCAAAGCATTTATCTCTGGTTCACCCTTACTCTTATTTGCAGAAACAATTTTCAAGAATTCATTTAAATATACCAATCTGAAACCGTAAATTAAATAACGAATCTTGTATATGTATATACGAATATTTTGTACGGGAACCGTTGGTAAATTAATATACGAATCATGTATATATATATATATATATATATATATATATATATATAAACCAATTTCAAACTGTAAATTAATATACGAATCTTGTATATGTATATACGAATATTTTTTACGGGAACCGTTGGTAAATTAATATACGAATCATGTATACATATAAACCAATATCAAACTGTAAATTTATATATACTAATACCAATAAAAAAAATCGTAAATAGATGTACAAAAACTGTAAAAAAAAAAAATTACAATTACAAGCGACAGTTTGGCGAGGATGATAGCGCCGCGAATCGCAGTCGTCACCTCCTTGCCGCACTTCACTCCGATCCCGACGTGGGTGACCGAGTCGCCGACGACGTTGAAGTCCTTGAAGGTCTGCTCCATGGAGATGATTTTGTGACGACGCAACGGAGAGGCGACACCACGACTCATGGGTGAAGGAGACGACGCGACGGAAGACGGCGACGGAGAACCTTCTCGACGGAATAACGTAACAGAGAGGTGACACGACGGCGCGACGGAGAGACGGAGGCAACGCAACGCAACGGCGCGGCAGAGAAGCGATGGAGAGGCGACGCGACAATGCGACGGAGAAGCGATGGAGAGGCGTCGGCGAGAGGGAACTTGGCGATGGTCGAAGGCGAAGAGATTGGAGGTCAAAGTATTTCAATGGCGATGGTTAGCTGAGAAGAAATATTTGAATATAAAATAATTATACAATTTTTGATTAAAATTAAACATGATAATTAATGGATGAGTCCACCGTCAAAATTTCTATTAAAAAATTTTGAATTAAAAAATAATAAATAAAACAAAAATTAGAAACTGTAATTAGAGATAAAATGGTCCAAAATTATTTATTGAGATAAATCTTAAGTGATTTTTGAACAGTTTGTGAATTTTTTATATATTAAAAAGTAAAAATCCGAAATTGCATCTTCCACTACTCTAATTAGAAAATATTATCATATGTTTCGAATTAATGAGCTCATAAAGTGCTATTTCATACTGTGCTAGAGAAATAAGTTCACTTTATAGTTTATACTAATTGCCAACCACGTATATACTCAATATAATTTTAAATAAAATGTGTGAATCGAATTTACCTTCATATTACTCCATTTAACCTTACAAATAGAATAAAAATGAATAACTTGTACAAAGATAGATCTTATCATCAATTTCAAAGAAAGTCGATATTGGAATTGGATAGAGCTGCTTAAAGATGAATATAATTCTTATTTATTTGTTATTATTGTTAGCTTTCTTATATTTTTGTGGTATCGAACACAACAATTGGTTCAAAACTATTTTTTAGCCGATTCTCGAAACAAGGATAGGTAAATTCCAATTATTATTTTTAGCTAATGCGGTATACTTTTGGACTATTATAATATATATGTGTATATGTATGTGTACATAACTATATATATACACATATAAACAAATACTGTAAATCTATTTTATGTATTGACATAGTTATGACCATGGTTTTAAATGTCGGGAAATTTGCTCGAATTTTGTTTTTCGAGGGTTTGCGGTTCAAAAACCCTGTCGTTTCTCTTTCGTTTTACCAAATTTTGCGAAATTCGCATGGGTACGGACGGCACGGCACGGCGGCGTGCGCATGTGGTGGTGTAACATTTGTGTGAGTCCTATACTCACACAAGAGCACCCCACCCCACCCCACCCCACCCCGGCACGGCGGCGCGCGCGTGTGGTGGTATAACATTTGTGTGAGTCCTCCCCCATCCACAAAATCCTATGACCAAAAGGGCCCAAGCCTTTGTCCCTTATATTTGGTATATAAACATCACTAAACTCTTGTCATCTATCAATGTAAGACTTTTTGTTATTCATTCAACTAATATCACACATTCACACTTAACATACTCATACACTTCACCTAATAATTTAACTTAATATTATACACTTCAAATAATATTATACACTTAGAATACATATTAACTTCACCTAACATACATATACGCTTAATATACATATTCATTTAATATTATACACTTCAACTAATATTAAATTTGTTAACATACATATACAATTAACATGCATATTCACTTAATATTACACACTTAATTAACATACATATTCACTTCACATAATAATTTGACTTAATATTATACACTTCAACTAATAAAGTGACTTAATATTATACATGTCACCTACATATTCAATTTACGAATATCTTGTATTTATTAAATATGTAGTTTTGAACTTATATAAATATCTTGCTTAAATACTCAAATATTTTTTACAGAATATCCGTGGAAAACCCCATCGGCATGCGGTATGCCCATGCGAAAAGTGCGGTATATGCGGCATGCGGTATTTCTTTTTTTTTACAATTTTTCCATCGACAAGCGATATATCCGTAAAACAAAAAATGCGAAACGAAATCGGCAAGCGGCATTTAAAACCTTGGTTATGACTATTATGTAACTTATCTAGTAAAGTTATTAGTTTGTTTGGGTTTTAATTTTTAGAGTATTTAACGGTGTAGTCAGGCCAAATGTTACATATCTAATCTTTGTATTGACATAGACAGACCATAACTAAACACTAATAAATTATAGTTGATATAATGTATATCTACACTAAAATCAAATAAAGTTCCAAAATCAAGAAAAATGGAAAAGATTTAACATTATGTCAAATTACTAATTCAATCAAAATCATACACTAAAGTCAAATATAGTTCCAATCAACTAATTAAAATAAAATCAAACCAAAATCTACACTAAAACCAACAAAAGTCGGGCAATTCATTTCAACCATCTATTCAACCAATTGCAAAATCTAACAATATCAAATTCAAATCCAATCAACAATTTAACTTTAAGCTAGTTGATATAATCTACAATCTAATGAACAAATTAACAATTATGGCCAACTTATTGGTATTGCTATAATCTCAATTGGCGAAGCCCTTGTAGCTAACTAGTTATGCGAAAGGTGCACACTCTATGGGTGAACCTCGTTGTCCACTGGCGAGTCGTACGGTAAAACTTCTATAAATTAATATTATTAAGACATGAGTATTTTATTATATTATCGATATTTTTAATTTAGCGAGGTAAATTATAGTCATGTTAGTTAGAGTCGAGACCATATAAAAGTACTATTTTATCGAGATTATTAATTTATCGAGTTTTAATTTACAATATTCTATTGTATTTTGAAAATTTTCACCCCGAGTTAAATTAGTACATTAGCATCTATTGTATTTAAAAATTGTCACCCCGAGTTAAATGAGTATATTAGCGCCGTAACTAGCATATAAAAGTAATAATAACTACTAAGAGTACTTGTTCCACTTGAGTAAGGTTTTATATTTATAAATTACAAATAATACTGTACCTATTGTTACTAATATTCTCATAATAACAGTTGACCAATACACCCTCAAATCAACTTATTATCAAAGATCCTTAATTAGATTAAACATATGGGCTTGCAAATAAACGACACCGAACCACTGTGGGCCTTGTAGTTACTTGAAATATGGGCTTACATAAGAGACTATCATCGTGTGGCCAATATTTGGGCCAATAAACAAACGTAGCATTTCTTTTATGAAATGAGAAAATTGTGATACCACAATGAGTGTTGCTCTTTCTTGAATTTGATCAGATACTTAAATCTTTATTAGAGTTATATATTTAAATAGAAAGAATTATAGTGTAATAAATTATAATTACCCAAATTGAAATGTCGAAAATCTCGGTTTGTTTTGGTCTTCCGGGTCCTTAATTATTTATTCTCTCTTCACCAATAATCCGAAATTGAAGACTATTTCCTCATTATTAATAAATAAATTGATAAAAATCACTAGTAGTGGCTTACATTAGATTAAAAACAACTCAATCTTGCGTTGTACTTGTAGATACTATTTATTAGTTTATTGTGTAAATATTGGTGTAAGGCTACTTTTAGGGTGGGCTTCAATTGCATATTATACTTTTATGCAAGCTTGGAATAAAAACCATAGTTTACCCATAAGCAAGGGGTTTATCAATAAGTTTTTTTTTTTTTTAGGTTGTAAATTGTATCAATGAGTTTTTATTTAATAATAATATTTAGGGTTAATCCCGGCAAAAGTATCAATACTTTCAAAAAGTAGAACAATAAATACCAATTCTTTTTATTGCCCGGACAAAGTTCCAATTCTTTAGTTTTGTGTCTCTATTGGTACCGTCGAAAAAAAAACGTCCTCCACTGTTATGCCACCGTTACAAAATTGTATCCACATTTCCGGAGTAAATAAGCCATCGAAAAGTTGGACGATCAAATATAATCGTGGATATGTACTTAAAAGGGAGAAACGTTGCTTTTTAATTAAACGCCGAAAACGGCATAATCCATGGTTTGGAATTTTCACGAAAGTGATATGAGGAGACAAAACAAGAGAATCGGAACTTTATTCGGGTAAAAAAAAGCATTGGAATACAAAACCAAAACTTTGACGTGGCGTGAGTAACGTTGGAGGACAAATTTTTTTACGGAGGTACCTATAGGGACACAAAACTAAAGAATTAGAACTTTGTCCGGGCAAAAAAAAAAAGAATTAAAACTTATTTGTCCGTTATTTGAAAATATTAGTACTTTTGCCGGGATTAACCCTAATATTTACACTATTTTAATATAGTACAAATACAAGTTAAATATAAATTTCATACATAAAAAAACAGTTTAAATGAAACTTTGAAACAAATATAGGTGCAGTCTTACATAAAAATTAGACTATAACTGATTATAGAATAGGATTATATTTGTAAGGGTTAATGATGGCAAAAATACCCAAAGTTTGGTCAAAGAACTCATCGGGTACTCAAAGTTTAAAAATGGTGGTAAAAAATACCCAAAGTCATATTTGGGGAGTTGACCACTCCAATCTCGTAACACCGTTAATTTACATGTTAACTCTGACCACGCGGACAAACATGGGTTGCCGACAGAACAATTTTTTCCACGTTGACAAGCCCACATCAGCCTCGTTTACGAGAAAACAGCGAATTAAACCCCTAAGTAATACTATTTAATGCAACTAATTGAACCTCTAATGATTACACTTAACGAAACTGATTTTTCCACTTGGCCAGAGTTATTTGGTAAGTTAATGGCGTTACAAGAATGAAGTGGTCAACTCCCCAAATGTGACTTTGGGTACTTTTGCCACCACTTTTAAACTTTGGGTACCCGAGGAATTCTTTGACCAAATTTTGAGTATTTTTGCCGTCATTAACCCTAATTGTAATTTTTATTATATATATATATATATAAAAAGAACAAACAAAAATTTGTGAGAAATTAAAATTTTGTTTTTTATAAGCTAAAAAAAATGTTGCGAAACAATATGTAAAAATTCCACTAGAGCATGGAAAACAACGCCCAATAAAATTATTGTCGTCGACATCCTTGTTTTTTCGAGTATTCCATGGCATTACTTTCAGTAAACATTAGTTTTTGGAGCACTACTTTTTTTTCTTCTATATAATTGAATTTATTCAAAGAAGCTCGTCCCAATAGATAACAATTATTGCACTAAAGTAACGTAACTTATTATATAATTGTCCCCAAGTGTTTATCTTCAAGCTAAGAATTTTATTTAAAAATTTATAAAAAATTATGACAACTAAGGTCATCGCCTCTATTATATATGAGATCCGTATAAGTGGAATCTTTTATTTATTTATGTTAAAAATAAATTTGATTAGTATCTAAGGATAAGATCTGGTCTGGTATCATTTGCTAATTCCATCTTATTAACTTGATCTCAAATATATTCCAACTATTTTAGTCTTTTTATTGTCACAGTCGGATAGTTTCTGCTGGCCACGAAATAACTTGACCAAGTCAATCTTTGTACAAGTTGTCGGTTCTAGTTAAAGAACATTATAATAATATATTAATATATAATGGTAGTGTTTGAAAGCGTTTTGTATTTTCGTTTTGTGTTTGTATTTTTAATTTTTTTTAAAATATTTTTATAAAAATATTTTGAAAATGTGATTGGTTACAATTTTGTTATACCGTTTTTTTGAAAAGGAAAAAGAAAACAATGTTTGGTTATCATTTTGTTAAAATTAATTTTAAAGAAAAAATAATTGTAATTAATTAAAGCTAATTACGTACATGTAAATTGTAAATAAAATCTTACGATTAAATAGGCCGTTTCATGTCTATGCAACTCGTTTAGCATTACCGGGCCTAAATTTTCCCCATTTGCAAATAATTGCAATATGAAACGGTACTTGACTCATACGACACATATTAAATAGGTTTGTCTCATCTCGCGCACCATAGCTAATGACCAACACAAGCAATATCAATAGTAATAGATAGCAAAGATGAATGAACATGAGCAATAATATTGCATAACAAAATTGAATAATAGCACATTATTCCCAGAGAAGCAAAAAAGCGTCAAGATGAGACTTTACACAGGTAAATGACGATGATAAATAATAATACTACAGGTAAATGAACTTCAAACAATCACAATCCAAGAATCATACTTTTTACTCCTAAAACCATTAAAATGTTAAAATCCCCAAACTTCAAAAACGCAACTCAACAGAGAACAAGGACGAATCATAAAGTCACATGGAATTGAGATAAAATGAATAAGTCTGAGATGTGTGAGGGCAAAACGACGGTGGAGCTGAGCACCGAGAGACGGCAGAGCTGAGCGCCGGCGACGAGAAGCTGAGCGCCGATGACGGAAGAGCTGAGCACCGAGCGGAGGAGGCAGAGAGAGAGCTAGCGTGAGAGATGCAGTGAAGGTGAATAGTCAAAAAAGTGATCGACAGAAAATAAAAACGTCAAAAAGACGTTTTCATCTTGCAGTGTTAATAATTGAAAAAGAAAAAACACTTTGATAAAATATTTTTATAAAAAATCAACCAATCACATTTTATAACGGATATTCCTTGAGTATCTTTTGCCAAAACCCAAAATCATTTTGGAAATGCTTTCCAAACAGACCCAATGAGTTACAACTTACAATTACATTACCTATGTTCGACTTCAAGAAATAGCAAAAATGATAGTTTTGGTATAAATTAGACTTTCCTAGTAGTTTATTTTCATGATTTTTGTATAAATTTAAATATTTAATAGTCAATTTACAAAACAAAAACATAAAATAGTTTTAAATTATGATTAATTTTAAAAGAGTTAATGACCGTGAAAATATCAAAAATTTAGTCAAAGAACCCTCTGTGTACCCAAAGTTTAAAAGTGGTGGCAAAAGTACTTAAAATCACATTTAAGGCGCTTACCACTCCATTTTCGTAACGCAATTAACTCTGGCCACATAGAAAAATGTGTGTTGCTGACATAGTAATTTTCTTTTTTGCCACGTGTACGAGCCCACATCAGCCCCATTTACAACAAAACAATAAGTTAAACCCCTAATTAGGTGTCGTGGGCTCGTACATGTGGCAAAAAAATTGTTATGTTAGCAACCCACGTTTGTCCATGTGGCGAAATTAATAGATAAGTTAACTACATTACGAGAATATAGAGTGGTCAACGCCTCAAATGAGAATTTAGATACTTTTGCCATCACTTTTCGACTTTGGGTACCTGATAGGTTTTTTAACTAAACTTTAGGTATTTTTCCCGTCAAACCCTAATAGAAAACAAATATTTCTTAAATTTATTTTTAAATAAGAAAGTAATTACATTTTTTTTGGGTCAAATGATCACAAAAATCATAGTGGGAACTGGAAAGGACAAATCCATTTATCATTTAATGTCAATATACAACAACTCATATATAAGTATATAACAAAACAAAAACTCTTGAATAGCTATAAAATACTGTTCATTGATTTCATCCATGTCTTTTTTTTTCGAATATAATATAATAGACATGGGGAGCCAGCCGAGTAATGTTTTCACGTTTGATGATTGATTAATCATATTATAGTTCGATAAACTGCTTGCTGAACTTATTTTTTTTAGTACTAAAAGAACAAAGTCGATACTAAATATTTCAGGTATTTCATGCATTTCTCAGATACGAAGATGAAGCAAGGATTTTGAAGAAGATTTATGGCTTATCAATACAGAAGAATCAAATATCAAGCCCAATTCGATCATCAAGTGGACATTGGCCTTCGCTCAAAATCAAGATTAAAACTCATACAAGTTTGATTAATTTTTAAGTATTAACAAACACCTTATTGTTTAATGTTTAATAACAAAAGCAACTGGTAGATAAATGATTAACAAAAAACGATTGATGTGGATGATATGTATATATCGTATTAATATTACTATTACTAATAAACTGGGTACTATATGCATCATTATTTAAAAAAAAAATAGTGTTTAACTATGTGAAAATGAGCAGCAATTGCGAGTTGGTGATGGTGAACATAAGTTATGAAGGACAATCATGAATGATGAAACAAAAAGAGGTTTGAAAGATAGCAATGTCCAATCTGGCAGAGACACCATGAAATTTGCATCTTATCTCTGATCTTGCAATTAATTTGGGATGTGTTTTCTCAACCAATCCAAAGAATTAAGACATAATAAATTGTGACAAGGAAGAAAGCTGATATCTATTTGCTTTTCAATCATTACGGCTATAGTATTACTTTTATTGGTAAATGAAATTAATGTTACATCATCACAGTTCACATCAAGCTTCTTCTTTTTAAAAATATAAAATTTACGGTTAAAGTTTTCAAACACGCTGTTTTCATAAAGATAAATTACAAAATATGTTTTTTGACAACTAAAATCTTGAACAAATTAACTGTTAAGTTAAGTGTCACGTGGTGTTCAATTGACGCTCAAAAAAAATAAAAATCTCAGAACCGCAAATTAGAAGTTCGGGAGGCCACGGATTTGTGGTACTGGTACGTAACAGATTTTTAAAACACGGATTTGAAAACGAAAACGATTACTAAAAGAAGAGAATACTAAATAGATATTAAAATCTGTTTAGAAGGATTTTATATGCCCTAATAGAAAATATAGTGGCAGTGTTTCCGATGACACCATTATTAACCGTTGCATTCTTATTCTTATATAGGTATTAGTCGCACCCCACCCACTAATATTGTAGAGTTTAGAAAAATGTTGAACAAAATAACAAATTTAGACACAACTAAATCAATTATTTAACTTAAGTATAAAAAGAAGTAGGCGTGGATCACGTGGCAACTATTTTTTAATACCCTCACAAGTAACCCTTCATTGATTTTGAATTATAGTTTGATAATGCTAACTATATACATACGAAAACCAATTTTTATATTAAAAATATCGGTTCGAAATTTATTATGTTAAAGTCACATTTCTTGTCGAGCCGAGCTGAGTCCAAACAGTGAAATCATAATTAAATTATAGGCCGCACCGCACATAACAACGCTCTTAAATTAAATCGAGTTGTCACAAATTTCCATACATTTGTTATGGTATTATGTTGATATGTGGCACAACTAATATTATAATTCTTTATTGATCCAGAATTTGGGAGACGTGTATGTTATTTTTTGGGATGTTTTTTTATAAATATTTATGTATTACTAGAAGAATGACTTATATTCGTAATTTTTTTTATTGACAATTTTTTTATAATTTATATCTTTTGGTAAAAATAATTAAACATTCTAACTTGTTACTGTAGGATGTTATACCGGTTGGTGTATGGTTTGTTCATGTTTTTATTTATTTTTATCGTGTATGAGCTATAAAAACTTAATTTTTTGTACTGTAACACATGTTTTGATTTAATTATATCGCCACATGATCATCAGAAAGGATAAAAACTATATAAAAAAAAGGTGCCAAATTGTGAATAAATCATATGTAACTCCTCAATAAAGATTAAAGAGTTAATGGAAAATTTTGATTGTCTTTGCTAATTATTGGACTATCCCTAGTTAAGGACCTCACATCACCGAGGACGAGGAGCTCCTTCAATTGTCCACCACCAGTAGAGCTGCACACTTTACACGCCGCGGCTCATCGCGACTCGGTCGCCGAAACCGCGAGAAAACACGTCGCGACGCGTCGCGGCGTGTGCGGTCGCGGCTGGTCGCGATGTGGTCGCGAACTGGTGGCTCGAGAGAGAAAGATGGGTTTTTTTGGGTTGCGGCAAAAGTTGTATATTTGATTCCGATATTTAACTTTGTTAATTGTTAGTTTTTAACCGAATTTAAATGTTAAAAATGTAAATTTGTAACATAATATTATTTTTAAATAAATATAACTAAACGATATATTAAAAAAAAGAGTTGTATTATTCATTGTGAATATTACAATAAGGTG
This sequence comes from Parietaria judaica, assembly GCA_954871525.1. Classification (NCBI taxonomy): domain Eukaryota; kingdom Viridiplantae; phylum Streptophyta; class Magnoliopsida; order Rosales; family Urticaceae; genus Parietaria; species Parietaria judaica. The sequence continues at coordinate 17,817,298 of OX940865.1, read as the reverse complement.
GAAGAAAGCTGTAATATTCAGTGTAAACATTACAAGATGCCTCACTAAAACATCTCTTGTAAAACCCTCCTTAGGGACTAAAAACCAAGAGAGGAAAGAGCATATCATTATTGGCGCTAACTTTGCATCACTCGGGGAACCATGCGTTAAACCTTTCAGTCATAAGCTCAAGCTCGGTTGGTTCGGAACGTTGGCCGATTACGGGGTTGCGGAACATCCAATCGTTCAACACCACGGCTTGCTCGAGGTGTGTGTTGGTTATTGAGGACCTCCGATCGTCGATGATGTTCTGAGCTGTACTGAATGCGCTCTCCGATGCAACGCTTGAAATGGGGATGGACAGGATGTCCCTCGCCATTCTTGCCAATATCGGGAATCTTTCCCGTTCATTCTTCCACCACCTGATGACATCGAACTCAGTTGATTCGTCGTCGATCCGAAGGCCGTAGTACCGCTTCACTTCGTCTGGTGCGCCGTCCGTGTCGTCCGTCCGTGCCGGAGGCGTACCGGATCCCGATGATTCCCCGCGATCCAATCTTTGCTTGAGTCTCCGGCTAAACTCTAAAGCGGTCTTGGTTGGGCTTTCTATCACTGTCCTCCGCTCCGCCTCGACGTTGAACTGTGGGAACCGCCGGTCGTATTCCCTGTACAATTCATAAAAAGCTTCATTAACAACCGTAATGTAATCAGAGTAGTCCAGCAGTTCGCGCTTCCGCCTGCTATCTTCGATGAATAAGCCACCCTGATCTCCTCGCGCAATGGAAGAAGCGTGCCTTGCCACATATATTTTAGAGTCAACAAGATTTGATTGACAAGACAAACCAGGATCAGAGCCATCCCAAATTTCCGTTAAAGTTTTTTTATTCTTTACACTCTAAAACAAATTGTTTCCTCACAAATAATCAAAGAACGTAGAAATTTTTTACACCAGTGAACATTTTTGCCTAAGAAGGATTAAGAATATAACTCATGTTTTATAACATATAGGTGAAAATAAATAAAACATCGATAGTGGATTTAGGCATTTAGCTTCTATTTCCGATGTACACAGTACACACTACACACACATACATCCCACGTGCCTAGTTGCTTTGGTCGGCTGCTTGCGACGGCTTGACGCACGTGTGCATTTACGAGATGGGACCCACAACACAAGATACTCTCGTCTCTCCCTTTTATCGCCGTCAATCATGAATCACAATAGCATCGTGTCTGTGTGGATAGCATCGGACGGTCGAGGTTCGCCCATGTCCCTTCGTCGGCAGATAAATCTCCCAACTTGTAGATAATATATTTTGCTATTTTTCCAATCTATTTCACTAAAATACATATTCTGATTTCTCAGTACGAAAAAAGATTTGGGTGATATTGATTTTTGGGTTTAATTTGTTGCACGCTTCCAATAATTAAGGATTTGGTGAAGGACAAGTAAGTAGTGTATTCCTGTCGGATTAGTTTTGTAAACGTCAACTTCATATAATAAAGGGATAATAGCGGCATAAGTCCTCAACCTTTACTCAATTGGGGCGGCATAGCCCCAATCCCATTTAATAGCGGTATAAGTACCAAAAGATGATTTTCGTCCATATTTGACTAACGGAAGTAGTCAACGTTTGCGTGGTCAGCTTCTCGTCAACGTGGACGCCACGTAATCCGACATGTCACCATACACGTTATCCTTGCGTCATCAAATTTAATACAATCACCATTAATTTTGCATTAAATTTGATGACGCGAGGATGACATGTATGGTGACATGTCGGATTACGTGGCGTCCACGTTGACGAGAATCTGACCACGCAAACGTTGACTACTTCCGTTAGTCAAATATGGACGGAAATCATCTTTTGGTACTTATACCGCTATTAAATGGGGTTGGGGCTATGCCGCCCCAGTTCAGTAAAGGTTGAGGACTTATGCCGCTATTATCCCTATAATAAAAGTGTTATTTTTCTTCATCTAGGAGAAAGAGATATAAGAGAGGCTAGGGTGGCCCTTGGTTAACTAGTTTGGGAAATCAGTTTTGGAAATTGGTTTCGAAAACCAGTCTGAGAGTTTAATCTACCAAACTAGTTTGAGAGTTTGATTTTTGAAACATTGTTCCGTTAGTTTTTTGTTAATCTGTAGTTGAATATAAATGAAAAAAAAATGCAATAAAACAAAATTTATATTACTAAAAAGAAAGTATATTTTATTTGAAAGTAATATATATTAATATTACGTCTAAAAAATATTTGCCATATTAAACAAAAATTATTCATATTTCATGACTCTATTTACATGTTTAAATAATGTAATAAGAAGTAGTAAATGTTCCGTTCAAGAGTTTATATCATTGTAATTAAGTCAGTATTTAATAATATACATAATTTAAGTATATTTTTTAATATGATAAAAATATCATTAAAATTTATTATTATATATAACATGATTTTAATAATTTATTATATAAGTTAATTTCATAGTCAATATCTTATTATAAATAGTACAATAATATCATAGAATGATAATATATTGTTACGGGTAATTTTACGCAATTGATTTTTATTAATTAACATAAGAAAATTATTTACTCAAATTAATTTTCTTTTATTAATTAAAATCAATTTCGTTCAAAATATTCACCGGAGGTCCGATTTCGAAAAACAGAGTGTCCAGATGATCCCAAAAATATCAAAACACCCAAAAACGACATAAAGTTTGCGAAAAACGGCCTCGGGAAGCACCCGAGGCCTTCGAGAGCCTCCCGGGACCTCCGGGCGGGCCCCACGGCCTCCAAAGGTCACTGCCACACGCCCAGGTGGGCCCCACACGCGCCAAGGGTCGCCTGACACGCGACAGAGCCCCTGTCGGCTCCCCAAGGGACGCGCCACGTGTCAGCAGCCCATTGGGCGCGAGAATAGCCGCGGACCAATGGGAGGGCGCCATGTGGTGTGGACTGATGACTGGGCTTTGACCGTTGACCCCAGCGTTGACCGAACCCTCACGCGCGCACCGCCGCTGTTTGCCGCGCGTCCGGGCGTGTCGCTGCTCCGATGGAGCTGAAAATTGCGGCGTTGGATCGGCCACGTCCGGGGGACCCAGAAAAACATATAATATTACCCCGGGCCTCCTGGAGTAATAATTATTCACGTTTTAACCCACGGACCCTCCTATAAATAGAAGCTCCGGTTTCACTTAACGGGAACTCATTCTCTCTCAACAGAACTCGACCAAAACACTCTCGAGTATCCTCTAAACATCTCTCCCTCGAATATTACACTAATGTTGAGCGTCGGAGGTGAATTCGGGGGCCCCACCCCCGGTTCTCCCTGACCTCGGGTTTTTGTTTTGTTCAGGTTCAGAGACAGAAAGCAAACACTTTTGAGTGGAGGTTCTGGAGAAGATTTTGACACGATCTAAGACCCTCCTTGCCGAGGTTCTAGGTCCGCGAGGTGCTCGTTCTATCCAGTATTCTTGTACGAGGATAGCCCGAGGACCCAGATCTGTCCCCGTGACGCCGGTAGAGGGTCTAATCTGTCAAGGTCCACTAGAGAGTCAATACTGTGATCCCCCCTACACGGTGGTCAGGAATCCGTTTTTGGTATCCCGAACCTGTAATCCGGGCCAGGCCAAGTCCTGGCCCTATTAGCGACAGGTAGTGGAGTTTGCCACGGGTTTCTGATCATCGAGTCAGTGGAGGGTCCGTTTTGATTCAAAAGTCCACGAACCCAAGCCCATAATCCACAAAAGTCAACAAGACGATATTGGGCCCGGTCCAACACGAGCAATTGGGCCGCCAATGGATTGAAGCATTTTTCTGCATCAACATATATTATTATTATTATTATTATTTTATTTTGTAATATTGAGTTGAAGACCAAAGACAGAAAACAACTTCAAGTCGTTTTCTGTTTTCCTTCATTAAAATTGCAGTGGTCTACGAGACCAGTCTCGGAAAACAGAGACAACTGGCAACCAAACGTGGTCTGCGAAACCAATATGACACTGTTTGAAACCAAAACCAGAAACTGGTCTCGGAGACCATAACTAAACGCCCCTAGGGTTTTTTTTGTTTTTTGTTTTTGTGGTTTAAATATGGTGTAGTAACATGGTTTTATGTTGACGAATTTAATTTTTATAGGTCTATTTAGGCCTTCAAGCATAAAAATATGTATAAATTAAGACAATTTTAATGAAATTAAGCCCTATTATTCTATTATTTTATTATATTACAACTATAATGTATTAAATTTATATATATAGTTTTTTAGGCTAGTAATATAATAGTATAATTACTATGACTAGTTAATTACTTTATTTTTAAGTAAAAATATTATATAAATAATTTAATGTTAATAAAAATATGATGATAATAGAATTCTTGTATTATTTTTCATAATTTTCCTCGATATTTCAATCGACATGCGGTATGCCGGTAAAATTTAATGCGGTATTTTTAGCATGTGCATGTTTTTTTTTTTACGGATTTATCCGTTGGCTTGAAAAATGCCCGCCAGCATGCGAAATGCCCCTAAAATGGAGATTGTGAAATGACATCGACAATCGACATTTAATACCTTGTTGAATGATATAATCTTTGACTTAGTGTTTTAAACGTCGTTATCAATTATAAAAAAATAAATTAATAGTTACATTTTATTGATTTATAATAGATAATGAAGAATTCGATAGATAAACTTACAGATTAATTTTACAATTAAATAGGTGACCGACAAGTTTTTCTTACTATTTTTTTTATAATAACAGTTTTATACATAAATACAGACCTTCTCATCTAAATCAGGAACCATGAATTAGGAACTTGATTATCTAAATCGAATCCGAGAACAATCCGCACTAATTTTAACGAGAATCAATGAGTTCATCTTCATCTTTCGCTTCTACGTATCTTAAAAATAAATTTTTGACGTATAATATTAGAGTACGACTATCGAAGTGCAAAATCACCGATGCACATAGCTAACGAGCAAAAAAATATACATATATAATATATATTATTATATGTGATACAAATTTAATTTTGGGCACATCAATCAGTCGATACAAATAAAGCAAGACAGTGTAATCATCACATATTGTCAGGAATAGAAACATCCTCACGAATTTATTTCACAAATTTCCACACGCATTGAATGTATTTTCATTGTTTCGTATTTCTTTACATAGCTAATATCCTTTAAAACATTATTTATAAAATAATAAAATTAAATGTATTTTTATAACAAAATAACATGTTGACTAAATTTAGAAGTACTCTTTAGAGCTGCAACTAAACCTCTAAATACAGTAATCGCAAAATCGGATTTCCGGATATTTTTTTTAAAAATCCTGACGGTTCCGGATTTTCTATATTTTTGGAATCCGTTTTTTTTCTTAAGAAAAAAGAAAACCTATATTTTATAATTTATATATCAAACCGGTTTATACTTTATAATTTATGTATTAAAAAAATAGAACAAAATCCGGAACCGGATTTTGCTTTCCAGAAAAAATCCAGAACCAGAAAATCCGGTTCCGGATTTTTCCGGAAACGTGAAAAACAGAACCCGGATCCGGGTTCTGTTCTATATTTACAGGACTAGCTGCAACTCACGACGCCCGATTCGAGTTCGCGATGCATCGCGACGGGTTTGGCATAATCACGATGGGTCACGACGAGTGAGTCAAAATCGCGAGGAGTCGCGATTTGTGGTGAAAATCCGCGCTAAACTCTCTCGCCCAATCCCACTTCGCCACTTCATCAATCCGACGCATCGCGATTTTGGCACATTCACGGCAGTATTAGTCAAGTTTACAGTATGTATATAGGGGACCGGGACACTATCCATAGAGTTAACCACTACCCAAACAAACTTAAAATAAATCTATTTAATCTTGACAAGATTTATGATTTAATACTCGAATCACATTTGTAAAGTTGAAATACTCAAGTCAAGTAAAAGAGTAGGAATTTGTTTTACTTTTTTTTTTTGTCATTAGTTTATAGTGACGTATTATTGACTTCTTATTTATTAAACTTTATTTACAAACGAGATTAATACTTGTTAAATAAAGATACGATAACACGTAACTATAAAATTAATGATAATGATAAAATAGTGAGGGAAAAAAATAACATAGTGATAACACAACTTTCTAGAGAAGTTATCTACCATAAAATTCACAAAACACCTTATGTATATAAAGTTTTTTTTTTTTTTTTTCTGAAAAAGAAGAATTCCATTAATTTGTGAAAAAGAAAGAAGCAACTATTCTCCTTCCACGATCGCTGGAGGAAGGTTCAGCGCGTTACCAATACAAGCTCGAATTTCAACAAACTAACCTAGTCCTAAGACCGAGTCACTCAGTGAGTTAATTGATTAAAAGAGACATATTTAAATTATTAGTCTCTCCAAATAAAATAATTAAATATAAGTTGAATTGAATCAAACTCGAGATAAAAATTTAACCCAATTCGGAATAAAAATAAATTCATTAATTATATATATATATAAAGATTGTTAGGGTCAATTGGCCCCATACATCCGGCCTAGCAGAAATTATTTACAACACTTTTTCCGTGTTAATTTTTTTCTCTTTCTTTTATTTTCTCACTCTTTTAAGTTTTAAGAATGGTTCACATATATAGTATAACAGCATATATTATATATATATATACACTTTACACGTTTGTAATTTTGGTCCATACACATGGCCATATTTATATTTAAAAAAATACATAAGCATTCAACAAAACCATAAAATAAAAGAGATCATACCAAGGATAATGTGTTATTTTAATGTCGTGGTCTCTCAGCGTGTGTAACGCGTAGACATCGGTTTTAGTTTATAACGATATAATTATATCATTAGTTCATAATTTGATCATTCATTACATGGACTTGGAGTATTAATATTAACTATAATGTGAACACATTTTCATGCCGACATTTGGATTATAGTTGTCTGAAATTAGGTTGCCAGTCAGATTGCTATATCAATTATCTGGTCAGCATAATATTATCATAAAAAATTAATAATGAAATATTGGGTTATGAGTTATGACGTATTATTGGCTTAAATATTTAATTTATTTTTTATGTTTTTTCTATTAATAATATTATAATATTTAACATTTTACCTCTTATTAGAAATCTGCTAATTTTTAATTTATTTAATAAAACTCTGAATGTGCCGTGGACTTAGTGACATATCTAAAATTAAACGGAATTTAGCTACAAACTAAATAATGAACATTAGAAACTCTTCCATGAAAAATAGTAAAAGTCAAGAACTTTGATTGTGAAAAAAATTGGGTTTATGCTATAAAAAAAGAATATGAGGTCTTTATGCCTCGTTTAACTTTAAACTTTAAAGTTTAAAGAATACAATTTTCATTTATAATTCTTTTGCCAAGAAAACGTCCATTGAGTTTTGATTGAAGTCGTTGTAACTTGTATATACGTGCGTGTTAGTCTTTGCTAACCAAAATTATCACGAGTCGAATAAACAAAGTATAAACTTGCTTTATTTATTTATACTTGTACTTATAGATGTTGTTTGTGCGTGTTTATATTGTAGTCAAAGAGTACTAAAAAACCATTAGAAATGTTTAGGTATGATCGTCGGATAATACTTCTTTTTGTAGGGTCAAAGCCTGTAAAATATGCTTATAATGCTTGTCATATTATATTTTGGTTATCCTTCGAAATAGACTGAAAATCATAACCTCTTTATCTACCAAATCATGTGATATGATCTAGTCAGACCATCGCAATTATTAGGTTAATTAATTATACTTAGAGCAGTCCTTATACTTAATGAATCAAAATAATGGTTGCGTTTACCACAAACTGATGAATATATTAATAAAGTTTTCGAAGTAGAAAATTAAAAATTACTCAAATTCAAATAATAATATCATAAATTAAATTTAATGAAAAAACTCAATTTTTAGTACCAAGATATACTTTATGATCAGTTTTATGGATTAAATAAAAGTTAATGTGGAATGATTATAATTTATAATTATTATATATCTATGTAAAATTTTCTTAATTAGAGATACATTAAACCATGTATTAGTATTTCTTTTGCCAAAAAAATTACCGCAAACCAAATATAAAGTATGTATATACTAAGAGTTCTTAAACATTAGCACAAATAAAAGCTGGACCCTAATTAATCTAAAAGTTCATATAGTTAGTGCATATAATCCAATATTAATTAGGGATAATAGCGACATAAGTCCTCAATCTTTACTCAACTGGGGCGGCATAGCCCCAACCTCATTTAATAGCGGTATAAGTATCAAGAGATGATTTCCGTCCATATTTGACTAACGGAAGTAGTCAACGTTTGCGTGGTCAGCTTCTCATCAACATGGACGCCACGTAATCCGACATGTCACCATACACGTCATACTCGCGTCATCAAATTTAATGCAATCGCCATTAATTTTGCATTAAATTTGATGACGCCGGGATGACATGTATGGTGACATGTCGGATTACGTGGCGTCCACATTGACGAGAAGTTGACCACGCAAACGTTGACTACTTCCGTTAGTCAAATATGGACGGAAATCATCTTTTGGTACTTATACCGTTATTAAATGAGGTTGGGGCTATGCCGCCCCAGTTGAGTAAAGGTTGAGGACTTATGCCGCTATTATCCCTATTAATTATGATGATTTATGTTTATAAGAGGAGGAGAATTGGCCACGTAATGAAATTCACAAATATTGTTGATACACATTTTTTCTTAATTTATTAATGCAAATTGCATGTGAGAAATAACAATTGCTAACTTCCTCTATACTTAGAAAGCTCGAAAATAAACAATTATATATATATATATATATAAATTTTCATCAGTCTAATAAAATCAAATAAACAATTATAGTTCCAAATTTCCAATGATGCACGATGCAGAAGAATATTTTAATGCAGTTTGAAGTTTGAACATATATATTTTATAATGTATAACTATGATCAAGTCAAGAGTCTGTCTCACTCAAGAAATGAAATGAACCAAAAAAATAGGGTTTACACGTGCGTTGTATCATATATGCAGTTTAAAGTTTAAAGAGGACAAAGACAAAGTATTTAGCATGGAAAAATTAATTAAAGAAATAAGTTTTATAATTGTAATTTTATATTACTTATATTTACAGTTTACTGTCCTAAAAAGTAATTTTTTTAAAGAAAAAGTATTATTTTCTTTGAAAACTGGGAAGTCAATATAAAAATTTAATTTTAAACCTTAATACAAACTAGCTCCTGGAGAAATCTAAAAATTTAAAATAAAATTAAAAAGCACTCTAGAACATCGATCAAGAAGAGCAATTTGTATGAAGTTTTTCTGTGCTATTTCACCAATCGAAGAAATCAGAAGTTCAAGCCTATTGATTACTTCTTTTAGATTATAACGAGATTAAGAAAAGAGACTCCACGTGGTTTCACTTGATTGGAGTGCTCCGCAACCTGCATGCGTGGCGGAGAATCATCACTTCTCTAAATATCTTATTAATGAAAACCCCAGTGGGAAATGGAATACAAATTCCACGCGACTTTTTATAATTAATAATTCCCTTCCTTTTTTTTTATGTAGCAGCACCACAATTAACTCCAATTATTACTTTATTTATATAATTTTATATATTCTGCATAAAATATTAATTACTTGCTGAAAGCGTTATGTCGAAATAGTTTTTATTAATTAATAATCACAAACATTTGCTCCGAAAGTCTCTCTTTGTTTTTATTCTCACCCCTATATATATACACACACAAACACAATCCTCTCTCCCTTGTCGAAGGAGAGAGAGAGAGAGAGAGAATATAAAGGTTAGATATGGAAGGGACGATGAAGTCGAGGTTTCAGAGGATCTGTGTCTTCTGTGGAAGCAGCTCAGGCAAGAAATCCAGCTATCAGGAAGCAGCCGTTGAGCTCGGCAAGGAACTGGTAATCTCATCCATGGCGTCTCATGCATCAACCCTTTTCTTCTTTCTTTCCATCTAGCTCTATAATGGTGTATATATATAGAAGAAAAATGGTATCTTTTGTTGCTCTTTCTGATCTCTTTCTTGTTCATCACAAAACGTAAGCAATAAACGTGGGGTTAATTAAATAATAATATGATTATGTGAGAAGTAGGAAGGTAACGTTTTTCATTCTTGTGTTAGGGTTCATATCATTCATTCATGTTAAGAGTAAGAGAGAGAGGGAGAATATATGAGGAATTGCTAGCTGTAACATGCCTGTCAGTTGAGAGAGAGCACAGCCTTCTTGCATGATCTTATAAGTTATTGAGTTTATTTTATTTAAATTAATTTGGGTGAACCAATAATCTCATGTTGCTTGTTGCATTGCAAAATACCTTCATGATTTTCGTTCATGGGGTTCCATGAAGAGTGATGAAATAGAATAGTATATATATTTTTTTCTACTCATGAGTACTTGTCTTAAATTAGGGAGGTTTGATCATCATTACTAGTTATTACTAGCTATAGCATAACCTATGTGCCTGTTGTTCATTAATTTAGTGCATCATTTCCCATGATGGGTTATCTGACACGTGTCAATGTGGGTTTTAATACCAATGTCAATGTGAAGGTGAAGAAAAGAATTGATTTGGTGTATGGTGGTGGAAGCGTGGGATTGATGGGTCTTGTTTCTCAGGCAGTTCATGATGGTGGGCGTCATGTTCTAGGGTTTGTCTCCTTCTCTCTCTACAATGCAATAGATAGAATGATAGATACACTCTCTCTCTCTCTCCTTTGAAGTGTGAGTTTCAACTTCCAAGTAAATCATGAATCAATGGTTTTTTTTGTTTGCCCTTTATTTGGGGTCATGGGACAATATGAGACCAAATGGTCTTGCTTCTTGTGTCACTCCTAAACCTAATCATGTGTTTGAGCTCTTAGGTTGTTGGAAATCGAAAATGGTGTAATGATTTTGCTAGTCTCCGTATGTATATATATTTATATATGAAAATAGTATAATGGGTTTCAATAATTCTCTCTCAAAAACTATTCAAAGGCAGCCATATTCATAGGATCAAATGCCGGTCCAGACAAATTGTGCATTATCACCCGCTCGTGTTTGTTTCTTCCATTCTTTATTGGGACAACAAATAGTAACTTTATATTATTGTGTTAGAATATTTTCTCTCTCTCTTTTTTACCGTGCATGTTTAGTTTTATTATCCTTATTTTGTTAAGATGTATTACCCGAGGAATATATATTTTTTTTAAAAATAATTGTGCAACATATATTTGATAGAAGATTGTGTATTTATGTGAGAAATATGCCTATAATTTATTATTAATATTTCTATTAATAAAATTTTAAAGCTTTTATTAGTGATTGGTTGATTAGAGCGTGGATAAGGTTCATCATCTTTTTTATTTTATTTTTCTATATCTTTATTATTAAATATTTATAAATGTGACCCAAGGTAAGACTTTTTTGGGAGACAAAAAGTGGGAATTAGAAAGTATGGGAACTTTTGGGACTAGCTTTCCATGATCAGCACTTGTACAAAAACAGAAGAGACATTAAAAATATCATGTTTTATAAAGAAATAATTTTTTAAATAGCAAGGACACCTTTTTAATAAGAAAGGCGTATCAAACTCCTCTTCTATTATTTCTCAATTTATTATGTGTCATGAATAAATCATCTTTTAGGGTGTAATAACATTGATCAATAGTATTAAGTATTAACTTATGTGAGTTATTTTTGCAGAATAATTCCAAAGACCTTAATGCCTAGAGAGGTAATTTACGATTTTAATGTTAAAAATACATTAATTTTCTATTAATTATATGTTGATATATATATGTTTTATATATAGATTACTGGTGAGGGTGTTGGAGAAGTGAGAACAGTGTCAGATATGCATCAAAGGAAAGCCGAAATGGCTCGTCAAGCTGATGCCTTCATTGCTCTTCCTGGTATATATTAAATTTTAATTATTGATTCAATAACATTAACATATAATATATATAAATATATATGATATATCTTAGTGTGTCAAAAATCCATGTAATAAATATTCTTTTGTTCCGGATTTATATCAGGTGGTTATGGTACTCTCGAAGAGCTTCTGGAAGTAATTACATGGGCTCAGCTAGGAATCCATCGCAAACCTGTAAGTCTCCTTATGTTCATTCATAATTAATATACTCGATTGTCCAACAAATTTTATATATATATATATATGGCTTTGACCAATATAATGTCCATGACCGAAAATTAATTAATCAATTAATTAAGCCAAGTTTTATTTTAATACGAATTAGTTAGCTAAGACTCATAATGCTACATGCATATAATATACACGTAGAGTAGCGTAAACAAACCTTTTGAGCAATTGACCAAGCACCATTAATTTTTTAAAGTAAGAAACAAACTTTTTATTTCATGTAATATTTTAATTATTGCATACACTTGAACATTAATATTGCTTACCCGCCCACACATGGCCATGATTCATGTGGTTCAACTGCATAATTGATTATCCGCAAACAATAATATTTTCTGTTACTTGCAACCTTCAAGCAATTAATATATATTATTATTTAATAAAAAAAATCGTTTTCTTTTTATTGTACCCTTGTCTCCATGTGGAATGGTGGGTTCGAACACGTATACTTTGTCAAGCTTTTCAAGTACACGCTTTTTCCAATTTATTATTATTATTATCATCATTATATGTTCTTAATAAATATTGTGTAGGGTTATTAATCAGGCAAGTCATACGTTAAGAAAGCAATGTTTGACGGGTCGTATAATACCAAAGAAATCCGTGATTGAGATAGATGTAATTCAATATATATGTTGTTGGTGTGTATATATAGCAATGTAGGCGTATAGAATAATTGCATGTGATATTTAATTCCACATCACATGGAGAGCTAATAATCATAAGATTTGCAAATAAGGATACGCACCTAATGAGCTCATCATGTTTTATTTATTTTTAAATGAAAGGATCTCCGTTTGAATGGGAGAAAGATTCTTCTAATTAATTACTAAATACTTTGTTTGGAACAAGTTGGTTATAACCTATATGTATGTCTGCGTTTTAGGTCGCACATAACTAGGAATTCATAAAGATAATTGAGCATTAAGAATAAGTTTAATTTTGGTTTAATGATCAATAATATAATATAGTTTGTTATGTGCAATTTAGGTGGGACTTTTGAATGTTGATGGATACTACAACTCGTTGTTGTCGTTTATGGACAAAGCCGTGGACGAAGGGTTCATCTCTCCCACTGCACGTCGCATTATCGTTTCTGCTCCAACTGCCACACAATTGGTCACACTCCTTGAGGTACATATATATATATATTTAAATTGTGGGGTATTTACTTTAGTCTCTTAATAATGGTGTAGATGATCCTTCCTTAACGATTTTGGTGTGGATTTCTGGCTCTTTTTCTGCCAAATTAATTGAAATGTGTATGTTGAAATTAAATATATAAAAAATTTGTTTTGCAATTGTCGGAAAATGGTCAAAGTCTACACCAAAATCGCGAACGGGGTCATTCTTAGACCATGCACGGGAAATATCTATGTTAGTCGACACAGCGCGGTTTTAATCATCTCCATGCTAGCTTTTGAAAAAAAATCGAAAATCATTCGAATTCAGTATTTTTTTTAAAGTAGTTTATCTTCTGATTTTAATTTTAATTTTAGTTTTGATTATCTATAACTAACTCCTTTCTCCACAATATATAGCCCCCCTTCAAAAGCATCAAGTACTCCCCCTATATTTATTTAATAAATAGGCAAACTTAAGTTACTCTCTATGTGGAGAATTATACATTTGAATGAAAATATAATGGTGTTATTGATGTACTAAATTGAGAGTGCAAACGTTACGGTCCCACTTGTATGATCGTGTGTCACTTGTTGATGGTTCCAACGCAATGAATGAATGAATTAATTAATATTACGCATGAATTTTGTTGTGTTGGTGAGCAGGAATATGTTCCAGAATATGATGAGATTACATCCAAGTTGGTGTGGGAAGAAGTGGACAGACTAAATTATAACGTGGCCGACTCGGAAATTGCAACGTGATCATCGTTGCATGTTCCATGCATCATATAGATGTCTTTTTGGGGTTTCACGTACTACTCTCTCTACATATAAATACATATTATTATATATAGCTATATATCGATTATATATATACGGGTTCCAATCACCGTAGGTCTGTAGTTCTTGCAGTTTAGGAGCTTCTTTTTGTTTTTCCATGTTGTAGCCGAGGCAACATAGTTTTTGTGCGAGTTCCGGATATGTAATATACTTTTGTATCTCGGAAGAAGGAAAGGAAAAATATGAAAGAAAAAAAAATAATCAAATGCTTATGTTATATATATGTAATGTAAGCCTGTGGAGGCTGAATCTATGCTATTTAGTATTTACAATATGGGAATTGACAGTTATGCCCTTGAACTTTGCATTTATTGATTAAATTAGTTTTCTCACTGAAATGTAAACTAAATCAATCTATTAGATTTAGATTATGACACTGATATTAAACACACTTGTACAGTCAACAAATCAATGTATTCCTTATAATAGTGGACAATTTACTTCAATACCCTAGAAATTTAAGTTGAGTTGCATCTAGCTCTCTTAACTTAACTTCGAAAATAACATCCCCTAAAATCCTAAAAAAGTTATTCTCTAACATTGATTTTTTTGGCATCCCTCTAAACTTTAAAAATGATATAAATTAGTACACTTGTATTGTAATATTGTATTGAAGCAAAACGGTCAAAAACACAAAATCCATCGACACAAATGATGTCGTTTAAAGTACAAATTTAGTTTCATTAAATATTTTAACACATGAGACAATACCAACGTGTAGGTTAAGATATGAACAACCACTATCAAAAGCTAACTAATAAACAGAAGATACTCTATTTGTTTATTGGTAGTTATAACTTATAACTTAATTATAAGCTCAAAACCACGTCTCACTAGTGGTGTCAAGTGGGCCGGGGCGGGGCGGCCCGGCCCACAACCCGTTAAGCCCGCATGTTAAACGTGGCGGGCTTGACCCACACCGTTCAATGTGCGGGGCGGGGCGGGACGGATTTTAGAAAAGCCATCAAGGCCCACCCCGGCCCATGAACCCGAACCCACAATGTCACGGGGCGGGGCGGGGCGGGGCGGGCTTTTACGAGTCAAATTTAGTGGGCTTTTACGAGTCGAATTTAGTGAGCTTTTACGGGTTGAATTTAGTGGGCTTTTCAAAAATCGAAACGGATTGGGTTTTTCGGAGAGCGATACGTTTTAATAAAACCATTTTATTAAGAATTTTACAAGATATCATGGGCCTTTAACGAACAATATTACCTCTATTGTTATTTTTTGTAATTGTTCGATATTCAAAAAATTTACTTAGAAAGTCGAGTAATGTAATTTAAATAAACTAGATAGTGATTTATGAAAGTGAACATTAATTATAAATTGTAAATTTTGAACTAGTGAATTATGAAATTATATTTTGTACATGAAATTGCTCAATGTTATAATTGATTAATTCATTTTCAAACTAATTTAAAATCAGAAAATGTTCAAATCGATTAGCGAATTTTCAAATTGACTAATAAAGTTAAAATTTTTAATTGAAAAATTAAAAAGCTACATAGCATATATATACAAAATAAATTAATAAATTATATAATATAAAGATGGTTTTTAATTTCTATAAAAATAAAATATTTAGAGTAATTTTTTTAATATTTTCATTAATATTAGTATTACAACTTAATAGTTTTTTAATATAAAAATATAGTTTATGTGGGCTCTTAAACGGCGGGGCGGGTTGGCCACGGGGCGGGTTTATGTGGGCTACGGGGCGGGGCGGGTGGGCTTTTGAACGGGGCGGGACGGGTTTGGGGCGGGCCTAGGAAAGCGTAACCCAGCTTGACCCTTTTGCTAGGGGCGGGCTTAGCCTGGCCCACAAAAAAACGGGGCGGGGCGGGGCAAACCCGCTTTTTTTACGAGTCGGGGCGGGTGGGTCTGGGCCAGTCCGGCCCACTTGACACCTCTACGTCTCACTCGACAAGACTATTAAGTAAATTTCTAGTTGTTTTATTAAATACATTATTAGTTGACCAACTAATACATATATGTACCGTTAGTTTTTCTACTCAAAACGCATAATTATTACATAATAGCATAGAATTGTTGGATCCCAAACCACGGATCTGCGAACAACACGAGTAATCACCACGAATCAAACGAACTTAAGAACACGAATTTTGGGACAGGAAATTCTCTGATTAATATTGAAGGCAATTACAAAGATAACTCGAAAACTTAATGGACTCAACTCTACTCTTAACTCTCTTTAAATTACAGAGTACACTGCTAGGTTTATATAGGCCTCACATTGGCAAAACCCTAGCTAACAGAATCGCACTAGATCAGGAAACTACCCTAAATAATCTCGCCAAATCTTTGCTTGCTCCTCAAGCTACGCGCTTTCCTTTCTGGGTAGACTTTCCCTTTTCTGCCCGGACAGTCTTTCTGTCCCCGAGCTGACCTGCTCGTATGCTCCGGGCTGAGCTTGCCTTCTATGCGGACTCTCTTCATGTGTTCACCCGAGCTGGGCTGAACGTCTGTCCGTCCTTTGTTCTGGTCTGTACCCGGGCTGACTTCTCGCAAGTCTTTCTGCCCGTCTTGGCTTCTAGTCGTCATCCGGACTAAGTCAAGCTTAAGCTCACAAGAATAACCACGTGAGATTTGCATTGCAATCTAGTGGCGAAATTTGGCATAAATGAAACTACAAATTAAATCAAAAATAATTTAGATTGAAGAGCTTTGTACTATTCATCCATCTTAATAATGAGACAATTGGCTTGTAAAGTTAGCCGTTGATCATAGCATCAAATTACTTTTAAGACTGATTATTTTTTTTAGCATATAGTTTTCGAACTTATCTATTATGTAATCTTTGTTAGAGAATGAGGAAATAAAACAAAAATATTTTTAAGTTACCTAAAATTATAAGTGTATGTCATAAAACTAAAAAGTAGCGATAAAAAAAATACTTAAACTGTTATTACAATAGAATTTATGTTCGTACTCAGTTTAGCCATTTCGTGTCAAATGTTAAGTGACATTTGTAAGATTATGATGAAGCCGCACCTCATATTCCCTTATTAGAATATTTACGGCATAAATACCCATAAGATAATAAAAGTTAGTGGCATATTCTCAAACTTTAAAACCACGGTAAAAATACCTTAAGTTTATAAAACTTGACTTCAGTATGTAATAACAAAAATACCCAAGTTATGATCTGCTGGTTTCCACTTATGATAATCACTATAATGGAAGGAGACATGCATGGATATTGGATAGAAAATGGAGAGCAAAGGAGAATAATACGTCTAACATTAATAAAGACGAAATACAAATGTGAAGAGTTAATGAAATAATGCGACTAATACATCTATTTATAGAAAAATAAAATCCCTAAAACCCTAAAAACTGACTCCTAGTTAATGGGTCAATAGCTAACAATCGAATGGATTGTTGCTGACTAAATCCTATGCGCATGCCACATAACCTACACGTGGCTTTCATCAAGTCAAATTTATGACTCACAAGCGGTAAATGTAGCCAAGTTTAAACAAAATTATTTGTCACATATCCAAGTTTCAAATGAACAGTTATTAATTTTGAATAAAAAAAGGTATTTTGGAAAGTGGATAGTTTAAAGGGTATTTTTTTTAGTATTATGAACTTTTTAACGTAGTTCTTAATTTTAATGTATATTAGGCCATCTATAACCGATAACTTTATTTTTCATTTTATTTCTTATTCTATTCTCAATAAACATTAGATCATCACCAACCGAGTTCAATTTATCATTCTATTTACACTCATACCCCTATATTTATTTGTTGGTTTTTAATTAGATCACTTATTTAAATTATTTAAAATCACTCATATTTATTAAAATAAGAGTTACAACATAAATAAAATAAAATATACAACACACAGAAATGTCATTGTTGTCTTTTAAATCATATAAAATATTATATTTTTATAAGTTAAATACCTTTGCCTGCCAAAAGTAATTTTTGAGACAAATAATTATTCATTACAAATAATATTGAGGGTAAATATTAAATAATCTTATAATTTTTTTAGGGATAATAGCGGCAAAAGTGGCCAAAGTTAGGCCAAGTGTGCAAATAAGTGGCCAAACCGATTTAATATCGGCATAAGTAGCCAAAGTTTACCAAACCGTGGACAGTACAAATTCCATCCATTTCATGTCAACACCGTTAGTCCCGGCTCTAACTAACAATGAGGCCAAAATTATTAACGAGATTATCACTTTTTTTACAAAGTTTTTAAAACACTACCCATTTTGGTACATTTTAATACACAAAATGAGTAATATTTTTAAAAATATATTGTGGCTAAATGGGTATTTCCTTAAACAAAATTTCGGGTCTCTAACAATTAAATATATCTCAATAAAATATATTACAAAGTCTCGATTTTAGCCTCGACTCTAACTAACAATGTTAGGCCAACATTATTAACGAAATTTTTATTTTGTACAAACGTATTAAAACATACATATTTTAGTTCATTTTAATACACACAATGAGTAATTAAAAAAAAAAACTTGTGGCTAAATGGGTATTTTTTCTTATGGCAATATTTTTATATTTATTAGAGAAGTTTTTTGTGCTATTGATGTTGATATATTGTTTTTATTGTTCATGTAACATTTTTGAAGTTCATATAGTGTTCTTGATATTCATATATTATTTTTAATGTTGATTTTAGTATTAGTCTTCTTGATGTTCATATCATGTTTTCATATATTGACCTAAAATCTCAAACCAATTGAAAAAATAACGATTTTAGCGCTGACGTGGCTAACGGCGTTGACATGAAATGGATGGAATTTGTACTGTCCACGGTTTGGTAAACTTTGGCTACTTATGCCGATATTAAATCGGTTTGGCCACTTATTTGCACACTTGGCCTAACTTTGACCACTTTTGCCGCTATTATCACATTTTTTTATGTTTATATAAATTTAAGAGTTTTAAAGGACTAAGAGATAAAAAAAATTAAAAAAATTAGCGCAATGAACAGTACCATGTTACGTATAACGCGACGCTCTTCGTAAAATCAACTCCACTCTATTATTGAGTGAATCTTCCTTTAATTAAACATGTGTAGATCCGATTTCTGAAGGATATTTTATGGTGAAAGACAAAGACGGCAAGGTATTGAACATTTTTATCCAACTTTCACACTTCTTTTTTACTTTAAAATTTGAATAATAGTAGACTTACTCTTGATCATGTGTCATGTGGTGTGGATGTGGACATTAGTCTAACGAACCGACGATCTTATCCTAATATATACACACACACACACATATATATATATATATATATATATATATATATATATATATATATATATATATATATAATAGAAAAATAGATAGGATTATCTTGTGAATTTTGTGTATCTAGACAAGTGAAATTCGCAAATCTTAAACGTAGATATGGTTGGATCATCTTAGATTCGGAAAAGATGCGTATTTAGAATAGGGTAAACTGTGGCTAATGTACCTAATGTTTGATTTTCTGCGGATTATGTACTCAATGTTTATTTTCGGCAGCTAATGTACTCAATGTTTGATCTGTTAGATTTTTTGGGTTTTCCGTCAGTTGACCGTTAGCGAGTTATATGTACACTTTTCGTATTTTTGACATAACTCACTCATTTTTTGTCCAAATTTTATGTACGACCTATGGTTGGAAAGATAAGAGATAGATCTACAACTTTGGTGTTTTAAATTTTGTAAACTCAGTTTTAAAAAAATACGAAATTTCAAGTACAACGTCAAATTGGAGATTAGTTTAATGCAAAATATTTGTTTCGAGCAAATTTTAATAAACTTTATGACTTTTTATGATGAAATTTAAATAGCAAAAAGTTTAATATAAATGTTTTATCTTTCCAACAGGTGTTTATTTATAAATTTTGGATAGAAAACGAGTGAGTTATGCCAATATTATGAAATATTATTTCACATCACATCTTTTATATTTTTGGCATAACTCACTCATTTTTTGTCAAAAATTTATAAATAAACACTCTTTGGAAACATAAAATATATATCTACAACTTTTGTCTTTTACGTTTCATCATAAAAAGTCATTAAGTATATTAAAATTTGCTCGAAACAAATATTTTGCATTAAAATAATGTCCAATTTTACGTTATATTTGAAATTTCGTATTTTTTACATATTATTTTACAAAATTTAAAACATCAAAGTTGTATATCTATCTCTTATCTTTCCAACCATAGGTCATGCATAAAATTTGGACAAAAAATGAGTGAGTTATATAAAAAATTATGAAAAGTGTACATATAGAGGAGGATAACTCTCTAACGGTCAACTGACGGAAAACCTAAAAATATCTAACGGATCAAACATTGGGTACATTAGCCGCCAAAAATAAACATTGAGTACATAATCCGCAGAAAATCAAACATTGAGTACATTAACCGCAATTTACCCTTTAGAATAACTAGGACTCACGTTGACGCCTCTTTGTTGCACACTGAGTCACCTCTTCATCGCTCTTAAAGTCCCCTCTTTTCTTTACTCACATTTACATCGATCCCACATTTCACATTTTATTTAAAAACAAAAACCTTATTACTGTAATGCAAATAAAAGTTTCTATACTCTAATTATAAATAAGTTCACAATACAGATTCTAATTAAACGAAAAAAGATAGCCATTTTGCAACTGTAAAAACTAGAGCGCAAATTCTCATTATAATTTTGGAGGTGAGGTGAGACCACGTGAAAAAAATAGATATTAAATAATCATCTTTTGAAATATTTTTGTTAAATAACTATTTTTTTATGACATGACTAATTTTTTTAATCATAAATTTCATTCCAAAATTATCTTTCTCAATTTTATTTAATATGTCTCTATTTATGTTAAATTTTAAAAAAGATTTGTTATTATTCCAAAGGGCGACATATGATTTTTTATTAAAGTACACCAACCAACGATTTTGAGCATTAGATCAACCTAACTGTAACGAAAGTACACTAGCAAACATATGATTTGTCTCCCTTTCTTCGTTAGAATAAAGTAAGGACACGCAAAGATCAATCCACTGTAACAACAAATAGTTCAAACTTTGTATATACCTTGCTAGAATGTATCTTCTATTAAAATAGTTTATTCGATTTAATTACACTACTTGAATGCTTGGTTTGACTTATTGCTTTCAGTATACTCTGAGTTTGATTCCCTAAAAATTAATGTTTTGTGCGTTTCAGTCGACAGTGTGATAATTTGCTTCTTCTTTAGCAGTCTCTATTCGAACGGCTTAACTGATCAGAACTCTTTAAACTATGCAAAGTGTTAACAAAAATTGTATATAAATATATCTTTCCGGCCATTTAAGTGCGATGCCAGTTTGTCGACCGGCCGCTGTCAAGTTAGAATGTTGTAATCGAACTTTCTAATGCTTTTATTTATAAATTCCTTGAAAATGTTGAGCAAGGTATGTTGGAACAAAAATGCTGGTTATGGCATTTGCAATAATTCATTTGATCTAATCTTATGCTCTTTATTAAAAAAATATTGAGTTGTATCATAAATTATTTAAAGGTGGGTATCGGATTTACAATAACATATTAGATAAAAATGAGTCAATCCATGTTCCTAAACTAATGCATAGTTCCAGCGATATGTTCATAACTTGGATATGATATTGGGCATAAATAATTTTTGGGGCCTTTAATTTAATTTAAGTGATTTTGGGGTCCTTAAATTTGATTTTCGGGGCCCTAATTTTATTTGTTTTATAACTAAAAGCGGGCCTACTCCGCCCCCCATCAGGCACGGCCTTGCATACACATGAATCTCTAATTACAAGCTCTCTCAGTGGTTTGTGTTTCTAAATATTGAATTGTAATTATTAATTGCAAAAGTTTCCTTATTAAAAAAAAAATAGCTAACTGAAAGTTTTCACTTTAGTACCATAACTAATACAATATTTAGATCAATACATAAAAACTTCTACTATAAAATATAATGTAAATAAAATAGACATACATGATATGTTTACTGGAGCATAAGTTTTTATATTATGATTTTCAATTACTTTATGAAATATACTATGAATATTTTCATCTTTTTTGTTTTTGAACTTATGGGATGTGGATCTTTTATAATTTTGGGTGCTCACAAAATGAATGTTGGACCGTGAAAATCTAAGTGTGTTGATTATAGAAGTAACTTTACACAAACAATATAAGTTGGAACATTATGTGCCATACTAATTTTTATGAAATTCGAATATATAATTGTTTGGATTGCATATCTTTTTACGATAGAACAATAGGGTCAACCAAAAAAAATCATTAGAAACGAGAGACAAATTTGAGGTAAAACATATTTGTTAAGATTAATAAATATTCAAATGGAGATCATATTATTAACAAAGAGTTAAGTAATTGTTGAATTCATTGTGGATAGAGGTCTTTCGGTTTAAAAAAAATATGTCGATATATCACTCAAATTTACAAGCGATAATTTTCTCCAACCGCGCGAAATCTGCTAGTAAGTCTTAATTAGAAGTTAGCAGGACTATCATCCAATTGCTTCTCATCTTCTATATCAACCTCCAAGATTTCCTGCTCACAAACATTTTGTAATATTTATCAAAATTAAATGTTCAACCTCTCTATGTATAGGATTAATGGCAATACCAATAATGTTTTAATTTTTATAGTGACATAAACACTCTTTTTTTTTTCTCTTCACGATCAACGTTCTCAATATTCACTATTTTATTTTCTTCAAACTTTTCATCAATTTATTATTAAAATCCTTTCAATATATCAGAAATAAAAAATTATTGAAATTTTCTAGAAGCAAGACGTGTTCGAAACTCCATTCGACATCCAATGCTTTGTTAATTCGATAAAAAAAAAAGGTGGACATAATTTTGAAAATGCAAATAATAGATATTGAGAAGTTCGACCGTTAAAAATCAAAATATATACTGATATTAATCCACGTGGTATATATATATATACACACATAAAATTTATCCATTTGAGAATAAATGGAAAGGGAAGATTCAAAGAAATATAGTTACTCACAGGAATTCTCTGCTTGAGATAATTACCGAGCCTTGCAAGCACAGTGCTGCGTTGGTGCCAGAATCGACCTTTTAGACTAATCTTCACAAATGGTCCATCTAATTCAGCAAGATCTACTTGTCCTGCAAATTTAACTTCACTAAATACATAATAACTCTTGAGCCTAATATTTTCTTTTTCTTTGTCCAATATATTTAAGAAACTCGGTCCGAAAACTTAAAAGTCGAAATTGGCAGCGCCACGGCGGAATTCATCATCTTAGTCTCTTCAATATCTAAGTAAAAATTACTACCGTTATGTTTATATCATTGTAACGGAAGACATGCCAAACAACATGCTTTGTAAGAAATTATTTGTGTTATTTTTTTAATAGTGAGTATTAACATAAAAAATAATAATAAAAAAAGATCTTGAACTATAGTTTTAAGTTTTAACGACAATGACTTCACCCCAAATATCCATTTCGCAATTTCTTAAAAACTAATCCACGTTATAGGGGCTTGCCACAAATACAATAGGGTTGGCAATTAGGGTTTCGTGTCGTTTCCGTGCCGGGTCTTAAGCGTTTTTATTAGAAGATGAAACTCAAATTCGCCTCATTTATTAATTTTGTTAGAAGATGAAACCCAAATCCGCCCCATTTAAATACCGCGTTTATCGTGTCTACTCTTTTAACCCAATTAACATATTCATGTGTTTTAAAATTTAAAATTAATTCAATTTATACTCATATAACTTATTTTATTTAATTATATTATCTAATATTTTAAAGTTTACTAACTTTCTTTTTATATTCATCAATTTTACGATGTATTAAATAAGTAAATAACATAAATGCAACATTATAATAAGTATTAAAATATTTAATAACACATAAAATGCAATATTTTGCTCCTTAATCGTGTCTAGTTGTGTCCAATCGTGTTATCGTGTGCATGCAGTGTTTACCCATAATTTAATCGTGTTCGACACGATTTGGATCTAGATCCATTTATGGTAGACCCAGACCCATTTAAATTGTATCGTAATTGTTTCCTTTTTCGTGTCATGTCTCAAATTATCACCCCCTAAATACAATGATACTCTTGATCTTTTGTGAGGGTAGAAAATATTGTGTTAAGTTTGAACTTTAAATTAAGTAGTCAAAGTCTATATTCATACAGATGAGATGTTAATCAAATTTTATTTATTTATTTTTATTCTTATAAAAGTTCGTCAATCAATTTAAACTTTTAACTTAACAATGAACTGAACCAAGCTTGCTTGGCCAAGTGTTAACTCCACTACTCCTCTATTCAAGAGGTCATAAATGAGTGCTCTTTTTATATTATTGTAAACTTGGCCAACAGTGTCACGTATTCTTACACTGAATATATTTAAGTCATACGAGAGTGCATTGTAACCTTGGCCAATAGTACCACCCCATTCAAAAGAAAAAAAAAACTTACAATGAACTGGATTGTTATAGTTACTCATATAGTACTAACTAAATATCATATGATAATTTGGGTATCTTTCTTTTTCATACACTCAATTTTAATTTATATTAGCGGCTTAACTCTCTAAGTTTATCAACTGGGACGTAGTAGTAGTAGTAAAAGTTATCGTGACACGTTAATCGCAAAAGATAACTAAACCTGTCCTACACTGTCCCAATTGACTTAATTTTTGGAACTTATGCTGCAAATAACTCATAGTATAGTAATCTAACCAGTCATGCCGACAGAGTCGTCGAAGAGATGCGAGAACTCGAGGCGAGCATCGGCGAGAACTCGCCGAATGTTGTCTTCGGTCAAGTCCAGAGGCTGCGCATTCGGAACACTCGACGCCCACACCGTCACCGTCCGACGACTCGTCGTTTTGAGCGCCGTCTCAGAAGTCCTGCTCGTCGACTTGAGTGTCGTTTGGGGTCGGGAGATCCGACGGTCAGAATTGAAGCGAAGGAGAAGCAGTGGGCGATGATGGTGAAGAAGACTCTCCGCCCACATCTTGAAAATGGATAATGACCAGTTCGTGGACAAGAATTTTCGTTTTTAATTTATCTTGATAAATTTTATTTTTTTTGGTCGTGTTCTCTCTAGCTATATAAGCTGAAGATTTAAATTTTCGGCGAAAATTGTGAATTTCGTAGAAAAATTTCGTTTATCGGAGATTATTAGTATTATTTTTCTATAATAATTTTCCAAAGTTATTGTTGGGGGTATTTTTGTAAAATAAATTAATAAAGAAAAATGATTTAATTAATCATTTCTTTATTAATTAAATCATATTAAACACCAATGTGCTCTCCCGAGGCCCGTTTTCGCAAAACAAAGTGTCCCGGTGTTCCTAAAAATATGAAAACACCCAAAAACGACATAAAATTTGTGAAAAACGGACACGGGAAGAGTCCGGGAGTAAAAAACACTTCAAGAGCCTTTTTGTGGGCCCCACACACTCCCAGAGCCCACCAGGAGCCGCCACGTGGCACCTCTGCCACCCACTCGCCCCTCAGCCTTCTCCACGCGCGCCCCTGAAGCGATGACGTCATCCCTGACGTCATCCGCGCGTGCCAGCGAGTGGGCAGCGCGTGGACGGAGCAGCGCGCACAAAACGCGCGCGTGAGGGCGCGTCGGTGATCGGATCGGCGATCCGACGGTTGCGTTGGCTTCCTCTCGTCCGGGGCTTCAATTTTCATATATAATTTGTTCTCGGGGACCTCCCGAAGAAATATTTATTTGCACCGGAGTCCCTGGATCCAGTTATAAATACAGGCTCAGTTCATTCAAACGGTAACTCACTCAAACTCAACGGAATTCACTCGAATTCTCTCGAGCTCTTCCCTAATCCCTATAAACTCGCCTCCCTCTCATATACTCCACTAATGTTGAGCGTCGGAGGTGAATCAGGGGGTAGCCCCCCCTGTTTCCCTTGACCTCGGGTATTCTTTTGCCAGGTCCGGAAACTGAGCGATATCGGAGGTCTCGGAGGGATTCCTACACGGTCAAGGTCCTACTTGATAGGTCATGTTCTACGCGGTGTCCGGTCTATCTCACAGTCCATTGCGCGTCTGTGCGGATAGCTCGGGGACACGTATCAGGACCCACAATTCAGGTCGAGGGACTGGGCCTGGGGAATCTCTCTAAATAGACCAACCAGAGGGGAACCCCTGGAAAAGATCCTGGGACGATTCGACGACCCCGCCAGACCATTCTTCTAGATCTGCGTGGAACCCGTTCTGTCTCCCAGCCCCATATCTTACATTGATATCGTG
This sequence comes from Parietaria judaica, assembly GCA_954871525.1. Classification (NCBI taxonomy): domain Eukaryota; kingdom Viridiplantae; phylum Streptophyta; class Magnoliopsida; order Rosales; family Urticaceae; genus Parietaria; species Parietaria judaica. The sequence goes on along the minus strand of OX940865.1, from coordinate 17,790,836 downwards.
GCTTTGCGGACAGTCTGTAGGGCCCAGACTAGAATCGACGTCACAGGCCGGGAAGCCAATCCCCCAGGATCCACTGGATCAAACTCACTCTCCCGTTCGTGTGGACCCCGATTCCTGCGAGATACCCGAACCTGTATCCCTGGCCTTGTCCATTCCAGGCTTTGAGGTAACAGGGGGAGAGTAATCCCCGGATCGCTGGACCTCGAACGGCTACGATAGGTTTCGATCCCAGTGCCGGGAACTCCGCTCGGAATCCGTATCACTCATACGCCGAAAGAGAGCAAGAGGGAGGAAAAACCTGTTATCCCCGCAACAGGGCCATCAAATCCAACACAAAGTCAACGGGGCCCACCAAAGTCAACGCGGCCCACCAAAGTCAATAGAGGGGGCAAAATATGTCATCCTCGCAACAAGGCCAGCCAGAGGCCCATCCAAAGTCATCAGAAGCCCGCCACGTCATCAAGCGACATTGGGCCAGGCCCAAAATCAACAACTTGGGCCACAACAGTGTTTGATCCAAAAAACGGCATCAACAGTTATAACAATAGAATTGATTAATCAGTGGCACTAATTACTGTTATTATGTAGACAAGGAGCAGTTAACACATTTTAATCGCTAAAAATTAAACCATTATTTTGTGCATGCTTAAATAATATCCCTTTTTCATCGACTTTAAGCTTGCACAAAATAAATATATATAATTATTATAATTGTACTTTGTGTTCAAAGTTAGCCTATACTAAAATATTGTTGAAACTTGCTCGATTCATAGACGTGACTCAGCTCATAGTCGTCGGATTCTCACGTCACCGGCGACGAATGGACAAAAAGAATTGGAGCATCAAGAGGTATTAATTTAATCTTGTAATTGTATCTTCATGCTATTTAAAATTTGAATCCATGCATTTGCAATATTTAATTTAATTGTTATATATATATATATATATATATATATATTTACAACGTAGCGTGATGATAAAATAGTCTTAATTTATATTAACAGCTTTGTTAATTTCGTTGTTGCGAACTAAACTACTTTTAATGTCTAAGTTGACCAATTTCAAACAACTTTATACGTGGAGTGGAAGAATTTCGTCCTCCTCTTTGTCGTCGTCCTCATCGTCGTCGTCGTCGTCGTCGTCGTCGTCGTCGTCCCCGCCTTCAAGACCTTCGTAATTTGGATCGTCGTCTCTTCCGTCATTCATGTTCATCGATCCCGAAACTTCTCGGTTTTGGGCATCGTACGCCTCTTGCTCGCTCGACCATTCCGGAATATTTCCTGTAGCATTTTGAAGCAAGTTAGTAAAACTTGTTGACCATAAATTACCGGAACGATGGCATGAGGTTGAATTTGTGGCGATGGTAGACTAGAGGAACCCGGAGCATTTTGTTGGTAAACACCGCCATAATATGTACGTTGTATTTGTTGTTGTTGTACCGACGGAGTTGAATGCGAGATACTATTAACCGACCCGGTTTCGGAACCGGCCCGTCCTTTTCCTCGGCGATCATTTCTGCCTCGAGAACGGTTATCGGAACTCGACATTATAATTAAAATAAACTATACTATAACTAAACTATATAATATAATAGATATTATAACTAAAATAAGTGTATTAATATAACTATAAGATAAGAAAACTATAGCTTAAAATCGGATTTTTTGAGAGCTTGGGCGAGTTGAGAGAGTATGAGAAGAAGAGAGTGAGTTGTGTGAAAAAAATGAGGGAGAAGTGTGGTTTTTATAGGGTAATTTTTGGAGAAAATCGAGTAAGTGGTGTATTAATCACCAACGGATATATTTGGAGGGTCCTTTCTGCAAAATCAGAAAGTTTCTTGGGACCACGCGAAGGGAGCCGTTGCCCAACGGCCGACTCATCTGGGCCGTCCACGCGCTTGATCCAACGGCTGCAAATAAAGAGCCGTTACACGAATTATTTTTTTTAAAAAACTGTCGGAGCCGGATTAATCCGGCTCCGTATTTTTTCGAAGGCGGAGCTCCGACTCTGTAAAAAAAAAAATGGAGGGTCCGATGGATCCGACCCTGCTATATTTCCAGCATTACGTGGATTTATTGATATTTATTAGATCTTTCTCATAAATTTTATGATTGATTGAGCTTGGGTATTATTGTCGCTATTTGTGGAAATTGGGTACACGGAAGAGAATTTGACCAAAAAATTGGTCTCTTTACCACAATTAACCCTAAATTTTATTAGCCTTTTAAGTTAGCCGTATTTCATGTATTTTCTTCAAAACCAGATCGGTCTCATTTTAACCAAGTTTAAATTCGTTTTTGGAGGTCGTAAAACAAGGGCAAGAAGGTAAAAGCTCGGTACTTGGTCCTCGATTCCTAAACATAGCCAAAACTAAGAGCATATTTGCATTTATGTACTTCTGTGAGACTGTCACTATTATCCCTAATCATATTTACATGATTACATCCCTTCAAATATCACCTTCTTATGGAGCTAATCAAGGTTCAAAATGTTATTTTGACCGATAAATTGTTTACCGTTATCGATGGATTAATCGTTTGACGATGAATTTATCGATGGAAACCTATAAAAGTTATTGTTTGCCTTTATCGAACTTATCCATACTTATCGATGTATTTATCGGTGAAAAACCTATAAAATATTTTCATACATATGTACTCAAAACATAACATAAAATACTAATGTCACTAAACATAAACATAATAAAAGTCTCATAAAAAAATATTGAAAAATGTTTAACAAGTTAATAGAATTTTGCTTTGCACGTGGCTTACCTCTCATCCAAGAGTCCTATGCTGCTAATACACAGGATTTTGAATGATATATATATACACTAAAAATTTCGAAAAAGGGTTTGGCGCTTTGGGGCATAATTACTATTAACAACATTATAAAAGGCCCACAAAGGATTAAGACGCCAAAGCCCACGAGCAAAAGCTTAATCAGGCAAAGGCGACACAAGGACCCCGACCCCAAAAGAGTATAAATTCCAGGGGTAATATGGCCCACAAATGCAAGGGATAATATGAAATCCCTATGGCTGGTATGTCAAAAAATAAAATTGACTGTTTTTTGGTAAATACCTAGGTATCTCATTTTCTTAAACGGTATATTTATATCATTTGCATAATAAATTCAATAGTGTTTTTGCTTTTATAGAGTAAGCGTATAGTTTTAATATAATACCTTCAAGTTTCGAAAACAACTAAAATATACATTCAAAGTCTATTTTCTTTTCTTTCACCGCAAATATTCAGTTTAAAATTTCAAAAAGAAATCATACGAAATACTCATTTAGTTACAAATTTTTCAAAAAAAATATTCATTGTGTAGATTAAAATAGATAATTTTTACAAACTTTTTTTAATTCATTTTTTAAATATATACGAGCATAAGATTAGATAAAAAGAAGGGTAAATGAACGAAATGCCCATTTTGTGTCAAACATTTTTAAAAAAAATGCCCAGTGTGTGTATTCTTTACTCTAAAAATTAGTCATTTCTTAAAAGGTTTCACACAAAATTAGGAATTTCGTACAATTTTGATCATTTTTTTAAATACCCAAACCCATTTATACTAATTAAAACTAATAATTAATTGAATATTGGACAAATATACCCTTCTTTTATTATTTACGTTAGAAAATTTTAATTAGTAATTGAATAACGAAATAATGTGTTAGAATTTTTCTTACTTTGTAGAAAGATTGTTAGAGGAAAAAAAAATCATCTCCTTCGATAGTAATCAATTCTCTACTAACTAATATGTAAATTTATATTTGTAATTATAATTACAATTACGTAGAATATATTTAGTTTAATCTTAACGTTTTCGTAATTATAATTACGAAACGATAGTCCATAAATTAAAACTAAATACGTAATTGTAACTACAATTATGTAGAAAATGTTAAGTTAAATCTAAATCTTTTTTCATAATTTTAATTACGAAACAATACTAGTTACATAGAAAAAAATTATAATTTAAAAAAATAACTTTCAGTAATTATGTAATTTTAGTTACTGAATATTTTATAATAGTTTATCACCCGCGCCCGACGACCGCGACCTTCCCGTGGTCGAAGAATTGCCAACACGGGAAGGTCGTGGATCCTCCAGCTCCGACGGCTCGTCGTCGTGGCACGACCACAGCAGTGGCGCGCCGGACTCGCGCGCGGCTTCTTCCGTGGACATCGCCTCTACAATAAAAACCGTTAAAGGACCAGCAAGCAAACTATCTAGAGGAAGAAACTAGGAAGAGAGACATGCTTCGCTCTTCTTTCTGAGGAGTGTAAGAGATAAGAGTAGCAAGAACTGGTCCGGCTATGGCGATTCTTGGAGGGTGTTTGACTTTGTTTCTTGGGAAAGTGGTGAAGTATAGGAATCGTTCAAAGAGTTATATTTCTTTCTTTGGTAAATAAATGAGGGAGAATAATTATTACTATATTTCGAATGAATAATTATCAGGATTATTTCGATTAAAAAAAAAAAAAAAACTTTAATGGGTGGGCAGAAATGGATTTTTTTTAAACCATGGACAAATCTCTAAAAATATGTTACATTTGGACGTTAAACAGTAAATACTAACGATTCATAAACTATGTAACAAATTATAACATTTCAATTATGCATCCTTCAAATAATTTATAATAAACCCCAATATTAACAAGAGCATAAAATTAGATAAAAATGATATGTTGCAAATGTCATAACCACCATGTTTATTCCGACAGACTCTTGCTCAACATTTCCAAGGGATTTATAATTAAAAAAAAAAAGGCATTACAAAATTCGATTACAATCTTCTAACTTGGCAGCGAACGGCGTCGACGAAACGGTATCGTACTTATATGGCGGCAAAGTAATCCTTGCTGAGCTTCGGGTCGGGCTTCATGGATTTCTCCCCGGGCTTCCACCCAGCAGGGCAAACCTCATCCGGGTTCTCCTGAATGTACTGAAGGGCCTGAAAAGCACATTTGATCCGGAACGTAAGCATACCGATCACAATCATAATAATTGAGTTTTCATGTTTTCATTTTCTTAACAGTAGTTTTCAACCGGGTTTGCTTATATTACATGATACTTTTTAATACAATAACAGGTTTGATTTTTTATTAGTTACATAAATCATTTTCAGTACAAAAAATGCTCAAAAAATAAGAACATGCAGTAATTTGTTACATACGTAACAAGTCTAATTACGGTTGTTTAATAATGCCGTATCAATTATTTATTATGCTTATAGTTTGTTTGTTTTTTTGTTTTAACTAAGTCGGACCCGATACAGCCTATTAGTCTATTTAAGAGACCACGTAGTAATGAAAAAAGTAATCAATAATCACTCATATCACTAAGTTTAGTCTCTCTCAAAAGAGGGGAAGTTGTTGGGTGAAGATTTGGCATCGGATATTACCTGGAGAGTTCTCTTGGTCTCGTCGACGCTCCGCCCAATCCCGAGGTTGTTAATGGTGGAGTGTTGAATCACACCTTCCTTATCAATGATGAAGAGACCTCTCAACGCTATTCCCTGCAAAGTCAAACCAAGCATTCAAGTAGTGTGAAATCGAATCAACTATTTTTATTCAAACTGAATTCTAAGCAAACTAAATACTCTGCAACCGCTGTGAAATCGCACCTGGTCGGGAATCAAAACGCCGAATGACTTTGCAATTGATTTGCTGATATCCGACACCAGTGGATACTTCAAATCACCGAGACCGCCCGATTTTCTGTCGGTTTGAACCCATGCAAGATGGGAAAACTACAAAAAAAAAAATGGCAAAAGAGAGTGTCGGGAACACAGCACACAAAAACGCAAAGATATTTACATATACGATTTATGCCAACACTTATTAGAGTCTCAAGAATTTTGACCAGTTTAGCCATTCTAATAGAGAATGTCGAAGAAGAAGCAAATTACCACACTGTCGACTGAAACACCCAAAACTTCAGTGTTTAGGGACGCAAACTCTTCGTAGCGGTCACTGAAAGCAGTAATCTCTGCAATACAAGACAAGAAAACAAAGAAATGATGACAACCCGTTATTGAGTACACGACTATCCAATTAAACGAAAGTCCTCACTCAAACTTTGGCAATAATATCTGCAATATAGAAGAAAATAAATAGGAGACACTGGTTTGGGGTAGCTCAAAGTTGACTGTTTACGAACCTGTCGGACAAACAAACGTGAAGTCGAGTGGGTAGAAAAACAGAATGACGTATTTCTTCCCAATGTATTCCGATAGTTTGACCTGCAACGTAAATTTACACAAAGATGGTGAGCAATAGTTTATCGCAATGTTGGAACAAGTAAAGACGGGCTGACAACATATTGGCATTTACAAGGAACAATGTTATATTAAGACTCAAACTCATATTGTAAAGATACTTTTCTTTCTTCGTAATAAAACCGAAAAAACCTATAAATGGTCATTAATTTATCTACTGCAAGCAAACCCTACTGAATTTCAAATGTGACATTTGATCATTCTTAGAATTGAAGGAATACAAGCAAGGTTTGTGTAGAAAAACGAATATATATATGTATATATATGTCAATCTTTATTAAGTAAAAATATTAAAGGGTTAATAGTTGCATAAAAGCCCAATGCCAATATTTTGACTTTTGTGGTGGCATAAACTCATTTTTTTCCTGGCTAAATTTCCACATTTCATTATTTTGTAAAGAAGCAAAAACTAATAACATTAAGAATTTAGGCCGCGACAAATAAGAGACATTGTATGGCTGCCGCCACCACTAAAGTAAAAACCATTGGTACTTACGCCGCTATTAACCCAAATATAATCGATGGTGAATCTTCACTACCCAATCGAAATGTAAGCAAAAGTTGCAAAATTCAATCTTGACCTTGATGAATTCCTGGTCGAAAACCGCCTCGGCCTCGAAATCCGGAGCCACATTCCCCACCAACGGCAATTCGCTCTGCAAAAACCACACCACAGACACACACACACACACACACTCAGAGAAGAGAACCAAGAGAATCGACAATGCAGAGCCGCTCTGCGGGACCCACCGCGGAAGCCCTGACGAGGAAGCTCCGGCGCGAGCGCGAGCGCGAGGCGCGAGAGACGGAGACGGAGGTCGAGGGCGCCGGCGAGGTTCGGCGGAGTCCGGCGGAGAAGGGTCCGGCGAGGGGGAGGGTTCGGAGATTGGAGGAGAGGGACTTGGGGTTTAGGGATAAGATGGCGCTGGAAGCGGCCGAGCAGGCCATGGCTAATCAGGAGAGAGAGAGAGAGAGAGAGAGAGAGAGGGAGAGTTGAGATTGAGAAGATAAAGTTATGAAATGGGGGTACACAACACTAGTTCACTTGCCTCCATATATTTGCGGGACTAGAGACTTCTTCATTTATTTTAGGGTTATTAAGGGCAAAAGTATCTAAATTATTCGAAAATAGCGCGTATAGAGTCAAGTTAAAATATTTGTGGCAAAAATATATAAATTCACTTTTTTTTGGTGAATAATTAGACCTCATGACGTCAACAACGCAAATCACAATGCTATTGAGGAGATAAATTGGGAATTCGAGAGAGAAAATGAGAAGAAAAATAAGAATTTGCATTGTTGATGTTCAAAGAATTTGAGTTTACATACAATTTTAGTCTAATATTTGTGGGTTTTATCGTTTGAGTTTATTTGTTTCACTTACGTTGGTGTCATCACTAACAGAAATAGTAAAAAAAATAACGAAAAAAATTAATGAGGTCTATCGATTGATCAGAAATGGTGAACTTGAATACTTTTACCATATTTTTTAAGTTGACTCTATGTCGCTCTTTTTCTCAACAACTTGGGTACTTTTGCTCATACTAACCCTCTATTTTATTATATTTTATATTATATTAAAGATATTAATTTTGTTTGAAATATTTGATAGCTAATTATTATTATTTTTTTTATAGTTAATAATATATATATATATATGTTGTTTTAGACTTTTAGTGAGGTGATAATACCTTCAAATTTTATATATACTCAAATGGGATTAAATCATGGATTTTGAGAAGTTCATCTATTTTCTTTAACGACGTTAAGTGTCATTAAACTAAAGCACTTTTGCTGTTTTTTTTTTCTTTTTCATTCAATGTGTAGGGTTGGACACGGTTTTGGAAAAGCCATCAATGCCTACCCTGACCCACATTATTATGGGGCGAGACAGGTTGAGTTTAATGAAACATTTACAACAATAAAACGAGTTAGGTCTTTATGGGTGTTTACAAAACTTTAATAGGATTTTAACGAGACAACGCGAGCCTTTACTTGAGAATTTGAGTTTGCTCGATATTCGAAAACTTACTTTAAAAGTTGAGTAGTGAAATATAAATGAAATTTACACATATTTATAAATACATACTTAAAAATTCAAATACATACTTATTAATTAATTTATGAAGGTGAAATTATTTAATCAAATAATTAAAGAATTATAAGAAGCCAGGCCCAGGCACTAGGTGTCACGGGGTTAAGCTTGTAGCAAAAATAGCTTACCCGTGATGGCCCGAGTTCACCGAGAACACGGCAGCCTATCTAACGTTTCCTTGAATTACCCGAGTTCCCCACGAACACGGTAGCCAATCTAACGTTCCCTTAGATTGCCGAGCACCTAGCAAGACAACTAGATTATCACGAGACAATGTTCACACGCACCCACACGAGCTCGCACCACACAATTGTTTACGGGCCCCTATTTGCCTTGCACTTTACCTGTCTTGCCTGTGTAACTTGCCTTGTCCATGCGCCCAGTTCGCATGTCCTTGCTCGATCCTTGAAACATTTACCCTTGATATGTACCCCTCGTACCGCACGACTCGCTATAAACTGTTACCATGTCATTTCAATTCATCCACCTATGGCATTCATGCCTTGTTAGGGCCTAGAAATTAGGGTGCTAACACTAGGCATATTAGGCCATGGCTCAAGGCTCACCGAGTCCAAAAGTTTAGCTCACTTGTCAAATGCACCCGTACCTAGGTAGCTTGAGGAGTTTCGGCCAATCCCTTAATAATCAGTCTACACAAAACATTTTTTCTCAAATTGTTCGGAAATAGGGCGTTAAAAAAGTTGAGGCAAATATATCTAAGTTTATCTTTTTGTGAATTAGTAGAACTCATCCATTTTTTTGTTATTTTTTTATTATTATTTCCGTTAATAATGACGTCAACCAAATCAAACAAATAAATTCAAGTGATCAAACATATGAATATTAAAATAAACTTGTATGTTAACACAAATTGTTTCAATATTAATAACGTAATTTTTTAATTTTTTTCTCACTTTCTCTCTCGAATTCTCAGTCATCTCCTCAAAGGCAATGCGATTAGCATTGTTGACGTCGTCATTGGCGGAAATAGTAAAAAAAAAAAAAAAAGATGAATGAGGTCTACCGATTCACCAATGATTTTTTCAAATGAGCTCTATACCGCCTTATTTTCAAACAACTTGGATATTTTTGCCCGTAATAACCCTTTAAATTAACATATATCATATTAGTGTCCTTGTGAGTTGTGATACTGTTATAAATGAGATTTCATTTACCTTTGACTCATAAAATTTACTAGCTTGAAAAGTGTTTACTATATGAGAATCAATTAAAATCTTAGAGTCACTACTCATGCATTCTTCATTGGATTTATAAACAATAGCATTCCAACACTAAGTCAAATCGTACGCCTCTTACTCGCATTTTCTATTATATATGCATCCTCTTTAATGAAAAGGCCGATCAACCATATATTCGACATTATGTGTTAAGAATCTTCACCACTCGGTGTCTCGGTCGAGGGAACGATTTATGCCGGGCTTCACTTGTTGTGGAAATCTAGTTTCGGCTATAGTTTTCTGATCCGAGAAAAGAAGTAACGGATTCGGACTTGTTTCTTTTGCGTGCTAGGAGAAAATTAAGAAAGTCAATTGAGTACTTTATGTTATTTTGATTTTTTTAGAAATTGTAATGCACACACATTATGCGTGTAAATTCCTAGTGCGAAATCTTTGGTCTTTTAACTGCGGGATTCACCTCTTAAAGAGTGATAGTTGGACTTTTATTTTAATGAAATCCTAAAAGAAGAAAAGATACTCCTGCTTTGATTTGAGGTAGTGTTTTTCACACCCATGTGCAAAGAGAACGTAAATAACAATTATAGTAGTAAAATTGACATATTTTGGGGTAAGCTTTATGATAAAATTCTCAAATGTTGAACGTACTTTTGCTGTCACTACTAGCCTATTATTATTGCCACTTGAGTCAATTTTCCATCATTAATTTCTACTGCTTTGATATTTGTGATATCAAAGTACACCAGACTAGTATTCACGGAGCCTTGATATTATTAGGGGTGCAAATAAAACCCGAAAACCGGGTAAAAATCCGAATCCGAATCCGTATCCGAATCTAAAACCCGAATCCGAATCCGAATCCGGAATTCGGATCCGGGTACCCGGTACCCGGTTTAAAACCGGGTTCGGGTACCGGATAGTGCAATCTTAAAAACCGGGTACCCGGTACCCGGTTTAATACCCGATTTATTTAATTTTTAATTTTTTTAAAAAAATAATTTAGGGTTAGGGCTCGACACTCATCTCTCATTTTCATTTCTAATTTTAGGGTTTTATTAAAGTATTTTTTTAATTTTTGATGTGCGGACGGTGAAATTATTATGGAAAGCCGGAGGAACTCGAAGTGATTTATCATTTTTTTTTTAATGTATTTTAAATTTTAGACAATGGATGTATGTTTTTTTTTTTATGTACGAGACATGTGTAATGTTTATTTTGAGATAATTTAGTTTTTCTATTAAAAAAAATAAAACGGATCCGGGTAAAAACCCGGATCCGGTTGAAAATCCGAACTTGGTTTCCAAACCGGGTACCGGGTACTAAAACCGGGTACCAATTTTCAACTACCCGGAAATTCGGGTACCCGGAATTCGGGTACCCGGATTTCGGGTACCGGGTACCGGGTAGTAAATTTCAACTACCTGGAAACCGGGTCCGGGTACCGGGTACTTCAAAAAAACCGGGTACCCGACCCGGTTTCACCCCTAGATATTATCGACCGGGAAACTACTTCAGTGGTTTCAATTGTTACATTCAGTGAAAATTGAACGTGGGATTTACAAAATCTCAAGTATCACTCATATTGTTAGATTAACTGATGTAGAGCGGACTATGAATTAACACAAGAACACGTCTCAACGAGTATGAAACTCGGGAATTCAAAGCAAAAACTTCAATTTTCTTTTCATTCAAATCTGAGAAATACAATAACATCCACCACTCTTATATAGAGTTAGGGTTTAAACCGAAAAAGCAAGAAAAGAGGAAACAAATTCCTTAAATCACTCTAACTAAACTGGAAATAATATAATAATAATTAAATAAAGGATATCTTGAAGATATCCGCATCATTCTCCCGATGTTGAGAAAATTCGTCCTCGAATTTATTGGGGCAGGCATGCAGAACTCAAGTGGGCGTCGGGGCGAGAGGTCGCGATTTTATGATGGGAGGTTTTTCGGGAGGTTTCTTCGCACGCCCGATTATTGGCTTTAAGTGGATCTCGTCAAGCAGTGAGATGGCGTGCTCCGTCTTAGCGAAAATGAAATCGTCGCACCAGAAAACTCCTAGTCGGCGGCATTGGCGAGGAGGCTGGTGCGAGGTGGTTACCGCAATGATGAAAAACGTGTTTACTTCGCTGGCTAACTTTAGGAATGTTCGTCGAAGAAAGGTCCTCGGGGTATGTTCGTCGAGGTAGGTTCGGCGAGGTCGGTTCCACGAGGAAGTGTTCGCGAGGAAGTGTCCGCGAGGAAGTATCCACAATGAAGTGTCCGCGAGGAAGTGTCTGCGAGGTAGTATCCACGATGAAGTGTCCGCGATGAGGTTTTCTCGAGGCAGGGTTGGCTAGGGAGGTTCCTCGAGAATGGTATGGCGAAGGACAATAATATGTTCGACGTCACCGGCTAACGCGAGAGCGTCGTCGGCAGTGATGGGTTCCTCGCCATCGGTGCGCGTGCGACGGCGCTAGAGCCGTCTTTGTAAAGACATCCATGCTCGCGATCGTCATGATCGTCACTACAGCAGGCACGCTTGGTGCAGCGTCATCAGTGGCCTTGCTCGAGACGAAAGTATACTCGTCGGAAAAAAACTCGTCGTCCGTGGTCTGGGGTTTTTCGAGGAAAGTTCCTCGAGGCGGGTTCGTCGAATAAGGTTCGTCGAGGGGATATCTGCGAGGAAAGTTCCTCGAGTAGTTTTCTTCGCTCTCTAAAAGTACCTCGTCGGCGCCAGTTTTGTCGCCCTTTATAGTTTCCTCTTCAAAGAAAGTGTCTATGCGAACAACTTTCCCACACACGGTCTCGACGTACTCCGCCTCGTCGTCAAGGGTATCGTTGTACTCATCGTACACTGGTTCGGCATACTCCGTCTTGCCGTAGATCTACTCGTCGTACACGGCCTCACCGTGTTCCGCCTCATCGTACGTCGGTTCGTCGTACTCCGAGATAGCCACCTCGAACGCCGCTAACCTTTGCGCATCTTCCAGGACCATCGCACGTCCAAAATTCTGCCCGACCAGGTTGGCTTGGTCGTCCTTGGTGTCAGACTTGCCTCGGCGTCGTCGCTCCGATTGATTTTGCAGCATTGCATCCATCTGTCGGGTCAGCAAGTCCACCTGAGCGCGCAATCCGTCGACCTCTTCTCGTCTCACCATATCCTCTATGAAAGCTTCGTGAACGGCTCGCTTATACGGTGCCTCTGCACAGAAACGAGTGGCTCTGATACCAACTGATGTAGAGCGGACTATGGATTAACACAAGAACGCGTCTCAACGAGTATGAAACTAGGGAATTCAAAGCAAAAGCTTCAATTTTCTATTCATTCAATTTTGAGAAATACAATAACATCCACCACTCTTATATGGAGCTACGGTTTAAACCGAAAAGCAAGAAAAAAGGAAACAAATTCCTTAAATCACTCTAGCTAAACTGGAAATAATATTATAATAATAATTAAATAAAGGATATCTTGAAGATATCCGCATCATTAACTCTTTCGGTTAATGTTCTATCATTTATAATAATGTGATTTTTTCATATGTAAGCTCCCAGTTTCGAGAAAAATATCATTTTAATCGAAAGTTAAACTTATGTATGATCTATACATTATGCATTTTTTTTTTTGGAAATTTGCGGCGAAAGTCATTGAAGTCGTCAAATTCTTGCAAATAAGTCACTAACGTTAAATATTTGCGGCGAAACTCACTGACATCACTCTTTTTTTACAAATCCAATCTGAAAATGTTAAATGACATGTGGCTTTGCCACGTGGACGCCACGTCGCGCCTTAAGCATACATGACATAAATACCACATTTTGTGGCAAAAATACTGTAAACTTTTATTTAGCTATATATTAAGGGCAAAAATACAATAGTTTTTGGCAAAAATAACATTTTAAAAAAAACTAATTTTATCATGAAAAAGTCATAAAAATAATAATCATATTGTCGATTTCATTTTTTTGCTAATATTCCAATTTATTTATCACAAACCTATAATAAATTCAGTATTTTTATATATTATTGTTATTATCTCTTATTTATTACAAAGTGACCATTTATTCATCACAATATATTTGCAATGACATTGGAAAAATCTATTTAAGTGTTTTCTGTATAAGATATTTATATATCATCCAATTGCACTTATGACAATCCTATAGTAAATACACTATTTTAATATACTTTTGTCATGATAAAAGTAATTTTTAAAAAATGTTATTTTTGCCGAAACTATTGTATTTTTGCCATTAATTGTTGGAAATTGGATATAGCTCCGACGCCATTTATTGGAAATCGGATATACTAATATGCCAATTTGCCTTTATTAATAACGAAATAGCTTCGATTGCAAATTCATTAAAAATACTTTAAACGTCCCGTCCAAATTACCTCGAATATTCCGCTCTCATCAGTCCGTCCGGGTAACTTCAAAATAATTTTAAGACGGAAAAGTTACACCGTATCAACGTACTGACATCGAGTAATTTGGATAAAGCGACCGGATAAATAATTTGCATTTATTGACCCAATGCATAAGGCCATACCTCATTGACGACTTCCAGCTGCGCGTTCTGACTTTGGCAGGGCTCCGCCAATACTGAGGGAAACTCCCGTGATCTTCCGGGATATTCTCCTGGATTCCTCGTACCGAAGCGTGGGCTTCGCCGGCAGGACTCAGTTGCAAAATTTAACTGGCGGTTCTTTTTAAGCTTCCGGAGAAAAATATCTCCTAAGCCGAACCAGAAAAGAGATCAGAAGCAAAAAACTCGCAGACCCTATAGAGAGAGGGAGAGCTCGAGTTTTTGCTCTGGGGAAAGGTGTGAAAAATGTGTAGAATGAGCTCCCTATTTATAGCCTTTGGCCCGTAACCAAATTTGAGAAATTTACTCCCAAATTTCGAAATTATATATATTAAATATAATTAATTATCTTAATCCAAAGGTTTAGATTCAATCTCATCTAAATCCAATGGATATAATTAATTAGGGATTTAATTAAATAAGAAAGACTTGGTAAAATCAAAAACCAATCTTATCTACTTATTTAAATTTCGAAATATATATAATAATAATAATAATTTCGAAAATTATTAATTATTATATATATTAATTAATTTCCAATCTGACGGTAAATATTAAATCTTAAACCGATCCAACGGATACAATTAATTAGGTCAAATTCGAAAACCCTAAGCTTGGTCACCAATCTATTATTTTCGAATTAGGGTTAGGTCAAAAATCAATTATCTTAACCCAACGGTTGATATTAAATCATTTCCGATCCAATGGATTAAATTTATTTTAGGGTTTTTGCTAAAATACCAAATATTAGGTACTTATTCTGCAAATATTTAAAAGTTCAAACCAAGTCAAATGCGTGTGAAGTGGTTGAACTTTTCTTGCTGCTCATATCGATATACACATATAATATATAACTAAATATATATTATTATTATTAATATAAATCTATTAATTATTAATTAATTATTAATAAGATATTAATAATTAAATCCAAATAATTAAATTATATTAATAATTCCTGATCTCAATATCACACATTAAAATGTCATGGTGCCACACCATCATTTAAATTCGTGACATGTGATTTAATTTCATAGCTTGTCGTACCAAACACAAACTTAGAAAATCCATAAATCACAAACCGTAAGTCGGAATGACTTGGTTCAAAAAGAAAAGTTGCTTAGAATTTAATTTACATCAACATGGTGCTGATAGAAAATATAAATTCTAACTTTCTTTTTATCAGTTAATTCTATGTACCAAAATATGGTACTTTTGCCACGCTGACGATAAAACTATCTGACGTCTGCCAAAGACTTGTCAGTTTTATTAGTCGAGCCAAATGATTAAACATTATCCAGAATGTATTTTAATCACGTACGTATCATCCGTTATGGAGCTATCCTGGGGACCATGGACCCGTATCACTTAAGCTCCAACGAACCGCTAGATGTTCGTCAAACCTCGAAGTGATTCCACTATAGACCCGAGGCTGTACTCTTTAGTGATACGGTATATATTATTCCCTTATAACAGCAGGGTGTCCATTGATACAATCAAATTCCGGTTATTGATCTTTCACTTGATGATCCAGTACATGAGCAGGCGGATTTTACCGTATTGCCTCTCACTGCATTTTCATCCTTAATTCAGTCGGATGATATTATGAGCAACCCACTTATGATTACGAGTCATAAGCTGGCCATGGGTAAATCTCACTTCTCACCATCGACAATTAAGGGTATCATCTTGACTCTGAAGAGAGCTATGTGATGCCCATATCTATGATCAAGCTACCTTCACTGTTGACTATCATGTTCCCAAAATAATAGTGTTGGGAACAGCGGTAATATATTGTGTTCTTAAACGGTTAAATCAAAGAACAATCAGGTCAACAGATCAGACTCAAGATCACGCAGGACTTAGATCGATATCCATTTGATCATCTACTAGTGACTCAACTTCAAGTTATCAGTGACAGTATTATATGATAACTTCTTGAGTTTAAGTCAGGTCCAGTCCAGTATGAAGACGCTTCATACTTAATGCACTTCTAGTGAATGTGACACACACTTAATCCAGAATAGGATTATATCACTTAGTCACATTAATTATCTTTTCAATTAATGGGCTCCCACCCAGTTAATCAAGTCACGGACAATTTAAGTTCATTTATTATGATTATCAATTCTTCCTCACATTGACTCCGGTGTGATGATAATAACATAATTGCATTCCATTATGAACTATGGATCAAACATTCTATTTTACTCTACTGAAACTATAATAAGATTAACATAATAAGTATTATCTTTATTCAACGACTAGTCATAATCTTTTACAAATGGGTTAAAACAGCTTGTTTAAGGACACATGTCCAACATTAATATATAGCTAAATAAAATGTTTACAGTATTTTTGCCGCAAAATGTGGTATTTTTGTCATGTATGCTTAAGGCATGACGTGGCGTCCACATGGCGAAGCCACATGTCATTTAACATTTTCAGATTTGATATGTAAAAAAAGAGTGACGTCGGTGAGTTTTGCCGCAAATATTTAACGTTAGTGACTTATTTGCAAGAATTTGACGATTTCGATGACTTTCGCCGCAAATTTCCCTTTTTTTAGGGTAAATGAGGGAAATGCCCATTTGTGGCTCAAGGTTTAAAAAAATGGCCATTTCTAATTATGGTAACTCTAACCACCAACAAATTGAAATGTGGACTAATATGCCCTTCCAATTAACTCACATTAATTTTAATTTGCTTTTTTTAATTAAAATTAAAAAACAAAATTTTTCCTTAAATATAGCAGACTAAATAAATTAAAATAAATCTTTCATTAAAAAAATATTACTCGAATTATTCTTCCCCATTTTAACGTTTGTAACAAATCCTATTTTTTATTTTTTGATCCCCATTAATCAATATTTTAAAAATAAAATTTCAAATTATTTCTCTACATTTTACGAATCTGTAATTATATTTACGTAGCTATATTTACGATTCTTTATTTACAGTAAATAAATTTACGAAATTTCAATAAAACTGTAGTTATAAAACTGTAAATATATTTACGAAAGTTCAATGTAACAATGAAACTGTATAAAATATTTACAAAGTTAATTTTATAATGAAACGGTATGAAACTGTTACCGTGTTTGATCCGGCGAGCAAGAGACGGCGAACAAAAGGAGAATGACGGAAGGCGACCGAGACAGAGAGCGATGGAGGAAGGATTCGCGACGGAAGGCAACCGCGACGGAGGAGGACGTGATGGAGGAAGGAGGCGCGATGGAGGGTGACCGCGACGGGGGCCACAGTCGCCTCCTCGGCAGCCGCGCCGACGGTCGCCAAAGCCACGCTCGAAGTCGCCGAGCGCGCCCGAATCCGGCGATGGTGGTCAATCCGACGCGAGAGAGAGAGAGAGAGAGAGAGAGAGAGAGAGAGAGGGGAGGAAATGAGAGAGAGAGAAATCTATTAATTTTTAGGTCAGAATAACAAAATTAAATGATAACCTAATTAATAGGGGAAATTTTCAACCAAAATTTTAGGATAATTAATTTAATTTTGAAAATTAAAATATATAATAAATAGTAAATACGAAAATAAATAAATATAATTAATATCAGGGTTAATATGGTCCAAAATATTTTTAAAATGGGCATAAATGAATTGTTTGAAAGTATGGGCAATTCCCTTAAACCTTAAGTGGTTTTTGAGTATTTCATGAGTTTTTCTTTTTTTTTTACTTGCCATGTACAATTGCAATGTTCGTGAATTTGTGCGCCACCCAAATAATAAGTATTAAAATTCAACTAAAATATTAGAATTTCTTTGTTTTTTAATTTAGGTAGGTTATGAGCTTGTGAGAAAGAGATTAAAAAAATAGTAGCTAGCAAATGGGGTGCTAGATAATCACAAGCTGTTTAGAATAAACAATGAGTTTAATGGGATGATTCTGTCCATTATTGCTGTTTTTATTCATTGTTTGTGGCGATAATACCTTAGTTATTTATTTTGTAGCAATTTACTCTAAAATTATTTATTAACGGCAAAAATACCTATGCTATATTTTTTGAGCATGTAACTACGTCTCTCTTTAAATGCTATGGGCTGCCAGCTCGGATGCCACGTCATGTTCGATGTGATAGCTAAAGAGGGATCGAGGCATCACAAGGTATTATAAATTTTAAATACCCGAAATAGAAAACATAACATCATAAATAAATAAATGTCACCGAGTCAAACAATAAAGGGATAAATATACGAAAGTTAAAAGAAATTCTAAAAACGAAAGTTTTGAATACAAATTCATAGATTTACTGATTTGAGGCTCAAAATGTTAGAATTCAGCCAAAATCACTTTTGTAGCCACCGCATCAGACATCCGCAACATTTGAGTTGGCAGGCGCAGCCATGGCATACACAAGATATGCGTTAAAACGTTACTAAAGAAAACAAAATACGTGTTCAAAATTTGATTTTGAACTTGAATTTTTATAAGCTATCCCAAATAATCAATGATGTTAGTCTTTTCAATAATATTTTCAGTTTAAATTGTTATAAATTAATCCAAAACGAAAGTTCGGCATTGATGTAAAAAGTTGATAGGGGTTAGAACTTAGTAGTCTGTTAGACAGTTGAGACTTGAGAGGGGCGAGACGTCAATTTTTTTTTAAGGGCTTCTATGCTGATTAACGAAAGTTAGGCAAATCATGCACCAAAAAATAAGTCAAGAGGAACTTTAATGACCATTAGCTAATGTTTTAGAATCTGTTGATAAAAAACTGCCCGCAAATCTAATTTGCGTGTATATGGATGAGATTCTCGTAAGATTTTTAAAAAATCGTTACCGATTGTGCCGATATGATTTTACAAGTATACAACAAAATCGATGCGTACACTTATGAAGTTTTCATAATAAGAAAGATATTATTTAAATTTTTTGATTAAATTTTTTAAAATAATATCATAGATTTCAAGAAAAAAAAACATAGATATAGGGGAATTGTGAAAAATTATGCCGGAGTTGAACGTGAAAAATTATTAAAAAAAAAACATGCGAAATCGAATTAAAAGACCAAAACTTAAATTTTAAAAACATCGTCGTTACCGAATCCCGAATACGATTTTTGCTGCACTCGTACAAAAAAACGGGTGATATACCGAGGGTTCTCAAACATTTTCTGCACCTTTTTTCAAAACTAGGGAGTCAAGACGCTAATCACACCTATTTTTTTTTTGGCTGGAAATGGGGCGAAACGGGAAGAAAAGAAACGATACGGGGTCGAAACAGCAAAGTAAGGAAGTAGGCGGGGCGAAAGTAGAAAAAGAGGGGTAAGAAAATGAATATTTGTCGCCGATGTGGAGCTTCCCTCCACATCTATCCGAAACAAAATTCCCTCCTTCCCTCGTTTTCTTCTTCCTCTCTTTCTCTCTCTCTCCCAAACCCACTACACAAACACAAACAAACCCTCGCCCAAAAATAAAAACTCCACTTTCTCTCTCCCAACCCTCGCTCGCTCTCTCTCTCCGCCGCCGGAACCCTAGCCCTCCGCCTCCTCCTCTGCTCTCCTTCGCACGCGCCCGATCGGCGCCTCGGCGATCGGTTTCACCGCCGCGCGATGTCCGGCGGCGGTCGAGCACCGAATCGGGCGGCGCCGGCTGCGCCGGGCGGCGGCGCCGGGCAGATCCTGCCGCCGCTGAGGAGGCACCTCGCCTTCGCGTCGACGAGGCCGCCGTTTGTTCCGTCGGACGATTATCACCGATTCTCCGGCGACGCTCGCAGAATCGCCGATCAGGAACCGGAGGCTGTTGTTTACCGATCTCCGGTGCGTTGTGGTTGTTTTGTTTGGCTGTTGTCGGTGATTTGTTTTTGTGTTGCTGAATTGTGGTTCATTGTGGAGTCAGGATTCTGTGTTTGGGCTGTTGAATTGGACTGTGAAATGGTAGAGGCGTTGTGTTTGGCTGCTAGTTCGTTTTTCTGTCTCAGTGCTTAGGGTTTGGTTGTGATTGGTATCGGTATGGAATTTGAACTTCGTTATTGTCTTATGATCAAGTGCATTTTGTTTCACTGTACTTTAATCGAGCAAAGAGCTTGTTATGGTGGTGAATTTATGTTTGCGGTGTAAACCGGACTTAAGCTTTCGCTTAGAAGGTCGAGTTTGCGGTGTCGGTTATAAACCGGGTGCACAAACTAGGAACTATATTCCGATAAAGCACAGCTTTCAGCTTATTATGTTGATTCATACGGTGGTTGAATTTTGATTCTTCTCTTAACGAATTGCAAGCTGCAATGTGTGTCCTTAACTCTTCATCTATGTTGTGCTTACGGGTTGGCTTGAGCTTTCGGCCATTTTGAGTGGAATCTTTGATCTGATGATATCTTCAAATGCAGCTAAAACGGAAGGTCGGACTGGAGAAAAGTGAAGCTGACGGCAGTGATTGGAACAGCAGTCCTGGATATCCCAAAGTTGTTGGCAATCCCATGCAAACTCCTGTTTCTGCTAAAGGAGGAAGAACATACAACCGATCGAAGGGTTTGAAGGGAAATAGATCCACACCTCAGACACCCGTGTCAAATGCGGGTAAGTGATCTGCAATCTCGCTGGTGACTTACTTTCAGTTTCAGTTTCAATCGCTGGTGTCTGCTTTTTACTAAGATTTAGTCCCCTTGAACTGAAAATTATGGAGTATTCAGTTTCTGATGAACTGTTACTTGAAAAATGCAGGATCTCATTCTCCTTTAACTCCAGCTGGCAGCTGTCGCTATGACAGTTCTCTCGGTACGTCGATGCCCATCTTCATTTCTAGTATTTGACACCCGATCTTTGTATGGGTTTTAAGAGTGACCGGTTGTCTTCTCCAGGTCTTCTGACGAAAAAGTTTATCAATTTGATTAAGCACGCTGAAGATGGTATTCTTGATCTAAATAAAGCAGCAGAGACCTTGGAGGTCATTTTTTTTTCTCCAAATGTATGCCCTTCTGCATTTGGTAGCAGTTACTAATTCGGATTTGTTAATAATTTCAGGTACAAAAGAGACGGATATATGACATAACTAATGTCCTGGAAGGCATCGGTCTCATTGAGAAGAAGCTGAAGAATAGAATTCGCTGGAAGTAATATCTCGATGACAAAGTTTCAGAATTTCTCTTAATAGTTGTTATTCAAACGAAATTACTGACCTTCGACGATTTATTAGGGGACTCGATGCTTCAGGACCTGGTGAAGTTGATGATGACATTTCTTTACTACAGGTACCGTTTCACACTTATCAAACAGATAGCAACTTTTAAAAGCTCCAAACTTACGTTTTTGTCCTGTATTGTGCAGGCAGAAGTTGAAAGCCTTTCCATGGAAGAGCGAAATTTAGATGACCGGATCAGGTTCGTAGAGATCAATACATGTCATTAGAAACTTTATTCTTTAAAGCCTTGGGTAGCACTAATTTTTCAATGTTGGTGCAGAGAAATGCAGGAGAGATTGAGGGATCTGAGCGAAGAGGAAAACAATCAAAAGTACACATTTTTTGGTTAATTACGTTACATTATAATTTCTCGAGTATAGAACTTTGACGATATCATATATCATCACCTCCCTATTTTTTAGGTGGCTTTTTGTGACGGAAGAAGATATTAAGGGCCTACCCTGCTTTCAAGTATTATTTTTCTCGCATTCCCATCTTACATTATGTACCGATCTTGCAAAGTCTTGAGTTCGATATAAACATTTATGTGCTTTGTCTTATCGCAGAATGAAACGCTAATCGCAATCAAAGCACCGCACGGAACCACCTTGGAAGTTCCAGACCCGGATGAGGTAATTGAGAGCATAAAGTATATGCATTTAGTCAGAAACAAATCCGAATTTGATATTTTGATTTTGAATTCAATTTTTAATTGGCAATTAATTTGTGCCAGGCTGTTGATTATCCCCAAAGGAGATACAGGATTATTCTAAGAAGCACAATGGGTCCCATTGATGTCTACCTTGTCAGGTAATACAGTTATATTCGCTCTAATATTCTTAGTGTTTGGGATAATATTTTGTGGAATATTACTAATCGATTAAAGGAATTACAGCTTCCAAAGCAATATTCATAATTAACTCTGAAAATTTCTTAGAACCTTTTTTGTTGTTGTTGTAGTCAATTTGAGGAGAAATTTGAGGACATAAATGGCACGACCGAGCAACCTGTCAACCTTCCAGTTGCTTCTAGTTCGGGATCTAGCAAACCAACAATGACCGAAGTTGTCCCTATGGAGAGTGCAAAAGACACAGATGACCTTGAGACACAACACGATCAGCAGATGTGCACGGATTTAAATGCTCAAGGAATGATGAAGATTGTTCCTTCCGATGTTGATGTACGTGTTTTATCTATGCGTACATTGAAAAAGTGTTTTAAGATTTTCTCGTGGATCTTAAGTTTTTTATATCGTGAAACATTCGATTCGATTTGCTGAAATGAATTAGTTGTTTACTGAAATTATTTTTACTTCGTTTTATTCTTCAGAATGACGCGGACTATTGGCTTCTTTCGGACGCTGGAGTCAGCATTACTGATATGTGGAGAGACAGTATCCTTATTACTTACTAGAAGCTCGGTATTTTCGTTAGTCTTAAAAATTATTTCGTCATGTCAACAATTCACTGTGTTCTTGGTCCAGTTCCTTCACTACAATTACAGCTGGCGTTGACTGGGACCCGTCAGATATGCTTCACCCTGACTTCGGGATTGCTGATGTCAGTACCCCTCGGCCCGAAACCCCGCCCTCGGGAATTCTTGAAATAACAAATACTAACACTGATTTCTCACGAAGGTGATCTTTAACTTAATAAACCCTAAATGTTTAAAAAGACTTGCATTATTGCACCTTCTTCGGTGACCCTCCATGTTCATCAAGAGTTTGCTTGGAGATTGAAATGACCACTTGCAAATTTCATTTGTGGGACCCGGGGAGTGGTTTCGGACTGTACAGCTCGGAAACATTCTTGACCATTTCTGGTGCAATAATTGTTGAAAAATTTGATGTATTAGCATCGAATAATGCTAGAGGGCACACAACGTAAACATTGAAGTAAACGTGAAATGCGTTTCCATTTTTTCGGGTTTGTGGGCGGGGACGTTTATAGGATTTAGAGGATAACTAACCAGTATTACTCTGTAAATGCTGTGATTGTAAAACTTTCAGCTATTTGGGTACTTTTATGTTTAAATTGGGCGACATCGATCGTAGTCGTGCGCTAATTCCTTTGTTTTAATGCGATTGCAATTTTCTGGTGATGAGTTTTTATTACGTGCCTTTCCATTTCTGGCTTCTCAGTCCCATTTGTGTTGAAACATATAAACAAGAGACAACATTGGACTATCACGCTCAAACTATTGGTTATTCCTTCTCAAATTTCGGCGGTGGAGATCTACTAAGGCAAAAACCTTACAATTATGTCTAAAAATAATTTTGCTTTAAATTTGAGGTTTTCATGATATTTTTGGAGTCCTTTTTAATTGGAGAATTTTCATGAAATTTTTTAGGGGCACTCGTGAGTCGTGTGCAAGGGCCAGAGTTAATACACATCTAAAATTTTAAGTCAATAGAGTATTTTTGATAAGATTGTAGCATCTTTTAAGTTTGCATTAATAGTAATACATCTAAAATATTATTAAAAAAGGGTTATTTTAAAAAATGCCCATTTTGTGTCAAAAGTTTAAGAAAAAAGCTCACTGTGTGTATTTTTTATTCTCATACATTGATATTTTTCTTAAACATTTGACACAAAATAGGCATTTCTTACCATTTTTATAAAAATAAAATGACATGATCACTAAATGAGATAAACGAACGAACGTGTTTGACTTGGTTGTACACCAAAATATCTCCACTCTTGTTGATACAAAATTACTGTATCTTTTAGTAACAAATTTTCAGTAAGTTGGGTATAATAAAAACCATCAAAATACAATAAGCTTTGGGTAAATTTGCGCACTCCAAGGAGTAGTGCCTGGTAGGGGTGCAAGCGGACCGGGTATCCGGATTTTTTGCCATACCCGCTACCCGGATCCGGAATCCGGGTTTTTGAAATTGAAACCCGGATCCGGATATTTTTACATAAAAACCCGGAAATCCGGATCCAGGTTAAAACCCGGTTTTAAAATAAAAAACCGGTTTAAAAACCCGGATCGGATTTTTATTTGTTTTCGGTTTTAAAATCCGGTTCCGGGTTATAATACGGATTAGAACCTAAATTTTATATTTTAAAAAAAAACTTGGAGTAATTATAGCCAAAATTAAAAAATCAAACTATATCATAAACATAACATATATACTTACAAAAAATATTATGTAATTAACATAATAAATACATGTAACGTTTTATACTATTAGTATTATGAGAGAAAAAAAAAATTATATCTATTTGGACTAGAAGAAACAAAGGATTAATCTACAACATTAGTTTGGAGTTAGATGAGAAACAAATAAAAGAATATTTTTCTTGATATAAATTCAATATGTATTTTTTTGGTATGAAATTCTAAATATCTTTATGTATATATTTAATAACCGGGTTTTAGTAAGCTACTATGCGGGTTCCGAGTTTTTTATTCTCTAAATCCGGTACCCGGAACCGGTTTAATCCGGATGCGGTTTTTTTAATAAACCGGTTCCGGTTTAATCCGGATTAATACGGTTCCGGTTTATTTTAAATACGGTTCCGGTTCGGATGCGGTTTGAAACCCGTATTTCCGGGTTTTATTTGCACCCCTAGTGCCTGGTGTTACAATTTACAAAGATATGGGTGTCGTTTGAGGACAAAAGGTGGAAAAAAGGTTGGGTTGAGTGGGTTAAATTGAAGCGAAGGCAGGCACACCCACACGGGAAACCGCGTTGGGTTCAGTCTTGTGTCCAAAAAGGCGCCAATTTGAAGAAACGCTTACTTCTTGTGCTTCCCTTCACTTTTATGGTCTTCTTTTTAAAAGCCTTTTGGAAATGCTAGTGACGAACAGTGTATGAGGATATTAAATGGCTAGTTGACATGGCTATAAATGGTCTACTTGGTATCCTGATTCAACTGTTTTCATGGTCAAAGTCTGTTTTGGTTGACGATGGCAATTAAAGCACAACAGTATGTTTATGTTGTGTCTTGTGTGGTTCGTGGACCAGTTAATGCCAAGATTATGAACCAGTCAATTACCCAAACGAGCACACTTCAACGTATGGGCCCCTTCTTATAAAGACTTAGGATGCGTGGTGGCGGTTGTTGGGGCGGCACCTCCACCTCCTCCCCACGGAGTACGGGTCAGCGAGTTTACTTTGATTGCTGCGGTTATATCCCTGCGGTTGACCTTTTTAAGTTAGCCATTTGAATCAAGAATAATTCGGAACCAAAACTTCTGCATCTAATTTTATTCCGAATTTGAAGTGGGAGTCCGAAATCAGTAGTTCCACTTCCACAAAGTTAACCATAGCACTTCAAATACGGGGGAAGATTAGCATTTTAGTCTCTCTTGTTTATCTTATTTAGTCATTCTCTATTTATATAATTAAAACTATTGTATTATTTCATATCATTCTCAACCAAGAGTTTTCTTCTTCCTTCTCTTCTCTCTTTTTGATTCTAACACACAAATCTCGTATTTATATATTTTATTATTACTGAAAAGAAGAAGAAAAAAAGTCCGTTATACTCCGAGCCTGGTCCCCACTTTACTAGCACTTGAATAGTTTAAGGTCTAAGCTGTTCTTGTCCAAAGTTTTGTATTTTGTTGATGAGTTATTTACATAGAGAGGAGCTGAGCCACAAGGTATATGACCAATTGCCAATCTACCAATACCATAGATCATATTGAAACATAAATGAAATAAATTAGAAAATAAAATAAAATAAAATTGGGAATTATGTGAGAATAGATAGACTAGAAATTAATTATTGGTAAAGTCCAACACAAAATAGATTCCAGAAAAGTGTGTGTAAGCCACTCAAATTGACCATGTTGGAGAGAGGACATTCTTCAAAATATTCGTATTAGTTAATATATATAAATATATATTAAAAGCCTCTTATTTAAATTCTATTTTTTCTTCTTCTTTTTTGGAGTGGCCTACTTTTATTTATAGGTTCCCAGTGCTTTCAGACTAATTATATTTTATAAATTTTTTAGAAGATTTTATTATATATTTCTATACAATTGATTGTACATTACTAAAAAACAAAAATTGCAATACATCAAGCTCGTATTTATGGCTCGGAATTTTTGTACTATGCACGTCGGTTAAAATAGGTTATCTGCTTAACAAATTAATCAAACCATGACAAAGACTAATGGATGGAAAGGGATAGTTTTGAAAGTGTATATTAGAAAAGTATATTTTTTGATAGATCAAGAAGGTATAATTTCAGTGGTTGAAGTAATGGTCGAACAACCGGCAACGTCCTGTTGTTGCCCGATGGATAGCCGGAATTTTGGCTTTTACAGTGAAAAAATATCATTGACCGAAACTAAATTTATAATATTAATATTTATAACTTTTATGACAAAAAAAAAAAATTGGTAGAATGATTGAGTTTACTTAGTTTAGTTTAAGAGTGATGGTTTAATCTTTACGAGTATTTATATTATGATTTAGGACTTTTTAAAAATCACTGTATGATTTGTTTGTCTCTTAAATCATCGATCATCCAGTAAAATTTGATTGGTGCAATAGATTATCATTTCGTCTAAAAACATACATAACTCGGTGTTGCTTGTAATCATCGGTTAACTCATAAAATCGGACAATTAATCAACCCCATCGACATTAGCGGTTGGAACATTGGGTTAAACATTGAAATTTTATCCTTAACAAGAAAAAAAAATCAAATGTAGTGATACTTAAAAGAACTAATATTCCCTAAATTATTGACACTAATAGACAATATTAGCTTTACGAAAATCAATTATTTCTTTTTATTCAATCAAATAGGTTGACCGATTTGTGGTAAGCGTACTGAGTTGAAAGCTCTACGAGAAGCATAATTATTATGGAAAAATAAAATATAGAAAAAGGCTACTTTTATTTTATTTAAATTTTGGTGAATGGAAAATGGCTACTTTAATTTTCATTGGTCATTGAAATGGGTCAACAAAGTTTTCGTGTTTGGAGTTCAGCAATTATAGCTATTAATTGCATTACATGATTCAATTTCATTGTTAAGCTTTTGCTACTGAATAGTGACCTCATTTGATTAGTCTTCACTCTTCATAAGACCCTTATACACCATTTCTCTATAGCAAAAAAATAGAATCGAAGGAAAAACAAGAGAGAATATGATACCAAATAAAAAACAAAAAGATCAATCTTTACTCGTACTTTGAACACGATTGAAATGGCCGAAAGACGATAGGATAACGTAGGATCTCATTTTACAAGTAAGCCGATGGATAAAATATAGGTAGGTTTGTACACCGATGGGTACCGAAAAATATGTGGTAATGTGGTTGTGCTTTGGTTTGACAAGTGCCGACATATTTGCTCTATACCGTCTTACCTTACGTGCACGTTCTTCGGAAGCTCCTCCGTGCCATGGTTGGAAAATTCGACCAAACGAAAACATGTCCAAAAACAAAAGTACTCATAAAACATAAGCTCAAATTGAATTATCAGATCGAATGGTTTTTCATGGGTATAAGGGTACTTGGAGGTAACTCACCGGCATCTCATAAGCTCGGTTGTTTTTTTTTTTTTTTTCGATTTTCTGCCGGTTTCATCAATTATTGTTTGGACATTGGACGTTTATAAATTTTATATCATCAATTTTCTGGCATAAATTTGAACCATGTACTTGATCCCCTTTCCTAGTCATAAGTTGTATCAAATGCTCATTCTTTTACATGGATTAAACTTCGCTTAAAAAATGTACATACGAGAAGTAAAAAAAGTACATCATACCTATGTATTTCCCACACTGCCCATCCCGTTACGAACAACAAATAATAGAGCAATTTATCAGCACGTGAATTTCACCGCATTTTTTTTCCTTAAAGTCCCACTTTTTTTTTTTTTTTTTCTGAAAGTAAATAACGAAAATGCAATAAATCCCCTTCCCAAGTGGCCATAACAGTCTCTCTCTCTCTCCATGCAAAATCCCATCATACTCAAAGACTCTCTCTTGAATTATAACACCAAACATTTTGATCACAAACTCCTCTCTCTCTCTCTCTAAAGTCACACTCCCTTTATAACCTCTCTCTCCGCCGATGGCACCCCCCTCCTCCGCCGCAGACTCGCCGGCCCAACCCCGGCGGCGAAACTCCATCACCACCAGCACCATAGTCATCCCCACCGCCCTCAAGCCCGTCTGGCCCGCGCAGCCGCCCCCGCCCCTCGCCTTCGAGCTCATCTCCCTCAAACCCGACGCCACCGCCTACACCTCCCTCCGCGACATCATCTCATCGCCGGCGGTGATAAACTCCCCCACAGCTGCCGCCGCCGCCATCTACGCGTGCGCCTCCCCCGTCGTTGTCGCAGGCAGCGGCAGCCACTCCATCTCGATCCGCAACCGCCTCGTGAAGCAGGCGGCGTGGGCGTACCTGCAGCCCATGTCGGCCTCGCCCAGCGCCGACGGCCCCCCGCTCCTGCGCCGGCTCTGGCTCAGCATATCCGCCGCCCGGAACGCCGTTTTGTACTGCGTCAGGGATCTCCGCCGCCGCGTCGCCGGAGCCATGGATCGCGTGCTGCGAGCTCTCCGACTTAGCACACACAGATAGCCCGAAGCAGTATGGTATATCAATCAATTCTTGTTTTGCTTTCAAGGGTTGTTTTGTATTCATAAATGGTAGAGTTTGGAAATCCAAGCACACTACACAACAAGTGGTTCGAGATCATATTATATAGCGAACAAAAACCATGTGAATATTCTTGTTGTCATAATTATTTGGTAAATTTGGCAAGAATTAAGTTGTTTTTGTGGCAAAAGAAGCTAGAGTTGTGTAAATTTGGAGATTTCATAGAGTATACGAGGATCTATGTATGCTAATACCCAAGTTTTTTTAAACTTGTGTGGCATAATCCCAAGTTTCTAAAATTGCGTAATAAATACGCAAGGTCGAGAAATTTGGATTTTAATTGATTTTGCTACATTTGTTTCTTTTGTGTTTTTGAATCGTGTACAGCTCAAATTAACATTTATTTTTCTATGTTTTGATGTTTCTTTTTCATGTTAAATATTTCATATAAGGCATGATATAGGAAAAAACCCGATTCAAAACACAAATTTCTCGGCATTGGGTGTCTATTTCGCTCAATTGAAATTTTGGAATTATGCCCCGCAAATTTGAATAGGTTTGCATAGTTTTACCACAATTGATTGAATGAAATATGATGATGAATTACAGAGGATCTTTCTTGATGTCACCAGAGGAAACTGTTTTTCATCATCTCGGTAATTGCAGAGAGCGTTCTGTTGCTCCGCGTATTCAATGTTTCGGCCCAATTTTTATTTTATTGCAAAAAATTTCAACTCCAAAATAATTTGCTAAATTAAGCAGCTCTAATAGAAAGAAAATCAGTGGAATAGAAATGTCACAAGTTGTTCCGTTTTTGGATTCGCAACGGAAGAATACCGTCAAGTGTTGCGAATGCGAACCTATGGCTGCAGACTCACGAGGCTGGGATTTAACCTCACGAGTTTTGTTTATTTTAATATATACACAAACAAACAAAAAAGTGATTGCCACGGGCGTGGAACAGCGGCCAATCATCCGTGGCGAGAACTCGCGAGGAGAGTGAAACGCGTCGCTGGCCGTCAAGTGCATGTTGCGAGAAACCGTTAAAAGAAATTGTTGTACTCGTTGCAGTGATCTCAGAGCGTGCTTGAATGTTCGAAGTTTCAGTTCAATTTTGGTCACTTTGCGAATAATTTGGCAACACATGATATAGAATTGTCACAAGTTGATCCTTCTTCGAATTCATAGCTGTGTAAATCTGGCGTTTTCCATATCTACGTATGTTACAAGAAACAAAGAATGAAATAAAATGATGATATGAGAGACAATTACTTGTCTTTTTCTTCTGTACAATCGGCGTCTCTAACTCCGAGACCGAGTTATTTAAATCGCCCGAGTCTCTGGCGAGCTTGGTTGAGGAATTGGCCTATGTTGCTCTTCGCATTGGCGTCCGAGCGCACGCCAGAATCGTGCGTGGTTGTCGGACTGAACAGACCTTCGAAAAAGGGTGCCTCGTGAATGTGCACATACTCGGTCGTTTCATTATGGGCTTCCGATTTAACGAAGTCGGGTTTGGTCGGCTCTGCAACCGATCTGTTTGCTGCCCCGCCTCGCCGTTCGCCTTCTCGCTGCAGAGAATACTTCCAACTTAATATTCTTATAATTAATTGACGACAATTCTCCTAATATTTTGCTCACTGAATTTAGTATAACTTGTTTCTTGAATTGGCATTTTAATATACTAGTATAGTCCTAAATACAAGGATCTACGATGCGAGAAATTAAAAGCTCAAAATTCAAGAATGCATTTTACTGTAGCTTAAATTTTTATTTTTATTCTATATCCTAGAATTAACTATAATTTACGAGGTATAAAGTAGTAATACTTAATTAAAATTTATATAAATTAATCACAATTTTAGCCATCATATATGAGGTATAAAGCCAAGATTTCACAATTTTAGCCCTTCACAATTTTTCCTAAAATTTATAAGGCAAAGTGCACTTATGAATAAATCTAAAGATAATTCTTACTAACTTGAAATATTGTATTAAGAATTCCCTGAAATTGAAGTCTTCGCTATTCTATCATTTATATGCAACAGAATAAGAGTGAAAGACTTTACCTGAGAGGTGTCGCCTTGGCCGGACCTCGACGATTGAGAGGCGACGTATTGAAGAACCTGAAAAAACGCCGATTGGCCGAGATCAGTGCAGTTTTTCCAGTAGAAGAGAGCCAAATCCCAGGCTCTTGATCGCCACGCCAAGAGCCTCTGGTCGATGTCGATCTCGTGCTTCGCAACGTAAGGCCTTAATATGGCGTCGTACACGTAATCGCTTCCCTGAATCATGCAAAAATTACTCTCATAAACACTATTGCTTGGTTGGTAAAGTTGTGAAAAGTTACTCAATTAAAAAACCATCTTTGATTTGTATAAATCAAGCGATTATAGAGCAAAATTACTACTTCAATTTTGGTTGATAAAGACCAAATTTTACGTGATCTCGTAAATAAATATAGGTTTTCTAACTCCATTTTACGTAAATAATAACTTTATACTAAATGAAACCTCGTAAAGTATGAACTATTCTTTAATATGTAGATAAATAAAGTGATTAGCATAAGTCACAATTTAACTGAGCTTATACTTTTTATTTTTTTATTTTTCATATTGTATATAGTTTTAGTGTAATTCACTAGTTGTTTATTTGGTTGCAATTTTGTCAAATTTTAAACGATCTGGTTGTTATAAATTTTGCTATTATCATTTTACATTATAAGTAACTTATCCTTGATTAAATCACACATTTATCGAGATTAATAAATTGTAGAAGATGATTTTGATAAATAAAAAGGATAAATTAAACTGTGTCAATTTAAAAAAAAAAAATCAATTTCACTATCCCAAAATGAAAATAAAGAGGGCAAGATAGTACAAAATAAAATTATTTGGATAAAGTTTATAAACAAATAATATTGATTGATACTAAATTACTAATTACTCTTCATAAGGATTCACTTAATGGTAGATTTTTTACCTTGGTGTTTGGATACCAAAGATAGATGAAGAGGGCTAGCTTGAGCTCTCCATACATGGGCACCCTTAACAATAAAATAAAATTTTGTTAAAATTAATATTTGATAAATTAATAATATTAATTAAATTATTTTTATGTTCAGTTTTAGTTCGGATTAATATTATTAAATTCATATTTGATAAATTAATAATTTTCTTATTTAAAAATTTAACGATAATAATTTATCGACATAAAAATGTTTTTTTTTTTTTAGGATTTTGCACCTACCATGAAACGAAAACGTCCCCAATTCTCTCGAGCACTGATAGAATTGCCACTATGATCCTGCAGGTCACATAAAATTATTAATTAAATAATTAATTTGGAGCAGTATTGCATACTATATAACGTGACTCTAAAATTGGTACACTACACTACAAAATACAAAAGTAATACCAATTCAACTAAAAATAGTTAAATAGGAATAACAAAAAATAAAAGAAGCCATTGTCTTTTTCTTTTATTATGTCGCTTTACCATGAATAGCATAATTGAATCACATGATTCATGATTCATGATTCTTGGAACCAAAATTCATCAAAATAAACAAATAAATAAATAAAACACTTTTGTCACACAATATATCCATTTCTGGTTTCTCAAGCCCTTAAGCAAGCTTACTCATCCTTTTCAACGCATAATTCCAATTCCAATTGCTTCCAATCAGAAGCAACCCAAAAGCATTATTTTTTTTTTAATCATTCTAATGGAATATGCTTTGTTCATGACTTTAAAGTCATAATGATTTTATATTATGTAATATACTATCTATACATTGACCCAATCCTGTATCCTAACACAAAAAGTCAAAACTCGTTCAACTATTAAATAATTAATTAGCATTCTAATAATTAGTGAAAACTGAAAACAAATCATTATGTGAACCGGGGCCCACAAACCACAGGCGGGCTAGCCTTTCCCGATGTTCCAAAAACCCGACGCGGACAAAACACACCCGTTCTTCACAAGTCCGCCATTCGATTTCTTCTTTAGTTTTGATGGTCCCGGATCCGATCGTACCCAACGGGTTGCCCAATGCCCACCCGTATGTGCACATCTCAGACATTAATTCAGATAATTAACAACTTAATCAGCCTTCTAATAATGATCAACATGAGATGAAAAGAACCCGTTCATCGAAATATATATAAGGAATAATAATTAATTAATAATTATTATATAATTACCAATATTGGCACCAGAATCGAAGCTCATGAACTTCGACTCTGTTCTTCTCCATGGCTCTGTAGCATTCAAATGCAGGGTATGCATATCCAAATACCATCCTGCAATATATATATATATATATAATATAAATGAAAAAGAAGAATCAAAAGACCAGTCTAACACATCTCTTTAATTAAAGAGACAAGACAAAACAACAAGACATGAACAAAAGTGAAAAGGAACAAAGCCTGAAGAAAATAATAATTAACATTCAAAAAGAAGAACATACACAAGAATTCTGGAGATGAAATCCCCCAGCATTTTTTCCCTTCGATCTCTCTCTCTGCAAATATTGTGTTCTTCAAATGCGAAGAAAAGTATGAAAATCAATGGATAACAAAAAAGAAGAATTTATGTTCACCTGTCTGACACTGGGAGATTTGGAAATGGGATTCCTTGGAAGCTTTGGGGGAGAGATAAGCGATTCTTGAGTGAGAGAAAGAGAAGAGAAGAATTGCTTGAGATCCGAATGGATAAAACCCAATAAGCTTTCCAAGGAATTCTTCTATATTATGGATGATATAATACATGAGTTATTTGCATAGAATATGAGAAGGGATTTGAAGATTTCTTGCAACGGACGCTTCTCTGTAATTTAACACGCAACAGAGTTTCTAGTGAGAGAAAGAAGAAGAAGAGAGGAGAGAGAGAGAGAGAGGGCATAGTTTCTTGGGATTCTTCTTCTTCTAATTTGTCGCGGACGCTTTTACCGTTTGGCGGTTAAGCTCTTTCGAGGGTAGTTTTGTCATTTTGTTGCGAGGCTTCGAAGTTCCACGTTCTAATGCCCACTTATCCCGTTGCCCAAGTAACTAGATCAAAGCTTGAGTTTTGGAAACATAAAATAGAAGTGTAACATAATTTTCTTTAAAATAACAAGGGTTTTTACAAATTATTAACTGTCAAAAATTGAAAAAAAAGAAAAGAAAAAAGAAGCTATAACACGAAGACATATAGAGATAGATCTATGATAATACTTGGCCTATGTCAAAATATTTTTTAAATAGATTTAGAATTATTTGGTGCATTTTCACAAGATGTCTGCTAGAAGCGCTTCCAACCTCGTTTTCTCGCCTAATTAAGATCTCGCCACAGTCCAAGAGCTCCCGAGTAGGTCCAACCAAGTCACGCAACGAGAATGGGAAGACATTGGACTAGTCGCGACAAAACATTCCCTTGGCTAAACGTGGCGTTCAACTCTCTAGGCATCACTCACTTTTCATTGCAGAAAGCTCGGTTGAGGATATTCTCCCGCCCATGTTAACCGCACTGTTCATGTCACTATTCCTTAACCGTGTAAATCGTTGCCCTTCCTTTATAAAGGGTGCTTGAAATCCAGGAGAAAGAGGATTGTCGGCCTTCGGAGAGAAAGACCGGTCCTTAAAAAATGCAAGTTCTAAAGAGGAAAAGAGAAAAATGCGGGCTTTGTGAAGATGCCGACCACCGAGCTACCCCATATTCGAGCAAGGAGTCGCTTACGCCTCCTTGGAAGATTAATTGCAACTAAATACTTGGTGCATTCAAACCTCGTATACACTTCTTCAACTTAATTACTATTTTAAAGTGTGTATATATTCATTTTAAAAAATTATAAAGGACAAAACAACATAGAAATTAGAATAGAGAACTCGTAGTGTTTGTTTGTATTTGAAAGTGTCAATGGCAGACTACAAATATTTAATTGCTTCTTATTCAACTCATTTTGTTTATCAGTATCGTACGTTAATATCGCACTAATAATACCGAAAGAAAAATGATGAGGGGCAAAATTGAAATCTTACATATCGTTAACAAGTCGTCAAGTAAGCTCAACGTTTTTTTAAGAAGTAATTAATCCAATTCTCGATTTCTATTAAATAAAATAAACTACGCCAGTAGTCTATATTATAAATGTTAGAAATCCAGACCTAGAATATGCACAATCAATGAACACCGAACACAAACCGAAGCGCAGCAATTAAACCAAAACTGCAAACCAGAAACGTAAATGAACCGAACAACAATCGCAACAAGAAAACGAATCTCCGATCCACCGAATCAACGCACATACACGACTATGAATACAAAGAACACTCAAGAAAAGATGAGGAACGACTAAACCTGATTACGAGGGCTCAGCGCGATCGATCTTGATCGATCAGTCATCAGTCCACGCCGTTCCCGATGATCACCATGCAATCTCTTCTCCGACTCTCTCCTCCTTCCTCCACCGTGCTCCTCCGTGCAGCTCCGTGCTTCTCCGTGCTCCACCGAGCAGCGAGCCTCCAAGCAGCGAGCAATCTCCGAGCAGCGAGCGTCCTCCACGAGAACCTCCGAGCAACGAGCCTCCTTCGAACAGCGTCCAGCTTCCGAGCAGCGCGCCTCCGATCGACGACGATTCTCCGGCGATGATCCTTCGTCGTGAGCGAGAGAGAGTGCGAGAGAGAGATAGCTTGATCTTGGGGTTACGGGCTTGTTCGAATGAACCTTACGGAAAGGCACGAGTGCAACCTAGGCTATTGATCGTTGGATCAAAGCTCATATGAATGGCCAGGATTAAATGAGAGCAAGACAACCCCAACATGTCGTTTACCAAGCAAACGACATAAGATAGGTTCATAATATGCTCTAAGATAATGGGCTTTTAGGCCTTGATAAATATGGCTTCTCACCCAACAATCTCCACCTAGAAGCCACTACGAATGCCCTCCGTTTCCGTACGTGGATACATCATATGACCATGGCACCCTATCCTCGCCCTGCACGACAAGAATAAAATGCACAAATCAGTTTAAGATAAACACAAAACAACCAATATTAAGCAACTCTAAACAGTGCTTGAATAATGGCAGAATCTTGGCTCCCAAGTCAGCGAGATTCTCTTCGACGGGGACCTTTTCCGGCTTGATTGTACCTACAACACAAATAAAGCCTACACAAGTCACAAGTTCAAAGCAATTCCCACTTTTATATAATAAGCCAATTTCAACGGTGCTTCTAATGTAATTTAACTTCCACAACAATGCAGCCCAATGATCACTACCGGGGTTCGAAATTAATCTACTCAAATGCGAAATGAAGTAGGCTAAATCCGGCCTCGAACTAATCATATAAAGCATCAAAGATTCAATTACATTAGCATATGGTTTATTCTCCAACATCATAATACTTTCGGGGATATTCCAAAGGAATTTACCCTTACTTAACACACAAAGATCTCGGCAAGAGAAAGATTCACAAACTTAGCATATAACAATAAGAATATAGGAATGTCACTCTTAAAATGGAAATAATAATATGAATCGCAATGACATCTAACAAGATCTATATTCGAAACATATGAATCACATCTTTCATACCAATGCCTCGGAGAATATTTCAAACCATATAACGATTTCGCTAACAAGCACACGTTGTCATGAAATTGCTTATATATATATCCCTTTGGTTGAACCACTACAATGCGCTCATCTAAACCTCTCCTCTTAGCCAATACCGACTTAGACCTCTCCCTAGATCTAACGGCCTCACTATAAGGATTCGGGTTACTAACATGAACCTCGGCAATCAAAACCGAAAATGCAAGGTCGGCATAGGAATACCTAGAAGGACGCCTAATGTCTCTTCTCTCTCTATCCCTAGCTAGTTGATAACTCTCTAACTCTCCCCGGTTAGACTCTTCGACATGTTCAACTTCCTCTACATGAGGTAGTTCAACATTCTCGTCACCAACTCCACCTATTCCTTCGTGAACGGGTGCATCACCTTGCGGTTCACCGACCGGCTCATCGACCCTAGGGCTTTCTAAGGGCTCCACCTCAATTGAGGTTCTACTAGACTCTTCTAAGGCACTCTCGGGTTCCTCTCTAGAAGATCTACACGGGAACGTACTCTCATCGAAGATCACATCTCTCGAGACTATGATCTTGACACCCCTAGTACTCCTATCCCACAACCGATACCCCTTTGTACCTTCTTGTTGTTGATAGCCCAAAAATACACACTTGATCGACCTCGGATCAAGCTTCCCTTCACGGGTATGTGCATAAGCCGCACACCCGAACACCCTAAGATGGCTAAGGTCCGTGACTCTTTTGGACCACATCTCTATAGGACACTTAAACCCTATGGCTGAACTAGGACTCCTATTCACTAGGTATGTGACCGTAGACAAAGCTTCACCCCAAAATGCTTTCGGCATTCCCGAAGTAAAGAGAAGACACCTAACCTTTTCTAATAGAGTCCTATTCATCCTCTCGGCAACGCCGTTTTGTTGAGGGGTTTTTCTCACCGTCCTATGCCTAAGAATACCGTGTTCTCTACAATAAGCATCGAACTCTTGATTACAAAACTCAAGCCCATTATCGGTTCTAAGACCCTTGACCTTTCTACCCGCTTGGTTTTCCTCTAGGACTTTCCACTCCTTAAACCTACCTAAGGCTTCATCCTTAGACCTAAGAAGAAACGTCCAAACCCGCCTCGAGTAATCGTCAACAATACTAAGGAAATACCTATTATTCCCATGAGACACAACCCTTTCGGGACCCCACAAATCAGCGTGAACATACTCTAGGTTTTCTTTAGATAAATGCAATCCTTTACCAAAACTAAACCTATGTTGCTTACCTAACACACAAGGTTCACAAAAATCAAGGTGTGTTAGGGCGGTTTTACCAAGCAACCCCTTTTGATGAAGTAACATGAGACCTCTATGACTCATATGCCCGAGTCTCAAATGCCACTTCTCAGTATCACTAAGGTTCGTTTTGGTAATAGGTTCACTTGCATTTTCTTTATCATTCACAATATTCAACGATACTTTATTATCATCAACAACAGATTGAACTTCATGACAACCATTCAAGACATATAAAGTATTAATCTTAGTTGCCTTTAAAACTAACTTCCCATTGTGAATAATCGTCATACACCCATTTTCGGCCGTGTTCTTACAACCTAGATCATCAAGGGTTCCGGTCGAAATAAGGTTTCTCATTAAACCGGGAACGTACCTAACCTTAGTAAGCTTGACTCTTCTATTCATATCGGTAAGCAAGATTACGGATCCTATTCCCGCTACTTCTAACGGATCATCGTTTGCCATGTTCACGGTTTCATTGTACATGTTACCTAACTCTAGGTCTACGAAGCAACTTCTATCGGGAGACATGTGAAACGAACAACCAGAATCTAGAATCCAATTATCATTATGTACCTTGCTACTAACATTTAACACATCAAAAATCATCGGACTTTTATCGTTAGAGCAAGCTACATTGGATTCACTAGATTGCTTAGTGTTCTTCGACGATTTAGGGCAATCTCTCCTAAAATGTCCTACCTCACTACATGTATAACACCTCCTATTCTCGTTCATGGGTTTCTGGAACTTAACGGGCTTCTCCTTTTTCTTGTTCTTCCTAAAGGCACTATTAGGATTCTCACTATTGGCTCTAACAAACAGATTGTTACTAGCTTTCTTATGATTCTTCAACTCCGCTTCCCTAGCCCTTAATCCCGAGATAATCAAATCTAATTTAGGCACAGTACCTGAATATTGCAAAGCATCTTTCACAACATGATAATCATCAGGTAACGAGTTAAGAAGAATCATAGCAAGACTGGACTCTTGTAAATCTTGATCAGTTCCTTTAAACATCTGAGTCAGTTTAAGAAACTCATCGAGATTATCATCAAGAGACTTGCTCGTGTCCATTTTAAAAGAAAATAAAGCACCCTTAAGGTATACGAGATTGGAAGCGGACTGAACTGAATAAACGGAATTCAGTTTGTCCCATAAAGCTAATGGTGATTCCTCACCATCAACTTTACGAAGAACGGAGTCTGATAGGTTCAAAATAATCAGACTGTAAGCTTCCTCATCAATTTCGTCCTTACGGGATACTTGGTTCTCGGACCACTTTTTCTTGTCAGGTTCTAACGCGATAAGGACTTTATTATGCGACAATAAGGCCCTCATTTTCTTCTTCCAGCTATTGAAATCAATTTTACCGTCATAAGAATTGATTTCGATTCTGGAAGCCATCTGACAGATTTTGAAAAACAAAATAAGTTTCGATTTTCGGAGAAAAAACAGGTTTCACAAAATAAAAGATTAAAGACAAATTGCCAGACTGATTAATATAAAACCAGATTGCCAATTTAACTTAAACCAGATTTTTTACCCAAAAATATTCATACGAAACCCGAACAGATTACACGAACCACAAGAACACACGCCGAGAAAAAACCTAGCTAGCTAAAGATCAGACCAACCAACAATAAACAATATCAATAAATAGCATTGTCATTGAATACGTGGATGATGAGTGGATTGCACATCCGTGCTTCACAAAATGCCCAAATCTTATTATTTTTTGCTTTACTATTCAATAATATTGTTTTAGCAGGCCCCGTATTACATATAATATTGCAGATTTCCACAATAGTTTATTTTTTTCGATGAAAAAATTACGATGACTATCTTTCTTAAATTTTGAGAAATATGTTATAAATTTGAAATAAAATTTAAAAGATGATGTATGTAATTGGTCATATAATATTAATACAAACAGTTTGATTAGTTGAACCCTTGAAGTTTCACTGTAACTTCTACTCTTTAACCTATTTTGTTTGTTATAGTTGACCATGCAGATTCTTATACGAGTTTAGATGACCAAGTCAGTTTGCTCTCAACTAAAAGACTAACATCACAATCATATACGGCTATATATTATAAGGGATGTGTATAGTGTGTTTGTAATTAATTTCTAGCACTATAATTAATCATATACTATACATGATCCATATATACGAAGTTGTTATATTAGGTCAACTACTGAAAAACTATTCCTAGCAATATATATAGTATGTATATATATATTTATATATCAAATTATCATAATTTTAGGACTGCAATAAAACAAACTAATAAAACAAGCATAGCACCGTACACTTACTTAGCAAAATACAATATTTTCATAACTTTTGAAGGTAAACTTGCAGAAACTAATACTATTAAATTATTTATAAGCACATGGGATGTGTAAGATTGAAAGCATACCCTTAGTTTTTTAATTAAAGTTGGGGTAGTTTGATTAGAATTTAGATGATACTTTAGGGTTCATTAACTCGATTTGTGTACATTATATACAGTATATACATAGCCAAGACCAAGAGATACCTGGATTTAAATTCCACGAATTCTAAGTATTCTTGAGGGGCTAAGTAGATGATATATTAGCATATAAATTAAAATTAAAATATAAATATTCTAGATAAATCTTGAAGATTTTTTTACTCTTACTCTTTGAGCTCTAATTCTTTTTTGTTTTGTTTTGTTACAAAGACATAAAGATAATTCGTCTGTTTTCTTGCTTTTCTTTCAAGCCAAGCAGTATAAATGGAAGAAAAAATATATTAGAACTTTTTCAAGTCCATCATTCGTAATCATCATAGGTCCTCTTTTTTTTTTTTTTTTTTTTTTTTACTTTCATTATATAGATCTAAAAGTATTACACAATTATACCCTCGAAAAATCTTCACATAATTAATTAGTCAACGTAATGCAAATTTTAAATCAGAGAAGGTGAAAAATCTCACATAGGAATGTTTAAAAAATCAATCCGAATTTTTAAATATAATGTTTTAAGTGAGTAAAATAGTAAAATAGAAATCAAACTTTGACATTTGTGTTTTAGGTTAGAAATGGATAGTTGGCAAATATAGTTGGCCGAACTGATATTTCTTTAATTTACCCGACAGTTAGTTAACTATAGATATATCCAATTTCAAAGCTAAGTGAAATCAATTATGAAACCATACAGGAATAACTACACGATCTAAGTTAGTCGCCTCGAAGTCGGTTTTATCATGTCCCTGTTCCGGGCCTCTAAATATTAGGGTCTAATTGGGGTCTTTATGCAAAAAAAAAAATAAAAAAAAATCAGACCTTACAAGATGATAGGAAATTATTTTCTTAAAATTCCAAAAACTCTATATAAAAAAAAATCATGTCGAAAAAGACCAAAAACCTTTTTTTTCCGTTTCACCCCTACCGGTTTCTTAATGCGGTGAACGACACACAAAAAGGAAGACAATTCTCTTAGTCCAAACTCAAGTGTTTCATCTTTGGCTCTAGAGTTGCAGGTCACGACGTCGCGACCCGTCGTGACCAAATCGCCGGAGCCAACCATCCCGTCGGGGTGTAGCCGCTCGCGATTGTTCGCGACGTTGAGAGAGAGAGAGAGAGAGAGAGAGAGAGAGAGAGAGAGAGAGAGAGAGAGAGAGAGAGAGTCAGACAGAGAGAGATAGCAGTGGTGGAATCGCGACTCCTCTTCCCCGTCGCGATGCATCGCGATTTTCGAGGCCAAATCGCGACGAATCACGAACTGCTTTTCCCCGTTGCGAGACGTCGCGAACTCCTCTTCCCCATCGCGAGTTGCATCTCTATATGGCTCGGGTACATAACCTTTTCAAAAATACATGTGTAAGCTATATTAGTCAGAGGATATATCTATAATTCCACAACTTTGATGATTAAAAAGAAAATAGAACTACAATTACTTCGAGTTTGAAAACCAAGGCAACATGCATTTCTCTTGATAAAATGGCAGTCCAAGCAAGCTCCATCCAAATGTTATGATTCACAATAGTCTCTTGATTAAATACTTTTTGAACACCAACAAGGCAATGAATAAATGATGGTGTTCTACAAAATCATTTTATTAAATGATATAAATAATAGGAAATGCTTGAGTTGAACTTCTTCAAGGTTGCTTTAAGCTTAGCTCATGAATTACTTCACGTCATATTCAAGGTCACTATGGCTTGGGCTACCCTTATTGGGCTTGACTT
Source organism: Parietaria judaica (assembly GCA_954871525.1). Lineage (NCBI taxonomy): Eukaryota > Viridiplantae > Streptophyta > Magnoliopsida > Rosales > Urticaceae > Parietaria > Parietaria judaica. The sequence continues at coordinate 17,748,896 of OX940865.1, read as the reverse complement.
TCCCACATGTCCAGAGACAAATGACTAGTACTACTCATTCGGATCGGCAAAAACAACCACAAAGCCAATATACACCGAGTATGAGCACGTGCCAATACTAGCCTAAACCAAAAACAAATGACTAGTGATACTCATCCGGATCGGCTAAAATAGCGCAGTGATACTCATTCGGATGGGCAAAAAACAAGCACAAAGCGAATTGGCACCGAATACGGGCACGTGTCCGTACAAAGATAATTTGAAAGGAAAAAAAACATTATTACGCGGAAAGAAAAATAATTACAATTGACATAAGTATGAGCTAATGTGCATGTGTCCGTACTAGATGTTTGAAATAATTTTTTAGTTCTTACTCAAAAAGACAAACGATTACAACTGGTATAAACGTGAGTTAGTGTGCATCCTTATTAAAGACTTTACAACCTTAATTAAAATTTTGTTCTGTTTTATTTTCTATGATTCCGAAACAAAGTTTAAATACTTACATCGAAGAAAAATTAAGGGATACATTTGACAAGTTTGCAGATTAAGTAGATTAATAAACAACAGTCTTACGGGTGAACTAGCACTTGACGAGTTTCTCTATATATACTTGTGCATAATACTATAGTCAAGTCTGAAATATAAAATAATAATAAAAAAAATGCAGCACATGTATCAAAAAAATAAGGAAAATTAACAGAATATTCTCTTTTTTGGTACTTCTTGTGAAGCGAATGTATTTTTTTTTTTTTTTTTTTCATTCAGAAGTTAGAAGTGAAGTTAATGCTCAAAACACTTTATAACTCACAATTTACCGTCAAATTATAATCCGTTAAATGTCACGTGACTTCAATTTATAGGTCAGATGCGGGCCCGTGCCCCCAGTGACGGGCAAACTCTGCTCGCGACAGCAGAGCCACAATTATAACGACCGACCATTGCCACTAACTAGGGGTGCAAGCGGACCGGGTACCCGGATTTTTTTGCCATACCCGCTACCCGGACCCGGAATCCGGGTTTTTGAAATAGAAACCCGGATCTGAATATTTTTACATAAAAATCCGGAAATCCGGATCCGGGTTAAAATCGTGTTTTAAAATAAAAAACCGGTTTTTAAACCCGGATCCGGATTTTATCCATTTTCGGTTATAAAATTCGGTTCCGGGTTATAATACGGACTTAAACCTAAATTTTATATTAAAAAAACCCGAAGTAATTATAGCCAAATTTGAAAAATCAAACTATATCATAAACATAACATATATATACTTACAAAAACTGATAAGTAATTAACACAATAAATACATGTAATATTTTATATTATTAGTATTGTGAGAGAAAAAAAATTATATCAATTTGGACTAGAAGAAACAAATGATTAACCTACAACATTAGTTTGGAGTTGGATGAGAAACAAATAAATGAATATTTCTCTTGATAGAAATTCAATATGTATTTTTTTTGGTATGAAAATTCTAAATATTTTTATGTATATATTTAATAACCGGGTTTTAGTAAGCTACTATGCGGTTCCGGATTTTTTATTCTCTAAATCCGGGACCCGGAACCGGTTTAATCCGGATGCGGTTTTTTTAATAAACCGGTTCCGGTTTAACCCGGATTAATACGGTTCCGGTTTATTTAAAACACGGTTCCGGTCCGGATGCGGTTTAAAGCCCGCATTTCCGGGTTTTATTTGCACCCCTAGGCACTAACCACTAGGGGTGACACCGGGTAGGGTACCCTGTTTTTTCGAGGTACCCGGTACCGGGATCCAGGTATCTGAAAACTTGTACTCGGAACCGGTACCCTGAAATCCGGGTACCCTGTTTCCGGGTACCCTGTTTTCGGGTATTTGTATTTTGATACCCGGTACCGGTACCCGGTTTTGAGAACCGGGTCCGGATACCCTGTTTTACCCAGTACCCTGTTTTTTTTTAATATATATATATATTATTTAAAAATAAAAACATACATTCATCTTAAAAAAAACTGCATAAAAAAAATAATCTTGCACATCAAGCATAAAAGAAAAAACAGCCCAATATGCATAAAAAAAAATAGTCCGCATCAAGTATAACATAGTCCCGCGAGAAAAGAAAAAAAAAAACATAGTCTCCGGCATCGGAGTGAGGCGGGATTTTGATGAAGTCGGCGAGATGGGAGAGATGCTGGATAAATGAAGTCAAGCCCTAGTGTAGAGAAGTAACTCTAAAAATTAAATTACCATAAAAATAAAAGATAAAATTAAAACATGGTAATAAACCGGGTACCGGGTACCCGGTTTTTTTAATTTTACTACCCGGTATCCGGAACCGGAATTCGATTCCGATTTCGATTCCGGTTATTAAATCCGGATACCAATCCGGTTCCGGATAATTACCCGCTTTCCGGGTATTATTTGCACCCCTAAGTAACCAATAACCAGCTCTCGAAACGTTTCGAAAATGAATAAAAACAAAAACGCAGGCTCCATGAACCGTTCGAAACGTTAAAGAAAATACGCCACGCCTTACTCTGTCGATGTTGTCGCTTGGGAACTTTGCGCCATTTGTGAGACCGATCTTCAGTTCCTGCCATTTCAGGTACTCGCTCTCTGCATTTCTCTATCGAGATTCCTCAATACCACGATCGAGTAACGAAATTCACTTCTGGGTTTCTTCCTTTCATGGCGAAGGAATCTCTCGTGCTCTTCGCGCAGAGAAATGGGTCGACAAGTCTTTGAATCGAAACCCAAAAAGAAAGCCACTTTTCGGTTATGCAGTGTCTCAAGGTACTTATTAATCTCTTCATCTTCGTTGTTCTCATATTGATTTTTCATAATTTGTCTAAGCCTTTTTCCCTTTGTATAGTCGTAGTACTGAGTTGCTTGAGATTCAAGCTGATGAAGCTGCGTTTCATGTCGTGTTCATCCCTGGAAATCCAGGTCTGTGTTGTTTGAGAGCTGGTCAAGGTATTATGCGGCAAAAATACCTATAAGTTAGGAGAAAGTGGTTCCCAAAAAAAGGAAATGGAATATGCTGCTATTGGGCCCGTTTGGCACAGCTTAATTTTTACAAAAAATATTTTTAGTTTTAGTTTAAAAAATAAATTGTTTTTGAGAAAAACCGGCAAGTGTTTGGTAAATTGTTTATAAAACAGTTGTTGTTGGTAACAAAAACTGTTTTAGCGTTTGGTAAAAAAAATTATTTAGGCTAAAAAGACTAAAATAGTCTATAACCGTATTTTTGTTTTTAGAAAAAACCAAAAGCTACGAATCCTAGCTTTTACAATTCATGTACAAGAATTCAAAATCGATTTTGTGTTTTTTGAAAAAACAATTTTGCCAAACACCTAAATAGCGGTTAAGTTTATTTTATAAACAAAAACAAGGCTAAATAAGCTGTGCCAAACGCACCCATTATCACCTAGCTTTTGGGTATTTTTGCCGCAAGTATCCCGAAATTTAATTATGGAAGTAATGAATTCTGGTGTTTGAATTGTTGATTATTTGCAGGAGTTGTCACATTTTATAAAGACTTCATGGAATCACTGTATGAGCTGCTTGAAGGATCTGTATCAGTGACTGGCAAGACATGAACAATTTATGCTATGTTTATGATCTTTGGTGTTTAAAATATTTAATTTTTCGTGGTTTATATCAGCTGTTGGGCACATTTCTCATACAATGAAGGTACTTTATTTCGCTTGAAATTTCTGTTCTTTGCTAGAAATCTTACGAAGAACTGGATTTTAATCGTATTTACTTATAAATAATTGCTTGATGAGCTTAACAAATCATGTGTGTGGATACTTATCTCAAGAAGATTCTTTTCAAATGAATTTAGCTTTCGTTCGTCCTTCTCTGGTATCATACGCTGTTACGATTAAGTACCTATAGCACCGTGTTTTGGGTGGTATAATTGCGTGTTTGTATGTGTTTTTATTTTTAAATCACAGTTTAAGTACCCAATGTTACGATGAATGTGCTCCCGGGTACCCAATTTGAACACTATGGGGCCACATAAAACAGAGCGTTGGGTACTTAAACCCGTCATTAATATTGAGTGGGATTATGCCGCAAATATCGCTTGTGAAAATTTATCTTCCTGTCAGGATTGGGAGAATGGAAAATTGTTCTCATTGCAAGATCAAATTGATCATAAGGTAAGATTTAGCTGTATTTATCGTTCGGAGATAATTATCCGCTGGAAATATTTTCTCAACTGTTGCAGTTTTAGGTGGACTTCATCTTACAAGAATTGCAAAATATTGAAGCTCCGATATTGCTGGTAAGAATGAAAATTATTGCTTCTGTGAGACGATTAACACGGAAAATGTAAAAGTTCTATGACCATGCAAGGATTAAGTAAGCAACAAAGAGCGTTAAAACTCCAAATCTCATAGCATAAAATGTATCATATATTCAAACTCAAATGATAATATCTTGTAAAATGTCTAAAATTTAAAATAAAATTTAAAGATTTGTTTATGAGAACTAGTGGAATCTAGGATTTTTTTTTTCTCTATGGTTCAGTTGTAAGCATGTGATTTCATATGAGCCAGTTTCAGTTGTGTTACCGAGTGTACACAGCCGTTACCCCCAATTTTTAAAATTCTCGGTAGTTTGTGAAAAATTCCAAAATAATATTATCAAATAACAATAAGTTAGATAAAAAAAAAAGACCAGCGGGAATTCACCTTTTCATGGAATCCCTTTTTCCTTATTATGATGCAAAGAACAATTTACAATTTTGACCTTTCCTTCGAGAGCAACGTCAAACGCTCTACAAACTTTACTACGCAAGAAAGAAAAAAACAGGCCATTAACACCCTGACGGCCCAGTGTTTGGTACTTACAGGATTTAAAAAAAAAATAAAAAATTTAAACACCCTTAATGAAAATTGGGCTAGACTTACGTGATTAAATGACTGTGTTTCGCTTCCTCCGATAATAGGTAAAGTATGCTTCTCTATGCTGACACATTTTTATTTTTGCTCTTAGGTTGGGCACTCTATTGGTGCCTATATCTCTCTTGAAATATTTAAGAGAATTCCGGAAAAGGTGATCGCTTTTCTTTGCGACGCATCTTAACATTCAAATACCAATATATCATATATTTTCAGTATTATTTTCCCTGTTTTATTTTATTTATTGGGATTTCAGGTGTTATATTGCATTGGACTGTATCCATTTATCGCGCTAAATTCACAATCTAGGAAACAAATTGCCATTGGGAAGGTTGCTAAGTTGAGTACATTTTTATTTATTTTTCTTTCAAAAATGCATGTTTTCTAATTCCCATGGTTTGTCATGATATAGATTTTATTTCTTTTATGTTTCCTATATGTCATATGCACGTTTCATCAGTACATCGAAAAGTATCGGGGAATTCATCTCATTCGAGAACTCCCATTGGTCATGGTACTTAGGTGCCGGTCAGAGGCTTACGAAAGATTTTTATGTTTTGTTCTGTCTCGTTTGGCTGAAGACACCAATGGAAGCTCTGACCGTATTCTCGAAGGATCGGTCCGCTTTGTTATTCGTTCATTGGTTAATTATCGTTGGCAGAACGGGTTTGGATTGGATTTCAGTGCCGGATCCTATGAGTATGTTTGACACATCATGCGAAATTGTAATAATGATTTGTTTGTTGCAGATGTCCGATTGTATGTATAGCCCTTAGTTCCATGGTGGGATTATTGGGTTATTTACCAATTTGGGTTTTGAGGTTTATTTTTTGTCAATTTATTGGAAAATCTTGGTCCAATACTGCAATTGAGGCTGGTTGCTCTCACTTAACAAAGGTAAGAGTTAGCGGTTTTATATTAGTGGTAATCCGTATTTACATATTGCTTGTAACTTGTTGTCTCTGCGTATGTGTGACCGCGTATTTCGTGGAACTTTGCAGTATCACACTATACGGAATATCCTCTTCATGGCTATGACAGAATTTGAGAAAGTAAGCTCTGTTTTTCTCCCCTATAATTGAAGGAATATTTACACTTTCGCTCACTATAAATCCGTGATATTGCATGATTTGAGGCACAGTATAAGTGATTGTGATATATAACACATGACATCGAGTCAGGATCGATTCCGGATTTACACCCGAAACATCGAACCGCTTCGATATGAGTAGTTCGTTTCTTTGGCTTTTGGGTTGTTTTGTGTTTTGGTTTGCCTGTTTATATGATTCCTTGTAGTTTGGTATGCTCTCACTTTAACTTATTGTGCTTGGTCTGTTTATGAAACCCTAAGTGAATGGAAATATCAACAATTATTCAGTAATTTAATCTCGTAGTTTAGCATAGTTTTCTCTCTAGGTTTACGGGTTTTCAATAGGAAACGACGTTCATTCAGTCCTAGGCCTGTGAGAAGATTGATTGTTACGGGTCCTTAAGTATGGCAAGACGTACATTTGACGGATCCGCAACGATGGGCTCGAGCTCTAGGCCTGCAGCCCACATGAAATAATTTAATTGCCGTAGGGGCGCCTAGGGCTACTCATCCAAGGCAGTGGTTCTTGGTCGGGCCTAGGGCTCGGGCCCGTTCGTACTTTCCTTTTGTCCCTGTTTGTTAGTGCCACACTGCTAGTACAGTTTTGGCCAACATATATATATGCTTTAACTCAACAAAGTTGATAATATATGAACAGTTTGTATGCTATAAACTCCAAACAAACTGTCATTTTCTGAGTATTGGGATCTTATTTAGTTCTCGGAGAAACAAGATTGGACATTCATGAGACAGAAACAGCATCAAATTGCACTCTTATATGGCATCGGCGATCACTGGGGCCCGCTGGAAATGTTTGAAGAGGTAATTGGCTACACTTTCATCTTTGAATTAGACTCAACTTGTGTTTTTTTTCTGTCACAAAGGTTAAAATTTTACCATGAAATTATAAATAATGTTTCTTTCTGGTATCGAAGATTACTTCGAAGCCAGCACATTCTTGACCATCGCCAGCGCCCAAGGTGGCGCCTATATACTTGAGAAAATTACCGGACTGCCCTTTATTACTTAATTAAAGGTGTATTAGTAACAGGAATTAGAATAACAAATCTAAAGGACAGATTTGCCCCTGTACTATTTATTTAGGATTGGGCACCTATATCAGGCTATACATTAGCTCTAAATATTTAGGAAGCCCAACAATCCATTAGCTCAACCACAATCATCAATATATCTAAAAAAAAGTATGAACTTTTGTACAAACTTATATGCTCATGACACTTCCTAAGGCATAATTAGCACTAATCATTATCTCTTGATTGAGGATTTGGTATTATCTCAACATCCCACCAAGTCAAATCACAAAAGCATGAACTTATGTACAAATTTGTGTAGTCCCTTTCGTAGAAACACAAATCTCTTTTGTATCTCTGTTTTTTTCCTCAATCTTTTTGCCTTTGGAATCTTGCAGTTCAACTAGTTAGTGCTTTTCCTCCTTCTGTACTTTAAACTCTCTCTTCACCACAGGTTTCCAGGCAAGCCCCACAGATCTCTCTGTCCATGGAAAGGGAGGGACACACTCATGCTTTCTGTTGCACGGAAGCCGGTTCCTCGTGGGTCGCTAATCACGTCGCTGCCTTAATCGCTAATCGCACATCAACCAACTAAGCAAGCAAAAGCTGTTTGTTTTTAAATGTCAAATCTTTCTTATCTTCTTAGAAATAAAGGTGCTAAAGATGCATTATTTATGTTGTGGCTGTGGAATTGCAGAATAGTTTGATGATAAGTAGGGCCTTTGGTTATTAGTAGTTAAAATGAATTGTTAAGCAAGAGAGATATTTTGGTGTTTATGATCTTCCAGTATAGAGGGTTTCTAGGTTTCTAGTTCTCCCTTTAAATTTATATATATATAGATAGATAGATTAGATGTACGAAGTCAAAAAGATATATTCGCAGTGTTAAAATAAGTTGGTATTATTGTCCGCAAACACTATCGGTCAAGATTACATATATACGTAAGTTTTGTGTTCCGCCAGGATTGAACTTAGGGCCTCTCAAAGAGTCGTGTCATGGGTTTATCACTAAGTCAAACAAGCTTGGTTTTTGTCGTGGGTTTTTCCTTTTCCCTTTTAACAATTTAAAAAATTGCTATAAAAACAAGTTATTTAATAACTTTCGATTAACTAATTAATAATAAAAATAAAAAATCATATCATAAATTCTATATTGTGAGGTCGGGTCGGAAAATGCTAAAACCCAGATATCGGGTTTCCAGGTCTCTTACCTATTATAAAACATGAATTATCGTGTAAGATATCATAAAAGGCTAACGTTGTAGACAAATACATATCACTAATACACAATAAGTATACGATTAAAAATAAAATAAAAAAATGAGATGAATTAATTAAGCAGATGCTTCTTAATTAGTCTCGTGAATGGTGATGTTGTTTGTGTATTAAACTTGTTGATGCTTTCTATGTACATTTATGTGTATACGCGTAGGTTCTAAGCAATGTCACGGACCCACTCACCTGTGAAATTATATCATATAATATGATATCTGCATTTTATTTTGTATGGTCTAAGGAATGGGCTAGATTTTGATTCTCATGCAACTTTGCTGCTTCTCATAACTGTGGTGCTTTATTAAATTAGTAATTAATTCAATACGTGACTTACAAATAATGTGCAAAGCCACTCAAAGCTTGCTCAGAACAAGTCAGACTTGTCTCTTTTAGAGCATATCATATCGTTGATTCGCTCTACATTAAGGATTATAATGATTTTTTTTTTTTATATAAAATCTATCAGATGTCCCATATATTTTAATAGATAGAATTATTTGATAAACACTCAAAGTTCAGGAATAAAAGGGTTAATTGCGGCAAAAATACCCAACCTTTGTAAATATTCTCCGATAGGTACCCAACCTCAATAAACGTAGGCAAAAGTACCCAACGTCACACTTTTGTCGCCGACCAACTAACGCCGTTAGACACTGCCTACGTGGCCGTTAGGGTGTCTCGTGTGGAATGGCCCATGGCCAAAAGTTGGGTACTTTTGCCGCCACGTGGCCAAAGGTTAGGTACTTTTGCCGCCACATGGCATTTAAAAAATAATTTTTTTAATTTTTTCTTTCTCATTAGCCAGTATGTTTTTATTCTTTTACGTATATCAAACATGATCAAATAATTTCATAAAATATGTACTTATAAAAAATTATGTTATTTTTTAAATAATCAAATAATTCCTTAAATTTATTAGTTTTAATTTATTTAAAAAAAATATTTCCCGTGACTCATATTTTTATTTTTTTACACATGTTAAATCTAAAAAAAATAATTTTATAAAATATTTTTATAAAAAATATTTTTTCTTATAGGGATAATTTATAATTTTTTAATAGATTATATTAAAATTTTGAAACTAAAACATTATTGTATATAATAACACGAGCATTTTAATATTAATATTAAGGCATGATATGATTTTTGCAGACATATAACATATTTGAAACTAAGGCATGATTAAAACAAATAATTGTATCAAATACAGTTCAAGCTTAATTTAAACTGAAAGTTTGGTGATTGGTAAAAATTATGTTTAACCTTATTATTTTTTGTTTTAAAGTGAAAAAAGAAAAGTAACATTTTTTTGGTTTTTCTTTAACATTTTTTTTATAAGTACATTGTTTATAAAATTATTTGATCATGTTTGATGTACATAAAAAAAATAAAAACATATTGGCTAACGGGAAAGAAAAAATTATAAAAAAATTATTTTTTAAATGCCATGTGGCGGCAAAAGTACCTAACCTTTGGCCACGTGGCGGCAAAAGTACCCAACTTTTGGCCATGGGCCATTCCACACGAGACACCCTAACGGCCACGTAGGCAGTGTCTAACGGCGTTAGTTGGTCGGCGACAAAAGTGTGACGTTGGGTATTTTTGCCTACGTTTATTGAGGTTGGGTACCTATCGGAGAATATTTACAAAGGTTGGGTATTTTTACCGCAATTAACCCGGAATAAAATGATATAAAACAAAAATATAGAGGAAATATTTTGTACAAAATGACATTTTTCTTTCTTTCTTTTTTATCCACACATGGTTCCCCTCTTACCAAAGAGATCCTTTTATAATCTTTTCCAATCTTTTTCTTTTCTTAAACCTCAAATCCATTTTCTAGAACTTGGTCATTTTCTAAACTTGTATATTTTTTCATGGCTAAACTTGGTCAATGGCCGTCAAACTTTTTCCGAAGCCAAAACTGGCAGCTAGCCGCGAGAAGTTTTTTTTTTTAGAATGTTCATGATAGAAGGGAGCCCTCTCGTACGAGATTTTCCATTTACGAAAAATTAGCCGTGGAATTTTTTCATGGCCATTTTGACAAGGTTTACTCATGACTCCATGAAGTGTAAAAGAAGAACAATAGATTTGACATTTTTGGAGCATTCCGACCTCATCGCACAAGCATCCGGATAGGCACTTGAGCGCGCCAATTTTAATGGGACATAACGTTTTACTCTGAGTTTCGTAATCGAGCATACATCGTACTTAGTTTTTTTTTTTTTTGAAGGCAGCTTTGCTGTAGTAGGGAACGAACCCACAACCTCCACTTTGGAGGTAGTGTGGAATTACCACTAGGCTATCCTATCAACCACCATCGTACTGAGTTAAAGGTCTTGACGATTAGAGCTGCTGCTCACGGCGTCGCGGCCGGTCGCGACGGAATCGCCGGAATCGCCAAACAGCGAGTCGCGACGCATCGCGATGGTGAGTCTGGCGACGCATCGTGACGAGCTGAATGCGAGGGATAGAGGCAGCGTCTGTGAGAGGGAGAGAGAGAGAGAGAGAGGGAGAGAGGTGCAGCTCGAATCGCGAAACGCCGCGATTTTTGGCTCCGAGTCGCGATGAGTCGCGATGCGCCGGAGAACGCCGCGATGCGTCGCGATGCGCTGGAGTTCGTCGCCAGTTGCAGCTCTATTGACGATAGACACTAGGGACTCGCAAGCATGCTTAAATTCAAGTTTCAACTTTAGGAGCCTTAAAACATTGTTTCAGTGAGTTACACATATTTGTATGTTTTTTGGTTCGTTCATGTCACTTTTCATATTTAATGCGTTTTACTTATTTGTTTTTGGAGTTTCAGGTAGATTGTTCAAGCCCCTTTTTGGCTGAATTGTGACGGAATTAGTATTGATTTTGAAGAGTTTTTTTTTTTTTTTTTTTTACTTTTTAAAATTGAGTTTTTGAGAGAAATTTGAACCTAATATCTTAGAATATGGTATGTGTTCGCAAATCATTAGCTATATTTTCGCAAATCGTTAGCTTTTTTATGTCTCAAATCTATTAGCGAGTGAATCAATAGGTGATCAAAAGTTTGTACGGGAATCAACAACCGAGCTCATTTGTGTTTCCTCCGCATATTAACATTTTTTTAGGGAAGATATCATATGAACATATAACTATGTATTGATTTGTGAATATCATCTAAGACAAAATGAATCTAAAACACTGGAATCGAATCCATATGCTTGATTCTATTTTATTTTTTCTCTTTTGTTGATCCACATATCATTCTCTTCACGTTGCCCAGTTGCCAAATTTTCTTATTTTAAAATTCACTAGAGTAAAAAAAATCCCTAATCCCATGTCCTTTAATATCTTGTGCACGTAATAACATGCATGATCAATAAATAAATGTATAAAAAGATTATTTAATGGCCATATTTTATATGCAAAAATATCAAATGCGATGTTTCCCGCTATATTCCTTCTATTGTTTTATAATCAACACGATGATATTACATTAACATAATCAAATTTAAAAATAATGAATATTGTATTGGCTATACGATAAAGTCAGCTATAAACTCTCATGGATCTTCATCAATTTAAAGTAAATGTACACACTCACAAATAGTACTTTTCAATATTTCATTTTTACACATATTCTTAATTTTTCAATTGCATTGATTAAATAACCAAAATCGTGAGAATTTGCATTTTTCGATTTGATTATGCGTGTATACTTTAAAAATAGATTAGCAGTTAGCACTCATTTGTTTCGTTTTGAGATTTTTAATCAATTTAATACATCCGCGTAATGACCAGAGAATATGATGCGCAAAAAAGTATAGGTACTTTTGGTGCAATTCTATCGTTAATATAAAATGTGCAATTAATATACATTAATGACTTGACACGTGACCATGGTCATAGTACCTTGGTGCAAATGAAATAAACGGCCAAGATCATCCCGTCACGCACTCAAACCTGACAGCCGTGTAACCTTATCACTCATGAAGTATGTGGGACCCTTCTTCATGTTCTTTACTCTCTCACAGTCACACTCCCTTGTATATATAAACACAGAGACCTTTCTTCCTTCCCCAAAACTCATCTTCAAGAAAGTCAAACACAGTCCCTTCTCTCTCTATATCTATCTGTTTCTCTCTCTAGAAGATGTCGTCGAGGAAGAAGCTCAGCCTGAACACGGTCTCCGTCAGCCTGGGCTGCGGCTGCACCCGCCCCAAGTACCTCTCTCTCCTCTTCCACCCCAAGCCCAAGCTCAAAACGACACCCAAGCCGCCCAAACGACACCATTACTCCTCCTCAAGCTCCTGGACCACGAATGACGACGACATGGAAACCTCCACCACCACCACCACAACGACAACGGGCTCGGTCACGGCCCCGGTCTCCCCGAACGTCACCGTCTCGAAGAAGAAGAAGAAGAAGGCGCGGGGGTTCGGGCGGGTGGGCGGCGAGGGCGTGGCCGTGGAGAAGGAGTCCGACGACCCGTACCTGGATTTCCGGCAGTCGATGCTGCAGATGATCCTCGAGAACGAGATTTATGCCAAGGACGATCTCAAGGAGCTTCTCAACTGTTTTCTCCAGCTCAACGCGCCCAGCCACCACAACATTATCGTCCGGGCCTTCACGGAGATCTGGAACGGCGTCTTCTCCGTCAATGCCAAGACCGGCGACACCGACTGCAACGTCGCTCAATACTACTACAACGAGCCGCGCGAGTATAATTACTACCAGTACTACAACTATTAGCCGGTTTCGCGTGCTCAAAATGTTATTAATTAAAGAAAGCGGTATTTTGTGCATGACCCGGAGCCTGGCTCAACTAAGAAACACAAGTGAGTGTGTCTTTTAGTTGAGTCCGACTCCGTGTCTTAGCTACTAGATTAACTGTAAGAAGAAATAACTAGTCAGTGTTTGACACGTGTACTCTGTCTTTTGGATCTGATTTTTTTTACTGCGGTAGTTAGTTAGTTTTTTACATAGAAATTGTGTTGATAAATGGGTGAAAAGTCCCAGTGTTTGTCTGGTAGTTTGTGGGTGTTTTAATTGGTGTCTTGAAGTTCATAAGTGTAAAGGGTGACTCTTTTGACATAACTCCACTCTCAGCCTCTCAACTTTTTTCTCTTTCAGTTATTATTATTATTATTATTTAACACTTTTGTTGTTTGCTTTCTTTTGAGGGACCCCTTTTCTTTGGTATGTGGATTTTCAGCTCTAATGACAAGAAAAAGGAAGTGAATGTGACTAGGTTCAATTATTTCATGATATATATCTAATGCTGTAAATGCGGAACGGAATCCGGATCCGGGTTCTGTTTTTTAATTTTTTGGAAAAATCCAGAACGGGATTTTCTAGTTCCAGTAAAATTCGGAACCGGGTTTTCTGGTTCCGGATTTTTTTTTTTAAAACAAAGTCCGGTTCCGGATTACTTTTTTTTTGTTTAAAAAAAAAATGTGCTCATTTGATTTTGTACCTTTTAAAAAAAAATTGCACCTTTTTTAGAAAAACGGATCCGGGAAAACTCAGAAAATCCGGATCCGGATTTTCTGGTTCCGGATTTTTCGGAACCGGATTTTCTGCTTAGTGTAGTATGACTATCAAGTATATGCACATATGCTAGTTATGTTTGTATAAAGGTTCACTATATATATGTCTATATCGGAATACTCTATCTGAATGTATTAGCTATGTTGGATATTCAAGACGAGCGAACAAAATTCTATCACAAATGTACAAAATTATTGAAACACAAATTAATTTAAATCCTAAGAAAATCCAAGCTTAAATTAAAACTAACAAAATTTTAATTTTTTTAAGGAGAAAACTAAAACGAGAGATAAATAATATATCTTGCGAGTAAAGGTCATATATGATTTATAGCGCAACCTGGCAACATAAAAAATAACCCAAGAGAGAATATTCCGTTTCGCGGTGAGGTCCTATTGTTTAACTTGTTACTTTTATAAATGAGTTTTTCGCAATAATAACTTTATAAGGGTTTTTATTTAAGTTCATGCACTCGATAAATAGTGTTTTTTTTTTCTTAACAGAAAAATGAAACTAAATAACATACCAAAGAAGTCTTTTAACAATCCATTTCTTTATAAATAGTTTTTAGGGTAATTTGTGATTTTTGTAATTAAACACACTTTTATTCTCTCGTCCAATGTATAGCACAGTTAACTAAAGAAAAAGTTACTCCACGTACTTCAGCTACATAATAAAAAGTTGAATTCTCTTATTTATATTAAAAAAAACGGAATTTCTGATTTCTTCTATATATTCTGGCTATTTGAGAAAATCTGCATTTTGGGGAAAACCCTAATTAGGGTTAAGGGGTTGGGTCATTTTCAAGCAATAAGATTGGGTGAAATTGAAATGGAGAGGTCAAAATCTTGGGCAGGCAGATACGTGAGACGTTGCTGGCGGGGAAAGATAGGCATTGGGATTTGGGTTGACAATAATAATAAAAATAATAATAAATATTATTAGAGAAAGACCGGTCAAGAAAGAAACGCTCATTAAGATTTGAGAGAAATTATGTCAAAAAATAAAGAGAGACTGACATACTGTGCGTTTTCCAATGCATTTAAGCTTTGCTTCTTGCAAATGGGCAATGGCAATGGAGCTTGCTCGTCCTGATTTCTTGTCTTCTCGGTATAAATCTCTCATCATATCGTTTCAGCCTTCAAGATTGTCTTCTTCTTGCTTTAATCATTTTCCTACACTACATAAAGTACCACTGCAATTTTAAGCGTTAATATCGTTATGAAGTATGAATTTAATATTCATTATATAAGTTTTTACTTACTTTAATTATGCTCTATATTTATTTTTAGCACAAAGTTATTTTATCATCTTATACAATTACTTCATTTTTCACTAAATATTTTAACATAATTTGTATATTATGTATCATCTCTTTTGGCTTCACGCTCTTCACTATTTACAAAATTTTAAAATTTACTTATTTTGATATTTAAAAAAAAAAAAAACTTAAATTTACAAAACATATTTGATGTAATCAAAGTTTTCATTATTATTGATACAAAATTATTTTGAATGAAAAATGAATGCAAAGTGATAAACTCGAAGTGTAAATTGAGTTTGTTAAAAAAAATTATGGAGTAATTGATGCATTGTAATTTGTAATAAGTTGAGGGGTAAGGAGATAATTTGATATTGATAATTACATATACAGAGTAATATGCTACTATCAATAATGGCTATTTTGTCACATGCATAATAATTTGGTCAACAGAGTTCCCAAAAGAAATTGTTGAATGGGTCAACCATATTATTTTCAGCTTCATATAAGTAGTAATTTGGTTAAGCTTAACATATTTTTGTCTAATTCAGTTATAATACTCAATTTTTACTATAATCTCAATCAAATTATATTATACAGTTATATGGAATTCCATATTACAAAACCTATATATGAAGAACGAGACTATATATACATAAAACGATAACATCAAAAGACTTATCTGTCAACAAAATAATATTATATATATATATATATTTATATAATAAAAAAAATACAAACATATGTACCAAGTGGTGTTATTACCAAAACATATATATATATATATATATAATATATTCCCTAAGTTCGCAGTACTTCGTTCTATCACGCTTCTGCGTATATGATGATGGTTAAGTTGTTCCAAATTACAATGATCTTTATAGTCCTTCCTTTCTTTACTTTGATTCCTCTTTAATTGGGAGAGCCTAAGTGGATGATACTGTTTGCAAGATTTAGAAGATAAATAATATGATGATAATACAAAAGAAAGAGAGCTTGAATATATGGCTCGGAAGACGATAATTACTTTGGTTGCACATGGGAGTTCAAAAGAAAGAAGGCATAATCATTGCCACAGTCAACTTCGAAGAGGATCCCACGTAGCTTTCCTATCACAATCCACATAATTAACCATAAATTACAAATTTGGAACGCCAAAAACAATCCAAGCACGGGTCCGGAATTTTGGATTTTGGTACGTCTTATAAGAGTCCAAATCTCGAGTTTTAAAATATAATTCCGTATTTAGTGAAAAATAATAATTTTTAGAGTAGAAAAATATTTTTTCATAACAAGTTTTCAAGTAAAGTTAATGTATTAAGTCGTAAAAGAATAATAAAAAATGAGAAGAAAAAAATATAAATAAGAGAGATATAAATGAAAGGAAAGAGAAAGAAAAAAAACCTTATAATCAGAATCTCGATTTGACTTTTGACCTAATTTTTAATGATTACGGTCTTTTGAAGCTAATATGTCCGGCTACAATTTTAAACTCGTATTTTCGGGTGTTTAATTGTTACACCCTATTGGTGCTGCTGTTTTCATATTGTGAAAACCCGGTTACATTTTCTCCTAATTCATAAAGTATATACGCATCTCTATCATTCAATAATTAGTTTCACAAACATATTTATTGAGACAAACAACTTTTTTTTTTTTTTTCGTATTTCAATCGTGTACTTAAAAACGACATTATAAACATGTCATGTTTGCTCGATTGAAACTTCTTGCCAAATGAATTATTATAAACCTAACTGATTTTGTATCATTATGTTATCTAAACCTAGAGATCATATCCAACGATAATTTTCAGTATTGTTTCACAGCCACATTTTGTCACTAATTTTTAAACGACAATGATTGACCGGCTTTCTATTTTTTTTTTACACTATAGTGTCTATGTTTCTATTTATATTCGTACGCCTCCAATAAATGTTGTTATATCAGTAAAATATTTTGAGTAACTAAATTGAAAGGGAAAAGTTTCACTTCCGTGACTATAGTTGTACCATGATTTGTCTCAAGTTGTTTCGGATTTCTAGCAATTTATTTTTGAATTATATTCCGATAATTTTGAGACAGATATTAGTCTCATGGCCTTAAGCTAGCTAACGCGTATTTCTCATGGTCTTGCAACAATCGACACTCACAAGAACGGTGATAGTCTGATCGTCATCACCAATTTCAAGACAATTTTATTCTACTGGGTATAGCTTTAGAGAGAGTCCCTTGTTTATCTCTCTCTTGTTTATGCTACTTTACGTGTATTGCAATTGTATCTTTCGAACATATTAGATTGATCGATTAATCTAGACGAAGGCCCTGAAAATAAGGTTTTCCACATTAGATATACGCGAAATGCGTAACCAAAACATAGCGTGTCTCTTTACTTTTTCGCGCTTGTTTTGGTTACTTGATTCGTTATGATTACATAAATTGAGTTTACGTAAATGACTTAACAATTCTTACATGTATATATAACTTACTTTAGCTTCAATTTGCATATAAATATTAGAAAATAAAATGTATAATTGCACGCCTGTAATGTTAGATCTTAGGAGGATTATAGCGCGCGGTTTCAAGAAAATAGTACTCGAAGTTAATAAGATTTTTGAATTATTCAAAGTTGTCGGATTTGCAAAATTTTGTTGTAATTATATACGATTAGCTCTTTATGATCAGAATCCAAACTCCGGACATCACTGCAGGTGGCGGCGGTTTTTCAAGAAAGACGAGGATGCTATTATCTCAATATGGAGCCTAGAGTCACCATCTCGAGCAGGTATAGAACTTCCAAAGTTTTACAATTTGTATATAAATTTATAGTCGTGTAAATCTTAAAAGGGCCTTATTCATTCTCTTAGCATAGTTGTTATGTTCATTTAGCATGGTGCTTGGTCATAGTATATATATATATATATATATATATATATATATATATATATATATAAATATTGGTACTGTAATTTATGACGGCCCACCCACAACTAAGTATATTTGATCTTCATCTACTCATCAATTACTAAAATCTATTCGGAAGAATACAATGATAAGTGATAACTATCTATTCACTTTGCATGCATTATTGCATAAACAAGGAAGCATCTAGAAATTTAGGAAAAAAATAATAATAGTTATATTTTAAATAAAACTATCAAACCAAATTTAGTTTCGAGACGTAGACAAGAAAACAATCTTTTATCTCATCTCTATCTAAACCCTTTTTCCCATAATGGGGGACATCTTCCTCATGTTTGTGGGGATACAAGTGCAAATGAGAAAAAGAGATCAAAAATTGAAAGCTAATAGCTTCATGTTCTTGCCTTATCTAAATTTAAGTTGGATTTTCAGGATTGATTGTTATGATTCGAATATTCCACATATTTATGGTGGCATATTTTTTTTTATTTTTTATTTTTATAAATACGGACATATTTTTAGAACATATTAAGAATATTTAATTTTGATATCGTGAGAAAAGATATACTATATTTATATAGTGACATAAATCAAAATATTAGAATCCTAAACTTTTTGAACATCATACCAATATTCTTCGGATAATGAATTGTAAAGATTTTTCTAAGTTTGATTGTAGTTACTTTTTCTCTATTAGACATCCTCACATGAACATGTTTTTTGGCTTGTGTGAACTGAAACTAACTTAAAAGCTGAAATTACTTCTTAAAGTAGATCACTTCAAAGAGACATTAGAAATGTAGTGATCAAGATAAGATGTACATATACGAGAAATTCGGATCACCAATTATGCCAAAACATTAAATCACATGTCATAACTCACGAGTACTAGAAGGATATGCTATTTTTTTTAATTAATCAACCAATATATGAAAGAAATCGACATGATACTTAATATTTTTCCACCATTAGAAACAATTAGGTGCACAGTCGTTTTCTCGAAATCTATTAGGATCTTCATTAAATTTAAGAACAAAAATATCGTTAAGAAAAAGGTGGGGATTACAATAGTCAATAGATTAAGAAATATATATAGTTCTCTAATCACATTTATATAGATAGTTTTT
The DNA here is from genome assembly GCA_954871525.1 of Parietaria judaica. Classification (NCBI taxonomy): domain Eukaryota; kingdom Viridiplantae; phylum Streptophyta; class Magnoliopsida; order Rosales; family Urticaceae; genus Parietaria; species Parietaria judaica. Next base: position 17,729,801 of record OX940865.1, on the reverse strand, counting down.
TCTAATTAATCAAAACATCTAACACTAATTTCCTGACACGCCAACATAAGGCTCGTTCTTTTAAACTTTTCCAGGCTATATTTGAATGTAGATATTGAATTATTGCAAAAGTTATAGAAATATAGAGCAAGCGTGAACCCAATACTTTTATAATTTTATAGAAAGAAAAGTGTGAATTGTACCTCTAAAGTGTTGCTCATTTTATGAATGAAAAAGAGATTGCACATAGTGGGATTTCTTCATTCTCCCCCTATAAATTGAAACATATTGATTTGGAGAATCAAATATGAGAAGGACACACGATAAAGAGATCACCTTGTGAGCAACCCACATTGAAGATAGAAAGATATCAATATAAAAATCAATAAAAAAATAGAAATTAGCTTTATATAATCTCTATTTGTCATTTTTCACAAAAATACTCCATCTATTTTTTTTAAAGAAGCTATAACACACCTTCAAAACGTATATTCTATTTTTAAAACTCAAAATATTATCAATTGTCAAATTCGCTTAATTAATCCTAATTTATTAGAAAACGGCAAATATTGAGCATTAACACTTATGAATATAAATAAATAAAAATTGAGTATAACTATAAAAAAAAAGTGAGTAAAATTCTCTAAAAAAATGAAGATTGATATTTATAAATAAAAATAGAAAACAAGATTTGAAAGTCGTCTCTCCACAAGGAGGACAATGAAGCCCATTGCTTCAAAATTTGTCCCATAAAGATAGCTATTGATATTGGCCTATCAGAATATATGTATCTCCAAATGCCTATAATTATCAATTATAAATGCTTTTAGAAAACATGTGGCTTTGAAAGTCCCTTAGTGTTGGATTCCAACTACGGATTTCTGATCCTTTGCAATCGAAGAACCCACAAAATATTTAATATCCAAAGAATTAATAAACAAGAACAAACACAGAAAAAGCTTCCAAATTCTTGTGCGGCTCATATACGGCGTTGTATTACTCATCTTATTATAGTGAAGCTTATTATTGTCTTTTGTCACTACATCTAGTGTACATGTGGTAGAAATGAAATACTTAAATAATTTAATAGAAACAACTTTCGAATGATGAAACCAAATTCATTTCAACAACTTTTTTATTTATTTTTGTAATAGATATACTAGATAGCGGTACGTATGATATCCAGGGATAATTTAATGCAAATCAGATAATGAAATACACACATTATTTTATATATAAATATATATAATGACCAAAATTCCTGAATTATAAGGGTTATAACTTATATATATACTACTTACCTTAGAGTTTAGGGTTTTACATATTACCATGCAATATTCAAGACTTACAGTGACTTACTGTTGAGCATTTGAACTTAGAGCTTACGAAGTTTTTTTTTTTATTGTTTTTTTGGGAGAGATCTTAAACTAAAAGTCCAATATATACAGTAAAGTATTAATGATAATATGACCCCTCAACTTAAAATATTGGTAGAGAGTTTTTACTCAGCATTGTTAACCATTAAAATATCCCCCTTCAAACTTTGAATTTGCAGCATAATTCCTCTTTCAAGTTTCAACTTTATATATTAAAGCATACATAAACTTTTTTAGGCGTTAACTCCTCTCGGTTTTGCACATTAATAAAGATGCTCCTGAATTTTACAATTGATCATGGCATCCTCCTTAGTTTTTTCAGTCATATACATATGTATATAGGAATTTCGTACTTTTTTTACAAGTCCCCTATAAAGATATTACTGAAATAATTTAAAATAAGTTAATATAATAAAATTGAAAATGTCATCCCTAATAATAAGTGATACAAAGTTTGTTGTTACAAATGTCCAAAAAATGTAACCTTATGATAATAGTTTCAACTTTCAAATAATTCGTCATCGATAAATTTCTATCTCTTTTTGTGCATGGTAAAGCTCTCATTTTTTTAAAAAAATTGTAAGACAGTTAGTCTAACATGTACTTTTTTTACGTAAAATGTCAACACGTGACATCATGTTCAAAGTCATATGACATAAGGTTCTAAATGTCGATATCAGTACCGTTTCGCACTCTCTATTTTACATATACATCGCTTGTCGCGGGCATGCCGACGGATAAATCGGAAGAAACAGATATATTGCTTGCCGATAATACCACATAAATTTCATGGACTTATCGCTTGATGGTCGAAATATCGCGGATATTCCAGAAAATATTTAAGAATGATTTTTATATAGGTTCAATTTCAAAATAACATATCTAATAAATTTAACAATTCAATATCAATTAAATTGAATTAATTATATCTTAAACTAAATAAACTATACTCTAAAGTCTAAACCCTAAACCAAGTAATAATTAATTAACTAACTATAACCTAATAATACAATAGGGAAATGTGAAAAACTGGCTTTAGAAAGTTGAAATTCCATGGAAAAGTAAAGAAATGGGCATTCCACCGGCGTCCCTGCGATATTTGAGAATATCGATTTATAGAAAATACATTTTCACATATCTCCAAAAAGAGATATATCGGCAACACATCAGTGCCACACCGAGATATTTAATACCATGATATGACATGAGAGCTTTTATCATGCAAAATAAAAATAAAAATTATCAATGACAATATTGAAAAGGCTATTAGAATATTTGCTGTGATTATCCTTGATATAATGCAGTGACACATTTTTTATTGTATTACTATTGTGAAAAATCTATTGTTATTTTTGATGCTTTGAAAGCTACGTCTCCATTTAGTATTCATATGGTTAGGCCATTAAACTAAAGAAAAGACATAATTGCAATATTAACTAAAAACAAATTGACAGTTATGATAGTACTGCTAATAAAATGTAGTTTGTGAATAGACAAACTCAAACTTCATCAATTGTACGTGTCTCGACCTGTATTCATAATCATGTAAAATGTTAAATGTCTATAGAATAATTGCGGGAAAAGTACTTGAAGTTTTTCAGAATTAAGCGACTTGTTCTTAAATTTTCAATCGCGGTGATTAAATTTCGAAGGTCGCAAAATTTCCGTTTTCGATGGATTATTTTTCCCATATCCCCAATCCCATTTAGGTTAAGCATTACACGCATATTCCTCAAATTAATGTATTTTTCATGAAATATATCAAAACTTGAAGAAGAAAAACACGTAAGTGTTAATTTGAGTTTTAACACGTTTGAAAACGCATTATTAGTAGAGATACATTTAACACAATTTCATAACTTTTAGATTTTTAACTAGCATAACTAAAAACTTTAAATTATGTCACATTATTTGAAAAATTTAAACTTATGTCACAAATATCCTTACATTTAATCTCGTTTATTACTCCAATTAATTTCTAAATGGTCAATTAATTTACAGCTTGGCTGAGGTCTTAAAATATGAATTAATTAAGACAACATCTTATTTGGTCTCTTACTCTCTCTTTCTTTGGATTTTTTTTTTAAATATATTTTAGTTTCAATTCCTTGGATCTTCTCAAGATAATTGACTTGGCATTGAAGGCCCTTCTGGTGCCATTTAATACATGGCAATGATTTTGCTTCAAAGAGTTAAGGTGATGAGTATTATTACAAATAATTGAAATAATATATTTTCATTGTGCAGTTCAAAACTGTAAATTAATGGATACATCTGCAAATGCATAATCATATAGGCAGTGATCAATTATAGTTGCATGGTTGGACCTCAATACCATTGATAAGCCTCACTGTGTTGTTGGTGTCAGTGTGGTCATTATACGAAATTAGCAAATTTGCCACTATTGACTATTTCAGAAATATATATATATATATATATATTCACACAGAGAGAGCCCAATTGTTTGCATAAAGAGTCAAGACTCAAGCCCATTGAATAAGCAATTAATTACCTTTAAGGCCCTTGTATGGTGGTTGAATTAATTTGAAACGATATGATATGATATGATCATCACCTCAATTAGTACATAAATCATCATTTTTCATTTAAATTTTCATGTCAACACCCACGTTAAAAGTGAATGGGAGAAATATACCCTATGAATTTTATTTTTTGACAATATCCCCTCTTGTGTTTAAAAAAATATATATATATTACCTCCCTATTGTTAAAAAAAAAAAAAAAAACCCCAAATTTAAGATTTAGGCAAATCTTAATTTTTTATCGAGATTTTTTTTCATAAGTTTTAATATTTTTAAATGAGACTTACATCTATAGAATTTTTTAATAATTGGATTCATTGTGTGCTTCACAAAAGTCTTGTGATTTAAAATATTTATCTCAATATGTAAATAAGTAATAAAACACTCCTTCGGATAGTCATGTCATGTGTAACCCATAAATAAACTTTTTTTTTTTTTTTTGTCGTTGCCAAAATTATAATTTTAGGATAGAATTGTATGAACATGCAAAGTTCAGGGGCAAAACTCCAAACAACAAATAAAAATAAGGAATGATGGTAAAAATACCCTAACTTTTTTTGAAATTTGGGCAGAGTAATCCCAAAATCTCAATTGTGCGGATTAAGTACCCAAAAACGAAAAACTTATGTCGGCCACGGCCAGGCATTCTATTTCAAGAACATTAGGATTTAACATACGTTTCACAAAAAATTATCAAAATATTTTTCTAAATAACATTAAAAACTCAATATCCTTATTCGAAACACTTACACTTACAACACTCACGCGTGAGCAAGGTTTTAAATACCGCTTACCGATGTCGTTTCGCACTTTTCGTTTTATGGATATATCGCTTGTCAATGGGTATCTCATAGGTAAATCGATGGGTATGCCGATGGTTTATGCCGTTTCGCATATTTTCGAAAGAAAATTTTCGATGGGCATGCCGATGGATATTCGGGAAATTTAATACCTTGCGCGTGAGTGACCCTCAACTAACGGATAAAACAACCGACTTCGACGAATGGAGACGATACTGACCGATTGACACAAATTTAAAGTCTTTGAGTTTTTAATATGTACAATCAAAAACTTAAATTTCTGCCATCCAAATTGCAAAAAGATTAGGTACTTTAAACACCACTATCACTATATACTACAAATTAACAATACCCAGCCAAATTCATGAGAGTAGCCAAAATTTTATCTTGAAGCATTGGCACATATATCAGAGAGATGAGAAGTACTGATCACATGTAATTGAATGAATCTGACAAGTTTTTCACCGTACTTCCCATTTCATAAAATCCATGATAGATTTTGTTTTTCGTTTGTCTTTAATTTAGAGATTTCCTATAGCAGACTAATTATGCGTAACATTAATCATGATATGATTTTTAATACGTCTATTTTCTCTTATAAGCTTAGCTAGTTATGACTTCTGATCTACTCATTACTATAAGAATAAGAGTATTAAGTTATTATTAGCTCCATTAATTTCCGATATTAATGCAATATCCCATCACTCTATCACTATATTAATTGTAAACCCCACAAGAGTAATCGGAATTCGGAAGTAGTGCCTATTGAATTTTATGTTTGAATAAAAAAAATTAATTTTTTTTTTAAATGACATTGTTTTCTACACATTTAAAGATATTTTAAAATTAAAAATAAACTTGTGTAAAATACCTGAATTGTTAAAGAGTATTTCCATCGATTTGAATTATTTGCCTCCATTTGCATGATTTTCATCTTTAACTGCTTTTGAATAAATAAAATCAATTACTACTATACAGTAATTTTTTAATTTAGCATATTGTTGATATCGTTGAATAAATAATTAATAAATAAACTTCAATGATGTCCTATATAAGGATTGTTATTTTAAAAATGCAAAGGGGTAATCTGTTAATTTTTAAGAGTACAGAATGCATTTCTGTCAAAAGTTAAAATTTAAAGGAGCGATTAAATCAACATGCAAATTCAAAGGGCGTTCATGGCAATTACTAAAAGAAATACTATAGTAAAAATGTGGGGTTTTGGCGTGTTAAACTATGAAGCGCATTGAATGCAAAAACAGCACAAATAATATTGAGACATGCACAAGTCACACACACCAATCTCTAGACTTCTTTTTTGGGTCATTACAAGTTTCACGGAAAGTTGAGAAATAATATTTATTTTATCCTCGGAAAATGAGAAGTGGGCCCTCAATCAGATTTACGTTGGGTCATTATCTCACTAATTACAAGTAATTAATTAGCACCAACTAAGCAGTGACATTAATTACAAGGCCTAGGAAATGCATTTTTTTAGTTTTGACAAGCTAAAGCCTGCAGAGTGTTTGTTTGTTTGTCTGTAAAGAGTCGTTATTGCGTGCATCTATGTAATTATAATCTAAACTACACCACAGCCGTCTGATTTGTAGACTTTGTTTTTTGACATTAGATTCCGTTGGCACTATCATTAGATCAAATGAGAAGTATGTTGTATCTCATATTCTCATCTAATGTGCTTATTTTTTTCAAGATTGATCAAATACTATTAATTTTGAGAGGAAAAAAAAAAAAAAAACAAGACATTAGAATTTGAAGCTTAATATCAAATTTTGAGGGCTTTCGCCGCCTAAATTTGATGGCTTGACTCAAAACTATTGTATTTTGATGCTTCAGCTGTCAAATTTCGATAAACTATCAAAGTACGGGATTGATAGAAAATCATTCTTTCAAACTATAAGATAATGTAAAAAATAGTTGAATAATTACCTTACGACAAGGAATGATAGAGAAAACGGAGACAAACAACAACTAGTAACTTTTTTTATTTTTCGATGAAGATGGATAGAATTTTCAATGAAGAAAAAAAGAGGGTAAAGATGGAGAGACACACAATCGTCAAAACTCAGACAAGGGTATGTCGGTGAATATTTGAAATATATGTATATAAAATATTTTTCTCTTTATGTGATATATATATATATATATATATATGTATATATATCCGTTTTTCATTAAAAAAAATTGAGAACTAGTTTCTAGATTCCTATTTACTTTATGTGGATCGTTAATTAGATGACCAAATTAATTAGACGCGCATATATAAAGATAAGATAGTATCGAAAAAGAAAAAAACGACTTTCGTTGAAATTGCACTTTAATACTTGAGCTTAAAGATCGCAAAAAATACTTTTTCCATCAAATGCACAAAAAAAATGTCACATGCATATTGACTTGTCATGCCACATGATGTGTCATGGCATGTCATCATTTTGTATCTCGTGGCATGACACACTAGTATGACGGTTAGCATGATGTGGCATGGCCGTCAATTTTTAAGCTTAAGTATTATACTTCAATTCAAGTAAAATATCAGAATCTATGATTTCGAATACAAAAGAAGAATACTCGATTTTTCGGAACTCTATATCAGTATTTCAAAATTAGGACTTTATAATTCAATATTCTGAATTCCAAAAATAAAAATCCTGATTTCTAAATTCCGGGACATCATATAAACTTAACAAGGGATGTTAACTTACAATTATATCACATATGTACGCGATAATATGATTATAGCTCTCTAAGATAAATTTAATAGCCATTAATGAATAAGATTACTAATAGCAAAACAGATGGGATACTTCATAAAACATCCCTCAAAACACCATAAATTATTTTATCACACCTCAAAACATCATAATTGGAAATACATCCTTTTTAAATTTTATGTACCAAAATACCCTTAATTGTGTCCTTTTTTTCGGACGTGACTTATCCATTTTTCAGGAGGCAATATATCCATTTTTTAGGACACAATATGTATATATATATATATATATATATATATTTTTGAAAGAACAATATGTATATTTTGAAAGGGTATTTTGGTACATAAAATTTAAAAAGGATGTATTTCCAAGGGTAAACTGCAGCTAAAATACCCAATGTTTCATTTATTTTTAATTATATACCCAAAGTTTTTTTTGGTGGCTATAATACCCAAAGTTTATTCTGTTAACGCCAAATGTACCCACCGTTAATTCTCTGTTATTTCGCCCGCGTGGCATATATTATATGGGTAAACTGCGGCTAAAATACCCAATGTTTCCATTTTTTTAATTATGTACCCAAAGTTTTTTTTTGGTGGCTGTAATACCAAAAGTTTATTCCGTTAACGCCAAACATACCCACCGGCATATCCATCGATTTACCTATGAGATACCAATTGACAAGCGATATATCCGTAAAATGGAAAGTGCGAAACGACATCGGCAAGCGGTATTTAAAACCTTGAAGTAGATAATTTATATTTAACATTTATAAATTATATAATTTATAAAATGTAACATGTAAAATTCAATTATAACTATATAATAAAACATGTTAAAAAATATAATAAATAACATTCCATGTAAATATTCATAATTAATAGATTGAAATAAAATTATAAAATATAAAATAACATTATGCTAGATATATTATATATTACATTTATAAATTACATGATCTATAAAATGTGTATATAAATGTTATTTTTATAAATATTTATAAAAAATATTATAAATTTTTATATTAAACCCTAAACCCTATTAAAAAAGATATGTGCCACGCGGGCGAAATAACAGAAATTTAACGGTGGGTACGTTTGGCGTTAACAGAATAAACTTTGGGTATTATAGCCACAAAATAACGGAGATCTAACGGCGGGTTCATTTGGCGTTAACGGAATAAACTTTGGGTATTATAGCCACCAAAAAAAAACTTTGGGTACATAATTAAAAAAATTTGAAACATTGGGTATTTTAGCCGCAGTTTACCCTATTTCCAATTATGATGTTTTGAGGTGTAATAAAATAATTTATGGTATTTTGAGGAATGTTTTATAAAATTTCTCAAACAGATTTACTGAAGGTTTGAACTCTTTCTCATTCTCTTAGTTTTGCCACTCGAATGTCGCCAAAATTGTGTTCAACCCACATGAATATACAGTGTATGTATAGTACAAACTTGGTTAAATTTCATTTGTTTAGTTTGATTGCCAATATCTATATCATGAAACTATAACCAATAACACAACCATTCATTCACCTATTGTTAAGTAATATGCGGTCACACACACTCATAAGGTTTAGAAGTTTCGGCGCTTGAAAGTTGAAACGCAATTAAGGAACATGCATGGCTAGCTTTGATAGATATATAGAGAGAATCTATATGCAAAGATAGTGTCTCGAGTTTGGAGCGTTGAATATATTAACTTTGGTCAAATAATAATGGATGATCATACATGTCTATAGTATTTTCTCTGTTTCAGCTTCATTATAAAAGTTTGTATAATTATATCCCACCCTCGAAGTTAATTAATTGATATCATGTGCAGCTACCTACCAATAGCAACGATTGAATAATATAGGCCTTGCATTTGACTTTTTTTTTATATATATAATATTTGTAAGGGAAAAAGGTTTAATTTCCAATTGATTTGAAGAGATCATTTTCCGGTCAATCAACGGCAATGACCCCGTCAATCGACGGTCATCCAGAATTTTCCGGTTGTTGGCACCATTGGCGCCACCGGTAGCGTGATAGTACGAATGACTGGGAAAAAGAATATCATTATTTTTTTTTTACTAAAACTCAAAAAAAAAAATTAAATCATTATTATTATAAGAGAAATTACTCCCAATAGCCAAATAGAAACGTTTGTATAGTAAAATAGACAACCTATACTTTATCTTTATCAAATAGCCAATATGTATGACGTGGCATTTTAATGTCAGTTTTTATTCCTATTATATACTTTTAATTATCATTTCTGTATACGATATATTTTCTAATGAATTAACGTATTAACAATTAATATACCATAAAGATTTTAACGTATTAACAAATTAACAGTTAATATACCAAAAATATGTTATAATGCTCCCTGAAATCGTGGAATATCTAGATTTAATTTTTAAAAACTAGTTAACAGTTAAATGTTAGTATAGGATAATTAAAACCTGGAACCATGGAATATATATTCTAATGAATTAACGTATTAACAATTAATATACCATAAAGATTTTAACGTATTAACAAATTAACAGTTAATATACCAAAAATATGTTATAATGCTCCCTGAAATCGTGGAATATCTAGATTTAATTTTTAAAAATGTAATAGAAAATATCCTTAATTTTAGCCACGTACGTATAAAATTTATAACTACTTTTCAAATTTATATTTATATTATTTAAAAATATTACACGTGATGATGCCTATTAACATGGAAAATCTCTTGTAAATTACAACGAATTAACAGTTAATACACAAATCAACAGTTAATACAGGGAATTAAACGTAGAGATTTTGCTGTCTGTATTTTATGAAGAAAAAAGGCTACGGATCTTTTGATTTGGTATTCCTTCATTTTAAGGGATATTCAAATTCAAATATAATTTTTATTTTTAATTTAATATTAATAATAATGTTTCAATTTCTGAATTAAAGGAAAGAAATCATTAATTATAATTAAAATTTAAAATCAGAATGTGTAAACATGATAATAAGGGTATATAAGTATTTTTATAGTTATTAACATGGTAAATTGGCTATGGATAAATATAAACCAAAGGTTGGCTGTTTAGCAAATACAAACGTTTTAATTGGCTATTACGCTATAATGCCCTTATTATAATTTTTCCTTACAAAATGTTATTATATATCATGTAATTCTCGCTGGTGTACTTGTCGGTAATCGATTAATCTATAAATTTGATCGGCTCAGAGATTATCAATTTTTTTAAAAACCTATAACTTATTAGTTAGTGAACATGCATCGACGATCCCGTAGAACTAACATCTGATTTGCTATAAAGACACCATTCTATCTACGGGAAAACTATTTGAATGGCCTCTAGATTGACATATATAAAATAAAAGAGAAATTGCATCAAATAGTCAAATTGAAACATAGGATTAGCAAAATAGCCAAACTTTGGTTAATTTTGTAAACTAGCCAATTAACATGAGGTGGCATTTTAATAATATTTGTTATCCCTGTAATACCCTTTAATTAATCATTTTAATTATAAATTTTGTAATTAATTAAAAAAATCAGCACAAATCAAGCTTAATTAATTATGCACAAATTTGGGAATTTAATAACCAATTTGAATCATTTTATCGTTCCTCCCTCTCTCTCTCTCTCTCTCTCTCTCTCTCTCTCTCTCTCTCTCTCTCTCTCTCTCTCTCTCTCTCTCTCTCTCGATCTTCTCTAAGGAAATATTTTTATCTCTCTATGTTCATCTTCTCCGAGCAATCCATGGCGTCGAAGGTCCCCGACGAGATCCCTCACAGCGAGTTGAAGGTCCCCGACGAGATCCCATCGCAGCGAGACGCCGCCCAAGCCCCGCCCCAGATCCTCCCCCAACGCTGTGAGACGCCGCCCAAGCCCCGCCCTAGATCCTCCCCCAACGGTGTGCTGCAGCCCGACAACGAGCTCGTCGGGTTCTACGGGGACTTGGCCGACGACAACGACGATTCCGGTGAGGAGAAGGAAGGGAGCGCCGAGGGCAAGACTTTTTTTTAGGCTGTTGGGATCCCCGTCTCCGAGGGGGAGCAACACCGCCGGCTCCGGCGCCTCCAACGACGATGAGATTTTGCTTCCCCCGTCGCGCGCGAAGGAGCTCCTCCATCGGAGCACTCGCTCGGAAATACCGAGGCCATGGCGATCGACGGCAAAACTTCGGCGGTCTTACGGGAAAGAGAGAGATTATTTTTTGTATTTAAAATATTTGATTATTGTATTTAAATTTGAGTATGAATAATATTTTTGATTGTTAATTTACGTTGATTCGTTGTTAATTTACGTTAATTCGTTGTTAATTTACGACTTAACGTAAATTCGTTGTTAATTCATTGTAAATTCGTTGTTAATTTACGTAAATTAACGTAAATTCATTGTTAATTCATTGTAAATTCGTTGTTAATTTACGTTGATTCGATGTTAATTTACGTTGATTCGTTGTTGATTTACGTTAATTAGCGTCTTTAATTTGTTGATATTTTTTTTAAAAAAATAAATCCGAAAATTATATGAATGTTTTGAATTTAAAATTTGAATTATACAAAGAAAGGGGGTTTGGTTTTGGTTGTTACCATATTAATAGCTATTTCAATTAATAGCAATATTTTCAATTAATGAAAATAAATGAATTCATAATTAATATAATTATTCATAATAAATGTCATTGATTTTTTCAGATTAATAACCCACAAATTACGTGGTTAATTTGTATTTATTTTTAATTTCGTTTTTTATTATTAAGGGTAAGAATGTAATTAGAAATTCACTTAAATGGTTAATTGGCTAGTTTACAAAATTAACCAAAGTTTGGCTATTTTGCTAAACTCACTTTCAAAATTGGCTATTACTCTTAAGAACCCAAATAAAATAGTGCGTCTGTAATCTATATATATTATTATTAATATATATATATATATACACGTAAAGCTCATTAATCGAAGATGAAAAAAAATGATACAGTAATTTAAGTTGTCGGGAGAAGGGTGTAAAATAAAAAGCAAAAAATGCAAGTATCACGGCGAGTGTTACATTTTTATTTCAAACTCCAAGACTAAAAGAATGGGGTTTGTAGTTTTCACTGCCCAAATGAATTACTTTAAATTCTTTTTGGTACCATGTGAAAATATTTGAGAGTTTGAAACCCTAATATTGTAAGAAGATGCATGAAATTCAAGCACATTATGTACTTTCTGAAGCTCCAAATTGAACTCACTTCTGGTTAGGGTTTTCTCTCAAATAGTGACGATTTCGTATAGCAATTTCTTGTCAAAAGAATATTGTGCACTATTCTTTTGCTGACTTTAACCTATGAGGGTCATATCGAGAAAGCAGATTCGACTTACTTGATCTTAATATAATATATAATATACATATATCGCAGACACAATTATACCCGTAAGAATGTTTGATCTTCTTGTTTTTTCTCGAACATTTATATGCATGCATGAAATGAGAGACGCAGGTTCAAAATCTTGTCAAAGGAAGATTTTGATAAGATGACACTAAATTAAGGATATTTTATGTAAAAATAGCTATAATTTAAGTGAAAGTGACTGACATATTTTATTTCCCATTTCGTTGCGGTATATTTTCTTTATGTTATCAAAAATTGTAATTCTTAAGACCCGGTCGCAAATATGTTTTAAAGTAATAATTTTTTTCCATATCTTTTTATTGCAGAAAGGAACATATATTCTATCTTCAAATCTTTTTGGCCAATAAAAAGCTGAAAGACAGGTTGCTACATTTGTTTTCTTTCACAAATATAATGCTATCTATTTGCTCTCAACCCATCAAACTTTTTTTTGCCATTTTGATGCTCTTGTGGTCACGTACGTAGATACATTATTTGATATTATTTTCCCACAGAAAAATAAAAAGAAGAGAAAATTATATCATGCAAATAATCTCTTGAATTTTTTTTCTGAAAGTTCAACTATAAACGACGATAAATGCCTCTGAAATGTTTTGCAAAGATACGAGTGAAGGACCACAGAGTTCTGGCTAGAGTTGTACCTATCATATAATGACTGGCCAATTCAAAATCAACGGCCTCGATCGCTCCATCATCGCATCGAGTGGACCACATCCATTGGTTGTACATTACGTGTGGTAACATGGTACTTGTTGCATGGGATTATTAACCCCTTACAATTTTTTTACTACTATATATTAGCGGCAAATATACCTGAATTGTAATCAAGTACGCTAACGGGTAGGTAGTTTTTTTAAAAGGGAAAAATACTCTTTAGTTCACTAAAACAATAGCTCCATCTAAAAACGCTAATGAAGTGTCATTTTTTTTAAGTTAATAAAATGACATACATCACCTCCAAAAGAATTTAATCTAATTCAATTGCCTTTTTATTCTTTATTAAATATTTGTTTCCCACTCTATCAAGTTTTTTCAAAGAAGTTACTATTTACCGAACTCGAACGTTTCCCACCACGTACGATATAAATTAAGGAACATGGGACCCCCCGCTACAATTAGCCATAACTTAAGTACTTTTAATGCTATTATCCCTTTCAATGCATCATATATTATATATGATATTCAATTTTTGTCTTGAAAAAAAAAAAACACATGGAAATCAGTACTATATCTCACAATAGTAAAATAATTGCATAGAATGCCGTTGAAGCAATAAGCTTTGCTGATCTCAACTCAACTGTATATGATAATAATACTTTAACTGAGTCTGAGAGAACCTTCCTGATATCTGAAAAAACCCTAATAAAATACTATGTTCGTGATTTGTACCTTGGTGTATATTTTTATGACTATATTGTTTCTTTGTCTTATGCTACAAAAGCTTACATATTGTGTATAGTGTATACATATATATACAAGAAAATCAAAACTGTAAACACAAGCTCTTACCTTTTTTTTAATCTGTCCCCATTACCCTTATTTTAGTGCACAAGCAATGGTGGCGACCATTGAATAACCCTCACACGTGTGTACTTCACGTAAAGTGAGAGAGAGAGAGAGAACCAAAAAGTTTTAGCCATCATTTCTGGGAAGTCAAAACGGAAAGTTCGGCTATACGAGTCATCTTCTTCAGATGCTCTTCATTCACATATAATATATTCCGTACAAAATGATGAAAAAGGATATGTAAGAATAATATAACTAACGATAACTAGATTACATACTATATATCAGCAGATTCAATCACGATGATACGTCATCGTCATCGTCATCCTCGTTGATCTCCTCTTCAGTGCTCTCCAACAACGAGGACAAGCAAGAGGTTTCAATCTCTTGATCGTTGGAAACTCGCAGTACCGACGAGGCCGGCACGCAGTTAAGAGTACTCGACGAAGAAGATATCGAAGAAGACGAAGCCGACGAGGAAGAAGAAGTGTTGCAGAACGACAATGGCGAATACGGGGACTCGCAGTCGAAGCAGCTGGGGTTATTCGCCTTCGCGGTGATGTCGAAAGCGAGACCTACCAGCAAGTCAACGAAAGCCGCGATGACGTAGCCGTGGTTGTCCTTGCCGTTGACCTTCAGGTACCAGCAGAGAAGCTCCTCGAGCGAGTCCCACTCTTTGATCCCGTGAGCCTCCACCATCTCCTGCATCGATGCCTTGAAGTCCAAGTAAGGGTTCCGCGACTCCATCGATAGAGCCACGCTCTCTTTGAACGGAACCGCGCTCTCGTCTTCGTCCCCGTCCTCGTCCTCGTCCTCGTCCAGGGTTAGAGTTTGCTTGTGAGCTTCTTCGAGGATGGAGCTCGTCTCGCCCGGCTCCACGAAGACGAGCCTCTCCGAGTCCGACGTCCTCAGGCCTCGGATCACCGCCTCGTTTGGGTCAACGCTTGGAGAGGGAGCGTTGACCTCCACATCCTCGGCGGCCATTGCAGCTCTGAAAGAGAGGGTTCTGGCTTGGGTGCAGGAAGGCCAAGACCACAATGGGCTGTTGCTGTTGCTGTTGCTGTTGTTATGATGATGATGATGATCTGTTTGGTTGGAGAGAAAAGGGAAGTTCATCATTTTCTTGCCCATGAGAAAATCTCTCTCTCTCCTCTCTTTGTATGGATTCTGGTTTATGGGGTGGTAAAAGGAGCTCACTTTCAGGGACCCTTTTGCGAGAGGGGAATAGGGTGTGTGATGTTGTAGCTTGAGGAGATTTGAAAAGTGAAATTGAATATTTGGTTGGAGCTGTAAATGTAGAGCTATTTATGTGGCATTTATGGTTTGGTCAGAGAGGGGGTTGTGAAGAAGAGGAGGTTTTTGACGCAATGGGACAAGTGGGGGAGACCCAAAAAGGGTGAAGAAATTAAAAATGGAAGATAACAATTCAAATGAAATAAGAGAGAAGTTTAATAAAAAGAAATAGATAAATAGAGACCAATATGTTATGGATTTTGGAATAAACAATTTTGTGAGGGATGATGTGGGGTCTTTTGGGAATTGTGATGGTAATTTAAACTTTAGATTGATATCACTACATATTGTTTTTCATTGTAAGAGGCAACTCCAATGAGATTGTCATATACCGAAATACAAAACTAATGTATTTTGTTTACACTAAATATCACTTTTAAGAGCATCTCCAATACGAGATAATATAGGACTCACAAAAATTACACAAATTTAGTGTGGTGTATCACTGTCACATTGGAGAGGGGTTTTGTGTAAAATTACACTGTTTCGTCTTTGTAGAAACCTTGAAAATATTTTAATTAAATATGATAATAATAAAATTGTAATTTTTGGTATAATTTTCAGTATTATGATTGAAGTAGAAAACAAAAATGGTGCTAAACCATACTTTCATCTCTAGATATATGAACTATGAAGGTAAAAAAAATGTCAATACAACAAACGAATTTACTTATTTATTTGTATCTCTTCATCGCGTAACTTAGTAAAAAAATCATGCACTTTTTGCCCTTCAAATGATTACATACATTATATAGCTTTAGCTAGCAATTAGTCCCTAATCACATACATTGCATTGGAAATTTCTACATAAATTTCTATTGTCATTTTCAATATCAGTTTTGGTTGTTAGATTCAGATATTTTAGTGGGGCCACAAGAAATAAATCTGCTCTAACTAATATTGATTGCATTAGCTTATCTTTCATGCTAATCCAATACTTGCTCTATAATTAAGTAGCTCAGCAATTAATGAGTTTCTTTGTGTATTAAACTTAAGTTTACTGGTAATTACCAACAGCAATATTATATTGGGATTCCGATTTCCATGTGATCAACCACTAGATTTTTGAACAAAGCGAAGTATCATAATTTTTTTTAGGGTTAACAACGTGTAAGATCTTAATACATTTTATTTTTCTCTTGACATTATTAAACTAAAAAAAATATTTAAAAGTTTTTATTACGGCAAAAATACCCAACCTTTGGTCAAACTGCCTCCTGGGTACCCAAACTTTAAAACTGGCGGCAAAAATACACAACCTGCGTTAACCGTGACTTTGGCATGAAAACGTTAATTTTTCCGTTAACATCCCTCATGTGGCCGTTAGCGGCAAACATACCCAACATTTAAAAAAAAATTTAAAAAAATTTATTTTTTCTTTACTTGATTAGTGATAATTACTTGAATTCCAAATACATGGAATAACACAAAAGTTAGTCAAAACATCTATTGATTTCTTAATGTGCTTGTATAAGCTACATTTGTGATAAAAATCTTATTATTATGAGAAATTTTAAACATAATATTACGGGTATTTTAAGTAATTGAACATGGTTTTGAAAATAGGTATCTGGATTTCCGGGTATCCGTATTTTTGAATCCGGATACATGTAGTGATTTTTGGATACCCGAAAAACCAAATCCGGATACGGGTAGTTCAAAAAAACCGGATGACCGCTCCGGTTACAGCCCTAATTACCATTTTCATTGGTATTGACCATTTTAGATCGAATTAACACTGTCAATTATCGTCACTGTATAGAAAAAAAATGGCTTAAGAATAAATGCCAGTAAAAAAAAATAATCAAAAGTCATAAAGTTTGCAAGAAATGGTCTCGGAACGCTCCCGGAACCCTTAAAGTGGGCTAGGAGCACCTCGGGCGGCCCCACACGAGCCACCACGCGTCTCTTGCCCTCCTCACGCGCCTTTAGAAGGGCTTACAACAGCCTGATAACGTAAGCAGAGGCGCGAGCGTGAAGTAGCGCGTCCTTCATAAACGCCGACTGTGAGGGTGCGTCCGACCTCTGATGAGGACGCGGTTTGCGGCGTTGGATCGGCCTTCGATAAGGGTTTTTATGGAGAATGACCATAAGTGGGTTTTCAGTGTGTTTCATAGCTTCCTTCGACACTATTCATATTTCTTAGCAGTGGTATTTAAGGGTATGCATTTTAATGGGATCCCAAGAGAGGTCTTTTAGCCAATTATTACTAATCAAGCCTATTGAGTATTGATAATATATTTTTTACTGGTATATATTCTTAAGCCATTTTTTTTCAATACATAGACAATAATTGACTGTATTAATTTGGATCTAAAACGGTCAATTACCAATGAAAATGGTAATTAGGACTATAACTAGAGCGGTTATCCGGATTTTTTGAACTACCCGTATCCGGATCCGGTTTCTCGGGTATCCAAAAATCACTACCCGTATCCGGATACCCGAAAATCCAGATACCTAGAAATCCATATACATATTTTCAAAACCATGTTCAATTACTTAAAATACCCATAACATTATGTTTAAAAATTCTCATAATAATAAGATTTTTATCACCAAATATAGCTTATACAAGCACATTAAGAAATCAATAGATGTTTTGACTAACTTTTGTGTTATTCCATGTATTTGGAATTCAAGTAATTATCACTAATCAATAAAAGAAAAAGAAAAACATAAGAAATTATCACTAATGAAAAAAGAAAAACCTGAGAGGCAGTTTGACCAAATGTTTGATATTTCTGCCGCAATTTTCCCTTTAAAATTTTGCTTTATTTTTCATTAATTTGACACAATTTAATTGGATGTGATATTAAATTTCGAACCCGTGCTTAATTAAAAAAATTTATAAAAAATTAGTAGGTTGATACTAACAGGAGTATAACAAGATATGCATGAAATTTTGAAAAAGAAGAAAAAAAATAACATTGAGAACTTTAACCATAAAACACGTTTATATCACTAAAAGGTCTTAAACGTTAAGTACTTACCTAACTAACCACTATTAAGTATTAACTCTTTTTTACTTGTAATAACTTTTTATTGAGGATTATAAAAACTTATTTAAGATGTGACTAACTCATAAATATATGATGTAAATGTATAACTTGAAAATGATATCACGTATCCTACGTGTGAAAGTGACATAATATATATTCAATATATAAATGATTATTTCGCGCATAACTTTTTACTTTTTGCTTAAAAAGTGCTGAAATAAAATGTTAATTTCCATTAAAGGAAACACAATAAAACAAATTTTGGGGATAAAATGATTCCATTTGATAGAAAAGACGAATTGGCACAAACATTAAGGGCTTAAGGATATAGCTAATCAACTTACATGTGATAATGATGGCTAATGTCTGACCAAACATGGATTTTGATGGGCACAAAACGTAAGTAAATTTATAAAAATAGTGACTGCTTAGTTTAGAATTATGGAAATGGGTAAATATAAAAATGATCTTGTTTAGGCCTTAGCTAATTCATAGCACTGAGAAAAATTCATACGAATGTGACTTTTTGCACAAAATGTATCGGATCTTTGTATTATAACCGTTATACAATATTTAAGAACCAAAAAACTTGTATACATTTTTATTCGGGTAAATAAACGAAATACCTAGTTCGTGTCAAACCTTTTAAAAAAATGTTGTATGTATTTTTTACCCTCACGTATGGTCTTAAAAAAATTAACATAAAATTGATCATTTTGTACAATTTTTTTTTTCTTGGAAACCAAATTGCCATCTAGTAAAAGTTAAGCTTCTAATTAAAAAAAAAAAAAGAGAAAAGTTATTTTCAACGTTTTTTTCTATGGCAACATATTCAGAAGTGAACGCATCCCCAAGTTTGTTTAAATTAAGTCCATTTTTTACCATTTAATTTTATAATAACGATATAATTATCCAAATATTATTTAAAAACTTATGTAAATTAAAAAATAAATAAAAAATAAAAAATTATAGGATTTTAAAAATAGATAACTAATTGTACCGGTTATATTATGAGTAACCAGATAATCAACGGGTATATCGTAAAATAATAGTATTAGAAATACTAGTTATGAAAAAAAATTAGAAGTATTAATTATAAACCTAATTATTTATAAATAAATTTAACTAATTAATTTTCACATCAATTTTATTTCTTATTAGAAATTACACACATACTAAATGTACTTATTAAAAAACAGTCTTTACCAAACGTAATTTTAACTATTTTCTTTCTAGAAAGCAATTTTAAAATCAATATCTTAAAATATTTTATTAAAAAATACCCATAAAATATCAAACAGACCTAAACCTGTAAAAACAGAAAACAGAAAACCGGATTTCCGGATTTTTTCTAAAAAAATCCGGAACCAGAAAATCCGGTTCTGGATTTTTCCGGAACCAGAAATTTTCCCGGTTCTGGATTTTTTCGGAACCAGAAAATCCGGTTCCGGATTTTTTTTATTATCCGGAATCCTGTGTTTTTTTAGAAAAAAGAAAACCTTTTTCCTGTACAAACCGGTTTATACTTTATAAATTATATATTAAAAAAACAAAAACAGAACAGAATTCGGAACCGGATTCTGCTTTCGGGAAAAAATCTGGGACCAGAAAATCCGGTTCCGGATTTTTCCGGAAACGTGAAAAACAGAACCCAGATCCGGGTTCTGTTCTATATTTACAGGACTAAACGGACCCCAAAAATCCCATAATTTTAGTCTGAATTTTCGAAGGCCCGATAGCATCCAACTTTGTTTGAATAAAATAGGGCAAAGTTTCGTAAAATTTCGCAAAACTCCATATAAATTGTAAAAACCTAAGCATCTCATAGAAATTCTATAAAAATTTAAAATCAATGACTTTTTAATTTAAAGAGGTTAATAATTCTATATTTTTTAGATATAGTTTTTACTATTTAATAAAAAACTTCAAAAATATTAAAATGATTAATTAATTTTTTAATAAATAATTAAAATTTTAAATACTATTATTTTACATAATAGTCTAATTGGTATACTTATCGGTTATCGGTTCCAAAATCTAATTGACATAATCAGTTAGCAGATTCTAAAATCCTATAAATTATCCGTTGATATACCAAATAGATTAGATCATCGGACGGTTATCGATTATCGGTTTTTTTTTTTCTCTCCATTGGTTATTTAGGGCATCAGAATCTGAAGATGAGATTAGATATGGACCTCAAGACTCTGTGAGACAGTGAAGCTGTTTTTAATGTTGTGGTTTTCTTGGAGGGAAAAGAAGAAGAAGAGATAAGTTCAAAAATAATACAAAGGCATATGTGTGGGGATGAATATCATGTGGCTGTATACAACAAGAGTAACTCTCACCTACATGTGCTCTTTCCTTAGCATTTGCACAGTTGCACTGAGGGGATTGAGACCTTTGACAGGGACTCATTTATTATTTTTCCATGTATTGGTGGAGATTTTCTGATTTATATTATATTTTTTGGTATTTGAAGTAGAGAATCAGATGAATTCAATGAAATGGAGATAAAATTTTGCCCAAAGATTCAGATTTATTGCCCTTAATATTGATGGCATGCTTGGGGTGTTCCTAGCCTCCAAGGAATAGGTCACATCCACTAATTGATTGCTTGAGTTTATTTCAAGAGATGATGACTTCTTATAATATCTCATTTTGTTACTCGTTATTCATTTTGGATAAATAAGTTCTTAGATATATTTAGGTTTTTTTTTTTTTTTTTTTTTTTTTTTTTTTAAGTATGTTTTTTAGAAGATCTGCGAATTTTAACACAAAGGGTGATTTTACTTTCGGTTATTTGTATGTCCTTAGTATAGGATAAGATAGATTACGAGACACGTGATTTTCGACTACTATCATTTAGTACATCTTAGTTTTATTTTTATGATAGATGACATTGAATCTCCTCAATGTCATTTGGTTCCCTCAAAGTTTTGACTTGTTTCTTTTTTATCCTTCAATTTTTTTTTATTATGAGAAAAATTATTCTGCATTATAATTACTCAGCATTCCCACATTATTCAATACAAACTTTATATCCTTCACTGTTTACAATGGCAACCATGCAAGTCTCTTGTAGTCTCCACCTTAGGGCTAATCCCACACCGCTTTTTTATTGTGAAGTTGATACAATGAACACTTATATATCCTTGTAATGTTAGCTAATAATGCACGCAGTCTTGCACTTCGAACATATCTTGTAACATTTGCTACTAATGTTACATTTAACAATAATTATAGAAAAAAACTATATAACCACTGTATTGCTTTCTCAATAGAATAACTTGTAAAGTTTGGTCCTTCGATGTGCCAATTAAGTTCAAATTAATCAGATTAGTACTTTCTATGGTGACATCACGGATTGTGCCTCAAACGGCTTCATTTCATCCGCAATAGCAAGTTTATAATCCACAAGATATTTGAGTTTTATTGTTCAAGTTGGAAAATAGCGTTGTTAGTTAAACATTAAGGCTTCCACTTGTAAATTCAATTTTATATTGTAGAATGTCAAATAAAAAATTAAGACATTTATTTTTCCTTGCAATATATATCTTTATTTTCAAAAAAAAAAAAAAAAAAAAGAGACTCAAATACAAAGACAATTCACAAAAAAAGGATCAAGTGGACCCATTAAGCCCGTTGGTTACAGGCCCACAAAACGGCGTATGCACATGATTTTATCACCAGATATATTAAAAAAAAATTGATATTAAAATGATAATAGTCCCTATCAAGATATTAAATTTCTCGAATATCCATCGACATGTGAAAATCTTTTTTCGGGGATATGCGAAACGATATATCATTCGGCATATCCATCGATTTACCTATGAGATACCAATCGAAAAGCGATATATCCGTAAAATGAAAAATGCGAAACGACATCGACAAGCGGTATTTTAAACCTTGGTCCCTATATACAAAATAGTGACAATAAACAATTATTATAAGCTAATAATAATAAGTGAGCTGTAATATATCATCTACATCAAACCCAAAAGGACCATGTATAGTGCTCTTGATTTTCTGAAGTGGTCCTCCATATATATATATATATATATATATATATCCACCCACATTTTAACCTTAAGGATCAAATATAAAAAATAAATTGTTGTGAATATACATATAAATAATATAGATATTAATAATATATATATATATATATTATATTACAGGGAAACAAGGAAACAAAATTATAGCCGAAAAGTTTGTCCCACCAGAAACACTGGGCATTATGTTGTACAACTTTATTGTGCAAAGCTTTCTGGCACTGAAATACTAAAACAGATATATGCTCCATTGATGACATAAATAAATCTCGCATTTTTAAATTATATAAATACGTTGTCAATAGAGCTCCACATAAACGTCGCTAAAATTAATCACGACGCGTAGCGACGTATCCTGGGAGTTCGCGACGTTCGCGAAGTTTGGCTGAAAATCGCGACTGATCGCGATTTGCACGTGTGGTCGCGACGTGTGGAGGGCTGATCTACGCACTCGATCGGACGGCCAGGATCTCGCCACGTCAGCGATCCGATGGGTGTGCGATTTTGTGTTTGTTTTGGGCGTAAAATCCTATATTTTTACCCGAATTTTAAAAAAATTCACCCACCACAATAATTATTCACCCACCCCACTATCTCCTCAAACCCTATAAATACCACCCCTTCTTCCCTCATTTCCTCACCAACAATCTTCCATCTCTCTCTCAATTCTCAAAGTTCTCACAATTCTCTAAGTTAATTGCACAAACGGGCGAGCGAGTAATTGCAGATCAAGTAGAAAAAATACGCGGCATTGTTGATTGGATCCGGCATTCTCAAATTACTAATAAGTGGAGACGATTTTGTAAAGAACACAATCATAAAGCTAACAGGTTCGGATTAGATAGTAATACACGGTGGAACTCTACTTATCTAATGGTTTCAGTTGTGTGTAAGCAGAGGCTACCGTTGGACCACTTCCTCCACAAGGAACTCGAGCCGTCAGTGCGAATCTCGGAGTCGGAATGGCCAACCGCAGAAAAATTCACCAAATTCCTTAAACCCTTTTATGCTGTTACTTTACATTTTTCTAACCGAAATCGCCCTTCTTTGAATCATGGTCTTTCGGGTCTATTTGAAATTACTAACACTTTTACAGAATACGAAAACGACCCAATTATTGCTCCCTTGATTCAAGGAATGGTTGAAAAATTCAAAAGTTATTGGGATTCACCCCCTTTTTCGTATTGCTTCGGTTCTATATTAGACCCTCGTATTATGTTTACTTTCGGTCCGTTAATGTTAGCAATCGAGCAAAAGATAGGGGTGGACTACTCTGATTACATTAAGGTTGTTAATGAAGCTTTCTATGAATTGTACAGGGAATACGACCGGCGGTTCCCACAGTTCAATGTCGAGGCGGAGCGGAGGACAGTGATGGAAAGCCCAACCAAGTCCGCACTAGAGTTTAGCCGGAGATGCAAGCAAAGATTGGATCGCGGGGAAGCATCGAGATCCGGTACGCCATCGGCACAGACGGACAACACGGACGGCGAACCAGAAGAAGTGAAGCGGTACTACGGCCTTCAGATCGACGACCAATCATCTGAGTTCGATGTCATCAAGTGGTGGAAGAATAAACGGGAAAGATTCCCAATATTGGCGAGAATGGCGAGGGATATACTCTCCATCCCCATTTCAAGCGTTGCTTTGGAGAGCGCATTCAGTACGGCTCATAATATCATCGACGATCGGAGGTCGTCAATAACCAACACACACCTCGAGCAAGCCGTGGTGTTGAACGATTGGATGTTCCGCAACCCCGTAATCGGCCAACATTCCGAACCAACCGAGCTTGAGCTTATGACTAAAAGGTTTAACATCTGGTTCCCCGAGTGATGCAAAGTTAGCGCCAAAAATGATGTGCTCTTTCCTCTCTTGGTTTTTAGTCCCTAAGGAGGATTTTACAAGAGAGGTTTTAGTGAGGCATCGTGTAATGTTTACACTGAATATTACAGCTTTCTTCCACCTTATTGTAATATTCACAATGAATAATACAACTCTTCTTTTTTTTAATATCTCGTTTTGTCATATTTATTTATTTGTTATTAAATTTTTAAAAATTATAATATGTTACAAATTTACATTTTTAATTTAAGTATTAATTTTAAAATAAATTAAGTATGAATAATAATTTTAACACTTAAATTCGGCTAAAAACTAACAAAATTAAACATTGGAACCAAATATACAACTTTTGCCGCAACCATAAAAAATACCACTCTCTCCCTTCCTCTTCAAATCGCGACTAACTCACGATTCCCCGCGACTGCACACGCCACGACGCATCGCGACGTTTTTTCTCGCGATTTTGGCGACTTCGTCGCGACGCGTCGTGTGATCGGGATGTGCAGCTCTAGTTGTCAATATAAATTAGTAGGACTTTATGGTATTTTCTCGGGCCGGGTCCGAGAACTCAATAACCAAGCATTGTGCTGTTGCGCGAATTTTTTAAGAATCGGAACAAACTTAAGATTTTTTTATACTAATTTATAATAATTATATTTACACAATAGACACTGATTTTAATTTATCAAATACGGGAATTCAAACCCTCTTATTATTTTGTACAAATTTGCAGATTGAAAAAATAAAATTCAAAATATTCACGATGATTTAAGTAAACTAAAAAATTTACTTAAAACAATTTTATCTTGTTCCGTATAATTTTCTCACCTATTTAATTTTTTATTTTATTTTCTCATTTTCACTTTTTAATTTTTGTACTTTCATATGAGCTTGAAATGAATCTCAAGTGAAACACAATTCTAAAAGAGAGAAAAAAAAAACAGATGAACTGATGAAGCACAAGATAAATAATAATTATAATTATGAAAAGTAAATTATGTTGGTAATAACACAATACTTAACCCCATATGGCTCGGGCTCACGCCCTTCAACCTAAAACACTTGAACTTCTCTGCCAACCGAGCTGCACTTTACTTTGTTAATTAAATCATTTCTTTATAATTTTATACCAATTATAAAGAATTTTAAAATCTTTTAACAGAGAATTTTCTTGAAATTTTTTATAAGTCATTTTAAGGTGCAGTCCGTGCATATCTTCATCCCTTATATGGCTTTGGAATATATATATTTCGTCAGGGGAGTAAAAATATTTGTGAATCTTTTCAATAAAAAGACTTGTTGAACTTGAACCCTCATCCAAAAATTGATTTTAGCTCCATTATGTAGTAACCGGGTATTGGTTTAGTAATAATAAAAGAAAGCGTACATAATCACTATCATTCAATTCAACAATGTACAACATTATAATACACATTAAATAGCTGTTCAAATTAGGTTGACATCAATTCATGCTTAATTTTGTTTTTACAGTTTATAATGTGTAGTCAAATAACAGGACCCCCTATTGAATGCGAGTCCATGGTAATAAAAACATACAATATAATGTGATACGATGATTATGAAGCTCAGTGTAGATACAATATAATGTGATACGATGATTATGAAGCTCAATGTAGATACAAACAATATAATGTGATACGATGATTATTACTTAGATACTTCATATTAGATAAAGCACAATCTTTCGTGTAGACTTGTATCTCAATATTAGTCAGATTTTGCCAACTCCAATGGTGATGCATAACGACTTAAGGACTATCGGGACCATACAATTATGGTTATCATTTTAATCAAACTCCATTAAAAAGACTAATAGAATAAGATGCCCTCATCGAGGCAGATCCCATAATTTCCAATCATCATCTTCACAATACTTTCTATTTTGCTCTCCATTTACGTACTTTGATTACTGTACTTGAAGCTTGATAAGCAAGAAAACTGAATACGCGAACAATATATTAATCACGCAAACTAATTTAGATTTCCAAATATTATCATTGTTTCTTCCTTATTTCTCATAATTTTCTCTATATATAATACATCACCACGTTTTTAACGAAAGCTAACAACCCTCTTCTCCGGAAAATATTAAACCGGCGTTGCCACGTGTAACATCGTGATTGCTTGATTCGGTTTTCACCTCAACACCCCCATTTCATCGTACTAACGGGAATTCGGATTCAGTCACCGATACTATGTCATTTTTGTCATCTATATGTTTATTAAGAGTGTGAAAATCAATCTCTCATAATATGTCATTTTAGTGCCCAAATATGTTCTTTTAAGTGACTTAAAATGATCTCCAATAGTATGCCACTATGCCTCAATTCCGATATGTTTTTTTTTTTTTGGACTAAAAAATAATTTTCAATACCAACTCAATTCACTCCCCTAATTTGTTTGATTACAGGGACTCAAAATATTTTCTTGTTATCATGTTTATTCAGTCCCTGGCATATTTATATTTAAGATGGAAAACAATATTATCCAATACCATGTCTTTTTAGTCTTTAATATAATTCTTTTGAGGATTTAAAACATGTTTTTGATACCTTGTATTTTTTAATCCCTAATATATTTTTTAAGGACGGAAAAAAACCCTCTATACATGGCGTTTCATTCTCATTAATATCATACTACGATTAATTACCACGTGAGTCACTATGATATGGAGGCCGTCAAATATTCACTAATAAAAACTGTTAAGTGAGTTGAAACTAACCCTAAAATTTATATGTAGATTAAACAATATACCGGCTTTCGTAGATTAATCTACATGAGATTAATCGGTTTTACTCAGTGTTCGTAAAATTTATATGTAGATCAATCGGTTTTATTCATCATTCTATTGAATTACAGAAAATAAAAATTTATATGTAAGCTTGGTGGAGAAATTGACAAGAAGAGAAATTTGAAGAGTGGGAAAATAACACTATATTAAATCGTAATAGAACAATGAAAATACACTTTTCAATATATATCAGATTGATATATATCTGATTCCTGTCACCGCGTTCAATAATTATTAAATGAAAATTGGATCCGACTCCAACTGTCAAATATTGAACGTTATTGTACAGTTCAAATATCGGTTACGTAAAACGACACAAATAATCCGGGAAATCGAAACACGAGAAGATTAGTCATGAGATTTGACACAGTTGATCCTTGCGTCGTTGGCTCTCCTGAACTTAATATAGATAACGGCTTTAATATCTTCAACGGTGCGCTTGTTCGCGCTCATCATCATGACCTGCTTATAAATCTTGTAAACGTTGATCTTGTAGTTCCGATTACAATCCGCGATGATTTGGGGGTTGAATCCGATCGTTCGTTCCTCGTCGCCCTTAAACTTTTCAAAGCCCTCTTCCATCTTCTCGGACATATTTTTTACAACCTCTAGAAAATACTTGCCAGTTTTAGTCTCGCCAAATTGTAGCACTAACCCTTTGAAACTAATGGCGTCGGCAGTGGCGGCGGCTCCAAAAAGTACGAGGAAAGCCACAGCAATCGCGAGGGATGTTTTTCCAGACTTAGACATATTGACACACTTTTCTCTTTTTATTTCTGAATAAAATAAAATAAAATAAAATAGGCAAAAAAAATTAGCTTCAATAGTGCATGACCCACATAAATAAAGATAAGAAGAAAGTTGCTGCTCTTATTTTCATAGCAAATTAATTAATGTTCTAGTTTAAACAAACAGAAATGGAAATCATTGATTATTAAAGACAAACCCAGATTAATGGTTTGACAATCTGGGTTAATTTGTCTAATCATAAAAGGAAATTAAGATTCTGAGCAAGGAAGTTACCTGAGAGAGTTGAGTATTGAGAGTTTGAGTGTGCTCTATTGATGAGAAATGGTGTAGGATTTATAGAGCAAGTGAAAAAGAAAATTCAACTTATCAAGAATGCACTACTATAGGGGAATCAATTATTCTGTGACTGTCAAACATGGAGACTCTACTTTTCTTTAAAAAAAAAAGGTGGCCCATGACTTAATAATACAATTCACTTTTTCATTTTTATAGTCTTCTTAAGAGTCTTATATTTGCACAATTAGTTATTCTTTTTTATGCAATTTGATCGTAAACTTATATATAACATTTCAAAATACAACAATGATATTTGGAATTCGCATGGATATATTTTCATTTGTACCTTTAAATTTATTATTTTTACTTAATATCCATGATAATATTTGTTTTTCAAATGAAGATAATATTTCAAAATACAACAATGACTAATATATGAGTATTAAAATATAATAATACTGTATTATTTAAATCAGGGAAATTTACTTTTTCATACCCTCAACTTTCATTTTTGACAAAATGTACCCTCAAGTTTCAAAAACACCTAAATTATACCCTCAAAGTCTATTTTTGTTTTCTTTTATATACCCTGTAATAAGTATAATTTTTTAAAACTTAAAATTACTCCTTATTAAAAAAAATAATTTTTTTTATTTCTTCTACTTTCATTTTTAACCAAAATATATCTTATGTTTGGAGTTTCATTCTTTGAATTGTTTAAATAAATAATTAAAAAATAGGAAGATGAAGGGTAAAATTGTCAAATCATACACCAAGGGTATACTTAAGGTGTTTTTGAAACTTGAGGGTATATTTTTGTCAAATATGAAAGTTGAGGGTATAAAAAAGCAAATTTCCCTTAAAATAATACATAAGAGGTATAATTGTAAAATTCTACTAAATAAATATAAGGGTATAAAAATAAAAAAGAGAAAGTTGAATACAAAATGAACATTTAAATTTGGTGTTAAAAATAAAATTTTTGTGGAGATGAAATTATATTTAACGTGACATTAAGGGAAAATAAATTAAAATAAAAAATGAGTTATCGGTTAGACATGTTCTAAGTGAACGTTTACTTGCAAAATGAAGAAACTGGGAAGGAGAATGAAAACCACGATTTCCAGGACAGACAACACTACTTTTCCATCATCAATTTATTTATACTTTTTCGTGTACGATATGCATTTGGAAGCGTTCTCTATTTTAGTTTTGTGTTTATACGTTTTAATTATTCCAAACTATTTATAAGAAAGTTTTGAAAATGCGATTGGTTACAATTTTGTTGAACTATTTTTGAAAAGAATAAATGAAATTATGTTTGGGGGCTTTTTTTTAGAATAACCTTAAATGACCATTTGATTCACTCCATACCATTCTCGGCCACTATTCATGTTTATTGGCAGTGGGCCTCCAAAGATTATCAGTGAATCAAAATCTCAAGTAAAGTCTTTTAGCAAATTGATTCTATATGCTTGGTTTAATTTTTTGTATTTCGTTTCGCTTTATCATTATTTTCAATACGCATAGCCCTAAAGCGAAAGAGAGATCCGGACACAAGGGAAAGTATAGACAGTTTTCTTCGATTGCAACAGCGGAGTGAGACTGAGGTGACAGAGGAACGAGAGTGAGCAGCCGCGGAGCGACGGCTGGTCAAGAAGAGTAAGCAGCAGTGGTGTGAAGGAAGACAGAGCAAAAGGGAATGTAACGTGGGAGGAAAGTGAGAAAATGGACTTTGCAAGCAAAAGCAAAATTCATTTTGAAGAGATATTTTGTGGAAAAAAAATAACTAATCATATTTTCAAGGGAATATTCCATTAAAA
This sequence comes from Parietaria judaica, assembly GCA_954871525.1. Lineage (NCBI taxonomy): Eukaryota > Viridiplantae > Streptophyta > Magnoliopsida > Rosales > Urticaceae > Parietaria > Parietaria judaica. The sequence goes on along the minus strand of OX940865.1, from coordinate 17,699,612 downwards.
TATTTTACCAAAAAACTAATTTTTTTTTTGGAAATGCTTCTAGCACTCACTTATGTTTCTTAACTCTTTAACTTTGAACTTATGAGGATTCACTGAATGTCATCTAAATTAGTAGATTTTAAAAAAATGATTCAATCGAGAATTTGTAACAATATGAATCATAAGCTCTCTTAATCAAGAAAACAAAATCACCTTAAAAATGAGAAAACGCAGACTTATGACACTTTGGCCACACCAACGATTATCTTTTACTATCATCGAGAACAGCAAAAAATGAGGTCCTTACCAACTCAAAAATTTCCAGAAAAGAGAAGAAAACCGCTGGCGAGAAGAGAGAAATGTTGGTAAGGTAAAGTTTTCGATAAAAGTTGGCCTAAATACTAATACAAAAAAATTTAATATCGCGCGACGAGTATCTTTTTTTAACCCAGTGACAAAGTTGCATTATTTTCAGAAGATAATAAAACGGAAGCGATAAATGGTAAACAGTTAACTCTATTTTGGAAATACATATTTATCACCATGAAACATTCATCATCATATCATTCCAAAAAAAACATTAATCATCTCAATCGATGATTATGATTGACGGTTGGTGAATAAAGTAATATAACATAAATTTTATTCACAATAGCTTAAAATAAATACTTTGACTAGTACAAAAAATTTTAATATCGCGCGACGAGTACCTTTTTTTTTTTTAACTACAGTCTGTGACAAAGTTGTACTATTTTCATAAGATAATAAAACGGAAGCGATAAATGGTAAACAGTTAACTCTATTTTGGAAATTCATATTTATCACCATGATCATATCATTCCAAAAAAAAAACATTAATCATCTCAATCGATGATTATGATTTACGGGTGGTGAATAAAGTAATATAACATAAATTTTATTCACAATAGCTTAAAAAAAATACTTTGACTAGTATTACTATTCGTCGTGTAGTGAGTCCTACAATTATTAGTATATAATTGTGGTTGCTAGAATAACCTAATTTCAGACCAACTCTAAAATGGAGATTGTGGGTTCGATCTCCACTGCAGCAAAGCTGCCTTAAAAAAAAGTATATAATTATATATTAAAAATAGAAAAAAAAATGTAAAGAAAACAAACTAGGGAGTGAGTCCCATCCCATTACATAAAATTATTAGGTATAAAAAGAAATAAGAAAAAACATAAAAAGCACGAGAGAGAAAGAGAAAGGTATAATGAAAGTGAGCCCACTATCGTCTTCTTCATCCGTTTCAGAAATGGGTTTCTTTTCCTTTATTGTTGCTAAAGAAAACTATATATATTTTTCAACAACAAAATATTTTGAGATGGGCTATTATTATATGTTAAAATTTTATTCTAGGAAAGGTCTTCTTTCTCCGGAGTAGCACATTCAAATCTGAAAATATAAAATTTTCTTTACATTAGCACTAGCACTAAGCTAACACCTATATAGTTTTCAGAAGACAATATATAATTAAGAGACTAAAATACCACTAATGACTTAATTTGCTTAAAAACCCGTAACGATACTATTAAATAAAACGGCATAAATGAGCTTAATTAGAACATCCTAAATGAACGGGTCTTCTAACAAGAACTAATTAAATAGCAAATAATGTATGAATGATGTCAGTGGTGAAACTAGAACTTCAAAATAATAAACATTAAACCATCATAAAAGAAAATTTACTAGCGAACGGAGGATTTTATATTAAAGGAAAATTAATCTAATATCAAAAAGTGATTTTATAAAGTATGAGCATAATTTGAATGGCAAAATCTGAACTAATTTATATAAAATTTCAACGAGTACGCGAATTTAGAAGGATAGTATCCATATAACAAAGCTACACAATAATCATTGTAAAACACTGTACTATATGTTCATTCATAACCGTGTACCCAAAGTCATCAAACAAGCATATATTATTTGTACATAATTTAAAAAACAACAATTACATTTGCATAAAACATAATTACATTAAAAATTCATATAAAATATGATTATATAAAAACATAGTATAAAACACAATTACACTAGAAACTGAAAGAGATAATAAATAATACAATAACTAAAAATATAGTAAGTAAAACATAATTACTTTAGAAATTCATTCAAAACACGATTACATTATTTTAATTGTGTTGTGCTGTATTGTATTGTAGTGTTTGTATTTTAATTTTTTTCTATCATTTATTTATAAAGTGATATTTTACTCATTATCATAATTCTTGTAAGTTATCTAATTAGTAGAAAAAAAGGGACAAGGAGTATTGTTATGCGTATTCTTGGAGCAGAGAAAAATTAAGGCCCAAATCAAAAAAACACTCAAAAGGCTTCAGACAAATATGGCCCACTAAATTGACTTTGACCCGCTTTAAAAAGTCAACAAGAGTATGTCTAAAAAGTCAACAAAAAGTCAATTGGCCAAACCCAAAAAGTCAACAAAAATTCAATGGCCCGATCCATAAAGTCAACTGAAAAGTCAATAAACCATACCCAAAAAGTCGTCTGGAAAATTTAACGACACCAACTCGGAAAGCCAACGGATCGGGTATGCAAAAAGTCAACCCGGGCTCGCTCCGGAAAGGTGGACTCGGCACAGATTAAAAAAACATGCCTTCGGAGCGCGCCGCGCGTCCCGAAGGTAAAAACATGCTTTCGCGGTGTGCACTGCGCGCCCCGAAGGAAAAACATGCCTTTAGAGCGTGCCGCGCGCTCCGAAGGTAAAAACATGCCTTCGAGGCGTGCGTCGCACACCCCAAAGGAGCGCGCCCTGAAGGTACAAACATGCCTCCCGAAGGTAATAACATTCCTTAAGAGCGTGCCTCGCGTGCCCCGAAGCCAAAAACATGCCTTCAGGGCGCGCAACGCGCCCTGAAGTGTGAAATCAAACCTTTCACCCTTTATAAATACGAGGGCACCCCCGCCATAGTCTGTAAGCGATTCCTACGCCAAAGAAATCTCTGTTTCCCATTTATTCATAATTTTCGACTCAAATACTCGATTAATATTGAGCGTTGGAGCAGGCGACAGATGACCCCCATATTCCCCTCTAGAGTTAACGTTTCTTAATCTTTTTTACAAGAACGGAGGCTGGTTACAAGGAAGATTTTTCAGGCCATCAAGACCGGAGATCAAGCTCCAAGCCTGTTTCGTTTGTCAAGCGGAAGTTGGGCCGACCCAAAATCAAGACTTGGGCCGCACTCAAGTTAATCGAGTTTTAAGCATTAACAATTATGAATAAGAGATAAAAGGGATAAAAAATGGAGTGAAAAATAAATTTCGATTGGAGATATTTATGAAAAATAAAGTGATACATATAGAGAGGGGTTATCACTTGTGCCAATTTATTTTCAAACTAGGGGATTACCCGTGCTCCGCGCGGTTGTGAATATACCACTGATAAATCTGGTTGAAAATATCAATAAATTTTAGTCTAATGATCCAATGTACTTCATTCTATAGATTATTGAGCGGGTAAGGCCATTTATTAATAAATAAAATAGTTAAATAATTTTACTTATTACATTTTAATTAAGTTGAATTATTTTATTATAAAATATGTGACACTAAAAAAAGTTGATATTTCAACAATGTCCTCCTAATAATATGTTATTAATTTTTTTTAGAAACATGACCAAAAAATTATTTAAAGAGTAGTTTTTTGAAATTTTATTTTCTACTTTCTCGGCATTTTAAAAAGACATAAGTACAATTTTTTTAATGAAAATAACAAATCATGTTCTGATTTTTCCGTTTACCATCATAGGGTTAGAAATATATCGTATTATGTGTCTTTACATAAATTTCTTTATACATATTTAACTTTACAAGATTTTTTTATACCTTATTAGATTTATGTCAGTTATTATTCATCTCTTTAAATCGTTGTATTGTCTTTCTACTGTATAATGTTGTTTTCTCAATATTGATATAAATGCAAAGAAAGTAAAAATCAAACAAACTAAAAAATTATACAATTCACTTACTTCATGAGAAAGTAGACTTTAGAATAAGAAATTTCCAACACTGCATCCATAGACCATTGTTAATTTCAATATTACACAGAAACAAGAAGAAAAAATAAAAGATTTTTCTTCTATAATTTGTAAGCAAAATAAAATAACACTGTGTCAAAAAGGATGTGAGCTCTTCGTAAGATCTTGTAGCACCAATAATCACAGACAATAAATATTCTAGATACAAATACATGAAAACAAAACATTTAAATCTAAATTCTCCAGCTCTCAATTTTTTGTTCTCTACAAAGAAAAATATAGTTGAAGTAAACGTGATGGAACTTGTCAATAATAATACTTGATAAAATCTTAAAGAAATTATATACTGTAGAACCATCAAAATTTTACATGTTATCAAGAAGATTAACCTTGAGCTCGGGAGAATTGGCTTTTCTCCTTTATACAAAAGTAGTTGAAATATGGTGTGAATATCCACAAAAAAATAAAATAAAAAAATAGTAGTTACCTGTGGGCTGCGGCTGTGGTCACGAATTATAAAATTATAAAAAATAATAGTTACATGCGGTTATGAATTGTAAAATTTAAAAAATAATATTAAGAGATCTTGAGATAACAAAAAATGTAATTATCGACGACTACGAATATTGTACATATACACTTTGGGCTTTACCACCTCCGGCGCCATTCGACCTCTCACCTCTCCGGCACGTTCCGGCAAGTTGTGGATCAAACCTGCGTACACCATCAAGTTGGATCATACCTCCACCATTATTAGCTTGAAGCAATGGGAAAACAGAGACAATTATAAACAAATATGTAGTATGAACTTATTTGAGGGTTTTTCTTATGGAATTCTATGATTTATGAAGTTGAATGGACGACGTGAAGTAATATTGGAGAATTATTATAGCCACAAATTAATATAATATAAATTCTGAATAGTTAATTTGAAAGCCTAATGGAATTCTCTTCGTCACACTTGAAAGAAATACACGAGAGGCTTAAAATCTCTATTTATGTCAAATGATGTTACAAAGCATTTAAGTGCTTATTAATTACTAATATCAGTGTTAATGATATATGACATCCTGTAACATATGCATATGAATCATCTTTCATTGCTTTAATATATACGTGTAGTTATATTTGATATAAAACATATCATTCATTGCATGCAGTTTATGAATAACGCGTCAAATAACTCCATGTAATCAATGGAGAAATAATCCTGCAATTCTACTCTGATAAATTTTTGCAACAAAAAAAAAAAGATCAGAAAATTGGATAAATAGGGAATGAGGATTCTCTAGATTAGATAGTGCCATGTCAATACTCAAAAACTGTCCTTTTATATATATATATATAGATTTATAGTCCATTGATGTATCTAAAAATTTAACATCAGGAAATTTTCATGAATCAGGCTCTTCAACATTGTAACTAAAATTATATACCAAATAAAATTAAGAAGAGTGAACTTGAGAAATAAAAAGGGGTGGCCATGCCGGTAGCCGTCGCTCTATACGTTAGTTGCGAATGTCAGGAAGAGGGCGCCGTGGTTGCTGTGATCTCCTAAAAACAAGGCTCACAGCCGGCACTGCCGCTGTTCCGCACTTGGCAACATGGCGATATCGGCCGCAGGCCTTGGGCCGTGGATGGCAATTACGGGCATTGTTGCCATCTCTATAATATGTTGTGAAGGTATTGAAAATGTGCACATCGCAGACTTCGAAGAAAATGACAAACAAAAAAATTGTTAATTCACAAAATTTTAATAAAATGGACAAAAGGGACCCAGTATTGCAATACAAAAAATAAACTTATGAATTCGCTTCTAGTAACTGTATCATAAACTCTTTACATATTATTGACTTTGAGCATACATTTTCTTTTAACTAGTAACTGTATCATAAAGTCTTCATAGTCTTACTACGAAAATAATGAGATAATGCATTTAATAATTTATTATTATTAAAGTTACCCCATTTCAAATTATTGTACCACATTTTTCCAATTTACCAAGTGGCCTAACATCAAGTCCACTAATAAAATATCAAAGACAATGAAACGTGTCATGGTGTTCCTATAAATATCGATTTTGGAAAAGTTAGTGTATAATTAATTTACGGCCCACTTGAAATGGGATGAAGCCCATTAATAGGAGACAATTTCCAAGAATTGATTGTGAAGTTGGTGACCCACAAAGAAAGAGACCTCCAAAATCACAGACATGAACATCATTTCTTCTTTCTATTATTTTTTAGATAAAACTGAGTGAAACGGAATATTTTCATACACTGATGTTTGCTTCACCAATGTCAAACTCTTAAATATGTGAATAAATTAGTGGGATATCTTCGGACTAAGTATCTACGACGATATGGCTAACGAATTAAGTACGTAATGTTACAATAAAATGTCAGGATATTCAAAATGAACGGATGTGATCCCACGTGCAAAGCAATAAAGGTGTTTCAAGGAGTTAATTCCGAATTCAAGAGTCCAAGACTTCAAAGAGAGTTTCATGGCTTAAGCGAAGATGAACGAAAGAAATACAAGGACAAGAGCAAGGAAAATGGAATCAAGCTAATTAAGAATACCAATAGATCATGATTTTGATCCTCCGCACGAGAAATTATTCAAACTTCGGATGAATTTGTTTGAATCTAATTAAGTGTGTTATTTTCTCTTAATTAAGAGTGTTGTTTTTATCTAGGATGTTTTTATTGGTGTATTACGGCTTTAATTGATAATTATTGTTGGGAGTCTCAATAGTTAATAGGGAAATTTGAAAGTTGTACATTTATTGAGAGCTGACTATGTGGTTGTCATTAATTCCCACTAGTGTGCAATGTTTTTTTAAAGACCACCAAGAGAACCAACGAATTCAACCAACTATTCAGATATATTTTTGTTAGTTAAACTCTATATACAGTTCTTTGGAGCTTTTTGAACCTGTCGGATTCTTACGTGGTGTACTTAGACTTATCAAGCGAAATTTCACCTCGTTTGTGGCGTCTTCACTATTTGAGACCCGAGTTTTGTTGAGTTCATCAAAGCACTGGGTCGAAGGTTACATAACAATATCTTTGGTTCGTGTTTGTTCAGGTTCAAGAAATTCAGATTCACTATCCCCAATCTGATCGAAGTAAAGTCGATTTGACACCATTTGGTCTTCGGGTCTCGTTATTCCTAACGGGGTTCGTATCAGAGCAAAAATTCTAATTCGATCAGATTTCTATCTCAATTTCATTTTTTTTAACGTAGCATCAGATTATACACACCAACATAAAGTAATGAAACCGCGTAAATATACGCATAAAAGACTTAAATGCAATAAACAAACAAAAAGATTGTATCATCCCAATATATAATTATATAAGTACTTGTGCCATAAATATCCTTAAATACGTTCTCCAAAATTTGCCTGTAGTCTTATGGTTTATACTGTATAGTCTTTTGCTTAAAGAAAAAACTTAAAATATTTGGGTAATACAATAAAGAGCTTTTTTGTTTTATGGGCAAGGGAAAATAGAAAATAGGATATGTATAATAAGGTTTATAAAAACTCTTTGATTTCATTGAATACACTTTGTTACGTTGTGGTCTTGAAATTGTTCATCTTTATTGGTAAATGCCTTTGTTGTTAATCGTCGATTAAGTGATTTTAGCGATTCAATGTGTCAAGTCACCTCGATTACTATAAGATTTTTTGTTAGTTTGTTTAGTTTTTATGTATCATTCAAATCAAAATTATTTAGCTATACTATTAAATATTAGACATCTCTTTATCTCTCGTTAGTTGTTCGTCGTCTTTATCATTCTACTCTCATACAAACCTATTTATCTTAAATTAGTTGCTACCTAGCTCTCATATCGAAACTAATATAAGACGTGATAAAAGAATACAAGAGTAAGAAACCAAGATAAGATGAGATAAGAGAATACAAGAGTAAGATCCACGAAAACCAGGAAGCAAATTATGAGGAATATTTGTGGAAACTCAGTTTGAAACTAACTTTGGGATGTAAGAATCCTACAATTTGGTTTGGGGGTATATATACGAATATAGCTACAAGTTTTTATGACCGAACAATATACTTTTGAGGTATATGGTTATTTCATCCGTGTGCAAGCAACATTGCAAATATATATATATATATATATATATATATATATATATATATATTGCGCTAATTACTACCGATTCTATCTTTGAGAAAGATTTCTTATATTCCGGGAGGTTATTCCAGAAGACTATGGCTGACGTCCGAGATGAGATGTCAAAGCTCCGCCGTGCTCGAAATTCCAAAATCAACACTAATACGGTATGGCTATGGCCATATGTGTTGTGTTAAATAGATGCCTTATTTACTCTGTTGAACTAATATCCGATCCAAACTTGTACCCAGTAGGCTAAAGCTTAAAACTTAGTATGGCATGACTTCAAAAAATTTAAACGGCGGATACTTTGGGAATCGACGGACAAAGTCCCATTATTAGGTGGAGTTCCTAATGATATAGCTAGGAATTATAGTTTTAGCATTACAATAAATATATATATATATATTTATAATTACTTTAATCTTGAAGTGACGAGATAAATTTTTGGGAGCCTTAATGACATTCGAGTTTGTCAATGGTTAAAATTTGTTATAAATTGTTAAAAAGAGCAACTCAATGTCTTGAACAACCTACCCACCGGAAGAACAACGTCGGTTAAGGGCAAGTCGGCTAATATTAAGAGTGACAATTTGTGTTTCTTTTCGTGTTCATGTCGTGTCTTAAATATTGTTGACTTGTTTTATGTAGACTTAGACCCGTCATATTTACTTTTGCTATTAAAAGATGACACTCAAATCTACCCAATTTGATAATTGTGTTTATGAAGTTTATTCGTTTAACAATTTGGTTGATTCATGTATTTTTCAATGATAAATTAATTTACTCTAAATTCATTTAACTTAATTTATTATTAAGATTTTACAAATAATAACTTTCTATATTCAACATAATTTATTTAAAATAATTAAGACACTTAATATTATGTATAAAATGCATAATATGAAACTCTTTGTCCTTCGCCATGTTTAATTGGGCCATCGTATTGTTGTGTTTATGTCGCATTCACTCGTTATTTATTCATGTTCGACATAGGGGCGGTTTGATTATGTTTTTTGTGTATTCTATTTTTGAATTCTAAAAACAAATTTAAAATTATGTTTTTAGGTTATTTTAAATACTGTTTGGTTATGTTTTTTGTTTCATTGTATAAATAGAAAATAAGTCAAAATTATTGCTTCCCACCCATTATTGGATTCGTCTCGGCATAAACTTTTCAACGGTTTATATCATGAGTCCATCCGAGATTCGTAGAAAAAGAAAAATAATAAAACATATGTTAAAATAATTATACAAGAGAGAGAAAGAAAGTAATCATGTGGAATAAAGTAGAAAACACCTTTTATGTGTTTTATGGTTTCTTTGTATATTTCAAAGCCATTTATGGTTTCTTTGTATATTTCAAAGCCACAAAGACTATATTATGAATTCCATTAAAAAAAAAGACTATATTATGAATTCGTTTTCTAATTACATAACCAAACGCATTTTCTAACACTGTTTACTAGAATCTGGATGTAGAAAACATAACCAAACGGCCCCATAGTTAACCAAAATTCATTAATGGCCAACCCAAACTTATATACATCAAGTCTTATCTATTAGGGTGTACAAGAGGCTCTTTGATATTGTTTTTACTCTTAAAATGATGTAAAGCTTTTTTTTTTAGATAAAAAAACCGAAGAGCCCCTTATTTTAAATCCATGACCGAAGTACCGAAACCCATGTTTAGGACCAAAATTTGGTCTTAGATCGGGTTTCATACCTAGTTTGATTCTTTGTTTATGGTAACAAAAAAATGTTACGAAACTTTATCTTTATCCATAATACTTATTTTTAAATGACGCATAAAAGACATTTTATTATTAAATTCTGACCAACAAATCAACAAGTGCCAGCGTGATACTCCAAGTTACTCGAGAGCGGAGCACTTTAGAAAAAGTCGAGAACATATAGTGTTGTCTCTCGTGAATAAAGACAAAGAACACCATAAAAAAAATATTGATCATGTATAAGTTAAATTTAATTAATTTAAGTTACCTAATTTCTATGATAAATAATGAAAAAATAAAATTAATTATAAATAGGATCTTCGGTATAAATAAGTCTTTGATGCCGGTTTTTAAAGTTGATACAGGAAATCGAAGGTCCAATACGGTCCAAATGGACCGATGACCTTGTTTTATAAACCCAGACTCTATTATTCGGTCTTTCAGATCTTCGGTAATAACGTTTTCAGACCTTCAATTCGATTTTTCAATTTTTTGTACATACTTAGTATCTAAGTCGTGTTTCGTATCCGGTTTGAGACGTATCTAGGAATTGCAATCTTTTCACGTCCTCGTGTCGTATTTCGTATCCGGTCAACATTAATTTGTAAATGAGACATGCTTTATTTTCAAGCCCTAATCAAACGAAACTTCGCATCATATTGAGAGTCCGAAAGTAACAAAGCAAAATGTACAAAACAAAAAAAGCATTACCATATTTTTTCCAATCTACTAAAAGCAAAGGCCAAAGAGAAATTAAGCCATATGCACTAAACTTCGAGCCCATACAAAACGCCTGCGTATTTCTCAAACCCACTCTCCTTAAAGTAGACCTCCCCGATCCTCTGGAACGCGTGCCACGTCAGCAGGCTATCGGACCCGGCCTGGTGGCTCCGCCCCGCCACCCGGTCCACGCTCAGCGCGTGGCACACCCGATCGAGCCCCCCGTACAGGCTGGCGCAGAACCGCACCACGTGCTTCACGTCGTACACGCGCTGCCCGAAGTAGCACGCGACGAGGTCCAGAAACTCGGGCAGGTCGCCGGGCAGGGGCCGCTGCGTCAGGGCCTTGACCAGGTACCCGAAGTCGTACGCGCTGTGGAACGTCACCCAGCTCACCGAGTCGCTGCACACGAGCCCCGACGCCATCATCAGCTCCGCGAACCGCGCCGAGTCCACGCCCGCGGCCCGGTTCCGCTCGAAGTCGATCCCCTGCCGGCGCAAGAGCTCCACCGAGTCCGGCGCGTGCGCGTCGCGCGCCGCGTCGAAGTCGCGGAAGTTGATCTCCCAGATGTGGCCGGCGCCGGAGCCGTCGAGGTCCGGGAGGTTCCCGGCGGCGTCGGCGAGCGTGAGGCCGATCTGGATCAGGTTGAGGCGGTCCACGTTGGCCTTCAGGACGCGGTAGTTCTCGATCTGGACGAGGCTGGGGCTAGGGTTCCGGGGAGGGCTCTGCAGATCTGCGGCGGCTGAGGAGGCGGATCGGACGACGACGCCGGGGAACTCGGTGTCCATGGAGACGAAGGGGAAGGCGTCGATGAGGAAGCGGATGATGGCGAACTCGGCGTCGACATTGGCGGCCCAGACGGATCGGATCACGACGGGCTTGGCGGTGGCGCGGGAGGGCTTGGGCGGAGGCTTGGAGACGCACATTGCTCCGATCCGATCTAGGGTTCCGACGGTGGTTGGATTTGGGAATCAAATCTTACGTTGATGAAGAAGAAGAAGAAGAGGAAGAAAACTCCATTTTTAAGAGAGAGAGAGAGAGGCGTGGCTTGGTGCATGGAATGAAGCGGTTTCTTTTCTCTTTTAATTATTCAAAAGAAAAAGTAAGTAAAATGATTAATGTAGCTACTTATCTTCGGAAATTTATATATTAAGAGTTAGATGAATTTGATTTATAATTATAATAGGTTTATAGATGCATATCATGCATTTGATTTGTTAATCAATGCATTATTTACTCACTATTTTATATAAATACTAAATTCTATTTTTAAATTCTTTTTAATTTAAGAAAAGGGAAAATGAATACAAAAATACTAAAAGTCTCATATGTTTACATATTAGAGGTTTATCTTTAACCGCGAGAGTGACGAGACTCACGAATGGTTGAAAATTTCATTCATTCTTAAATTATATTTATTAAACATTGCCCAAGTTATTGAAATTGAATTGGGTTGGAATGTGTATGTGGATAACATAATCCAATTGGGTTCTTTACAATTTTTTGTAATAGTTGAAATTAGAGTAAAGGAAATATAAAATTTTCCATTTTTACTATTTGGCATATTCCGATTAAAAAAACTAAGTCCCATGATGCATGGTTGAAAATTAATTCTATTTTATTTTATATATAAATATATTTTAGAATAAGCTATTGAAATTGAATTGGTTGGTCCTTTAGAAATGTGTATTGGCCAATTGTCTTTGTCCCTTTTCAATTTTCAGTGCTTTTGGCCCACTTTGGAGTCTTCTTTTTCTCTTTCGTTGCATGAGAATCCGAACCACTTCTTAATCAATGTGCAATTGGGCCACTGTTTTTCACGCCTCTTACTTCATAAACACATATATTTAAATTTTTATTATAAATATATATATATATATACTTGTTCTCAAGAAAAAAAAAAAGTTTTTTGCCTTTTGCTGCTATTTATTCTTCTTTAAGAGATTCCATAATGGCTGATTTCTTATCGCTATTAGACAAGTAGATAGTAGATACTACCCCATGACCCACGTACATATATATATATATATATATATTTTTTTAAGGAAGGAAAAAGAAAAAGAAAAACTATGGACGTGGGTACATAGTTGATAGATAGTCATAGTAGTACTAGTTTGATATACTTTAGGACGAACATTTCCACAGACATACACACAGTACGAGCTTGTTGAACCATATAATTCATCTACACATTTTATGCCACTTGATATTAATATTGGACGAAACACAAGTTTAATTAAATGTAAAAATTGTAAAAATGTTGATTTTGTGTCTAAGGTTTAATAAAAATACTTATGTGTGATAGTACACATTAAAAAGTACACACAGTAGGCAGTTTTCTTAAACCTTTGACACAAAATAGGCATTTCTTACAATAACCCTTTAAGTGGTGGTACTTAAGTGGAACCCGGACAAAGCTCTGAAATTTGACGGAGCTAAGTCCGTCAAATTGTTTGAAAAGTAAAATAATAATAATAAAAAAATTAGTTTGGAAACAAAATAATAGAAAAAGAAAAGTCCAACTCTTATTTGGATTCGTACGTTTGAGCAATGCGTAATAGGTTTGTCACGTGATAAAAACAATTTTGTCTTCCCTTATTTTTGTTCTTGTTTTTCCACAATAATCAGGAAATAAGACTAGAATGGAAGATTGAGATTGTATTGCAAACGATATTTCATACTCTAAAAATAGTGCCTCAAATACCCTTCAAAAAATACACAAAAAAGAGTAGATAAATGACACTAATCAAAGAGCAAAAAATATTTGACACACTTGAAAATCCAATTGATTAAGGAAAAAACATCCGTTAAAACACAATCCGACAAAAAAGACCGACGGAGTACAGAAGAACAACAAAGGCGGTGGCGGAGAGAGGCGATAAAGCAGACGGCTTTTCGGGGGAAACAGGGAGTCCCTTTGGTATGTTCTAAACAGGATTTGGTCACAGTCACAGCATTACAAACTATATATATTGCATATCCGCGATTATGCAATACGGTGGCCCACGCTATGTATATATTTGACTGTCGGGGCTAGAAGTAGGTGCCTTCCGGTGGCTGGACCAACTTCCGGTTATGTGGGGCCGCCATTTCCTTCTTCAGCTGCGTCAGAATGTCTTCCATGGTGTATTCACGTTGCCAGTTCGCAAGGAGTCCGAACTTCTTTGGCTCCACCTAAATTATAAAGCCGTTAATTTAATCGATTACATAGCTAACTATTATTACAAAGAGCGCAGTTTAATTTTAATAGTTTCCTATTTACAGAGATTTTTTTTCTGATTTTTACTCCGTTAATTTCGAGAATTAATTTTTATATATTTAAGCCCTATTATTCAATAAAACAATAGATGGGTTTCAAATTTCGTCACACGGTTCCAGAGAAGAGAATTTATTACCAGCACAATCTTGACATGATCTCAGATTGCAGGCACTCATCGAAAATTGAAGAATATATTAGGAAAAAACTACCCGGGAAAAGATACGAATTTGATTTATATGCTTATCGAGATAGGTGCAGTAACACTAGTAACGTTGGTACTACAGCTTGTCAAGTTTGGTACCGGCAAAGCTGTTACCCTAATTACCGTTTCCAAATTGGGGATGCTGCCACGCCACGATTATTAGGATTTTTTTCTTCTTCTTAAAACGCATATTTCTCAAAAGGTCAAAATCTTAAAACCCCCGAGACTATTTGACTTTAATGTATTGTTACCTTCTGTTTTTGACTTTGTGGACTTAAATGTAATTGTTTGAATACAAAAGATGTTAAAAGTGTATAGGGTAACCAAAACGCATTCACATAACCGTCACTTAAATAGGGCAGTTAGGTTACATACCATGCCGGTCTCGTGGCTGACACAAGTCATGTTGACCCGTGAATGGAAACGAACACTGGGCGGCTTCTCTGGGTAGTCCTTATCACAGAACAGCTTGAGCTGATAAATCCGACCTTCATGCACGGTCTGAAGACAGAATAAATTTAAAAATTGCACGTGTAAGAAACTGTTAGTGAAAACCACACGGATTGATACCTGCTTTAATCTTTTTCTTTCTTTGAAAAGGAAACTTTAGACCTCGTTTTAATAACAAAATCAAGGAAATAAAAAACACTATATCATGGAGAAATATAGATCTTATAATAATATTCTTGGAGATGAATATATATATATATATAAAAAAAACTATATCATGAATATTAATGATTTTATATTGTGAGTGAGACTAAATTATGGCATTTCATTTCCATTTCTTAGGACAAATTATGGCATTTCATTTCCACAGTTTGTCCTAAGAAATGTAGAACTAACCTCATGATAATCACAGTCAATGATATAAAACAAGAAGATTTATGACTTTCACAGTGAGAGGACCAACTATGGCATTTGTTTCCTCTTATTTTTCGAAGGATATATAGACCTCATAGTAAGAAAGAGTGACAAATGAGGTAAAACTAGATCAAGATAATTAATTACTTTTACAACGTAAGGACCAATTATGACATACTGATACTGACATTTATTTGCTCTGTTTTTTAAGAGGAAACATAGACCTCATGACCAAAATATTTTAAGGAATTGAATAAAAAAAACATAAGAAAACACAATCAAGAAAATCATGGGATTCATTTCCCCTCTTTTACCTCATTACTAAAAAAAATCATGGAAATGGATTAAAAAAAAACACTAGATCAAGAAAAAATGTCATTTACATTGTGAGGCCCAATTATGGTGCCGGTCCACGAGCGCATGTAAATGTCGTCTCCATCATCCATTCCATAGCTGACAGTGCCATCTCCGATGCCTTTCTCACCCCTTTCAAGCTCCTCCAACAATCTAAAGTTTCGCGGGACTGCGTCACTTAAAACAGTTTAGATTATGAGCTTCAAAACAGGACACGAAGTTATCAGCCTCATTAATTGTTATTACCATATTTTAAGAAATAAATTCACTAGTTCTTCCAACTCGCTAGCCGACAAATTTCCGACATAGTACTAATCAATATTCAGAATCTACAAATTTGACAGAACCCGCACGTACGTGGCTTCAAATAGAGCTAAAGAACAAAACTATTTACGTTTCCTCAAGACGAAACGGCCAAAATATCACATCATCATAATGAATAAACGGGTAATCCTGAAATTTCATAGTCCTACGCGGTGAAGATGACACGTGAACTACAAGAATTCAACATTCTTTAACGCTAAAACCGCCCTAGCTCTAGCTCGGTAAATTCAGTACAAGGCACAGCTCTTGAATTCTTGGAGCTAAAACCAACAAGTCAATGAACAAATTTACATCTCCAGAACTTAATGCCCAAACATAAGACCTTGATACTACTAACAAGCTACACGATCATACATAAAGCTTCGACAATCAGTACTTCTTCAAGCCCTAAATTACAGCATAACTACGCAATTTCGGTACTAACATAACACAGCAAGGAAATCGCCCAATTCTTCGTCTCCGACAAAAACCCATTTCGCGCGAAGCCAACGCAATAAACGGAGAAGATTAATGCAAGAGCGAAATTGATCGAATCCTATGAGAAGATTCAACAAAAGGTGGCGAAAATTCACAAGAACAAGCGAAAACCATATCGATTATTGATGAACGAAAAAGAAGTGCGATCTTGGCGATGGTTTGAGTTCGGACTCACCGACGACGCTGGATCCTCCCGAGCCGAGCGTCATGGATGATGGCGATGGTGATCGAGCTTCGAGGGTTTAGAAAGGGGATCGGATCAGGAGAGAGAGAGAGAGAGAGAGAGAGAGAGAGAGTTTCAGGGAGGGAGAGGATTGAGAAGAAGGCGATGGTGAGAAGACAAGGGAATAAAGAGGAAAAGAAAAAGGTTTGGAGGGTAAAACGGGAATGTTGCAAGATAGATAGGTTAAAGCAAATTGCTTGCAATACTCCCTTTCTCTTATTTTATTTTTTTAAGCTAATTTATAAAAGTTAAGAATTGTAATATTTAATTTTTTTTATTAATTTTGTTGAAATTACTTGAACTTTTTTACAGCTTACTTTGAATGGTGTTTTTTAGCAGTGGTGTTTTTTGTATAATTATTTTTGGAACAATTAGAAATATATTTAAAAATCTTTTATTTACGATGTCTATAATTTATTTGGGAATATTTGCGATACAAACATCACGTTCTTGCACTGTAATATTTGAGTATATTTTTGAAACTTAACGTTTTTGTAAAATTACAATGGCTTCTCTCGTTAACTGTCACATAGGTTTACATGCCAATGCCAAATTTACGTCCGACGTGGGCCAAGAAGTGGTATTGGCAGGCGAAACTACTTATGTATTACCATTTGTGGCTCTGAGTTTATTTTATTTTATTAATAGGGTAAACTGCGGCTAATGTACCCAATGTTTGATTTTCTGCGGATTATATACCCAATGTTTATTTTTGGCGGCTAATGTACCCAATGTTTGATCCGTTAGATATTTTTGGGTTTTCCGTCAGTTGACCGTTAGAGAGTTATATGTACACTTTTCGTATTTTTGACATAACTCACTCATTTTTTGTCCAAATTTTATGCATGACCTATGGTTGGAAAGATAAGAGATAGATCTACAACTTTAATGTTTTAAGTTTTGTAAAATAAGTTTTAAAAAAATACGAAATTTCAAGTACAACGTAAAACTGGACATTAGTTTAATGCAAAATATTTGTTTCGAGCAAATTTTAATATACTTAATGACTTTTT
This sequence comes from Parietaria judaica, assembly GCA_954871525.1. Classification (NCBI taxonomy): domain Eukaryota; kingdom Viridiplantae; phylum Streptophyta; class Magnoliopsida; order Rosales; family Urticaceae; genus Parietaria; species Parietaria judaica. The sequence continues at coordinate 17,682,298 of OX940865.1, read as the reverse complement.
ATGATGAAACGTAAAAGAAAAAAGTTGTAGATAAATGTTTTATCTTTACAACGGGTGTTTATTTATAAATTTTTGACAAAAAAAGAGTGAGTTATGCCAAAAATATAAAAGATGTGATGTGAAATAATATTTCATATTTTTGGCATAACTCACTCGTTTTTTATCCAAAATTTATAAATAAACACCCGTTGGAAAGATAAAACATTTATCTACAACTTTTTGCTTTTACGTTTCATCATAAAAAGTCATTAAGTATATTAAAATTTGCTCGAAACAAATATTTTGCATTAAACTAATGTCCAGTTTTACGTTGTACTTGAAATTTCGTATTTTTTAAAACTTATTTTACAAAACTTAAAATATTAAAGTTGTAGATCTATCTCTTATCTTTCCAACCATAGGTCATGCATAAAATTTGGACAAAAAATGAGTGAGTTATGTCAAAAATACGAAAAGTGTACATATAACTCTCTAACGGTCAACTGACGGAAAACCCAAAAATATCTAACGGATCAAACATTGGGTACATTAGCCGCCAAAAATAAACATTGGGTATATAATCCGCAGAAAATCAAACATTAGGTACATTAGCCGCAGTTTACCCTTATTAATATAATTCACTTATGATTTATTGAAGCTAATTAAATGTCAGAATAATTAGTTTGTTCATGCCACCCTCACAAAGTACACTTTTTTCGTTAATATCTCTTTTTAAATTTATGTAGGAAATTTCGCATTTCAAAATTCACTCTAAGGTTTTTCTACTTCTTTTAGTTTGACAATGTTGTCAGGCAAAATAAAAATAAAATTAATACTTATTATTACCTTTTGAAATCATATTGATACTTCTGCCGCTAATATTTTTGAAAACTAATATAAATAATTTTTTGCTTTAAAGACCCCCAAGTTGTCACAAAATTTGATGTGGTGATTTATAAATTTTGATGGTTTATAATTATATAGAGTTTTTTTTGTTTTAGTATTGTAATGTGTTAATAAACTTTATATAGAGTTTAATAATAATAATAAAAAAAAAACTTTATAGACTTTATACATTTTTTTATTTTTTGAAAGAACATAGACTTTATACTTTATACGTATCTGCAGAAAACCCCTCCTTGACCAGTACAGTCATTTCACAAGGCGAGAAGAAGAAGAAGAAGAAGAAGAAGAAGAGACGTTCAATATTCAACAGTCGTACTGCATATATACATAATATATATATATATATATTCATATCGTGGTCGAATCGAAGTATCTGTTGGTGAGCTTCTTTCTTTGAGTGGAACAACCCACCGAATCGGACTGGTGTGGCGCTACTACTACAAGGTACTCTCTCTCTGCCTCAATCTCTTTTCAACCCCGAAATGGTTTCTGGGTTTTGTGTTCCAACTGTTCGATGAAATGTCTGCTCGGAAAACCTCCATGGTTATCGCCCACGAGCTTTGCCATGAAGTATCTCCTGTTGTATTTTCATCAAGGCTCGAGTTCGCATTTGCCCATCGATTATTTATTGTATATATATATGCTTGCTCGTTTTTTTCCCCACCAAATGTATTAGGAAATTACCATAACTTTCTTTGAACCAGAGGTTCGTTTGCTTATAGCTTGACGATTTTCTGAAGCTCGAACCAACCAATTTATTGGTATAATTGTAGACGGGCCGAGTTTTTCTTGCTTTCTTACTTTAGAAAGATTCGGCGGGTCGACGGAGAAAGGGGGTTGATTGGGAAGCCAAGGTTTTCGGCTCTAGAATCATTGAGAAATGTCCCGAAAATTTCTACATGGGTATAGTATAGACCCGTTTAACGCCGCATATTTATATCCGATTTAGATTGAGAAGTCACGATTGAAACTCCAATAAGTAATGAGCTGAGATTTAGCGGTAGTAGTTCTGAAATGCTGTTCATTTCGGTTTGTTACTGGTTAATCGGTGTTGAGTTATTTTCTCAGTGATGTTTCCTTTTGACTCTGTTATATTCAGATGTCGTTGTACATTGGTAATCTACGAGCTCGAACGCGGCGAGAAGAACTGGAGCGAGTCTTTCAGAGGTTTGGTCAGTGCGATGTACGGATTAAAGACGGATATGGTTTCGTGGTGTACGGCTTTGCTCCCCAGGCCGAGAAGGCGATGAAAATGCTGCAAGGAAGGAATATCTGCGGGCAGCAGTTGACTATTACGTGGTCAAACAAACAGCCTCGGCCTTCCCAAAGACACGCAAGATGTGCCAGATCGTACGAGCTGCGCAGAAGACAGTATGAAACTAGAGATTTCCGACCACAGCTCAAGAAGCCAGATGGCGACGAGGCAGGGCTTAATTCTGAAGATCCTGTTGATAATCATTTTGTTGAAGATGAAGGTCTCGGTTTCGGGGAAGATTTTCCTAGAAATGGCGATGAAGTGGCACCTGAGAGCGCTGACAATGGCAGATGGGGCGAGCGCGCTGACTTGTCAATTGATGGTGGAGTTGACGATGGCACCATGTTTGACCGATACGAGCCCTATCATGGTCATGACAGGAAAGACAAAGACGAGAGTCGCTTGGAAGAAAATTCCAATGGTTCTGCCCTAAGAAATTCTGAAGATCAAATAACCGGAGAACAAGCTGATGATGCTGATGCAAACTTCAGCAATCGCTCAGGGTTCCAAAGAAGTTGCTTTAGTTGTGGGGCTTTGGATCACAAAATCCGTGACTGCCCTAAGAAAAACCCTTCCCGGGAAATCTTCACGAGGTTTGATCGCCGTTCAGATGGTGTCAACAATAGAACCCGAGACGGCAGGGATATTGAAAGATTCCGATCCAAAGTACGGGCTAATATTCAGTCGAGATGGGGTAATAGAGCATCGAACAATTCAAGAGAGCTGCACATAGAAAATAAATACCACGATTTTCCCGAGATTACAAGCTCTCAAGGAAACGGAGATGGAGTGAAGAGGAGGAAAAGGGAATCTCTTAAATCACTCGAAAAATCTCGGAGAAGGAAGTCAAGAAAGTCAACTTCGACATCATCCAGATCCCGTTCTGCTTCGAAATCCTTGTCTCTAACTTCAAGTTCGAGTTTAAAATCAAGACGTTCGAAGCCTCTAAACGCTAATCCGAGGTCAAGGTCAAGCTCGCCCATGTCCTTATCTGTGTCTCTCGGCCGATCAGCTTCCTCTCCTAACAAGTCACGGCCAAACCGAAAAGGATCATCGGATGCCAAAAACCCAAAATCCGATGTTGAAAAAGCAGATGCTGATAGCGGAAATGCAATTTTACTAGCCTCGAAATCGGAAATCGACAAGCCTGCTCCAATGAGCATATCATTAGAGGAAATGTGCGGTGCCCTAAAGCACTACGGCCTGGAACTCTCGGAATCGGAAATCGAAAAGAACACATCCGTGCAGTCGTTCTTCGGTTCGGCTCGGTTGTGGCCCTGGGAGAGCATCTTCTACAGAAGAGTGAAAAAGGGTCCGATTTCAGTGGATAATTATGCTCGTCGGGTCGCTCAGAACAAAGAATACGGCATCATCGACAAGTTCATTAGAAGCAGCAGTGGATGGGAAGAGAGGAGCACAGAAACTCCATGAAAGAATTTCGGTAATTCAGTAATTTTGAATATAAACATATATATACTATGATACTGTTGGTGAAGAATTTCGTTGTTTCTCTTAGATGTATTTATTTTGAAGAACTTGTTAGTCGTCAGTTATGCATTGGGCTTTTTCAGAATATGCAATTTTAAATATGAAGCCCGGTTTTGGCCCAACAAAGCGGATACTTTGGATTCCACTCGCACAAAATAAAAGTTATTATCGATAAAAAGATGCACGTCTTGTTCATTAACATTTCGGAAATACTCCGCCATAGTTAGGTTAGTTAAACCAACTCTCGTACGAGCTCCCGATGGTTCATTTGCTTGACCGTAGACTAGAGCTACTTTTAATTCGGCAATATTTTGGTCATAATTACACCAGATTCTTTTGTTTTCATATAATGATCGACTTGGCCTGGTTTTTGAAGGCCCAAACTTCCGGGAATGGGCTGAGAAAAGCAGTGGCGAATTACGGGATTACAGATGAGAGTATGGGGGGGTGATGTAGATCGGACTGCGGATATTAACAAAGAACGCGTCTCAACGAGATAAAACTCGGTTCTTCCAAGCAAAGCTTCAAAATTTCTATTCAATCAAAATATGTCTTACACAATGAATGACCATCTCTTATACAGAGCTAGGAATTGACCTCTTCAATCACAAGAAAATAGGAAACAAATTTCTCTAATTACTCTAACTAAAATGGAAACAAATAACTAATAATTAAAATATAATAAATCTTGATAATATCCCCTTATATCCGCATCACGGGGTTAATTTGGTAAACTAAAATTAAGTTAAAAAAAAACACTTGAAAATATATAAAACTAGAAAGTATTAAAAACACTAGAAATACAGTAGAATCTCGTTAAATTAATACTCGATAAAATAATATTTTTCTATGGTCCCGACTCTAACTAGTAATAAAATTCCTGGGTCCTAACGGTATTAATTTATAGATGTTTTACTGTAAAGGGGGTTTGGAGCTAACTTTGGTTTAAAGAAGATTCTGTCTATGAAAAGAAGGCCAAGAGTCTAAATGTCTAATTTATAGATGGGTTATCAGTGTTCGCAATGCATCGCGATTTTTGCGGAAAAAGTCACGATTCGTCGCGATTTGCTGCTCCAGTCGCGATGCGTGGGTAGAATGATCCACGCACTCCATCCGACCGCCAAGATCTCGCCACGTCATCAATTCGTGTGACAGATTGAAATCGCGAACCACCGCAACCAGTCGCGATCTCCTCCTTCGCGATGTGTCGCGATTCCCATTTTGGCAACTTTTGGCGATTTAGTCACGACCAACCGCGACCAACACATGTGCAGCTCTATTCGGAAGTGCTTTCACCCGTAATTTGTAATGACATGATCTTGTTCCCGGTTAAAGAAGAACCCGATTTCTTCAGGACCAGGAATGAGCCCAAATTTGAAGGACTAAAATACTCGGACCGAGCCGATAAAAGTAGTGTGAGTGGAGGGGAGAATATTCGGGAGTTAACTTGGAAACAAAAATGAAAGATGGGGTCGAGTAGAGTAAAAACTATAAAAGTAAAAAAAAAATACAGGGAGGTTTTCATTTTTGATTTTTGGGTTCAAGAGGGTAAGGTTACGCCTACGAAAAAAATGGCTAAGCCCGGAAATTATGTACTCGCCGGTCTACCTCTGCCCTTATTATGTACCCGGCCATGAAAAGAAAAAAATAAAACTGAATTTAGTATTATTATATTATTTTCAGTACGTTTAACTATATTTCGCTATATCTAGTTACTTCGTGAATAAAAAAAAAAAAAATCAAGACTGATTTTGGCTTATAGCTCTCTGTAAAAGGAAGACATGTCAAATTACTATAAGGATGTTAACGGTAAAAATAATTATGTTTGCTCTACATGTTGACGTGTGATTTGTTTCTGTTTTTGCTCTTTTCGACATGCATGAATAATAAATTTTAAAAAAAATTGACAACGAACACTAGCACTCCGCTCGCCTTTGATTTCTAAATACAACGTGTTCGCTCAAACAACATATTTCACTATTGAAACCGCTAAATCTATTTCAAGTAAACATTTTCCTGGTGCGCAGACCCACCTTGACCGTTTAGTAAATGCGAGACATATATTATGAATGATTTATATCATTAATGCCCTCTTTCCAACCTCAACGCCCTTATAAGGACTCTAATTAGTATTACATATATATAATGTTTATACACAAAAAACTTTGTATTTTTGTGGCCCCTATAGCTTGTGCACTTCACGTGCTCAGCATATCGATCCCACCAAGTGTATAGAAACCTTATTTCTTTATTACACACTTCAATATACATATGTACAGTGCATACTTACATAAATACATGATACATACATATGCGTACGCGTATATATATACACACAAATCGTAAATATGATCTGACGTGTAACATATATAGATTTAAATCTTTAGTGGGCAAAACTCAAAAGGATGAGGAAACATTTACAAAAAATATATAGTTTGAGAAGATTTAGATTTTAGAGTGAGGACGAGACACTCAATGTCACTCTGCGGGTAGCCCGTAGGAAATAGGATAACCACGTGTATGCGGGTTAAAACTAACGCACTCCGATCTCGTTTTAATATTTCAACGAGAAATCGCTTTTTTTACTCTTAATTTTTCATTTTTTTCACAATTATAATTTCAACTTATAAAATCGGCATATATAATTTGACAATTTTACTCTTATTTCATTAATGCAGTGTAAGAAAATCCAAATTTTAAATTTACATCTCCATTGTTGATTTTCTAACTGAGTTTGCCACCCTTTTGAATTTTCCGTCTCGCCTCACTCGGCAGCTTCTCTGCGTTGTGGCAAACACCATTTCTGGGGTTGCTATCTCACCTCGCTGGACTACCGCGAGCTCTCTCTCCGTGGTAATTTATTGCCTCTCGATTCCGTCTCTCGGAGTCGATGTCTCACCTTGTTGCGCCGCATCTCCAAGTGGTAATTAAGCCGCTAATACATATGTTTTATTGTTAAATTGAGCTTGAGGATAATATTGGTGATTAAACGTTCTTCGTTAATATGATTTTTATATAATAATTCCACATGTTGATTTATAGATAGCTGCTTACGAATAAATAGATTTAAAATAGGGATATTAGCGACAAAAGTGGCCAAAGTTAGGCCAAGTGTGCAAATAAGTGGTCAAACTGATTTAATATCGGCATAAGTAGCAAAAGTTTACCAAACCGTGGACAGTACAAATTCCATCCATTTCATGTCAACGGCGTTAGCCACGTCATTTCCACAAGTGTTGAGCTTTGGCCACTTATTTGCACACTCAGCCTAACTTTAGCCACTTTTGTCGCTATTATCCCTTATTTTTTACGTTCCAAAGTATTTTTTAGGGTTTATCTAGATATTTTTTGTTTTTTTTTTGTTTTTCTTAAGATTTGACTAAAACTTTTTCCTAAATAACTAATTCCGTTTTTAAAATTTAGAACGCTGAATATCACTCTCAATTTTGAAAACATTAAAATGTGTTATCGGTCTCACATGTAATTTACGATCATAGGATTTGACATAAAACGTCTATATATTTAATTGTTAGGGACCATTAGATTTTTTAAAGGAATAAGAACGAAATACCCATTTAGCAACAAGTTCTTTTTTTTAGTTACTCATTGTGTGTATTAAAATGAACTAAAATATGTATGTTTTAACACGTTTGTACAAAATAAAAATTTCGTTAATAATGTTGGCCTAACATTGTTAGTTAGAGTCGAGGCTAAAATCGGGACTTTGTAATATTATTTTATTGAGATATATTTAATTGTTAGAGACCCGGAATTTTGCTTAAGGAAATACCCATTTAGCCACAATATATTTTTTAAAAATATTACTCATTATGTGTATTAAAATGTACCAAAATGGGTAGTGTTTTAAAAACTTTGTAAAAAAATGATAATCTTGTTAATAATTTTGGCATCATTGTTAGTTAAAGCCGGGACTAAATCGAGACTTAGTAATATTATTTTATTGAGATTATTAATTTAAATGAAATTTTACTGGACGAAGTAGTCTTTCGGTCTATAATGCCAAGGCTTCGTGTTTAATAGTTTGGCACACCAAGATACCATAGTTTTAAAAAAATAAAAAATTTAACAGTAGCATCAATGATTTGATATGGGTTTTGAGATTAGTAAAAGTGACTAATACCTTCTTGTTCTATTTCTTGTTCCGTAAGATGGTTTTCTTTTTATTTTTTCTATTTCGACCCCTAAATCATGATCAGGTAATTTGTACATGGCCGAGAACCTCAAAAATTTGTTAGTACTGTCTATCCCGTACCCTGGTGAACCAAACAGAGCGTAAGTCTTCCAAGCATGGAGAGGCTAAATTAATCACTAGTAATCCCTACATTTTGCGCAAAGTTAACAAAAATGGTTTTTTTTCGTAAGTTATTTGTGGTGATTTCAAATGACTAAGTCCATAAAAGCATGGTACAATAAAATTTCATAAAATTAATAATATTAATAAAATAAAATAATGGTCCCTAACAATTAAATATATAGAGGTTTATGTCAAATTCTATGATCGTAAATTACATGTGAAACCGATAACACATTTTAATGTTTTTAAAATTGAGGTGATATTCAGCGTTCTAAATTTAAAAAACAGAATCAGTTCTTTCGGAAATCAAGTTTTAGTCAAATCTTAAGAAAAAGAAAAAATATCTAGATAAACCTTAAAAATAACGCAAAAAAATAAGGGATAATAGTGGCAAAAGTGGCTAAAGTTAGGCCGAGTGTGCAAATAAGTGGCCAAAGCTCAACACTTGTGGAAATGACGTGGCTAACGGCGTTGACATGAAATGGATGGAATATGTACTGTCCGCGGTTTGGTAAACTTTGGCTACTTATGCCGATATTAAATTAGTTTGGCCACTTATTTGCACACTTTGCCTAACTTTGACCACTTTTGCCGCTATTATCCCTTTAAATATATTTTTCACTTGTCAAAGGAGTCCAAATCTAGAAAACAATAATTCCATATATCAAAATTATTTTCGGTAACAGCCTATTATATATAGTATAATACTATTTTATAATAAACATTTGCAAACATAAATTTTAGGAACTAATTTTAGACCCATCGAGCGTAATGTAACAGTAATACCTTCTATTTTATAATTTAAATTCATTTTAAAACATATACCAAATTTTATACGATTTTGAGAATAAAAAACTAAGTACAATTTGTTGATGTACAAATTCATCGTATATTTAATACAACATGTCATACGAATTATGAATTAATTGAATTCGTAAATAAAATAAAAAAAGGTTCAAAAGAATGTTACATATTCAACGGGCTCAGTACAAAGCCAAAATCTCACTAAGGCAACTGGCAACCACGAATTCCACGAACAAAAGCTACTCGGCTTAAAGCCCAAAAGCTATCTGTCATCATCAAAGAAGAGGAAGGGCATAATAGTCACAAATCTTGTCCGGCTTCGTCAATTTAAAAAGGACGGAAGACTAGGAGCACTAAGTCAAATCCACAACTGGTCTGTTCGGTCAAGAATCCAACTCGGGTAAATTACGCAATCATGGAGCACGTGTCAACTGGATAATTAGTAAGCCCGTTCAGCTCGGAGAGACATCCCCAAATTCTCAAAAATTCTAACAAGAATAATTGAAGGTTATTAAATAACAATTCAAATTCAAGACGAGGAATCGAGCACGCATTCATCAAGAGAGAATATTGAGAGTTTTCCTATTCGACTTTATATATATATGGGAGCAAAAATTTCTTTACTCCAAACTTTTTTATCCGGCTTCAATTTGTTTCCCCAATCCAACCCCTTTTAAGTATATTATTTCACGTTCTCTTCAAATATTTTCCTCAAATTTCTTTACTCCAAACTTTCTTCAATTTCTCTCTTGTATTTTTCTCTTCAAACCTATCGATTTTAAGGTGAAAGTGAGAGTATTCTAGCAAGTTTGGGGAGTACTTTTAAATATTAGGTAAAAATGAGAGGAGTTTGTGAATATTTCCTTTATAAACAACCTCTTACAAATAAAAAAAAATGTAAAGTATATAATATTACTTGTCACAGGAGTAGAAATCTAGAAGAGCAATAATTCCAAATATTAAAAATATATTTGGTACCACCTATATTATATGTAGTGTAGCACTATCCCATTATAACTATTAGCACACTTGAATTTTCAGCAACTAACTATGCTATATTTTCTTCCTTTATTTGGGCTTGTTTTGGATGGGATAAGGGATAGGTCAGTATTTAAATTTTGTATACTTTAATGTAAAACCATATCATTAATAATGAGAAAGAGAGAGGTACATGTGAGTTATGAAAGGGGGTTGGAAAAAGAGAAAAATAGTTAATATGAGAATTTAATTTTGAGAACATGGAGATGAGAGGACTATAGATTTATGAGGGGTTACCAAAATTAAGATTGCCCAACAGAAAATATGGCATTTACTCATTTATAGATTTAAGACACTATAAAATTCAAACTAATTCAAGAAACAACATGCAATATAAATATCAATTTATCTAATATTATATGTTAAAATGAAGAGAGAATTAAATTTGTATTTATCATATGACGCAATACCTTCATTATTGTCAACCGTCTCAATTACTCTTGCATTTATGTGATTTTAATGGCCTCTCAATCTAATGTTAGTTTTTTTTTTTTTTTTTCCTTCTACACAAATAAATTCAAACCCCATTATCAATTTACCAAACTATCCCCTTAGTAAAAAAAAAAAAAGTTTCCTTTTTTGTTTAAATATCTTAGGACCTACACACAAAAAATGTCTTCAGTTAGTTGGCAAGTCTGCATTGTGAAATCTAGCACATCAGTTTGTACTAAAGCTCCTTCTTTTCATGTACTTCTCACTAACCCTACATGACACATATTAGGACTTCTTCTGCCAAAATAAAATTATTATTTAGCCAATTGAGCTCCGAAGGTACATCTTCTTAGCTAATACTCATAAATATTTTCCCGGGAAAAATCCGAACCGAAAAAATATATGATGTTTCGGAAACCGGAATACCTTATATATCCAGGGTTATTGGTAACCATAAATACCAAATTAATGCTCTAGATTTCAACGTGAGTTTGAAATTTGGACAATAATATTAAACATGAAACTAAATGAAAGCGCCTAATGCTCATATTTCAATTAGACGACTAATTATCACAAATATTCATTAGTTCTAAGAGAATAAGACCCAAAAATTTCAATTATGAATTTTCAAATAAAATATCCGATATTAGAGGGTTATTAGTAGCTATAAATACGATATTCAGGCACAAGATTTAATGTGAATTTGGATTATTGGCATCAATATTAAACATGGGATTAAATGAAAAGCAGCCTAATTTAATCAATAGACCTATGAATTTGTGACATTTGGTGGCTGAGCCTTCAAGTGCTTTCAACATAAGCTTAAGCCATTTTGTGGGCCTCAATGGGCCCATTGATCCGTACCACTGAGTTTGACCAATTCCTCCTCAGAAAAAGCAGAGCTCAAACTAATAGAGAACAACTGCTTCTCAGTTTCACAAATAAAATAAAAATCCACTTCTTGACATGGACTTCACCCAAAAGTAAACGCTCTTATTTTAATTTTATTCTTTATTTAATTTTATATTTTCACTTTTCACTGCCACTGCTTGTGAGATTCTGTTGTTTGACTCCGAAACAAATAACGTTAGCAGCGGAATAAGTATCTAATCTTTTTTTTCCTTCATGGGCGTGAAAAAAAAAGGATGGAGTCTATGCTATTGATAAAACATTAGATACTTATGCCGCTATAAATAATAAAAGAGAACAAAAAAATACCTTAAAATGTTGAGAAAATCTCATGCAGTTACAGTTAAGAAACGTTTTACATTGTACTTCTGCTAAAAACAGCTAAGACAAAAGCTGTAACACAAATTCGAACACAATTTACCCATGATCTATCTTCTTCCTATGATTAGCAAGCTAAAATAGCAAAAAAAAAAAAAAAAAAAAAAACAGTGCTATATTCGCTTCATTAATCTCCACGAAACTTTCTTCGTTTTTTTTTTTGCTCGAGCCGAAAATGGAGCGCAAAATAGCACTGCCCATAAAGGGCAAACAGCAAAAAAACCAAAAGAAGCCATGTTCATATATGATCAGCCATGGAAAACCCTAGCTTAGCTCCTCCTGGTCTTGACGGGAGGGGCATTATGGTCATGGAGGAAGTCGAGGAGCACGGTGCTCTTGCACTTGGGGCACTTGGGGTCCTCCTCGGAGAGCATGACGTACATCAGGCACCTCGGGCACCCCACGAGCACCATCGACGTCGCCTCGGGGCTGTCCGGGTACCCCTCGTCCTGCCCGTTGGCCTCCGACGACACGCACGAGCTCTGCGGCGACGAGGGCGACGCCGTGGCCGACCGCCGCCCCGGCGACGTCTCCATCATCAGCGGGTTCCTCCGCGGCGGCGACAGGTTCAGCTTCAGCTCCAGCTTCGGCCGGCTCGATCCGTTCCGTCGGCTCATGATGATGATCGCCGCCTTCTGTTTCGCCAAAACAAAATCAGAAACCTTGCACACAACCTGTACATACATGTATTATAAGAGAAGATTGAAATTGAAGCTTACCAGTTCGTGGGAATTAGCTAGGGTTGAGAGGAGAGCATGGACATGGAAATGGAAATGGAATTGTGTAAGTGGGTGTGGAGGTGTGAGAGGGGCATTATATAATAGGAGGGAGATGGGTTTTATTAAAGGCTTAATTTAATTAAGAGAGAGAGAGAGAGAATTGAAGTATTTGGGTGGTAGAAGAAGATGTAAATTGAGGCCAGGAAATGTATTAATGCTCGGAAAAAATCCCAAGAAGTAATGCAGGAAGTGGAAATTTGGAGTAAATATTGCAATTAAACAATGGCAGATCACAAGAAATTTAAACCCTTTTCTTTTTTTCTTTCTTTCTTCTTCATTCATTATATTTATTGCTCTTACGAGAGACTAGTCGGTGTTTGTGTTTGTTTTGGTTTTCAAAGTTAATGTGTTATATACATAGGCCGAAAGTTTTAGAGTAATTGACACCAATGCCCCTAACTTTGAATTTCGGTGTCGTTTGCCCATGAACTTCACTTTTCGACAGAAGCGCCCCTTACACTTTCGAAAAGTAGCACAATACTCCTTATCACTTTTAACTCGTGCACGATACATGGCTTGTTGGAGGGTAATTTTACCAAATTGTATTGTATTATTCTTACTTTCTGAAAGCTCAATGGTAACCGTTCTTGAATAATTAGACTCGTTGATTGTATTATTAATAAATTGAAGAAAAAAAAAATCTTGTGTTGCACACTAGTTAAAAACAAATCATCACATTCAAGGCGCATTGGTGCCAATTACTCTTTGGAAATTAGGAGTGTATTATTGCCAAAAATTAAGGTTTAAGAGGTAAATTGCACCGATAAAAAATATTAAAGGCGCATTGGTGCCAATTACTCTTTGAAAATGCATGCATTAGTTAGTAGTAGTAATAGTATTACATAGAAAAAGGTCACAACGGCTTTGAAAGCCAAACCCCATTAGTTAATATAACCTCAAGCATTCATCGCCAAGCCACCTAGAAATTCAATACAAACACCCAAATATTTAATGGACAGCCATGGAGAAAAGCAAGCGTAACAGCTAAACAGTGGTTCACAATTGCCAACAACATCCTAAAATTTAATTGCTTAGTGCAACATAAAAAAGTTACATTTTTGTGTCTGTGAAAATGACCTATATATGTACATGTATGTATATATGTATGTGTAGATATATTTTTATGATTATATATAAAGTTGGTGGAATTCATGTGAGTTCATTATAATAACCAACTTACTTTGTATATTTCCCCCCTACCATATATTGCATTGCCTTCACGATTTTGGCAATATTCTTGTAAATATATTTTAGGGATCATTGCGGTACAAGTATCCATTTTTTTCAATTAAAATAACGTATTTCCTATCTTCAATTGAGCTGAATAGAACTCAACATCGCGAAACTTGCATTTTCGATTCATTCTATAACACTAATTGTCTCCATTAGTACTGTTGAATTTTTTCCACGCGTACATGTCAACTTAATACTCTTTTTCTTCTCGTTTTGAGATCTATTAATGTTAAGGACTTCAATTTTGATACATACAGTGTAAATACAACGTTATTTAATCAGCGCTCTTGGAAGTAAGGAAATTTGCCGCGCTATATATTTTAAAAAAGTTTAGATACTTTTACCGCAGTTATCACTTTTATTATTCACTTAGAAAATGTTATTATTTAATTCGGCAATGAGTAGGGAAATGTTTTTGCAGAATTGATATGTATTTTTTGAACTAAGATCATATTTACAAATAAGCTGACCAATGATTAATAATTTTCTTGCTTTTGTGAATGGCATTAAAGGTCTTCAGAGTTGACAATGACAATGCTTACGTTAAGTTTATTTCATTGTTGAACTGAAAGCTTAGGACATTTCACTTGTGGTGTCAATTATTTCTAATACAATTCTCTTGTCAGATATACTTATTATTATCGAGGGTTTATCAATGGCGAAATTCTTGATATATAATATATAATAAATCAATTTATATACATATGAGTATATATCTTTAGTAATTTTGATCTTCATTTTCAGGATCTCACATTATATATACCAAAGTTTTAATCGTATTTTATAACTTTATTGTATTAAATATTTGAAATTTTACAACCAACACTATTACAAAATTGGAAATACATTACAAATTTCGTATTATGGTTTGAAAAACCGTCTTCTAAATTTAAAAATGTTAACTTTGCATGATAGTTTGTAGAAACCGCCATGCTCGCCGCAACGAGATTCATTCTAGTCGCTGCAATACGGATTTATTTTGAACTATATATACGGGGCCGTAATTTCATAGACTGCGCTCGCAACAATTTTCAAAAATTCTTTCCCTTTGCCTCAAAGTAATATTATCGTGTTGCAGTGAGAGTGTTTTGCATTACAAGTTTCCAAAAGCAAGTTTCATTAAAATTTTAATTTAGTTTATATGACATATGTTGGTGTAGGACTTCGACTTGTTCATATAAATGACGAGTTGTATTTTGTTGGGAATATAATATAGTCTTGCTTAAGATTATAGAATTTATTATATATAATTGAGTTATATAATGATTAAGCAAATTATGAAATCATCGATATTGTTTCATATTAATCCGAATACTGATTAATTTGGATTTGCGGCCCGATCAAAGACCCAACTCGAATTACGCAATCGAAAATCCCAAAGGAACAAGCCCGAGGTTAAATTATTATTTCGCCAAACAATTCAACTTAATTTGAATTGTACTCAGATTATATTCGAATTAATCAACCGAGTAAAACTGAGACGATTTCCCCATAAGTCACTCTCCACCGGGAGTTTCAGTCAAACATCAATAGTTCGAAGTCAAAAAGCTCATCAACAATCTCCGTGTTAGTTTAGGAGCTCATCTCGTGGTAAAAACCATTGTTGGATTGAAGGAAGACCATCGAAGTGCTCCCAATGGATTAATAGAATATTATAACTCGGAAATGGGACTGAAGCCTCATATCTAGAGCAATTTTTACTCTATTCTTGTCTAAATAATTAAAACTTTAAGATGAAGTAATCAATTATTACTTCGGATATACCTCTATAATTTTCATGTGTTGCTTATATTTAGATGCTTTATATATAGAGATATTGCACCAAATAGCCAAATTGAAACTTTAATTTTGCAAAATAGCCAAACTTTGGTTAATTTTGTAAACTAGCCAATTAACATGAGGTGTCACATTTAATTCAAATTTTAATACTAAAATACCCTTTAATTAATCATTTTCGTTTATTATTTTCGTAATTAATTAAATTGGTAATTATCATTATCCCACAAATCATGGTATGATTAATTGTGCACAAATTTTGGAATTTAATTACAAATTTTGAATCATCTCTCTCTCTCTCTCTCTCTCTCTCTCTCAATCAAGAATCCCTCTCTCTCTCTCTCTCTCTCTCTCTCTCTCTCTCTCTCTCTCTCTCTCAAGAATCCTCCTTATCCCACGCGCCGCCCCACGCGCCGCCCCGGAGTACCGGGCCCTCCTGGCCGTCAAAGCCGCCCTCCCCCCCGACGCCCAGCCCGCGCTCGCCTCGTGGAACGCCTCCACCGCCCACTGCGCCGAGTGGCTGGGCGTCACGTGCGACCGCACGCGCCGCCGCGTCACCGCTCTCGACCTCTCCGGCCTCAACATCACCGGCGAGATCCCGCCGGAGATCTCGCTCCTCCCCTCGCTGGCCTCCCCGCGGCTCTCTCCAACAACGTCTTCAATGGCACATTCCCCGCGGCTCTCTCCCGTCTCGGCGCTCTCGGAATCGGCATGGCCACCGCCGGCCTCCCCGACCGTCGTGGTGTCGACGCGTGGCCGGGCTCTGATGGTGTCGACCTCCGGGAAGGGGCTGGACGGGCAGTCACCTGCCACGACAGGGAAGAAGAAGTACGTGAGGCAGGTGCCGGGGCGGCACAACGACACCGAGCTCCACCTGGCGGCGCAGCGTGGCGACCTCGCCTCCCCGCGGCTCTCTCCGTTGTTAATTTACGTTAATTCGTTGTTAATTTACGAATTAACGTAAATTTGTTGTTAATTCATTGTAAATTAGTTGTTAATTTACGTAAATTAATGTAAATTCGTTGTTAATTCATTGTAAATTCGTTGTTAATTTACGTTAATTCGATGTTAATTTATTATGATTCGTTGTTGATTTACGTTAATTCGCGTCTTTTATTTGTTTATAATTTTTGAAAAAAAATAAATCCAAAAATTATATAATTTTTTTTAATTTAAAATTCGAATTATATAAAAAAATGTTTGGTTTTGGTTGTTACCATATATATAGCTATTTCAATTAATAGCAATATTTTTAATTAATGAAAATAAATAAATTTTTAATTAATATAATTATTCATAATTAATGTCATTGATTTTTTCAGATTAATAACCCACAAATTACGTGGTTAATTTGTATTTATTTTTAATTTCGTTTTTAATTATTAAGGGTAATAATGTAATTAGAAATTCACTTAAATGGTTAATTGGCTAGTTTACAAAATTAACCAAAGTTTGGCTATTTTGCTAAACCCACTTGCAAGATTAGCTATTACCCTTAAGAACCCTTATATATATTATATCATTTGAGTGATAAAGAGAATATATTCTAAACTCCGTAGATCAGGAACCAAACTTATTTGACTTAGTGGTAACTCCACTAAATACCTATTCAAGAGGAAATGAGATTAAATCCAATGGGACTCAAATGAGTGCATCACTTACATATATGTAAACTTGACCAATAATGTCACCTGCTCTTAACTAAATATATCTAGTAATGCGAGAGCGCATTGTAACATTGACGATAGTGTCAATCCCATTCTTAAAAAGAAAGAAAAGAAACAGCGATAAGGAGTTATACGACAATACACATATTACATATCAAAATGAACTTCAAAAAGTTTGTGACTATGAAGTGCAAAAGCACGTCAACAATATAATTCATTCCAATTATTATTTTTTGGATGTTATACACATTAAGTCTCTTCGAGATTAACTATAGGGGTGTCCGGAGAAATAAAATTAAAGTTTTTAATTTTAAAATATTAAACCACGTCCTGAACAAAGCTAAAAATGCTGGTTATTCTCGATTTTTTTTTCCTGCGAAAATAGGATTTTTTTTTAGTAATATTTATTGTCTATGTCTGGGGTTTGGACATGTTTTATTTATTGGATTTTGAATATGTTTTTTTAGTATTTTGAACTTTCTATTTTGGATTTGAATTATGCAATTATACTTTTTTAAGAGACAATATTGACCAAAATTATACGTACTCACATTACAAGATATATTCGAAATGTAAAAACAATTGTCACTATTAGCCACATACACTATTGGCCCTGAATACATATATACACAAGTTTCGCTTCTCGGTGGAATTCAAATTAGGACCTCTCAAAGGATCATGTGGTGGATCTACTATTATGTCAAACAAACTTGGTTTATTTTTGTCGGACTATGTGTGTTAGTTTGTCTTTAGAAAACTTGGCTTTTTTTTTTTTAATTTAAAAATATTTATAGAATAAGATTTTTTTTTTTAAAGGTTGTCGAACCGAGCTTTTGGAATTTTTTTTTCCCTTCCCAAATTTATAATAAAACATAGGATCTTAGTCTCTATTCCTTTTTCTAGTTGCTATAAAATCAGTTTTTTTTTTTTTTTCTTTTCTTTTCAAATTGAACCTGGGACATGAATATAAAATCCCAGTTTTCTAAGACCGAGCCAAAAGTATGCTAAAATTAGGTTATTTTATATATATATATTTTTTTACGGTTAGATATATAGATATATATAGAGAGAGAGAGCATTATGCACGATTAGATATCACATACACAACTACAGAGATCATAATCAATACAAACATAATGGCACTAAATTATGATTATAACTACACAATATAAATATTTGAATTAAGAAGTTCGGTTATTAATTACTCTGTGTACTGTGCCTTACAACACAAATTAAGTAGATGGAGTTAAAGTTAGTGTACTATAATATTTATACCAATCTCAAAAGTCATTATTTATTTCATCAAAACAATCCTTCATTAATTAATGATTAGAGTATGCTTACAAAGCATCCGCATAAGGAGCGGAACCTCCCTACATTACAAATGGATAGCTCACTGACTAACAGAAATAGAAAAATCAATTTGAACAATATTCTCCATTATTAAACTCTTTATAATTATCGTATTATTTCTCTCGATGCATAAGATTTAAAGACGATAAATTTTAACAAATTCCGACAAGTTGTTGTGATTTTGTTACCTCATCCTAGTTCCGGGCCACAAACCCCGTTGCCACTCAGATGATCTCGAGAATGCCGGCTTCAACCACGGCATCAATCTAGACAGAATCTTTAGTATCTACCCGCTATCATTTACTAGGATATATATATATATATATTTATTGAGATGGACCTTTTCATTTAATCACATGAGGTAATAATAATACATATATGATTTTTTTTACCATCTAGCTTGAAAGTTCCTGATTTTTATCTTGTACGAACAAAAAAAGAAAAGAGCTGGATTAACAACGTGCAGGTATAAAACTTTCCACTTTTGGTACTTTCAGCATTAGTGACTTAGCAAAAATTCACTGACCATTTTATCAATTGCTTCTATCAGAACGCCATATGTAGGCAATTTCACGCCCTCTAAGGATGTCAGATTTCCTCATATTGCCCAAAAAAAATCAAATCAGATAAGAAAACACAAAAATATTATATTATATATATTTAAACATGGTAGAATATATGGACAATAAAAATATATTCCTTATTTTAAAACATACTACAATTTATTTTTATACCCTCAGTCATTTTAAAATTTACGGATTCATAACTGCCGTTTAATCATTATTTTTTGGGTTATTACCGGCATATGTTTTTTTTCTTTCGCAAACATCCGACTTATGTTCCTGTTTTTTTTTTTCGCGACATATATTCCGTAGGTCTTAAAACGTACTCAAAGTCAACCTCCGTTAACACTTCCGTCTATGTCCGTTAGTTTTTGCCATGGGTCACGCCCTTCAGATTGGCATATGTTCCCGTTCTTTTGTAAATATCCGACTTATGTTCATGTTCTTTTTTTGTTTAGCGGCATATATTCCATTAGTCTTAAAACACCCTCAAATTCAACCTCTATTAATACTTCCGTCTATATCCGTTTGTTTTTGCCACGTGTCATGTACACCTCGACAAACTTCATCATCTTCACCGATTGGTTCGAGCAGAGCCCGAGTTTCACAGCCTTGCAACGCTAGGTATATTTTCTAGAGATGATAATATATGAGAATAAATTATAAAAAAATATTAGCGAGTAAATTCAAAATACATATCGATGTGTTATTGAATTTGACGAGCATCGGCTTATCTCTTTTGTCCAAATTTTGTTCTTGATAAATAGAAAACGTTAGTGATTCCTGAGACGCGTTGGAATCTCTCCTTAAAGCTTGATTCGCCCCATCTACGTGCTTGAGTTTCGTTAGGCAATTAGCTTGCCAAGATATAATCAGTCAACCCCAAAATTCGTAAAATTTCAAAGTTCGCTAGCAAAGTAAGACTCTTTGATCTCCGTTCTATACCCAAAGACTCATAACATAAAAAAATGGAAAGCTATAAAAAAATTAAAATTACAGAGTGAAAAATTAATGGGAATCAAACTCTTAATATATCTAGATAACTTTTAAAACTTCGTTTCGAAGAAAGCGTTCAACTCAGGTGTTCAACGTTTCGACCCACTTGACGCTATCTCAATTTTATTTTCATTGCAATATTTTCACACACTTCAGAGACAGGTCATTGATGGATTCACTATAGCCATCGATCATGGTGATCCCAACCTCGGTCCACTAGAACTTCCTTTGTGTTTTTACTGCTTCTGCCCAATGCCAATTCTCCTCGGCACCGAACCCTCCCACGACGGAAGCTCGCGGGTGTCGGTGAGAACCGTGGTTTGGTGGCAATTTGATTGGTTGGTGCTTTGGTTAAGGTTGGTAATTAAAGATTTGAGAGCTTGTTAGAAACAAAGATCAAAGACTTCCACGACGAAAGAGGATTTCAAGTTTAAAAAGGAAGATCAACTCTACATCGATGAGAGAATGAAGATTTAAAAAAAAATGACTAATTTATTGTTTAAAAATAATTAGTATCATCTAAAATGGTACTTTAATCGTATAAAAAAATATTATTAAGAAAATAAAAAATGAAAAAAATTTGTACTTTTTTTAAATGATAAAAAAAATCATAAATAGAAAGAACGGAAACATAAGTAGGATATTTGCAAAATAACGGGAACATATGCCGGTATTAAGGGTGTGACAAACTAACAGACATAGACGGAAGTGTTAACGGAGGTTGACTTTGAGTACGTTTTAAGACTTATGGAATATATGCCGCAAAAAAAAGTACAGGAACGTAAGTCGAATGTTGCAAAACAACAAGAACATATACCGGTAATAACCCTTATTTTTCAAATAACTTTCGTTTTCATTTTTATTTTTTTTGTTTTCACAAAAATATACTTCATTTAATATTTTGAAAGCCAAAATAATAATAACTTTTTGTTTCTTAAGGATTTTAACTTTTATTTGAAATAATTAAATATTAATACAGAGTTGCATTGTCTAGTTATAATTTGAAAGTATATTTTACACGTTTTTCAATAAAAATCATAGTTAATACTAAAAAGGATAATTGCGGTATAAGTACTCACACTTTGACCAACTGAGTCTGCTAGGGTTAAAAGTGGAGAAAAGCGGAAAAAATAGTCAATGTTAACAAATATGTGGTGACACATTTTTTTGTCCAGTATTTTACAGACGTTGGTCAATTTCTTTTAACATAGTGCTATTAAATCATATCTAATATTCACATATATGTGCTCATCTAACTATTTGAAATTATTTCTCATTAAAATGATCAGGCGGAAAAAATGGATGAAAAAATGTGTCACCTCACTTTTTTTGAATTCAGGTACTTTTGCTGCAATTATTTCACTTTTACACTTAACGTTGTAGTTTATCAAATTTTTGATAATTTTACCGCAATTATCCCTTAAAAATGACAAAAATGAAAGAAGAAAAAAAGGTAACACGTAATAAAGGTATTAAGAAGATATATTTTTCAAAACACCAGTTCAACGTTTTTTTTATTTTTGTTTGTACTAAATCTGAATAATTATTCCCAAATCGTATTTTACATATTTTTTGACAGAAATGTCATTTTCTCTATGTGAGTTGAGAAATTGTCGGACTTATTCATAAAATTGTTAAACCTTGTGTCAAAAACTGTCATAAGCGAAAAAATGTCAAAGTTAAGATAATACTGCCAAACTAATATTTAATATTGCCTAATTATTATATACTCTTTTATTTTGCTCTTTATTATTATTTTTAAGTACTAGAAACTATCAAATTTTACTCATAAAACTATCCAATTTGGTGTCAAAATTGCTTAAAATGATATTTTCTCAACTCATTAGAGAAAATAGTATTATTGTCCAAAACTAAATAAAATATAATTTGAAGAATAATTATTCAGATTCCTTAAAGTGAAGAACAAAAAATGTTGAACTTGTGGTCTGGGAACATTTCTTCAAGATTCTCTATATATATGTATATGTTATATTTATTTTAAAGTAATATATATATATATATATATATGAATATATAAGTGATATCTAGAAATTATGTAGATGTCCTTTTCAACTGATCAGTGAATGATGTTTGACATATGCAAATGCATCTTCATCTCAAACTTGGGCAAGCAAACCTAGTTCTGTAGAATACTAGTATGCTCGTAGAATTTAGATATCCCCTATCAATATTTTTGTCTCGGAATGTTCTTTAATAAATATGTGTGTATGTATATATATACACACGCGCGCGTGGTAGTTACTAATTAAGGATTTTTCATCTTTGCTTTTTATATGCCTTTATTTTCAATTTTGACAAAAACATTTTGCTACTTACATCGGCAAATAATCATGCTTGGTAATTTTATTATTATTTTTTAATAGTAACGGACATCCATCAAAGTATGAGTTGAAAAAAAATGCTTTGCAATGGGCAAGGAAAGAAAGCCATCTTAATTGCTTGATCGTGCTCTGATTTAATTTTCCTTTTCATAAAGTTTATTGACAGTTTACTACACGTATATAGTCAAATTTATATTTTGAAATATAAAATTGAACATATAATAGATTATCATCAAGTCGGTTCAAATGAGTAAATATGGTTTAAATTTTATTTAACTCTTTGCTATTAATGAGCTCGATTGAATTAAAATATGATTCCACTTGGCGATGTATTTTTTCGACTTAGTTTTATTTTGGTCAAAATAATTGTTCTCTCTCTCTCTCTCTCTCTCTCTCTATATATATATATATATATATATTGAAGTTTAAATTAATATGTGAAACTTCTTCATGCACTTATTGATAACAATACAATGGAGCCTCTCGAACTTAATACTAGGTATATTGATAAACTCAAATAATATTTTATATTGTCTGACTTGGAGACTACTGAAAAAATCATTAATTTTGATTAATATATATATTATTAGTTTATCTCAAATATAAATATATAGTCTCATTAAATTGAATAATAATTCTTGGTACAAATATAATTAAGACGATATATATTGAATTCATCTGTATTTTTGAAACTCATCGGTATTTTATTTTTTCTTAATTGAATTAAAAAGTTACTATATTGTGTTCTTGCTCAAAAAAATCGCGAAGACATTTTACTGTATTAATAAGTACTTCATTACTTATAAATGGATCCAAATGCATTATGTTCTTCAAGTTTTGATTCTCTTGGCAAAATACCAAACAATTTATTTTTATCTCAACAGATTAGTAAGCACACTGACGTGTACCATATCATCTGGATGAAATTTAGAATAGTTATTTATGACGAAAAATATATTTGTTCTTCATTTGATAGCATTGAAAATACACTAAAGTTTTTTTTTTGTTTTTTTGTTTTTTCATTCACGGAGACATATGAACACTTGACTTTTACATGTAAATTTTGCAATTTAGGTATCTATTCCACACGATTAAAATCTTCACATTTTTATTTTTATTTTTACTAAAATCCTGAGATTATGCCGCGTAAATATGAATAAACTTGAGTATTTATTTTGGCAATTATGCCTATAAATTTTTTGCTCGATGACATCGTGGAGGATGCCACTTCTTATTGGAATGCCGCCATCTCCGAGCACGCGATCAAGCCTATCGCCGTGAGAGAATTGTTCTTGCTGCGCTATATGAGAAATCCTGTTGATGGCAAGATGGTTAAAATTGGATAGCCATAGTTGGTAACGTGAAGGTCAACGGCATATTGAATTTATAAACCCTGAACTTGGATCCATCCATATGCGATTTTAATGAAACCGAATCTTGACATGGTTAAGAAAACTCGACCTAGATGTAAGTTTAAAACACGCAACTTCAAGTTTATATTATTACATCCATAAATTAGTATGTTCCGAAAAAGTCAGCGCGCTTCATACGAATCCGGTGAAGTTAAGTCAGTGCGCTTCATGCGAATCCGGCAGAACTTAACCGGTCATAAATTAAAGCTGTCAAAGAAGGGAAACAACATATTTATCAGTTATTAGAGTCTTAAAAGCATGTTATATGGTCCAATAATTTAGAGAGCCTTCACCGAACAAATGCCATGAAAGAAATAATTAAAAGGTATGACTAAGCAGATCTTAAACCCCACAAGGTTTCAGTCCAATCATTATTACTACATGCCATGCAATTTTACATGTAAAAGTCAGGTAGAATAATTTTGACCCCTAATCTTGTTCTATTTGTTTTAAAGACACCAACCAAAAATAAAAATAAAATCTTGAGGAATTGAATTTCCTTCCTAACCAAACAGTCTAGTTTGAATTGAATAGAGAGGGAAGAATTGTTGAATTGATTGAGGAACTGACCATTTGGTATTAATACAATAAATAGTAAGCTGCCTTCAGTTAATGGGTATTAAATTATGGGATTTAATGAGAGCCACCAAATGCCAAAACAAAGTGGTTTAACTTCATTACTTTTCCCTCCCTTTAAATATTTATAAGGTGATTTATGGCTCTTGGTTAAATATAGTTTCAATGCACAAAATGCATCACCAACCCACTCCATGCCTAACAAATGACCAAGTTTTTTTTTTTTTTTTGCTAATGAGCTATGTGCACATTTGGCACTTCTATTTTAGAAATAGCAAAATGGTCCTCTCTTTTTTATAAGTTTAGTTTTAAATTTTTAATTTAGTTGAGATGACCCCTTTTCACTGATTTTAGTGTGAATTTTAGCTCTTTGACCGTCAATTTACATATAACATTTAGAATTTTCTTTTAATTTCAAAATATATATACAATCATTTTGTAAAATATGGAACGGACGGGTTAAACAAAATATCATTTTCTCTATTTTTGGAAAGGATGGGTTAAACGATACATCCATCATAAAAGATGAACTATTTCTACTATTTTAGAAACAAATACAGTCAAATCCGTACATTCCTCATGAAGGAGGGGTCAATAGTGCAAATAACTTTCTAAAAGTAATTATCTATTTCTTTTGTTTTTTTTTTTCAAAAATAGTATATTGATCATTAATAATATGTGTACATTATCTGTCTATGTATGTCGGGATAAATAAATAGTTGGTGTCTTATTTTAAGGCAGTCATGGATAAGTACGTATTTATATCTCACCATTTATAACGTCAAAGAGGATCTAAATAATCTCGCTGACCAGTCTTCAATTACTTAAATTTTTTATACAATTAAAAATAATGTAAGTACAGATACATTCTTTAGCGATTTAAAAAGTTAAATAACAGCTAATATGTTCAATGAACAGTGAGTCTTATCATATATTGACATTTTTTTTCTTCACAAATTTAAAAAGAAAAGAAATACTTACGTAGCAAAGAATTCTCACATGACATTTATAGTTCTAGCTTGCATTAACATGTTCATTAATATATATATATATATAGTTAATTTCGCGGTAAAAGTTTTAATACTTTTAAAAAATAGACCAATAAGTTTCAATTTTTATTTTTGCTCGGACAAAGTTCCAATTCTTCGAACATATTACCTCCGTCAAAATTTTCGTCCTCCACCGTTACTCATGCCACCGTTACTAGCTATTATCCTCGTTTGCGGGAAAAATTAGCCATCCAAAAGTTAGACGATCAAAGACTTAAGGAGCAGAATTGCTTTTTCAAGCCTCGAAAACGGCATAGTTCATGGTTCAAAATTTTCACGGAAGTGAAATGAGGAGACAAAACCAGAGAATTGGAGGTATCAGTTACGGGGATGGCAAAAATTTTGATGGAGGTATCAATAGGGTTACAACCAAAGTTAGAATTTTGTCTGGGCAAAATAAAAATAAAATGGGAACCTACTGGTCTATTTTTTGAAAGTATTAAAACTTTTACAGAGATTAACCTATAGAAGACGTATTCTTTCGTTCAACATTATTATTATAAAAAGAGTATGGAGAGTGAATACTTTATAAAAATGAAAAAACCGCATTTACCAAATATTAGTTTGGTATCGTCGAATTCATTTGTACCATCATTTACATCTTTGGAATCGAGCTTATCAAAGGCACATTTCTCACATGGTATATCACACGGAGAAATGAAAAAAAAAATGTTACCAACAATGAAAAAATGTTACCAACAATCCTAAAGCTTCATATAAACTAAGACAATACATAGAGAGCGAAAACATCTCTTATAATACGACATAAATCAATGAAATCTTAGAAAATCCAGCATAAAGTGAAGAAGAAGAAGAAAAAAATCAAAGATATCAAACTCAAAGTTGACGAATTGCATATGCAATTTGAGGATCGATTTTTGAGTACCACTAGTTAGTCACAACCGAATGATACGTGTGTATTCAATTATATTTGTTTTAATTTGATTTTATTGTTTGAAAATATTGTTATTCGATACATATAGTACTGCATGTGTGTACAAAGAACACCTTAGATCAAATATAAAATCGAAAATATTAATTTACCAAATATATCATAGCTATATTTTTAAGGATTTATATATATATATATATATATATATATATATAAACCGATTAATGCAATTAACACTGTAACAAATGGTACCCAATGCGGTTAAAGGATATGCTTTTATATTTGACGTAAGAAATTTTTCTTCTTAAATAACACAAGCATAATTGGTGTTTAACTAATAATCTTTATGTGCAACTATTGTTTCATATTGCAATGTTATAGTTTTGGATTTTTTTTGGTAATTTGATTAATTTTTTTTTATAGTAATAATTACATTTTGAAGAATTATATAAGGATTAAACTTCATTTCTATCATAATATGCAGTTAAAAATGAATTTAAAATAATGAATTTGGCAACTAATAAAATTGGCTTCTTATTCCATTGCTCGGCTTGCGGTTTTAAATATAAAAAAGCCAAAAACGAAAACCCGGTTGTTCACCCTTAACGTGCTAAACTGCTACTACTAGTTTTCAATTTAAAATTTGTATGTGAATCTTTTGTGAGATGAATTTTTTTTAATGGATCAGACTCCTGAAAGATAAAATTTTATTTTACTTCTTTTTATAGATAAATGAATTGATCAAATATTGGCGCCAAAATTTAGATCATATTACAGTGGTGTTAATGTTCCATCTTTTATTATATTTTCTTGTCTTTTTTAATCAACCGTTGACCCTTCTTTTATGGATCTCAATTATGTAAATCTTCATAATTCTTTCCAAGCATCTCCTTTGATCTTTATATATAATATAATATGTAAATATTCAAGTGATGATTCATGAAACCATTGTTCTAGTCTTCTAAGGAACTATCAAAGACAACGATTTCAACAATTTCAAATAATAAAATATTTATTGAGAAGTTAAATTATAATCAAATTAATGGTCACCTAGATCGGCAAGTTGTCCGACTTAGACAAAATAATTGGTTTTCATTATGGTCACTATAATATTATACACTTTCTAAATGGAAAAAATATATAATAATATACACAATCATATGGATATAGCTTCCATATTATAATTGTTCTCTCTAGGTTGAGGAACTGGAAACTAAACTGATATACATGCATATTCATTGAATAATTCACGTATTTTTGACATGATCCATCTTATCAATCAAAGTCATATGAAACATTTAAGACTATTAAACCATGGTATTAAGTATCAACTACACGCACATGTATATATATAGAGTGTATATGCAATAAACGTGAAGGTTTTCTTTTAATTATTTTATATGTAGAATAAAGATGATATAACATTTATCACTTTAGAGTCAGTAGTGACCGATAATCAATTAAGGCAAGTTGTAAATAAAATAAGATAATATATGTATATATATATATGTCCGCGCGTGCGTGTAGAAAATTGTGATAAAAATACTCGACCAGGTAACGTTTTTGGTGTTTTAACATGTGAGTCCAAATTTTCACAACGAAAGTACTCGACTTCTCATATTACTTTAGTCCGTGAGTCTAATTTTTGGCGGTTATAATCTTTACGTACGCAACAACTTTTGTGGACATTTTTTTTTTGTTCTGAAGCACCGTGACGGAATTCAAACAACACATTAGCTTTTGTGGTCCTTTTCGCCGGCCGAGCAAACTCTGTCCAAGAGAATAACTCTTATAGTCAAACATTCAAAACCTTCGAGGCCTTTTCAACACATCACTTACCTTCGCATAACCTCATTACCGTATTGAAGTGAACAACCGTTACAAATTTTTGAAAATTTTGGACTCGCGTATTAAAGTGCAATGTTGCAACTCAAGTATTTTGGCCACAATTTGCCTATATATCATGATCTTATTATAACCATCATGAACTGGTTAATTATTAAATAGTGATGGAGTAGCTCTCTGATTTTGATTAAACACAATCAATTATAACCAGATTTTGGTGAGATCAGAGTCCACATGCATGCAGAAAGTAATAGAGAGATTAATTAAGTATTTAATGACGTAATTAAAGCCTCAAAGTCGATGGACTCTAATACTCAGAGACTGGTGAATATTAACTAAGCGTCATCATATGGGAAACGACTTTTTTCTTTTCTTGCTTTGATCATACTTGGAGATTATTATTTATTATGCAATTAACCAACAAATTTTGTGACAAATAGATTTTAAAAACTAGAGTAATTTTCAAACTCAGCTAATTGTCACATTTATTTGGTTCGTGCATGTCCATGTAGCTTCTTTTTCAATCTAAATTTTAAAGGATTATCTTCGAATAATTTATATATAACGCAACGTGTGACTTTTTTTAATAAGAAAAATTGATTTCCATTCAAAGCTCATGTACATGCATTTGCGTAAGTCAATGCTCTCTATTTGCAATTCGCACTAAGAAAAATACGTTATCTACTCACTGAAAATGTGTGAATTAAATTGCGCTAAATTTTAAAGTTACATTTATTTCATAGTTCATTTCCTAAATTATGATTGTTGTTATCATGGTAATTTTTTCGTTAATTATATTAATTTTGTTAATTTATTTCATAGTCCCCACTCATAATGACTCCATGAGAATATATAAATTTAATTCTAATGCCAACAAACTACGGAAAATCAAAACATTTCATTCAAACATACAAGTGCTATAAATAGAATTGTCAAATAATTTTTTTTTATATATTTTTATTAATGATAATGATGCAATGTTTATACATGCAGGACAAGAGTATGAATTTAAGGCATATCTCTAACAATTATACGTTACTTTAACTCCACAAAATCTTAACCGGGTTACGATGCGAATGTAAATTGTAATATTTTAGTGTCACGATTCGATTCTAAATTATTACCAATTTTTTCGGTAACTCCACTGTCAATCATTTCGTACATTTTTTATTTTATTTTATTTTAATTACGTAACTGATTTCCAACAAGAAAAATATTTCCAACAAAAGATTCATTTGCTATTAAATCTTCCATAAAAATAGAAACATTAAGTACAATTATAATTGAAATAAAAATATAGGTATTTATATATGAGGTAGAAGAGAAATTTGAACTTGTATGGTTGAATTGGCTTGGATATATAGGTATTTATAAGGTAAAATAAAAAATGTAATCATTATAGCCGTAATATTACTGTCAAGTATTTCGCAACTTTCTTATGAAATTGACTTAAATATTATAATGCAAAATTAGAAATATATATATATATATATATATACATATTAGAGGCATAATTAATAAGAGAAATGACATTATTTTATTATAAGGGGGCAGAGTATAAATACACTATACAATTACATATCTATTATCTATTTTTTTAAGTAGGAGCATTCCATATTATTTATTACACAGGAAAAATAATATCAGAATCAAGTTTAATATGAAGGGCCTCGAAAACATTTGAGTTTGGAAATCAAGTAGCTCGGTTTTTTCTTCACATTTCTCAATGTTCATTAAGAAAAGTTATTAATTTATCAACTACATTTTTTCAGAACATTTATTTTGATAGGAAGTATAGTATTGACTACCATATACCCATTAAGAAACATATTAATGTTACCAAAATTGAGAACATTTATGAACAAAATCATAATTTGAGAGCACCATTGATGATTTTCTTTATTTTGTACATGATATACTCCATACATAAGTGTATGTATTTAAAATAAAACCTACTACACCAGTCAAGGACATTAAGAAAGTTATTCATGTTTCCAAATTTATGAACATTTATAGACAAAATCATTATTTGGGTGATATCAAAGGTTTTCTTCATGTTCAATATTTTAATAGTCCCTGCATGTAAGATTTTGAAAGTCTTCATTGAAAATTGAGGCATTTTCTCATAACCTTGAGAGGCCGTAAGTCGAGGAAAACCGAGGCGTAAGCCTTAATAATAACAATAAAATCACAAAATACTATAGGTTTTATTCAATTCATAACAAAATATGCATGATTCCACACATATATATATATATATATATATATATATATATATATATCACTCTACTATGAAAATCATACAAGGCTCGACGATCAATTGTTTAAGTGATGAGAGAAACAAAAATACGGATACATGGTTGTTTTAGATTTTTATTGAATTTTTAAGAATATAACAAAATCTCAAAGAACTCGTTTAAAATAAACCAAATTTTAGAAAATAATCAAAACAATGATCAAATCAAATGTGTGTGACAAGCCTCTATTTAAGTTGTGGTGAATCGGCTTAGTTCAACTAGTGCATTGGGAACACAGTAATTAGCTTAGTAGGGGCTTTGAATTTTAATTTTGTACAAATTTATGACCACATTCCACTTCGACAGAAAATTACACGCATATTCTAAATAATTTCAACAGTTAAAGAAGCAGAATACACTCAGTTTATCAATGTAAAAACTATAAATATACTAGCACATATTCAATATTTGCAAAAATATGTCCTTTATTTTTATATACAACTAAAATATATACCCTATAAATTTAATTTGACGATACTATCCTTTACGTTTCTAAAATATAAACTCTTAAAATGGACGATTGATAATATGTTTAATTTTTTAGAAAACATTTTGGTATATCTTTGCAAAAAATCTGAAGAAACAGAATTCTAAAATAATGAACGAGGGGCAATTTTGAATTTGTAAGAGATACATAAACGAATCGAAAGCATATTTCGAGAGTATATTTCAAAAGTAAAGGGTATATTTTTCTACAAAAAATAAAATACTAGAAGGTATATAAAGAAGCAGAACTCCCAAAGATATTAACAAGCCAAAGACTAGAAGAAGAAGAAACAGGACTAAATGTTTTTAAGTCACACAGAGATACTTACAAGCAGTATAAGAGAGATGATATATAATTAATATTCTTCCTACTTACAAGACTAAATACGGTGTCGTTTGAGTCATGTAAATATCAGCCTAGTCTTCTAAGAGAGGCTGTCTTTCAAGCTCGGTTAGAATTTCAGTCAAAGGGGTAGAAGTGACATTTTCAACCTCATTTTCACCTCTGCACTGCAACAATTCTTCTCGGAGACTCTGCACAAGCTCATTGAGTTTCTGTATACTCTTCTCTTGCAAAAGAATAATCTGCAGAAACCGTTGAACACGACGGAAATAAGGTCACAAACCATTCGAAACTTCAGCTTCAAACATATTGCAAGGCGAAGAAGAGTGAGATACTTCTATGCAAACATATGGAAGATTAATAAGTGCGGTTAGCAGGTCGGGCGAGCAGGGACTGACCGGTCTAACCCTAAGAACCTGTGAATCTCATCATAACCTAAGCCCGTAAAAATGGTGTAATGGACCTGTTGGCGGTGATTACGTCGCTCACAATATTGGGATATTAGGTTTTGATTTATTAATTTTTGTCAGATCAGATCATGAGAACATTGGTCTAGTTTACGAAAGATAGAGCGTTTTCGGATTCTTATTTCGTCGTTGAAATAAAGTACATCGAGAATTCATCACATCGATAAAATTCCTGTTAGCCAGAGAAAGAGTTAAATTTACAACTTCCATAAGCATGTAAACAGCAACATCAATGCTCCGAGCTTATAGAACTTTGGCCGGACACTTTTTGCAGTCCCTTCTCCTTCATTCGATCCCGGACAAGCGAAACATCAGCCCACCGATCCCTCTCCGCATAAATCTGCGACAAAAGAACGTAATTTCCCGAATTCTGGGATTCAATCTCGAGCAGCCGAGAAGCCACCAACTCCCCAAGTTCTGTATCGCAGTGTAGCTTGCAGGCTCCAAGGAGGGTCTCCCAGGCTATAGTGTGAGGCCCCACCGGCATCGAGTCGAGGAGTTTGTAGGCCGCTCTCGTATGTCCCGCACGGCCGAGAAGATCAACCATACAGACATAATGATCGGGTGAAGGTTCAAGGGAGTAAATAGTTTTAAGAGACTCGAAAAAGTGCAAACCCTCCTCGACGAGCCCGGCACGGCTGCAGGCCGTAAGGATGATTATAAATGCCGCTTCGTCGGGCGCCAAACCCTCATCAGCCATTCGATTGAAAAGCAAAACGGCTTCTCTGCCTCGGCCGTGTATGGACAAGCCTTGCATCATGGAGCAGTATGTGATCAAGTCGCGCTTTGGTGTCGTTTCGAACAGAGCCTTTGCTCTGGCTAGATTCCCGCATTTCGCATTCATGTCAATGAGGGCCGCGTTGATGTGGGGCCGATAATGTTGGATCGGACTTTTCACGACATGATCATCCACCCATTCGGCCAGCTCCGGATTACCAAGCTGAGAGCAAGCAGACATCAAGCTTACCATTACATACTCGTCCGGCTTGACGTTGGTGTAGCTCATATCGCGATAAGTGTCTATCGCCTGGGTGAACTGTCTGCTCTGGACGTAGCCAGAAATCAATGCCGACCACATGACAATATCTCTTAGCGGAGCTCTGTCGAACAAAAGCCTCGCCGAGGCCATGTCACCCTCCTTTGCATACCCGTCGATCATTGTTGTAAAAGAAATTGCATTCTTCTCCGGCATGGCTTCGAAGATGCTCCTGGCTTCATTCAAATCGCCTGCCTTCACAAAACCGCTGATCATCGCGTTCCAAGTCACTGAGTTCCTCACTGGCATTGTCTGAAACAGACGTCCAGCCTCCACCAAGTCGCCAAAAATTACATACCCAGCAATCATAGCCGTCCAAGAAACTACATTTCGCTGCGGCATTTCATCGAAGAGATTCCGGGCCCATCTTACCTCACCGCACTTGCCATAAAAATCTATCAAACTTGTCCTTACAAACACATCCCTATCAACCCCACACCTCATCGCTGAGCCATGAAATGAACTCCCTTCTCTAATTCTAGCCTCATTTACGCACGCCTTGATCAGCAAAGGGTAAGTGAACCCATCGGGTAAACCTTCCTCTCGCTTCATGCGTACAAACACCAAAAAGGCGTCATCAAAACTGAACTTTTCGCAGTACCCTTTGATGAGAATGTTCCAAAGACATGTATTTGGAGAGACGATAGAATTGAAAACAGCGTTTGAATAAGAAACGCCAGATAGGTTCTGGCAGAGACAAATAAACCGTGACATCAAAAAGTGATCTTGTTCGAGCCCGGTATGTACAATCTGGGCATGCACTTTCTGAAGATGAGTCCCCGTTTTACAGCACTTGAGCAGACTCGAGATTGAGTGAAATGAGGAATTTGAAAAGGTCATATTTGAAAAGATAATGAATTCTTTCGGTAGATGGCGAACTTTCAGCTCTCAAACATAAACTTTGTTTTCACTCATCTGGGAATGAAACAGAAAAATTAACATGAATCACAGTGGATGAATTTGGCGAGTTAACTTTCAGAGAGTAATTGCTTGTTCAAGCACCTACTTCTTCCCTCCATTTAATCATAGCTAAGTTAGAGTTTTCAATATCCGAGTCAATCTAATCGAAAAACAGATTGAAACCTAAAATTGTACGAATAAACAGAGAGAGCAAGCAAATAGAGTAGACAGAGAAGCGCACCTTCTCTTTCACGGATTCTTCTCTTTCGGATATATACTGTTGCCTCCTAGAAGTAACTGGACTCGCCTCGATCTCATTCCCGTACTGCTGCTTCCACTCAAACTGCGACGTAAACACGATCAACAAGAGCAGGCATACGAGCACCCACGGCCTCGACATCCTCTTCCGAAATCGACCTGCACAACAATGACTAACTCAGAGATTTTTCCATAATCTCCCCAATATCCACGAAACCCTGACCTGTGCACAATCAATCCAGCAAAACCTAGCCTTCAAACTAATTTCGACCGGCATAGCCCCCTAGAGCCAATCCAAGCGAAATCAGTATAAAGAGAGGGATTTCATCAAGATTTCTAAGTTCCGAATCAACTCTGACGAAGAGAAACATGCGAAAGACTAACCTGAGAAGCTCGATCTTGAGCTGGCGATGGTTCTCTCTCCCGAGTTGAAGAGAGCAGGCTCGACACTCGCCGGAGAGTTAGGGTTTGGAGCGACAGCGACGAAGATGCAGGGAGTTTCCGGCGAGAGTCTGTGGGAGCACGCGGTGTTCTTTCTTTCTTTTGAGAGCAAATCCAATTTAATTCATTTGAGTTATTACCGGTATTTTTATTTTTAAGATTCAATATTAGGTCATTATTATTAAAAAAAAAATAGGGTTTAACGTGGCAAAAGAAGTTAAGTTGTATTTAGTTAGTTGGAATTAATGTACTCACGTTTTACTTAACTCTGATTTTTATTTTTATTTTTTTAAATGGAGTGGCGTTATCGATCAAGGTTATAATACATCTCGCATTATTAGATATATTCAGTGTAAGATGTAATGGTGTTGCCATTAGGCCAAACTTGTTTGGTTACTGATTTTAATAGTAGCAAATGTAATTAATGTCCCAAAACGACATATTACCCTTTACTATGTTTTTGAAGTTGAACATTCATCCTCGATAAATTTCATTTTTACACTACTATATTATCCTAGATCCAAAGCTAAGTGGGCCCGTCCTACCCCCCTCTCTCTTGCCTCTTCTATGCAATATTTTTTTTTTTTTTAAATGAGATGATACTATTTGACTAAAATTACAAGTAAAAATATGTGACATTATCGACTAAGTTAACATATAAGAAAAAGTTATATAATAGAGTTATCACTAGGCCAAACAAGTTTGATCTTCCATAAAGCACAATTAAAAGACTATCACAAAGAGGTAAGAAACCTTTTTGAGACAAGTTGTTAAGTTAAACTGAAAATAACTCGTTTCAAACAAGATTAAGTATTTAATCCTTCAACTTTCTTAGGAATATGAAGTCTAATTTTTCATTTGGGTTATTACCGGCATATGTTTCCGTTCTTTTACCAACATCCGACTTATGTTCCTGTTCTTTTTCTTTCGCGGCATATATTCCATAAGTCTCAAAACGTACTCAAAGTCAAACTCCGTTAACACTTACGTCTATGTCCGTTAGTTTTTGTCATGGGTCACGCCCTTAGGACTGGCATATAGTCTCGTTCTTTTACAAATACCAGACTTATGTTCTTGTTCTTTTTTTGTTTAGCGGCATATATTACATAAGTCTTAAAACATACTCAAATTCAACCTCTGTTAATACTTCCATTTATATCCGTTTGTTTTTGCCACGTGTCATGTACACCTCGACAAACTTCATCATCTTCACTGATTGGTTCGAGCAGAGCCCGAGTTTCACAGCCTTGCAACGCTAGGTATATTTTCTAGAGATGATAATATATAAGAAATAAATTATAAAAAAATAGTAGCGAGTAAATTCAAAATACATATCGATGTGTTATTGAATTTGACGAGTTGTCCAAAAATTATTCCTTATATCCTGTAAATAGAAAACATTAGTGATTCCCGATATGCGTTGGAATCTCTCCTTAAAGCTTGATTCACCTCATCTGCGTGCTTGAGTTTTGTTAGGCAATTAACTTCCCAAGAAATAATCAGTCAACCCCAAACTTCGTAACATTTCAAAGTTCGCTAGCGAACTAAGACTCCTTGAACTCTGTTACCCATAAAACAATGGGAAGCTATAAAAAAATTAAAATTATAGAGTGAAAATTTAATGGGAAGCAAACTCATAATATCTAGATAGCTTTCGATACTTTGTTTTGAAGAAAGCTTTCAACTCGGGTGTTCAACGTTTCGACTTTCGACCCACTTGGCGCTATCTCAATTTTATTTTCATTGCAATATTTTCCAACACTTCGGAGACAGATCATTAATGGCTTTCTTATAGTCATCGGTCATGGTGATCCCAACCTCGGTCCACTAGAACCTCCTTTGTGTTTTTACTGCTTCTGCCCAATGCCAATTCTCCTCGGCACCGAACCCTCCCACAACGGAAGCTCGTGAGTGCCGGCGAGAACTGTGGTTTTGTGGTAATTTAATTGGTTGGTGCTTTGGTTAGGGTTGGTAATTAAGGATTTGAGTGCTTGTTAGAAGCGGAGATCAAAGACTTCCACGATGAAAGAGGGTTTCTGGATTAAAAAGGAAGATCAATTCTACATCAATGAGAGAATGAGAGATTTAAAAAAATAAGTAATTTTACCGCCTTAAAAATAATTACTATCATCTAAAAATGGTACTTATATTGTCTATAAAATGGAAAAAATAGTACTTTTTCTAAATGATAAAAAAAATCATAAATAGAAAGAACGGGAACATAAGTAGGATATTTGCAAAAGAACGGGAACATATGCCGGTATTAAGGACGTGACAAACTAACAGATTTAGACAGAAGTGTTAACGGAGGTTGACTTTGAGTACGTTTTAAGACTTATGGAATATATGCCGCGAAAAAAAAACCGGAACATAAATCGGATGTTTGCAAAAGAACAAGAACATATGCCGGTAATAATCCTTTATATTAAAAATAAAATAAATTATAATTGTCTTTATTTTTGGTTTGTAATATAATTTATAAATATTTAATTAATATAATTGTTATAATATAAACATATCCTCGCTTTGTTTAGAACAACACAAGCAGTCATTATAAATTAATAATAATCTCTGGATTTTTCTAAAGTGTGACTAAAATCTTATGCGTTTTCTAAATTGTGACTAAAATCTTATGCGTTGGTTATAATTAAGTCAATAGTGCATATTAATTATTATTATTTAATATTTAAGAACATTTCTATTTTAGTCATTTTACATAAATCTATAAAATTTTACCAAACGCTAAAACAGCTTTTGTTACCAACAACAACTGTTTTAAAACAATTTACCAAACGCCTGTCATTTTTTTTAAACGATTTTTTCTTAAAATCAAAATTAAAAATAATTATTTTTTAAATTAAATTGTGCCAAACGGGCCAGACGTAAAAGTAAAATAATGGTAACGGCCTCTGGTATCGTATCATATCATTTGTAAAAGTTACGAAACTTAAAAAGACATGTCGTTTCTTAGTTTGAAAAAGAAATAAAGAAATAAATGAATTATTATTATTATTATTATTTTTTTTTTTTTCTGAAGAAGAAGCTCTGCTCTGGTCTGGTGTGGTGAAGAAGATGGGAAACGCTCTGTCTCCTCCCACTCCCGCCGATCATCGCTTCGCTTCTGCTTCCAGGTTTCTCTCTCTTCCATCTCCCTCTCCAACTCTGAATCCCATGGTGTTCATCGCCCCAATTCCTCTTCAGAGCTTTCACTCCCACCGCCCTCCAGCACCTCACCTCCCTTTTCCGATCTCTCTCTGCTCAATCGCACACCAATGGAGCCTTCGTCTCTCCGCAAGTCTTTCAGGTCCGCTTTCGCCTCTTCTTTAGCTTCTCATCGTTGCTGCTACCTGTATTATCATTACATATATGTGTATGTATATGTGTTGTTACAGGAGTATTTCGGAATCCGTGGTCCGCTCGGAGAAAGGCTGTTCCATTTGGTCTCGCAGAAGCGGAAAGATGACAAGCTGACCTTCGAAGACCTCGTGATTGCTAAGGTATCTTTAATTTTCGCTCCGATTTTGTTCTTGAAATGGGATTGGAGAACGATGTAATTCGGTTTGTGGGGTTTCAGGGTACTTATGAGAAGGGAATGAGGGATGAGATTGAAGAATTTATATACCAGTTAATGGATGTTAATGGTGATGGCGTTGTAGGAAGGTAGTTATTCTTGTAGCTCTTTGGCTTTGTACAATCTGCTTGTTATTAATTATGATCATATGGTACTTGTGCCGCTCTTTGGCTTTGTACAATCTGGTTGTAATTATGATCATATGGTACTTGTGCAGCTCTTTGGCAATCTGGTTATTATTATGATCATATGGTACTTGTGCCGCTCTTTGGCAATCTGGTTTTATTTTGATCATATGGTACTTGTGCCGCTCTTTGGCTTTGTACAATCTGGTTGTTAATGGCGATGACACTTAGGGAATGATTTGGGGTTTTTAGATCCTAATACATTGAGAATGACAATAAAATTTGTACTTTTCCGGGTTTGTATTCGAAGTCGAAACTGTTTCTCCGTTCTGTATCACAGCTTCGTGATCAAGTCGTGCATTACAACTTCTGGAACTTATTATCAGTGTATATTGCTAGTTTATTGTTTACCTTCTTTGTTACCTTTTTTTTTTTGGTATGTTTTTTTTTTTTTTGGGTCGTATGAGACATTGGGTTTTGATTCTCAGGTTCGACGTTGAAGCTGCTTTGGTTGCAATCTTTGACCATTTATCCAAACTACACGATTCAGAGCCCAAGTTCGGTTCGTCCAAGGACACTGTGACCGTGTTTCTCAGTGCTGCAACTTTCACAAAGCTTGAAGCTGGAAGTGCTGAGGAATGTATGTCGTTTGAAGAATTCCGGAGCTGGTGCAATATCCTCCCGTCGGTACGGAAAGTCTTAGGAAGCTTATTGATGCCACCTAATCCAGGTATATTACACTGCTTCATGCATTTGTGCTAAATATTGTGTTCCTAATTGAATCTTTAGCGTGCTTTAAATTCTTGTGGAACTATGTAGAGAAGGTCAAATATGCGTACGCAATACTAAAATCAAGTACCGTAAAACTATATAGTGGTCTGTTCTTTTTATACTTTTTAATAGGGAATCGATTTTTGTATGTTGTACTTGTATAATCCATCTCTTACAAAGTCTATATATTGGCAAGACATTACTTTAAATTATAATAATAGAATTCATCATATGAGTGGCTACCAAAAAGTCTATAGATTGAAATACATGACTTAAGTATATAATAGTATAAATCATGCATTAAGAGGGTCAAA
Organism: Parietaria judaica; assembly: GCA_954871525.1. Lineage (NCBI taxonomy): Eukaryota > Viridiplantae > Streptophyta > Magnoliopsida > Rosales > Urticaceae > Parietaria > Parietaria judaica. The sequence goes on along the minus strand of OX940865.1, from coordinate 17,643,302 downwards.
GTAAAACCAAAAAGAATGAACACAAACAAAAATTCATCCAAATAAGTATAATCCAATTTATATTGATGAAAAAAAATACAAACTTTGTTAAATAAGAATATCCAAAACCCTTCTTTTCCATTGTGCCACATCCATGTTTTTTATTTTTATTTTACATTTAGGTTACTAAATTAAAATGCTAAAGATGTACCGACATATGCATATGAGGTTTTACAATTTTATTCTGTTTAAAATTATGGCTTCTGTAAGGCTATAGAACTTGAAATAATATAAACTAATTGTGCTTTTTTTTTCAATTTGTGCATAGAAAGACCAGGTTCGCAGGTCCCTCGGATGTTGCATTGGGAGAGTGTAGATTCTAGTTTGGTGCTATTAAGAAAGGAATTTGCTTGGCATATCGGAGGAGCACTTGCACAACACGAGCTAGAGGAATGGAAACTTCTGTACCATAGCTCAGTTCACGGTTCAAGTTTCAATACATTTTTGGGAAATATATCGTGAGTAACGGTTTTCGTCTCATAATTTTGCCCATAGCTATGCATATAATTTGAGTAATTTAGTATGGGAACACTGCTTTGCCATCTGAAGTGCTGATGTCGATTCCGCGTAACAATGTTGTTATAGATCTCATCACGGGTCTAGAATCGGTGAATCTTGGTTTTTTTATTATGTATACTCGAAACCATAGAGCGAGACTAAGCTAATTAATTTAATTTATTTACTGAATAAATGTTAAATCTAAATAACCGGACATATGTTAAAAACATAATTAAAATGTGACTAATGCATAACATATTGATGCGCAGAAATGATGAAGGACCGACAATACTAATTATCAAAGATACTGAAGGTTACATATACGGAGGCTACGCTTCCCAGCCGTGGGAGCGGCACGGTGATTTCTATGGAGACATGAAATGTTTCCTTTTCCAACTCTACCCCAAAGCCGCGCTATTCAGGCCTTCGGGAGCAAACAATAATCTCCAATGGGTAAGATATCTTGATTGTTTTCGATCGTCCTAACTCAAGAAAGAAATTTAATATGATGGTCATATGATATTATTCAATTTATTATCAATAATACCCTTGAATTTTTCTCTCTAGAGTAGTTTGCTCCATAAACTTTGTTTTGGTGCATTTTGCGTCTTGAAAATTTACTTTGGAAGGCACCAATTTTACATTAAATGAAATTGACAAGGCAAAGTGAACGTAATGAAACATCAGGATAAAATTTACCATTTTTTTTCAGAGGATAAAACTGTTTGGAAGTAAAGTGTCAAATACTTGATTTATTAAAATAATTAGAGTTTATTATGTAAAAAAAATACAGTTTAATGTTTTTTTTCCTTGTTAGTGTGCTGTGAATTTCAGTTCCGACAGCATCCCGAACGGGATTGGTTTCGGGGGAAAGGCCAATCATTTCGGACTGTTCCTCTCGGCCAATTTCGATCAAGGACACACCTTTGAGTGCACCACTTTCGGCAGCCCCAGCCTTTCCAAAAATGGCCGCATAATACCGGAAATCGTGGAGTGTTGGGGCGTCGCCTCACAAGCAGCGGAGCAAGGCAAGCACGACGGAGCTCTGAAAGGGACGGTCTTGGAGCGATTCAAGGAGGACCGCAACATGCTTAACTTGCTGGGTCTTGCGAACTCCAGTCAGTAACGCAATGAGTGGAATTGTAAAATAAATTTGATATATACTCGAATAAAAATCCATGTTGTGTGAAAAGCTTAGACGAATGTGATCAATCTATCTGTACTTAATTAATTTAATTGTATCTAAGCATGTTTTGATAAGGTTTTTTTGTGTGTGTGTGTGTGTGTGTATTTGTTAATTAATGGGTTAAATATATTATTATTATTATTATCTTGCTTTAGATGTACTTTGGATGGGCTTCTTTATATAGAATTTGAGTAATTTACCTTAATGTTAATTCTCAACAAAGCCCCTGATAAATCTCTCTAGATCAGCATTTAGTTTTTTGGTTCAATTTTTTTGTTGTATTTAGGAAATGATGCAGTAGAGATGAGATTGGGGAAAACACAAACAAGTTAAGGACAAAGGTTCTAAAAAAAATTCAAATCGCAACCTCTTTCGATTGCTTGAAGATTCACGGAAATCGGGTTTCGAGATTGGAAGTTCACTCACAAACATGAAATCGTATAGTCTGATCTAAATAATTTAATACAATAAAACACGTGCACAAATTAAAATGCGTTGGATCACACAAAAACATTATTTTTTAGGCACTGGAAGTAGAAATTGGGACCAGTGAAACTCGTTAGCACGAAGTTACCGTGTCGGGCTTCATTTAATATGTTGAATACCCGAATCGGACACCCTAATCAAAAGTTGTAGCATCTGAAATTCCAGCTTTTGACGAACGCCTCTCGAAGCGCTTCAAAAACGTAAACGCTCGCTAATTCGTTTGTAAATTTGGCCTTACCAAGAAGTATGTAAATTTTTTCCTTCTATGGACTATGGCCTATACTTTTTGGACCATTTTTGTCCCGTGTCGAATTTCCAATTCCACGCGTGTCAAGGTTGCTTGAACATTGAATTGAAAAAATAAAATTATAAGAAAATAAAATAAAAAATGGCCTTATTGTCGGGAATTGTGGTCACGTTATCGCCACTAAAAAGTTTGATTGGTAAATAAAGGTCTCTATTAATGAAAAGTTTTCAATTTAATCTATGTTCTGCTTTACGAGGACAAGCAAAATCGTTATCTAATCATTTCCCGATTCAATTCAAACCAGACAATTTTTTTAAAAAAATAAGTGATAATAGGGGCATAAGTACCCACAAATGAGTTTTGGGGTGGCATATCTTTTAAAACTTTTCCCCTAAAAATCACGAGATTCAAATCGAACAAACAACTTTCGAGACTGGTCGCATTCTATACGTACCCACATTCTTTTAGCCGATTCGGTTTAAGATTTTTAATCCTTCCAAGACGACCTTGATATCTACCTCATTATCCCTACAAACTCCAAAGTTAAGTTGCTAGTAGTACTTATACCGCTATTATCCCGATAACTGAGTTGGATTTGTCATATTAGCTGTTTAATTAGTTGCAGTATTTTAAATATTGTTTATTGGTTTAGGAGTGTAAAACGGAACCGGTCGTCCAACTTTTAGAGTAAACATTATGGATATACAGCTAAGCGAGTAAGTAACTCAATATTCATTAATACAATTATACAAATTAACTAAAAGTCCTACAATTAGTCAAGAAATTCAGATTGATTGGCTTTATAAACAAATAACACTGCTCATCGTAATTTGACTCGTCCAAAATGCTCCACGTCTGATCTTTTAGGTTCATACTTCATACATTGGCCAAAAGAAACCATAATTTGACTTGGGAAGTTGCATTTTCAAGATTAAATAATATGGATTGATATAACCGACACTTGAGAGGAATATTAGCTGAAATTTACACGTACTATCGTCCCAAACTGTTAGGTATAGCCTTAATAATAAGTTATTAAAGAATTCAGTTAAAATGAGGGACGGTTTTCCTTTAATAATGTTTTATATTATCACACGTCGATTGGTAGTTAAAGCCTCCACAGGCTCAAATTTCGATAATCTCGTGTTTTTTTCCGACTACACTTATTATGTGTAGTCAAAGTGAACTTCCGATTACAGAAGATTAAGTGTAATCGGATATCAGACGATGGAGGATCCAACGGCACATAAGAAGTGTAGTTGAACCTCTTTGACTACACTTTTTAAGCGTAGTCGAATCCACTTTTTGTACTAGTGGCGATTTATTTTGTAAATATGCATCGAATTAGGGGTGAAAGTGGACCGGGTACCCGTTTTTTTTGCCATACCCGCTACCCGGATCCGGATTCTGGGTTTCCTAATATTGAAACCCGGATCCGGATATTTTTCAAAAAAACCCTAAAATCCGGATCCGGTTTAAAAACCGGTTTTTAAACCCGGATCCGGATTTCATACAATTTCAATCTTAAAATAAAATTTCGCATAATAACCGGGATTTGAACTTGAAATTATATTAAAAAAGAAACTTGAAATAATTATAAACAAAGTATATATATTATACTATATCTTAAACATCTATATTGCTACGTATTAATAAGCATAATATCATCCGGTTCGCTAAATATAGTTAATCATCTTGCTCGGATTGCTACACATAGCACATAAAAATATCCGGATTGCCACGCATAGCACAAAAATATTTAACGACATCATTTTGTGCCACGTAAAACGATATCATTTTGTACTAAAGCATGACTAATCCAATTAGAGAAATAATGAGGTACTTTTTGGGTTAAAAAATTCTAAATATTTATATATATATATATATATATATATTTAATAAGCGGGCTTTAGTAACCTACTATCCGGGTACCGGGGGTTTTATTCTCTAAATCCGGGACCCGGATGCGGTTTAATCCGGATGCGGTTTTTTTTAATAAACCGGTTCCGAGTTAACCCGGATTAATGCAGTTCCGGTCTTTTAAAAATGCGGTTACGACCCGGATGCGGTTTAAAACCCGCATTTTCGGGTTTTATTTACACCCCTACATCGAATGCCTAGTTATTTTAATTGTTGCACCTGATATTGCTACAAATACACTACACTGCGTCGAGACTTGAGAAATATCTAGCGGCTAGGATTTTTCAAAGAATCAGAAACTAAACGCGAGGTAGAAGCACGATCACAAATGAATTATCGCTAACAACATCAATTTTAAGTTTGGCAACGCTATCAAGATCCATAATCGAAATAGGAATACGGGAAGCAACTTCAACCATCATAATACTAGATATTTAACTATTTATTATCCAATTGCCAATTCGGTTACCATCTCTTGAGAATAAAAGGGACATTAAACATACTCGGTTTCCAGAATTCATACAGCATTGAATCGAATTAAAGAACAATTTCCCCTAAGTGCTTATCAAGCGAATTGCCCTTAACTTTTTAGAGCAATTTCCCCGTTTTCAAAGGTAATATTCACATTGTCGTTAATCTTAACATTCGAAACTGTACCACGGACCACAAAAACATAATTCCGAACATATTTACGTCAAAAAATGAAAACCCGGATATATATAGGACAGCTCAAATTAAAAAAGAAAAGCACTCTCAATCTTGACTTTCATGCATATTTTGTTTGTTAACCCGCATGTTGTAAGAATATCATGATATTGAACTTGGAATTAGTAATATTATTAATAGTACATTAATCAAATTTAACTATATCGCTGATCAAACAAAATTGACGAATTAGCTTTGCGTGGATATGAAACGATTTGAAAAAAACGAAACTAGTAATTTATATAATATTTAAGGAATAATTTATAGCAGTCTTCTAAGCAAAATACACGCAATATATATATTTATTATGCATGAAAGCCCTACACAATTTCTGAGTTAGTTTCCTTTCCCTCTTTCTCCCTACAAGTGTATATAATATATATAAATATGTATACTAATTGATGGAGTGTCACATGCTTAAGTACACGATTGTCAACTAGTTTGATCAAATCAATAAATTTAAATTATATTGAAGTATTTATTTCTCCACATGGCCAAAATTGATGATCATGTTTCGTGAAAAATATTGTTTCTACTATACAACAAACTCAGGAAGTTTTCTTCGTACTATCTAGGGAGTTTATTTATCCATATATAAACCGCGTTTTTGTATATTCAATTGCTTGTTAAAATACATTAATCTCTTTGTTATCATACACACGTATCTTCTCTTTTTCAACCATGACGAGCTATAACAAAGACGTTTCTATTAATTTTTGTATATTTGCATTTCGCAAAAAATATTAGAATATGCAATAATATTACTAAACGAACATATATCGATACTATAAATATAGAAGATCAAAACTACAAAAATCATACGCATATTTTTCTGTAATAGCTTTTGTTCCTATCAAAAGTTAAATACTCGAATTATTAAACATGAGTCTTGTTTCTTCAGCCACGCAGGCCAACAAAAGGTACTGGTTTAATATAATTGCTACTTTATATTTTCAATAATAATTGCACGTAAATAGGTCGCTCATAAATATAATGAAGACAATGATTAATAAGTAGAAATTCATAATTATTAAGAAATTCATAATGTTATTGTTGTTGCAACGCTACAATTCTTTAATATGCTTTAATTTGTAAATTTTAAATACCATAGCACTACTACCAAAATACTTTTTTAAAATAGATTATTTGTTGATGACATAAGAAGGCTCCAAAATTAGTCGTTAATAATTCACAAATAATTGAAGAGAAAAAAATTAACAAATAATTGAAATATTAGTGTAAAATAAATATTTTTGCATTGTACTTTTCCAACACTTTTTTTCTTCTTTTTCATAAATTTGGGTATGCATGTAGTTGATTCATGATTTCTATCATTAATTATAAGATTAAGGCTTTATTATTAATCCACAATAAGGGAATATTTCAGGCTACAAGGAAAGGTGGCAATAATAACCGGCGGGGCAAGAGGAATCGGCGCTAGCGCCGTGAAAATATTCCATCAGAACGGAGCGAAAGTCATCATCGCCGACATCCAAGACGCCGAGGGCCAAGCCCTAGCCAACAGCCTCGGTGACGACATCTCGTACATCCACTGCGACGTTTCAAGTGAGGACGACGTTTCCAGCCTTGTGGATGCGGCCATGGCACAGCACGGCCGGCTGGACATTATGTACAACAATGCCGGTGTCGTGGACCGACCCTTCGGGACCATCCTCGAGGCAACAAAGGCCGATCTGGACCGCGTCATCGGGGTCAACCTCGTCGGCGCATTCCTTGGCGCCAAGCATGCCGTCCGAGTCATGGCTCCGCAGCGCGCGGGCTGCATCCTCTTCACCGCCAGCGCGTGCACCGCCTCGGCCGGCCTCGTGACGCATCCCTACGCGGCGTCAAAGCACGCCATCGTCGGGCTCGCCAAAAACCTCGCAGGCGAGGTCGGCGAGCACGGCATTAGGGTCAACTGCGTCTCACCTTACGCTGTCGTGACGCATATGATGATTGAGTTCGGCGGCGAAGGCAGCAACGATGACGGTAACGTTGAGCTCGTCGAGCAGCAGCTCAGCGCGATGGGGAACCTCAGAGGGCGGGTACTGAAAGCCGATGACGTGGCAAAAGCGGCGCTCTTCCTCGCCAGCGACGACGCGCAATACATCAGCGGGCTCAATCTGCTCGTCGACGGCGGGTTTAGCGGCGTTAATCCCACCATGATGAAGGCGTTTAATCTTAAGTGATTATATCGATCGAGATGCGTAATAAACTTGTTTATTGATCGAAAAATAAGTGTACACATACATCATTGTCTTGTAATGTTAAGGCATTTTTTTGTCTTATTATTTGTATTATGATTTAAAAGATCATAGTTTAGACTTTAGTTAGTAATTGTATCCATGAAAATTGTTGTCTCTTTGAGCTTATAACTTTTTAGATCTGGCCTTATTTTGGCTCAAGGCCCAAGGTGTGTAATTTCCAAGAAGTCCAAAGCTTTTTGTTATATTTTTGTTCTACGATAGACGAGACATTCATGAACCTTTATATTGTAATTAAGCCTCATGCGTCTTTAGAGAAGTTCTATTATTTTTTAAAGGGTAATATTTTTTGTCAAGGTAACAATGCAAAGTCGCGTTATAATATATATTCAGTGTAAGAACATGAGAGACTCTTGGCTAAATTTACATGTGTAAAAGAGGCACGCATTTGCATCTTGGAGAAGTATGCAGTGGTGTTACCATTAAGCTAAAAAAGTTTGGTTTTGAGAAGTTCTATTTAATATGTATTAATTGATGAACAATAGAAGAGAAAGAAAGAGAGCGAGCCAAACAGATTTGGAGAAAGAATACTGTTTGTATTGACTTAATGAACATACTATTACAATCTGGTATTTATACCCAGATAACTACAGCTGTTAATAACAACAGCTAAACATAAAGCCTAAACTACAGCTATACAGAATATACTCTAACATCCCCCCTCAAGCTGAAGATTGGTAAGACTTTCGATCTTGAGCTTGAACCGAAGATGCTTGAACTGTGGTTCGGAGAGAGACTTCGTGAGAGTGTCAGCTATTTGATCAACTGACGGCACGTGTTGGATAATAATTTCTAGACGAGACACTTTTTCCCGAACAAAATACAAATCGAGTTCAATGTGCTTGGTCCGAGCGTGAAGCACTGGGTTGGCTGAGAGAAGAACAGTGCTAAGGTTATCACACCAAAGCACTGGAGGTGAAGGCAGAGGCACACGTAATTCCCGAATGAGAGAAGTGAGCCAAGTCACCTCACAAACAAGACCAGCCAAGCTCCTATATTCTGCTTCAGTGCTTGAACGCGAAACCGTGGGCTGTTTCTTTGAGAGCCAGGAGATGAGATTGGGACCAAGATACACACAGTGTCCCGAAGTGGACCGGCGATCGTCAAGGTCTGAGGCCCAATCAGCATCACAAAACCCAACAAGGTTCAGCGAGTGACCACGCCGAAGATGTAAGCCATAATCATGGGACCCCTGCAGATAGCGCAAGATACGCTTGACAGCCTTGAGATGAACATCTGTAGGTTTCTGCATGAACTGACATACACGATTCACGCTAAAGGCGATGTCAGGGCGTGTAATGGTAACATATTGAAGAGCGCCCACCAAGCTCCTATAGTTACGGACATCTTCAAGGGGATCTCCATCAGAAGCACGCAGCTTAAGACTGGACAGCATGGGCGTTGGCGCTGAGCTGCAGTTGATCATCTTGGCCTTAAGCATAAGGTCACGAACATACTTGGTCTGGTTGAGATGAAATCCATCTGCAGTGCGTGTGACTTGAATGCCAAGGAAGTAACTCAACAATCCCATGTCCTTGAGAGATAATGCATCATTGAGCTTGGAGATAAGACGGTCAATGACCAAGGCATTTTTCCCAGTAATCAAGATATCATCTACATATACAAGAATGTAGGTGACATGATCATTACCGTGATGGATAAAAAGGGAATGATCAGACTTGGCATGCATAAATCCAAGAGAGAGAAGGGCTTGATTTAGCCGATCAAACCAGGCTCTAGGAGCTTGCTTGAGCCCATATAAGGCTTTATGCAGCTTGCAAACAAGCTTTGGATTGTCCGAAGATTCAAAGCCAGGAGGTTGTCGCATGAAAACTTCTTCTTCGAGAATGCCATTTAGAAAGGCATTGTTCACGTCAAGCTGTCGCACTGGCCAATTTTGAGAAAGGGCAAGCGTAAGGACAACACGAATGGTGGCTGGTTTGACCACAGGACTAAACGTCTCATTGAAGTCAAAACCCGGCTGTTGATGAAAGCCTTGAGCCACAAGGCGAGCCTTGTACTTCTGGATAGATCCATCAGGATTTTCTTTGACCTTAAAGACCCATTTACACCCAATAGCACGCCTGTTTGGAGGAAGAGACACGAGAGTCCAAGTGCAGTTCTTGGACAAAGCGGTAATCTCAGCTTGCATGGCAAGTTTCCAAGGCTGATGAGTAAGTGCTTCGCGAACATTGGAAGGCTCAAGGGCAGAGGAAACAAATACACGAGGCATTTGGATGCCATTTTTACTCCTCGTGACTATGTGATGAGTGTTAAGAGGGTTCGGAGTACCTGGAGCTGGATCTGGAGTTGGAGTTGGAGTTGGAGTTGGAGTTGGAGTTGGAGTTGAAGTTGGAGTTTGAGCTGGAGCTGGAGTTGGAGTTGTAGTTGGAGACTGAGCTGGAGTTGAGTTGGAGTTGGAGGAGAGAGAGCTGTCGAGGGACAGCTCATGTGACTGCTCAGAAGCTGCAGTTCCATTTACAACTTCACGCTCACGAACTATAGCTTCAAACGTCGGGCTGAAAGACTCTTTGGTGACTATAGGAGGTATAGCTGATGGTAGAACACCAGTACTAGGAACACTTGTAGGACTAGTGTTTATGGTGGAAAAGGGGAATGATACCTCATCGAAAATAACATCCCTGCTTATGTAGATTCTCCCATTTGAGCTCATGCACTTGTAGCCCTTGTGATTAATAGAATAACCTAGGAATGTACATCTCGTGCTCCTGTATTGCAGCTTATTCTTGTTATACGGTCTGAGATTTGGATAGCACGCACAACCAAAAACTCTGAGAAAGCTGTAATCTGGTTGCCTATTGAATAAGACCTCAATGGGTGACTTTCTGTGAAGAGCAGCTGTTGGCAACCTATTTGAGACAAACACAGAGGTTCTGAAGGCCTCATCCCAGAATTTCATAGGCAAAGAAGCTTTGTGAAGCAGAGTCAAGCCATGCTCAATGATTGTACGGTGCTTCCTCTCGGCCACGCCATTTTGTTGTTGAGTGTGGGGACACGACACCTTGTGTAAAATCCCATTCTTGGCAAGAAATCCTTTCAGAGCCTCATACTCACCTCCCCAGTCGGATTGGAGAGTAATAATAGAGGACTGCAGCTGCTTCTCAACCTGAGTTTTGAATTGCTCAAGCACAGTGTGAACATCACTTTTGAGTTTGAGCAGAAAAATCCAAGTGAAACGTGAGAAGGCATCTACAAAGGTCACATAATACTTGTATCCGCTATTAGACAAGATAGGGGAAGGGCCCCATAAGTCTGAGTGAACAAGTTCAAGCGGTTTAGTATAGACAGAGTTAGACTTGGCAAAGGGCAGTCGATGTATTTTTCCATGACAACAAGAATCACAAAAAGAAGCTGCTTGTTTATTGGAATAAGGCACATTACATTTGACTAATACATCACGAACAACTGCAGTTGAAGGATGAGCTAGTCTGTTATGCCATACATCGAAGACATTACAAGCAGAAATGGAATTGACAGACACGGGAAAGAAATTTGTAGACAAAGAGTGGTGACTGGAGAGCTTGAACTTTGACGGGAGTTTGACACTTGATGAGTCAAAGCAATAGAGATCATCTTTGAGCGTCCCTCTTATGACAACTTCACGTGTTTTGCTGTTTTTCACAAGGCAAAAGTCATCATGAAACTCAAAGAATACTCCATTATCTTTGCAGAATTGACGCACAGAGAGTAAATTTTTACTAATTTCGGGGAAAAGAAGGAGTTTGTGAAGGTGGAAAGTTTTGTGTGAAATAGAGGATTTCATTTTTGAATAGCCAATACGAGAAATAGACAAACCTGTTCCATTACCGACTTGAACTTGGCTTGTTCCTCCAAATTCGTGGCTATGTTGGACGTTTTGAGGGTCTGGAGTGACATGATGAGTCGCTCCCGAGTCTGCATACCAGTCGTAGTCATCACTGACCTCGGGAGTGGAGAAGGCAGCATGAATCTGAGGAGATGACTGCAGTTGAGATGAGGACTGCAGCCTGCCACGCCCAACCAGATTCGCCGGGATTTTGAATGACTGATCAAACCGATAGTAACACTCAGCAACAATGTGCCCTAACTTTCCACAAAGTTGGCATTGAGGTCGATTTTCCATCCACGCAGGCTTTCCTCGTCCACCTCTGCCATACCCACGGAAATTGCCTCGCCCACGCATTCCAGAACTCGTTCCAAACCGAGGATTATTCGCCGAGGAATGAACACGAGAGACATGATGAGGAGAGTTACCTCTTTGCAAGAGGTTCTGGTTTGCCGTGTAATTTGCAGAAATGTTGATCTCCGATCCTATGGACGTCTTTTCACGGCCAGCTTCTCGTGACAGAAGCATTGATTCGATTGCCGCGACCGAATATTGCACCGTGCTGAACTCGAATGACGTGACGAAGGATTCATACTCCGGTGGCAATCCATTGAGAATTGCATCAATGTGATCTTCATTCGTCAAGAAAGTTCCAACAGAATTCAAAGAATCCACGATCGACTTGATCTTTGCGAGATATTCGAGCAAAGAAAGTCCTTCTTTCTTGATGCTCTGTAATTCGAGCTTCAGCTGACAAGCTCTGGATCTTGTTTGCGAGGTAAAGTATTCATTCAATCGATTCCACAAACCGTAGCTTGAATCGCATCCAACCAGGTGAGGAAGAAGCAGATCTGAGATTGAGGTCAAGATCCATAGCATGAGGATATGATCTTGCTTACAAAAGAGATTGAAGGTTATGTTTGGAGAACCAGATTCTTCAAATCTTGAAGGTGCAAGATCCTTGTTGAAAAGATACTCCTCAAGGCCATATCCAAGTACAGCTGAAAGAATTTGCTGTTTCCAGACGAGGAAGTTCGTTTCATGCAACTTGATCGACAGCGAGTGGCTGAAGGAGACGAGATTCACTGATCCGCCATTGTTGCTTCTGGAATCCTCCATGGAAGCTTCTTCAGATGCAGATCGTTGCTCTGATACCATGATGAACAATAGAAGAGAAAGAAAGAGAGCGAGCCAAACAGATTTAGAGAAAGAATACTGTTTGTATTGACTTAATGAACATACTATTACAATCTGGTATTTATACCCAGATAACTACAGCTGTTAATAACAACAGCTAAACATAAAGCCTAAACTACAGCTATACAGAATATACTCTAACATTAATAAGTCGTAATTCTATATGATAAAAATATGTGTACAAATGAAGAAAAAATGGCGCCAATAGTCCATACGTTATGATTTAAGTGACACAAATAACTACTGATCCTAATTATATTTTCTAACTTGGGTTTTAAAAGTTACTTTTACCTATATATAATAACTTTAAAGTTTAAATTTTACTTAAACTACTTCATAACTCTCTAAGAGGTCTCATGTTCGAATCCCAAGATATGCAAATATGTGCCATCCAAGAGGTCACATGTTTGAATCCCACTAGATGAAAATACGTGCCCCATTTACATGGCCAATAATGTCACTTATTTTTACATTGAATATATTTAGTAATACAAGAGTGCACAATATTTGTTAGTGAACTGAAATGGAGCTAGGGTACTACAAGCTAGTGCTCTTACCAAGAACCACAATGTTTGGCACGATCCTTTAATGGCTTTAAATAATTTTATTCGTTAAAAGTATTTCCCAAACAGGGTCCTCCATTTTAAACGGGGCGATGACCCAACTCGCCTAATGGTTGGGCCGGCAACGAGGCAGAGTAAGAATAATCCATTGAAATTTAAAGACAGCAAAATTCACAATTTTAATACATATGTATAAATTTATATATAAAGAGGGAAGGAAATTGAAAACGTATACACATTAGTACAGGGATTAAACAGCAAAAAGTCATTCGATTATATAAGTGTGACAAAATATTATTTTTTACTAAATATATTTAGCGTGTATATTATCAATATTGTCTTCTTCCTTTTTTTTATGATTCTTAAATTTGCAAGCATTGGAAAGGTACTCGTGAGACTTTAATAGAGCCACAAGTGACCTCATTCTAATTTTTTTTAGAATCATCTCATGAATTTGATGTATTTTTTGTGGTGAAATGGAAGAAGGTGAGACATTAATGAATTTTTTTATTTGTTTAAAACTAAGACTTTAACCGTACACACACACACACACAAAAAGGGTCTACGAAGTTCAATTGACCAAAGGATCGTACTTCTCAACTCTTCCCTTCCATTAATTTGACTACGTTTATAATTAATTTAAGAGAAATTGCACCAAATAGCCAAATTGAAACTTTGATTTTGCAAAATAGCCAAACTTTGGTTAATTTTGTAAACTAGCCAATTAACATGGGGTGTCATATTTAATTCAAATTTTAATACTAAAATACCCTTTTAATTAATCAATTTTGTTTATTATTTTCGTAATTAATTAATTTGGTAATTATCATTATCCCACAAATCATGGTAACTGATTACATATTAATTTAATAAAAAATAAAAAAAATAAAAACAAATCAGCTCCTTTAATTACACGTTTAAATGAACCAAATATGCCCTATTATTTAGGAAAGTAAATATACGTGCTTTTTTCATCGATCCCTCTCTCTCTCTCTCTCTTTTTTTCTCTCTCTCTCTCTGCTTCGAGGCTTCTCTCGCCGCTGCCGACTCGCCAGCCGAGGCCTTCACGTCCGAGGACGGCGTGCCCAACGCGCGCGGCCGTGGTGGACAGGAGACGGTCGGTTTCCGATTTACTCCTTGAGCAGCTTGGCCGACCTCTGTCTTCGAAGAGTCGAGAGAGGGATTTGCTCGAACGCGACCTCGGAGCTCTGAATCTGAGCCTGGGGAGGTTGAATCTCGCCATTGGAGGACGTCAAGGTCTGTTCCATGTCGAGCTGCCTCCGGCGACGGTTTTCGGAGCTGGATCTCGGCCTAGGGTTTTGATCGGAGGTGTTGGGCATGGGAGTCGAGCCCAGATTGTGCCTCTGAAGCGGCGATCTCGCAGGCAAGTGATGGTGGTGATGACGAGGCGAATCGCCATAGGAAGTGATGCTGTATTACGAATACACCAAGGCGTGGCAGCATGGCGTCCGCGACGGCCTGATCGAGGTCGGCGTGAGGCCGTACAACGGCATCAGCCTCGAACACCTCGTCGGGACCAAAGTCGGCGGCTCTATCTTCGACGCCTCGGGGCGACGCCACAGTGCGGCCGACCTCCTCTTCTACGGGCGGCCCACGAACCTCAAGGTCGTCGTCTTTGCCTCCGTCGAGAAGATCCTCTTCTCCCGGAAATTCCGGAGGCCTGTTAATTTACGTTGATTCGTTGTTAATTTACGTTAATTCGTTGTTAATTTACGAATTAACGTAAATTCGTTGTTAATTCATTGTAAATTCGTTGTTAATTTACGTAAATTAACGTAAATTCGTTGTTAATTCATTGTAAATTCGTTGTAAATTTACGTTAATTCGATGTTAATTTATTATATGATTCGTTGTTAATTTACGTTAATTCGCGTCTTAAATTTGTTAATATTTTTGGAAAAAAAAATAAATCCGAAAATTATATAAATTTTTTGAATTTAAAATTTGAATTATATAAAAAAAAGGTTTGGTTTTGGTTGTTACCATATTTATAGTTATTTCAATTAATAGCAATATTTTTAATTAATAAAAATAAATGAGTTTTTAATTAATATAATTATTCATAATTAATGTCATTGATTTTTTCAGATTAATAACCCACAAATTACGTGGTTAATTTGTATTTATTTTTAATTTCGTTTTTAATTATTAAGGGTAATAATGTAATTATATATTCACTTAAATGATTAATTGACTAGTTTACAAAATTAACCAAAGTTTGGCTATTTTGCTAAACTCACTTTCAAGATTGGCTATTACCCTTAAGAACCCTTAATTTAATATATGCGCAAAGCAAGCATAATTTGACTGGAGATTTGGCATTTTGGAAGGTTAAACAATATGAGCTGATGGAATAATAGGTCAGGTCAAGTATTGATATATTTGATTGCAAAGTCAAACAAATTATCTTGACTTTGGTGAAGATTTCCAACCATAATATATTGCAAATTAAAATAACGGATATTTAGTTTTCATTCAAATATATCAAGATATTATTTACACTTTAATTTTTCTTGTGTATGCTAATTTCTTTTAACTTTTTTTTTCTCGTTAGTTTATCATCTTTGAACTTGTCACCGTATATCAAATTGCCCCATAAATTTATCATTCTATATTGATTTTGTAGGAAATGCTCAAATCGGATTTAGGCATATCAAGCTTTTCGGGTCCGACCCGATTACATAAAAGGGTGACGGGCTCATTCGGGCATGTAAATTAATTATGACATGATTATTTAGCACTTAGGTCATTAATACTTGTGGTCTATGAAAACTACTATAAGCTCATAGTTGCATAATCCTGAAGCCTACAACATAGAGAAAATCCCAGCCCCGTAGCTTAAGCCCTAGCCGCGATTTCCTCCTCCTTAGGCCTCCATCGGTTCGCCGTCCAAACACCGAGAAAGCTAGCAGTCTAACGAGGTGTTTTTCGTTCTCATCACAGACGTTCCGGCAGCGACGTGGTGGACGAGATAGAGGCTTTACAATTGTAAAGCTATGATCTGAATCCCGATGTAATTCAGCAAAACACAATCGAGCAGAAATTGGCCAAAGTTTACACATTGGCAAAAGTAACAAAAGTCTAGCAACGTATGGAAACTAAATCTCTTAATATTTGATATTATCCTAGATCTTATAGTTCAGTGATATCCCATAATTTTCGCTTCGGGATTGAGAAAAGTCATCGAAAAACTCAACAAATTTCTCCTCTGAACTTGGCATTTGTATTAAAATATTGTTCTGTAGTCCTCTATTGTACGTGTTACCACTCTTGTAAACTTTTAAAGACAATACTGTCTTAATTCTCAATTTTATCATCAAATGTCTTTTCTCTTTTCGGTATTGCCTTTTTTGGCTATTTAGTCAACTTTTTGAAGATATTTTTTATTATCTTTAACACTAAATCTTCAAAAAAAAAAAAAGACCGTAAAATATTTCTCAAAATGTAATTTATATAGATCGTATTTTCTCTTAGAATTACCTTTTTCCGTATTCCCTCTCATTCATATTGGAAATTATTATTTTTCCTTATAAAATCAACAAAAACTTGTTAATATTTAATCGGAAGGTACCATTTTAGACATATTAAAAATTAAAATATAAAACAATTCAAAAATCAGTTACCCGGGAAAATTATTTCAAAGTAATATATTTAGACGGGCAACCAATACAAAAAAAATAAATAAAAAAATCAAGATGTAATATGATACAAATTACAAAATGTAAGTTCTACGGTAAACTATATAAATAAAAAAATGACGAGGAATTTAATTCATAGAATCATAAGTGAAAAAATTCTTCGGTATTATTAATATCATTATTACGAAATCCTGTTATTGATTATTTACTAACTCGGTACTTATTTTAGCTTGAGTTAATATAGGCCATTAGTTAAGCTTTGAATTTTTGGAATTTTCATATATAACTTGTAAACTTAAATTTGTATATACTATATGGTCTATGAATGAAAGAAAAATAAAATAAAATAAAATTGAGTGTTTACCCAAGTTTTTGTTCATATTAAATACGTGCTTGAACCGAAGGTCTCTAATTCTACTTAGACCGGCGGGAGTGATGGACTCATACTCAAATCCGTCAAAACATAAATTTGTGGACAATTATATTTCTGCTGCATAAAAAACTCGGTCAAATTTAACAATTAATTCAAATAAAAAAAATAAAAAGAAACTTGACGTAAGAATTTTTTTTTGCTATGTTGAATCCCATACTAGAAAAATTGAAAATAAATAAAATCCGTTTCATTGGTCAATAAATTTCATTGGTGACATCAGATAATATTGTCGATTGGTTTGGTTTTGATCGAATAATTTTTTTAAAAGTTATTAATTTTTCTCCCTCTCTCAAATCTCAATTAATGAATTTTATTTATTTATTTGTAAATATTACGAAAACTTCTTGTAAATCTAATACCCTGATTATTGGATATCCGGGTAAATTGTGAAAGAAAAAAGAAATTCAAAACTAAAATTTGGGGTTTTACCGGATTCAGTAGTTCTGACCAGACCTTGAACTTTATGGTTTTGATTTTTTTTTTCTTCTAAAAAATCGGATTCAATTTTTCTTTTGTCCACTCCAAACCGTTGATTTTTCTAGTATGACGGTATTGATTGATCGATTTAAAAAAAAAAAATCAAAACTGGTTTATGATCCCAACACCGGATATATCATATATAGGCAGTTTACCATCGAAATACCCATCCGTAGATAGAATCATAGGCAGTTTGGCGCGGGCGTTAAAACATTGATTATAACCAGACAAATAGCAAGAAATGACCCGTTTGCAAAGTCATACACTCTACTCACGTACATGATTATATTTTCTATTTCAACCATGACGATATCAAACAAGGACGTTTCCTTTAATTTATTGGTTAGGCTACACTAATGATTCATTAATTATGCAGTCTTAGTAATTTATTGGTTAGGTTAAGCCTAATTCCTACAAATACAATCATTCATTATGCATTCAACTTATATAAGACTAAAATATGTATCAAGACAATAAATACCGATGAACTCGAGCTTATATAAATAGAAACCCACACAAACCCATTAACAATATTGTCCGAGATCATCATAACTTGGATAAAATTATATTGAGAATATAAAGATAATCATGAGTCCTCTTTCTTCAGCAACACCGGCCAACGGAAGGTACTTAGTTTAATAATTGTTTCGTTAATTATATAAATAACATGTTATGATCAAATAACAGGTACTTAGATTAATATCATGTCAAGATTTTGCATTAGTAATAAATATGATGTTCAATAAATTTTGAGACAAATAATCACCGAATATAGCTGGTTAATATTTCAGGCTTCAAGGAAAGGTGGTGATTATTACTGGCGGGGCAAGAGGAATCGGAGCGAGCGCCGTGAAACTATTCCACCAGAACGGAGCCAAAGTCATCATCGCCGACATCCAAGACGCCGAGGGCCAGGCCCTAGCCGACAGCCTCGGTGGCGTCGACATCTCGTACATCCATTGTGACGTGTCGAGCGAGGACGATGTGTCAAGCGCTGTGGACACCGCCGTGGAGAAGTACGGCCGGCTGGACGTAATGTATAACAACGCCGGTGTCGTGGACCGGGCCATCGGGACCATCCTCGATGCGACGAAGGCAGATCTGGACCTTGTCATTGGGGTCAACCTCGTCGGCGCGTTCCTTGGCGCGAAGCACGCCGTCCGGGTCATGGCCCCGCAACGCAGCGGCTGCATCCTCTTCACCAGCAGCGCTTGCACAGCCACGGCGGGCCTTGGGACGCATGTCTATGCAGCGTCGAAGTACGCTATCCTGGGGCTGGCAAACAACCTCGTCCCCGAGGCCGGACAGCACGGAATCAGGGTCAACTGCGTGTCTCCCTTTGCTGTCCCGACGCGCAATATGATGGCCGATTACAACGGCGAATCAGGAGACGAGGCCTTTGCACAGGCCGAGCAGTTCATTAGTGGAACGGGAAACCTCAAAGGGCATGTTCTGAAGGCGGAAGACGTGGCAAAAGCGGCGCTTTTCCTCGCCAGCGACGACGCGCAATACCTCAGCGGGCTGAATCTGCTGGTCGACGGTGGGTACAGTGGCATTAATCCGACCATGATGAGGGCTCTCAACGGCCTTATCCAGTGAATCACTGTGACAGTAGTGTTGTCATTTATGTATTCGGATTTCAAAGATTCAGATTAGTAATTCTACTTATGAACTGTCGTTTGAGCTGAGCCGATCTCTGTAGCTTATAACTAGTTAATGTCCCCGGCACTTTTTTTGTTTTCCCGATTAGTCGGTCAATAAACGCTTTTTAATTGTTTTTTGGGGTTATTCGATAACTTATTAGAGATAATCGTTATCGTTTTATATTTATCGCTGATTAATTGTTTGGTTTATCACGGGATAAATTGACACTTTTTTCAACTTTTCAAGTGGCAAAAACAAAGATGATGATAACTTTGGTACCTATTGTTCAAATTTAAACTTATCTTTTTGAGTTATTTTTGGCATAATACCGCAGCTTTGGATCTTTTCATTTTTAGGTGTTTTTTTCTTCTTGCTGATTAAGATTTCTGAATACTATTGATAACAATTTATGATTCTATGCTCGTTTTCTTGAAAAATTTACTAATTTTGTAAACTTTATTGGATTTTCATAGTTTTGAAATTATGAAACATAAGAGTTATGTTTATAATCTACAAATTTAGTATTTTGCTACAAATGAGATGTATTTTTGTATTTTGATAAGTTGTTGTAACTCTAATTTTAGGGTGATTTTTTTTTCTTTTCTAGATTTGCTCATTTCTAGAGATTTTATGTTTGTGCAGCAAAAGTACCGTACTATGATATTTATAGTTTTTTAAAGTATGTTATCAATTTCTTTTTATTGTTTTGACTTTTAAATGATGCATGTCATGATAAATATGTGATTATGTGGTTGTTTATTTTAAGAATGCCTAATTTCTCAAAGTTTTCACCTTTTGTTGCAAAAGTATTAAATTTTTGGTTTTTTAAAATTTTGAGGTACGTTTTCATTTTCATGTTATTTTGGTGGATGAATATTATAAATCCATTAGTAAGTTTGTTTATTTTCAGATTGCCTAATTTTTGGAAGTTTTAATTTTTTGTGACAAAAATACCTAAGTTTTGTATTAGGTTTTTGATGTACGTTTTTAGTTTTTCTTGCTGTTTTGGATATTATTATTATTATTATTATTATCATTATTGAACTTTTAGGCTCTATATAAAAGTTAAGTACATATATTCTTAGAATTTATTTTATACCTTACCAATCAATAAGTGTTTTATCTGTTGGTTATGCCCGAACCCGATATTGTATCTCTCGGGTTATCGGATATTGACCCGATAACCATAACCGACATAATGGGCCCACTCGGGCCCAAGTAATAATTATGATTCATATTAATTAATAATAGATTAATTAATCCATGATTGGGCTTTTAGAAAGCCCATTAGGTGGGCTTTTAGAAAGCCCACTAGGTCATGACCATAGGGTATTATAAATACCCTAATATGACTCATAATTAAACATAACACACATCAGAGAAACCCAAGCCTCTTAGAAAATTCGAGCTCCCCTCCCTTTGGTAGTCGAATTTTGGCTTGCTCCCCGGTTCATTCATCGGTTGATCATCTAAACACCAACTAGGATCTAACCTATCCTCCGAGGTGTTTTCCGGTCATCTAAGACGTTCCCGAGTGACGTGGTGTACGAAATAGAGGCGCAACACTTGAGGCGCTAAATCCTAAACTCGACAAGCTCCAGAATCAAAGGAATCGGCAGTTATTCGGTACAGTTGGCAAAAGTACCGAAGTTTGGTAACGATCTCTAAACTGTATCTTATTTCTCGTAATTATTCTAGATCTTTATTGTTCGATGATATCCCGTGATTTCCGCATCGGGATTGAGAAAAGTCATCGAAAAACCCAACATTATCATGAATAACCATCAATATTAATAACGATAACCTTGATTTTGATTCCTTATTCATCGATAAACCTGTTACCGAATAATAATTCTGCGTTAATCGGTTATTGTACTTAACAGTGCTTGAACTATTATTTAAACAATGGTCCCTGCCGGGCGTGTAATTAAAAATACTCGAATTAATAAATTTCCTATATACGTTAGATGGGGATAGATTGGGCACTCTAAAGTTTTAACAAGTTGACTAGGAATAATCAAAGCAGTTTAAATGGACTTTAGCCTTAATGAAAGAACATCACAATAAAGACTTAGATAGGTAGATATATCTGTAAAATGATCGCGGCATAAATATCTATTTATATTATTAATTTTTTTCAGATAATTAAGATTACCGATTTACCTTTATTTTAGTCAACTTAATATATACATATATATATTTTCTTCTAAAAATCTTAGAATTACTACAAAGATATGGACTTTTTCTTGAGCGTCGAAACTAGACTTGGATGTAAAAATTGAACAAGCATGGAGTATTTATGGTCAAAATAAGAAGATTCATCTCAACCACTTTATGAGTTTATTTTTGGTTTGATCATTTCCCACTTTTATCCAAATTTTATGATCAAACACTTTTATTATATAATATATTATAAAATATTTGATGCAGCAGAGATCGGTAAAAAAGAAAAGAAAAAGAAGCTCGGATCAAAGATCCCCGCACGGACCTAGAATCGCAGACCAGAGCCGGCCCAATATTTTTGGGGGCCTTGGGCGAAAAGTTAAAAAGTGGCCTTTTTTAATTTCTTAATAATAATATACTTGACACAACGTAAATACAAATATTCATTGTTGCTCCACGAAATATTTTTTTTTTCTTTATTTTTCTAGTAAGTATGTTATTGTTCTTGATTTTTCAAGTTGCATTACTTACAACACAAACAATGAGGCCTCTTTCATCTGATCTTATAAGCATTCTTCTAAATTATATTTATTTGGGGCCTTTAAATATTGGGGTCCTTGGGCGGTCGCCCAACTCGCCCACCTATCGGGCCGGCTCTGTCGCAGACTGTTCCGACATACGAAGAATATTCGCGCACAAAATATCGTCGATTGGGCATCAAGATCTGTTCTCGCTCACAAACACATGAAATTGGGAATAAAGTCTAGGTTTTGATTTAAATCAGCTCTAGGCTTGATTATTTGTTTCCGCATTCATTCGTATAATAATAACTAGCATTGCGTGGATATATTTTATATATATATATATGAGGATCTTTGGATTTCACTCCTACTCCCATGGTGACTCGAATTCAAGACCTCTAATGTCTTAAGTGATGTACTTGTTACCACTAGACCAAGCACGTTTTGTCAGCCACTACAAGAAATAAGGGTATCGGAGACTGAAATTCTAGTCTCTAATACCTAAAAATCAGTCACGAATTTTAATCGAAGACTGATTCTCAGTCACAACGCTCAGTTATAACTGCTTTGTCCTTAATAATTGTATTGGTAACTAAAATATTAGTCCTTGTTATATGTGCCACTAAGACTATCACCTAGTTTCGAATACGTATATGTTCAGTCTTCAATATGACACCCGAGACCACGTTAATTCAGTCCCTAATACATCACTTTCGTGACTAAACCATCAGTCTCCGAAAAAGCTTCTTTTCAGTCTCTTTTGTACACCTTTAGAGACTGCAAATTAGTATGCAATACATGTTTATTTTGTCTCTAATAGCGACGAGACACCATGTCAATTCAGTCCCTGATAAAGTGTTTCTAGCATTGCCTATGTATGAAAAAGCCTAAGAAATATGGAAAAAAAAAATTATCCACCGAATAAACTGCAGCAATCTTCCCCATTGCTATGCACACATGTCACATGCACGATACGTAAATTTTTGCATACAAGATCCTCCTCCTTATTATATTGCATTGGTCACGTCACATGCACATGGAATATACCGTTGATTAATTTCATGATTCATCACATAAATAATTTTTTATTAAATAAAATAAAGCATTAATTTTTCCTCATCTTCGTATATGATGTAAATAAACTATTCTACTTATTATTTGTATCAGAAGTTTTCAAGACACATGGGCATGGGCGTTTATTTACTCATACACATCGTTTTTGTATTTTCAATTACTTGTTAATTAGAGATGTTGAGCAGTATGCGTATATTTTCTGTTACAACCATGACGAAACATAACAAAATCGTTTCCACTAGTGAATAATAATAATAAAAAAAAACGTAACATTTTAATGTGTACAAAGTTTGTATTGAACAAACTCGACCCTATATATAGAGCAAAGATAACACTATTTCTCATATAGATATTTGTATATCATAACTTGGAATACAAATATATAAACATGAGTTCTTCAGCCACGCAGACCAACAAAAGGTTCTTATAGTTTAATACCTGCTTCGTTAATTATATATATAGCTTGCTAATATTGAATAGTTGAAGTCTAGAAATAAGTATTGTCATTGATTATTTGTTCATAATGTCAGCTACTTACTTACTTTATAGTGTGTAGCTATTCATCTATCACAATAATAATATTACGAACAAAATTTTGCATTAATAAAAAAATATATTAACTTTTTGATAATAATTGAACAATCATGCAACAGGCTTCAAGGAAAGGTGGTGATTATAACCGGCGGGGCAAGAGGAATCGGAGCGAGTGCCGTGAAGCTATTCCACCAGAACGGAGCCAAAGTCATCATCGCCGACATCCAAGACGCCGAGGGCCAGGCCCTAGCCGACAGCCTTGGAAGCGGGGACGACATCTCATACATCCACTGCGATGTGTCAAGCGAGGACGATGTTTCCAGCATTGTGGACGCCGCTGTGGAGAAGCACGGACGGCTTGACGTGATGTACAACAATGCTGGTGTCGTGGACCGGCCCTTCGGCACCATCCTTGAGGCGACGAAGGCCGACCTGGACCGGGTAATCGGGGTCAACCTCGTCGGTGCATTTCTTGGCGCCAAGCACGCCGTCAGGGTCATGGCCCCACGACGCACCGGCTGCATCCTCTTCACTGCCAGCGCGTGCACAGCCACGGCGGGACTCGGGACACACGTCTATGCGGCGTCGAAGTATGCTGTCTTGGGGCTGGCCAACAACCTCGCCGGTGAGGTGGGTCAGCACGGCATCCGGGTCAACTGTGTGTCGCCCTTCGCCGTCCCAACCCATATGATGACCGATTTCACTGGCCAATCCGGAGACGAGGCCATTGCGCAGGTCGAGCAGCATATAAGCGCGATGGGGAACCTCAAAGGGCAGGTCCTGAAGGCCGATGATGTGGCAAAAGCGGCACTCTTTCTGGCCAGCGACGATGCACAATATATCAGCGGGCTTAACCTCGTTGTCGACGGTGGATTCAGCGGCGTTAATCCCACCATGATGAGGGCTTTCAACGTTATTCAGTGATTTATGTATTCTGTGATTTCCAGTATGTTGTTCTGGTTAATGCATTAAGTAATTTGTATTCGAATCTGGAAAATCAAAATCAGGATGAATAATTGTACTATGTATCGAGTGGCGGAATCATGATTTATGCATCAAGCGTTTGATTTATTTTTTTGTCGAAAATTTTACTTGAAAGGGTTATATTGAAATCCGGTGAAAATTAAAGACTCTTATACTAAATTTTTATGTGAGTTTACATTAAAAATGAAACTGAAGTTAATTGTACAATTGTTTTTTTTTTCTTTGAGGGGGTGGTCTGAACCCCACTCACTCCTTAAGCACCTCCGCCCATGGACGTACCAACACTACCCGGCTTGAGCAATAAACTGTTAAGAGATTGAAGCTGCTGTGAACAATTGATTAAAGCCTTTGTTAAATAATCCTTGCTTAAAGATTGGTTTTTGCCCTTTTTAGTGAAAATAAAATAGCTTTGTTCTTCACAAATAAGTTTTTGTGCAAAGGAAAATGATAGTGTTTTTTAGATTAATTAGACTCTCAAGTCTCAATACAAAGAAGAAATAGTAACTCGGGATAACCACAAAACAAAACGCTAAGAAAATTAGTCCCCCATTTATTAAAATAGCGACTTAAAAATTAAAATAGAAAAAAAAAGAGAGAAAAACAAAAGTCCCGTCTGGACAAGTTCTTTGAGCCCTATTATCTCGTGTAAAATAAAGGCCAAATTTTTTTGGGCGTAAGGCAATGGCCTCACACGCCTTAGCCCAGAGCCGACTCTGTGACATGTACTAGTAATGTATAAAATTATACATTACTAAATCAATATTATACGCCGAATATTTAAGTGTAATATATATTATATGTGAATACAATAAAATTATATCTTGTAATAATCAGTCGTTATTTCTGATGAAAATCTTTTCAGTAAAATTATATCACTCATTGATTAGGCGGTAAAATTGAATTGTTGACTTTTCTCACAGTAACAGTGTATAACCTTCGTTTGACCATTTTGTTGTTGTTTTAATCAACACTAAAACAATTATTTTCCTCATGGAAAACAAGGTGTTCTCTAATTATTTAACTAAATAATACTGCAGTTTGTTTGCATCATAAAGTTGATTCAGACTTGGGTGTTTATTTATTCATATCGCACGCACGTTTTTTGTATTTTCAATTGCTTGTTAAATTTAAAATAAACTATTCTATATCATTTGTGAGAGACATTATTATTCTATATTGGTTGTATGGTGACAACAACTTTTTAATTAATATTCATATATAATAATGTCTCATTATTTTCTCGAAAATTAGAAAAATGTACCACTATTATTATTACACTATATATACTCTCCAGTTCAGAAGATCAGAACACAAGAAACCCATAAATATCATTTGAGAGTATATCAAGGTCTTCAAGAGTTTTTGTTCCCATCAAAGGTTGGAAAATAAAAATAAATAAAATGAGTCTTGTTTCCTCAACAACGGTGGCCAACGGAAGGTAATAACTTTAATAATTATTTCGTTTTTTTAGTGTTATATATTTTATTTAATTATCGACGTATACTAGCTTGCTCATTTTAATTGAACACTATAACATCTTATCCTAGTAAATAGTATGTGCAAATTTTGCATTAAGAAAATTCTATGGGTGCACTATTAGTGTTCTCACGAGTTTTTAAGTGGAATGGTATCCAAAAGTCACAAAACAAGATCGAAATATATTCCGTCCATGTCTCGGTAAAGTTTGTTACACGAAGGACATGTTACGTCTCAAATTAACCCTGGAAAATATTTATTAATTATTCAATTGTAATTTTATTAAACTAGAGAGGTCTCAGCGTATGGATGTCTTTAACTAAACATACGGTTACTCATTTATTATGTATGGATTCAAACACTGACATTGTTTTAAGGTCTTTAGGCAAGATATAATGTATAGAAAATATGGTGGCACCGGCACCGGCACAGTTAGTATAAAATCGGATATTTAGGCAAAAAATATTCCAAATTTAATTGATTATTGGTTCATAATGTGATCAGTTTGATTGCTATATCTCTTTTCAATCATTGAATTTTGGGTCCGAGTGAGTAAACTTTAAAATGCTGATATCATTTTTTAACAAGCATCAAGCCATCAACTACTTGAGAAGCTAACACTAGGAAGCGTTCATCAATATTAAATTATTGACCAATAACACAATATTTCAGGCTTCAAGGAAAGGTTGTGATTATTACCGGCGGGGCAAGAGGAATCGGAGCCAGCGCCGTGAAGCTATTCCACCAAAACGGAGCCAAAGTCATCATCGCCGACATCCAAGACGCTGAGGGCCAGGCCCTAGCCGACAGCCTCGGAGGTGGCGACGACATCTCATACATCCACTGCGATGTGTCAAGCGAGGACGACATGTCCAGTGTCGTAGATGCTGCTGTAGAGAAGCACGGCCGTCTCGACGTGATGTACAACAATGCCGGCATTGCTGACCGGCCCTTTGGCACCATCCTCGAGGCGACGAAGGCCGACCTGGACCGCGTCATCGGGGTCAACCTCGTCGGTGCGTTCCTTGGCGCCAAGCACGCCGTCAGGGTCATGGCCCCGCAACGCAGTGGCTGCATCCTGTTCACTGCCAGCGCGTGCACTGCCACGGCGGGCCTCGGGACACACGTCTACGCGGCCTCAAAGCACGCGGTCCTCGGGCTGGCCAACAACCTTGGCGGCGAGGTCGGCCAGCTCGGAATCAGGGTCAACTGCGTGTCGCCCTTCGCCATCCCGACCCACATGTTGACCGATTTCACTGGCCAATCCGGAGACGAGGCTGTCGCCCAGGCCGAGCAGCAGATCAGCGCGATGGGGAACCTCAAAGGGAAGGTTCTGAAGGCCGATGACGTGGCGAAAGCGGCGCTCTTCCTCGCCAGCGACGACGCGCAATACATCAGCGGGCTCAATCTGCTCGTCGACGGTGGGTTCAGTGGCGTTAATCCCACCATGATGAGGGCTTTCAACGTTATCCAGTGATTTATATATCGAGATGTGTGACAGGGTTTATGCTGTGAATTTCAATAAGTTTGTGATTGTGGCATATTTTTTATGCCAATTTTATTTGGATTTTGATGATTATAATAAATATTTTTACTGACGTACTATCGCTTCCAGGCTTAAACCTTTCAAAACTAGACTCTTAGGCATATTGTAGTACTCTGGCTGAGCTTAGATTCGATGTACGACACGCAAATAGAGCACCTGAGTAAAAAGATACGATACATTAAAATCGCGGAGCTCGTGGGATCACCGTTCGAGTACTTGCGTAATATATCGCCTCTCGGAACATGTATGTTCTCAGCATTCTTTTGAGAGCGACACTTTGGACACGTCCAACATCATTGGCCACCTCACGAAACGGGTTTAATCCGCATAAAAAAATAATCATTGTAAAAAATACTTATCGGCTTTCAAGATGCAATGTTTTACTCAATAACTTTGTCCTCGACTCTTCGTACTTACGAAGTTTTGTTAGTGCACTGCCTAGTCAACAGTAGTCATGGACCAACACGCGTGCTTTGTCATCACTCGCACGCTTTCCGTGAAACTTCTTAAGAGGTCACCCATCCTACGACTGCTTCAAGCCAAGCACGCTTAATTTTCGAATTATTATGAATGGGCTACCGAGAAGAAGATGCATCTTGTTGACATAGGTAGTACCAATTAATTCTTTTAAACTTCTTTGACCATACAGTATTATACCTATATGATCTCCGATAACCATATAGTCCCATACCTGCACAGTCTCGGGATTAATGTCCAATCAGCACATCCTCTTGCCCAGGCGTTGTGGGACCACAACTTACCTGTTCTTGCCCTCGTGGCTCACGAGATTAGTGACTGTCATAATCACCCCACCTAATGGGGCCCGACGTCCTCGACCATACAGTCCCATATTGGTATGATCTCCGATAATTATGCAGTCCCATACCTGTACAGTCTCGGGAACGTCCCATCAGCATATCCACTTGCCCAGGAGATGTGAGACTGCACAACTTACCCGTTCTTGCCCTCGTGACTCACGAAATTAGTGACTTTCACAGTAAAAATGAGGTGATTCCAAATATATATATATATATATTTATTTTTTCTATAGTAAGCATGACTTGTCGCATTGCTACGGCCCGGTTTTCATTTTTAGCCAAATTCTAATATTTAAGCCCTCAAATCAATTTTTTTTTTTTTTTTTATCGTATAGTTTTTTTTCCTTACGATTTTCGTGTTGTTGTGTGTATTTGATGTTTGCATGTTCGTTAATATGTGTTAGGTGTCAGTAGCGGAGTAATGATTTAAGTTCAGGGTAATGTTTAACATTAACTTTTACGAGATTAAAAAAAAGAGTGACTTCTTAACAATAAATTTGCAAGCATATAAATAATGACAATATATTAATGGTGTAGCCAGACATGTGAGTTGTAGATGACACACAATTAAATAAAAAAATCAAATGATTCATGAGCGATATAAAAATTCAAGTCGAGAGGGAAATACTATTAAAATAAATAAAATATATCACATCATAAAATAAAACAAAAATAAACAAATTAACATATTTTAAAAAGTTGTGATTTTAACTAATATAATTCTCTTAATATTTAACTAAAATAACTCAATAATATATAGAATGTTTTTGTCATAGAATATCATATTTGAGAATAACAATATGTTAAATTAAAAATAAATATTATACCCTTGTTAAGTTGAATGCGTACGTAGTGAAATATTGCATGTTAATTAAATATTATTTTTAAGTATGGATCTCCATAGAATCGAACACGAACCTGTCGAAGTCAAGTCACCTAGAGAAAAAGTTCTGAAGCAGCCAAGCTACACGATATTTTGTCATTTTGTCACTCTAAGTCATTACATTTTTACTGGTGTATTTTTTTTTTAATTTTTTTTTAATTTTACACGTTTTTCAAGTGGTGTCCGAGCATACACTCGTCTTTACATAGCTTCGCCCCGATTTGGTGCTTTTGATGGTCATACGGTGTTCTTGTGTATATGTTTGGTATTCTTAATGTGTATTTGCTCTTATTGATGGCTTAAGATGGTTGTAATGTATTTGAGCGGTTTTGATTTTTTTTTTTTAAATTTATCCCGTTATCCAATATTTAAACCAATATACGCGGTAAATAAATTATGAAAAAGAGATCCTGCACGAGTTCTTTTTGCTCCCTTAATCGATATATTGTTTGATCAAATTTCAAATATGTATTTTTTTAATTAAAAAACTGAAGCATCTATTTTCCTCATGGAAAACGAGCTTGATGATCATTATTCTCAAATTATATTGCATATTATTTGAATCCGGAAGTTTCTTCACACTTGAGTTTTATCTATTCATATTCCACGTGTTTTGCACTTTCAATTGCTTGGTAATATTACTCTAGTCGTTTATTAGACATATTATTGTATCAACCAGGTGGAGTTAGTTATGATGATAAACGTATTTCCATTAGTTTTATGGTGACAACAACTTCTGAATTATATTAAACTTTTTTTCTGGATATGAATTAAAAAATGTAATATATATACGGCCATACTCGATCCAATTTAGAAGATCGAAACAAGAAAAACCCATCAAGATTTCTTTTAATATATATCTTCTTACAAAGTATAAACATGAGTCTTGTTTCTTCAACACCGCCGGCCAACAAAAGGTAATATAAATTTGATAATCGTTTCGTAATTTTAATTTTGATTAGCTAGCTAATTTATTTTGTAGATTACAAATAAATATTGTCGTTCGTACTAACTCATATTACTGAAGCGGATATGCATCACGGCACCGATAATTACGTAGCTAAATCCATAATAATTATATTATAAGTACAATTGAATATAATAATTTTGATTAATTATACTTTTATCTATTTTTTCAAAAAACGCTATCAAATAAAATTCACTAGTAGTAACCTTGTTAATATAATAAAATTCTCACTGAGTGAAATTTTTGACCTTATAACTCAAAAGTATGAATTAAAGAGAATTTGTCAATATTAAGTAGTTCTGGCCAATATTACAATAATGCAGGCTTCAAGGAAAAGTTGTGATTATAACCGGCGGGGCAAGAGGAATTGGAGCGAGCGCCGTGAAGCTCTTCAATCAGAACGGAGCCAAAGTCATCATCGCCGACGTCCAAGACGCTGAGGGGCAAGCCCTAGCTGATAGCCTCGGTGGCGGAGGCGACATCTCGTACATTCATTGCGACGTCTCAAATGAGGATGACATGTCTCACCTCGTGGATGCCGCTGTGGAGAAGCATGGCCGGCTTGATGTGATGTACAACAACGCTGGCGTCGTGCTCCAGCCCTACGCGAACATCCTTGACGCGACGAAGGCCGATCTGGAACACGTCATCAGGGTTAACCTCGTCGGCGCATTCCTCGGCGCCAAGCATGCTGTCAGGGTCATGGCCCCACAACGCTCTGGCTGCATCCTCTTCACCGCCAGTGCGTGCACCGCCGGGGCAGGTCTCGCGACTCACACCTACGCGGCGTCGAAGCACGCCATCGTGGGGCTTGGCAACAACCTCGCCGGTGAGGTTGGCCAGCATGGAATCAGGGTCAACTGCGTGTCACCCTTCGCTGTCCCGACGCACATGATGACTGTTTTGCCGGGCGAATCCAGGGAAGAGGCCGTCGGGAAGGCCGAGCAGCAGATCAGCGCGATCGGGAACCTCAGAGGGCACATTCTGAAGGCCGACGACGTGGCGAAAGCGGCGCTCTTCCTTGCCAGCGACGAGGCGCAATACGTCAGCGGGCTCAATCTCCTCGTTGACGGTGGATTTAGCGGCGTTAATCCCACCATGATGCGGGCTTTTAACGTTATTCAGTGATTAATTTATATGTCGAGATGCTGACATATTTTTCAATAAGTTCATATGTCATTCTGAATAAGTTGCGTGTTGGGTACTTTGGCATATTTCTTATGCCATTTGTATTTTGATTTTAAAAATTATAATAAAGGAGTATTTGTTTAAAAGATACATACATGTTATAAATAATAATATTCTTAATATTTTTAGTGCGATATATATTTTTTTAATTAAGTTGTTTTGTAATTAATTCTTTATGGTTATATTTTACATAACAATGTATAATTTGTCCACATTTCCGCCTTTCCAATCAAGTAAGTATTTAATATTTTTGGGACATATTTAATGTTCTATTTG
Source organism: Parietaria judaica (assembly GCA_954871525.1). NCBI lineage: Eukaryota > Viridiplantae > Streptophyta > Magnoliopsida > Rosales > Urticaceae > Parietaria > Parietaria judaica. The sequence continues at coordinate 17,611,728 of OX940865.1, read as the reverse complement.
TAAATCCCAAATTCTATCATGTATCTACGATTTTTTGCAACATTTTTAATGTTTCTTTCGTGGTAGTTGGACCGTGTGGTTTTTGGTATTAAGATAATTTTGATATTTTAGATCTTTTTAATGTTCGAATTGTAAATCCTAAATTTTATCATGTATCTGCGATTTTTTTCGTCATACGTGAGAGATTTCTATTAATAAATTAGAGGCGGAGTCTATATGTGAGTGATCTCTGACTATTGCTAAAAAAAATCACCTAAAAATTATAAGAACTCGAGAATGTTGACAACAAGGCATATTACATTTAAAAAAAAGTTTTAATCTTGACGCCACACAACATGGTCAAAGAGGAAAAAAATAGAATGAAAAATAGAAAAGACAAAAAAAAAAAGCGTATCCCTGATTTAAATTTATTATTAATTAGTTTATAATGTCAGTTTGATTATAACCAGGGGCGGAAGCAAGGGGTGGAGTGGGGGCGGCCACCCCCACTTGGTCCGAGCACGTTATTTTTATTTTTATTTATTCATAATATTATAAGTTTATATAAAAATAATAAACATAGCATTTGTAAATAAAGTATCACCACATTGTAGTGGCATTTTGTTATTCTTAAAATTCTCTACCAAGTTATAGCCCAGGGTTCAATTTCCAAACCCACCATTTTTTTTTATTTTTTTTTAACAACACTTTTTATGATTATAATTTTTCTTTTCATGGTATTTTCTTCTTTACTTAATTATAGGTATACTAAAACGGTAACAACTTACAAAACTAGAGAATAAAAATCACACTCAATTTAAGACGTGTAAAGTTTTAAATATTAAAGAAAAATAATTATATTAATATTTTTGTAACGCCCCTAAATGGGGGTTAGTAGGATAAGACAAAAACAACGACTTGTCAAACTTAGACCGGTCAACGACACATCATCATTTAAACGATATCGTTGAATATTCAACGTCCACGTCAACAAACACATAACTTTTGCCCGTGAGACTTAAAACGACAATACAACGTCAACGACCACAGTTTATACAACACCATAAAACGACAATTACAAAGTACCACCATCACAAATATCCTTAATTTAATCCTTTATATTTTCGAAATTAAAGATCAACTAAAAATACGAAATTCACCACGACGAACATTAAGGTTTAGGTAAGCAAAACGAAACGTAGACTTCCTGAATCAAACTATTCCTCGTCCGGAGTCTAGTACTGAACACCACCTGAAGCTGGAAAGAAAAAGATGTATATGGAAGGGATGAGCACCACACGCTCAGTAGGGAATCTATTACCAATTCTCTTTACCGAACCATTATTAGTCAAATTTCAATTAATTAAATTAAATGACATCATAAACCATTTAATCATAATTTCATCATTTTATCATTCCAATAATAAAATAAATATACCCCACAAAAGTCAAATCATTTCGGTGGTCCATGCAGAGTCAGCTCGCGCCTTTTCTCCACTATATCCCATCGAGTCCTCAAGGCACGAGCACAGGTGGACTAGAAGTCCCTAACCGTAACTCGCGCTCGACTCGGGATCCTAATCACCACCAAAGACGGCCAGTTCGCCATGGGTCGAAATGTTGACTTTTGGGTCCAATCATATCCATATCCATATCCATATCCAGGTCCGGCCTACTGCGCAGTAGCCAGCTGCTCGTCAGCAGCTCATCCGCCCGAAGCGGGTACCATATCAGCACACATCATCCGCCCGAAGCGGGTACCATATCATGTTAATCATCCCCGAAGCGGGTACCATATCAACGTACGTCATACCGACGTAACATAAACATAAAATATAATATCAAGCATCAAACCGATGCAAATCATACCTGTTTTCCATCTTCGCCAACAAGCAACATCAACCGCAATATTAACTTTTCTCTTTTTAGTTAGCATATCATTTAATTAAATCCAATATAAACCTATCCGGTTCAATCTTTATTAGAACATTGGTTTCTACGTTCATTTTAAATTGCGAGAAAAGGTAATAGCCCCTACCTCGATTTGTGGAAACTTTGACCGATCGAATAGTTAGTCGAAGATGCGGGTTCGTCTTGGCCTTGACTTCGATGATCAGAGACTTCGGGATCCGATGTACTATTCATAACGGGTGATTCAGGTAGCACGGTTTTCGAGGTGACCACGGGACGACTATCCGCGCCAACTATAACACCGATACCATCCATAAGTCAAATATTACTAAGATTGGAATTCAAATTGTCAATTGAAAACCCGATACGCTGACATTTAACCCGGGCCGAATTCCCGTCGGGCACGCAAAACGAGGCAGCAAAACGGGCATCAATTCGACAATTTTATGCTTCTCCTAGCTTAATTCGACTGTTCTAAACGCAATGGCGAAGTCAATTTCATCAATCAAGGCCCAGAACACACCTAATTTGATCATCTAAATTCAGAAACTAGGTCAAGGAAATTCGGGCTTACCGAGAGTCCGATGACGATTCCGATCGAGGGCTTTCGATCTCCTCGACGAGGGCTTCAAAACCCCTCAAAAAAATCCGAGATCGGAAAATGACGCGGCGGCCGACGGCGGCGGCCGGCGACGACGACGGCGAGGTGGCACCACCAACGGACTCTAATAGGCTTCACGAACATGATTCCGGTGTTAGTTTTCTCAAAATCTAACCGGAATGAAATGGATCTCGGGTTATGAAACCGAACCTTACGGCGACTATTCCGGCCAAACGCCACCACCTCAGGTCGTCATTCACCTACCAACGTGTTCGCCTACTCAAGAGCTTTCCGGCGGTACCAAGATTTCGTTGATCGGAGCTCCGGTGACGGAGTTGTGAAGCTTTGATTATTTGATGAGAGAGAGAGTAATGAGAGAGAGAGAGCATAGAGTAAGAAGGGAGAGAGGGGGAAATGGGGTATCGACCCCTTTTTTTTCTTTTTCTTCTTTTTCTTTTTTTTTATATATATATATATTAATATATATATATGGGTTTTACAATACTCCACCCCTTTAAGAATTTCGTCCTCGAAATTTAAACGAAATTACCCCCGAACAAAAAAGGGTACTTCTCCATCATCTCCGACTCTAACTCCCAGGTTGCCTCTCTAGGGTCGTGGTTTTTCCATACCACTTTAACTAGAGGAATTTCTCGTCGACGGAGGACTTTGACTTCACGGTCGATAATATGAAGTGGGTGCTCCGCGTACGTCGCATTCTCTTGAATAGGTATCTCTGTCCACTCAATGATTTGTTGAGGGTCGGGTTCATATTTTCTCAACATCGACACATGAAACACATTGTGGACATGAGATAATTGCGGAGGTAAATCAAGCATGTAGGCAAGTGGCCCGACTCTTTCAACTATCTCGAACGGACCGGTATATCGCGGAGCTAACTTTCCTTTTATGCCGAAACGAGAAACTCCACGCATGGGCGTCACCTTCAAGAACACATTGTCGCCAACAATGAATTCCAGTGGCCTACGTCTTCGATCCGCATAACTCTTCTGGCGACGTTGAGCAGTCTTGAGTTTTTCCCAAATAAGCCTAATCGTTTCTGTTGTATCTTTGAGGTAGGAAGGACCGAAAGTAATACGATCTTCATACTCGGTCCAACAAAGAGGTGAACGACAAGGTCGACCATACAAGGCCTCATACGGTGTCATACCGATACTAGCCTGAAAGCTATTGTTGTAAGCGAACTCCACGAATGGTAGTTGCTCCTTCCACTTTCCTCCAAAATCCAAGGCGCACGCCCGAAGCATGTCTTCTAAGATCTGAATCACTCGCTCTGATTGTCCATCAGTCTGAGGATGAAAAGCTGTGCTCAAACTCAATTCAGTTCCCATCTCTTTCTGTAATCCTCTCCAAAACTTGGAGGTGAAACGAGCGTCTCGGTCCGAAACTATTGAAACAGGGACCCCATGAAGCTTTACTATCTTTTCCACATATAGTTTACAAAGTTTCGAAACTTTGTAATCTGTCCGAATAGGGATAAAGTGAGCTGATTTTGTCAATCTATCAACGATCACCCACACCGCATCGTGTCCGCCCCGAGACCGAGGAAGTCCCGAAACGAAGTCCATTGTGATGCAGTCCCATTTCCACTCAGGTATTTCAAGTGGTCTAAGCTCCCCGCCGGGTTTCCGATGCTCTGCTTTGACCATTTAGCAAACTGGACATCTCTTCACGAACATCGCCACATCAGATTTCATTCCGTAGCAATAATATTGCCTCTTCAAATCTTGGTACATTTACGTACTTCCTGGGTGAATAGCAAACTTGGAACGATGAGCTTCTTGTAAGATGACATTTCGTAATGTAGCATCATCAGCTACCGCAAGCCATCCTTTGTACAATAATAAAAATCCATCGACTCCCAAATTCCATCCTTCAAGTTGTTCTCCAGCTTGTAATCGATTCCATAAATCTTGCAATGTTTCATCGCTCCACTGGCTTTTTCTAACTTGGAGTACCATTGATGGAACGGCTATGACGTTATACGCACATGCTTTATACCCATCGTTATGGAATTCTAAATTGTAATCGCCAATGATAACCGATATTTTCCATAATTCCAAGGTCAAAGAAGCAACCAAACCATGATTCTTCAGACTTAATGCATCGGCGACCACCTTTACTTTTCTTGGGCGATATCGTAGACTAAAACCATAATCTTTCATATACTCCACCCATCTTCGTTGTCGTAGATTCAAGTCTCTCTGCGTGAACAAATACTTGAGACTTTGATGATCGGTGAATATCTCAAATCTTGAGCCATAAAGATGACAACGCCAGATTTTGAGTGCAAATATCACTGCTGCTAGCTCCCAGGTCATGGGTAGGATAATTTAGTCTGTGCGGCTTTAACTGCCTAGAACCATATGCCATCACTCTCCCTTTTTGCATGAGCACACAGCCTAGTCCACTTCAAGATGCATCCGTAAACACTGTAAACACTTCACATACATTGGGAACAACAAGGACAGGAGCACTCGTCAATCGTCGTTTCAATTTTGAAAAAAAAGACTCTTCACATCTATCATCCCATCTGAACTGAACATCTTTTCTGGTGAGCTTGCTTGGGGGCGCATCAATCTTTGAAAAATTCTCCACAAACTTCCTGAAATAGCCCGCAAGCACTAGGAAGCTTCGAACTTCCGCCACATTTCTTGGTTGCCTCCAGTTCAAGATAGCTTCAATCTTTGACGGGTCTACGGCAATACCTTCTTGCGAGATCATATGGCCTAAGAACTTCACTTCGGTCATCCAGAATTCGCATTTTTCTTTCTTCGCATATAAACGATGGTCCCGCAAAGTCTGCAAAACGATCCGCAAATGTTCTGCGTGTTCCTCCAAAGTTCTTGAATAGATAAGTATGTCGTCAATGAAGACAACAACGAATCGATCCAAGTATGGTCGGAAAACTCTATTCATTAAGTCCATAAACGCTGTTGGAGCGTTCGTTAAACCAAAAGGCATAACCGTGAACTTAAAGTGACCATATCGTGTACGGAACGATGTCTTCGGAATATCTGCATTTCGAATCCTCAACGGGTGGTAACCTGACCGCAACTATATCCTTGAGAAAAACTTGCGTCCTCCCAATTGATCGAATAGGTCATCAATTCGTGACAAAGGTTTTTTTTTTTTAATCATTATCATGTTGAGCTGTCTGTAGTCCACACAAGGGCGTAAACTATCATTAGTTTTCTTAGCGAATAACACCGGTGCTCCCCACGGTGATGTACTCTGCCAGATAAACCTTTTACTCAACAAGTCGTCTAATTGCTTCTTCAATTCTGCATTTTCTGCTGGAGCCATACGGAAATGATCCATAGAAATCGGAAAACTCCCAGGAACTAGGTCAATGTCAAACCCAATCGACAATCTGGAGAAAATCCTAAAATCTCTGCGGAAAACACATCTTCAAGATCTTGTACTATTGGGATATGCGGGTCGATTGCACTTTGCCTCACACCTTCCATGGTACAATTAACTTCCGACCCTTCAAAATTCATCTTTCCTCCAAGGAGAGACTTCAAGATAAAATTATGAGGCCATATTAACATGCTCATTTTCTTTTCCTCCGAGGGTGCCATGTATTTTGTAGCAGTCTACTATAGCACGATACTTTTCTAACAAATTCATTTCCAATGTTACATCAAACTCGATCATACGGGGAACGATTACGTCAAATGAGAATTTACTTCCCTCAATGACAAGCTCACAAGACTTGTAGATCATTAAAGCTTTTGGCAATTTCCTATATGAGCGCACATTGATGAAGGAATAATACATGTCTCGAGGTTTATGGCTGAAACAATCAATTTTGAGAAATTAGAGTAACGCTTTGGCGTAAAGTTCTCGCAAACCCATTGCGCATGAAATCATTACCCAAAATTTACCATTCTACCTTCAGGGCTAACTACGACATCAGAATTATAAAGCACCTCAAATTTTTCTTCATTAATGCCAATCGCATTTCAATTGTAGCAACATCAGGAAATTCATCAAACTATAGAGGATTTTGGAACAGGATCTCCTTAAAAGATTTCATTATTTCAACTGCAGAACTAAGAGATTATATCACGTATTATGGAACATTATACCATGCAGATTCTTCAAGATTTAACGGGGGACGCAGATTTAGGGTACTTTGGGAATTCCGAACCATGTTGATCAACTGTAAAAAGATTAAATGTCAGGATTATGGATGGTGATACAAAATAAAACACGACAAAAACGCAAAATAAAAATAAAAATTATGGTGTTGTACCCTAGGTGCCGTAACCTAGGCTCTGATACCAAACTGTAACGCCCCTAAATGGGGGTTAGTAGGATAAGACAAAAACAACGACTTGTCAAACTTAGACCGGTCAACGACACATCATCATTTAAACGATATCGTTGAATATTCAACGTCCACGTCAACAAACACATAACTTTTGCCCGTGAGACTTAAAACGACAATACAACGTCAACGACCACAGTTTATACAACACCATAAAACGACAATTACAAAGTACCACCATCACAAATATCCTTAATTTAATCCTTTATATTTTCGAAATTAAAGATCAACTAAAAATACGAAATTCACCACGACGAACATTAAGGTTTAGGTAAGCAAAACGAAACGTAGACTTCCTGAATCAAACTATTCCTCGTCCGGAGTCTAGTACTGAACACCACCTGAAGCTGGAAAGAAAAAGATGTATATGGAAGGGATGAGCACCACACGCTCAGTAGGGAATCTATTACCAATTCTCTTTACCGAACCATTATTAGTCAAATTTCAATTAATTAAATTAAATGACATCATAAACCATTTAATCATAATTTCATCATTTTATCATTCCAATAATAAAATAAATATACCCCACAAAAGTCAAATCATTTCGGTGGTCCATGCAGAGTCAGCTCGCGCCTTTTCTCCACTATATCCCATCGAGTCCTCAAGGCACGAGCACAGGTGGACTAGAAGTCCCTAACCGTAACTCGCGCTCGACTCGGGATCCTAATCACCACCAAAGACGGCCAGTTCGCCATGGGTCGAAATGTTGACTTTTGGGTCCAATCATATCCATATCCATATCCATATCCAGGTCCGGCCTACTGCGCAGTAGCCAGCTGCTCGTCAGCAGCTCATCCGCCCGAAGCGGGTACCATATCAACACACATCATCCGCCCGAAGCGGGTACCATATCATGTTAATCATCCCCGAAGCGGGTACCATATCAACGTACGTCATACCGACGTAACATAAACATAAAAATATAATATCAAGCATCAAACCGATGCAAATCATACCTGTTTTCCATCTTCGCCAACAAGCAACATCAACCGCAATATTAACTTTTCTCTTTTTAGTTAGCATATCATTTAATTAAATCCAATATAAACCTATCCGGTTCAATCTTTATTAGAACATTGGTTTCTACGTTCATTTTAAATTGCGAGAAAAGGTAATAGCCCCTACCTCGATTTGTGGAAACTTTGACCGATCGAATAGTTAGTCGAAGATGCGGGTTCGTCTTGGCCTTGACTTCGATGATCAGAGACTTCGGGATCCGATGTACTATTCATAACGGGTGATTCAGGTAGCACGGTTTTCGAGGTGACCACGGGACGACTATCCGCGCCAACTATAACACCGATACCATCCATAAGTCAAATATTACTAAGATTGGAATTCAAATTGTCAATTGAAAACCCGATACGCTGACATTTAACCCGGGCCGAATTCCCGTCGGGCACGCAAAACGAGGCAGCAAAACGGGCATCAATTCGACAATTTTATGCTTCTCCTAGCTTAATTCGACTGTTCTAAACGCAATGGCGAAGTCAATTTCATCAATCAAGGCCCAGAACACACCTAATTTGATCATCTAAATTCAGAAACTAGGTCAAGGAAATTCGGGCTTACCGAGAGTCCGATGACGATTCCGATCGAGGGCTTTCGATCTCCTCGACGAGGGCTTCAAAACCCCTCAAAAAAATCCGAGATCGGAAAATGACGCGGCGGCCGACGGCGGCGGCCGGCGACGACGACGGCGAGGTGGCACCACCAACGGACTCTAATAGGCTTCACGAACATGATTCCGGTGTTAGTTTTCTCAAAATCTAACCGGAATGAAATGGATCTCGGGTTATGAAACCGAACCTTACGGCGACTATTCCGGCCAAACGCCACCACCTCAGGTCGTCATTCACCTACCAACGTGTTCGCCTACTCAAGAGCTTTCCGGCGGTACCAAGATTTCGTTGATCGGAGCTCCGGTGACGGAGTTGTGAAGCTTTGATTATTTGATGAGAGAGAGAGTAATGAGAGAGAGAGAGCATAGAGTAAGAAGGGAGAGAGGGGGAAATGGGGTATCGACCCCTTTTTTTTCTTTTTCTTCTTTTTCTTTTTTTTTATATATATATATATTAATATATATATATGGGTTTTACAATTTTGATAACGTAACATGTAGATTTCTAATCATATAGAGATTCTAATGAACTATTTTCTTAAACCGAAAGTTCATAAAAATAGTTATAATGCAATGTATGATAGTAGTTTTTATTATGAAATTTATAGCTAATTAATTTTTGCCCCCTCTTAGTCCGAGTTCTGGCTCCGTCCCTGATTATAACCATCCTTTTCAATCATTGAATTAAAGGTCAAATTGAGTTATTACTAGAGTTGCACACCCACGGGTCGTGACCGATCGCGAACAAATCGTGAAAATCGTGGATGCCGGAGTCGCGACGCGTCGTGGCTGCCGGAATCGCAATGATCGTGGTTTCGTCGCGATGGCAGGCCGAGAGAGAGAGAGAGAGAGTCTGTGAGAGGAGAGAGTCAGAGAGAGAGAGGGCTGCAGAATCCCACATCGCGATGGCCACCTTCGTTCGCGATCGTCGCGATTTTTCAGCCCCCAATCGCGATCATCGTGATTCTCCGGAATCCGTCGCCACTGACGACCATCGCTGTGCAGTTCTAGTTATTACCATTAAAATGCTGATATTTTTATTATTTAGTAAGCATCAACTATTTGAGAATCTAAAAAGCCGGTCACTTAACAGTTTACTTTAAAAACTAGTGGACGGCACCGCGCTCCGCGCGGTGATGAGAAAGTATACTTTTTACATGTAGATAAAATATTAGATAAATTAATTCTATAAATTTGATATTGTAATTAAAAAAAATATTAAGTAAATAATCGTCAAATGTGTGTATATAACATTAAGTTAATACTGTAATATTATCGTCACAACTCACATGTAGTAAATATGAGAAAATAATTGTCGATATAATAGATATAATATTATTATATTTTCTGTAAATTCTTATAAATTATATCTTAAATCATCATTTTCTCATAAATAATATTATAGTTAATGGCAAATCAGGAAAATTAACTAAGAATGTTTTGTTTTACATTTTTAGTCACTTTTACATACATTCCAACAACTAAAAACAATTTGCTTTCATTAAATCATGATACATGAACAATTTGTGTCACTCCATTTGTATACATGCTTTTTAACATATCATTAACTCATAATTGTACGTGAAACTATTAATCTTGAGGGTTGGCTTAAAGTACAATTTAATTTGTTAATCGAAAAAAATATTAAGTAAATAATTGTCAAATGTGTGTAAATAACATTAGGTTAATACTGTAATATTATTGTCACAACTCACATGTTTAGTAAATTTGAGAAAATAATCGTCGATATAATAGATATAATATTATTTGTTTTTGTGTAAATTCTTATAAATTATATATTAAATCATCTTTTTTCATAAATAATATTATAGTTAATGGCAAATCAGGAAAATTAACGAATAATTTTTTTTTTTACACTTTTAGTCACTTTTACATAAATTCCAACAACTAAAATGTATTTGCTTTCATTAAATCATAATACATGATCAATTTGTGTTACTCCATCCGTATACATGCTTCTTAACATATCATTAACTCATAATTGTACCTGAAACTACTAATCTTGAGGGTTGGCTTAAAGTACAATTTAATTTGTTAATCGAAAAAAAATATTAAGTAAATAATTGTCAAATGTGTGTAAATAACATTAGGTTTATATTGTAATATTATCGTCACAACTCACATGTTTAGTAAATATGAGAAAATAAATTTCGATATAATAGATATAATATTTTTTTTTTTGTGTAAATTCTATAAATTATATCTTAAATCATCATTTTCTCATAAATAATCTTATAGTTAATGGCAAATCAGAAAATTTAACTAAGAATATTTGTTTTACACGTTTACTCACTTTTACATACATTCCAACAACTATAATCAATTTGCTTTCATAAAATCATAATACATGAACAATTAATGTCACTCCATTTGTATACATGCTTCTTAAGATATCATTAACTCATAATTGCAGGTGAAACTACAAATCTTGAGGGTTGGCTTAAAGTACAATTGAATTTGTTAATCGAAAAAAACATTAAGTAAATAATTGTCAAATATGTGTAAATAGTAAATACTGTAATATTATCGTCACAACTCACATGTTTAGTAAATATGAGAAAATAATTGTCGATATAATAGATATAATATTATTTGTTTTTGTGTAAATTCTTATAAATTATATCTTAAATCATCATTTTCTCATAAATAATATTATAGTTAATGGCAAAGATTTTCCGGTCTGCACATATGCACAATACAAACATATGCTCGTAAATAAGCACTTTCAAAACCTTCCCATTCACAATTAAATAGCTTCTTAAATAAAGAAAACCAAGTTCCAATACATATCCATGGTTTATTTAAAACACTTAATGACCTGAACATGATAATTGCGAACATACAGATCTTAAAACCAGAAGAGTGAGAAAGAAAAATTGAACATCAAATATTCGTGCGATTAATACTTTAAATTATAACCTTGCATTGATCTCTTTTACCTGTAATTTGACATTGAAAAATCTTTAATACATTATTAAAAAACAAAGCAATTATGTCAGATGAGCAAGGCATGATCCAAAGTGAAGACATGTATTATGGAATTCGATAATAATACACACCATAACTTATAGCAAAAAAACATAACAAAATGCATACAAATAAAGATTTGCTACAATCCAAATAAAACATAACCAAAATAAACTGTATGTGAGGTTCATCACAAAAAATTGAATTAACATGAGTGTCACAACGGTTAAAATATCAGCAGAAACAAATAATATTGGCTTAAAGCTATCGAATAAGATAAGAGCACAATAAACAAATACAGAAGAACATAGAAAGCAAAACCGAACAAACCAAGAAAAAAAATGAAAAATCCTTGATATATATGTATTATTCGTATTAAAAATCCCCGATAAAGATTAAAGAGATACAATTTGAATTAATAACTTAAAAAATGATCTTACCCGCTTAGTATTGTAGCCGAGGAGCGGAGCTTTCCCTCAAACAACTTGAATGTTTACAAAGTAGTTTACTTGAGAAGGAAAAAATATATCAATAATTGAAAACTATTCTCAAACAGTTTCAATGCAACTTTGCGATCGAGCATCCTTTCCTTCAAAGTGGTTTGGTTGGGGTTCAGAGGAAGAGAGCCGAAAGAAGAAATTACTGAAAGAAGAAAAAACCAGAAAGAAAAGAAAAATACACGATTCCATAGCTAAAGAAAAAGAAGGAAAATACCTAATTCCATACCAACAATTTTAACCGTAAATGTTGATGCACGGGAGAAAAACAACGTAGTCATGACACTCGCCGAAGAGTGAAGCAATATGTAAATGGAAAGATAACATGTTCCGATCCTTAAAAACCGTGAGGAAAACAAAATAGAAGAAAAAAAAAAACATAATAGCATGACAAAAAAAAAAGCCACATACCTTCGGAGGAGATGGGCGGCTAGGCGACGACTACGGTGGACGGTTGTACGGATATGGAATACGATGAAACAATTTAGTCTAAAGCAGCTCGTTATATTTGAATCTGCTGAAATAAAAGGAAGATGATTTACATGAGGTTGTATTATGGAAACGGAGCACAGGCGGCAAAACAGAGAATCACTCATTATCCTCTTGAAGAGAAGCCCTGAAATCAGCAAATGCAGAAGCGCCAGCGGATTAAGCAGAGAAAATCGAGTGAAGGGTCAGCGTGGGATGACTTCTTCGGGCTTAACTCGCTTGATCGCCGCTGCGGCTGCGGCATGGAGGCGTCAGCGGATTGGGCTGAGAAGCTCGTGTGAAGAGAGAGAGAATCAGCGACAAAAGGGAAACAAAGGGTTTGGGTTTTTGATGAAATGTAATAAATATGCAATAAACGAAAATGAAATTAATGTATATTATTCATGCACCTCAAAACTGAAAGACAAACTCGACTGCATCTTCTAACCAAGGATATATGAATAGTCTTTTAAATAACATTGATTATGAATAGTCACTCAGTGCTCTTTTCATATTCTCCTATTGATTATTTCATCTTTTTTCTTTCATATGCGTACTTATTAAAAGGGAATAGAAAAACATCTCAAATAAATGAAACAATTAAATGTGACTTTAAATATATGAATTGATTTGAATAAAAAATACAAAATCTGAAAAAATAAGAATGAAGAATCCTTGTTTTCTCATCTTGACATGCCATTCACTTGTGATCTTCCTTTTATATATATATAGATTCTGATTCGTACTAATTACCGACGGTAACTCGGTAATTAAACATTAAAATTTAATGGTCGGCAAGTGCATGAATCAATAGTTGACCCTTAGAATTGGATAGTCCGCTTTGGCTTTTTAAACCGTGGTTAGGATTATTAGTTTATTTCCACGTGTGTAAGCTTTTCAAGATGTTATGTTTTAAGTCAACAACTTAAAGCTAATGATTGTTAGTGCCTACCAAGATCATGGACACGTGCAAATCCTTGTTTTAGTGACTTTTACACGTGGATATACGTTTTTGTGTTATTTTCGCAAACATGTTTCAGCTAGAGCACGTCTCTAGACGATTTTGGTCGCTATCCGAATGTGTTTGGGTCCGGATCATTGGCCACCTCTCAAAGCGGGTTGAGTCCGCATCAAAATGTTTATTATTTTACAAATTCTCATCGGCCGGTTCCCCCCATTAAATCCGATCCATACTAATAAACGTCGCCAATTAAACATTAAAATTTAATGATCGACAAATGTGTAACATGTGAGTTGACCCTTAAAAATGGATAGTTCGGTTTGGCATTTTTAATTTAAACTATAGTTAAGACTATAAGCTATATTAAAGTGTATTCACACATGTGTAAGCTTTTCAAGATGCTATGTTTTGGTCAATAACTTTGTCCTCGTAGTAAGCAGATTGTTATTGACTACTTATATTATCATGGACATGGGCAGATATAATGGAGAACTAATGAATACATTTAAAATCCCATTATTTTGTAATTGTATCACGAATTTCGTTAATACATTTAAATTACATTAATTGCGAACCATAGTTTTCAAAAAATAAAAAAATTACCTAACCTACCGTAATAAGCTAATAATACATTAATTTATTTTTACACGAGCTAGCTGAGATAAAGAAGAGATAAGAGAGTCCTATGGAGAATGTGGTCAGAAATCCATTATAAAGTCCGTTCATAGCGACCGAATTCATTATATTGATACATAAAGATACTAGTTTACAGGCATCTCCAACATTGACACTAAATTTGGTGTTAAAATTACACCATTTAGTATAATTTTAGTACCAAATGTATTTCATCTCCAAATTTCATACTAAAAAGAATATTATCTATTATATTATTAAATCAAAGATTTTTTTATTGCGTAATAACTTTGATAAATCTTTATAATTTAACTACAGTATAATTAATTAGTTAAAATTACATAATTAATTAGTTCTTATGTTAATTTTATTTGGATTTTATTTTGTAATTTATGTTGCTAATGTTTTAATTGAACTTTATCATCTATTTTATTAATCAATTTGTGTATTAATTTTGATGTCTTATACAAAGTAATATTTTATATTAATGAAAATTAAAAAACAAATATAATTATTTTTAAATAAAATAAATTAATCACACTATAAATTAAAAATAAAAATTACATAATCACTTTTTTAGGTAATAATACAAATCATAATTAATTTAATATCATTGACTAACTTATTTTAATGCAATATTTTATTAACAGTAAAAAAAAAACTTATATAGTAGTACTATATGAAAAACAGCATCACATTATTATAGCATTGCATTTGGCGCATCCTTGGAGTGAGAAAAATTCTCTCCAGTAACGCTGAATTTGGTGTTTCGACGCATCTTTGGAGATGCCCTTAATATATAAGATTGAAAAATGGTCACAAATCTCCCCTACAAGGTCTATGATTTTTTGCTATGTACCTACCTATTTGAAATTGAATTTTTTTAGCTCACTTCTTTGAGAATTTAATATATTTTTTAATTTTTTTTTCTAAGATTGTCATGACCCGATAAATAATTTCTATTACTAGACATATTTGTTTAATTGCACAAAAATATGAAGGACAGTGTATGGACTCGGTCTGCGACTTATCATTGGAAGAGAACATGTCACATATAAAAACTGCGGCTAATGTACCCAATGTTTGATTTTGTTCGGATTATGTACTCAATGTTTATTTTTGGCGGCTAATGTACCCAATGTTTGATTTTGTGCGGATTATGTACTCAATGTTTATTTTTGGCGGCTAATGTACCCAATGTTTGATCCGTTAGATATTTTTAGGTTTTCCGTCAGTTGACCGTTAGAGAGTTATCCTCCTCTATATGACACTTTTTGTATTTTTTACATAAATCACTCATTTTTTGTCCAAGTTTTATGCACGACCTATGGTTGGAAAGATAAGAGATAGATCTACAACTTTGGTGCTTTAAGTTTTGTAAAATAAGTTTAAAAAAAATACGAAATTTAAAGTACAACGTAAAACTAGACATTAGTTTAATGCAAAATATTTTTTTTCAGCAAATTTTAATATACTTAATGACTTTTTATGATGAATCTTAAAAGAAAAACGTTATAGATAAATATTTTATCTTTCCAACGGGTGTTTATTTATAAATTTTGGATAAAAAACAAGTGAGTTATGCCAAAAATATGAAATATTATTTCACAGCACATCTTTCATATTTTTGGCATAACTCACTCATTTTTCATCAAAAATTTATAAATAAGCATCCGTTGGAAAGATAAAACATTTATCTACAATTTTTTGCTTTACGTTTCATGAAAAAAATTCATGAAGTATATTAAAATTTGCTCGAAATAAATATTTTGCATTAAACTAATGTCCACTTTTACGTTGTATTTAAAATTTCGTATTGTTATAAAACTTATTTTACGAAAATTGAAACACCAAAGTTGTATATATATCTCTTATCTTTCCAACCATAGGTCGTGCATAAGATTTGGACAAAAAATGAGCGAGTTATGTCAGAAATACGAAAAGTGTACATATAGAGGAGAATAACTCTCTAACGGTCAACTGACGGAAAACCCAAAAATATCTAACGGATCAAACATTGGGTACATTAGCCGCTGAAAATAAACATTGAGTACATAATCTGCACAAAATCAAACATTAGGTACATCAGCCGCAGTTTTCCCTTAATTTTTTCTTTGTTCATTAGCCTATAATATATAAACTAAACTAGCTAATTAAGGAAGGGAGGGATAGCCAAAAGAGGGTCGTAGGAAGAAATTGAAGAAAAATAGAAAAGACTAGTATCAGAAGGGAGGCAAAAATAAATGAGCTTAATTGGTAACCAATCAAACCAAAATGAATTATTTTTATTATATCACCAAAAATATTGAAGTGTCAAAGTGGATTTTATAATAAAATATTTTTTTCTTAAAAAAAGAGTAAAATCACTTCTTTCTTCAATCACCCACAAGGTGCAAGTTGACACCAAAATTAATAGGATATGCATATCTTGAAAGAACGGCCTTGCACAGGCTGGGATGGGCTGGGCCTGTGGATCTGCATTGCATATTATTCTTGAAGAGTTATAATGTTAGAATCCAAAAGCATCGGAGTTACATTTGACTAAATAAATTCGTATAAGTTCGAAGTTATAATCAATAAAATACAGTGTTTATAACTCTATTCTCGTAAGTTTGCACGTGCCGAATATATATTGTTTTATCAGAAAAAGCAAAATGTGATGTTAGTGGGGGAGATTACAAATTTTTTACCTTTGGAAAACAATATTCCATTACACATAAAAATCCAAACATAATTCATGTAGAAGAAGACGGAGAAGAAGAAAGTGAAAATGAAAATGGACCGAGGAAGCCGTCTACGGTATACGACAATAAAAATCTCATTGTTAAGAAATGAATATTGATTCTCCATAACTTTTGAAGCATCGGTCTGTTGAATTCCTCGTATACTAGATCTTAGTCTTTTTATTTGTCGCGACGAAGAACATGTCATCGGTGGCGTAGCCAAACTTATTGAGCACGTGGACTCGGCGTTAAAGGACTGAATGCAAAGCTTTTCACCATGGCTTGCTCTTTATGCAAGCATGGGGTGGACCGTCTCTGAGGTAGAATCTGATTGCGACCTTAGGGAGATTAAGCTTGTTAATGGGAAACCTCAATAGTATCCAAGGACCGATCATTGCTAGTATCGGCCCGATAGCAAGAACGGTAGTCTCGGACGGAAGATGTTGTTGGGCTCCTAGACGTTGTAACGAGACGGCTAATTGTATGGCTAAAACACGCTTATCCGTTTTGATATTAGATTTTTGGACATTTGAATGCTCTAAGTGGCTTGTAAGTTTTGTTAGTATGGATCTTATATTCCCTCTAGTTAATGAAGTTCACTACTTAGTTTAGAAAAGAAAAAATTTATTAGATGTCTCTACATACACTACTGAAATCACCTACTCTCATTTTATAATTACTTTATAACAATACCACTTTTTTTCTCTATAACTTACACCACAATACCACATACATACGCTCTCTAATTAAGTTAGACGACGAAATTGTCTAAACTAATTGTAAGAATGCAGGGAATATTTAATTTTCCTGATTAGGATTATTATAAAATTTATTTACTATCCTTAGATAATCACATCCAACGACCATTTATTTTTTTAACAAAGCAAATAACAGAAGCCCAGAGTTTGGCCCGAACTCCATGACTCGGGCAGCTGGCCCAGCCTGAAGTTCGGACTTGAGCTCTTTCATATGTGTTGGCTACAGGCTCATAAATAGTTAAATAAAAATTAAAAAAAAAAAGAATAGTATTCCATCAAAGTTACATGCAAAAAAATACATCCCAAAAATTACAAACAAACAAGGTAGATTTAACTAGTTTATTTTTAGGGTTAATGACGACAAAAATATTTAAAGTTTGGTCAAAGAACCTCTTGTGTACTTAAAGTTTAAAAGTGGTGGCATAAATACTTATAGTCGTATTTGGGGAGTTAACCACTCCATTTTAGTAATGCCGTTAACTTACCCGTTAAGTCTAGCCACCTGGACAAACATGGGTTGTTGACATAACAATCTTTACCACGTGGGCGAGCTCACATCAGCCTCGTTTACGACAAAATAACGAATTTAACCCCCAATTAATACTATTTAATACAACTAATTGAATCCCTAATGATTACACTTTACAAAACAAATTTTTCCACGTGGCCAGAGTTAACGGGTAAGTTAACAGCGTTACGAGAATGGAGTGGTCAACTCTCAAATGCAGCTTTGAATATTTTTTCACTATTTTTAAACTTTGGATACACGAGAAATTCTTTGATCAAATTTTAGATATTTCACCTGTCATTAACCCTTATTTTTATTGATTTCTTAGTTAAAACTAGAAGCGATCAAGACTGATCCGAGTCTGGGTACTGAAACATGTTAAAGGACGGGTTAACAATGGTGAAACCACCATCTATGAGAAGGTTATGGCCACTGATATACCTTCCCTCCTCACTCGCCAGAAACAAAGCCGCGTTCGCAACATCCTCGGCCTTAAGCGTCACGTGCTTGAGATTCGCCAGAGAGTTCATCAAATTCTGAGACTCTTCCTCCTCTATCTTCAGAAACCTTTTCGTCATCGGCGTCACGACCCCGAACGGCGACAGGCAGTTCACTCTGATACCGAACTGTCCGAGCTCCACGGCGGTGTTGCGCGTGAGCCCCACCAGGGCGTGCTTCGAGCACGTGTACGCGTGGGAGCCTATCGCTCCTGCATTGGAAGCCACGCTCGCTGTCGAGAGAATGCAGCCGCTTCTCTTCGGGACCATCACACGCGCGGCGTGCTTGACGCCGAGAAAGACGCCGGTCAAGTTGGTGGCGATCACGCGCTCGAAGTCAGCCTTAGTGTTGTCGGCGATGCGGGGCTTGTAGTCGTCGACTACCGCAGCGTTGTTGAGTATCACGTCGAGCTTCCCGAAGGCTTCCAGAGCTCCGTCTACCGCGTCGCTCACGTGAGACTCGTTGGTGACGTCACAGTGGACGTAACGGCAATCGGCGCCTTCACTGCCCAAGGACTGGCACAACGCATGGCCAGCCTCGTCTTGGATGTCGGCGACGATGACTTTCGCACCGTGTTTGGCGAAAACTCTGGCGGTGCTTTCGCCGATTCCACTGGCTCCGCCGGTAATTAGGGCTACTTTACCCTCCAATCTGCACCAAAGGCAAAAAAAATCAAATTCCCTTTATGCCCTCAAAAAATTAAATTAAACTAGTGTATATTGCATAGAAATTTAAGATATTTTCTTTTACGAAACTAAACTAATAGCAATAGCATCATTAAATCTAGTGTTGACGCCATTTGTAGACTCCTGAATTTTTATTTAGCAAGAAAGCTCCATGTACTTTTGAAAAAACATATTAACCCCCATTAATTACAAAAGTGACAAACTGTTAACTTGGTGCAACATCTACTCTGAGAGTAGTTGATTACTTTCATCAATTTTGTTATGTGTCTCTAATTTTGTGAACTTTCATCTTTAATGGTTTTGGAACAACTGAATTCATTGTTTGCTTCATATAGTAGTGTCATAATTTAACATATTAATTTGTTGCATGTATCAACTGAGAAAAGTATATTTATTAAGTCACATGTTTGTTCATGTGTTAATATCCAAAAATACATAGGACATTGATGCGAAAAATTAAAATTGACAGGGGGGTATTGCAACAATATACAAAGTTCAAGGTGCATGACAAGCAATTTTCAATGTCGCTAAATTGGTGGTATAATACAAGGGTGTAAAAAACCGAAAAACCAAATTGTGGGACTGAAAATTTTGTTATCGAAGACCCTAAAGACCGAATAATAGAGTTCAGGTCCACAAAATAAGGTCTTCAATCCATTTGGACCGCATTGGACGTACTCTGTTTAATTTTTGAGAACTACTACCAAAGACCCAATTTTACCCAAAGACCTTATTTAATTATTAATTTCTATTTTATGATAAATTCATAAAAAAATAATGTAACTTTCATAATAAATTAATTTTATTTCTAGATACATTTGTTTTCTTTCGTATTTTTTATGGTGGTTTGAAATTTTAATGTTCGTAGAATTTTGTTTTCACTTGGGTTATTAAGGCATTTAATGTCGTCAATAAAAGACAAACAATCGTTTATTACAAACAGTTATCTTCTGGTGAGTGATAAATACGTTTTATGCATTACTTTACACAAAATGAAAAAGTACCATTGACGAAGATAAAGTTATACTATAAATGAGTCTAATTAGGCCCAAAAACGAATCTAGGACCCAATTTCGGTCCTAAACAGGGTTTTTGGTACAAACGGTTCTGGCTTCAAAACATAGGGTCTTCGATGTGTAATTTTCAAAAACCGAATAATAGACTCCAAGTCTTTTTAAGAGTAAAACCGATACTGCATTTAAAACGCTGACCTTCTTAAGTTTAAAAATTCAACAAGCGTGCTACGATAGCACAGAAAACTGAAATAAAAACCTCCATTCTATTGATCAGCTTATCTCGTGTAGTTCATATGCGATTGTATTTAAAATATCATCACATGATTCAGGTACAGTGAGTAAACTAACCTTCTTGAGACTGCCGATAGAAATGAAGTCGCCGCCATCTGATTCCAGAGAGGAAGAAAATATTGGGCTCTCTTCTCTTTTGTGTTGAATTTTTTAGAAGTCCCTCTATTATAGTATTATATTGGGACTTGCAGAATAATTGACTAGCGGTTTACCAATTTTTTATTTTTCTCTTTCAAATATGATTGCAATTTGCACAGCTTATAAAATACTTTTAATTAAGTTAACAACCACTCCATCAATGGTCTGGATATCATTTTCGCCCATAAATCGGTTGCAATTACCTATCGATTTATCATTTTGTAATAGATTAAGCGATGAAAAAGAAATAAAATCTCAGGTTATCGTTATCAAAACTTTACTAATTGATCAATTATATGTATATATATCAATTATTTATCAATAGAAATGATATAAAAATTAAAAAAATTGATCCTTGGTCACACGTAGTATCAGTGGCGTACCCATACTTTCATTTCAAATTTCAGGCGAAGTACAATGCATATTTCAATCGATACTTTTTTTATTCAGATACGTTAACAAATAATATCATAAACAACTATTTTAAAGCGACTAAGCATATATATAGATAATATTACTTTTCGAAGGATATAGATTTATCGAGTCAAGAAGGGAGAGAGAATGAGAAGAATCGAATCTAATTCTGAATAATATTTTTTTATTTAAAATAAGCGTACGCACATACACTCACTGGTGCACATGTAGCTCCGTCACTGCGTAGCATCAACCGTCAGCATCAAGGATAAAGTAGCCTTCCCAATCCTACATGAACAAAGAGCCACGCGTGGGAAAACACCTTAGAGCTACGCATGTAAATGCTGAAGCCAAGCCAGTAAGTTGATATTTCAATTTTGTGTGCATTAAGTATAATATTATTTTAAGACATTAGTGGCATGAGGTATTTCCGGCAAAAATAGCTAACTTATTGACTTTGTACAAGTTATCGGGTTAAAACGCTTTAATTTTGACAAACTCCCAACGTACAATATTTAAAAATAATAAGCGGTTTAATGCTGGAAAAGTATCCCGACGCCGGCCCCGAAAATCCAACTAATTCCGGTCCAAGAAGTTAGTGAATTTTTCATAAGTTTGAAATTAAGAAGTTAATAAGAACTATATAGAGTTAATGCTTAGAGTTTAGAAAGTTTAGTTAGTACTTTGCTATTATTTAAGTATGTTTTTAGATTTTAGAATGTGTTTTAGTTGCATAATTGTACGGAATTGTGATTTCATTCATTTATTTTTTCTTCAGATCTGCCCATTTTTGAAGTTTTATGCTTGTGCGGAAAATTACCAAAACTTCATATTTTGTGGATTTTTAGATACTTTTCTAATTTTACTTTCTATTCTATCTTCTAAATACTGTGTTTAATTATATATGTGATATTGGGGTAAATTATTTGTAAAGAAAACAATTTCCCGAATTTTTGACTTTTTCATGGCAAAAGTACCAAAACTTCAAATTTGTGGATTTTGAGGTATTTTTCTAATTTTTCTTGTTGTTAGTTTTTTAAGTAATGTCTGTAATTATAAATCAATGATTCGATAAATTTTTCTTTTGCATGGCAAAAGTACATGCTATGTGCATTTTTCGAAACATATAAAAATTGGGCCCATTTTGGCAAAAGTCAAAGCCCATCGGCAAAAGTCAAAGCCCACCGACGAGGTCAAAGACCAGAGCCCACGAACCAACGCATTTGGCGATGCGCGGAGCCGAAAGGCAAAGACGAAGACCAGAGGCCCACGACCCAACACATTTGGCGGGCCCGGAGCCAAAGAGGCGAAGACGAAGAACCAAGGCCCACGACCAAACACATTTGGCGAGGCCCGGAGCTAAGAAGGCGAAGACGAAGACCAAAGGACCACGATATAGTGCATTTAGTAAGGCCCAGAGCCAAGAAGGCGAAGACCAAAGGACGACGAACAAAGACATAGGCGAGGCCCGAAGCTAAGAAGGCAAAGCCCTTGATATAAAAGGCACCTCTTGGTGAGGTACCATGGCAAGGTACCTTGCTCTGACGACACCTCGCCATGGCGAGCTTCCTGGCCAGATCCCCCCGACGAGCACATGGCGAAGTTCCTCGCCCTGAAGAGCCCCTGCCAAGCCCTTTGCCCTAGCAAGCACCTTGCCATAGCTTCACGAAGGGATAACTCACAATTATTCCACACGACGAGGAGATCTGAGATTATTAAGACCCCCGGGAAGTCACCCAGATTCCCCCGAACTCAAGATACAAGCTCGCGGACACACGATAGACATCGAAAACGAGCTATCGAGCACTGGCGAACCCCTCGCCACGACAAGGCCCCTCTAGCAAGAGAAAATTCACAGGGCCCCCTATGTGCAATTATACAGAGTTGGTTTTCCTATAAATAGGAGCCTTCTTCTCCTCTTTTCCATACTAACTCACAACTTCCTCTATAGCTTCTTTCTCCATCTTTCTCTCTCTATAATTCGCCGTCTTTTCTGCCGAACCCTGGGAGTTCGCCGCGAGAGGCTCGTCTAAGAAGAGAAAAGCATTGAGACTTAGCCTCGTCGGGAAGGTTTTTCGACGAGTCAACGAAGGCATCCCTCGCAAGGTCAACGCGTGGACGCGTACACCTTGAGGTCGACAAAGAATGAGCATCCCACGCCGAGTCAAGGCCCTCACCACAAGGAGCTTGCTAACACCTACGAGGTCGACAAGGAGAATATCTCGCCGGTAGTACCCTCACTATTCGGCCAAGGGTCACCCCCGCACCGCCAACATCGGCACTTCTGACGACTCAAACCACATCGTCATTCACCTGTCATTTATCACTAACCCTGAACTACGTGGGGCTTGATTCTCTTCAACTGAGATACGTAGGCACCCTCGCCCAGCCATAAGCGACAGGGCACAGGCTCGATCAACCCTTTTTTCGCAGGTCTTCCCTCGCCATAGGAGCTCGCCAAAGAAAGGAAATCACGAATAATAATACAGAACATCTCGGAGCTTCATCAAGACAGGAGTGCGCCTAGACGGGGACTTCGCCAAGACGAGGAATTCACCAAGATAGGGACTTCGCCTCGCCAAGGAAGGAAATTCTCCAAAAACAGCCCGAAGACTCATCTAAGACATTAGATTCGCCTCCAGCTTTAACGATCTTCAGTCAACCGCGTTGACTCAACATTCAATTATCCACGTACGTGTTCAGCAGGTCCGGCTCAAGACCTGAACCTTGTATCATACTCTCAGTTAAAACCAATTTTACGCAATAACAGTACCAAAATTTAGATATTGAGGATTCCCGATGTACTTTTTCCAATTTTTCTTGCTGTTTTATCTTTTCAATAATGATTGTAATTATAAATCTACGATTTTATGGTAATTTATTTGCAGATTTTTCATTTTCCCGATGATTGTACTTTTTGCAACAAAAGTACCAAAGCTTTAAGATTTTTTTTATTTTAATATGAGGTACGTTAAAAAAAAATCTAGTTGTTTTGGATAATTAATATTATCAACTAGTTATCATAGTTCTTTAAATCCGACTTTTCTTAAATTCTTAAAGTTTTTAGTTTTTGAATGCCAAAGTTTTAGTATTTTATGTTATACTTGTGATCACCCTTGTAGGAAGAGATAGAGGAAGAGTAAAGGCGCACCAATGGAAAATCTACAGTACTCTTTTCGGGAATCCGGTTCCGATTCTACTACAATACCCTCGATCGGATTATCGCTCGTACTCAGAAAAACAGAAGAAAGTGAGCACGTATCTACTACAGTTGCCCGTTGTATTAGCAAGTGCAATGCTCATTTGTCCTTCACAAAGCGTAATGCGCGCTGTTAATTATTACCGATGGACCATGGTGTGCCCATATCGAGTTTGACCTTGACCCAACCTTGGAAAGACCACCGTTGCTCTTGGTTGTTTTTGTTTTTGTTTAGGTATATATGAAAGGAAAAAGAGTACTTTATGAAAAGAATCGCACTGGATAATATTTACAACTTGACCTCATCACAGCAGTATCGCACATTCGCACTAACTCTTCTCATATTAAAAATAATAGAAACAATACAATAATACACTAGCCTTTTTGAAATTATAAAATAGCAAAAGAATTCGGAAGGTGGAATACAAATGAAAATTCCACTTTAATGTCGGTAATATCATTTTGTGTGGCAAAGCTGCTCCAATTTAAATTTGTACGCATTTTTTTAGGGTTAATGTTATTGAAACGAAAGACTTACATTTAGTATTTTTTATCTTTATTTTATTTTTTCTTTCTAAAATAAATATATCATACTTGATTTATACTTCTCACTATATATATATATATATATATATATTTACTTAGGTTTTTTTTTTGTCAATTTTTATAACAAAATTTTAAGTTCATAGTTAATATATATAAAGGGAAAGATCAAAGAAGTAAAACTTGTGTTAATATTAGAGCCTAGAGGAGATTAAATAAAGAAGAGCACGTTGGCTTGTTGTTGATGGATTCCTGAACGATCGGTTCGATCATCAAGTCAAGGTTTTTGACTTAGATTTCGACCAATGATTTCGTGAATCAAAATAGTACTATCTAAAAAACTCGAAATTAATTAAACACACAAATTCAAAGCTGAAAATTACATCTACATCAAACATCATTATAAACTAAATGCTTATCGAGAAAACCCTAAAACAAAGAGAAAATGATTATCATTATCACAACAAAATCGACGATAAGGCTACAAATCGAGAACATCTTTAAAGTCGGGCAAGCGAGATATCGACATTTATTCCCGGAGCGTCGGTACAACATCAAAACCAACTTTAAATGGATAAAATACCACCAACATTCATAGAAAATGAACGTTCTCTCCAAGCAAACAAACAAACAAGAAAAGGAAAATTCCATTAGTTTGTATTACGGCGATGAAGACTCATCCGACTCTGGGTATTGAAACATGCTGAAGGAAGGATTAACAATGGTGAAACCACCATCTATGAGAAGGTTATGGCCACTGATATACCTTCCTTCCTTACTCGCCAGAAACAAAGCTGCATTCGCAATATCCTCAGCCTTAAGCGTCACATGCTTGAGATTCGCCGCAGAGTTCATCACGTTTTCAAACCCTTCATAGTCGGTGTTCATAAATCTCGTGCTCAATGGCGTCGAGACCCCGTACAGCGATAGGCAGTTCACTCTGATACCAAACTGTCCGAGCTCCACGGCAGCGTTGCGCGTGAGCCCCACCAAGGCGTGCTTCGAGCACGTGTACGCGTGCGTGCCGATTGCGCCGACAACTGAAGCCACACTTGCCGTGGAGAGAATGCAGCCGCTTCGCGCCGGGACCATCACGCGCGCGGCGTGCTTGACGCCAAGGAAAGCGCCGGTCAAGTTTGTGGCGATCACGCGCTCGAAGTCGGCTTTCGCGTTGTCGGCAATGCGGGGCTTGTACTCGTCCACTGTGCCAGCGTTGTTTAAGATCACGTCCAGTTTCCCGTACGCCTTGACAGCTCCGTCCACTGCGTCGCTCAAGTGCGACTCGTTGGTAACATCGCAGTGGACGTAGCAACACTCGGTTTCGCTGCTCAAGGACTGGCACAACTTGTGGCCTGCCTCGTCTTGGATATCGGCGACAATGAGTTTTGCACCGTGTTTGGCGAAAACTCTGGCGGTGCATTCGCCGATTCCGCTGGCTCCGCCAGTGATTAAGGCTACTTTGCCCTCCAATCTTTACAGAGGAAAAAAAAATACTTCAGCTTATCCGGAAAAATGAAATAATTTATAGTGCATTTAAATATTTTGATATCTTTTCTTTCACAAAGTAAAATGCATGAGCAGTGAGCACCATTGGATCCATGTAAAGTGAGCATTTCTTTTTCATCTGATCAAGGCTCGAATACACACACACATACACACACACATATATATATATATATATATATATATATATATATATATATATGTGTGTATATATATATACGCACACATATATGTTAATTTATTGGTATTAACCTTCTTGAGACTGCCGATATAAATGAAGTCGCTGCCATCGGGATCGGATGTAAATGAAGTTAATAAAAACTAAGAAGGGAAGTGATTACCTCAAGCATTTTCCATGCTATGATGTTACGAGTTATATTTATAGCATATGAGAGGCGCACTACCAATAATCTTTTATAATTTTTTTTTATATAATCTTTTGATTCTTGTTCGACTTTAACATATAGTAAAACTCTTGTAAGTTAGTATGGTTGGGATCATCAAAATTTATTATATTATTTAATTATTAATTTACAAAATATTATTAATTATATAATCATTATAGCTAGAAAGAAAATCTCTATTTACCATATTAAGAATACACTAATATTATTATAAATATTCTTTTATTAAAGCAACAATGTTATAAATATGAAGAGTGACTAAAGATAATAAAGATGAATAATAATAGTTTCTTAGAGCAGTAATCATATCTACTAACGTTATATCTACTCTCTTCTAAAGTTATATAAAAGCTGTCTATTTAGTTGTTTGTGTATTTTCGTGTGAGCATGTCGAGAGAACTAATCACAGAGAAGATAAAGGTTTTTCTGAAAAAAAAATATAGTTTTGGTTGGTGATTTTACAATTAATTATGTAGTGTTATCTTTTTACAAACATATTTTTAGTTGAGGTGATTTTACAATTAATTATGTAGTGTTATCTTTTTACAAACATATTTTTAGTTGAGGTGATTTTACAATTAAATTATGAACGAGTTATCTTTTTATTTGAAGTGATTTTACAATTAATTATGTAATGATATATATATTTTATTTATAGTGATTTTATTATTAGCTTTGTAATATTATTGATTTTATATTGAATATTAATTTATATATTATTTGAGACTCATATGCTTCTAAAAGAATTATAATTTTATAAATTTAACGAATAATTAAGTTAATTAGTTCGTCCCAACTCGAAATTGAAAAAAAACATTATTTAATCGAAATTATCAATTTATCAAACTATAATATATAAAAAAAATTAAGATGTAGTGAAATTGAAGCTGTCAATTACGATACATAAATCACATTGACATGCACACAACGCCACACTTTTTCAAGAACCAAAATGTTTGTTTTGGGGTATTGGACACTATAATATGAAACTTGGCTCACTTACCTAAATACTTTATCTCAAGAAAAAAAAAATGTTTTTCAAGAACTACTGTTTGGCTCACTTACTTAAATACTTTATCTCACTAAAGATTATCAACTAGATATAGCATATTGAAATTTACGAGCGGTTTGCGGTGACTGGTCTCAAAAAAATACTTTGAGAAAAGAAGCTCCACACTACTTCTCTTACACTTATCAAAGTGTTAACTAATATGAAACTTGTTAAATTGTGAGCGGCGATGACATATATAACTGTTAAATAATACATCAGAATTAATAAATTAAAAAAAATGTTAACATTTATGTGTAGTAACTTGTTTTTACTACAAACCCCCCAGCAGTTTACTATCGGTTTTGTTGTAGTCGCCATCGCGATTTTGACAAAACTATCGCGACTCACCGCGACTGTGTGTTTGGAGTCGCCACTTGCAACTCTAGTTGTAGGCCCGTACGATGCGATCGGCAAAATATGTAATGATATAGAATCTTACCAAAATCTCATCGATATATTTATATTGCACTTGATATATATATCAATAGATTGAACTTACGAGTGGTTTGTGATAAAACAAGCGAATAAAATAACAAAACTCCCCTAACAGGAGTACAAGACCGCTCGCACCTGCTTGTCTAACAAGAAGCTCCCCTATCAATAAATTGATCACCAATTGAAATCCTTGACTTTGAGATGTAATTCATTTAAAAAAAAAAATATTTATCCAGGAGTAACAAGGTTATTATATTTCATTGAGCATACCAAGGTTCCGAAAACCTCGTCTTATTATCGATGTCATGCACTCGATATGTTCAAAATTTGACTTGTCGGCGCACATTTTGGAGCGCAGTAAGAGTTTATCAAATTTTGTAATAAAAAAACTGAAAGCGAAGAAGAACAAAGAGTGAAGAGGAGGAGAAAAAAAAACTGAGAAAGTGTGAAAATGGAGAGAAAATAGATTGAAAAGGGGGAGGGATAAAAAAAATTAGGGTAAGATCAAGGAAAAAGAATGAAAATTAGTTTTCGTTCCTATTAATTGTAAGATATAAATAATATCAAATTACAATTATAACTCTTAGTTTAATATAAAATTATAATTTTAACATATATTTACCTAATAAACTTACAATTGTTATTTATATTTTCTAAAACAACCCGTTGATAAACTCGTTAGTTAGCGGTTTACTCATAATTTATAATAGGTGACTTTACATGTCGATAAATTTTCTTTTTCTTCAATAAACTCGTCGGTTAGTGAATTAAAATTTGATGGTAACTTGACTGTCGGTTAACTTTTTTTTTTCTTTAATTAATTTTTTAAAAATAAGTAACTTATCGATAAGCTCGTAGAACAAAACTATTAATTTGTTATCAGATATGTAGAACCTTGATTCGTAGATCAAATTGCAAGGAACTTGTGGCTAAATGGGTATTTCGTACCAATTCCTTTAAAAAAAATCTAATGGTCCCTAACAATTAAATATATAGAGGTTTTATGTCAAATTCTATGATCGTAAGTTACATGTGAAACCGATAACACATATTAATGTTTTCAAAATTGAGAGTGGTATTCAGCGTTCTAAATATAAAAAACGGAATCAGTTATTTCGGAAATCAAGTTTTAGTCAAATCTTAAGAAAAATAAAAAAAAATCTAGATAAACCCTAAAAATACTTTGGAACGTAAAAAAATAAGGGATAATGGCGGCAAAAGTGGCTAAAGTTAGGCCGAGTGTGCAAATAAGTGGCCAAAACTCAACACTTGTGGAAATGACGTGGCAAACGGCGTTGACTTGAAATGGATAGAATTTGTACTGTCCACAGTTTGGTAAACTTTGGCTACTTATGCCGATATTAAATCAGTTTGGCCACTTATTTGCACACTTGACTTAACTTTGGCCACTTTTGCCGCTATTATCCCTAATTTTTATAATGTTCGTATGGATATGATATGATATGCTTACAGTTTACTCTCTTTTTGTTTAGTATTAAAATATTCTAAAGGTGCTCTATTATTGAAATTGTCACAGTAATCTATTATCATTGGACATGAATTAATTAATATATCTTTGATTATATCTTATTATTTTTTAATTTTCTATGATTGAAGGAGTATTATTAACTTATCAAAATGCGTGATAAAGAAAATCATTTTTTTATATGGGTATCATCATAAACGATCGAATCAAATCTTTTAGTCATTATAACATATCAATCTTCTTAGAATATATTACTATTTTTGAGATTTTATTGAACTTGTAATTTCCATTATCTAAGAAATATTTATGATTTACTTTTACAAATATATACACTAGGGGTGTGCAAAAAAAAATATAACCCAACAATTTAGCCCAACTCAATTGAACCCAATTACAATCTGACTCAACCCAATTAACCCAATAGTTATCGGGTTGGGTTCGGTTCAACCCGAATAAATAGTCGGGTCGGGGTTGGGCTAGATGCAATGGGTTGGACCGGCCCAATTGACCCAATCACGATCTTTTTCAAATAATTAATTAACTTTTTAAAATATATTTTTGTAGTTTAAGTAAGTAAAAGCAAACAACAAATAAAAAAAATATATATTTCTAGAGTCTCATTTTTATGTTTAGTCATTATTTAATTTCTATGACCATGTTTCTAGTATATGATTACGACCACATTTCTAGTTTAGTTTACAACTATGTTCCGTATTTGTGTTATTTAATGTTTAAGATTATAATTACGTATAATTTTTGAATTTGGTGTTTACAGACAATAATATAAAATTTATGTTTATTGATCCACGGTTTAAATTTAAGTGTTATTCGGTAAAATATTTTTATATATTTTTTAAAGTTTAGTTTAGGCCAATGACCCAACCCAGAGTTTTTCGGGTTGGGTTGGATTGGGCCTTCAAAAAATTTGGGTCAGATTGGTGTTGTTTTTCCGAATCCAGTAAGATCAGATCGGGTTCATGTTTTACCTCGGGTCGACCCAATCTAACCCATGCACACCCCTACAGATTGGAAACTACAATCTCGATTTCACTGTATGTGGACGGGGTTTTAGGAAGAAAAAAGAAGAAGCTATATAGCATAATTAAAGTCACCGATGAGTTTTCTTGATAAATCGCAAACCGACGGTTAACCGATATATTTCGCAAAAATGTTTGTGAGTATTTCAACAATATTTCAATATAAGTTTAAATTATTTGAACTTACATAGAAATGCGTGATTAAAAAAATCCTCGGCTCACGGGATTGGATTTTGAACTCTTAAAACTTTGATGCAATTAGTACCGCCTTATAGAACTTATAAATAGTTTTACACTTGGTTAAACTAAATGATCCTAGAAAGTTTTCACGTACTACTATGATTTATAAAAATAATGTGGTAAGAAACTGAAGTAATTATTTTAAATGATCTCGCAATTAGAGACAGACTTTTGAATTCTAATAAAGATTGAGACTAATCTGATTCTGGGTACTGAAACATTCTGAAGGAAGGATTGACAATGCTAAAACCACCATCTATGAGAAGGTTATGCCCACTGATATACCTTCCCTCCTCACTCGCCAGAAACAAAGCCGCGTTCGCAACATCTTCAGCCTTTAGCGTGATACGCTTCAGGTTTGACACCGAGTTCATCAGATTCTCGACCCCTTCGTCGTCTAGCGAACCGAATCTCTTCGTCATTGGCGTCACGAGCCCGGACGGTGACAGGCAGTTCACCCTGATACCAAACTGTCCGAGCTCCACGGCAGCGTTGCGGGTTAGCCCCACCACAGCGTGCTTTGAGCACGTGTACGCGTGCGAGCCCACCGCGCCGACAATCGAAGCAATGCTCGCCGTGGAAAGAACGCAGCCGCTTCTCGCCGGGACCATCACGCGCGCGGCGTGCTTGATGCCCAGGAAGACGCCCGTCACGTTGGTGGCGATCACGCGCTCGAAGTCGGCCTTCGGGTTGTCGGCGATGCGGGGCTTGTACTCGTCGAACGTGCCAGCGTTGTTGAAGATCACGTCGAGCTTCCCGTAGGCCTCAACGGCCATGTCCACCGCGTCGCTCACGTGAGACTCATCTGAGACGTCGCAGTGGACGTATTGGCAGTTAGCTTCGCCGCCCAAGGATTGGCTCAACGTGTGGCCTGCCTCGTCTTGGATATCAGCGACGATGACTTTCGCACCGTGTTTGACAAAAACTCTGGCGGTGCTTTCACCGATTCCGCTGGCTCCGCCGGTTACTAGAGCTACCTTACCTTCCAACCTGCCCAAAGGAATAGACATGCCTATATTAAACAGTAAAAAAAAATTCCAAGTAATATTCATGAATAGCAAGGAAATTTTATTTTGTCTTTGAATTGCAAAAGTTTTTAC
This sequence comes from Parietaria judaica, assembly GCA_954871525.1. Lineage (NCBI taxonomy): Eukaryota > Viridiplantae > Streptophyta > Magnoliopsida > Rosales > Urticaceae > Parietaria > Parietaria judaica. The sequence goes on along the minus strand of OX940865.1, from coordinate 17,579,679 downwards.
AGCAATAGAAATTACAATTTTTTTTAATCTATAATTGGCTGCTAATTAGTAAGTGGACAAAATAGTATGATTTGTGGGGTTCTATCTTCTATAAATTGATTCCGATAAATATACCCGGAATCAACCTTTTATTGTACTTTCACTAGATATCAAAGAAACCAACAAGAAAAAATTCAAGAAAAATTCAAGCACCACATAATTATTGTTTGTTTTTTCTTTAAAAAAAAACCTAGAAAAGATAAATTCATAAGACTAATTTTTCATTTTGTGTTGCATACCTTCTTGTAACTGCCCTTAGAAATGAAGTGGCTGCCATAACAGTAGTTCTGGAGAAAAATTGTTGGTTGCCAAGATGAACAAGAGTAAAATGATAAAAGACTATTATGAAAGAAAACAATGCCTAATTAATTATGATATAAACTGAACTAAAGAGTTGAAATACGTACTAGATAATATTTTTTGTACAGTTATTTTATATTATGTCTTCAACCTTCATTGGCCATTATTATAAGTCTATAACGGACAAAATATCATACCTATAACATATTATATTATAGCGAAGTTGACCTTCGCCAATCACGATTCAACGAAGAATATGCTCAAAAAACGCAAACCGAGAATTAAACTTGAAATATTTTATTTGTGACAAGATGCGTTGAGTTCGAATCACCGTGGGTAGGAGTGAAATATAAAGATCCTCATATAGATGAAAAAAAAGGAAAAAAAAAAAAGAGCAAACCGAGATTAAACCCACTCGAATAAAATCCAAAATACTTTATAAAAATTTCTCCACAAAAGCTTATTAAATCACGAGGAGAAAAGAAGACAATTAAATTCAAATTCTCTATGTCTCTCTAATTGTAACTACATACATTTTAATACATACTGTTGAAACATGAATTTCGTTTATTGATTATTTTTATTCATGTTTTCGATTTGTCTAAGTATGGAAAGTTTTGACGTCCTTGGTGTCATGACAGCTTGTAGATATTTCAGGAAAATTATTAAGTCGCCTCAATCAAGGAATGATTGAGTCATTCTCCCTGCATTGATTGGGAATTATGTGCTGGATTAATAGATGAAGATTGCACGTGGTTCCTATCATTGGAGAGTATCAATGAGTTATTTTGTCATCAAGACATGAAGATATGATTGGAAAAGATCCTATAAGTCCCAGCTATTGAGGTTCAATTTCGATAGCAATTACAAAGACATTCTGAGAAAAACCTTCGCGAGAAGGCCATTAGCAATTCACGAGTGAAGTGAAGAAGAACGGGACGTTTGTAGCTAATTGAGTGCAAGGGTATCGTGCTCTCGTCAAGAGTTCACATGTTGGATGTCAAAGTTGTTGGTGTGACAACAAGGGGGGGTTTCCTTTGTATGCTTTGGGTCCATATGATTTAATGTTTGTAATCATCTCTTGTAATTCTTGGTTGATTAATCTGGGTGAGTGCCCCGCAGAAGTAGTGACAAGAAGTCCGAACTGCGTTACCAAAAAACTTTACCCATAACGTCATAACGTCATATCGCATGTGCAACGCGAAAATATATCTTTACCCATATTTTATTCCCTATCTACTACCTTTCTTCGTGAAAATCAAAAAACTTTGTAAGGGTCCTTGTAAACTGAAAACAAATGAGCACATATACAACAAAGCTACATATTACCAAAATTACCACGAGGACATGATTAACAAAATAGGAAAAAAGAAAAAAACTGAACAATGAATATTAAAATATCAATTCTAGTTATACAAGCATAAAAGGATCCAACTCTATAAGATTGCGACGAACAATATTACTTGAACATCAATCCCTTTATGCATTCTGAAAAAAATCACGCAAATGAGTAAAATTGAAAAGTGAGTTATATTTTGAAACAAAAAAAAAAGTTCTAACCAACAGTAAAATTAACAAAAAGAGGTAACGAAACCACTTGATCAAGGCCTCCTAAATATGAAAATAAAATAAAAGATTTTATATAGTAATCAAAATATTGCATGATATTATTTAAGGGCGATTAAAAAGAGAGATGTTGAATATGTACCCCTCATTGAATACTTGATACACCATGAACATGATCAATTAGTCGGTGGAGTTTAGATCGAGTAGGAATCTTATCTCGCATACCAAAGGAAAATCCGAGGAATATTACACTTCAATCGATCATTTATTATGAGAAGCTTAGGCTAAAAGGTTATATTCTTAATAACTTTGTACCATTAGAAAGACCTTAATTATTCATTATGAGAAGACTTAAACCAAATAAGTCAACTAAAAAACCAAGATCAAATGACAAATACTATAGCACAGACAAACATCACTATGATCATTTAGAGATGACAATGGGGCCGGGTGGGCCGGGCCGGCCCACAGCCCGTTAAGCCCACATATTAAACAGGGCGGGCTTGACCCGCCCCGTTCATTGTGCGGAGCGGGGCATATTTTGGAATAGCCATCAAGGCCCTCCTCAGCCATGAACCCGAACCCAAAATGTAAAGGGGTTGGATGGGCGGGCTCTTACAAGTTAAATTTAGTGGGTTTTTCACAAATCAAAACGGGCTAGATTTTTGCTGGTTGATATGCAATCATCATTTACTTTTTTAGTGGAACTTATAAATGAAATTTTAATACAAATTAAAATTAATACAAACATAGATATCATTAATAGAGTAATGAACAATAATACCTTTGATTCTTTTGTGTTTGCTCGATTTTCGAATACTTATTCTGAAAGTCGCGTAATGTAATGCAAATAAAATTCAGTCACATGTAAATTAAAAAAAAAAAAGGGGGGGGGGGAGCGGGACAAACCCGTTTTTTTTTTTTTTTTTGCGAGTCGGGCGGGTGAGCCTACCTGGCCCAATTGACACCTCATCATTTCCAATAAAATAAATTACAACAAAGTAAGCCACATCAAAGACCAAAATTATAGCCCAAAATTACGGCAGTTTCAATATTATTATTATTAATCTTCTCTTTTGGAATCAATGATATGATGATGCTTCTCTTTGTCCACTTACTGTTATGCCTTTTTTATTTCTTTTGATTATAGTAGTGTACTTTAAAATATTGATCGCGCGATTCTGCAATCCCCCTCTTATAGATAATTGGTCCAGCACTTAAGCATCCAAATAAATTTAGCAATTGTTAATTAGTCTTTTTTTTTTTTTTGCTTGTTTTTTTCTCTTAGAAGATAAAGCACACGACACGGGGAATATTATTGTTTATTCTAGGGATATTCGAGGCAAATATTTTTCTTTAATCTGTGAACTTAGGAGGTAGAATCGTTATTCTACTTTTTATGGTAAAAGTACATGCCTACTAATTTCGTTGACAAAATTCACTATATAATACGATATAGTGTCGACTCAATTATACACATGCATTTAATTTTGACATTGAATAATGCAAACAGACCATTCTCTTCCTTATGTTAATTTTGAGCAACCTCCTAGTTTGTTGTAATTTAGAAACTCACGGCCATTGTGCGGACAATATGACAACGTAATCATTCATAATTCACGTAACCATGACTGCAAATTGTTCAGATTATTCTAATCTTGAAAATCACAAATTCTGATCTAATTATTCACATGATGCTCCGAAACCCCCTCAAACTCAAAACCGACACCGATCTCGACAACCTCACATTAGTGTAAATTTGGTTTAACGATTCACGCGGCAAAGAACATCTAACAATTCCAATTTAATCATTCATAACTCCTCAATAACACAAAGACTCAACACCCAACAATTCCCATCTAGTTACTCGTAGTGCCCCAATTACACAAGATCACTTGCATACTTTCAGAGTACGAAGTATGCAAAGTACGAAAAAGGCGTCAATCAAAGCTTCGCGATAATGATTTTTCTGATCCCGACGACCTCACCGAGCTCGGGGAACATGTTAAATAAGAAAAAAATAACAAATATATATATATATATATATATATTATAAAGGTTCGTAGTTTGAAAGGGTAAATACAAGAAAAATATTTTGAAGTACACAAAATTCAACGGTATATTCCTAATCTCATTTTGTCATGATAAAAGTACCAAAAATAACTTTTTTGTGTCACTGTAAGTTTCGAATAGCTTCCGTTACGACTCATCCGTCAAATATCACTTGTAAAATTCTTACACGCTCATGTATTCCGAATTCGGGGTTTTTTTTCTTTTTTTTGAAGGACGACTTCGGGGTTAGTATCACTGACAATGAAATTAATAACACCGATATCGTTGATGTTAACTCCAAAGTCGGATACCACGGATCCTACAGAAGATTGTCTAGGGTTCGTTATTAAAACAGTACTCAAGCAAATATGTTAAGAATGATCTCTTAAAAAAGACTCATGATATTGATAATTCAAAGCAAGGATTTGAATACCGTTTTTGCCGATAAATCGTTTGCCGCTATCGACGGAGTAATCGTTTGCCGATGGATTTATCGATGGAAAACTTATAAAATTTATCGTTTGTCGTTACCGAAACTTATCGAACTTATCGATGGATTAATCGTTTATCGATAGATTTATCGATGGAAAACTTATAAAATATTTTCATATATATTTTCATACATAAAATATTTTTTATAACATAAAATACTAAATGTATATTTTCCTTAATAATTGAAAAACGTCAAATTACAAAACTAATTATGTCAGAATAACAGTATCAAAATTATATACAATGTTACAAAATGAAGTTACATAAAAAAAACGAAGAACTAGCTCACTTTAACCAATTTAAAAAAAAAATTACTTTTGCCGCAATAAGGTTGCAATTTGGGAAAACGTCGAATTAAAAATAATTATGTCAACCTCACATTTTATAAGTTATATACAATTTTATAAAATGATTTTACATAAAAAAATTGACTAACTAGCTTAACTTAACTAATTTCCAAAAATATGTACTTTTGCCGCAATAAGGTCATAATTCAGAAAGACATCAATTACAAAAATAATTATGTCAAACTAATAGTTTTTACAAAATGAAATTACAAAAAAAAAATTATAATATATCTCAAATTCACTATTTTTAGGAAAATTGGTACTTTTGTCGCAATTGGAAATAATTTGCATAAACCCTTAAATTTAACCCAAATCTGCAAAAAATCAATAATAATCACACAAATCATCGTGATTCATCTATATTCCATCATATACTTTTTAAAAAAAATTAATTTCAACAACATTTGATTCAAAATGTAAAATGTACAATTAAACTAATATGAAACTCAAAGTTTAACTTTCATTCAACCTAATATCTTTCTAAGTAACTAATACAAATATAGAATAAAAATGTGAAATTTGACATGATTCATACATATACAACATTTAAACATCAAAACACTAAAGATCTACTTAAAAAAACCAGAAAAATACATTTAAATTTCAAAATTAAAAGAAGTTGGAACTTCTGCCGCAAAAAAAGAAAAATTTATACCAGGGTTGACTTATCGTTTTTGACCGAAAAGTAACTTGCTTTTCGAGAAAATACACTTGATAAGTTTCAGAGATAAGTGACTTGCTTTTCGAATCGAAAAATCGCGATAAGTATAAAAAGATAACGATTAGAGGAGATAAATTACCGAGAAGTGATTTTCAGCGATAAATCGCTCGATTATCGCGAAAATCGAAACCATGTCAAAGTAATACCCTACTTCATTACTATGTCTTGTTTGCTAAAAATAGTCCTAGGAACTTTTTATTTTTTTATTTTTTATTTCAAACAAGTTTTCCACAAAACATTAAATTTTCATTAGGGGATTTATACCCAAGCCCCCTAGGAAACTAACAACAAGAAGTTCCAAAAGAAATAAAATACAAAAACGACATCAAACCGCATAAAAAATTTTAAACGCGATAAATCACACGAATACAGATTTCTAAGCTTGGAATTCAAAGTCGGGATCGAAGAAGTCTGTTGACGCGTAGCTACCATTATACGAGTTTTAATTTGATAACGTAAATAATTCTCAAATTAGATAGCCGAGTCAAAAGTTACGGCCTCCAGAAGTTAGGCCTTGAGCAAGTGTCTATTTAAGCGCTCCATAAACGTCAATGTTTGTGCTTGTTTGTTGGTCCGGGTACGGCCTCATCAATTATAGCAAGCAACCCGATTTTTTTTTAAAGAAAGATAGCCTCATTAAACCCTCTGAGTCCCCCAAGCGGGTGCAGCTCTAGAGGGAAGAGTACTCCACATTGAATTATCAACGGCAACAGCCAAACAAGCGTCCCGAACAAGAGTCGGGACTCCCTCATTACAACCGGAATCCCGCAAAACAAGAGATTCAATACTGTAAGCAAACCGATTTGGCGGCTCAAAACGCTGATGATCAACAATCAAATTGCTTGGACATAAAAATGGTCATCGATGGGTTAACGTTGCTGAAACCACCATCGACAAGCAAGTTATGCCCGCTCACGTACCGAGCCTCGTCGCCGGCCAAATACAGAACCGCGTTTGCTACATCTTCGTCTTTAAGCGTCACATTCTTTAGAGTCGACACGGAGTCAAAGATATTCTCCACTTCGTCCTTGGTGAGCTTGTAGGTCTCAGTGACCATCGGCGTGGCGACGCCGTAGGGCGACACACAGTTCACTCTGATCCCGAACTGCCCAAGCTCTAAAGCAGCATTCTTTGTCAGCCCTATCATGGCGTGCTTCGACGTCACGTAGGCGTGCGAGACTGCACCGGCAATGCAGGAAGCGATGCTCGCCGTCGAGATGATGCTTCCGCAGCCGCGGGGGATCATAACTCTCGCTGCGTGCTTTATGCCGAGGAAAACTCCCGTAACGTTCACTGCAAGGACACGCTCGAAGTCGGCCTTTTCATGTTTCACGATGTCAAAATCGCCCTTTGTTATGCCAGCGTTGTTGAACATTATGTCAAGCTTGCCGTACGTCTCGATGGCTCTGTCCACCGCGGCCTTCACATGCGACTCGTCGGTGACATCGCAGTGGACGTATTGGCAGTTGGTTTCGCCAAGGGAGTCGCGCAAAGAGTGACCGAGCTCGTCTTGGATGTCGGCTACAACGACTTTGGCACCGTGGGAGACGAACAGCTTGGCCGTGCTTCTGCCGATTCCGCTCGCGCCACCCGTTATCAGAGCCACCTTCCCCTCCAGCCTGCAAAGCCAAAGCTCCAAATCAGCTCACAACGGGGTAGAACAAGTTTTACTCAACTTGAGTATGAAGGCTATAATATTTTCGGATACGCTATGGGATCGAAGGGGACGGAGTTCCGTGAGGGTGTATTCTAGCAAATTCTAATTGAAGTTATAGTAGATTGAGATTCGCAAACGGGAAATAAACGTACCTCTCCCACGTTCAGAGCGAACCACTATAACTCTTGTGTAATTTTATTTTTTCGTCTTGCTACTTTGCTTCTTTTGATTTGGGGATTTAAGTAAAAAAAATTACATGGACTTGTAGAAGAGTATCATTAACGTTTCTTATTTCACTGTTTTTTTTTTTTTTTCTTTTTTCATTCTCTTTCCGGAAGGAGTGGACTAGAAGTGTGTGAAACTATGATCTGATCAGCCATAGAATACTTGATTTTACATGCTAAGAAAAAGCTGTATATCTTACCTTCTCGTAGTAGCTGAGACTGATGATGCGGTTGCCATTGAGATGAGAGATAAGAGAGAGAGAGAGAGTGAGAATAATGGCTATAACATAAACATTAATATAAGGCAACATTTAGCTTGTAGCAACCAGTAGGTGAACCCCGTTCAAAGTTGAAAAGCCGGTTCCGGTATTTTTCGCCGATCGGAACCGACCGAAAAAAATTATTAAGAAAATTTAGTTTTTTGAAGAAAAAAAATTACTCTAAATTTTAACTTTTAATTTGAAATAATTTTTTTAGAAATATTATAATTCTAAGTATTCTTATTTCTAAATGATGAATATTTGAATTTCCATTATTGGTGATGACATGCTAAATACGTGTATGAGGCCTTTTTTGAATTAAAAATGGTAAAGAAATAAAATGAGTAAATATGTATCTTGAAAAAGAAATGAAATAATTCAAAATGTTAAAGAAGTGAAACAAGAAAAAAAAATTGAGGGAATGAAAATCATTTATACCTTCGAGAGTTAAGCAACATGAACACAAAATTTACAATCAATTATCATTCACAATAACTTTGCAGTTAATAACCTTCTTTTGGTACAATACTCAATTAGTTATTATTTGGAAAAATAATCTATTAAATAAGTGAAACAGAGGAAGATTAAAAAAAGGAAAAGTGAAATAAGAAAATGTTTTACTTAGTAATAGAAGAAATGATATTTTACTTAGTTATACTTAATATTTGACAAATAAATAACTAGTTTTTCCAAGTTTCCCTTTTGATGAGTGTTATGTGTTGACGAAAATTGCATCCACAGGTTTGAATATTGATTTACCTAACGTTTCTCTATTTTATATTTGAACTTTACTTTTTTTTTATTCCCGTAATAATGCAACATAATGTTGATAATTTATGCAATAATTGGTGACTTGCCAATATAATTTATTATTAAATTTAGTATTCTTAGGCAACTAGCTGGCAATACAAGTGCCTCCTTAAATTTATATATTATCTTGGAAACCTATGATTAATCGACAATATTGTATAATTATTTTAATATTTCGTGACTCACATTGTCTCCAAGAAGTATATTTTAATCGACATTGTATAATTATTTTTGTAGATGATTGAAAAAGGAAAAGAAAATACATAGGAATATTGTGATACACAACTACAGTATACAAGCTAGCTAGGTTTTTTTTTTTTTGTTAATTTCCTACCAGTCCAATATGCATTATATTTTGCTTTGGTGTCTGTCATTTTCGTTTTTATCAACTCTTTCTAACCAAGCATGGGCTGATGACTTGGAAACCGGAACCCCGCTGAGTCAACTTACTCGGGAGCTCCTCGACTCAGCTAGAAGCCCCGAGTTTTCAAGCTGGCTCAAAACGACACGTCGTAGGATCCACGAGAAGCCGGAGCTAGCCTTCGAGGAGTTCGAGACGAGTCAACTCATCAGGTCGGAGCTCGACTCGCTCGTGATCAAATACACATGGCCGTATGCCAAGACCGGATTGGTCGCTTCGGTGGGCTCAGGAGATCAGCCATGGTTCGGCCTAAGAGCAGACATGGACGCTCTTCCTATTCAGGTTAATCAATTAAACTTCCTCTCTGCTCTTCTTCTTTTCTAATTTGACGAGACTATAAACTCGTTACTTACTTGCAAATATATCGAAATTCGATTTGATTTCTGCTTAAACTTCATATTCATTTATATTTTTCTTAGTTAATTAGTGGATAAGAGCTAAGTTTGAATTACTACAACAAGCACAATATAAACCAATTCATTAAAGAATAAAAATATCCCATAAACAAATTAAGGCTGGATCACAAGCCTCTTTTATAAAATTGATATTGCAGCAAAAGTACCCAAATTTCTTACATAGTGCAGTGTTTACGTACATACAACTTTTACTGCGCTGATTAATTTCTTAAAGTTTTTGAAACATTTGTTTTCGATTAGTTTTTTTTTTTTTTTTTCTTCATATGTATCTGTTAATTTTAAGTTATTTTAAAATCGTGACATTTTAAAATTTGAAGGAACTTGTGGAGTGGGAACATAAGAGCAAGAACCATGGCAAAATGCACGCGTGTGGCCACGATGCGCACGTGACAATGCTTCTTGGAGCAGCCAAGTTACTTCAAAGTAGACAAAAACGACTTAAGGTGATAATATGGAACGATTCTTGTCCCTTTTTTTTTTTCTTTAATTCTCTAATAATTTTGTTTAAGCCTTAAGGGCACGGTGAAGCTTGTTTTCCAACCGGCGGAAGAGGGAAGTGCCGGGGCTTACCATATGTTGAAAGAAGGTGCTCTTGATAAAGTTAAAGCCATCTTTGGGTTACACATAGATCCGTACTCGCCCACCGGATCCGTCGGCTCAAGATCAGGCCCATTTCTTGCTGGAGCAGCTAGGTTCACTGCTCAAATAAGTGCAAATCCGGCCGAACATGGAACAGTCAATCCGATTCTCGCAGCATCCTTGGCTATCCTCGCATTACAACACATTGTTTCAAGAGAAACAGATCCTTTTGAAGCTAGGGTTAGTTTTCTTGGTCCATTTGTCTAAAAATAAAATCTAAATAATAAGTACTACATTTCTTTTATGTTTTCATTCAATTCCCCGGGGCTTAATAGGTGGTATCAGTCGGATTCATTGCCGGAGGAACCAACATAGATCAAACGCCTCAGACAGTGAGATTCGGAGGCACTTTCCGCAGCATGACTACACAAGGTTTAACCTACCTTCAACAAAGGATTCAAGAGGTATATCTAAACGTGCAATAATATAGGCCTAATTGCTTAAGAGTAAATATTCCATAAGAGTATATAAAAAAAAAAAAAAAAAAAAAACTCAAATGATCAAAACCCTAAAAATAAACATGCTAATATTCTATTACTTGTTGCTAATAGATTATAGAGATGCAAGTTTCGGTACACCGTTGTAGTGCGAAAGTGGACTTCATGCTGGAAGAGAGAAGACCTTATCCGGCTACAGTCAACGACGAGAAGATGTATTCACACGCGAAGACGGTCGGAGATTTTCTGCTTGGCGCTTCCAACGTGAAGATTCTTACGATGTCTATGGGAGCTGAGGACTTCAGCTTCTACACCGAGAAAATGGCGGGTGCAATTTTTATGATTGGTGTAAAAAATGAGAGCTTTGGAGCAAAATCAGCCTTGCACTCCCCGTATTTGACCATCGACGAGGATGCTCTTCCGATCGGGGCGGCTTTTCATGCTGCGGTTGCCATTTCTTTCTTGGACAATCACTAGCATTCTATTTAGCCCATTGTTGTTCACATGCTCAATGTTATTTCCACACACACATATATGTATATATTTGTTCACGTGCTCAATGTTATTACCACACACATATAAGACGTCATACCAAATTCATGTTCAAAACTTACCCTAGATCAATTATAACTTTTAAACTAATTAAAAATTATTATAAAATAGAATAAACTTTTTGGCGTCATGATCAAGATAACTTAAAAGATAGGTCTGTATAAGTTTATAAGTTTCAGTAACCTACTTTCCAAAAAGCAACAATACAGTCATGTTAAATTTTTTACATTATTGCAATTTGTACTCATAAATATTTTTCTACAATTTTCAGTCAAATATTAATTTCTCAAGCTTGGACCGCTTCGTCAATATATTGCAAATCCAAATCATTTTTTATGGCGTTGCTGCTGTAGAACAAAACAATGAGCTTTTCTAGGGGTGTGCAAAATAACCGGTAACCATATTTTAAAACCGTAACAAAAAATTATGCGGTTTATAATAAACGTAACCGAATTCTTTTGAAAACAAGTTAAGGTTAACCGTATCCGGTTACAAACAGAATAAGGTTACATGTTATTTATTTTTCAAAACTGGTAATTTTTGGAACTGGTTATTATAACCGGTTTTAATATTTATTTATTTATTTAAATATTTTAAAATTTAATTAAGTATGATTTTCTCTCTTGTATGATTTTCTCTCTTTCAGTCAAAGCCTCTTCGAGTTGGTGAACTGGATATATTTTATTATTTATAATTGTTGTACTTTTTAGATTTATGTTTCGGATTGGTATATTTCTTAATTTTTGGACTCGGTTGTTTTATTGCGATTTATTTTGGACCGATATGTATTATCGCTGAGATAAACTTTGTTAAATGCTATATTAAAAAAAAGGTTAATAAGATTTTGATAACCGAAAATTAGGTTAACATGTTTTAAAAACATGTTAAGGTTATTAAAACATGACTAACCGAAATTAAGTTAAGGATAACAAATAGTAATAAATAAACAAGGTTAACCGACCGGTTGCAGCCCTAAGCTTTCCTATAGGTTGCGATGATTATGTTCATTCCGAGCTTCATGTGCTTCTCGCCGGTGACATAGCTTTATAAATACTACAAAATCTTTGTACGTATTCAATGCAGATCTTTTCACAATTCCACATTCCTACTTAAGGTTGACCCTGAATTTGTCATTTTTAGTAAGGACTATAGGCTAAGTAAATTTTTAAGGCATTGAAGTATTTAAAAAATATTTTTTATATTTAATTAAATTTACAATAGTAAATCTAATAAAATTAAAACCCTTAAAATTTGAGTGCCCGAGGCGCCCGCCTGCGACTCACAAAATATATATTATTATTAGAACACCACACTTAGGTGATTATTTCTGACATACTTCAATCCAAATAACTAAACCAAAACATTGAATAATTAATCTCAAGCTGAAAACAAGAAATGATCAATCAATTGTCCGGGTACTGAAACATTCTGAAGGAAGGATTGACAATACTAAAACCACCATCTATGAGAAGGTTATGACCACTGATATACCTTCCCTCCTCACTCGCCAGAAACAAAGCTGCGTTCGCAACATCCTCGGTCTTGAGCGTCACGTGCTTGAGATTCGCTAGCGAGTTCATAAGCCCCTCGAGTGCAGAGTCGTCGAGGCCGACGAACTTCGTGGCAAGTGGCGTTGCCATGGCATAAGGCGATAGGCAGTTCACCCTGATCCCAAACTGGCCAAGCTCGACTGCGGCGTTTTTGGTGAGCCCCACCACGGCATGCTTCGAGCAGGCGTAGGCATGCGAGGCGGCACCACCGACGTACGAGCTGATACTGGCAGAGGAGAGGATCGAGCCCCCTCTGGCCGGAATCATGGCGCGGGAAGCGTGCTTGATGCCAAGGAAGACGCCTGTGACATCAACTGCGAGCACGCGCTCGAAGTCCGCTTTCTTGTTGTCGGCAATGCGTACCTCGTTGGGGCCTCCTATGCCAGCATTGTTGAACATGATGTCGAGCTTCCCGTAGGTCGCCACAGCCGCGTCCACCGCGCCACTAACCTGGGACTCGTCAGTGACATCGCAATGGACAAAAAGGGCATTGTTCGGGCAGATTGATTGGCTCACGGCGCGGCCTAGCTCGTCTTGGACGTCGGCGATGACGACCTTCGCACCGTGGTGCGCGAAGACTCTGGCGGTGCACTCGCCGATCCCGCTAGCTCCGCCGGTTATGAGAGCCACCTTCCCCTCTAGCCTGCAGTCATAAATTTTCTAGTCAATAGAACTCGTAATTCAAAATTAATATTTACCATTTATGAGCACTCTTGACTTAATTCATTTTTACCTTCTTGATACGGCCGATAATAAAGAGTTGATAGCCATAGCTAAAAGCAACACACTCTAAAATTTGTGCTTCACTTATTGATTATATATTATGATCGACAACCAATTGAGCTGGTTAGATTAATTGACTCATTTAGCCCTCTATTACGAGCTATGTGTGAATTTGCCTCTCCCTTTTGAAATTTACCGAAAATGATCCCTTAGTTATAATTTAGCGTGAAATCAACACATCTTTGTCAAAATTTAGAGTAATTTTAACAAATCTTAAATGGTCTTATTTTTATTATTTATTTATTATTGTTAACTTTGGGGGAGAAAGTTTATTACACTAACTTCCGTATTGATTAAGGACTATTTCTGCTATTTCTAGAACATGGGGGTCAATTTTACACATATCTCGTAAAGGAAAGGCCAGCGAATTCGGTTACTCTTATTGTTGTAATATATAACGGCTATTGATATTCTTTTTTGTCTAAAATAGATAATTTAAAGGTGGAATTATTAGCCGTATTATGATTTATGATGACCTTATGGAGCTTATCCATCGATGACTTTGAAATATTTATGTTAGTTAGGCCACAATACAATAATACATATAAAATTTGAGTAGATGCTACATCATTATCTCAACAAAGGTGGTTAGAAAAATATAGGATTTTCGTAATTTTTTCAATTCTCACTCTTAGTTATCAATTGAATATAATATTTCAAAAGTTCACAATTTGGTACTTGGTAGTATATATGCATAAATTGATGCAGTGGAGATTTGAGAAAAATCAATTAATACGAACGTAAAATTACACGCTCTTCTAAAAGTGAAGATTTGGACACAAAATAAAAAATTGGCATCAAGATTCGAGTTCACTAAAAAAACACGAGATTGGGAATGAACGATAAGATTTTCAATTTAATCAAGCAATCAACTTCGAAACGGAACCTAAGTAGTCTAGTCGAAATTGACGTAATATAAAACTGCATAAAAAAATGATATTACATAGAATCAAACGGAAACAACATGTTTTGCTTTAGAAGTCAAAATTGCGACGGGAACAACTTTTGTGTGGTTATCGTCTCGAGCTTTAATTTGATATATTGAATAAATAACTTCCGAATATTAAGTCTTTCGCAAAGCTACTCAAAAGGCTTCAAAAACATCAATGTTTGTTTTTCGCCTTTCGGAAGGTTTGGCCTCATACTCACTATAAATCTTGTTCAATCCCGTGTATTATTTATGTGGAATTTTTTACTTATCCCTTTAAGACGTGATATTCTTGCCCACTTGATTTTACGCAAGATCTCACGTTACTCCTTGCCTATTAACACCCACTTTGTCAACTAGTCAAGCGAATTTTGAGGAATCTAGAAATGGAAATATACCAATAGAATTCAAATATAGATGTTGGGAAATTATGACAGCTCATAATATAATTAGGACAATGGCTATAAAGTTAAACGATGGTATTATAATACATGTTAAGTAAAACATCTTTCTCAATTAAATTTTTATTATGATTTATACTTTTCGGTTAACAGCGGCAAAAATACATAATATTTGAACAATTGTTGTAGTTTATCTCTAATGAAAAAAAAACGAATTTTTGACCATATGTAGCGACATATTCATAATGTTTATTTTTATCAGTAAAAATATCAAATTATAATTTGTATTTTTTTCGATGACAATAGATATTAAGAATACGCCTCTAATAATTAGTATTTTTACCTTAAATATTTTTTTCCGTCCCTGAAACTCAAAGACAACTTTTGTATTTTTTTTGGCATTGTTTACCAGCATCGAATCTCTTAAATCTTTATTGTATGACGAGTCGGCCGGCAGCTAATTTTGTCATAATTGAATATGAAAAACCTATTCAAATAATCATGTTTCTATTATCATGGATCATATTTAATATATTTCTGTTTTTGAAACAATTATATGCATATACTTATAAATAAAGAATTCCTTGACACATATGATATTCACGAGCGGAACTTTCTATAGAGCGTCTAGATAAATATTACATTTATTCCGCTATATTCTAACATGACCGCTCTTAAGTCTTAAATTATCGGGATCCTAAGCGAAAAATAAATCGGGACTCATATAAATTAGTAAATAGTTTATTATTTATTAATTATCAACACTAACTTTAATCATAAAATATTTATTTTCCCACTTCAGTAATTAAAATAACATGTAAATAAATTATCAGTAATGATATATTAGCTTTCATATTTAGAGACTATAAATTTAAGATTTTCCAACTTTAAAACAATAAAACATATGTTTAAAAAATAAAAAATAAAGAGTGGACCCACCAATATTGTATGTATGGGTACAATGGTTTTAAATGCTCTGGCATGTCTTCGATGCGCCCTTTTTTTAGAGTTGTGTATTCATTGGCACACGGCATGCCCGTCGTTTGAGAGTTGCGTGTGGTGGGATCAAGTTTTCAGTTCAGATGGTACTTAATGTAAATTTTTAACGGTATTTTAAAGTAAATATTAAATGGTTTTATATTTAAAGCACATAAATAATAACAATCTTCAATACTAAAAAATATAATTTGTACTAAAAATGTAATACAACTAATAAATTAAAAATATGTTGATTCTAACGTTTATTATTAACAATATAGATGAATTTAATAGGAAATGATAATGATAATATTGAGAGTTTCAGTATGAAAAATTATTAAGAACTTTTGTCTCTACTGTATAGCACAAAATATGTATATAAAAAAAAATATTTTTCTAAAATAAAATATTTTTACTAAGTAAATAGTTAAAGTTTTTATTTTCAAACACATAAATAACAACAATCTTTGGTATTAAAAAATATAATTGGTACTAAAATGTGATAGAGCTTACAAATTAAAAAGATCAAGTTCTTATATCGATTTTAACGTTTATTATTAACAATTTAGATAAAATTTAATTAAAAAGATAAATATAGTAGTTAGAAACTAATACTTGAGTGTTACAGGATTCGAAGTTGTTACCAGTCTTCAACTCAGTCAAATAACCCACCATGTTTGGATATTTGGCTGGTGACTTTTACCACTCTTTAATTGGTTTTCACCGATTTTAATTTTTTCAAAAAAATATTCCGAGGTTTGAATTCTTATGTGCGTTTTTTCAGCTGCACCCCATGCATGCACTGACCATTGAATAGCTCCGCTTTCGTGCCTGTCGGCACGCGGTATGTCTGTAAGATGAAAGAAGCGAAGCAACGCGAAAAACGACATTTAGAACCTTGACTTGTACTACAGTGTACCCATCTTGACAATATAAAGCAAACATGTAAGTCTAGATTTTGTGAATTTGTTTTATTTGTTTTGGATCCTATACTATCTATTAATGTTTTTCTTTCTAGCAAATATACGACCATTAGCCGAGGCGTAGTCAGCCTATGCCCAAAACCGGCCCTACGTTCTAATATATATATTAATCTTGGTGATGATTTATTTTATTTATAATGTTTGCCCAATCAACCAAAAATACATCTAAATATTTTGTTGCAATTTTTCTTTTATAAATTGATTTTTTATGCCATATTTTATATTTATGATTATGATTTATCCTCGGAGTCCGGAGATATACGGCAATAATAATATGACTAGCATTAGAGAGAGGAGGCATAAAGTGTTGCCCGAGATCTGTTACGAAGATTATATTTATTTAACTTGACGCCGCATGAGTTCGCCAAGTGGAGTTCTCTATTGGATCGGGTCTTAATACAGCCTAACGGGATTATTTATAATGAAGCTACTGCCTTTACAATATACATATGATGATATGAAGATTTTTTTTTTTTTTACTTTTCATAAAATCATATGTCGATATACCAATTGGTTATCAATATTTCATAAAATATTTATCAAATATATATATATATATATATATATGTCATAAAATTCTATCAGCAAAATAGGTTATCGATCATTATAACCAAACACAAACACCATTTACGTGTAAAGTGTAACTCGTCGGTATATTCGGAAGATTAGACAATCCGAAAGTTATATGTTCCACAGTTTTTTTTTTAGCGGAAATATTAATTTCAATTAAACCCAAGGAGTATAATCCCTCCTGACCGAGCTTACAAGCCATCTAGGGCACAGGTACGCCCAAATGATTTATACTTTCAGGGATTTCATTTCCTGAGTTTAATTGATATTATCATTATCATTTCCTATTAAATTTTATCCATATTGTTAATAATAAACGTTAAAATCGATACAAGAACTTAATGTTTTAAATTTATAAGTTATATTACATTTTTCGTACCAAATATATTTATTTAGTATCGAAGATGGTTTTTATATATGTGCTTGAAAGATAAAATTATTAATTTACTTTAAAAAATCGTTAAAAAAATTTTTAGACACCACCTGAACGGAAATCCTGGCTCCGCCGCTGGTGCTCGCAAGAATCGGTCCCTGGATACAATTGAGATGTCTTCCATTGACGGGCTGAGTCGCTTGAAGGGCAATCAGCCGAAACCGACCAACCCCACTCTTGAACAAAGCCCAAGCCGTGGAGGATGGCTTGGCATTAAGCCATCGATGCCGAATCCGTGCATTCAAGTAGACGAGCGGTAACTCTCATGACCTTGCCTCGATGGTCGCAAACCACTCCACCAACCGCTGCCCGGCCCGAGCCCGCCTCCCACGCCGCATCAACATTGAATTTGAGCCCTCCGTCTCTAGGTCCAACCCACGCCGATTGGTTACCCGATTTATTATCCAGGTATGATTCCGAGCTTTTGGTACATTTTTTAAAGCTAGCCAACCAACACACGAATTCCTCAATCCATACTTACCGACGCTTTTGTATGATGCTCGAAGATCCGCAAGTTCCGGTCCGACCGAGTTGCCCAAATGAATCCGCAAAAGAGGAGTCCTTCGAGGGCCCGCAAGCATAGCTCTTAAGACTTAAACTTACTTTCTTCTCATTTAAATTCCTACTATACCCTCGCTTCTTCCTTTATACATAATTCCTACTTTTTTGTGTTTCCATCAAGTATGGACTACCTACTTTGGTATCTTTCATTGTCGTTTTTATTAACTCTCTCACGCCAAGCACGGGTTAGTAGTAGCAATACCCCCCTGAGTCAACTCACTCGCGAGCTCCTCGACTCGGCAAGAGCCCCCGAGTTCTCAGGCTGGCTCAAAACGACACGTCGTAGGATCCACGAGAACCCGGAGCTGGCCTACGAGGAGTTCGAGACAAGTCAACTCATCAGATCGGAGCTCGACTCGCTCGGGGTCAAGTACACGTGGCCGTATGCCAAGACCGGATTGGTTGGTTGGGTGGGCACAGGAGATCAGCCATGGATCGCCCTGAGAGCAGACATGGATGCCCTTCCTATTCAGGTTAATTAAATCTCTGATTTTTTTTCTTCTTAATTTCTTCTTCTAATGATTCAAATAATTAATACAAATTTTATTCGTGTAACTTAAATAAATTACATGAAAGTGAATATACATGGAACTATGTGGTGTTGACAGTTGACACGTGGCGATCCATTAGGTGGATGGATATAAAAAAAATTGATACTTCTAGTTCTATTTTGTTAAATTTAAATACTTTTACATGATTTGTTAAATTTAAATATTTTAATTATTAGAAATAAAATGTAGTTCACTGCAACTTGAATATTTTTGCCGCTATAATCAAGTAGCGTGGCGGAGCTACATGTACAATGTACTATTGGCACTGCGTGCATACGCTCACGTCAACCAAAAATTTTTATTCATGATTTGATTAGATTTTTCTCGTTCTTTATTCCTTCTTGACTCGATAAATCTATTCATTATCCTTTCAAAAGTAATATTATTTATTTATGTCTTATAGTCATTTTCATATAGTTGTTAATGATTTTTGTTCGTTTACGTATTTGAAAAAAAAAAAAGATTAAAATATACTATATGTACTTCGTCTGAAAATGAAAAGTCTGCCTACGCTACTGGCGATTATCCCTACTATCTATCGATTAATTGAAAACATGCCTTGTGAACGTATTAGACTTTCTGAGAGGATCACAATTGCCTTTTATATTTTAATTAAATAAATCCTCGCACATTTTAATTTTGAAGGAACTTGTGGAGTGGGAACATAAGAGCAAGATCCATGGGAAAATGCACGCGTGTGGCCATGATGCGCACGTGACAATGCTCCTTGGAGCAGCCAAGTTACTTCAAAGCAGACACAAACATCTAAAGGTGAATTATGAAACAATTAGTAAGCATACTCTTTTTATTTTATCTTTCTTTGTCTAAATCTTTTGCTTCGTCAATTTTGGTAACACTTAAGGGCACAGTGAAGCTTGTTTTCCAACCGGCTGAAGAGGGCGGCGCCGGTGCTTACCACATGCTTAAAGAAGGCGCTCTCGATAAGGTTCAAGCCATCTTTGGACTACACATTGACCCTTCATTGCCCACCGGAACCATCGGCTCAAGGCCTGGCCCATTTCTTGCAGGATCCGCCAGATTCTCGGTTGACATCGAGGCAAATCCTGACGGACATGCCACGGCTGATCCGATTCTCTCGGCATCGCTGGCTATCCTCGCTCTTCAGCACATTGTTTCAAGGGAAACAGACCCTTTTGAGGCTAGGGTTGGCTTTTTACTTTGGTAGTACATACAAAGTCACATATTGGAAGTAGAATCAATATATTTTCTTTGACATATTATTGAATCATATTCGTCGTTGTTGAATAGGTTGTATCGGTTGGGTTCATTACCGGAGATGCAATTTCTCGGACGGTGAGATTCGGAGGCACTTTTCGGAGCATGACTACAGAAGGTCTAACCTATCTTCAAGAGAGGATCCAAGAGGTATATTTAAAGGATGCTACCACAAATTAGTGTAAATATTCCCAAATTGGTTACCGGTTTTGAGAACAAAATCGTAAATAAGAAAAATATATTCGATATTGACACGCAGGTCATAGAGATGCAGGCTTCGGTGCTACGGTGTAGGGCTGAAGTGAACTTCATGTTGGAAGAGAGGAGGCCCTATCCCGCAACTGTGAACAATGAGAAAATGTATTCACACGCGAAGACGGTCGGAGAGTCTCTGCTCGGTGCATCCAACGTGAAGCTTCTTACGATGAGTATGGCAGCCGAGGACTTCAGCTTCTACAGCGAGAAATTGGCCGGTGCATATTTCATGATCGGCACCAAGAACGAAAGCTTTGAAATGAAATCAGATTTGCACACGCCGTATTTGACCATCGACGAGAACGCTCTTCCGATCGGTGCCGCTTTTCATGCCGCTGTGGCCCTTTCTTTCTTGGAGAAACACTAATTATTTCTTTATTAGGGCATTGTGTATTCAAATATTACATGCTCGATCGATATTATGTGCTTCATTTGTATAACACAGCGTAAATTCCTGTGTTTTTTCCTTAATTATCGTTCGCTAACTTATTATATCGTTTTGACAAAAAAAAAAAAAAAAAAAAAAAACCTTACTATATCGTAAACACTAAATTAGATATCTTTTTATATCATTCAATATTCTAGATCATATTTTCTTGCCTCAATAAAACATTGCCCTTCCTCAATGCTATTTTTCGAGAGTGGGCTAGCTAAATGCTCCCATAAGTCCGTGTTAAGCGCCCGTGCCGATGTAATCCCGGGAATAATGCTCCAAATATGGAATCTCGGAGATTCGCATTCCGATTTTGGATTGCAGATTTTTTATTTTATTTTATTCATTTCTAGTTTTATATTTAATTTGGGCTCTCATATTAAAGATTTACTAGGTATCCGAATTCCTAGGCTGCAAAACGTACAAGAAAATCCCACCGGCAACGGAGACGTTGAGCGACTCAAACTCACCCGCCATTGGAATGCTCACGAGCTCACACTCCTGCTGAGTTTGCTCGGAGAGGCCGCTCCCTTCGCTGCCCAAAACCAAGCAAAGCGGAACCCTAGCGAGATCATCGGCGAGCTCTCGGGAGAGTTGGCTCACCGGCATTGCTCTATAGCGGCTCTGAGGATGACCAGCCAGCATTTTCATACCGAATTTTCCCCGGAGAGCCTCGAGATGGCGCCGGTCGCCTGAAACTATGGGGAGCTGAAACGAAGCGCCTCGGCTTGCTCGGATCGCTTTATCGTTGAAGGGATCGCAGCAGCCAGGAAGCAGAACAACGCCGTCCTGTGGAAAAGCAAATGGAGATTATCTGACGGGAATGTGTGTTATGTTTGAGCGAAAATGAATCGACATTTTACCCAATTAAAGGCCATGGCCGATCTGACTAAAGTTCCAAGGTTACCAGGATCCTGCAGGGGAACAACATTTATAAATCAAATTTATCGCCATTATTCCGAAGAGAATAACAAAAACAATAATGGTTTTACAAATAAACCCGGAAGGCTAACTGACATTTAGCGTTTTCTCGTCCAAGTTTCGGGAGAACCCGGGTTTTCAAGAATCGAGCACCGTGTCAGGACCGGGCCAAAACCAGGACCGTGTTTTTGTCTCCAGGTCGGTCCCGGTTCTTGTTGATTAACCGATAGGCCAGGTTGGTTCCCAGTTCTTTTTTTTACCAGGACTTGAAAACCGGGATTTAAATTGGACTCTAGAACAAAATTTCGCCTTTAATTTTATAGACCGGGCACCGGGCTGCTAGCATTCTTTATTTCTCCCGGTTTTGGGAAATTTTGGTTCTTATGTGCAGATTTGAGACGTTTTATTTTTTATCGGTCCTGTCACGTTTGCGTTTTTAAATCGTTAACAGCCAGACCGGCTCCCTTTTCTCCACCGTGTTCAGAAAGCGGGATTTAAAGTGAGCCGTGGGACAAATTCGAGCCCTAACTATTATGTTGCTGTAATGTTACCTGTATGGCATCAAGAACTAGAATTCGATGGGCATTAGGAAACCATTGTTTAGGATCTTCTTCTTCATCGTCACCACATAAATTGAAGAAAGTCGTGGGAGTTTTCATCACGCCAATGGCTTCAACCGAGTCCACTGATTTCAACCCAGAAAGTCTCTTCATGATCGCTGAGTTCACACGCACGATTCTTCCAGCAAATCCATCCATTTCTTTCGGTATTTCACTCTCATCAAGCACAAGCAAGCAATCCAATCCCACACTCTTCTCTTCAGACGACTCTTGAAACTTTAATATCTCCCTGAACAAGAATGTAACTTGAAATGTTTTACTTATATAAGCAAGAGACGGCCCGGGCATGGGCTGCCTGCTCAACGGATTTTCCCGCCCACCAAGATTTTATATTAAAAAACCGGCTTAAAAAATATACTAGGAAAAAGAACCGTCACGTCCCTAGATTTTGGGCGGGCGGCCGTGCCTATTGCTCATCTGGCCCGAGCATAGGCTACCCGCTCCAGCACCCACGAAAAAAGACGGGTGGATCTGCTCGCCACCCAAATTGTATACGTATGAAGAAAAGAGTAGGAAAAAAGAAAAAAAAATACAGCTTCAAAAAATAGTAGGAAAAACTAAAAAGAACTGGCAGATTTGCTTAACCTTCCCCGATTCTGGGCGGGTGGGTTATGCCCGCCCAGAAAAACCTCGGGATAGATAGCCCATACCTGGGCAAAAAAAAAAAGAAAAATTCAAACGGATAGCCTGCTCGTTTTTGTGTGGACGGTGCAACCCAAAAAAAGACCTCGCCGCGACAGCCCATGCCCGGGTGAAAAAAATACGAGGACGGGCAGCCATCTCTACATTTTTTGGGCCGGCGGATTTCACTCCAATTTTCGAGGATGAGCCTGCACCCAGATTCTGGGAAGAAGGGTTTCGCCCACCCAAAAAAAAAAACAGAGGACGAGCAGCCCGTCTCTAAAGCCCGGATGCGCAACCAATGTCCGGGTCAACCCAAAACGCGGGCGACGAGAGCCTGGTGCTAGCGCCCCCGGCCCGCATTTTTGAATGATTGTGAATAAATAGAGACCTGATAGGAGTGGCGCCAATGACGAGAGCCGAAGCGTGGGTGTGGCGATAGGAAGAGCTCTCTCGAAGCTTGACGCAGTGCTTCACGAAAGGGTTGGACGTGCTTGTGATGGAGCTCACGTGTAACGGAAAAGCAATTTGAATCTCTCGGCTCATACAACCCGATATCCTTGGATAAGAAGCACTCACTGACAACACGTTTGTGCACTGCATTTCTTTTGTTTTTCTTCTTCAAAGTACGACCACAACTACACGTGCTTATTGTTGCGCTCTCTACGTGCTCGATGTTTTGCTTCGCAGAGTCAAAACCCTAGATTGAGAGCGGGGAGATGTGGTCGATGGGTGTATGTTTCGTGGTGGGGATTGCGTGCTTCGCCATAGGAGCTCGCATGGCGTACTCGAACGTGGAGCCCCAGCAAGCGCGCGTGCAGGCTCGGAGGGAGTTCGTCAAGCAGCGACTCAGAAGATATCTCGACGACGACGAGTAGGAACTTCCAACACTCAACGTTGTTATGGGCTCTGAAAAATTATCCCTTTCTTTTCTTTATTATCTTCTTTTCCATCTATCTGCAACTTTCAGAATTTTATTATTATTATTATTATTATTATTATTATTATAAAGATGTTTTATAAGAAAAGTTTCGTTTAATGAGAAGGTGCATTTATTTATTTTTCCCATGTTGTTTGATTAGGCCTTACCGGCCGGAAAATCGAAGAATAAATTTATCGCTGCTGATTACCGGGCTGCTCGGCACCTTCAATCGGTTGAATCGCACTATTTGATAAAAATTGAATACACGTATAGTAATGCGAATAATGCGGTACAGGTATTTTGTTTCCATTTTTTTCCTCGACATTATGGGTCAACATCGTCATTTGATTAGGCCTTATAAACGGAAAATCAAACGCGAAATGTGTCGCTACTGATTGCCGCTTACAATTGGCTAGATCCGATTATTTGATATAAGTTGAATCCTCAAAAAATTTACCATTTCTTTTAAAAATATCAAATTGGTGTAATAGACTATCAAATATTTAGGTTTTTGGGTCATTAATATTTATATAATTTAGTATTTTTCTTCATTATATTGCCCTCTCCATTTACTATTATAATTTATCGAGTCAACGGGAGCTCTTGCTCTTGAAGAAAAGACACTTTCTATCATAATTTATCCGTTGATTAACGAAGCCGGGATGATTCACTAGCTTACTGAATTCGCGCGAGTATAATTTTTGTCGGAAATCGTGCAAAAACAAACACAGTTGCTTTATAGTTAGATCATCAAAAGGGTACAAAGGAAAGTGTAAATGAACATACAAGGTTGAAAACTTTATCACTTCTAGCAATTTAGCCTCAGTCATACCAGAAGTTTTGTACACGAGAAACCCGTTAAATATATTAGAACAGCTTTTCTACAGGAAAAAATCTACGACCAAAAACGCGTGTGAATCAAAATACAAAAGCAGTAACGGCCATTTATGAAAAATCCGCCGTTTTGAAACCTCGGCCACGAAGCTACCCTGTGGATCCATCTTTTTCAAGTGACAAAGAGAACTTCTCATCTCTTTGATCTCACACTCTGGCCTTCGCCTCTGACATCCATGAGCCTCGACTTTGATCCACTGCCGTGCACCTGCACGGAGCTGCCATGGTCTCTCGACGGCCATTGTTGGCCTTGGCCCCATTGCCTAGTTGGGCTAGCATAAACCCTAGGAGATTCCAACCTCGAACCGGAGAAAATCTGATCTCGGAGACCCTTTGATGACTTATAACTATTGTATCCTTGCACTTCATCTGCATAGTTTTTGCCTTGCAAGTGTCTCTCCAGTTCAGAAAAGCTTTCCCAGTCTATTCCGTCTCCGGAATTCAGAAGCTTTTCGTTTTGGACCCGATATTCCACTCCATCCGATATGCTTCTCTGCAGAGAAGTGCTTTTTCTGGGTGGTTTTCCGGACGTTGACTTCCTCTCTTTGACTTCATCTTGATCGATCATCGCCCGGCGGAGTTCACGGGAATTATAGCTGATCTTGCTGTTGTCCATGTTTAATTCTATGGAGTGAAGATCACTTTCAGCCAAGTCATCTTCGCATTGCACGTTATCCACTACTTCGCCATCGTCATCTCTGAATAATTTCTGGTGCAAATCCAAGTGAGTTCCGCTAAGATAGCCGCCTTTCTCTTTCGACCTTTTGGTTCCTAAGAAAGCTTCGAGTTGACCTCTCAATTGGTCAACAGCTGCGTTCTTTTCTTCATGCTGATGCTTTGCCTCCGAGATCTTCATTTGGACTCTTTCCTCTCTTAACATATCAGCTAACTTCATCATTTCCCTCTCCTCCTCAACCTCTTCACAGACTTTAAGAGAATCTCTCTTCAGTTCATCTGCTTCGCCTTTGTCCTCATCGATATCTCTAGCCAATTCATCGCACACTTGCTCCATGATCTCCCGTGCCCTCTTCTCAGTTTCAAGCTCTTTCGCCGCTTTCAGAAGGAACGACTTCGACTCCGCCAGCTCTTTACCGAGCTTCTTGTTCACGCTCTCTACCCGTCTTCTCAGCTTCCTTTCAACCTCAAGCTCTCCTACGACGGATTCTATGGCAGCCTCCACCACTTCCCGTTCCTTGCATTTCCACGCGGCTTTTTCTTCGGCAAAGCACTTCATCAGATAGCTGATCTCGTGATTATCCGATCGCTGTTCCTGGATGACCTGATTGACCTGCAATCTCGCCCTCTCCAGCTCCGCATGCAGTGCTGAGATCAAGGACATGCTCGAAGAAGGCCGGTCTTCCTGACCCCAAACGCGGTTGATGATCTTCAGCAGCTCTTTGGACGTGGTCAATGCATTACTGACATCCTTCAAACGCGTCTTGACACTGCCAGTGGAAACAATCGTGGGTGTCTGAGCTCTGGATCGGCTCTCAGCCTGAACCCACAGAGAGGGGAAGAATCAGTTTCATAATTCAATCATAGACCAGGTAATCGAATTCTAATAATAAATCGGTGCTCTTATAGTGTATCTGTTAGTTCGAACTTTACAAGGACTAAGAGGCAATTGAGTGAAAGGAATATGTACTTGAAGTGAGTCCATTAAGCTGGCATTGCTGCGAGAATCCAATCCTCCTGTGTGGCGTTCTGTGGTCCGAAGTCGATGAGACGACGATGGCGTTCTTCTCTGGCGACTACCGGTACCGGATCGATTCATTCTCTGCAAGGTCATCACCAACATCAATAAACTATAACAATATATTCTTAGTCTCTTACAATAGTAGGACCCCATTTTCTCTACTTCACCACGGCATGAACAAACCTTTTTTTATTGCATCAAAGGTCAAATTTTGGTATTCAAAAGCAGTGAATCTTCCGTTGATGATAGTCAAGCAACATGTCAAGCAAAAGAAGACCCGAAAAAAAGGCAAAAACTCACCTCCGAAACTGGGCTATGAGACGGATCAGACAGATGCGGCGGCAAAGTACCGGAATGCATAGACCTCGACGCCATCACCGACCTCTCTCTGGCTATAAGCTCCTTCCTCAGCTTCCTCTCCTCGTGGTCTTCCTTAACCCTAGGCGACGGAATCTCGTTCATCTCCCACAGCGTCGCAGCGAGCTTCCTCGCGGACACCGGCTGAGCCTGCGACGGCACGTTCCTCGGGGACTCCTTGCCACCTCGCAGCCTCACCGACGACGGCGATCGCGAGCTCACGAGCCGCCACGTAGGCACGGGCGTGGCGGATCCGGCTCCGGCTCCGCCGACTCTCTTCCCGACGAGGATCGCTCGCTTGAACCTGTAGTTCTGGATCACGGACGACGATGAAGACGCGGACGAAGAGCAGCCTCGTTTCCTGATCTTGCCGGGGATCAAATCCACGTGCAGGTTCTGCCTCGGCATTGCTCTGAAACCTAGATCCCAAACACCTGTGGAGAAAGAAAATGTCAGAGAAACCTGATCGAAGAAGCGCAGAGCTTTCGTACATACGGAGATGCGTGCACAGCGAACCTCAAGATTCATCGTCCCAGGAAGGGAAGATCTTCGAGAGCTTGAGGGAGCTTTAATGGCGGACACACACAGACACAGAGGTAAAGATTTCGATTCAGTACAGACTGTAGTTTTGCGTATCTGATAAAGAGATAAAGCGGAAGCACGCAAAGATGGGAGGTGATCGGGTGCGGCCGAGCGTGGAGTAAGAGTCCGACGTGGGACAGAGAGGGGTTCTCATTGGCTGAAATGGCTTTCCCGCCTTTAGACTAACTGTAGTTGACGTTTGACCAGCAACGTCGCTATGATTGGTTAAGGAGACCTGAGAGAGAATTCCGAGATTTTTGCTTCTGTGTAAGAATATATATATATATATATATATATATATATATATATATATAAATATCCATATATTATATATATATATAATTAAAAGTCTGGAGGAATATTAGCGGAAAACTTGTGGTGTGTTGGATTGCTGGTGGGACCAATACAAATAATCACACCGTATATATGAAACTATTTTAGAATATTTGAATTGGAATGAAAAAATTAATTACCGGTATAAAAATTGAAATAAATAATTGTATACAAATAATTATTTAAAGTAAACTGTATGTTTAAATTACTTGCATTTTATTATCTTCTTACTTAATTAACTTTGTACAAAATATTTATTTTTATATTTTTCATTATCATCCTTTACACAATTAATTGATTAACCAACTTATTTACTTTACATGTTTCATTGTATAAAGCTTTTATACAATTGTATACGTTATAGCTATTTAATTGGCTTTAAAATTAACTTTATCCATTTATTTATAAAATTAATTAATTAATCTCTAGGTTTTATTTTTCTTTCTATATTCTTTTTTATTTAGTTTCAAAATACATTATTTCAGTTGGATTGATTCACCAACAAATTTCCATTCCATAAATCTTCAGTCAAAAATAGAAAATAAAATATTCCCATGAAAAGCAAATTCCGTGTGTGCAAATTTGAGCTCTACATTTTACTCGACTAATCTACTCCGGCCTCTTGAGAACATTACCCTTCATTTTCTTTTTAAACGGAAAAAAGACTTCATTAATAATAGGGCCTTAAATCCCTTTGGACATACATATCGAGCCACTCCGGGCAAGTACAAGACCAAAAGTCTGACGTCCCCTCGGGGACACGAGATTTAGCTAACACATTGGCTACTTCGTTACATAGTCTAGGGATCCACCGAAGCTTCCCGGTCAGTGCGACTTTCTTTAGCAAGTCTTCGATGCTCCGAATAATAGGTCCTTGCAAGCTATTGAAAGATTTCCCATTGAATAGATGAATAGCCCGGATACAATCGGATTCCACTATCGATAGTCAAAGGCAAATTGGAGGCTGTGGAGGATCGCGGCACATTACCCTTCGTTTTTTAAAGCATGGGATCATACTTTTACTCCACTTGACTACCTCAACCACTTTGTAAGCACGTAAGATGACCAATTAACCATTAATTTTTGCTTAAACTTTAATACATTTGCCGATATTATCTTCTTTTTTATAAGATATAAAACTGATAATATAATTTATATAAAAAAAATCAAAATATCTTGGCTTGATCGTATTACCATTAAAAAGTATTGTTTGTAAGTATGCGGGGAAGTGACAGTCACATGGCAAAATTTGTTTAAGAACGTGGTTTAAGGGTGGGTAGCACAACTTCATGATTTTGCCAACAAACTGTTGACCTTTTAGATGCTAGCTTTACGCAGACTTGTAAACTGTAATCATAGCAATGGAAATTGAAATTCATACGTGATTTTCAATATTAATTCAAACATACATATATATGTAAATGTAATAATATAAAAAGAAGAGTATGGATATAATCCCCTGAATTTTTCATATTGATGCATCATGCATTGTCTGTCTTAAGCTTAGTTTTTAGCGGTATTTTTTCCTTAAAACATTGTCCTAGAGATGATTTTTCAATAAGTTAACGACGACATATATACTCAAGTCTTACTTAATCAGAAGCAGAATGAACTTATTTTTGTGGTGACATATGTACACTTTACTACTCAAGTGCTACTTCTAGTAGTTTCAACTTATTCTGTCTACTTTTTCTTATCTTAAGCGCTACTAAACTTCGGTACTTTATCTCAACTTTTATCTTTTTCTTCGAATAATTTCTCACTCTCTGAAATTCAAAAACCCTAGAACTTTCGATCTCATCCTCCGATCCATCCATTGTGGATGAGCCATCATCATCGGCGGTGGTGGTCTTGTCGGAGAACTTGGTGATTCCGATAGTAAACAAGCCCACAAAATAAATGGGAATCGTGGTAAAGTTGATTAGTTGTACACTGAAGCAAGTTCAATGATAACGATAACGATATTGTTTACTAATATGTTTTCATGTAATTTAATAAAAAAAAAAATACAATAGTTAAGCTATATGATCTGTAATTCCAAAATTATAAATTAAAATGTAACTGAAAATTATTAAAAAAATAGAAAGTTGAATAAAATAGTAATAAGTAAGAAATAGTATTACTATGTAGATCATACTATTTCTTACTCCAATATTTTTCCCCATATTTTTCATCTGCATTAGGGCAAAAAATAAAACAAACTTATTGCAATTTATAGTTTCGCAATTATATGTGAGATGCCTTTAGGATCAATAACAATAATTATGATAAATTTTCATATAGATACAGCTAGGGCAAGAGTATGACTAATAATTAGTCAGGCTAGGATATTGTTGGAACTCTTATTAATGTTACCTAATAATGTCAGCCACGTGTAGGCTCTACTTTTCTTTAGTATAGCACAAGGTTCAAAATGTCGTTTTTACCGATAAATCGGTTCTAGTTTTTTAGGATTATCGACGGATTTTCGCGGATTATCGACGGAAAACTAATAAAATTGTAGTTTATCGTTACCGACAGTTATCGAGGATTATCGATGGGTTACCGACACTTATCGAGAATTATCGATGAAAAACCACTAAACTAATAAAATATAGTAAAGTCTACATATGTAAATAAAATATAGTCTCACTCTCACATGTGTAAATACTCAAATAAAATCATGTCATACTAAGATCGTTTTTTATTTTTTTACATTTCGCCGAAAATTGTTGAAAAATGCAATTTTTTTAAAAGTACACAATATTTTATTTTTTTTACACTATTTTTACGGATAATCGATTAGTATGAAAAAATTGCTGATGACTACCGGCAAGACAGATAATCGCGGAAAATTTGAACCTTGGTATAGCATATTGTTTTTGTTCATCATTTGTACTTTGTGTCAAGCTTCTAAATACTGAATCGATGAAAATGGATAATTTCGTTTATCCGTTTATCAATGAATTATGAGTTTATTGGTAAATTTTTCGAGAAAACAAATATACTACCAAATAAAGTTATCGATTAGATTTAGAAAATACCCGAATCGAAATTTATGCTCATTAGGCTTTCCGAGTCCGATCCGACTACATTTAACGATGACGGGCTCACTCACGCTCGCGATTTAATTATTAGGGCATTAATTAATTGAATTGAGGGTTAATTGCGGCAAAAATACCAAACTTGATGTCAAACTCTTCCCCGTGTACCCAACTTCCATAAATTGCGGCAATAAAACCCAAACTCGCTTTTTGGGAATTGACCAACCATTTCCGTCCAAAAACATTGTTCCCCCGTTAAACACTTCCCGCGTGACCCATATGCACTCGCTGACGGGGCAAATTTTACCCACATGTACCAGACACATCAGCAATTTTTTAGACTAAAAAAAATAGATTTAAATCTTAACAATTAAATCAAAACAAATAAAATCATGGAAAATCTTCAGCACTAGATTGTATTGGATAAACCGCTAATCTACGAGCACGCCCGCGGAAAATCAAGGTTTTTAGGTTATGTATAATGTGTTCAAAAAAACATTGTCTCATTGGAAGTATATCCATTTTCAATGGCAACCAATTTCACGATCGCACATATACTATACTTTCAAGATTAAAGTTTTTTTCATCACTTAATATATACCAAGGAAAAAAGCTTCATGATCGATGACCATATACTTAATAATTAATTAATTTTGCAGGAAAACCACGAGTTACAAATTTATCGGCAGATGGGGTTTCTAAAAACAACTATTATTATGGCCTAGTTTGACTTTGTTGTTTAGTTTTCATAATTACTTTTAAAAAAACTATCAGAAAAAGTGTAGTAAGAAAAACTAATCCATTGTTTGGTTTGTCAAAATAAAAAAAAAAACATTTGGTATTTGGTTTTTTAAAAAGTTACATTCAGTAAGCAGTTTTACTCAATTAGCTTCTAAACGTAAGAAAATACTAAAGTAGACACAAATCATATTAATTAAATCTCAATATTAATATAAAAAGATAAAAAAAAATAACACAATTATTCAATAAATAAAATGAAACCCCCATCTTAATTTGTTGTGCCTTTTGTGTTTCTAATTCACAGTAATTATGGTAAAAGTACTAATTCTTTACATCCACGTTTCTTCTATCTGTAATAAAAAGTTAGTACTTTTAGCAACTAAAAAGATAATACTTTAACTGCAATAACAATATTTATTTGTTTTTTTTATATATACTTTTACCTTCCAAAAATACTGGTACTTAAACTATAATAATTTAAGAATCATTACTTTAATCGCAATAATAAAATATTTTTGCTACTTTTACCACACAATAAGAATTGGTACTTCAGCCGAAATCATTTTTAAAAATGGAAGTAAAAGATTTTATCACCAAAAAAGATTTGGTATTTTAACCACAATATATTTAAAATATGGATATAAGAAATTGATACTTTTACCACTTAAAGATAATTGAATCTTAACCGAAATAATAATAATAATATATATATATATATTGAACTTTTACCATCTCAAAAAATATTTATAGGGATAAGGAAGAAGAAAAACAAAAATAGATTTTAACATAAGTATCTATTATCTGCTTTTAAATTTTGCTTATAGAAAAGCTAAACGTTTTTATGGAAGTGCTTATATTTTAGCGTACCAAACACAAAAATTGACTTAAAATTCTATAAAAAAAAATTAAAAAAAAAACATTTATTAATAAACAATCTCATACGAGACCTATATGTCGATTATATTTTACGCATTAATTATTAACCAATGTGTACTGTATGTCTATACATAAGTAATAGTATTTATAAATATTTATCATTTATAAATAAAACATAAAACACTTTTGAAGTTTCTTAAAATTTTAGATTTCTATAAAGTTGAACTTAGAGCTGAAACTCACGATTTAAAGGTGCCGTTGCGACGTCTCGTGACGTCTACCGGAGCGTCGCGACGTTTCACGATTCGGCGGTGAAAATCGCGGCCAGTTGCGACGAGCTTCATAATCGCGATTCTCACTCTCTCTCTCTCCCTCTCTCGATGTCTCACGTTCTCTCTCTCTCTCTCTTTCTTTCTCACTCTCTCTCTCTCCCTCTCTCGATGTCTCACGTTCTCTCTCTCTCTCTCTTTCTTTCTCTCTCTCTCTCTCTCTCTCTGCCATCGCGACAGGAAGGGTCGCGACGCATCACGACGGCTGGACCGACGACTTCCGGCGATTAGGTCGCGACGGCTCGCGAAGACGTGAGTTTCAGCTTTAGTTGAGCTTGACCATTTTTGGGCTTAGTGTTCTGAATGCTTTCCCTTAAAATTTTGGAATTCTATAGTTAGAAAGTAATTTTTATGCTTGTTTTTTGTTACCAAGTGCAGGTTGCCGTAAAAATACTAAGCGATGGGCCATGAGTAGTGCAGATCTGATCAACATATGTAACTAAAGACCCCGGGAAACCTCGATTCAAAGATCGTGCAACGTTTATGAACGCCGAATGCGATCCAAACCTTATATAATCTTCGTCTAATAATTCTCTTTGCAGGAATAACTCTATGAAGACATTAATTTGTTCGATTAACGAGAGCCAAAAAATTAATATACAAAAATTTATTTAAAAAATGGACCATAGAAGGCTAAATTAATTCTCAAGATATAATACAAACAAATAAGAAATATAACATTTTTACTATTTTGTTAAATGAAATAAATATTTCCCAACCTCATATGAGAGTAACTGTAAATTAAATTTGTTTGGCTTAGTGATAAACTCATTATAAGACTCTTTAGGAGATCTTGAGTTCAAATCCAACGGACGTAAAAATTACGTATATTCGTAATCTTAACCTATAGTACATGCATTGGGTAACCTATAATAACATTGTGAACATATAATATAATACAATACAAGTACAGCCAGTAAAATCACCCTATTAAAATAATATATAGGAGTGACAGTTTAGCATTTAATAGTACTGAACCTATACTAACCCTTTTCTACTCAACTAAAAATTTACAATGTTCATTTGCGAATCCATTTCCTAATTTGGAATGAAAAAAAAATCATAAAAATGTTTTCTTCCATTTAGGGTAACCGATTGGCATCCACTAAATGGTATCATGAATAAACAAACATTTACAAATACACATATTTTTCTTTATGGCCGTTGGCTCTGATTTTTTCCCCTTGGAATTATTTGTGGGACATCTTAATTGGAATGGCAGAATACACACACACACACATATATATATATATATATATATAATTAAGTGGACATTAACTTTAATTAAGACAAAAGCTAGAAAACATAAGACTTTTCAACATATAAATATACTATCATGAAGAATTGATTGAAGTTGAACAATATGTCTAGAATGTTTGTGGGGTTCAATTAGACCCGGTCAGTAATACGAGTGAGTAGTACTAGTGACTAAGATCCCCAATCTCATTTTATTTAAATGTAATCAATTTCGGACCCTTTTAGTCTTTGCAATTATCTTTTTTTGGAAGTCTTTGCAGTTATCTAATTAACCACATTTTGATTGTTTTAACAAAGTTTACTAGTGGCGAAAGTACTCAATTTTTGATATAATAGGAAAGGAAGTTCTCATGCTTTCTTCTAACATCATCATTTAATAAATGTAGAAGTACCTAATTCTTTTTTTGTGAAAAAAATTCTCCGTGTCGATATTTTTCCTCAGCACTTGATGCAATTATATTAGTAGGGGTTGAAAGGCATTTAAAGTTTAAACCCTTTCCATCTGAAACAACATGCCTCAAAGACGAAGAACAAGAGTGCTTAGTGGCGATGTGGGTACCGGTTGCATTCCAAGTTGATTCAATAATGCTTGATTAAATTCCCCCTTATTTCATTAAACTTTATGTTAGCGTCGGGCCCGAGTGGCCGGCGAGCGAGTGGTTTGTGGCCGATAGCGCCCTAGTGGCACGAAATCCATAGTTGGCAAAATAGTTGTTTGGTTATGCAAACCTTAGGCTTTGCCTTAACATAGACGATTTCTATTCGCGTCAATGATGAATTTTCTCATCTTATTTAGACGTCTTCTAGACCTCGTTCTTCCTTTCCCGCTTTAATGTTAGAGATATCTTCTTATGCCCCACCTCCGACACTTTATTCAAGTTCGAAGGGAAGAAATGTCCTCCTATTAAATAATACTAGTATCATAACCCGAGCAAAAGCGCGGCGATAATGAATATAGTTTATAATTTTAAATCAAAACGTCAAAGTTACTATAAAACTACCTTTACAACTGGTAACATGTCCCTAAAAAAAAAAACTGGTAACATGTAGGAAAATATCCCCCAAACTCAAATAATTGTAAGAATACCTCTTGAACTTCATCATCGTACACACAAATGCTCCTTAAACTATAATATATATTTTTCTCGCAATTAATTCATGAACTCACTTTTTTAGAAAAAAAAAATAGATTTTCACAATTAATAAGTGATACGAAATCATAAATAGTACATGGCATGATTCCAAAAAATACGATGTGATACAAAGCATAATTTGTAGTTACAATACATATTATAAAAAGATGAGATGCCACCAGAACAAAATAGAAACAGAGAAATAATTATACGGTGAAATTATATTTGGGCATCTATGACGATTGAAGAGTGACTAACCAACCGGTCTTGGAAGAGTCTTGATGCCGAAAATAACATCCCAAGAAGAATTAAAAAATTAGAAAAGGTTTCATCAAATACCACTAATTAAGTCAGAAATAAAAGTTTAGGCATAAAAAAAATAATACTGTAAGCAGAAAACACAATGATTCGATAACCATGAGCAACAATGATTCGAAGGTGAGCGACAATGGTTCAATAACCATGAGCGATCCAATTGATTTCCTTATCAACATACCTCTCCCTAAAACATCTTTTGAGACTTTGTACGATTGTTAATCCTAGCAAAATATAATGCTTTTAATGCCGAGAAAAGGGAACCCAAAGTTAGAAATTGCGAAAACTGATTATAAGTGTATAGCAACGAATTCAAGTTTTTCTTTATTGATTGACCTTTCAACTTTTCATTTCTTTTACAATTAATTGATTAGTAATGGGCAGCTATTGGACGTCTAGTAATTATGACGCATGCAATTACATTAAGATTAAAAAAGTCATTTATTATTTAATTTCGTACATTTCTTTTCATGCAAATAGTTTTCAAAAACCTTCTAATTAATATCCCACTTATGTTACTTAATGGAGGACTAATGGATTGATTAGAAAAAATATAAAATCTCAAAAATTAGGGAACACATTTTGTTCAAAAATATCAAATAAATTAATTCATTTGATTCTATGTTGTAATGGGTAAGTATTTTGATGTTAATAAAAAAAAAACCCAGCTATGGCCGTGCTTTCAGTTTCATAATAGCAATAGAACATGTCAAGTTGTCAACATATAATAACTCGTTTTGTGTATAATTTAAGTTAGCATGTAAACCGATTTTTTATTTATTGATATTCCTTAATTTATGATAGTTATATTAAAACAATATTATATGAATATAATATGCATGCTAAATAAGTATTTAAGTGAATTATATTTTAACATCTAATTTTAACACAAAAATGTATATTTATACGAATTTCAATTATTCTTTTAATACAGAGAAGTATCTCTAAAAGCATCAATTGCCCAATTATATCATCGACTTAATTTATAAGTCTATAAGTTAAGTCAATACTTTTTCATTCTTATAAATACACCTATTTTACAACAAAATTATTAATTTGTTAAAACCCATATCTTAAATTTTAAAATATAAAACAATAAAGAAAAATTTTGGTACCAAATATTTTATATGACACTTGCAATTCCTGCATTAAACAATATTAAATAATGTACATTAATCTCACTACATTTTATTAGTAATAAATAAAAATATTGGTAAAAAATGCTTTAAAAGAATATGCACTAATGATAACAAATGCTATAAAAAGAAAATATACAAATCCTGAAGAAGAAGAAAAAAAGCAAATCTCAATAGTATTATTTTTCAATATTCGAAGAAAAAAAGTAATCATAAAATATTTATAAATCTCAATACCTTCTCCAAATTTAACAATTTCACCTTTTTTTATATATAAAAAATATATATGTTTTGATACCATATATAAATCATCACGTGCATTACTTTACATGAATAAATTTTTGTTTCATTTATATGTTAATGTGATCGAATACTCTATATCTATGTCAAACTCAACAATTGTTTCAATTTTTTAGATATATCGGTTATTCTTTTTAACAACAATGAACATATATATATACTTAATTTTTTAGATGAGTTATAGAAATATTGTGCAGAAGTAAATGACAATTCAAAGAATAGAAGTATTATGTCTAAATTTTATAATAAAAAAATGACATTATGTTTGATTGTGATTACTCAATATCGTTACCGGCGTGTTGTTTTTAAATAGATGGTGTGATTTACTCTTTTAGAGTACCTCTCATTTGTCTGCATTTTCATACATTGTCATGATTGAAGTTATTCTTTAAGTGTTAGGGTAACTCAAGTGATTTAAGCAGTTATAAGTTATATCCTTGAGGTCTAAAGTTTAAACTCCCATGATACTAAAAAAATACTTCTTCTAGGTAAGTATGACTTTTATGGGTTATGAATTACACATAAAAAAAAAAATCAATCACCTGTTTTAATGTTCTTTTTTGTTAAATTTTGCTTTATAAAGTATTGTAAAAAAATAAAGATAATCGTAGTCACTATAAAACAATGAAGAAAAATTGAACGACAAATCTACTTAATATAAATTAAAAAAATATACATAAACACAATGTTATTGTTTTTGTTTATTAAACGTACAAATAATAATCCCCGTGACTCAATTTTGATAGACACATTTAGTCGGCTAATCAACATACGTTGGTTTGAATATTTGTGACAAACCCCCAAATCAATAATATTCAAGCAGAAGATATGATAACAAATAGGTAAAGAATCAATACTAATGTGATAGAAACAAAAAATATTAATTAACATAAATACACTATTTATATACATGTATATTGTCTATGTTATACCAATTCACATAAATTTAGTATATATATAACATATATTATATCATACATACATCTACACTTGTCTGAGTCATGAGTTTTTTGGGTGGGAGCTTCGAATGGTGCAGTTTGGTTTGTCTCTATCATGTATAGCTTCCTTCACTATCTCACTTGACTATTCATAATAACACAAAAAAGGAAATTGAAATGAATTAAAATTCAACTTTCATAAAGATAAAGCTATATATGTTTCGATTTATAAACTAACAAACGAATACAAATAATGCAAACCGTACCTAACAACCTTGGAGAAAGCCGTTCTTGCTAACTTTGTTTCTCACCCGTATGAAGAAAACTACAAAAGATAAAGATGACAATGGTATATGTTCAATGAAAAACCTCAATTTAATTTATAAGATAGAAAAATTACAATAAAGAGTCGTACTCATTCAAAGTAAAAAAACCAAAAGTCCTAATATAAAATGAAGAGCCTTACAAAACGTCTTATTAAAGATGTAGGCAATGAAATGAACACTTTAATGTAATGGCATCAAATGCATGAGTTTGAATGAATACTATTTTATTTTAAAAAAAAAAAACAAAATTCAAAATAATTAGAATTCTCTATTCTTGATTCTTATGGTGCCATAACACTTGTGAGTTATGAAAAACTTGGAATTCTCAATAGATGAATTATATGGTGCCATGTAACTTGTGAGTTCCTCCTTTTATAATATATAGATTTATATTTTTGACAGTGAACGTTATAATCCATTAATTAGTACATGTTCTTATAATTCGGAGTTATATTATATTTTAGAACCAAATTAAAATTATCATGTACTTATGTCTATTTAAACATTTTATGATAACAATATAGTTGAAATTTAATAGAGAAGTAAAAATGATGACATTGAGAACTTTCACCGAAAAAAAGTAACTAGTATAAAAAATTTAAACGTCCACTATGTTTAGTTTTTCGGCGAGTCTTGATTGTAAGTCCACCATTCGCAATCTCGACAAATAATCCTCCATACAAGTCCACCACGTGCAGATTCTGCCTCGACAAATGTCGTTCAATCGTAACTTAATTACGATAACGAATAATAATGAGTTTAAAAATATGACATAAAAAGTATAAACGGGATATTAAAAAAAAAGAAAAACAATTTCTATTTCCATCCTATTCTCGATGTTAAAGTTGCCTGGCTATCTTGAATTTCATAGGACAATAAATAACACCCCCTCGATGATAACATGGCCGAAAAAAATATCAATTTTTAATAAGTATCAAGAAAAATAAACTTATTTATTTTATCGCACCAATTCTCAATATCATATGGTCAATTAATTCTCCAAAATTAAGGAATTCCAGCTAAATTAGTCAATGCCTGCACCAAGAAGTCATCTATTATCTTCAACAATATTAATAAACAAGTCGTGTATTTCTAAGATTCTCTTTTCGGGTGTCTTTCTCTCTGTCTTCTCTCTCTATTTTTGTATTTGTTTATGAATTGGCCACTCACTACTCTCTACACTTTTTCCCCACCATTTCTCTATAATTCTGTTTGTTCAAAATTTAGAGGAAAAAGCTGAAAAAGTGAAGCCAAAAGAAATGGCCATAGGCTTTGAACTCTTGCGCCTTTTTCTTCTTCACTTCTTGTTGCTCTCTTCTCTTTCACTGGCCTATAAGACGCCGAGATTCCCGTCTTCACTTGCGATCAGCCCCGAGAAGCTCTCTCGCTCAACGAAAACGACACAGAAAAGTAAGCTATACCGAGAGAGCTACTTCACGCAAACGCTCGACCACTTCAACTTTAATCCCGAGAGCTACCGCACGTTCCAGCAGCGGTTCCTGATAAACGACACCTTCTGGGGCGGTGCCAAGCAGAGTGCGCCGATCTTTGTCTACACTGGCAATGAGGGGGACATCGAGTGGTTTGCGCAGAACACCGGCTTCATGTTCGAAGTCGCTCCGCGTTTCAAGAGCCTCCTTGTTTTCCTAGAGGTAATGAACGACCGGATTCGATCAAGTGTTCTAATCTATTAAGATTGAGAAAATGATACATTATCATTATCAGTTGGTTGAGTATTTGAACTATTATTTTCACGATACATGGTCAATATGATACGAAAATTTAAAAGTAAAGACACCCGAAATAACATGTTTCAGTCGATGATACGATTTTGCAGCATAGATTTTACGGGAAGTCGATTCCGGCTTTCGGAGCTGTTGCGCCAAAAACTCCTAGCGAGCTCGGCTACCTGAGCTCAACGCAGGCGCTGGCGGATTACGCAACTTTGATAGTTGATCTAAAGAAGAATTTATCAGCGCCGGACTCGCCGGTGGTGGTCTTCGGAGGCTCCTATGGTGGAAGTAAGTTTGCATATATTGGTTAGGTTAAAGTGATTTTTCATGAGTATATTATCGTTGTTTTGGACATGTGGGTGTTTTTGGATTTCGAGTTCGAATAATGCGTGAGTTTTTGTTTGTACATTATTATATATATTAATGTGTGTGTGTGACTGTGTGCAGTGTTAGCAGCTTGGTTTAGATTGAAGTATCCTCATGTTGCCATTGGAGCTTTGGCATCTTCCTCTCCCATTCTCGGCTTTGAGAATTTGACATCTCCCTATAGCTTCACTAATATCGTCACTCAAGACTTTAAGGTCTCTCTCTCTCTCTCTCTCTCACACTGTGAAGAAAAGTATCACTCACATCCAAGCACATAATTAAGATAGAATAATAGAAGCATATATATAAAATAATGTTGAAAGAAAAGCATGTGTTTTGTGACTGTTGTTGTTGATTGAGGATATTTCAAGCTTTACAAACTTATCACAACCCCACATGCATTTTGTACAAAAGTATGTAAAAACCCTTTTTTTGTGGGGATCATAGGCAAAAATACTGAAAATAATTTGCATCAATTTGCTAAGAAAAGAAATGGTCCAACACGCTTTTCTCATCCCAATTATCATGCCTTATTTGAAAAGAAAAGTAATAATTACGTATGGACCAAAATTGCTTAACTTAATTTATGGACAAGAATTTGTAGTTTTGCCGCTTGATTGCTTTATATGTGAATGGTAACTAT
The DNA here is from genome assembly GCA_954871525.1 of Parietaria judaica. Lineage (NCBI taxonomy): Eukaryota > Viridiplantae > Streptophyta > Magnoliopsida > Rosales > Urticaceae > Parietaria > Parietaria judaica. Next base: position 17,539,022 of record OX940865.1, on the reverse strand, counting down.
TATGATTTTAGCAGACAACATACCAATATTATTTAAAAATGTAATGATAAGTAAAAAAAATAAAAATACATAATCGCTGAGTAGTTTCATTTCTATCCACCTTTGTTGGTCAAATTTTATGTATTCTTTAATTGATCACCACATGACATTGCGACTGTCATGTTACATTTACTTTTTAAACTTTTAGATAGTTTTTATTTATAAGTAAATCAGTAATAATTTTATTATATATTAATAACGGTGAAATCGAATCCAATATTTTTTTTCTTCAATACCTAGGAATCGGAACCGGATTCCGGATAAAGAGATTTTGAGAACTTGAACCGAAAATCCGAATAGCCAATAAATCGGCTCTCAGATTTTGAGAACTAATTTTCAGAACCATCTCTGAAATTTATATATATATATATATATATATATATATATATATATATATATATATATATATATATATATATAACAAGAATTTGCAAGTATTGAGTATAACAAAATCTAACTTAGACAAAATCCAAGAAGAGATTTTAAACAAAAATCACAAATTACAAAAAACAAAAAAAAATAGTTTGGCAAATTTTTATTTTTTGTAACAAAACAAAACAGGTTCAAGTGTAGAACTATACAGATTTTATAATGTTTTTTTAATTAGGTTAAGCAGCTATAATTATAACTTATCACTACATATAGAATACTTTTAATAATTTCATGTATCTGACTGACATAATAAAATTCTGGTATATTTAGTGAATAAATATAATTTCATTTACAAAATATATAGAATCCGGTTTCAAGATAGTTAAAAATTCATCTATCTTTTGTCCGAAGATAGCCAAAACTTTTGCTATCTTCAGGCCCGAGATATTGAAAATCAAGAGAAGTTATACACGACATCGGTAATCGCCATAATTTGAATTCTTAAAATATTATAGCTATAATAATGCTTTTATTATTATTATAAGTAACATAAATTTGTTGTACTTGTATACATAAATGTTGAAATTCTTGTAACATTAATGTTAGTTGTGTTGTGAATTAGAGTGAGAGCGAGAGCTGCTACAAAGTAATAAAAGGGTCGTGGAAGCAAATAGAAGAGGCTGCAAGTAAACCTGAATCGGCCAAGCTACTCACCAACTCATTCAAATTATGCAAGTATGTAATTATTATCCCATCCTTATATCGTTTAATTTTGCGAAAGAAAAAAAGAAAAAGAAAAAAGAAAGAAAAAAAAAAGACAATTTGTTTTTATATGGCCTGAATTTTCAGTTTTTACAGTATATATATATACTCTCAAAATGTAAGTTGCACTATTATCTTTTTCGTCATGTTTCATCATTTGAGATTTTATTTATAATACCCTACTCATTTTCATTTTTCCAAATATGTTTTTTTAATATTAACAACATTTTTATTTTAGGAACTATAAATATTTGGGTAAATTGCGGCAATAATACACCACATTTGATCAACAAGGATTTTAGGTCTCCAACATTTCAAAGTGTTGAAAAAAAATGCACAACATGTATTGATTGTGAAATATGTTAGTCTTATCTCATGAAGAACTGGATTGTTTGTCCGAGAGTTCCGACGAAGAAGTTATCGTGAAAAGGAGAGTCAGTTGGTTTATTCCCCCCAGGAGGCCTTGCTCCTCCGAGTTTAAGTTCGATATAAGCATAATACCTGCCAACAGAGAGCAGTTACGAGTGGTGGTGAAAGAGTTTTTTATCTACCTCCTGCACTGTTGGTTATCCATTTGTCAATAATAAAATGCCACATCAACTCAAGTTAATGTCCCTTATCAAAAAGACTAACGGATTTCACAGTCACTAGTGCACTTTTACCAACACTTTGAAAGGCATAGGACTTGAAACCCCAATTGACCAAAGGTTGTGCATTATTATCGCAATTTACTCTAAATATTTTAAGAAAATAATAAACATTTGAAAATAGAAGTGTAGTTTTGTAATGGCTGCTTTTATAAATTAAAGCTATATATTTACAAATATTAAACAGAAAGTATAAAAAAATTACCAAAAATATATTGGACTCTCTAACACTTTTATATGCTTTGATTCTCTCTTCAGGAGCTATAAATATCTGGCAATCTATCTGGAAAATTGGCTTGAAACTGCGTTCGTATACACAGCCATGACAGATTATCCAATCCCCTCAAATTTTCTAAATCCCATGCCAGCTTTCCCTGTCAAACAGGTATTATTCAATAAAAGACATGGAAAATAATTTGTGATAATTTTTTAGAGCTTCTTATGTTTATAAGTGAACAAACTAATTTACATAATATGAAGTGATGGATACAAACTTGATAATTTATTGTCCAAATCACGTAAGAAAATTATTTTAGTTTTTTTTTAAAATATTAATCCTAAGTTTTTTTTTGGACAATTTCACCCCTTACTTAATTGTCTAAAAGTAAAACTTAATGCGAAAGTGTCCAAATATAGTACACAAGTGGCTTAAAGTGTCTAAACCTAGTACTAAAGTGTCTAAAACATAATATAAAACTATCCTAAAGTGTCTAAAACCTAGTATCAAAAGCGTACAAAACCTAATACTAAATGTCTTAAAGTGTCTTAAATTAACTGAAAGGTAAATTTGTCTCAGAAAAATCACGGAGAATAATTTTTCAACAAAAAAAAAACTAAAATAATTTTTAAATATTATATAATTTAAAGAATAAATTACCAAGTTTTTCTCTAGAAAAGCTGTCTTATATGGTTAGCCGTTTATTTTGTATAATTTGTATTTATGTTATTTTGTTCAACAAAAAATATGGGATTGAACTTCAGATGTGCAAAGCCATTGATAATCCAGCGACTGGAAACGACACATTTGCGAAGCTGTACGGTGCAGCTAACGTCTACTATAACTACAGTGGAACTGCAAAATGCTTTGATCTTGATGATGATTCTGATCCCCATGGCCTCGCACTGTGGAATTGGCAGGTTTGGACTCTTTCTCCCACTCAATTTCAATTTCAATTTCCGATAAAATTTCTTTAAATTAATAATCGATAAATTTTGTGATATAAACCAAATTTTGTAGTAGTAACTCTTTATATATCATGTGCAATTAGATTGTTAGATCATGTATTTACTTTCATTTTTTTTATTTCCCTAATGAGAAAATAATGATTAGCACTGATAATTTTCTCATCTATGCTTAAAATACCTTTTAATAGCGTAGCAATAGTTAAATAATGTGACGCTAATTTCAAGTTTTTGCATAAGAAATTGAAACCCTTTTATTTTCAAATTCATTACACTAATGGTTGAAAGTTGTTACCTTTTAATTATTTTAAAGATTAAATTGAATCAAAATGAGTGCATTGAGAGCATCCAAGAAATTCATGTGCCTAACAATAATGCACTTGTTATGTTAAACAATAATATATTTTTTTAGGGAATTATAAACTAAACTTGATTATTGCCAATGAATGACTTATCCATATTGGAGCCTATGATATAATACTATAAAAAGTTGTGACCAATCACGAGTTTCAATGATCGTAGTGATCAAGTTTGTTTTGTCACCTTGTAGTCTTGTACTATATTTTTTGTCGTTTGTACCCCAAGAAGGTGTCGTGTGGACCTCACTTGAATTATATCATTATATTTAGTCCGGCCCGAGGCTGATAGCGGGTCCGCGGCTGATACTTTTTCTACATTTTTTATTTAAATAACATCTAAATAAAAATCATCGTAATAACTAATATTAAGTCACGAATGGTAACGGTTTTTACGAATTATTTACCGGTCAACCCCGGTTATCAGTTTTCCGGCAAAACCTCGCCGGAAAACCACGAATATTGAAACCTTGTTAAAACAATGCATGGGCAGGCATGCACGGAGATGATAATGCCAACAGGTGGTAGCACAAATGAGAGCATGTTTGAAGCCTCTGAATGGGAATATAGTGGGAGAGTCTCCTATTGCAAATCTGCTTATGGTATTGAGCCAAGGCGTACATGGATTCCCACTGAGTTCGGTGGTTTTGTGAGTCCAATTCTCAACTTTTTCTTCACTCTTTTAATAAGTTTACTCATTGCTTGATTTTGCTCGAGGTTTGTTTATTTGCTTGCTGAGTTCCCATTTTTTGTACTTCAGTTTTTAAATTTTCGTTTCGGTGCAATTTATGCTCCTAAATTTTTGTTGTAGTGCAGCGTGTTCCTAAACTTTCAATGCTTATTTTCCTCGCTAACCTATTCATAAGGTCACGAGGATAAAATTGTCATGTTTCTTAAAACCGAGAGAGAGGGTATTTTGCAACAAAAATAAAAGTTGAACGGAAAAGTATAAACCGCAGTACCGCGCACGACATAAAAGTTCATTGGATGCCATATTATAAACATCAAATATGTATTTTTTGTTTTGTTTGGACAGGATATTGAGAGGGTTTTGAGAAGATTTGGCAGCAATATAATCTTCTTCAATGGATTAAGAGACCCTTGGAGTGGTGGAGGGTAAGATTTTCATCAGCATATTATAATCACCATAGTGACAAAGCCTAGTGATGAAAGAGATACAAGTAAATATATATATATATATATATATATATGTATGTATATATATATTTTGCAGGGTCCTGAAGAATATTTCAAGAAGTATAGTGGCCATTGTTGCAAAAGAAGGTAAGTGATTAATGTTATGAGAATAATACCCCGAAGTGAAGTCACCTAAGTTAATTTCAATAAGATCATCTATGGTTTACTTAATATTTTAATAAGACATACACCTTTATAATTGGTTACATGAGGAAATTCATTTTTTATACTTTCTATTTTTATTTTGTGCAAAATATACCCTCTATATTTAAAACAACGAAAATATACCGTTTATGAAGACATTACCTTCTATTTATTTTAAAAAAATCTTTTAAGTGTAATTTGACTATACTACTTTCTATTTTTTCTCATTTTTAATTAATTGCTAAAAATTAACATCCCTAAACATTAGAAATGTCTTGGTTTTTTTTTTTAATTATTACATTAATTTATTTCCGTAATACAGGCGCTCACCACGTGGATCTACGATTTTCGACGAAAGACGACCCAAAATGGCTCAAAGAAGTGAGGAATCAAGAGATCAACATTATTTCCAAGTGGATTAAGCAATACTACCACGATTTGGCTCACCTTTGATCTTCCTTATTACACTCAACTTGGCTTTGAAATGACGAAAATTGTTAAGCCAAGTCAATATTTTTCATAAATAAAATCTGACCACCGAGTATATCACCATATATACTTCATTATAGTAGGTAGAGAGCAATGGATAGTAATTGACAATATTGTTATTTTGAAGCTCAATTTTGACATTGACTAATATTTTCTTTCCACTATATTACTAGGAAAATAGAACTAAAAAACGAAAAAAAAAATTAACTAGGAAAATAGGTGCTCACAATAAAATGATAACAGAAGTGTTGATAGCCACAACAGAAAGAGAACATTATATGATAGTGATACCAAACCAAATGTCAGTCGAGTTACAAACGACAAGGATTTAGAAACGACAATACATATATAATATAGAGATAATTACAGTAAAAGCACTCAAACTTTTTCAAAATAGTGCCGCATATTTCCAATCTTTCAAATCTTCTATTCCCAAGGTCGATAGATTTGGGTTTTTCAATTTTCGATTGATTTTCTCCATGACGTTTTTGTTAATGTAACGACATTTACACGTGCATGCTTAGATACTAAAGTATCTAAGAGGAATCTCAAAGTGTGAATAATTTTTTTTTGTTGTACGTGTAAAAAAAATCAGTATTGATGGAGACACATAAAGACGGAATCAATGAAAAGCGTGAAATTTCATCAGCTTGAGTAATTTAATCAGCGCAATAATTGAACTCTTGAAAATGTTTCATGATATTTTCATTTCGAGTATATCTAATTATTTTTACATCTAACGTTCCTTATTGACTGATCGACAATACATAATATTAATCTAAGCAAATTATTGATATAATATGTATTGATTTTGATTGAACACCACTAGACATTTAAATTCCGGAAGAAACGAAACTTTAGAAACTCTACTATTTTGTGTGTAAAGTTTCAAGGAGTTCATCATATTAGTGAATATAAGTGAGTATATGCACATGAGATGAAACATAAATTTAAGTACATGCTTACCTTATAATGGAAAGTTGAATATACAACATATATAAATATGTTAACACATATATGGTTGTTGACATTGAGAATAGAAAGACAAGTATATTACAGCAATCAGTGATCGTGTTCTTTGTCCTTCAAAGTTCAAAGTTAGGCTGATTTTCTGAGACAAGTCAGGGTCGCGTATTTAAACTTTTTGGAAGTAGGTTTGTGACTTGAAAGATTTCTTCCATTTTGGACTCTTTAATTGATTAATAATATGACCAAAATAGTTCAAATCTAACAAGACACCTAGTAACGAACCGATTTTTTTTTTTTCTTAGTTGCAAAAGAGTTTTAATTAGTACACTACACAGTTGAAAGGAGATAGAATCACTTGGAAATTATAGCAATATCCCTTCATAAAATTTTCTGATATATCTTATGGTGACTCTTGCTGTTGAAGACTTGAAGTAAGACGACTAAGGTTGACGAAAATATGCATGTGATCAGCGAAGTTCGCAAAGGAGAGCCGAAAATAAAACTCGCAGGAGTGTTACGTGGTTTGTTCAGATTAATCAAGTGCCTACTTCACGGAAAACCGATATAATCCCACAATTTGTTTAGATTATTAGGTACAATTATTTTTAGGTCCACATAAATATTTTGCATAGTATGCTATCTCGATAATGATTTTCTATTATTATTATTATAAGAAACTAGAAAACAAGAACATATATAAACAGATAATTTAAAAATCTTAAGAGTCCACATTAGTCTTGAAATATATGTTTTGCGAAATCGAATTTTAAACAATTTTCTTGTTTTATAAAGCTCAAAATAAACCTAGGAGTTATTCTGAAACTGGATATTGTTATTTTTGTCGAAATAGAAGTTCATTATAACTCATAATTAATCATAACGAGTTTTTGCTAAATTTTAAGTAAATTGAAATGATCGGTTTCATACAACCATGTTGCAGAGGGGACGTGACATAGACGACATGAATGGTTCAAGAAACCCTCAATTTACCCACAAAAGCCCATTTCGGTCAAATATGTACTAAAAGTCCTTTCGATTTCAAGAACTCCTCACTAGTCTTTAAAAAAAAAAAAAGAGAGAGAAAGATAAAACCCCATATATCCCAAAACTAAATCCATAAATAAAAAATTTATATTAAAAAAAAACAATAATCCCATTCATACTTTTTAATTCAAAAATTAAAAAATATTGAAATTGAATTAAATATAATAAATTTATTAAATTTGTGAAAACTCAAAAAATCTAATAAAAAACCCATAAGACCCAAAAAAAAGTTTATTTGTAAAGTATTAATATTTATTAATTTTATTACCATATGAAAATACTCATTTGTATATTCATCCGTTATTGGTACACCGTACACCCGTAATCCTAACTGTCACAATGAGTTATCGATTTTTAAAAGGGAAAATTCTGGCAAAAGTATTCAATTTTTGGTCAACATGCCTCATGTGTACTCAATTTTTAAAACTTGCGGCAAAAATATCCAACATGCATTAACCGTGATTTTGGCATGAAAACGTTAATTTTTCCGTTAACCTCCGCCACGTGGCGTTAGCGGCAAAAATACCCAAACTTTTTAATTTTTTTTTTAATTTTTTTAATTTATATTTTTTTTTCTTTACTTGATTAGTGATAATTACTTGAAATCCAATTACATGGAATAACACAAAAGTTAGTCAAAACATCAATTGATTTCTTAATGTGCTTGTATAAGCTACATTTACTAATAAAAATCTTATTATTATGAGAAATTCTAACATAGCATTACACAAAAGTCGAACATGATATCAATTATCAATTGTATATTAATTTTCTTGGAGAAGCTAAATTGCCGACTAAATTTAATCATGAATAAAACAATTACATAGTTAATTTAAGGTTAACAGTCAAAATTTAAAACATTTGACTATCTAAATGTATAGCATGGCATCTCAAAGAAATATGTTGTAATATATGTGTGTGTGTGTGAAACTTTTAGCGCATATATTCTCAAATTATGACCATTAGTTATATTTTTAAGTATTTTTTTGGTCGGAATATACTTTAAAGTCTTATTTTGTTATCAGAGATACTTTTAGAGACTTTAATTAGCCGAGTTAATGTATTCACATTGCTTCAAATTCTAAGTATGAACCTAATTAACATCTTCATTATTACTATTTTCATTGAAAATTGACTGTTTTAGATCAAATTAATACAGTCAATTAATGTCTTCGTATTGAAGAAAAAAATGGCTTAAGAATATATGCCGGTAAAAAAATATTATCAATAATCAATAGGGCTTGATTACGTAATAATTGGCTAAAAGACATCCCTTGGGATTCCATTAAAATCCATACCCTTAAATACCCCTGCTAAGAAACATGAATAGTGTTGAAGGAAGCTATGAAACACAATGAAAACCCACTTAAAGTCATTCTCCAAAAAAGTCATCATCGGAGGCCGATCACGCTGCAAACCGCGTCCTCATCAGAGGTCGGACGCGCCCTCACGCGCGGCTTTTGTGCCAGACGCGCTAATTCACGCGCCTATGCTAACGTCATCAGACTGACGTAAGTCATTCTGAGGGTGCGTGAGGCAGGATGCGCGTGGCTGCATGTGGGGCCATGTGGCAGCGCGTGGGAGCGCGGGGTGGCTCGTGTGGGGCCGCCCGAGGTGCTCCCGACCCAATTTAAGGATTCCGGGAGCATTCCGAGGCCATTTCTTGCAAACTTTATGACGTTTGGAGTATATTGATATTTTTGGAAACATCTGGACACTGTATTTCGTGAAAACAGACTTCCGATGAATATCTCGTGTTAAAATTGAAGGTATTTAATAAAAGAAAAATAAATTATATAACTTTCCTTTTATTAATTTATTAAAAAATAATTACGTAAAATACCCGTAACATTATGTTTATTATTTCTCATAATAATAATATTTTTATGAACAAATGTTGCTTATACAAGCACATTAAGAAATCAATTGATGTTTTGACTAACTTTTGTGTTATTCCATGTATTTGGAATTCAAGTAATTATCACTAATCAAGTAAAGAAAAAATATAAATTAAAAATTATATATATATAAAAAAAATTGATATTTTTGCCCATAACGGCTAGATGGCAGATGTTAACGGAATAATTAACGTTTTCATGCCAAAGTCACGGTCAACACACGTTGAGTATTTTTGCCGTCAGTTTTAAAGGTTGGATACACGGGATGCACGTTGACCAAAGGTTATGTATTTTTATCGTAATTTTCCCTTTTTAAAATCTTACAAAAATTGAACTGATAAAAATTTTCCATCACACTCTTATTAGTCATCGCACTCTAAAACATTGCTTGAACTTTATTGCAAGTCAAAATGTTCTTTTGAAAACATTTCGTGAAATAGGCACTTCATTAGTGAGTTGTATCACTTAAAATTCGAGTGCGTATCGTGACCATCGTGACCGTTCTATCTCTCATTGATTTCTAAAATCATATTCTATTGGTATTTTTATACATCGGAAGGAAAATGGAGTCAATATGCTTCTATTTCATTTTGGTGTTTTAGATTATTCAGTAAGTGTGGAATGTACTTTCCCTTTCAGCAGTGAATTGATTCCTAGATAATGCCTATGCCAAATCCAGCTCAATCATTGAGTTCAATAAATCAACACTTTCTCATCTTTTCCCCTTAAAAATCCAAGAAATTCACTCACTAGTCACTAGTACTAGTACTGTTCTTTTCTTCCAAAATAAATAAAGAAGTACTAAACTCTAGAGAACTGAAGTTACACAAACGCACGCTCAAGTAACATTCCTACTGAAAGGAAAGTTCAGTCCCTTTTCACAGCTGAAGGACCAATTTCTTGAGCATTTTTTAAGGCTCATCACTATCAATATATATATATATATATATATAATTTATTGCTTGTGGACCAAGCTAAAGTGTAGCCCTAGCTAGGGCAACCCTAAACGACTATATTTGGTGTATGGTCCCACACTAAGAACCCACCACACATTGCAATATTGTATAACAGATTTCTGTTATGTGTTCTTATCTAACTTGCCTATGTTCACATTCACATTGATCGGGAAGCATGCACCAACAGTGGGGACAATTCTATACATTTGAAGGCAAAAATAAATAAATAAAAATAGTGTATATAGGACCACATTGGATTTGTGAAGCAGTTTATACGATTAGGGAAAAATTGAAAAGCTTGTTAATTATACCAGTAGTGATCACAGATCACAGCTTATTCACTACTCATCATTATTCAATCATAAAGTAGCATGCACATTTTTATTTATTTAATGTTTGCTATTTGAATTTTTGGAATTTATAGCATGTTAAATTAGAATTAGAGGAGGCTGCAGTTAGACACTTGCTTAATTAGAGAAAACTAATTTAAATCACCTGATTTAGCATTTATTACCAGGTCAAATACTATTTTTTTTGTCATTGAAGAGATTTATACGGTTGCGGGTTGCCCGCGCCAACTGGCTATCCGGTCTTTACTTTCAGTGACGCCTGCATTCGAGTTTACTAAAAAGAGAGGCGGTTTTATCGTTTTTTTATATTTAAATTTTTTATGAAATGATAATATTACAGAAGAATTGTCTGTTTACCGAATTCAAGGCGAACTGATTTTGCTATTTCGAAATCAATCCACAATTTAGATTATCTGTATTTGGATTAACCTCGTAGGCAACTTGCTCGTGGGTAGAAAATATTACAAAGAAGCGTGGGCCTAGGCATTTAATTATATTAAACTTAGATTTAATAGTGGTGTAAGTATTTTATATCTTAATTAAGGAAAATAGCAGCATAAATACTCAAAATACTCAAATTTTTTGAAAAGTTGACAGTTAGTTCTCATTCTTTACTTTTACGGTGAAAGTTATCAAACTCTTATTTTGTGTCTTTTGTCGTGTCTCCATCCAAAACTGTTAAGTAGCGCCACGTGTACGTGTAGAACACCTGTTACGTTTTGGGGAAATTGGTGGCATAAGTACTTAATTTTTTTGAAAAGTTGAGATTAAGTTCTCATTCTTCTTTTTTTTTTTTTATCTACGTAAGCTGGAAAAAAAGAAAATCGTCATTGTCTTTATGGTTTTTGTTTATTGGTAGTTCATGAAGTAAGAATTAGGTTATGTCAGTGATGTTCGTCAAAGTCTAGATGTAAGCAATACTAGAAATTAACTAGGAATTACATATCTAAAATAATATTTTGATCGTTAAAAAAATATCGGTACATAACATTATAAAGATTAAAATATTAAATATCTATGTTCTTAATAACCTTTAAAACTATAAAACTTCACAATCTATCAGTTTCTTCATACTCACAGAAAAATTAAATAAAAAATCTAAGAACATGCATGCACTGTGGTGATAGGCAACCATACTCACATATTGGAGATATATTACCAACCATACTCACGTATTGGAGATATATACAAACTTATTACAAAAAAAAAATAAAAAATCAATTAATGAAAAAAGAAAGAGAAAAAAGCAGCCCCTTTCTTTGCTTCCAAACACCTCATTTTAAGGTGTCACATCCTCCAAGTTTTTTTTTTTTAAATTAGATTTAGTATATAAATATAAAATAGATATTGTGGGGCCTATAGATTCAAATTATAATCCTCGCATGCCATGCCTTGTGGTGATAGGCATTTAGAGAGAAATATGAGCAAAATAGAGACGTGGCTTCTTCCACTATTTTACTCATAGTTCTAAACTTACTCTGTGGCTGTCAATGAGCTACAATACTTGCTTCTTCTAACATCATATAATATTGTCTTGGAAATGGAAATATCTACACTTTCACTTTTCTTATTTGTTTCTAAATGGGGTTTACTCTAAAATATCCCTGCATTGGAACTTACCTTCTTGGTCACACCTTGGGTGAAATCAGTGTATGGCCAGATATATCTAATGCATGGGTGAAGATACAAAGTAAATCACAAACCAATTATATTGAAAACTAATCGAATATCTGGATTTAATTAAAATAGAACTTTCTATTTTGAAATTAAAATTATAAATGCGTTTCTGTTTATAGGGTAAACTGCGGATAATGTATCCAATGTTTAACCAGTTGCGGATTATGTACTCAATATTGATTTTCGTTAGATTTTTTTATTCATTCCGTCACTTGATCGTGTGCCACATCCGATCCACTTAAGCACCCACGTGGCCATATTCTCTCACTCTCCACGCGCTGCCACGTGGTTTTGATTTCGCCAATCGCGACCTGCCACGTGTCATGTGGCATTGGAAATTTTTTTAAGCTGAGTGGGAATCAAACTCATGCCCTTTAACTTGTTGAGCATACACTCAACCACTTAAACCATTGTCATTTCATGTCATATTATGGTACACATAAATATTTATATGAACAACTTGTTCATAAGTCGTAACATGTATAATATAAAGCATGTATAAATTGTAAAATGTAACATTTAATTAGATTTAAATGGGGTTTTCTATGTACATGAAATATAAAGTGAATGAAATAAAACTCCATGACAAGAAATGACAATGGCTCAAGTGGTTGAGTGTACCTACATGTACATAAAAAAATTCATTCCATGTACATACAAAAGTAATAATGTATATGTGCATGGTTAAAATTGTTCGATGTTGTGGACGATAAGAACTTGGAACTTAGAACATGGAACTTGTTTTTATTAGTCATCTCTTGAGTTACCACTTTTTGCTTCAATGTAGTACGGATTTGGAAGAACTATATCAGTGTTATTTATGTACTTTGAGAAGGTTCCATCGACGAGCAGGTTCTAGCGACGAGAATGCAAGTGTCGGCCATGACCAAATGGTCAATCAGGACACAACGTTGACAAAGAACAAGGTCAACCAACCGGCAAAGCACTAAGGAGTTGGTGAGTGTCAATCAACTTACGCAAAAGAGGAAGTCGTCGAGATTTGTGGGATTGTGAGAATGCCAGCAGTGTTCTACTTTCTATGCATATATGAATCAATGTACGTACTTTCATTGTAAGGATTTAATTTCGAGGTTTTAGTAATATAAATAGAAGTGTAACCTCTTTTTAAATTGTGACTTTCCTTTTTCTTCGTAATTTTGATATTATTCAATACAGAAAAAGTATTTTCCTCTAAGTATTTTTTTTTTTTTGTTCTTATGTGTAAGTTTGGCTTTAAAATTGAATTTGGAACCAAGGGTCTGACATTTGCGATTTTGTTTGGCTTTAAGATTCAGTTTAAAACCAACAGTGTATCATTCGCGATTATTCCTCAGCTTCAGTAATTAAAACCATGGTACATAATTTTTAACAGTAAAAAATACATAATCAAGGTTTCCTCCAATAGAAAAGATTTGTAGGGGGAGGTTTTGGACTTTGGCTATTGAATTTCTGGGGTGCACTGCAGGGTCAATAAATACTATTTCTTGGGCATCTCATTTTTGTCATATTTGCCAGATCTTTCCGCCGAATTTTGATTCATTGGATTATTATACACTCCAACTTGATGGAATTCTATGACGCTTTTCACTATTTTATCGCCGGATTTTTCACTAGATTTACATTATTAATCAATGTGTTTTGTCTCTACACGTTCGTGCATACAAACAAATCATATATATCAAACTTCTGATGAGATCAACATTATATAATATAGTATATTTCAGCCTCGCCATAAATCCATAAAAGAAAATAGCGGCCAAAATCCTTAATTTTGTATATTTGTTACAGTTAAGCCCTCATACACAAATTTTGGTGGTAAAATTCTCTACCGTTAAAATCTTGTTGCACATCAATCCTCTTGCCGTTATCATCTCGTTAAGTGCCATATTGACTGCATACGTGTCAACCATGTCACCAAATGGGTCCACCGCTTCTTTATATACACATTATTAAATTAAATCATTTATATATAATAAGGATATTCATGGTATAATTATAAAAAAAAAATACTTTAAATTTTAAAGCAAAAGTACCAAAAATAAAAATACTAACAAACTATAAACTGTTAAATCCACGTGTCACGGTGAAGTAAGCCCACGTTTTTAGTGGATCTCACCATTTTAAAAATTCTTGTCGTTTTATCAATTCTTTGCATCCAATAATGTTGTTTATATATATTTTCATTTTCTTTCTTGCAATTGTGTAATTAATGTTAATTATTAGATCTAATAAACGACATTTATTAGATCGCAATACCATGTCAATTAAAAGATTTCAAGAAAGAAAATGAAAATAGATATAAACGGCATTATTAGATCGCAAAGAAATTTGAAAAAAAAAACTACAAGAATTTTCAAAATGGTGGGATCCACTAAAAATGTGACTTAATATCACCGCAACACGCGGATTTAACGGTTTAGAGTTTTTTTTAGTATTTTTTGGTACTTTTGCCTTAAACTTTTGAGTTTTTTACCTTATAATTTTACCTTGAATATCCTTCTTATATATAAATTATTTAATTTAATTATGTGTACATAAGGAAGCACATGCAAGGTGTACCCAAGGTGGACTCATTTAGTGACATGAGTGACACATATGCAACTAATGTGGCACTTAACGAAATAATAACGGCAGGAGGACCAATGTGCAATAATATTCTAACGATAAGAACTTTTACCATCAAATTTTGAATATATAGACTTAACTGCAATAAATATGCAGAGTCAAAACTTTTGCCACCATTTTCCCAGTCCATACTATAGCTTTTTTGCACTTAATTGTAATCATGCATAAAATTACATTTTAAGGCATACAGTAATACTTTATAAAGAGTTACATTTCGGTTGTTAATCTTGGGGAGAGTGATTTTTCTTCTTCTTTCCGTAGCTCGAAGATACAACCAAACATTATAACATTACTTATATAAGACAAAATGTCAATACAGTTTTGAACATTTATAAGTATATATCTTCGCTTAGGACATTATATGGTCCATAAAAGCAATATAAAAATATTTTTCATATCCCTAATAAAACCTAATTGTATTGTGTTATTTAGAGTAAATGAGACAAATACCTATTTATGACTCAAGATTTAAAAAAATGTCTATTTCAAATTACGGTAATCATAACCACTAATAAATTGAAATATGGACTAAATTGCCCTTCTAATTTTTAAAAGAAAATCACGTTTAAATTTTATAATTTATTTATTTTTCAATCAAAATAAAAAACAAAAAATTTCCTTAAATTTAGCAAACTAAATAAATATCCCCATTAATTAGCTATGTTTTTTATAATCATTTAGAAATCACGTTGAATATTCCCTATTTTGACTATTAAAATATAATCTTTTTTTCCTATTAATCAGTTATTATTTTGAATTTTTATCCCCTATAAATCATAATTTTTTTTTTAAAATAATTCAAATCAAACATGGTTATGATCGCATAGGTTATGTAAACTTGTTTACAAACTTGGTTTTAGTTTTGCTTCATTTTTTGTAAATTTTTCACTAAACTATTTTATGTAAATATTTTTATGAAACCATGTTTTCGTTTGCCTCATTTTATGTAAATCTATTTACAAAACTTGTTTGTGGTTTTGCCTCATATTTTGTAAATCTTTATAAGAAACTATGGTTTGGTTTGGCCATATTATATGTAAATCTGTTTACGAAACATAGGGCAGTGGAGGAGGCGGAGAGAAAGGGTTGAACTGAAGAAACTCCTGTGTCTTTCGAGAGATGGAGAGAGAGCAAGAATAAAGTAATAAATGACAATTAAAAAAAAGTAACATAATCTATCTATTAAATGAAAATTTCAATTAATATGTGAATGGGTCAACCAAATAATTCTGGGATTAATTTTGAAATTAAAAAATAATAAATAATTAAATACGAAAATTGAAATAAATTAATTAATATTAAGGTTAAATCTGTCCAACACAGTTTATTAATGGGTATAAATAATTGTTTGAAATTATGGGCAATTCTCTTAAACCTTATGTGATTTTTGGGCATTTTGTGAGTTTTATATAAGGGGAATCAAGTGGCAGATGCGCTGGCTCGCTTGAGTGCGAAAGGTAAAGAGAATATATATTCAAGTTCTTATAATCAATTTCATGAAAATATAAAAAGTTTGTTTACATTAGACAAAATGAACACTATGTTCGGTTTATTTAAAGTTTATTTTGTTTTAGTTAGTTTGTGTATGTGCTTTATTAGATATTTTTTAATATTTAATTTTATTAAATTTAAGACGGGATCACTATAAAACTAATCTTTGACTATTTGATAATAAAAAAAAAAATTGTGCATTTTATTGCAAACATATTCGAATAATAATCATGTGAATGCGAGTGAAAATCGGAAATTTCAGCTCTTTTATTTGTGTTGGGGGTAAATCTGAATATATAATTTCAGTTTAAGGTTTTTTTAATATAATTATTTAATCAGAACTGTCGATCGATCAGGTCATCCAATTTAATTTATTGTCATTAAAAATAATTATAGTAATGCTTATCTTTTTCTTTCTTTTTTCTCCTCTTGATCAGAGCAAAACATAAACTATTAATGGGGATCAAGAACAACATTCCTAATACGGACACATGATAAAATAAATCATGAATGATTAATTAATAATGACTCAAAGCTCATTGAAAGCCACGTGTTGACATTATAGGAGTAAACAATCATCTTAGTAGTAATAATCCAAAATTAATTAAATACTAATTAAGTGTCTGTCAGCGTAATTAATATTTGCATAATCAAATTGTTTCAGGTCTTTTGACTCATCCATTGAATTTTGCGTTGATCAGATATGTTTCCCAAGTGGCGTACTATATCGAGTATCAACCACGTTACTAAAAACTATTTATAGTTACTAATCACATCGATCAACCCATAGTTATTTATTTATTTATTATAAGCTTTAGTTTTATCCAATACCTCCTCTTTATCTTATCCTAACACCCACATATATATATATATATATATATATATATATATATATCATAATTTATGCTTTCTACTTTTATTTATAAATATGTCTTTATTTAAAAAAACCAAATATGCTTCTAAGTAAAAACAAAAATGCGAACATTAACTATATAAATAATATTTTTTAGCAAAAAAAATAATGTAATTTTGTGAAAATTAAACTTGAACATACTTAAATTTAAAATTTGAAATAACGAGAGTGTATAATATATATTAATGATATTTTAAGGTATATTCATGCTATTTTTAAGAATAAAAAGTATATTTCTAAAAACATAATTTAAATATAAAAGTAAAATAAAACAAAAATCCCAACAATTAGTATACATATTCACAGCAGATGGTCGACAAAATTTTCTGGAACTAATCAACGTCAAAGAGTCCAAATACGTTAACTGATTAAAAGAGTCTAAGAATTCGGCTGAATATTTAATAAATTTGGCAGGTTTGTAAACTATATATCATGCAAATTCAACACGTATAATATAATATTATTGATTGTGAAAAATGTATCAACTTTCAAGGTCCCCACATAAGTGTCAATTATCTTTGATATTTATATGTATGTATGTATGCCACTTTTAATTTAATATTGGATAGTAGAATCAAATTTTAAATTTGTCTTAGTTATGATTTGACTGGTAACTAATTGGGGTTAACTCAAGGGTCTTTTTAGACCAAGAAGAGCCATTAATCTCTCATAATCAATGCGTTGCCTATAATTTCTTTCTCTTTCAATTGTGCCTCCATGACATTTATATCATCATTTAAAATTGTTTTGTTTATCAAACATACCTAATTAATTTAAGGTAAATGAAGCAAATGCCCATTTATGATTTAAGGTTTCAAAAAAATGCCCATTCATATTTATGGTAATTAAAACCACAAACTAAATGAAATGTGGATTAATATACCCTTTTATTTTTTGACGTGTTAAATTAAATGAGGGAAGTTAAAATACGTTTAAAATTCATTCAATATTTACTAATTATTCGAATTTTATTATAAAATCAAAAACAGATTTTCTCCTTAAATGTAGTAAAGAAGATAACTGAATAATATTTATCCTTCCATAATTATTTTTCCAATAATTACCCCTATTATTCAGTCTTTTAACGATTGAAAATTAAAAAAAAATCAAAAATCAAATCTAATATAATTGGTATATATTAATTCGTAATTTAAGTTACAAGTGTTATTTGAAGTTAAGTTACAAATTATAATTGTAAT
Organism: Parietaria judaica; assembly: GCA_954871525.1. Classification (NCBI taxonomy): domain Eukaryota; kingdom Viridiplantae; phylum Streptophyta; class Magnoliopsida; order Rosales; family Urticaceae; genus Parietaria; species Parietaria judaica. The sequence goes on along the minus strand of OX940865.1, from coordinate 17,520,712 downwards.
TTAAGTTACAAAATTATAAAAATAAATCAATATACATGTAAATGTAATTTAAGTTACAAATTTGTAATAGTAAATAACTATGTTTTTATTCGTAATTTAAATTACGAATTTATAATAGTAAGTTATATATACGAATTTATAATTGTATAGTAATTGTAGTTTAAGTTACGAATTTATAAAATTAATTTGCCCTTCTAATTTTCAACGTGTGAAATTTAGGTGTGAAATTAATTTGAAAATTAGTTTAAATGTATATAATTATTCGAATTTTTTTAATTAAATAAAAAAATTCCTTAAATGTAGCAATATCAATAACTGATTACTCTTTATTTTCAATAATTTCGTTATTTAATTTTTGAATATTTTCCTTATAAATAATTAATTTGAAAATATGTTTAAATGTAAATATTTACTCTTTAATTTTTCTTAAAAATAGCCAAATACATAACAAATCTGTTTTCCTTAAAAATAGATTAGAAATATTACTTTTCCTATTTATTAGGATTCTAACGATTTGAAATTTGAAATTTATATTCACAAAATCATGTATATGATATTACAAAAAGACTTTTAATACGGCTAACTATATAATTGTAATTTAAATTACGATTTTTTAATAGTAAATCATCATACCAAAGTTTGTTTCTGTAAATGTGTTTACAATACTGTTAATTACCTTTATGTAATGGTAAACTGTAATTTAAGTTACAAAATTTTAATAGCAAATCACCATACCAAAGTTAGTTTACGTAAATATGTTTACGATACTGTGATATTTACCATTACATAATAGAATTGACACGATTATGTTAATATAATTTCATAATTTTATATATAATTGTGTTAATATATTTCTTTCGTAACGGTATATACAATTTGGAAAAGAAATATTAAATGTACCTGTAAATAAAATTACGTCAAGTCGGAACCATCGGTGTCGCTGGCCCCTCTCGCTCCGCATCACATGCCTCGGATCCGCTTGCCTCCTCGTTTATTGAACTTGGATGAGTGGATTATGAACCTAGAGGGACATAAGAAAATATAATGAACTTAAGTAGATCTTAAATGAATTTCGGTGTACATAATTAACACGTATTATAAATATGTTATGAATATAGTAATACAATATGATTTATTAGCAAGAGTGGAAGCGCCTGATCGTCGACCTGCCCTACGGTGGCTCCGATTCTCAGCGGTCGCCGACCTATATTCCAAGTCCTAGGACTTGGCGGTAGCGGGTCGGAGGACCCGGTCCCGGGCCAACGGTTAGCGGAGGGTTCAATCAGTGTCCGATCGTCGACCTGCCCTACGGAGGTTCTGGTTCTCTACGGTCACCGACCTATATCCCGAGTCCCAGGACTTTGTGGTAACGGGTCGGAGGACCTGGTTCCGATCTGACGGTAAGCGGAGGTGGAGCTAGCCAGAGCAGAAGCCGGAGAAATCGCCGACTCCACAAAGAAAAGACGTCGGTGGAATCCACGACATCACATCACCATCACTTCAAGAGTCCAAGAAGTCCAAACCCCAAGCCCAGAAGAAAGTCAATAAACGACGAGGGGCCCGGCCCACTCCGCACAATTTGACTACTATAGTGTTTAATCCATTTTTCAACATCAACACTTAAAACATTTCGAAACTTTAATTATAAATCAAGCAGATTTATTTTGTAAACTCTTTTGAATTGAGCAGCGAAAAGACGGTGCATGATTATTTATCAATTTTCGTAAATTTCTTTGAACATACAAAGTTATATACATAATCACTAAAAAAATGTGTAGTCCGATACCTATATCTTTAATAAAAATAAAAAAAAAACTTCAACTTAGTAATTACATTGCTAAAACGATGTGAGATTGCACAAAAGATTTTACCTTGTCCTCTGAATGGATCCATGACAATCATAGAAAAATTAAAAGAAAAAAAAAAACAAGATCATGGAATCTATTGGAAAACAATTAGGCAGTATATTTATTATTATCAAGGATTGGGATTTACAAAAACCAGGTGCGGTTTGTATTTTTAATTTATTTTTTTACCATTTAACTTGGGAATTGAGGAAGTGCCCATAATGAGTAATATTAAATTGTCTCTTCATCATTTCAATTATTTCCTTAAACATCTCTTGAATTTGGCCTTCGTTTGTCGTTTTTCTTGTCCTCGCAAATGAGCTAAAACATTTTTTTAAATAAAAGAAAAAAAAATTACCCCTTTCAGGTCTTTCAATTGATACGTAAGCAGATTCTTCACAGTCACACCCAACCTGTGGATAGCTAGGTTTCTTCATGGTCAAGGATTCCCACCCTAGGCCAAACAATATCTTTGAGAAAATTAAGCAAAATTTCAGGTTTCATCTTAAAATATATTAATCTATAAAATAATAAACTACTCATAAATTTTATGGACTTAAATTCTTCAGATATACTTATAGTAAGCTGAGCTCAAGCACCGACTAAGTATGCAGAATGATCCAAAACAAACGGCATATTTCTCAGCTTTTTAATTGTGAAGAATTTAATTAAATTGTTCGTCACTTCGAGTTATTAAAATAAATATTTTTCTCGCCTATATTGTGTGTGATGAAATAAAATCATAAACGTACATGTGTTCATGGTTCGACGTTATTGGAAGACCACAAGCAGATAAATCATTATTTATTTATTTATTTATTATTCCATGCAACTGAAAATTTGAGAGCATGCCGATTTTTTTTGAATAATTTTAAACATTATTTTATGCCCCTATATATAATAAATTTCATAGACTTAATTAATGTATGGTAATTACATTAATTAAAGAGTGAAAATAACAAGTAGCCAACAACCTCAATTATGTGTAATATTGTTTTCCGACATGTAGGACTTGGAAAATTAACACAACAAATCCAACCTTTTGTAGGGATGATTGAATTGAAAAAGGGTCTCTGAATCTACCTGGAAATTGAGGTGGGTTTTGTCTCAACTCACACAAAAGACGTAATCCCAACTATATATATATATATATATATATATATATATATAACAAATAATGGTATTAATGATATACATATACATATATACATTGAAAATGTGTGCAAGACACCTAGAGGGAAAGAGAGCCAAGTGAAGATGTATATTATATTATTTTATTTATAGATAATAGATAGATGTACATATGTAGGTGATTAATGTGAGATGTGGAATAAGAGGAGAGAATTGAGACACGACTATACAAAATAGGGTTGTTATTATTTATTTTGACAATATATTCATTCAACAAATCTTATCTCTTCTCTTCTCTTCGCTTATTGGGAAGCCAAGCATACTCTTTGCAGACTCTTTCAGTCGTTTGCTAGCTCTCATTACTCCCTTTCTTCATTTAATATTGAATAGAAAATAATGGATGAATCTGGTATATTTCAGCTTTTTTAGAATATATATATAGTTTCATTATTGTTAAAAATATAAATTTTAATTAGAATGTTGGTTCATAAGATCACTAGTAGAATTAAAGTTTAAACTTTAAAGGACTTGTTTGATTATTTTTTTCATAACAGAAATGGGAGAATATTCACTTGTAACACATAAAAAATAATTAAAAAAAGAGTTCAAACAATTAACTTATCAGTAATTTATATTCGTAAACTTCTCGAATAAAAAAACCTCAATAATGATACCATGCACGTGATGAAATGACTATTCCATCACAAATATGCATGTAATTTTCTTCAAGGGGAGACCAAATTATTCACCCCAAACTTAATTTATTTTGGAGCAATATAATATATGACCAATTTGCCTTGGTACTATTCACTATATTAGCAACAGAAAAAATTACAAATATTAAATGTTTTCCTTAAAGTATAATTAACTAATGATATCTTCTCATATCACTATATATATTATATATATATATATATATATATATTACTTGATGTTTTTGAATGTTCAAGAAAAAGACGGCACTCTTAACTTTTCATTGATGCGAGATATGATAATAAATACACACATATACATAATACATATATATATATATATATATATATATATATGCCTCTCCTAGTCTCCTCTAGGGTTGAAAAAGGCAAAATAATACCATCTATACGTTGATTATTAAGTATAACTATAATGGTAATTAACAATAATACCATGTGACTTATCTGAAGTCTGAACTATAACTCTCTGAAAAAGACCAAGTGCAATGCTGACCGTTTGATTGAACCACCGGCAATATATTTCCAGATAAAAACAATTATAATATATATATATATATACACGTCAGAGGACCCCACCATTTGATTTGTTTGCCAATGCAGTAACATGGGTTGTTTCTACTTAAACAAGCTTTAAACTCATATAATAATCATATCATGTATCAATGAAATATACCTAGCTAGAATCTGAATATCTTTCCAAGATTTATGAAAGATGCCAGCTCGTCTATATATATATATATATTACTGAATATATATCTCTTTATTAAACATTTGTCATCATATATTTAAACCCTAATAATAAACTACAAGCAACAACATTACTCTACTCACCTGAATTAATACTATGATCAAACCTTGACGTATGGTAGTAGTACTCTTGTACGTACACACACAAACATCTCTCTCAAGTCTCATGTATATATATGGGCATGATATATACGGATATTTGCGGTATAAATATTTAATCTTGCACTAAATGTATAATAACATAGTCCTAGTTTCTTAATTTACGGTAATAGCACTTAAAAGTTACAAAGTAATATCGAAGACCGACTAAACACGAAGAACACATGTAGGTCTAAAACATTAACTATATAAATGTTAACTCGACGTATCGGCTCAATTAATAGAAAATAAGTATTTATTCCGCAAATATCCGGGTGTGTATCAAACAGTTTTGCCCTACAGTTTCCACACACATCAATTGCATCTACAAAGCCCATAATCATATCAGCACGCCTCTCTACAATATTGGACCCCACAATACCCCTTCCCTTCCTATTAATCTTCCAAAATTTTGCTCCAAAATAATATTAAAACTGTATTTTCAAAGTTTCTCTCCCCCATTGAAAGACCTTCCAGAAACAAACATATATACGCTTCTAAACTCACCTCTTTAGTCTCATCTCTGTCTATCTCTCTCTTTCTCTCATTCTCATGGATAATATTACTCTCTCAACACCACACAACAAAGCCCTTTACACATCTCCTTCTCCTTCCTCTTCAGATCATCACCATCATCATCCATACCATCACTATCTCATGAGCAACCAGAGCCCGAACCTGGCTCTAAACCTCAACGACGACGACGACGACTACGGGGCCGAACACGAGGAGCCCATGTTCGAGAAGCCGCTGACGCCGAGCGACGTGGGCAAGCTGAACCGCCTCGTCATCCCGAAGCAGCACGCGGAGAAGTACTTCCCGCTCGGCGGGGAGTCGGGCGCCGAGAAGGGGCTCCTGCTGAGCTTCGAGGACGAGGCGGGGAAGACGTGGCGGTTCCGCTACTCGTATTGGAACAGCAGCCAGAGCTACGTCCTCACCAAGGGCTGGTCCCGCTACGTCAAGGAGAAGCGCCTCGACGCCGGCGACGTCGTCTTGTTCAAGCGCCACCGCGCCGACGCCGAGCGCCTCTTCATCGGCTGGCGCCGGCGGGCCTCCACGGGCCCGGCCCCCGGGCAGGACGGGAGGCTGCCCGGGGCTTATCCTGCGCACCGTGGCCATGCTGCTGCCGCTGGGCATTATCGTAATAACCGCCTTGGCGCAGGGGTCGCGCCATACCAGCCTGACTGTATTCATGCAGGTGAAATTGTTTCCTAACCTAACCCTATCTCTTCCATTTCTAATCATATATATTTATTTTATTTACCTCACACGTGTCAGCTTGTGGTTGACACTTGACACCTCCATATGTAAATATATGATGATAATTCTGATAACGTTGGAGCAATGTTTTTTTGTTCGTTTTTTGTTTCTGTTTTTCACTTTTTGCGGTAAAGATAAGTTTTTTTTTTATTTACTGAAAACCATGAAAGAAGGTTTCTTTTTCTTTCAAGAATGATGATGAAGACTGAAACGTTTTTACGTGCACGTGTTGCGCACAGGAATGGTATCTCCTGCGCAGAGCCAAACGACGTCGCTTGGGAACAGCAATATTAATAGTACCAACACTAGCTCGAAGATTCTGAGGCTGTTCGGTGTGAACATGGAGTGCCCGTACCACCACGAGCACGCCTCCGCCGAGGAGGCGTCCGCCCCCGATGGCGCGGGCCACACCCATCACTTTTACCACTCGGCCAACCATTTCTCAGAGACTCAATACCATGATCACATGGTAAGCCAGATATTAATATATATGTTATATTGCATTGTAGTGTTTGTTTTGTTGTGTTTGTGTATATAATATATACATATATATAGCACATGGCATTAGTTAATTGTGTGCATTTTGGATTAGAGTAGGTTTATGTACTCCTGCATATACACTAATCGTACATTTGGATAGCGGATTTCTATTCGGGATTCGGGATTCGGGCTCCGTTATTTTTTATACGAATTTTCGGCTCATTAAAAATATAATCAATCCGTCTAATTTTTTTAGTTAAGTGTTATTCAATTTTGAACGATTTGACGGTCTAAATTGATTAATTAAAAAAAACAAATTAAAAGAAGAGGACAAATTAAAAACTCCGGTTGCGAATAGGGGCGGGTGCCATAAGGCAAAACGCGTAAGCCGCTATCTAAAGTTTTATATAATTTAAACTTAAGCTGTATTTTTTTAAAAAAAATTACCTCTTAATATTCGTATATTTTTTTATTTTTAATTATAACCCCTCGACACCACGAAATAATATGATTTTAGATCCGACACTTGCAGAAAAATATAGCCGAAATTCTTATTTCAAAATTACCGAGTCACCGTATTAAGAAATTTGCTTTAAAAAATATTTGTGTATGTGTAATACAAAATACACCCGTGTATACATTACAAACTGTGTATATATATATATATATATGCATTACATGAGATTTTGAGTTCTAGGAAACTGCATTGTGGTCTCCTATCTTCCCAACAATGTGGGTTCATAAAATTCAGGTTCTTTGTTAATACATGCCAACCGAAAATGATTGAGTTATTTCTAGAGCTAGCTTGTGCAATTTTCAATGTCTTGGAGATTACACAATCAAAGACTAAGTATACTATATTGCAAATTTGCAACCAGGTCTTAATTATGACCGAAATGGCTTGATTGATTGGTGGGTTCCACCCCCCAGAGAAATACTCTCCCGAAGAAAAAAGAGGCTTTTGGCCGGTGTAGTTTATTTTATGTTATTTTTTGTAATTATTTTCAGAAATATTAAGAGTCAAACACATTTGGACGTCTTGACAAAAGCCTAGCATCTTTCCAGCCTAGATTTAGCCCCCAAAAAGCAGAATTTGGGGACCAAAACCGAACTTGACCCAATTTGGCTCAATAGATTTTGAGTTGATTTCATTGTATATATATATATATATGTATATAATTATATACATTGTGTGTATATATTAAAAGCTGAAAACCCAACAATGCAAAGTGAACATAATAATGGAAGAGCTACTTGGTGGAAGTTGGGCTATAGTGGGCATTTGATAGTCACTTCTCCATGTTCAAGACTAAATTTAAGTCTTCTCTTTAGAAATTAGAACCATATGTGGGTGTAAAAAAGCTTAAACATAATTTGGAATTGATATAATTTTTCAATATCATAATTTTAATTTATATATATATAATACTTTTAAAAGCATTCTGAAAAAAATTCAAAAGCGACATTCTAGGTTTTATTTTTGTTCTTTCATTCATTTCGTAGTCTTGGAAATCAAATTTGCATAGAATCAAGATATAATTTTACGCAACAAATGAATTTTCGTTTCCGAAATATCATATTTAAATATTTATGATTAAAAAAAAAAAAGAGTCCCACCCCATTTTCAGAATTAGTGGGTTGTATAATTGTATTGTAGGATTAAGTTGAAATAGGAAATTGCAATGAGAATTGATAGTCAACTGGACGGTGGCATAGTTAGGCATGTGGTACAACATTTAGAAACTGACATTTTCTTTTTCATAATTCATTATTGAATATTCTGATAATAATTAGATTATATATATACATGGTGGTTTGTTATTGGAACAGGATTTCAGTTTTGCTGGAGATGTCAATCCCATGAGAGATCGTCGAGGATAAACCTCTCTGATGTGACCAATACAACCCCACTTGGAGAAAAAAGAAAAAGAAAAGAAAAGAAATTGTACATGATCTCAAAGGAAAATATATTAGAAAAAAGAAACAGAAAAATAAAGAAGGACAACCCCAGATTTTGAAGGGCATGTTTTGGCAGGCTTGAGTTGAGACTTGAGAGGAGGAAAAGAAGAGCCCAAAAAGAGCCAAAAAGATGGGGTGGAGTGGAGTGGAGGATAGGGGAAAAGGACAGCCCTTGAAAAAAGGGGTAATTGCTGAGCTCAGCAAATCTGGAAAATGATCATACAATTACAAATTGGCTCCTTGAAAATATCATTATATGTATGTATATTGAGGAGTGAGGAATCTTATGTGTAACTGCTGAGATTCTGCCTGAAGATTTTTCAAAGAGGGCATCATAATAATTCAAAGATAGGAGAGAGAGAGAGAAGAGAGGTGGGTGAGGTTTGATTGAATAATGGGTGACATGAGTTTTTTTTTTTTTTTTTTTTTGTACCATATGCTAATTAGTTTAGTTTTGTTTATTCTCCATCCTTACTTTCTTGTAATCTTCTGTTTGAGAAGTTATTATGTTGCTTCTCTACACAATCCCATGGCCTCACAATGTGACAACACATAATTTGGTATAAAGAAAAGCTGATTTTATTTCCTTGTTCTCTCTTTGATTTGAAGTTTTGTAGCTTGTTATAAAGTTATGAACATTACTTTAGAGCAGGGGTGAGCTTAGGCCGGGCTCCGCTAATAATTTTTATAGACCCGATTCGCTCACATCTCGTTACTAAAAATGAAGTCCGATCCGATCCAAAAAGTTTCAATGCTCGAACCAAATTGACCCGATAGAAATTCGGTTAGATTGGTTTGGGCCGTCAGGAATGAATAATTTAAATGCATAAATGAAACTGAAAGTTCAATTAAAAATATCCCAAACAAATTTAATCAAACAAACATACATTAAACAAATTTTATACATACTTGAATTAAACAACAACTCTAATCAACCTATCAAGAAACCCCAAACAAAACTTACAAACTATTTTAAATTACATAAGTTTACTCCTCATTTTCAAACATGTTTAAATCAATTCAAGCATATTCAAATAATAATTCATTAGTACTAATTAGATTTCAAATTATAACTAATAGTTGTGGTTGAGATTTGAAAATGAGAAATTGAAAAGTCATTGAATGTAAATAAAATTGAGAATTAGAAATAAAAAAGACTAAATATTGTACTACTTGAATAGAAATCAAGAATAATTAATATGAAATATATATTAATTATATTGGTCGTGTCGGAGACACTCCAACCAGACGCAATGTATTGGCCCCGACCCTGAACCGAATCATAATCGGGTCCGGCCCGATCGGACCCAGTTTTAAGCAGGTTAGAATGAGATCGGGTCTCTAATGGATTGGGTAGGGCAATCGGGTCTAAAATGCCCACCCATACTTTAGAGGACCAATTTTTATAAGATAAATAATATCAAGGTTTACAAATTATAGGTTAAGCTGGATTAAGGGCTTATTGATAACCGTTAAATTTTTTTGGCAGTAATAGTTATTGATTGTTTTGTAGGTTACTAAGAATTTATCATTGGTTTATCGAAACTAGACAGTAAAACAGAAAAATCGATGAATCCTTAATAAATAAATAAAAAAAAATACTTAGAGTTATATATATAAGACTAAAAAAATACTTAAATACAAGAAAAAAAACTTTAGATAGTATATATATATATATATATATATATATATATATATTATGAAGTTTCCCATTATTTATATATTGTACTTTAGAGGACCAATTTATTTTTATAAGATAAATAATATCAAGGTTTACAAATTATAGGTTAAGCTGGATTAAGGGCTTATTGATAACCGTTAAATTTTTTTTGGCAGTAATAGTTATTGTTTTGTAGGTTACTAAGAATTTATCATTGGTTTATCGAAACTAGACAGTAAAACAGAAAAATCGATGAATCCTTAATAAATAAATAAAAAAAATACTTAGAGTTATATATATAAGACTAAAAAAATACTTAAATACAAGAAAATAAACTTTAGATAGTATATATATATATATATTATGAAGTTTCCCTTTATTTATATATTGTGCTTAATATTATTCCTATCATATATCAATGAAATAATAATATACTATATATTACTTCAAAAAATATATATATACCATATTTCTTTCTTTTTTTGAATGGGGTGACACTATTCGGTGGCACTAATGACAATAATAGCCAAGTTTACATATGTAATGGGGGCACTCATTTGAGTCTCTCAAGGGTTTGAACCCTTGACCTCTTGAATGGAAGTGTAGTGAAGTTATCACTAGGCCAAGCTTGCTTGGTTAATATATTATATATCTTATTATTTTATAAAATAGATATTGAAGTGTAATTTATACTTATATAGATATTATTATTTATAAAAAAAAAAACTGTCGGTACATTTCCTGTTGATAAACACGTAAAATAAAACCATTGATTTTTCATCTATAATAATTTTTTGAACCTTATAAATATTATATGGTACAAAAAATTGGAAAAAAATAAAAATAGAACTTGGATTAGGTTCTTTGATAATTGGGACAAGTCTACAAGTGGTTTCATAGTAACTTATAGAATTCCATTTTTTTAAAAAATAATCCATATTCAGAATTCCGATTCATTTTTTTTTTTAGATTTGAAAAATGCATTCTACTATTATTTTATTTTAGATAACAATCTGACCGCTCAAAATAATGAGCCATTTGAAATTACGAAGTACTTAAATAAAAAAAAGAAGATGAAATATCGAATCCCAAATTCTGTAATATTCGGAAACTGGGATTTTAGTTTCCGGTATTCCAGGTTTTGTTTCGGAATAAATAACGAGAAACCAGGTTTCTCCTGTATTACAACACTAATGGACAAATATATAAGCTTGCACAAAAGTCAAGAATCCACTACAAAGTACAGAGCCAAACATATATTAGTGTTCTTAAGACACGGCAACAGAAAGAACCATTAATGTCATCAATCAAACTGCTGATATGTTGTACCCAAGTTGATATAATTGAAATTAGGTACATCATATTTTGTGATATATATAGTATATACACATATATATATGAGAGGGCATCAATATGATTAAACACTACTAAGAGAAGATCACTAAACATATATAACCACTGCTGCAACAAACAAGCACTAGGCTGATAAGTCAACATATGTTTTACGTGCCCAACTTGCAGAAAAGAGAGGAAGCTATATATATATATGTATATATATGGTGTGATTATGAGGGCCCAAAAAGAAAGATTCAGACAAGAGCAATGTTTGACCTTCACTCTCTCCTCCTGCTCCTGGCAATGGCGTCCAGTGTTTGTTGAGTGGCTCACCAGCTCTGCAAGTGGAAGAGTGTCCCCAGATATTTACTTATATAATCATCATGCATGACTAACTACAGTACCAAAATCTCAGTCTCTATATATATATATATATATATATATATACAAATACTGATACTATCATTAGAATCATGTCATAAAGATATACACACTTTATAGAGACACGCAACTTCTATAGTTTGTTATAATATTGAATAACTAATGTTTTTGGAGTTTGATCGGTATATGCACACGTCCCTTGAGTGTTCTGTGGATTTTGAGTACTTTTGTTGCTAAAAAATATTATTGGGAATATGCCGACGCACTTGTACCAGATTGAGTACTTACGCCACAAATATCATATAAAATATATTGCCTCTTCTTTGGAAACTAAACCAACAAAAAGCAGGATCCATGTGCTTGCAAAGAGCTGAAGCACCCACAGATAGTCTGGAGAACAAAATCTTTCCTAAAATTAGAATGTAGCAGTTTCAAAGCCTTAAAAGGAAGTTGATAGGTTCTAAAACCGCTCAGTGGTAGAGCAGTCGGCTGTTAACTGACTGGTCGTAGGTTCAAATCCTACTTGGGGAGAACCGACACAAAACAAATTGGCCAACGGGAATTCACTGGAAAGAGACTACCCTTTTCCATATATATTTACGACCAAATTTTAAACAATTTTAATGATTTAGGCTAATGTAATATTAATAATGCAGAAAAACACTTCTGATAGACCCTTACAGAGAAAGAAGAACTGTCGTTTGCGTCGTTTTAGTTAAGTCCATTTATGTCATTTTATTTAACTATGTCGTTAGGGGCATTTCGGTCAATCCGGTCATTTAGAGTATTATAGTCTTTTCAAAATCATGTGTAAGAATTATGTCCATGTCGAGTTAACATTTCTATTCTATGTGTTTGCATGAAGTTCCAAACTTACCTTCAATTCTGATAAGACACAAGGCAAAAATACCCCTTTTTACTTAAGTTAAATAACCCAAATTGCCTCTAATAGAGACATAGATAGAATATATTATTGAATTAGTAATAATAAGAGGACTAACATATTCATCCTCTTTTTAATTAACATGTGGTCCATTCGTGTGAAGTTAAACTGATTCAATATAAGAAATGGTTCACCTGGAAATCGAAATGGACGAGACCGAGTCTTGCATTCTTTGAGCTATCCATCTCTCAAAAATATATATCAGATTTAGTACATAAACTAGGAACATTCGTAATCAAGCAGACCCCAGGTCAGTTGAAACTTTCTTCCAAAGAACCAACGTACAAATACGATGAACGTATCACCGGTTCTTGATCTTGAGAAAACAGGGTGAAACAATTCAATCAACCTTGTTGGGATTGAAACTCACAATACAAAAATATCTAAAGTTATTCACATGGCAGTGATCGATTCCTGAAGCTACGAGCTCAAGCGTTTTTGCAGCCGAATATGTGAAATATGTTCAGCCTCTTGTATAAAATCTCAAGTTGAGGTATCGGTTTTATCACTCTGCTTCTGAGAATGCAATTCTTTTTTGTCCATAATCTCCTGAATACCCTCTTGATAGCCATTTATGAAACTTTTAAGAGCGTCCCTATATGCAGAAGCTCTTGTCATGTAAACCCGTTGCAAAGCGGGCCTCAAAGTCTCCATACCTCCTCTCGCAGCCACCGCTATTATTTTTTCCCGAATAAAGAATTAGTCAGACTGACAACATACTTCTAACTTCTTGACAAACAAATGAACAAATTTCGTGTACGCAAAGTCAAGTAAACTAAGCTAATTACAAACGGCAAGTTTCACAAAAAGAGAAAATACAAGCTCGAACTCGAAATTTAAAACAATGTAGCACCCTTGAATTATTTACTTAGCTTGAGAAATAGAAAATCTCGCTTACCGAGATCTTCCAGCGTGGAGGGTTCTTTTTCCGTTCTCTGGCCCTTTGCTTCGCCCGGTCTATCTTCATTGTCGAGATTCTTGTAGTCGTTAGGGCGGAGATCCGGACCGATATCTCGCACCCAGCTTGCACAATAAAGCATAGTCGCTTTCTTGATAACCTAAAGCATGTAGCAACAATCAATAAGCTTTCCACCATAAACCCTAATCGCCTCGATGCTAGGCAACGTGCACAAATGTAAAACGCGGAAATCAATCTCAAATTTCACAAATGCTATAAGATAAACATTGCTCTGGAAATGGGATTCTGTCAATTAAGCCCCCAAAAATGACGATTCTTTAAACTCTTCTGTCAGTAAGACCCCAAATTCTGATAATATCAACACTGAACACTTGAATCCCATCAATGTCAAACCAGTAAGGTACTGAATAGCACGAGTTTTCAACAATGAATGAATGAGTGAGTGGAAAGAATGGGTGATACGCACCATGAATTCGTCCTTGAATGTGAGCTTTCGACGCTTCCTGGCGTTGGGAGGGTCGGGCAAGGAAGAAGGGAAGGCGATCTCCTTCAGATCGTAGCGAACGTAGTCGTACAGCTTCCGACACACCACCTTCACTTTCATCTCTCAGAGACACACAGAGAGAGAGCTCTGAATCGAGGCTCCAGCTATCGGCGGAAGCCGGAGAGGGAGAATCTTCGAAATGAAATTAAAAATAACAACGGCGAAAATACTCAAAGTTTTATTGAAGAATCACTCGTGTACCCAAAGTCATATTTGGGCGTTGACCACTCCATTCTCGTAACTCAGTTAACTTATCCGTTAACTCTAGTCAAATGGACAAACGTGGATTGCTGACATGGCTATTCTTGCCACGTGGACGAGCCCACATCAGCCTCGTTTACGAGAAAACAACGAATTAAACTCTTAATTGGGCTTGCCCACGCGGAAAAAAATTGTTATGTCAGCAACCCACGCTTTTCTACATGGCCAAAGTTAACGAATAAGTTGACTGCATTACGAAAATGGACTGGTCAACGCTTTAAATGTAACTTTGGGCACCCTAAACCCTAAACTGTGTGTACACGAGGGGTTCTTTGACCAAAGTTTAAGTATTTTTACCTTCATTAACCCAAAATAAAATGATTGAAAAAAGTAAAATTGCGACAAAAGTACTCAATTTGGAAAATTGGTTGGACATTAATACAAAAGTCAATTTATTGGCGGCTAAAATACTCGACTTGTGATATTTGTAGCACTTAATATTTGAATTTATTTTTTTCGGTAATAATATTTTTTTGGGCCCATTTTCGGGGGCTCTATAAGTCCCGAGCTGAGGACTGATGCACCCAACCAAGGAGCTCCTCGGTTGTCCACCCGCAGTTTCTGCTTTCGACCGAGCCATCTCGGATCAGGCGCCCCTTGGATCTCCGTGCGCGCTGAAAGAAGTGTATCACACACGAATTTGAAGGTGACAAGATTTGATTGGCAAGAAAGGAGAGGGTACCCTTCAATAGGCTTTCGATGCTCTTCTCCTCAAGCTGGTATAGCCATCACCTCGTCATTGCTTGGCTGAGTATCACCTAGCCTTGCTCGTAGGCCTATCTACACGCGTTCCGCCTCACGCTGCTACGTCCTTATGCCTCGCTATTAAAGGCCTGAAGTTCATATTCTCAGAGAAAGAAGTTTCGGTATCTAGTCGAAATAACAATGGGAATAATCATAATGAAAATCGCACATAGAGTAGGCACCTCATCAACATGCAGAACCATTGCATATTTGCTCCGGCCTTTGCATTATTCAATTAAAGATGTGTTTGTGTTTGTTCCTCGTACTCTAAAACAACTTGTTCTCCAATGAAAAATCGAGACAACAATACTTAGCTTCACGAAATTGTAGCAATATTACAATTCACTAATTATTTAATTACATGGTCAAATTGCACTGTTTACAAGTTCTAGCTATAAGAAAGTAAAAATATTTTCTGGTTCAATACTGATGAGCTGATTGAAAATAAAATCTCCTTATTCACGCATATTAATCATTCTCTTTTAATATCTTTTATTATGATAATGTTAATTTAGTTTTTTGATTTATTTTATTTTAATAATTATTTTAAGTACATTAGATCAAGCTTTTTATGACTATTATTATGTCCATTTATGCATAAAAGCAAGAGCCAAATGTGTGCAAGGATTAGTTAATAATGATACGGATAATTGACCTTTTACTTGTGAAGTCGAGTTTTATAAACGTGTTCCCAGTACTCTTTTGTATCATTATCTATATTATTTTCCCAAAATCTTTAGCGATATCATGAAATAATTTTTAAACCAACGCAATACTAGGCATATATAATCAATCTATAATGTCAATTTTCAAGCTCTATATTTTTTATTTTTTTGAAATTTTTCAAGGTCTAGATTTGATAGTACTATTTTCTATTTTTGCAAGGGTTTTAATAATACTAATGAGATTCGTAAACGAAGTTTGTAATAAATTTTTTTGTAGTTATAACTTATATACTTATATGTTAGACGTGCAAACGAGTGGATACTCTAATTATAATATATAAAGATCACGTGAGCAAGATATATGGTGTATTATTCATAAACACTATATTATATATATAAACAGAATTAGAAAAGAAAAAGGAAAATTGTTCGGAACTGTACCATAAATAGTGAATTAATAAATAAAATTACTTGCTTAGTTGTCAATAATATAACAAACCTTAATTCTTCGTATCTCTCAAAATCAAGACTTTTTCAAAATTAATTATTAATAAATAAAATAAGCAATGAAAACGCTTAGATCCTAATATTCATCTCTTCTAATGGATCCTCAACAACAAGAGGAACAACAAAAGAATAACTCTCTCCATTACCAAAAGCTCAAAACCGCAATCCTCAGGCGCTCCGAGCTTCGCTACGCAATCACTTTTCTCATCCTCGTCATCTCCTCCGTCGTGGTTTCGAGATTCGCGGGCGCTTTCGATCCTCGTTTCGCGTCTCGAATCAGCGGTTTCTTGTCGTCCAAGGCACCGGATTTGTCGGAGGGCTGTGATTATTCCGCCGGGCGATGGGTTCGGGACGAGCATCGGGTACTTAACCTCTACGATGAGAATTGTCCGTTTCTCGACCCCGGATTCCGGTGCCACCGCAATGGGCGGCCCGATGAAGGCTACCTCCGGTGGCGGTGGCAACCCGACGGCTGCGATCTCCCAAGGTAATTTATTTATTTGACTACGTGATTATATATATATAATATATATATTGTGCATGCATGTGTTCGTTGCGTATATCTTAATTATTTTATGGACGAAAACGATGAAAGAACTTAAATTTGTCACGTCTAGTAAGGAAGCTCGATAGCGAGGAGAATTAATTAAATTTTTATTAGTTCACTGCATTGGTAATTAGCTTTTACATTACCCTGGTGAAAGGAATTCTAGGTTTATCACAGCTACAAATACCGGCTAACATCACGAATTTTGCATGATGGCATCATAAAACCGTCGATGGGTATTTTTTTTTAGTTTTCACGATGGTCTTGAAATGATCCGGACGCGAGTTTTGCTGAAAATTATTGTGCAAAATGGCAACGAGGCCAGAAAATGTAACGAAAGGGGCGAATGCAATTTTGAAATAAGACGTGATATTGAAGTATATTTGCATTTTTAAGGAGCAAATTCAACAAATGGTACATTTTTTTAAGAAAAAAAGGAAAAAGAGTTCGATTTTAAGCAAATTCAGTTTAAAAAATGAAAAATGTCCTTTTTGAAAAGTAAAAGGAATAGAAGAGATGAATAGCATATGCTTGTTTTTATATTTTTATTTTTTTAATAGAAAAATGATAGTTCATGGGTTAACTAGGTAGGAGATGTATCAGAGTGTGAAGTTATTTGGTCACTTTCCAATTCAAATACGAGTTAAGCAGAAATAACTAATAATAACATATGCTTGGCAGTTCTATAATTTATGAAGGAAAAATAAATAAATTATTGAGCTAAATATCTGGTATAAATTTGTCAAAGGGGGAATTAATTTGGTCATTTTCCACAAGGGTGCTATTGAAATGGTAGACAACATCATTGTTTATTTGAAAGAAAAAAAAAGATAAAAAAAATATTAAGCATAGTGGACCAAAATGCAATATTACAAGTGGAAAATATTATATGAAAAAAAATGTTTGCTCTTTTAACTGCATTTATTGCCTTTTTTAAAACTATGTAGCGGTACGATTGACTTATAATGTTTTAATTTTGCGTTTGACTTATAATGTTTTAATTTTGCGTTGTAGAACACTTTTTAACTATTATGCAATAATTTAGTTTTCGTTGTTAACTCTTTGAAGTTTAGTAGGTCATACGCTGTCAAAAAGGCCGAATGTTAGAAAGTTAATAGAAAAATTAATTACTTGCATTAATCATTGAGAATTCGTGCCAAAAAAAAATAAGTTTTTTTTTTGGATAATACATGGATGTTTTTGCTGCAAAATTTTAACATTCGTAATTGTGATCAGCTTCATATTTGATTGATACAAATTATTGAATCACTAGAATATTTTACACAAAGCACTACCTAGTTGAGCAAATTTAAATGTGTTACACATTAGTACAAATGTTAGATTCCACCACTGTTCAAAATATTAGTTCATACACATATACATATATATATATATATAAATATAGATAGATATTACTAATCGATGGTCCCAAAGCAAACCAACAAGGTGCAAGTTTCTAATCTGTCTCTTTCCCTTGCCCTTTTGCAGATTCAACGCGGGCGATTTCCTAGAGAGAAGCCGAAATGGGCGGATCGTGTTCGCTGGCGACTCGATAGGGCGGAACCAATGGGAATCGCTGCTGTGCATGCTTTCGCAAGCAGTGACGAACAAGTCAACTATCTTCGAAGTCAACGGAAAACCTATAAGCAAGCACAAGGGGTTTCTCTCCATGAAATTCCTTGACTATAATGTCACCGTGGAGTACTACCGGGCTCCGTTCCTCGTCATGATTGGCCGGCCGCCACGTGGCGCTCCCAAAGAGGTGCGTCGGTCGATCAAGGTGGACAAGCTGCATTGGTACTCGAGGCGTTGGGTGGGAGCGGATGTTCTTGTGTTCAACGATGGGCATTGGTGGAACCAAGGCAAGACCATCGATATGTAAGGCTATAGTATATACTTTTGTATAATTCATTTGTTGTCCGATTAGGTATCGCTGATTTAGCCGTACTAAAACCGTATCTCGATAATGAAACCGGTAAATCCGGTGCAGAAATCTGCTATTGAAAGTTTAAAAAAAAAATGCTTATAGACACAACACATTGCTTTAATATTTTCGAAGGAATATTCGTGATTTGGCTAAAGCGGCATTCTATTGCGGCTCTTTCTTTATGTATATAAATCGGGTAACGGAACCGAATTAGATGTATACGAGACTATTCCCTGTAATGGTACGTTGACGTTTATTACTTATTAGTGAGATCACTCTAATTTGTCAATATAAAAGAAAAGATTGTGAAGCCTTAACATTCACACGTGTTCGTATTTATGCTTCTTTGTTTATAAATTATAAGCATGTTCATTGGTTTAAGCTTTGCTTTTGTTTTTATTTTATTTTATTTTATTTTATTTTAGGGGGTGCTATTTTGAGGAGAAGAATACTATGAATATGACGATGGATGTGAAGGAAGCTTTTAGGAGGTCCTTGCAAACTTGGAAGACTTGGGCAACAAGCAATCTTGACCCTCAAAAGACTCGCACTTTCTTTCGCAGCTACTCTCCAGTGCATTACAGGCAAGTCTTTTTACAAGCTATAATTTTGTCTCACGTTTCTAGGGGTGAAAGTTTTGGACCTGAAATCCGGGTTGGCCTGGCCTCAAGCCAATTTTGGTTCAATAAATACGCCTTTTTGTGAAAAACTAACCGGACCTAGGCTTTGAAAACCGAATCAATCCGATATCCAGCACAGTTAATTTTTTTATTAGTCTACTATAATTTCAATATTTTAGGATTTTAACTATGAAAAACAACACTTCGATATTTCATGTTTATGATATGATTTGAATGTAGTTTTAAAAAAAAAACGGTTTTCAAGTGGATTCCAGCCCTACCCGGTTTTTCTTTTTCGAAATCGGGCCCAGGACCAAAGCTAATTTTGGGAGTCCCTACAAACCAAGACCAAGCGGAAGCTGATCCCCATTTTGCTCCGAGTATAAACAGAGGGTATAAAAAATTACCAAATCTTCAATATCTATCATTTACTGTACAAAAACTTGAAAATGATTTCACCATAATAAGATTACCAGATTGGAATGTTTACAAGAAAATGCTCAATGGATTAATAAATTACTAACTACAGATAAACTAAAATGTTTGTTGTTTGTAAATATGCAGGAACGGCACATGGAACGACGGGGGTAACTGTGACGTAAACGAGGGACCGGAAAGGAACTACAAAAACCTAGAAGCCGACCCCTTCAACAATGGATTCATACATGACGCAGCCAAGCAACTGGATGAAGACGGAGTTCGAAATATCAAATTCTTGAACGTCACCTACCTCACAGCATTCCGGAAAGACGGTCACCCGTCGAAGTATCGGGAACCGGGCACTCCGCCGCTGGCCCCGCAGGATTGTAGCCACTGGTGCCTCCCTGGAGTCCCCGACACGTGGAATGAGCTTCTCTATGCCAATCTTCTCTCAAAGGGCTTTAGCGTCTTGTGAAAGAAAAAAAAAATATACATTGTGAAAGATTTTGTATATGCATTTCCCGGGGAGCGGCTATAGTCCGGCAAGTTCCTCTGCGCCTTCGGTGGAGCTCTCCTCGCTGGATTCCAGCTCTTTTACCTTCTCCAGTTGCCTCAAGAGGTCTAGTCTCTCGGATCCATATGTGGAGGGAATCTGTCAGAAAGACGTGGAAGTGTTATGTAAATTACAAGTTTAGCCTCCTAAGATGGTTTCTAGGGTTTTGTGATTGGGAAGTCACTCACCAGAGACGGTACGTATCGCTGAATAGCGGCCAATATAGCCGCATGCCCGACCGCAGTGACCTGTTTGAATAATAATAATAAAATTATAGCCTGATAATAACTGAAATATTTTTCACACTTTTTTGTTGTTGTCAGAACCAAAGTCGATGAGTCCCGTGGAATTGGCTACTTTTGAATGGCTATATTGATTTGCTGTCTGACATGTCGAAATCAAGATAAAAAATAAAAAATTGTAATGAATCTAACCGGAAGAAGCATTAGGACGCCAATAGGAACGACCGACGCTAAGTCTGTGAAAGTTCTTCGTAGGGCTTTCTTTTCTTTCTCCGTTAACTCATCTCCTATCAATGTCCTTCTAAGCAAACCTGAAGAAGCTCCAACGTCGATAGCTAGAAGTTGCGTTCCTTGCCACACATCCTGTCACAGATTTAATTGTGAAAATCAGATGAAAAATTAATATATTTTTTCTAGTTGATAATTAGATTTAAAGGTTACGATCTATATATTAACTGATCTCTAATAAAAGCTTAATTAATAAAAAAGTAAAAAATTTCAGGCTAATATGCAAATAAAATTAATTTTTAATAATAATGTATGCTATATAGTGTCACAAACATGAAAGAAAATGAAGATGAAAATACAATACCGTGCTCGCTTCTTTTAGCTTGTCCAACGATTTTTCGATGAAGTTCTCGTTCTTCGGAACAATGGCTAATTGGGTAGCTCCTATGCCCTTCTTATACTTGAAATTGTCATCCTCGAGCTCAATATCCTTATAGTTCACAAAGAAGAACCACAAAAAATCTTTCAGATACAACCGAGAGTCCAGTGCATTTCAAGCGCCGTTTCTATAACAGCATAGTGTCAAATGCAATTAGCTAAACAGTACACTATACCTCATCATTTTCTGATCGATCGGTACTTCTTTGAACCCGTTGTTCGAGTTCTATGAGTTCATTCCTTAGAAGCTCAAAACGGCGGATTTCATTTGGTTCAGAGTCTGGAACACTTGATGGAGTTTGCTCAATGAACTCATTTTCCTGCAGAACTATAGACCATGAACAAATTTGCAGTAGGAAATCCTAAAATTTACAATCCATAACATGGTATGTACGGAAATAAACCCTCAGTAGAAAACTTAAAATAATAAAGTAATCGAAAACGTTCGTGCATTTTACCTTTTTATTTTATTTCATTATTAAAAGAAGATGTGATTTAAAAATTTAGTTTTTTCACTTATTTATGGACGTTAATATATTAGGATATCATAACATAATATAACGTTATTAAATATTATGATAATTTTATTCAATAAGGTGTATATCATGTACTAGAAAATTTACTGAGCCCGAAACCCTATTAAACCAGTGTCAATTTTTCTTCATAAGACAATTCAGAGATTTGATAAGACATACAAATTCTTCCAAATTCACATCAGGCTTGAGCTTCCTATCTGAAGGATAGTTAAAGAGACCCCACAACC
Source organism: Parietaria judaica (assembly GCA_954871525.1). Lineage (NCBI taxonomy): Eukaryota > Viridiplantae > Streptophyta > Magnoliopsida > Rosales > Urticaceae > Parietaria > Parietaria judaica. Next base: position 17,498,740 of record OX940865.1, on the reverse strand, counting down.
CCGGGTATTTAGCGCCATTTCTGAAAGAAGAGCACAATCACAAGAATATCATGTCTAATATAGAAATGTGGAATAAACGATAAAAATAAAAATAAAAAAAATAGAGCATTGCAAAATTCAGAGTGATCGTTTCACAATTAACAATGTTAACGGAGTCCTAGAATTTAATTCGATCAGGATTCTACAGAGTTTATTATTTTTATTTTGGTCTACCTAGTTATTCTAGAAGGTTCTCCTTAATTCGAGATACCCTAAACTTTCTACAATGTTGTAATATACAAGTAGTGTTATTCAACTCTTCTCAACGTTTATAGAAGTGCATGTAGATTGACTGCCGCACCTGTCCATCGTCTTGGCATTATCGCTCTTTCTTTTCATTCCTTTTGTAAGCTGCTCCTGCTCACTATCTGATGTTGAGGAACGGCTGTCCACAACCCCCTATAATAAGGAAAAAGCAAACAATAGAAAATTTCAAGTACGACCCGGGATACCGTCATATTATAATAAGATGCTATCAAAAAGTCGAACTATAGGTTGAGGAAGTTAATGAATTGCAGTGCATGCATTTTGATAGGTACCGGAAACTGAAAAATAAATCCACAAACAAAATAATTGATCTCTCGTTTGAGAGTCGAAGCTCTCTGATGAAGCAAAATGATGAATTTTATTCATTAACCAGCACATAACGGCTAGGGCTTGGACCATTAATGCCCAAGTTGACCACTAATTACCATAATTGAGAAAATTCTTAAATTTGTGCCAAGAACTTTTGAATTCATGATAGATGAGAAAAGATTTGGTGTATTTTTCAAGCAGAAAGTAGTACGTTGAAATTTTGAATCTTGAGTACCATTAACTGAATTTGGTTTTTGGAGATCCTACTAGTAGAATAGAGTAAGGCGAAAATAATTCCCATAAACTACATAAAATCAAGAACAATGATAAGCCTAAACTTGTAGCAAGGGAAAAGAGGAGAATTTGTTGTTACTTATTGACTTCGATGTTATTGCCATTAAGGGTATGTAAGTCTTTTAGGAATAAGCCTTATTAGGTTTAATCAAGACATCGCTGGAGAGCTTGTGCCTTGCTCTCGAAGGAAAAGGCAGTATATTCAGTTAAATTCGAATAAAGTTTCTGGGATTCATCACCGTGGTGAATCCTGACTAGCTTATTGGTCTGTGTTTCGTGTTTGGGATCTATCAAATACCTCTTGTAGTGAGGCTGCTTTTGCTCTGAAGGATGCCTCGAGAAACTCAGCTTCTTTTTTGAGCTTCCTTATTTTCTCTAGGTCAGAACAAGCCGCTTTTAGATGCTCTTTCCCAGAGTTAGAACTAGAAACATGCAAATATTGAAGCAAATTCTCAAGTCTTGTTAGTGCTTCTTCAACACTCTCCAATGCCTGCACCAAATGCAATAGTAACACTGCGTTATAAGCAGCAACAATGACCTTCAAAGGAAGAATTGTGCGCCTTGGCAAAAAAAAATTAACACACCGAGAACAGATAGAACCGACAAAACCAAACACACAAACAATAGGCCAAAGGGAATTCAACACAACGGTAAAGACCCGAACAATCAAGCAAAACTCTCCACGAGATGTCTTGATAGGTTCTTTAACTTAAACACAACATAATAAAATTCCTAGAGGTGGATACCTTATATAGGCTTAGAAACCCTAATAAATCCTTATATAACCAAATTTCCCTTACGTGAAATATAAAAACAATCAAAATAAGGGGTTTAGCAAAAACCTTGTCAAAAGAATCTGACCCTTTCTTACTAGGTCCACTCCTCCCAGCAACATTTTCTATTTCGCTGTCAGGTGAGATAAGCGATTTTCATATACATTAGATATAATGGTCAGAATTAAAATTATATATACATTTGCGAGAAACTTTTGGGGAAGAAAACGATCGACGGGAAAAACTGTGTTGTGAATGCATTTTCTGCACTATGGAAGTGGAAGGTGAGATCTTACTTTCGTATCCCCAATTCTTCCATGCACTCCATTAACTTCTTGTGCCTACACATTGACAATACAATGTTCACGGAGATAAATGAATTATATGCAGTTGTCTATTATTTAACAATATTGAAATAGTAAAATATAAATAATTTGAAGCAAATCAGCAATAGCTGTATAACAAAATCAACTGGTAAATTAATAAGATTTTTTAAATAATAACAATCAAAAAGTGAAATTATAAGATCAAAGTGATAAAACTTGAGACGTTAGGAGTGAATAATGATGGGGCCCGGCGTATTTAGACAGCTTTAGAGAAATTTGGGTTAATTAATCTTTGCTTTAACAATTGCCAAATACATTTTTTTCACCATCCAACGATAGCAAATGAGAAACCACTCATTTCTTTTCATACACTCAATTTGATCTTACTTTCCGCTTTTTAATCAATTATTACAGTTTCAATCTTATTATTTTGTTATATTTATACTTATTATAATCAGCAAGGAACAATGAATTCAGATACCCTCTAGACAAGAACTTTGCAGCCTTAACATTTGACGGGTTCTCCAACCATTTGCTGTGCTTGATGAAGCTTTGCATCCAATGAGAGCAGACATCTAAGACAAGCAGTATCGTTTCAGTGTCAGGCGGATTCTCTCCTTTACTTCTATGGCCATGCGACTCTTTACGCATACCGTCACTCCCGGGATAATATGGAAGCCATTCCAACTCTTCGCAAACTACCTATGCATTATGCAATGGTTACAGTGTCATAAGCGAGTTTTGTTTTTGACCCTTCCAAAAGTAGAATGTGCGCAATAGTCTCCAAAATTGCATATACTACCACTTGTTTAAGGACCTAACATATTTCAACGGGATTTTCACATTTTATATAAATTATAATAATTTATGAGTGTTTATAAATTATTGTTTTTTTCATCAAATAACATTTAAAATAAATTATTAAAACATAATCACACTTTATTAGGTTGTTATATAGTTTATAATAAGATATTTTAATTTATTAACTTCATTGATTTTTGGCACAAATAACATTTATGATAAATGGCATGTGCACATATAGTCGCCAAAATTGCATACATAATTAATGTTTAAAAATAAACATTTATAATAATTAGAGATAAAAAAAATGGTACTTTCACATTTTATATACCCCATAGTGAATAATTTATGATTGTTTATTAATTAGAATATTTTATTAAATAACAATTAAATATAAGTACTAACAAACGTTTACGATAATATATTATTTAATGAGACATCTTATTTTATAAGATAAATAAACTGCAAAAAAAAAAAATATATATATATATATATAAATATCTGTCGTTCACAACTTTAATCCTTGGATTTTTGGACATAAAAAAAATGAATATTTGACTTAAAGTTTTGGTTTCCAGTGATCAAATGTGCTAAAATTTTGGATGAGGGATAATGTGTGCAATTTTCTGATTTGAGGGACTAGTTCCACACATGTCATGTATCAGTAGGGCAATTCACGTATAACACTCGAAATAAACTGTAAAACACATTACAAAGCAGAAAATTGCCAAGTATTCTCACCTCAACATACAACTGATACGAACTTATTGATGACAGTTGAGGATAATACAGAACACTTCCACCAATAAGAAACCTGTAAGGGAAACAATTTACTAACAGATAATTAAAACAAAAAAAGCAATTTACGCTAAAATCAGTATGAAAAATGGAAACAGGGTTATCTTTACCTTAAAAAGCCTTCAAGCGGATGATTGACAACATCAAAACCTTTTGCATATAGATAAGATTGTGTATGTCGTCCCAAGGCGATAAAAAATCCAAATATAGCTAAATCTCTCTCCAAAACCTGCATTATATCGACATTTAACGGATATAAATTAAACCAGATCAAAACGATGCAACTACATGTATAACAAATGATGGCTTTTACCATCCACGTCGATCAGTTACAACCTTAATTAGCTTCTTCGAGGTTTGATTCTAAACATGAACTCTTGTCATTAATTCTCTCAACCAGCTCTTAGCTCTATAAATAGACTTGTGTACAATTTAAAATACACAAGCAAAATATCCAATGTCCCTCCTGATTTTACAGTTAATAATTTCTTTGTATGTGAATTATGTCTCTCATACATAATGTTACGACCCAAAATCGGTTCTCGGAATGGGAGGTTGGCCAACCTTCACAGAACTCAATTTCCCGTCTTTTGTGATAGATTATGTTTTACCTAAATGGTTATTTGTTACCCTTCTCATTAGCTTGAGATATGTTATATAGAACTAGGGATTACAACCTAATAGGCCGGACCAGGCCCGACCGATTAAAACTGTAAAACAAAATAAACCAAACTCTAAAAAATATATATTAAATAAGAAGACATAATAAATAGCCTAAACAACATGATTAAATAACCCAATTACTCTTTACATGTTATGTCTGTAACACATGACTACTATTAAGAAAGTTATGGTTACAAGAACGACAAAAGTTCTAAACATTTGAAATTTTATGAGAATTATATATCAAACCTATTTTGAAATCAACTTTGAGCACTAACCTCGATGCTTTCAGATGTTGTTAATCTAGACCAGATCTTCTCTCTATCTATAGCTCCCTGCAATTGCTTCTGAATAAGATCCACCCAGAAAACAACCTCCTCTGAATCGCGATCGTTCTTTATTCTACACGCTGCAGCTCGTGGACCAAAACGAACAAGAAATTCTCTGGCGAGACCAACTTCCTTCACGGAATGATATGCCTTCCGTATTGGAACCATATCAACCAGCATTTCCATCAATCTGCCACTTGTATCTGATATCGTGGAAAAAAATTGTGGGCAAGAAACTTTGGCGGGACCCAGTTTTATAATTGCAGCATTGCAACTTAGTGCAAGCATCAGCATCGGTACATCCATTGACTTAAATGGTCCCTTGCGCGATCTGGCAGTATTGTAAATAACTTTATGTTAGCATGGAAAAGTCGAATGTGAATAACTATAATCAGTTTGTTAATTGTAGGAGAGTAGTTGTTATTTTTCTTTTATTTAGCGTTTGCAATCTCATTGAAAATGATTGGTCAGAAATCATTGTTAATTGAATACTCTCCGTTATATCTCTGTCATATCCGGAAAATCTTACACTACAGTTCTAGAAAGTTATGGATTTATGTGGTAAGGTAAAAAAATAATTCAAAGTAGATGTAGTAGCATACACAGAAGTTACTATAAAAATAAAAAAAAATAAAAAAAAACATACACAGAAGTTGCTGCGGTGAAACGAGGATCTTCTTCGATATAATTAATAAAGGAGGTGACCGCCTTTGGAACTTGTTCGGACCAAAGCCACTCATAAGCTGATTCTTTGGTCGATAGTTTGTCTCTAATGGAGCTCTCGAGGCAAGCTGATTGACGAAGCAAACTGTAACAATCCAAAAGTTAAATGAGAAAGTGGAATATACTAATGAAAATATAGAATTTGGATCCAAACAACCGCATTTATTTATAAACGACCGCAGCCAGATACACAAAAATTGCTAGCATCAATCAGTAATGAGTTTTGTACAGATTTTGCTATAAAAAAAAAATGCTAATCTGAAACTGAATGACTACCTTCTTTGGACAAATACATTTACATCCCTGTCTCTACCATCCCCACGAGATGCAATCTCATTTGCAGCTTGCAATAACGAGTATGTAGAAGCCTGCAACACTTTTTACGTTAGTTTTATAGCCGAGTCTAGCTTGTAGCGAAAGATGCCATCAATAAGCTGGTTGACAATACCTGATAAGACAGTGTTTTCACCCAAGCATTTCTGTCAACACCAAGCCAAGCAGTTGAAAACCAAGCCAATTTCGAAAATGGACTTTGCTCTTTAATTGCCAATTCGAAAACCCTAGCTGATTCATGTAGAAATTGAACAAGACCGTCGTTATCAGTATTGAGTGACTGGTTCAGCTTTATCCTCAAATTCTCAACATCGCTGCTTGTGCTGGCTTGAGGAGTCCCGTTAACTGTGACGCCATCATCCGTGGAAGCAGGACGACGAAAGCTTCCCATTCTTGCTGATCTCTTAAAACGAAAAGGCTGATTCCCACAACTCAATGGCTGGAAACTAAGGGGGCAATTTCTGTTCCCGGATAACACGAATCTTACGAAGCCTCGCTTCTTTGAATTTCCCCATAAACTCCATAGCCGATCCAATTCCGAGAATTTTTTGCAGGAAAAATGCGCTCGCAAGGAGTTATGCGGATGCGGCGGATTCGAAGAGCTACGAATGCAACAACGCAATCAAATCAGCATATTTATTTCTTCCAATTTCTCACAAATTTCATCATATCATATATAGATATCCACTAAAATACAGGAACCAAACCAGCAGAAGCTTTATTCACTAATCATTACACGCAACAAAATCACTGACGTTGAGCTGAAACAGAACGAAGCACCAAAAGAAATGGATAGCCTCATCCAAAGAGTGACATTTTCTCAGCAAAATTCGAACGAAACCTAAACAAGACTCGCCAATCGCTTCCGAAAATAGAGATTACAAAACTCAACAGAGAAGAGCGAGATGAGAGGGCGAGAACCTGGTTGACAGAAAACCGTTGTGGCTCACTTTGGCGGCCATTGACGAGAGATAGGAGTCCTGTTTGGCTCGCGAGAAAATTTATAAAACTTTCCGGGAAAAAAACAGAGAGCTGAGCCGAGGTGAAGGATTCAGGATTTGCAGAGAAAGAAACAAAAGAAGAAAAGAAAAGACGGTGATGACGTGGCAAAAAGCGGGGCTATCCAGTCGACGTGGAAACGCGAGTGATCACAGAATTCCCGCTTCGGAAATTGTTTGGGAACGCTGATTTTCGACACTTTCTCTCTCTACACTCCACCACTAGTTCGGGATTCTGGAGTCTACGTTTCACACGTGTGAGCGTTCGCACGTGTCGTCTTGTAGGCCCACTTGATCAGTTTGGGCCTACATAGTTTCAGCTCGGCCCAAATGTTGAAAATTCACTATTTTGGAGTGTGGTAATTTCCCGGGTTAAATTCGGACCGGAACGGGGGCTTAAGCTGATTTTTTTTGTCCCCGTTCGTCTTGTAAAAAATGGAAAGCCAAAAAATGTTTCGGTCCCGGTTCGAAATTTTTTATTTTAAAAAAAAAAACTGGTTATTGGGAGGAGAACCGTGACATTGACTTAAGATCTCATTTTTTTGTTGCATATTTGGATTGGAGCAAAGTATATAGAGGTATAGAATAAAACATCATTCATTTCATAAAACGTAAAATTTTATAATAAATTAAACGAGTGTTATATGTTCATATGAAGTAAAAATAAAACATAAGAGTATGAGAACAGCGATGGAATCGAGATTTTTAAATTTTGTCTCAATCACGTACGGCTCATGATTCCCAAACCGCAATTCGGTTTCGAAATTAAAATTCTCGATTGTAAACCAAATCTTATCTTAAAAAGAATAAACCTATTTAGTTCGAGAAAGAAAAAAAAAAATCATGTGCAACACAAGTCGGTAAACCAATACACCAAATGGCCTTTTGGATATTTGAAGCCTTTCCAATTGGGCCAAATTTTGAGACCCTTGGTACAAAGATTTTAAATTCAAATGTTAAAAAAAGACAATAAATAAAAGAGGGAGTGACTTGTTGAAAAAAAAAAATCATATATTTTTTCAATTCTTTCCTATATAATATCTGAAACCATCTTTTTTTTTTCCTTAAAATTTATAATATTATTGTTGAACTTTGAATAATATATATTGTTTATTTTTATAGGTATACTCATCAGTTTGCGGTTTATCCATCGGTTATAATTTTATTCTTTTAAAAAAAAAAAAAAAAAAACCTTATCAATATATCCGTTTGCATTATTTATATACACGTAAATCAAACAACGTTGATCCTATGATTAGCCAACTAACTATGATGCCATGAATATGGTTTCCTCTTCATACACAACTTCCCCATAAATGGTCATCGATAGAAAATAATAAATGTCGGTTGCTTAGATGGGTTTCTTTCTTCTGTTAGAGTTGGCATCGCAAGCAATAATATTTGCAAGAGGTTGGTTTCAATCTGACAAACATAGCAGCCTAATGTTAATACACGACCTCAATAAGTGCCGTTATTAAGTATTAACCGTGCATTGCATTTAGTTCACAAGCTACTCCTTAATACATGCATGTAATATAAGAAAGAACATTATATCGAGGTGATATCGTCTCATCTTTGGGACGATATCGCCATATCATAAAACGACATCTCTATATTGTATGATGCTATCGTCCGGTAATAACGCGATACCCTCTAGTAACGAGGCAATATCAGTCGAGTAAGATGGTATCGACCCGAAAGGGACAATATCGTCTTATTCTCTCTACCATAGCTTGAAAATCAAATCAACAACAAGACAACCATACACTTCTCTAAAGCATACGAAATGTCTAGAGCGAATGAATAGACAAAACATTATTCATTAATTTTGTAAAACACAAAAATAAAAAATGCCAAAGGACGTTAGACCTCACTAACAAAATTTGCGTACCAAAATGTAAACTTAATAAATTTAAGTTGGTATTGTTTCAGTTGTCCGAGTAAGCTCAGACTAATCAATTTCATGCTTTGGGCAATAGATTGCATTATTACTTACAAGTATCCAAACCGGCTATGCCGAGTTGTGGACGGCTGAAAGCATCGTCGGCCAACATTTTTTACGTCGGCCTAAATTTCTTCCAGGCTGCTTGATGGGCGTGGTTCGTTGGAATTTTATTAAATTGTAAACCACACAATCTTAAACTATCATCGGAGAACTATTGAATCTTAAAAAAAAAGTTAGCGGGGTTATAGTCGATCAATAAAAATAAGCAACTAAATGTTTTTTTTTTTAATAAAGTGGCATTATTGATTAAAATTATAATGCTCCGCACAATAAAATATTTTGGTAATATAAGAACAACTAGTATTATTGCATGCAGACAGCATTAGCCGCAATTATATATATATAATTATATATATATATCATATACACACACGTAGGTATTTTTTAGGGTTATCACTAAATTAAATAATTTTTAAAGAAACATTTAAATTAGATGGCGAAAATAATTGGAAGTCCTATAATACTCAATTATACATATGTATATAAATGCCTTAATTAACCGGACTTTTTTCAAGCGAAGCAAAAGTATATTCTGATTGATTATTTTTTAAAAATACATAAATAACAAAAATTATAAAAAATTATACTAAAGTGATTATTAAATATATATAAATAAGTAATATTATTTTTATTAAAAATAACATGATAAATTTTTTGAGTAAAAAAAATGAGCTTATACACGTATACTACTTGCTCAGCGCTATTATAAATATTAAAAAGAACTTCTAAGATAGAATGATGGGAGTGACAGAATTGATTGAGATGGCTGAAATAATTCCTCAACAATACTGTACATATCATATAACGATGTCAGCGAATTAGAGAAAAATACATTAATTGGTAGAACCAGTAGAGTTAGATCTTATCTTTTTGAATGTTTATATAGTAGTTGAAAAGAGATGAACATGGGCTAAAATCATAAATGAATAAAGGGTAAACTGCCGTTAATGTATTTAATGTTTGATATTCTGCAGATTATATACTTAATATTTATTTTCAGCGGCTAATGTACCTAATGTTTGGTCCATTAGATATTTTTATACTTTGCGTCAGTTGACCGTTAGAGGGTTATCCTCCTCTATATGTACACTTTTCGTATGTTTGACATAACTCACTCATTTTTTGTCCAAATTTTATGCACGACCTATGGTTGGAAAGAAAAGACATAGATCTACAACTTTGGTTTTTTAAGTTTTATAAAATCAGTTCAAGTAAAATACAAAATTTCAAATACAACTAGACATTAGTTTATTGCAAAATATTTGTTTCGAGCAAATTTTAATATACTTAATGACTTTTTATGATGAAACGTATAAGTAAAAAGTTATAGATAAATATTTTATCTTTCTAACGGGTGTTTATTTATAATTTTTTTACAAAAAATGAGTGAGTTATGCCAAAAATATAAAAGATGTGATGTGAAATAATCTTTCATATTTTTGGCATAACTCACTCATTTTTTGTCTAAAATTTATAAATAAACACCCGTTGGAAAGATAAAAATTATCTACAACTTTTTACTTTTACGTTTCATCATAAAAAGTCATTAAGTATATTAAAACTTACTCGAAACAAATATTTTGCATTAAACTAATGTTCAGTTTTACGTTGTAATTAAAATTTCATATTTTTCATTAACTGTTTTTACAAAACTTAAAACACCAAAGTTGTAGATCTATCTTCTATCTTTCCAACCATAGGTTGTGCATAAATTTTGGACAAAAAATGAGTGAGTTATGTAAAAAATACGAAAAGTGTACATATAGAGGATGATAACTCTCTAACGGTCAACTGACGGAAAACACAAAAATATCTAACGGATCAAACATTGGATATATTAGCCCCCAAAAATAAGCTTTAGTTATATGATCCGTAGAAAATCAAACATTGAGTACATTGACTGCAATCTACCCATGAATAAACAAACTAAGTCGAGATCTTCTAGTTGTTTCCAAATTCCAAATAATTAATAAAAGAAACGATGATGCATTTATTTTTTTAGTTTGGACTTTGGAGATCAATCATGAATTCATGATCTATCTATTTATCTCTTTAACGCCTTTCAATAAAACAAAGTCAAAGATAATAGTTCCACCAATTTGAAGGGACGTTGCAACTTGCAAGTATAATTCAGCAAAAGTTTACAAATAAAAAATAATAAAAAAATCGATAGTTCAATTTTATGGTTTACCTTTACCAATCTAATGAGTAAAGAGTTTATTTAATTTACCAACTAAATATATAAAAAATATATTTAAATATGATGCATACATGATTTCTGTTAGAAAGTAATTATATGATTTATATCTCATTAAACTTTTGGTTCACACAGTATACTTTCTTTCATACCGTGAGTAAGAAATCTATAATATAATTTTATGACGGACTATTGACTGTGAAAGTAGATGGTATGCAAGACATTGCATGAATGAGTAATCACTATGAATATTTTTTTCGCAACTTTTATTTCGTACAGGTTTTTATTTTGAAAGGAGTATCCCGAAAATGGTTTACACAGTTTTACTTCTAAATTATTAAATAAAAAATAAAAAGTGGCCAATAATTTATCAAGATTTTTAAAATAGTCAGTAAGTGACGATTTTGAAAAAGTCAGGTCGTCTCATATATATGTATATACTAATATTAGTCTAATTAAAAAAGAAAAAGACAGAGAAATATAATATACACATATATAGCAGTTTTCGATATGCCCTTACTAAAGAAAATTTGGTGTTTTCATTTTACGGGGTTATCGATTAGGTTTTCGTAAAAGTTACCGATTAATTTTTATATGACAATAATTTTTATACTGTATAAATATTGGTTATACAATTGAATATTATATATATATATATAAAGTTATACTTACAATTTGATGCAAATGTAGAATTATTATAATTGCAATTTTTAGTTTACATAGAAAATTAATTATAGAGTAATATTTGACTATTTTGGAAAATAGTCCAAATTCGTGGGACTCTCTTGTGTTTTCCTAGTGAATTTTCTTTTTAAATTTATGAAAAATTTATCAATAAATTATATTTTTACTACGAAAGAAAAATATGACATTTTAAAAAAAAATTACGGAACCGCAATTGATTTATCTTCCGCTAATGGATGAACAACTATGATTTACGGTAAAAAAAGGCCGACAATAGTTCTCGAAAAAACGATAAGTCATCGGCATACTTTCGTTATATATTGAAATTTAAAACACTCAAAACTCAAAAGTATATCATAAGTCAGGAAGTCAAAAAAAACATATCTTTCCAGATAACTTCAAAGTCTTCAAACCCATTATTTAATATCAAATGTTTTTTTCACACTCCATTATTTTTTTTCCCACAAATGAAATATAATCTATAGCTGTCTAATATTGAAATGATTAACATGAAGGTCAATTCAAAGTCCGAATGATCTCACTCTCTAATTAAACACTAAATAATGTACTTTTGTTTGTTTCTGACCGTTGACCGGAGTTGTATATTACTTTACGAAACCCTAAACCATAAAATTCACCATGCCATACCCAATGTTCACACTGGAGCTCCAGCGAGGACTCTCGGGAGCGTCTGCCACCGCAAATCTGCGGTTGTCGGACGACTGCCTATGCGGTTCATCTGCCTCGTGGGTCGCTAGTTCTTTTGATAATTTGAGAATTTAATAAATATTCAAACTCTTTAGTCATTTTTATCGTAATTAAACATGGTTTATAATTATATAAAAATAATAAAAAGCGATTGCCATGCGGAGCTGTGCAGATGACATGAGGCCAATGACCGCGACGATTACCTCGTCAATACCTTGACCGCGACGCATAACCTCGCGTAAGGCGTAAGTCATTATTAACAAATTAAGAAGTAGATATTAAAATATATTTTAAAAGAAAAGAGAGTATAATATTTTTATAAAATCCATAATTTTAAAACCCAGAGAACATCATGATGCGGATTCTTCAGAGTTTTCAGGAATCAAGATCTGACGGTGCAAAATTAAATTTATTAAAATAATATCATCTAAAAAATTATAGGGAATTACTTCATAATGTCAAGACATCGAGAAAATTAGTTTTTTTTTTTTAAATCGTGGTTTGACGAGCAGATGCAGATTAAATAATAAATATTAAAATTACTAAAAAAAATTGTATCATATTTTGTAAAATCCTAAAAAAATATTCAGGAATTAAAATTTTGGTTCATAATTTTTCTAACTAGAGTTTGAATTAGGCCAAGAAAAAAAAGAAGGTAAAAAACCCCACTACACCTACTCGGGAAATAAGTGACATGAATTTCCATGGAAAGAAAGTATAAAAATCAGAAAACAAAACCGTTGAATATTTTGTGAGGACATTAGTTTAGTACAAGTAAGTAGAATAAGATATTTCCAAGCAATTAATGAACCGACTAGTTTGGAATTTGGATATTATAAAGCAATTAGTCATTTTCGATCACCTATATTTTTCATATTATCTCCCACCTAATCACAACACTCGTGTCTAGTTATGATCGATAAAGAACGATCCCTGGAAACAAAATATCATATATTTTTTCATTAATGGTTATGGTGGTAACTTGTAAACAGAAATTCAAATAATTTTGGTCGACCAAGCATTCATAAAAAATAAAAAATAAATATAAAAACATGTAACAACACTAAATCATCCACATATTTTCATACACAAAAAAAAAATAAAAAATATATGTAAGAATACCTGAATTAAAGAAAAGAAAAAAATCATGAGATGAATAAAAAAGAATATATATATATATACCTAGTGTTGATGCTGTTTTTTGGATCAAACACTGTTGAGGCCCAAGTTATGGATTCTTGGCCTGGCCCAATGTCGTTGATGACGTGGCGGGCTTCTGTTGACTTTTTGGATGGGCCTAGGATGGCCTTGTTTCGGGGATGACAGATTTTCTCCAGGGGATTCTCCTCAGAACGATCCCTCATTCGTCCAGATCTTAGTGGAAATTCCCCTAGGTCGGGCCCCTCGTCCAGAATTATGGGCCCAGACTCGTGTCCCCAGGCTATACCTTCAGCCGCGCAATGGACTGGAGATAGACTGGGCACCGCGTAGAACTGGGCCTATCAGGCGGGCCAAAGACCAAGTAGGAATTTCACCAGGGCTTCCGATTTTCGTAAATCTCTCACTTTTTAGGACCTGAAAAAAGGGAACACCCGAGGTCAAGGAAAACTGGGGGGGTACCCCCTGATTCACTTCCGACGCTCAACATTAGAACGATATTTGAGGGGAGGCGAGTATATCGAGGGTAGAGAGAGAGAGAACTCGAGAAGATTCGAGTGAGTTCGAATGAGTTACCGTTTAACTGAACTGAGCTTCTATTTATAGTAGGGTCCGGGGGCCCACTTGTAATAAAATATTGTTCCACGGGTCCCCGGATAATTTTTTATTTATTTTTAGGTCCTTGTATCAAGATGGTCAGATCTCGGCCGTCCGAGCGGGATCGGACGGCCCAAAAACCCTCAAAGAGGGCCACTTGCATGCGGCTCAAAGGGCAGGGGTCATCCCCGCCCTACAACGTGGCGGCCGAGGGCAGGCTCCTCGCAAGTGGGCGAGATGAGGAGCCCCCGGCCCTACACGTGGCCGATGATGGCCCGCCCCATGCAAGTGGGCGAGGGAAGACGCCCACAAGTGGGCTGGCGCGCGCGGGTGGGTCCCGCGGGGTGAGGCAGCTTCTGGATCCGCCACGTGGCGCGATCCTGGAGGCTGTCGCCTCTGTGGGTCCCGCTAAAGGGGCTTTGGGCCTTTTTTGCTTCCGGGCCCGTCCCGTGTCAGTTTTTTACAAATTTTATGTCGTTTTTGGGTGTTTTCATATTTTTATGAACACCGGGATACTTTGTTTTTCAAAAACGGGCCTCCGGAGGGAGTTTTGGGTTTTGAAATTGATTTAAATAATTCATAAGCTTAATTAAAAGATTAATTGAATTAACTAATTAATTAAAGAAAATCAATGCGATAATTCCCGTTTAATTAATTCGTTTACGAAAATCAATCCCGTTTTTACCCGTAACACCTAGTCCTCCATAATTTTTTAAAATAAAAATATGCTCTCTCTTTTTTAACAATTTCGTACCCATATTTCTTTTCTTCTATTTTTATTTTATTTTGACTATGCTTAATTGCTTATTCAATTTTTTTTTTTTTAATAATACTTAGAGCATCTCCAATCACATAAGCTAAATTTTAATCAAAATAGCTAGAAAGTATTCTTTGTTAGTCATAAAAAAAATTCACTGTAATTATATTCTTTATTTATCGTTTTAATATATATAGCGACAATTCATGAGTTAAATGACTTCTCATAGTAGACTTGTTTTATATATCTCTCCTAAAATATGAAAAATAATATTAGCGAATCATCGACGTGTCCCTATATTCATCTGGTCATTTAACAACAAACAAAATATATAGTTAAAAGAGGTTATAATGGGAGTGAGTACGTAAAAAAGTGCGCGGTTTTCTTAACTTCAAAATTCGTATCCCGGATCGGCTCATGCTTCTAGTAAAGCTTAAAGAGCTGCAAGTGGCGATGCATCGCGACTCGGATCGCTAAAATCGCAAAAATGGCCGCCGCGATTGTGCCAAATCGCGATGCGTCAGATTGATGATGTGGCGATGTGGGATTGGGCAAGAGAGTTTGGCGCGGATTTTCACCACAAATCGCGACTCATCGCGATTTTGACAGAATCATTGCGATTGTATGTTTAGAGTCGCCACTTGCAACTCTTAAGCTTTAATCGGTATATAAACAAACGTGAATGGCCAACATTTAATTAAGAGGTTATTTGCCATGTGTTCGCACAATTATATTTACTCGCTCACTTCACTCCATACATAGTCCATACATATTGTAATAGTTGTAATCAATGCCGGTCCTTAAATTTTAATTTTTTGTCGAGGCTCTAAGCTAATTAAATTTTTAGACCCCGTAAAGGTTTAAAATTAGATTTTTTATCATATTCAATTAAGTATAAATAATACATATATATTAAAAAAGTAAGGCCCTTAGATTTATGGTGCCTCGACGTCGGACTTACTCTCCTATGTATAGCCAAAGCTGGCCTTAGTTGTAATTTAAATTTAATGTTGAAAGGCTTGACTACAGATGCATAAGAGAGGGAGTCAGTGTGTGTGTTTCAAATTTATAATACAGTCAAAGTCAAACTCTCACCAATATATATATTACTAAACAATTAGAAGAATCAGGTAGATCTCAATATATAAATATCAGAAACATATCTTCAAAATTTGCAAAATAATATTATAACGCAGATATGACGCGTTATGCTTAAAACGTGCGATTATAATATTTATATTGCATATAAATTTAAGATATTCTAGGTAAGACACAAAGTACATATATGTGCGTCTTATTCAAGTTTATATAATTAATCATTAGATAATAATTATATATCCGCTAGTTGAAATGAAAATATATATCTTAGATGATGATTATATGGGAAAGAATATAAAAATATATATAATCTCCTAGCATATCTTTCTCTAAGTTATAAAACCAATTAGTTTGTTTATTTAATCATGACAGATCAGCGTAGTTTGATGTTAAGTTGAAAAAAATGCAGAGTTAAATATTGGTCAAATTATTATATAAAAACCACACACATATATATACATATATATCGTAGTTGCTTGCAATATTGAAAGCTTCATTAGACGACTAGAATCTAAAGAATATTGTTATAAAAGACGTGTGTATATTTTTATCAGTTGTTCCATAAGCGGAATTTAAATTTCGGGGTGGATGGTTTAAATTTATAGTGCAAATAAAAAGAGTTTGTTTGTGAAAAATTTAAACATATTAGTGCTAAAAAAAAAAAAAAAATTAGGATGTGGCTCTAGCCACGCTACCCACGCTACCCACAAGGATAGTTCCGCCACTGAGTTGTTCACATTATCAGGGTAGGTACTAATTATGATCATGATCTCATGAAGAAGACAATTTAATAAATAAAAATAAATAAATTCATGTCGCTAGTTGTATGTATGCTTGAATTCTTTAATAGTCAATTATATTATTTCGTGCTACATATAATGTTGCTGTTAATATATTGTCAACGTATGTAGATTAGTATTGACTGATGATATATTCAAAGGCACGACATCAATATGGTCGTGAAGAAAACTTGGCACTCATTTGACCTACTGAATTGAAATATTTAATATATTATTAAGGAAAATTCTCATTTTTTTTTTTTACTGAGTTTGATGAAATCGGAAACCAACGATGTCGAAAACTTTGTCGTGACAAGTAAGATAAAAAGTTGTACATACAGACGATCTATTGGCAATGAATATAAATATAATGATAGTTTTATTAGGACTGTAAAAAAATATATATAACATGGTAATACTACATATAATTTTTTTTTTAATGTTACCACTCGATCGTGATTATTTTTTTAGAAATATAAAAAGCGTTAGGTTTAACGTTTAATCAACAAAAGACAAATAATGGACCCTACGTATAGATTAATTTTTATTATTATTGTATATATATATATATATGTAATGAATCATAGTTCTAGGTTATTCATTTTTAATATTATCTTCTTTCTTTCATTTCCAAATTTTGAAGGGAAAATGACGCAATGAAAGATACATTTTGTTCGGGATAGCAAATCGCTGATATAGATCACAAAAAATAATTTCCCTATTTAATATTCACATATATATCGGTAAATTGAATTAGGTTTCCAAAATGAACTCTAATATGAGACCAAACTGGTCAAAGGATCTGGTAATCTTTACCTACAATTTGTTTGTTCTTTAATAAAACTCAAAAGCAAATTAGTTGTTATAAATAATCCGTGGTCAAAATTTACGGCCCGTCAAAGTTATATCATGTCAGATTGCGAAACAAAACATTCTAAAACCATGAAGGCCAACTAGTTTGTGAGTTCGACATCATCAATTTTGACATGAATGAAACTCATCCCGTTTTTACCCCTAATCGCTAGCGTTGGATAACTTTTTCGTTAACTTAGTATATAGAATGTGGATTTATACACGTCCCGTCTTGCGACCGAGGCTCGGTAATAACGAGAATGTTGCAATCAAAGCTGAAAACACCCAGTGGCTTTCCGGGAGTTGCGGGCCGATCGATTGATACATGCGGGGAAGTAGCAATAAATTTGACGCCTGCTTTGTAAGTCAAAGTGAAACTTAACATTTATGTTTTAATGTAAAAGACTAATGAACTGTCTCAGAAATATACATAAGGCACAAATTAGTGACAAATCCTTTTCGTCTAAGCTTCACACAATAAGCATTCTATTAAAAAATAATTAAATTTTCATAAATCAAAGTTGAGAAAAAAAAAATTACTTGGCATTGGCGCATTTGGCCAATTTGAAGTCCTTTATATGAAAATCATAATATGAAAAACGTGAACAAGACTAATGTGCTATCCTATCACCATCAAACTTAAACATAATATAAAATAATTTAAGTGAAGCAGCAGAAAATAATCGGCGACGTTGTTCATCGTCGAAACGTTATCAGAATCAGAAGCATTTCAAAAAAAAAAAAGTCCACCACGTTTAGTTTTTTTGGACTCAATCGTGAGTCCACACTCAAATTCAAAACAAAAGATGAATCATTGATATTCACTACTTGGAAAGGAAAAAAAAATGTTACTGAAGTAAACAATCAAATTTCTAAAATTCCATTCGTAATTTAATCCGCCTTCACGAGATACAAATATGTTAAAATCGTATGCGTTAGCAGTTAAATAAATTGCTAAAATTTTAACTAACTACTAGTACCTAACTGTGCCTAATTGTAAAGGTTCATTAAATCAGCACTTACAAGGAAATAATCAAATAAATAATAACTGTACTTAAAAAGGTAAAATACCTAAATAATAATCGTGATTTTATTAAAAAACAAATATGTGATAAAAATAAGTCAACTGATCAACCAAACATCCACGAGATCATTACTCACGAAGTCAATGTTTTCATGCCCTGGAGAATCTCAGCCAGCCAGTCAGTGGCAAGCCCGTAATTAATCCAAACCAGAGGGGCACTAAAGGAAAAATACTTCAAAACATTTTCTTATATAAACCCGGTGAGACTCCAAAACCTCAAACTCAAGAAGAGACAACACTTCAGATCAGACACACACACAATTAGTCAACGACCATGTCAACGTCCACGGTGGCAATCTCCGACCTCCACCCCGACATCCTCAGAGCCCACGTGCTGACGTGTCTCGACGGGCCCACCCTGGCCTCCGCCGCCGCGGCCTCCCGACAGCTCCGGTCCCTCTCCTCCGAGCCCAGCCTGTGGACAAAGCTCTGTCGGGACGCGTGGCCGTCCACCGAGGCGCCACGCGTCCAGGAGGTGATTCGCTCGCTCCCCGAAGCCCACCGCTCCTTCTTCGCCGACTCGTTCCCTCTCCCGACATGTCGCGTTGACCGCGACGATCATCGCGTTGACCAGATATCGGAGCTGATCTCAGCCGTCGATCTCCGCTACAACGGAGAGGTGATATTCAGCAAGGTGGTGGAGACGGAGACTTCCTCGGGGTGGTTCCTCCACTCGCCGTTCCGCGTTGACCTTCTCCACCGGAAGGAGGTGGTCCCCACGGAGGTCGACTTCCGCCGCGGGAGCGAGGTCACGTGCCGCGACCTCGCGGCCGGGCTGGAGCTGAGCTGGATACTCGTCGACCCGGCGGCGGGCCGGGCGGTCAACCTCTCGAGCCTCCGGGCAGTGTCGGTCGTCCCGCACGAGTTCAACGGCAACGTGCACGTGCGGTTCGCGGCGGTGCTGCCCGGCGACGTGCAGGGCGGGGTGCTGGTCACGTGCGGGGGGTCCCGGGCGGGAACCATGCACGTGCGGGAGATATGCCTTGTGGCGGAAGACTTGGAGGGCACGCATCTTAAGGGGAGGGACAGCCTGGTAATTTTGCGGCGGGCTCTGGAGGGTAAAAGGGTAAAAGGGGCTTCGAGGGAGGTCGAAGCGAAGAGGAGATACGACGAGTTTCTGGAGAGGCAGAGGAAGAGGAGAGAGGCCAAGGCGAGGAACGAGGGTGTTTTGGACGTGTTCTCTTCTTTCGTCATGGGTAGTTTGGTCATTTTCTCTCTCGCATGGGCAATTTTTGGAAGGTGATTTTTGTTTTGTTATAAATTTGTATAGAGATAAATTACTTGAAAGATGATAAAGAAAAGAATATACGAAGCTATGAAATAGCTAATTGTATAATGTTCTGGTGAAATATATGCAACTATTTGAGATTGAGGACTTTGAAATGAAAGCATTCTCTTCTTTAGTGATTCTGTTCCAGCTTATTTTAAACTTGTATTTATAAAGTACTTAAAAAAATATATACGAGGGTATGAAGTAGCTAACTGTATAATATTTAGTGAAAAACATTCAACTAATTTGATAGAAGAGATCTTCAAATTAATCCATTATTCCAAAGGATAAGATTTATTACATGCAATGCAACTAGTCTTGTGGGTATGTGAACCCAATCCTGAATTTTTATTTTTATTTTTATTTTTTATATCTCAAATAATTTTATTTTCGAAAATTTCATGTCCTGATTTTGATATACTCCATTTTTTTTTTTCTAAAGCCAAATTCATTGAATGGAAATGTATAAAAGTGAATACTCTGCTTCCTGATAGTTTCATGATCGGAATTTCCAAAATTTATAATTTTACTCGAATTTAAAGTATGTGATTAGTATTAGTAGAATGGATTTATTCTATATTCCACGCACTCTCTTCTCTTGATGTATTTGCCGTGCACAAGTCACTCAATGGCTAGTTGACGAAGTGCAAATCTATGTTTATTTGGTGGGCATTTAGCATATATAATAATAATAATAATAATATCAATTAATATGTGTTGGATTAATATCATCGTATTGATTTCAGTTGTGAAACTATTAATAAGACGGTCACTTTTCAGATCTTATAATTGTCTGATTAAAAGTGTTGTGGGTCCTCCAATTACGAGTGAAGCCCACGGCAATTAGATGAGTTTTCTTATAAGCCTATTGAGAGAGACAATACTATTCTTAAAGAAAAGTCAATATAGTGATGATTTCATTAATTTCTCTTTAATTTGCGTAGTTAGAATATCTCTTTTTTTTAAGACAATTTTGTTGCATACGAGGATTGAACCCACAATTTTTGTATTAATGTTTCGTTATATATTTTGGTGGGAAATCACTTTGATCATACCTTTATTTATGTTGATGACTTTTTTACCTAAATTAATATTTTTATTAAGTTTGTTTTGATGAGATTCATCAGACTAATGTTGATTACGAGTCAAGGATATATTTTGTCTTTGTTGAATAGCATCTTGTCTGACTGCTAACACTGCGATTCCTCGTCTTAAAAATGAGCAACAATTGGACGGAGTATATTGTATTGATTTGAAATAAAATAGAATAAAAACTATATTATATAGTCTTATTATATATTCAATGCACATACAATTTTGGCTTACACTCTTTTTCACCTGATTTTATGCAAAACACTCTTTTATCTTTCTGCCATACTATGTATATTATACATGGATATGTGTGGTGATTATGGTGACAATAATATTTACATGTTATTGCTGATACGTGTATTTCTTTCATATAAAGGACATATGTTCGTATGATAAAATAATATAAGATGATCTGCATGGAACGTGTAGACATGTCATAAGTCATAATTGAGGATGAATCTAGATAAGAAAAGACATAAATGAAGTACCAACAAATAACGGATCTTATTATTCAACAGATATTATATTAAAGAAAAAATATAGAAATAATATGGACAAGACGACAACCACGTAGAATTATAATTAAAATAAAAACATATACAGTAGTAGTCATGTATTTTTTCTGAATCAAGAATCTAAAACTAAATTGAAAATTTTAATTTAAATTAAAGTGCTGTAGTGGTGTTAAAAACGCCAACAACAAGGTATAATTACACATAATCCTATATTCTAAAATTATCAAACTCACATTAAAACACTAAATGCACATTATTGTACAAGGATTTAGCTTATTCTTAAATTAATCCCTTATATTGACCAGACTATTTCCCACCTAAATAAAAAAGTTCAAAATTGATTTAGTTAGACAATCCCTAACTAAGTGTTGTGATTCATTAACAAGAGATTTATATATATTTTCTAAAAATTGAAAATCCAATTTCTCAAAAGCACAGCATAAATATTCGCCATTAAACCATCATTATCTTGATTCATTAATCTAAAAAGGATGGATAAAAAAGGGTGAAAACATGAAATCTCGTTAATGGTGGTAAATGTACTTAAATTGCACGGATTAAAATTTCAAATCCGAGTTTTTATTTTAAAATACTTGTTTTATACTCAGATACAAAAAATTAAGTTTTTACGAATTTGGAAATTTGGGTAGTAAAATTTTAAAAATTCAATATTTTAACATCAGATTTTGGATCTACTTTCACCCCTATTTAATATAGATTGTCGAGTGGATGTTACCATTATGATATCTATAATCTTGCGACATGAAAGTTGGTGATTCGTCTGGTAATGATCTTTAACATATAAGATTTATGTTAAATATGATCAGCAATGCTCTTAAGATCGAACCAAAACTGTTTAATAGTTCAAATCTTCAACTCTCAACATAAGAGTATTACTATTATACTTGAATCTCTAAATAAATGCAAATTTCTTCACAGCTATTCATAAATTTTAATTTGAGTAAACTTTGAAGTAATGGCCGTCTTGGCATCTGCTACTAAAACCGTCTCAGTTGTTACCTTGCAATGTTTAAAAGGCATATTTAAGTCTCGAGGCGTTTTCCCATTACGTCTTCAGGTGTAGTTCTTGAGGAGTTTGACGTGTATGTATCTCAATAATATAAAATATTAATGATACAAAAAGTACTTAACATATGATATCATAAAGTTCTCTAATATACTTAGTAATAGTAAAATTCTCTTGAAAATATCACAGGTTTGTAAAAAATAGCATAAAATGTCTTAAAAACTCAAACATAGGCATAAAATAAAAGTTGTTCGTAAGAGATTGATGATGGAGAGGAATCGATCAAGAGTTTAATAAAAAAGAGACAAAAAATTGATTTTAGGCTTTAAAAAAAAATTATAAAGGATTTTTTTTAGTATAATTCTGAATTTAAAGTCTTAAACCTTTACACTGGTCCACAACCAAACTAAAATTAGACATATATAACTTTGAGGTTTAAAATAGACTAATATCACATAAGAATGCCTCTGAGGTGTATCTATTGGGCCTTGAGGTGTGATCAAGAGGCGCACATCTTGTGAGCCTCAGTGGCGATGCGATCGCCGCACAGAGACGCGCCTCAAACTAAATGACATATTTCAAAACACGAGCTTAATGTTGATATCATCGTTGACTTTTGATGGACAAGTTAAGCACACATGATCACCTCTAATTCCGGCTCGAAAAGTCAATTATCAGGCATGGGCTCAGGGGGTCCCCGAGCTATTGGAACTTGGGAACGAGATTTTGTGTCAGGCTTTGCGAAGTCAACGAAGATTACTCGTCCATTTAGTGCCTGCCGAGAGTCGTCTGGTCAACTCACGAATGCCAAAAGTTCACAGCGTAAAGCGTGGAAATGAGAAGCAGTTCATTACCTTTCCGTTCATCTCCTCCATGGCTCTATGGCCTTCGTCTCCGGAAGCAAACGTCACAAATCCAAACCCTTTCGACTTCTGGGTCGTCCTGTCCGTTACAATTTTCGCTGGAAAATAAACCACAATGTTCAAGTGCCACAACTAATATAATTTGAATTTAATTTTTAATTCATATCGTTTTCAATGAACAAGTTTTGCAGAAGACCTTCAACAACTTGACCATATTTGGAGAACGCCTCTGACAAGCCATCGTCAGTGGTGTAAAACGAAAGTCCTGCAATTTCGTAACTTGTAACCGCACATATTTTGTACTTAAATAATTACCAATCATTTCAACCGAGCATAGAAAATCGGTCTAACTCACAAGTAATCGTTAAACATGCTAAAATCTATTTGAAAAATATTGTTAAAGTATCACGAGGTCCGACTTTAAAACCGAAAATGCAATCAGTACGATGCAAATCTATAGACAGAATTTGTACTTTAAGATTCAAAGCGTACCATTAAATTTATAAGTATTTATAACGGAATATGATATTTCGTTACAACAATACGATAGAAATGTGCTTTCTCAATTGAGTTTACGCCTTCCGTTGAATATTGTAACGGAGCCCGTAAAGACTCTCGGAAAGCGAGGTCCGTGCTCTCGAAGGATCGGACTTGGTTTTTATTGATTCGGGATTCCCTTTCACGTGAATTCCTGTCGGTAAAGTTTATTTCCGCGCGCTGCGTTAGTCGTCCCGAGGTTCAAAGACTCGTAGACGTTTCGTCGAACAGCTCATAGGCATGATTCAGACCAAGGAAATGGAAAACAGCAAGAAAACCTAACAGTCCAGCAACAAGAGAGAGAGAGAACCTCCGACGAAAAGCTTAGAGGTGAGTGCTCTGTTGGAAATGAGAAGAGCAGAAGGAAGCAGAGAGCAGAGTGATGAACCAACTCGCGACCGCATCGTCTTCCCCAGAGCCGCCATCTTACGTCTCTATCTCTCTCTGTGTGTGTATATATATGTATATATATGTATATGTATAGACGAGAGAAAGCAAGAAAAGAGCTGCGGGAAAGTGGCAATAGAAGGAGGAGCTGCGATGACCTGAGAAAGTCAACTCGTTTTCATGCCACATGCGGTAGAACCAGAGAATTTTATTATTTTAATTTATTGAGAAACAAATTTATAATACTAATTAGTAATTAGAGTCGAAATTATATAAAATAGTATCTTCAATTTCATCAATGTAATAAGTATTAATTTGACAATCTTTTATTGGAGTCGAGATTATATTAAAATATTATCTTCAATATATTAATTTAGTGAACTTCTATTGTAATAGTCAGTCTAGTTCTGATTTCTCAGTAAGGTTCAAGCAAACTCGTGTTCCGATGGAATATAATTCTTTTAGATTAATACTCGATAAATTAATAAATTCGACTATAATAGTGTATGATTTCGACTCTAATAAATTATCACATGATAAATTAATAAACTTTGTCAAAAATATTTGGATAAACAGTACGAATTATTTATTAGCCAAAATTCGTAAATTTGGGTAAAAGTTTTTAGTGACCACATTCGTAGAAAACTATCCTAACACTTTAGTTATTTGAATATATTATGTAAGCCCGTCACACTTTCACTTGAAGTTTGAAGTGAGAGAGATTGGTGTCAGGCTTCGCATAATCGTCTGGTCAACTCACGATGCCAGAAGTCAACCGAGTAAAACATGGAAATGAGAAGAAATTCATCGCCTTTTAAGTTCATCTCCTCGAGAGGCGAATGTCACATATGCAAACCCTTACTACTTTTGAGTCTTCCTGTCCGTTATAACATTTCCTACATCAAAATATAATAGATTTTTTTAATAATCGTACGAGAACAAAGATAGTCTCATTCTACATCTCAATACGGACAACAATGAAATTTATAGTAATAACGACAATGATTAAGCGCCAAAACTAATATAATTTGAATTTAAATTCATATAATTTTTAGTGAAAATGTTTTGGAGAAAGCATTTGACATCCTCCGTGGTGTAAAACAACAGTCTTGCAATTTTATAGCTTGTGAAGTAAAAATACAATCAAGTATCATAGGGTTCCACTTTAAAATCAATTAGCAATGACAGGGGTATTTCATTATCTTATAAAATTGCTAAGGATCGTTATCTTTCCTACTTTTAATTTTTAACATACCCCTTAACATGGTAGCTCTATCGGCGTACGGCGTACTCATCTTAAGCCAGGTCGCATTGTTTTAGACCAATACTTTTTTTTTTTTAAGAATTTTAGACCAATACTTGTTTGTACTTAATGTGCTTTAATACCATGTTAAGTGTCGTGAAATTGCAACCTCTTAAACGCTGCTAAGTCTCTAAATATGAATCAAAATATAACTAAAATTCAAAGACAATAAGACCTTATAATAGAATTTGGGTGTCATTTATAGATTGGATGTAAGATTTCACTTTGGATTAGAAATACAATGATAGCATTCGTGAAGTCTAGATTGTTTAAATTTTTCGTTGGTCTTTTATCTTTCATTATTATATAGTTTTAAACAGGGAGCTATCTAATAGATTTCATAAATCATTTATAAAACTCATGTAATAGTAATAATGAAGAATATATCGTATAATATCTGAAAAAAAAAAAAATTGAAAGTCAGCTCCAATATTTTGCCAGATTGACAAACAGCAGAACCAAGTAGAAACAAAATTACACCATAATTATATTATTACAATCAAAGACATTTCACATTTCTAGATATCTTGTGTCCTATATTATAAGTTTATGGGATAATAGCGGCATAAGTCCTCAACCTTTACTCAACTGGGGCGGCATAGCCCCAATCCCATATAATAGCGGTATAAGTACCAAAAGATGATTCCGTCCATATTTGACTAACGGAAATAGTCAACGTTTGCGTGGTCAGCTTCTCATCAACATGGACGCCACCTAATCCGACGTGTCACCATACATGTCATCCTCGCGTCATCAAATTGAATGCAATCGCCATTAATTTTGCATTAAATTTGATGATGCGAGGATGACATGTATGGTGACATGTCAGATTACGTGGCGTCCACGTTGACGAGAAGCTGACCACGCAAAGGTTGACTAATTCCGTTAGTCAAATATGGACGGAAATCATCTTTTGGTACTTATACCGCTATTAAATGAGGTTGGGGCTATGCCGCCCCAGTTAAGTAAAGGTTGAGGACTTATGCCGCTATTATCCCTAAGTTTATAACCAATAAAGACATTTATCGCACTTTCATTTTGGAGTTTGAATAGCGCCTTCCAAGAAATTAGGTGAGTGTCGTTCTTGTATTTCCATGCAACCAATTAACGATCAAAACATGGAGAGAAAGAGAGGCAGAAACCCTAGTCTATTTAAGTTGACGATATCTTTACCAGTTGTTTCTGGTTGTAGAGTTTAGACAAAGATGTACATAAAACTAATTTTACATGATTTTCTATTCCACCATAATGTGCAAACATGACGTTTTCGACACGACTCACGATTGGTGCGCTTTCTGAAGAACTTGGTGGAACATGTCGATGAAATGATCGTCCTACCGGAAAAAGAAACAAAGAAAAAACATAAAATAGTCAGAAACGTATTTATTGAACTTAGTTTTTTTTATTAATTTCAGCAAATTCACCCGTTACCTTGTAACCGATGGCAACTTTCCTTTTAATCTTTAAAACAGCTGGTTTCCGTAAATTTTTATGCCTAGTACGTTGAATGCAAAGGAAAAAGAAACGAAAAAACCGTGTGCATCGTATTGTACTAACATGTGTGGCTTGCACATGACGAAAACCATCAATTTTTTTAATGACGAGGGAAAAAACTGCAACAGCTTGCAAATTAAGAAAAGTTGCAAATTACTCTAAATTCTTTAATGTTGGAAGCTAGAATAACCCTCTAAGGAAAAACTACACCCTTTCATTGGACGATAAACTTTTTTTGATTCTTTTGGTACAAGCAAAGCATAGACAATTAAATGGAAAATTCGAAAAAGAGAGAGAGATCGAGACCTGAACGAGCATGAGAAGCGCATCCCGAACTTTTTCTCGGGTAATCGAAGCTCCTTCACCAACAGCCAAAGGAGACGGAGTCAGCGATGCTGGTGGGGCGGGCGGTGGAAACGGTTGAAGCAAGGGCGTGCCATATGGGCGTTGAAGGTTTTGGGGAGCGTGAAGGGTAGTTCCAGAAGAGACGGACGAAGCAATCACCGGCAACATCGATGACGCTGATGACGTAGCGGGCGGCACGAAAAACGAGGAGGGCTTCACGAGATTGGTGTTCATCACGTGGATAGCGTTGGGGTGTGGATCCGCCGCAACATGGAGTGGGATAGGAGCTGATGGAGCTGCAAGAGGAAGGGCTGAAGATTGTGGGGCCGGGGCTAATGACGATATGATGTTTGGGACAAAGGAAGATGGGACAGTTTTTGATGATTGATAGGCTGGGATTGGGTTTGGTGTGTTCAGAGGAGCGCCACCGATATTCATCGCAGTCTGCAGGGAAAAGAATTAATTAATATCCCGGCTGAGAAAAAAATGGCGTTTATTTGTGCAAAGTTAGAGAAAAAAGAAATATACACTGAAAAAATTAACAAAAGAATGATCTTCAGGGCTGTCGGTGACTGTGGCAACAGCAGACTGCGGTTCTAGAGGGCCTTCCATGATTGACAAGCTCGGGACTGCTTCAAGCTCCTCAAACTCACTGCAATGTCGTGTAACACATTATTTTGGGTTCAAACATTCATGATATAAGGTAAAATTCAAAATTGTCGATACAGTATGCTTCATCTTATATTCTAGGGTGAAGAAAAATCTTTCAATCTATTAAAAGAAAAGAACCTTTTAGTTGTAGATACTATCGGCTTCGATGGAACCTTTGAGTAGGCACTAAGTATCCTGCAGGTGAACAGCTTATCAGTTAATAAGCTCATTATTCTCTAGCACATCATTTTTTTAATTTTCTATTAATCAAAATCCAGAACTGTAATACAAGTCTTTGAGAATTGTGATAAAGCCAGCCACAATGAAGTCCAGAAAGTATTCCGCATAGTTGATCATACATTTCACTTATAATGGTTTTTTAACTACTTGCAATTCTCTGAATTCAAAATTCGAAAAAGGGAGATGAAATAACAAGCGTAACATACCTTGTAAAGAGGTTTGCAACATCCTCGCACTCACGAGTATTATAAAACCATATGCCGTTTACTTCTTGAGCTGCATTCCGATATAATAGGTACGGAACTTGAACTTCATACTCAAAGTCTCCCAAAAGATTCTCCACTAGGTTATCTGTTCAATAAGCCCAGAGTGAGTGTTTGACAACTCGGAAGTTAATGATCACTTTCACACCCTATCATTTATTCTGCATGGAAACTTAAAAAAGACGACTCGCAATCCATGCAATGATGCAATAAAATCTAATTACGTCGTCCTTCAGCTATTGATTTAGATCTTTACATGTAACTTAATCCAAAATGCAATACAATTAGCTACGGTTCTCATCTAAAAATTCAAACCATGGTGTACATGACACGTCTTTACACCCCGAGTTCTCTTCTACTTAAAAACGTGAAACGCAGATCTTTCCACTCGAAAAACCTCAAGAAATTACCGAATTCTATAAAGCCAGTCATATGAACCTATCCTTAAGCCAAATAATCACAATGTTTAGCACGAATTGCAACAGGACAACAAGAACGAACCTGTATTGCGCCGATTCATGACGATGAACTGAAACCGCGGCTGTGTATTTCTAAACAGCAATAAGTAACATTCAATTAGCTAATTCAGAGACACCAAACCCATGAAGATAAAAATGCAAAACACAAAAATCTCCTCAAAATTTGACACTCAAGATCGATAAGCCGTTCAAAATCGAGTAATGCAGACCAAAACTCCTTACCTCTTAACCACGAACAGAGATCCTTCAACGTCCTTGCGACTCTGAAACCCACGAAAACGATTCATAAAATAAAGTCAAACAAATTCAGCAAAAGAGTGAAATTTACTCCAATGGAGCTAACCAATCTCGCAAATCCTACACAAGGTACACGAATTAAACCTAATTTTCCCACACAAACACTGATTTTCTGAAATTGTTCGCGAGACGAGCGAGAAACGAACCCATTGGTTTCTGTCGATGTTGAACTCGTAGAAGGTGACATGCGCGGCGGTGATCAGAATCTCCTCGATGAAGGGATCGATTCGCTGGAGCACCGTGAGGTTGAGCATCTTGGTGCTCTGCTGATCGAGATTGGGCATCAATTTCCCCGTCTGAGACATCTTGAGGTCCGCGTCTCCAAGCAATGAGATGAGGAAGAAGAAGCTGGAAACCCTAGCTCGGAAAATCTGCTCCTCCGGATTTTCGCGTCGACTTTCCCGGGAAAGTGCGAGAAAATGAGAAGGAAGCGTGAAAATGAAGAAGAGTGTTTGTTTTGTTTGTTGGCTGTTGCGAAGCTGAGATTCAATGTTAATATGAATCCTCAATTTAATGGGCCTCTAACTCCTATATTGGGCCCACAAAAGCCCATCTTTTCTTTGTTTTAGAGCTTTCAAAACGCAAGTCGTTTCTTTTGCATGAGCTTTTCAGCACCTGCATAAACTTTTCTTGCCAAATTATGGGTTAGTACTGTAGCAACATAAATATTAAATCTTTTTTTATTTCTATCATAAGGTTTATTCCACTTATATATATATATATATATATATATATATATCTAAAGCTCTCAACGTTTGTTATTTTTATTTTTATTTTTATTAATTATTTTCCATTTTTGAATTGATTTGACAACTTTCTAGTCGTTAATAAATTAAAAGTGACACGTGTCCAAAACTTAATAGCACATCCGAAATTTGTAAAATCAATCGAGAAAGTGGATGGAATTTTATTTCGTTGTAAAATAAAATCCCCTCTCTATGACTGGCGAGAGGTGATTTTTGCCCTCGACAATACCTATCGCCGTTTTCAATTCATTTAATATCTTAATATTTTAATATCATATTTGTGAGTAATTTGTCGTTTTCATAAAACATTTTATGTCGTTTTTCTTCTCTCCTTGTTACTCTTGTTCATATTGTTGTCGTTTGTTTTCTTATTTGCGAATAAAATAAGTGGACCGATCCCAAAAAATTGCAAATACAAGTAAATCACCTCTCAATTAAGAGAATAACCACATTATAATATATAATTACAACAAATCTCAATACAATCTTCTCTTATCATCTCACCATGCAAACAAAGTTAAAATAAATCACATAATTCGCCACGAGATCAGGGCAATTCTTCACACACCGTCACAATAAAACCGACACGAAAGCACAAAGCAAACCATTCATGCATGGCTTCTCAGGGACCAGAGTCGACGTCTAATGCCTTCGGAGAATGAAGGCGGAGAGGACGATCATGACGACCATGGTCACGACGCAGGCGAGAGCCGCAACGACGGAGCCGCTGATTTTCGAGCAGAAATCGGTGAACTGGTTGCATATGGCCAGCCAGTTGGAGCTAGAGTTTCCGTTGTGGGCCAGGTACACGATCGCGGTGGCTGCTGCCGCCGCTGACGTGGCAAGAGTTAGCGCCACCTATAGATTATAATTTGAAGAAATATCTCATGAGAGAATTATAATATCATACTATCATAGTATATGGGACAGAATAGTAATTTATATTTTATATATAGTATACATTTATATTTAGAAAGGGGATAATTACCGCAAAAGTAAACAATTTTTTTTCAAAATGGCACGGCAGATTCCCAAGATTGTATGAAATCTGCGTTTTCGATTGATCCCATCTCGTATGTCTCCATTAATGTTGATTCTTTTTTTTTTCAAGTTATGAGATTTCTCGTGTTAAATATTTCAACACGACTAGCAAACACAATAAAAAATGCCATGACTCTTAAGTATTTAATTAGCGCAATAAAGCTTTAGAACTTGTTGTGTTATTTTGAAGAGAAAAAAAAAAACTTCGGTAGTTTTAACGTAATAAAAATGTCCATTAGGGCAGAGATGTTACAGTGTCCATGATGATGAGCAAGAGTCTGATTCCAGCTGCATGGGGACGAACAATGGCGACTATGGAGAAAGGTACTGAAAGGACTAGGTATCCACACACGAATGCCATTCCGATCAGGAAGAACCTGCACATTTTATTTTGTTTTTTACATATACATATACATATACATATATAATACTATGACTTGTACTTTGATCCCTCTTGAGTTTTTGATATATACTATGAAATGACGTACTGAAAAGTGGGCATGTCTTCGTAGCTGGCTTCAAACTGGAAGAACTGAGTGAAGAAAGGGAGGCTCTCGTCGCTGGTGGCCATAGTGGCGGCCGCCGCCAGCGCCGACACTAACGCGCCCAGCCTCAGAACGAAGTCGGTGATCGCTGCGGCCTTCTTCCACCCAGCCGGCTTCGGAGCCACCAAAATGGTGGCTCCCTTGCTTTTAGCAATGGGGCCGCTATTGCTGCTCGGCTCCGCCACGTCGATGTTGGTCGATTCGCTCTTCGCCATTGTGTCTTAGAAATGAAGCTTAGGAATTGATGTTGTTTAAACTCAAGGGTGTAGAGATAGCTTGGGATTGGAATGAGATTGAAGGTGTTTGTATTTAGTGGTTTTATAGGGTTTTGAAGATGGGTTTGGTTTGAGATATGAGTTTGAATATTAGTTAGGGTTTATAGTGGCATAAATATTTAATTTTTTGTGGCATATACTAATCTTTTTTTTTCATGACCAAAGTTCTCGAAATCTATTGCTGTGCTTCTAGCCAAAACTTGCATCCACTCGTTGTTAAACTCCCGTCAATACCACTGTTAAACCGGTCGAAAATCTAAGCAAAATACTACCCAGATGCAAAAAATAAACATTGAGAATTTTTACTGAAAAATTGAATACCATTACAAATTTTAATATTGGGTACTTATGCCACAAGTAACCCTAGTTGTGAATGAAAGAGTGGTTGTATTGATGTGTTTTGGTGTTCAAGCAGGTGACGTGGACAGGTGGATTAAGCCAACCTAACGATGATACCAACTGCTGGAGATTATGCTCTCACAGATCGGACGGCTGAGATCATCGGGATTACGGCTTGCGTGGCGTATGGGACGGTCGAGATGAGGGGATTGGTTTGTGATGAGTGACTTTTTGGGGGGTTTGACTTGCTGTAAAGGATGATGATTGGTGTTTTTGATGAGAATTTTAGTGCACGGAAATATGGAGACAAGTTTATATAGGGATCGGGTGATAATTAAGAATCAACTAAACCACGTTACTAGGTCTCCCTAATCCAACAATGAAATGTTGCACTTATTGGATAAATCTATACGCCAAAATGTTTATTACTTTATTGCAAGTCCAACATTTAGTGGCAAATATGTCTCATCTCTTCATAGCCACTAGCCAACTCAAATAGTTTTTAGTTTTGAGATAACTCTTTAGTACATATATATTTTTTTTAAATTTGAAAAAAAAAACATAATATATGTTTGGCAACATTATTCTTTATTTTTTTCAAAAAAATTAAATTAATTTTTTAAATATCAATAGTTAGATAATAATTACATAAAACACTGGTGCAAATTACATACAACAATGAGTTTAAATGATAACCGTCACGGATAATGACTTCACATATTATTAGTAATAAAATCAGTAAACTCATTATGTAATCGTTGAGCTTGTGCAGTTGTACTCGTGTATGATTGTTTGTTCATCAACTTCTCCCAAGCTGTCACGTTGAAAAATTTATCTTTCACGTTGCGTATCGATGAGTGTTTGTAGTTAGAAAGTTCTTCAGGTCCCGTCATTTGCCTTTTTTTTTCTTTCTGAACTAGGATGTGATAGCGTTGAGTGCGATACGGTTACAAAAAATCACG
Source organism: Parietaria judaica (assembly GCA_954871525.1). Classification (NCBI taxonomy): domain Eukaryota; kingdom Viridiplantae; phylum Streptophyta; class Magnoliopsida; order Rosales; family Urticaceae; genus Parietaria; species Parietaria judaica. The sequence continues at coordinate 17,465,497 of OX940865.1, read as the reverse complement.
CTCATTACGAAGTCCGCCACCCACTACATAGTATTTTTCCCCCCTTGGATATTAGGAAAGATGTATTCACATACATAAAAACACAGTTAATAATATCTCAATCACCACGGAGGCCTATTAAGAAACGCGTAGTCAATTCATCCGGAATGCTCAAGAATGCAATGCGCAAGTCTTTCGATTTCACGAGCTCCATCACAAATCCACTGTATTGTTGGTCAGTAAGGAACTCAGCGTGCTTGGCGAGTTTTTCTACGCATTGCTTCAAAAGAACTTCATCCCGAGTCATCGAATCTGCTCGTACGGACATTTTCCTCGCTTCCTTCTCTTCCAAAAATGTAATAAGCCGATCTTTAGTGTAACCCTCATTTTTAGTTCGTGATTCAACGGCGTCTTGCCACATGCCTTTACTGCTTGAAGACTTTCGCTTCTTTGTCGTGGATTTTTCAACCGCGGTTTTTTTCCCCACCTCTAAGACCTTATCGGATGAATCCCCAACCTCCTCCACATCAGGCACACTTGCCGTAGCGGATGCACTTGCGGCTTTTTCCATCATCGGAGCAGCTGTCGCAGCTTTTCCGACGACTGCTACCTCAAGCGGGCCCATTGACATTGCCATTGCGCCAGTGGCCAACTTCCTAACAAATATCTCCCTGAGTTTATCATACTGTGCAGCCCTTTCTCTTAAACCGTTTCGCTGCGGGGCATTTCTGCAAGTAACGAATAAATTTCAGATATACAAAAATAGTTACATAAGAAGTCACCGTGTTTCCCATAAATACCTGAATATATGTTTCCCAAACTTCTTCATCGGCAGTCACCGTGTTCGTGTTTGTATCCCATCCAAACCCAGCGGCTTCGGTAAGTCCTTGAAAGATCTGAGTAGAATTTCTAAGCCGGTGCCACTTTTGCTTCAGGCGGTCTTGCCTATATGCTTTGCCGAATTTTTCGATCATCGCCAGCTCGAGCCTATTCCAATTTTTCCTTCCGAACAGAGACGACCCGTTACGTTGTTTAACCTCTTCGTAACAGAGATCGATGAAATATGTCTCGGCTATGTCGGGCCAGTGTGCAACGTTGTCCATTGTTCAACAAAATCTGCACTTAACAAATAAATCAATGACCAAATACATAAACAAACTCAGCCAAAATCACACAACAAAATCAGCTTAAATCAGCCAGCATTATTGAACAAAATCAGTAACATCTACAACCTCATGAGTTTAAGATCATCAAAATCAGTCAAACACGAAGCCCTTTCTCGAACAAAATTCAACAAACTGAACGAATAACAGAGTTCAAACACAAACCCTAAGAAAAACCAGAAAGTGAGAGAAGAAAACGACATCACCGGAATAAGAGACAGAGAGCTTACCGGAGAGAACAAAAAGGCAGAGGCTTCACCGTCACCGTCGCCGGAGTAAGAAGTCGGAGCTGTCACCGAGGAGATAATAGAGTGGAATAAATGAAAACAGGTCAAAAAGTGTATTCTGAAACTGAAACAGTGAACAAAAAATAAATACAATTGCAAAATTATTTGGATTGAAGTAAATGAGTGTGGAAACAATCACGTGACTCTTATTATTTTACTTTACTGTGCAAAGTTGAAAAGTAAAAAATGCTCTTTGTGTTGTCAAACAAAAAACCAGTTACGTTTATCACTTTATTACCCTTAAAATTAGTGTAAAAAAGTATTCAAGTTGTTGTACAGCGGTAAAGAATTGATTTTTTTAAAAAATACGGTAAAAAAATTTAAGTTCAGTTTTTTGGCGGAATGTTAGACTTCGTTCACTTTTTTCGTAATTTTTCTATTTTTTACTATTTGCGTCAGTGATGATGATCAACAATGCAAATCGCGATGCTATTGAAGAGATAAATTAAGAATTTGAAAGAGAAATGAGAAGGAAAAATTTACATTGCTAATGTTTCAAGAATTTGTATTTATATCGAAGTTTATTATGATGTTAGTCAATTTGATCGTTTGAGTTTATTTGTGTGTATCTATTGTTGAGTCACCACTAACGGAAATAGTAAAAAAACTAACACAAAATAGATGACGTTTACTGATTCGCAAAAAATATGAACTTAAATATTTTTTTACCACGATCTTTTTAAGTTGGCTTTGTGTCACTTTTATTTCTAAACAACTTGAGTACTTTTGTCACCAATAACCTTAATTATTATGTTCAAAATTTAGTGCGCAAGAACTGTTAACTGAATCAGCTTTGAAAATTTCTAAATAACGTTTTGATTGTTAATTGACACCTTGTCGACGTGGCCCCACAATTAGCCTAGAAAAATTAAATTAATTACACATTAGATATAACACAAGCGTTAAAATGTTATATAGTAATTTTTTCCACTAGATTTTGAATATAGGTACAAAGTAGGGGTGTGCAAAATAACCAGTAACTGAATTTTAAAACAGTAACAAAAAATTATCCGGTTTAAAATAACCGTAATCGAATTATTTAAAAATAGGTTAAAGTTTACTGTATTCAATTCTAAAAAGAGTCGAGAAGTTACTTGTCCCGAGCCCACCCCAAATTAATTGTCCTTTATTTTTATTTTTTTGAATGGGGAGGCACTATCTGCCAATGTTACAAGACACTCTCGCATGACTTATATATCTTAAGTGTAAGAACAGATGACACTATTTGCCAAGTTTACAATAATATAAAGGGGGCACTCATTTTGAGTCCCATGAGAGTTTGAACCCATGACCTCTTGAATAGAGGAGTGGTGGAGTCACCACTTCGCCAAACAAGCTTGGTTAATTAAAATACCGTTGTATAAAAAAAAAATCTGTTTGAGACTCACAAATAAAAGGTAAATATATAATAAAAAAAAGAGCATAAAGTTATATAAAGTGACCAATTATAACCACTATAGTAAAAGAAAAAAAATGAATTGTATAACATACAAGGTACCTACTCTATCTAATATAAAACCGAGCTACATATTTTGCTCTTTTTTTCTAACTGAAGAAAAAATTGTCTATATTAGTATACAATGCCCGGTTCACTTGTGGCTCACAAAAATCCCACAAACAAACGCAAATCACTGCTCACACGACACAACCAAAGGAAATTTTCAAACCCAACAGAAGAAAGACGAGCACTACAGAACATTATCGATGCGGAACTGTCGTCCATCCACGCTCGGCAAGGGCCGCGTTAACGCGAGTTGCAGCTTCCGCGGTGTCATTGAGAGGAGAATAGCTCCAGCTCTCCGACGTCTGCAACAAAACCGTTAACGCAAGTTTATATTGACAGTCCCAAGTTTCTTCTTCTTTTCATTCTTTCTATCTTCAAGGGTGAGTATTATTTGCATAGGTTAGTAGGGTGAAAACTTAATTGAGACCAAAAAAAAAGGTTTTAACATAAGATTCTTATATAAAGCTTGTGATTCGGTTTTAGACCAAACCGAGAAACTAATCATAGACCGAGTTAACCCGTTTCAGTTAGTACATGTTTTAAATTTTTAAGATTTTGGGGCATTTTCATACATTCATAATGTTATTTAGTCATTATTAACTCATTCAAATAGTTTTTTTATTTATTTAAACCGATTCACTATCGTGAAGAAAATCAATTTCTTGTTATTAATAATAGTGTGATTACAAATTGGGTTTTAGCCAGTTTTAAACTGAAAACTAAGTTATAACTGGTTACCAATTATATTTTTTTTTCTCCTTAGAAACTCAGCATTTGGTTTTACAAATTCGAAAACCAAAAGTTTGATTGGTTCGGAAGTAAAGGCCAAAATGACAATCGCATTTCACCTCTACAAATTCATTTATGAATCTGTAGCATATGTGCATAATTATATAAGATCATGTTCCAAAGACTTACATCTTCTTCACCGGTGAATGGTCGAGCCACTCCTCGTTCTTGCAGCGACTTCTGGAAGTCTGTGAACTTCCATGTACAGTGTTCAGCACCCATTACATAAACGGGCTTGCTGAAGACATTGGAAAATAGATATTAAATCTTGGAAACAATAAATTCAAGAGTAATTTGGAGCCATGTTACCAAAAACTTGTCATGATGTCGCAATAAATCCCATAATCTTTTAGCCGTTCTCCCTCTGAATTTATTTGTTAAGGAAATTTTCCTCCCTCTTCGTTTAAAAATTGGGGTTTTCGTCGCTGTTAAGGTACAGCTATGACGAATTTACCCCTAATCACTAGAATGTACGTTGCACCCGGCTTAAAATTTTACGAAACCCGTCTATTTATTAATGATTATTGGAGAACTTGTTCCATATAACAAGTTCAGGAGAGAAAGTGCTTTAAACGTTCATAGGGGAAATTGGGACAGCACGACAAGTCTAAAGGGCATGACTCAAATTTACTCTATTCAACAGTTTGGGTTTTGAAGCCTCGGATGTGAAATGACATACCCGGTACTGCAAGCCTCGCTCAACATACTGACTGAATCAGCTGTGATGATAAAAGCATTGGCCCAAGCTAGATGCCCCAAGTGCGGATTTCGACCTACCAATAGTATATAACGTGTAAATTTTCAGTCATAAGTGTATATGAGTAAGTATTTATGCATAGTCCGAGTACCTTGACCATCCCAAATGTAAACTTTGGGATTTGAGCTGAACTCTTTCACCAAAACTTCTGAAACCTGTTGACATCAACACCAAATTAAACGAGCCCTAATTAACAATCACGGCCTTCAATGGCTCCATAAAACCATTTATACCGTTTGAGGAGTTCGCCTCGAGAACGATATTCTCACGCTTCCACAGCTCCAGAGAACGTTTCGGATTCTAGATGCCAACTGACTTGCAAGATCCGCCCCATATTGACAGTTTTCTGTTTAAATAATTATGAATTTTTTATTCAAATTTGATTGCTACATGAGCAGAAGTACATCATAATGCCTCTAATTTACGATTTATGACACACCGACAACATTTGTTTGCAGTCAATTTATGGAGTATTTTCACTATCCCGTATTCTGAAATATATTATCCGATGATAAATTCGTTTGTTAAAATTCCTAGCATGGATGCATACTAATAGTAAAGAGTATTGAAATTTAAGTTTGAAAATGTGAAATTACTTGAAGGACCACCAACGTTGACCACTAGCAAAGGTTTGGGGAGCGGTGCCAGCTCATCATGCCAGGTGGAGACAGCAATTCTAAGCGCAGCAGAGTCAGCTTGATGAAGAGCTCCAACAGTGAGAACCTGAATATCGCAGCAACCGAACGAAAGAAGTTTTGAATATAAACCGGCTTAAAGAGTTAACAGAATACTTATGACATCGATTAGAGGCGCTTATGCTAAACCGCACCACATTTCTACCAGGTGGTTGGCGAGGAGTGATCCATTTCCGAAGAATCCATGGAATTTGCTTCCTTCCTTGAGGCGTCAACGGGAAATAGTCATGGAAAGGGGCTATTATTAAGTCGAACCTATTAAGATCCGACCGCGGATGTTGAATCTGAAACACGTCAACGATGAAGAGAAGTACCGTAAGATTAACTTAGTTTCTGCAATTGGCAACCAATCCTATTCACATCTGCATAGTATCCAAACACAATATATACACAAATAATTTTGAAACAAAATCAAACGGTTGATGGCAAATTCATCGTCAACACCGTCCCCTTTAAGCATCAATACAAACTCCATAAACAGCAGTCGAGAAAACGAAATAAAAGACAAACACAAAACGATGAATGTAAGAAGAACCTGCACAACAAACACATGGTCCGGAGCTAAGCGCTTTATCGAGCTCGAAACCGAGATCGTGTCTCGCCCGGACGCAACGATCAGCGTCGGACCGTCCCTGCAACACTCCTGATCATCAACACAAGAACACGAAAGTGAAAGAGAAGCGGGGAGTCAAGCTCACTTGTCGAAAGCTTCACGAGCCAAATTGGCAATGTACTTGGCGTCAGCTTCCAAGGCTTCGGATACACCTGCTCTAATACACCATGAAGATCAATCAGTTCATCAAAAACATACACTTCTTCGTCAAACAGTGATTGTGTTCAGTACCGCTTTTGCCAGCTGAAAATGGCATCACCTTCGAACGAGTCTCGATTCTCCGAAACCTCTCGAAGAAGAGCTCCAATTTCTTGTGCAGAGAGACCGGGATCCAGTGAAACCACTCGTTGATTCCTCCTCTCGGTCTACTAACTCGCTGCAATATATACGCACTAAGCATATACATACATATATATATATAGGTATATCAGTATATATGTAGGAAAGACTCACGTAGATCGATTGGCGATCCGAGAGGCCGAGAGCGCGAACAAGGCCGACGGACTGGTTCTCGGCACCGGCGACGCCGTTTCCGATGACGACGGCGCGTGCCACGACGCGATGGAGAGTGCGCGCGATGATCTCCGGCGAAGCAGAGACTCCGGCGAGAGGCTCCGGGAGCTTGATGGCTGGTCTCATAGGGGTCGTTCGATGGGCGGGAACACGGTAAGCGAGCTGTGCTGCGTCGCTGAGGATCGGAACCGCAGCTTTGCCGTAGGAAGGTGAGTAGTACAGCGAAGTTCATGGGCTTTGTGGAGGGAGACACGTCAGCAAGAAGAAACCCGTTTCTCCAACTTTAAAATCGGGCCCGGAAAAAACCCGTTTCTCCGACTTTAGAAACGGGCCCGAGGAAACCCGTTTCAAAGAAGCGTTTTCTGAAATTTGGGCTTGTATAAATTCCGGGATACCAAAATTTGGATCCGTTCATAATTTAATTATCGACTTCAACTATAATATCCATCCTCTAACTAAATCTCGTTATCGAAGAAAAATTGATGGTTTCATTTTACGAGTGATTGGCGGGTAATAAACAATGAGTTTCTTTCTAAAGTTTAATAGTAATTTTGTACCTATAATTTTATACTAACATAAAGTTATGATAGTAATTTTTAATTAACTAATCTCGTTTGACATATTGGTAAACTCGTTGTATGATTCTTTTAGAGGTCCGTGATTCAATCTCAACCACACGACAAAAACCGACAATGCTAAATTCTTGGTTCCCGGTTTCATCCCTATCTATCGAGCCCATATATTGGAGCAATGTAGAAATAAAAGTCATTTTAGTAGTTGAGTATTATTTAGTGATAAGTCTAAGAACCAAAGTTGCAACTTCCTACCTTTAAAGGGTTTTGATTTTGTTTCGGATGCCGGTTTGCAATTTAATTCTTAGAGGAAAATTTCATAAAGTATCCATCAATACACTACAAATTTTAAAATTATTCTCTAAGTTTTCATAATTCTTAATACAACCATTTTCAAATTTTATGTTACTAAAATATTCTTAATTTATCTATTTTTCAAGTTGTGGTATGTCTATTTTTTAGGATACGATATGTTTATTTTAGAGGGTTATTTTGATACATGAAATTTGAAAATAATATTTCACAACTATAAAAAAAAGTGAGAATAATTTTAGAATATGTAATGTAGGGAAGAATATTTCGTGAAATTTTCTAGCTAAAGGTTAGGCTCGTGGGTTATGCTTGAACAACTTCTTCCTTGGTAGGCGCTCTCTCTCTCTGTGTAGAGTGAAGATGTGGGCAAACGCAGAAGGAAGCGCACCAGAGGTGACCCTGGAGACCTCCATGGGACCTTTCACCGTCGAGGTTACTTCTCTTCTTCTTCCTTTCTTCCATTTTCGCCACTCCAGAAGAAGCTTCCTTGTTTCAGTTCCCAATAACCCTAAGTCCGAACCCGTTTCAGGTTTTGATTTTGATCTTCGTTTTTGTATCTATGTATGTATAGATGTACTACAAACACGCACCGAGAACTTGCAGAAACTTCATTGAGCTCTCCCGCAGAGGCTATTACAACAATGTCAAATTCCACCGAATTATCAAGGTTTTTTCTTGCCACTATTGCTTGATGATTGAATTCACTTTACTCCATCGAGAAATTTGTTGTCGTAGATCGATTGTGTTTGTGTAAAACCACTCTTAGCTTCTTGAATTCAAAGTTCCGTGCTGTATATCGCGGCTCGAAATCCGAGGGGAGCGTATATAACGTGGGAGGGGCCGAAGAATTACGGTATAAATACCGAATTTTTATTCATGTCCCGGACTTGCTACACCTTTGGTTAAACTCGGACAACATCAGTTGTTCGACGCTATTATTAAATTAGAGACATATGCATGTTCTAGCTTAACAAACCTTAACTCGACATGGATAAAATGTACCTCGATGGTTTTTTTGTGGCCTTCGGGCACTATTGCCGCCAAATATCCCTAATATATAAGAGTAAAAAGTGAATTTTAAACACAAATATCCGCAAGTGAAGTAAAAGATATGATTACAGCGTTTGAATTGCTTCAAAGCGCAAATGTTTTAATTCATACGTCGTCCGGTACTTTTTTGAAATACTACATTTTTATTGACATTGCAATATTAGTTGGTGATTGCCTAGTTGGAGTATCAATGACTTCAATGCTATTTGATTTTGGATTATAATTTTTTGGTTAATACGATTATACAACATTTGTTTTTTAATTTGATTAGGAGTTTATAGTGCAAGGAGGTGACCCCACCGGGACCGGAAGAGGTGGAGAATCCATCTACGGGTAATGCATTTGTGTGTTATCAATGTTCTATGAAATTCTGATTTTAGGAGGTTTTGGTAAGAGTTGTGTTTTTTCTCGTGGTATTTTAGTGCAAAGTTTGAGGATGAGCTGAAGCCGGAGTTGAAGCACACTGGAGCTGGGATTCTATCGATGGCAAATGCCGGGCCCAATACTAACGGGAGTCAGTTCTTCATTACCCTCGCTCCTTGCCCATCACTCGACGGTAATTCTAATATGTATTCTAAGAATATGTGGAAGTGATTCTAACATTTGTTTTTTTCAAGATCATATCTCGCGTTCTTTGCTTGTTTCGGATTCATGAAATTGAAACTGCGATAGTATTCCCGTACGGGAAGATTGTCTGAATTGTAAATGCTGACCATACAACTTATTCGTATTTGATTTACTTATGTTGTGCGTGATCTACACACTATGTTTCTCTTCTGTGCAGGTAAACATACAATATTCGGAAGAGTAAGTCAAGGAATGGAAATAATTAAAAGACTTGGGAGCGTCCAGACTGACAATAATGATAGGTAACATATGAACTTATGTTCAAATTGATGAGTCAAAGATGCACGTATTGCTTATTTATATGCATATTATGATAGGAACTGATACCAAACCATATTAAAACGCACACGTAAGCCAACAGTAATCACCAACGAGACGTTTACGGGATGCTATATTCATGCATGATGTGAAATAACCAAAAAGATCGTTCCATAACATAAGGCGGCTCGAAGCCCCTTCAAGCCTGTCCTTAAGAAAGATTAGTGTACTGAAAATTACATAAGTAAACCCCCCTATAACAAGATGAACCTAAAATCTGTAATTATTAGACTCTTCACTTTAAAATTGATTTTAAGTTTCTTATAAAAATAGAAAGATAGGGGTATTTTTTTAATAATAATAATAGTTTTATCTTTATAGCTTCTTATATAGGCTTAAAATTTATATAATTTAGCTTTTTTATTAGTAGTCGCGGATTAATATATTGTATTCATGATTATTGATTTATGAAGATGTGAAAATTATCCAAAAACAACATAAGTAGTAAATGTATTTTCTTTCTTTTGAATGCAGACCAATTCACGAAGTCAAGATTTTGAGGACATCAGTCAGAGATTAACTATGCTGCATGATTTTCCATGTAGCCATGGACCTTGTAGAACAATTTAATGGTTACAATGTACGAGTTTGTGTTACATATCTTCGGTAAACCTCGGGGCGACTGACAGGTTTTCGTTGGGTTATTGTAAGATGGGGCGGGTTTCTTCATAATTTAACCCGGAACTTTTCTGGCAGGCTCTCAAACACTCGTAGTCTGACTCTAACTTTTGTTTGCATATTTTGATTTACATTTCAAGCGCATGACATCCATCAGCTATAAATCATATATTTCCAAAGAGTAAATAGCGGTGAAAATACTGAATATTTGGCTAAGTGTGATATCATGTTTTAGTTGTTTCTTTCATCAACTGAAGTGCCAAAAACTTTATAAACTATAATGACAAAGCTCTCCGTCAACATTGACATTATTGAATGTGTCAATTACAGGTAGATTTTAACTTTTGATTATTTTTGTAATTTTTTTATTTCAACTTTATTAATTAGGTTGTCTCTGTATCTCTTACGAATTGCGACCGATAAAACGTATCAGGTTGTGCTAAATCAGTAAATCTACTCATATAAATTAGTGTACGGTGAATACTTACTAATGGGATAATACCAAGGTTCAAAATGTGGTTTTTGTCGATAAATTAGTTGCCGTTTCAAAGATTATCGATGGATTTTTATTGATAGAAAACTACTAAAATTGTAGTTTATTGTTACTGACACTTATCGAGGATTATCAGTGAAAAATCACTAAAATAGTTTAAAAAATATATTTATCAAGTTTACATATGTAAATAAGATATAGTTTCACTCTCACATATGTAAATATTGAAATAAATCATGTCATACTCAAACAAATGTAAATAAAATCATGTCATACTTAAACAAATGTAAATAAAATCATCATGTCATGCTCAAACATAAGAAAATGAAAGCAAGATTAAAAGATACTATATAATTTGATAATACACATAGTTAACTATTTGGCATTGTGGAAAAGTCCCACATGAACCAAATAGACATGAATGAAAAATACACATTTGTTTGGATTTGAAAAGTCTCACATAGAACAAATACAAAGAAAACAATAGCATTGCTAGTATATAAATAGCAATCTCCATTTCTAAATCCAAGCAACTCAATCTATCTATCTTAATACTTGACTAGTAGACCATGCGAAGTTATTTTTTTTCTTCTTAAAAAGTACTTTTTTTTTGTTTTTTCTGCATTGAAGGTACTTTTGCCAAAAATTGTTGAGAAGTGCAAAACTTTTCGAAGAGTACCTAATTTTTTTGTTATTTTTACACTGTTTTTACGGATAATAGATTGGCATGGAATATTTTCCGATGACTACCGGCAAAACGGATAATCGAGAAAAATTCGAACCTTGTATCATAGTATGGGTAAATAAAGTGAAATTGCTGTTGTTATTATTAGGAATATTTGTATAAAGTGCAGTAGTTAAAGTATCCAATTTAAAAATATTTGTAACACTAGATAAATTCGATTTTAACAAGTATGATAGGTTGGTGAATGATCAATGTGAGACGCAACCATTTTATCAAGAAGGAATCAGTGCATTAAAATTAGAATTTGGTTGTCGAAGACTCGAGGAAGGACGATGATGACAAAAATAATGTTGAGAGGATCTTGCAGAAAAGAGAGAGGAGACAAAAAAATAATACTTTTGTCGCGATGTCAAGAATATGTTATCTAATTCTTTTTGGTACTTTAACCAATAAAAAAAATAGTAGTTTTAGTGCTGAAAATGATTTGATACTTAAGCTATAATTATAATATATTGTTCATATGCACAAGCAAGTGAAGATAAAAAGAATAAGTACTTGTGCCACAAATAAAAAATTAATGAAAGAAAAAATCTTAAGTACTTATGTCATCGATAAAGGATATGTGTTGATTAAGGCGTGACACATAGCAAAAATTAACGTCGAGAGACAGAATTATCAACGGAACTTGAGGAATATTTTAAAACTTTTTGAACATATGCCGTGAAACAAATAAAAAGATAAGTCGGATCTTAACAAAATAATTGGTACATATGCGTTGGTTTGGAGCATGACACGTGACAAATACTAACATAAAAAAATAGAGCTATTAACAAAATAATTGGTACATATGCATTGGTTTGGAGCATGGCACGTGACAAATACTAACGTAAAAAAATAGAGCTATTAACGGAGATTGAGTTTGAGTACATTTTAAGACTTTTAGAACATATGCTGCAAAAAAAATAATTAAAACTCAAACCGAATATTAACAAAAGAATTAGTACATATACCTGTAATAACCCATCACCTAAATCAGTTCAAATCGTTTGGTCCAACACGAAAAGGAAAACCATCACAATTTTAATTTCTCGAAAACGACACACAAAACGCAAAACGACAACAAGTAGAACGCAAGAATCAGATCATTTCCCAGACCGTGCCATTTCCAGCAGACACAACAAATATGAAGCTGTAAAGTCACAATAAAACTTCCTTCAAAAAAAGTCACAATAAAACTCTCCTAATGATTTACATCACAGTCCTCCTCGAGTGAAACCATGGACTCTCACACCATCTCTTACATATTTCTTTAAACGTTTATTTCTCCTCACACGGCCCGAGATCAGCCGACTCCTAGTCAGCATCTTTTAGTCCAAAAAAAACTCGTCTTTGGCTCCGAATCCATACCCGAAGCCGCAGATAAACTAATCCTTCTTGCATCAGAAGCAACTGATAAAGTAGAAAACTCCCAACACAACGAGTACTTCGTATAAGTAGCGTTTTTCGGGGCGTTCCTGGTTAGATTGTCTTAGGGTTTGTGGTCTGATCTGACGGGTCCCCGTTTTCTTCACTATTAGATGTGTTAAAGCCATTACTCCTAATGGAACTGGAAATGCACTCTTTTGAGAATTTCGTGCTCGGTTCCTCAGAGAGATGTTCTTTGTGTAGCAATTCAATGCATCTCGAAGCAGGCGCATCGCCTTTGCAGTACCTGCGCCAGATGTCACGATACGAGGACTCCAAGCCTCGGGCGAAGTTCATTCCATCGCACACGGGGGATTTTGCCATAAGGTCTCGAAGACTCATCCTCAAATTCGAAAGTGCTGTGATGTCGGTAGCTAAATCCAGCGCCAGCTGTACATACTCGTCTTCGTTCTTGGCGATCAATGTATCTCCCAACCCTGCAATATATGTATCACTGATCAGAAGTTGTGAATCGAAAAAAGTAGCTCGAGACTACTTCAACGTTTTCAACTACAAGCCTAAAGACAATAGAAGTGGATGGTGAAGTAGAGTCAACACAAAGTGATCCTAGAAAAGAGTAATTTGAAGTCAAAGGCCATTAAAAGTTAAAAACACGTAAAAACACATTCGTAAATTTATGATGATTTTGTCCCCTACACACGAAAATTTGACAGAAATTATTAATTTTATAACTATTAGGGGAAACTGCTATACACAGAAAATATGGAGGAAAGTGCGATTGAATGAGAAGTTCAAGGGGCATAACTACAAATTAGTAAAACTGAAAAAATATATCCGAGGAAGTTTCAAGAACTACTTACCGACATTGCTGATAAGACTGACACCAACGTTGTGGGCGTGAACCGAACCAGCCATAGTAACACAAGGGACTCCCATGTACAATGATTCACATGTAGTGGTCGTTCCGGCATATGGAAATGTGTCCAAGCTACATATATGAAGAAAACAAAATAAGAAGGGGTACAAGTGAAAATTTCATTATCGATTTTGAAAAGTTCAAAACTTAAATTCTTCAAAACATATTATTGAAGTATAATCCTATCTAGATATATAATGGCAATAGAGTTGTCCAAATATTTCATTCAATAATAGTCAAATAGGATAGGGACAACTAAAAGACTTAACTCAAGAAATACGGTTTAAATTAATCCTTCTAAAATAAGTAAAAAAAACTAGGATATAGTACTATAAATACTAATTACATATTAGCACTATAGTTATTTCTTTACTGGTATTAACGAATTCCATGTACAATGGGAAGCCTAAAAAAGATTTAAGATATACAATTTTTTTTATATATCTATAACAATCCTACGAGCTTATTAGTACATATGGAATTTTAATTACCTTATGTCCATAAGAGAGTAGGCTTGCATATGGTCATGGTTAAGTAGAATTAGAGGCAGAAGATCAACACGTAACGACTCGAGGCCCAGTTTCTCCAACGTTGAAATGAATCGCTGCCTCACACTGTCACAACAAAAAGGCTTGCATTTCACGACAAGCCGAGAATTGGGCACTGCACAAAGAATCCTTGCCCAAACTTGCAACACTTTGGGTGTAATCTAATAAGAACAAACAGGAAACAGAAACAGGTATTAAAAATAATCCGAGCTGTGACGGCTCTAATTAGATAAATATGTCAACTGTTAAAAGATAAAGCAAAGTCCCTAGAACTTTTTGAGACAACGTTTTGCCCCTGATCTTCGATTGACGAAACAAGTCCATTTTTATATAGCAGATTACCCCAAGGTCTATGATTTGTGGCAAAGTATAGCAGAGTTCCCCTTATCTGTTAAAAGATAACAAGAAAAACTACATCTGCTAAAGCTAGAAAGAAAAAAAAAGTATTTCTTAATGATATATTACACCAATTACAATTAACAAAATAGACAAAAATCCATTAACTGATATATCATTTTCAAGACGTTAGTTATTATTTCCGTTATCTTTTAACAGAGAAGGGGCAGTCTGCTATATTTTTAGATCACAAGGGGTATTGTTGCCACAAATCAAAGATCATGCTAGACTTTTTTGTAGAATGGTATTGCTGCTTACAAATCAAAGAGGCAAAGTGCTCTATCTCCAAAAGTTCACGTGGCATTACTGCCAATTACTAAAAAATGAAAAATAAAATTTATACAAATGGGTTGTAGTTTGATCTTGCAAGTACCTTTGCTAGGTTGTTAAAGCTACCGAATGTAACAAACCCGTTGGTCAGAGCAGGTGTAGGACCCACCAAACCAGCCTCTGGTGAAGGCATGTAACAAAGGAAGCATTTTGGTAATCGAACTAACTCCTCGACATGCCTGTCATTCAACAAGAGAACTGAGAGACAAGTATAAAAAAGAATCACTAATCTTTTTCGAATCGCGAATTCTATAAAAAGGTAAGAGGCTACAGTATTGATAAATCACGAGAAAATTGTCTTACTTCTGCTTAGAATCAACGGGATCTGCCAGCGGATCGGTGATTCTATAATCAATTGTCGGTAACCCAGTAGTGTTTGGATATCCAATCCAAGTGACCTGCAAAAATGGTGACTAACTCATAAGGAACACATAATAATAGATATTTGTGTGATATATATATAGTCAACTATACCTGAAGGGGTGCAGGACGACAAGCCATGGTTCCTAGCTTATTATTTGCGGTGTGACCGGTGAGTTCAACCAAAATATCAATTTTATCTTCTCTCACCATCATTGCCACCTTTTTCTCGTCAATCCCATAGATGTCTCTCCATATTCCGCCCTTCTTCCAGACTTTATCCCTAAACCTAATAGTTTTCGAATCTCCCTACAGAAGAAAGGGAGATTTTAAATAAAAAAATCCAATTTTATAATAGATGTTTTCGAGCGAAAATAACGGAAAGCGAAAAACTTGAGACGTTAATACCTTGACAACCGCCGAATATATCACAACCTTGTACTTCGTATAATCATGATATGAAAGAGGGGCTTCAATGAAGTATGAAACAGAATGAGTAAAATAATCTGGAGATATATATCCAATCACGAGAGGGCGTTCGGGATCCCTGGAATTGTCCCATGAAGTGTACTGTTGATATAACCTCATAAAGCGCCTACCCCAATCCCTGCAAGAAGTTTCACGGTAT